>CM066729.1:178127093-179365010 GCA_033961575.1 Aselliscus stoliczkanus
CTGCTGATTATAATTTCTACTGCCCTAGTCACCTGGTTCCATAAATCATCATTTCCACCCCAGCCTGTTACTTCTAACTGAAAAGTAATCTAGAAAGCCTAATTATCCATTCTGAAGACTCAGCCTACAAAATAAGTAATACATAGAAAAGGCATCTGAGACGACACAAAACCTGGGTACCCTTTGACTTTTTCAAACCAGAGTGAGCAAAGTTGCCTCCAAAGATGTCGATCTGTGGTTCTGAATCTGTGGGGAATAATAATCCTGATAGCAATATTAATAACAGCCTCCACCATGGAGAGCCCTGGCGAGGGGCCAGGCTCGGGTCCAAGAACTTTACCTGCATTAGGCATGTGAGCCACAGGCCAGATGGGGAAGTTCCCCTAATTCCCCCTCTAGTACGAGTGGGGAAACTGAGGCATAGAACAGTTAAGCCCCTTGTACAAGGTCACACAGCTGGTAATGATGGCAAAATCCTCTTGATGATTCTATAGGGAGATTAGCCACAAAATCATCCTTTCCATTGACCCTGAGCTATAATTAAATGGGTTACACTGTTGACTGGGTCCTTTAGTATTTTATCTATCAAGGTATCGTAGAAAGTGGGCCAAAACACAGCATTTGAGGTTTGGCATACTGTCGCTGACCTGTCTGTCCTGCTAGTGTTTAGATCACAGGATCATTGTTCTCACAAGCATCTCACACTTGGGTCTAGATTAACACAAGGGTCAGGCTCTACGGCTCTGTATAGGGCAGGATGGAGTCACCTCCTCCTACACACAGAAGGGAGGGCACTAACAGAGGAAATAGCCCCAACTTTTAATCTAGATGACACCAAGCTGTTGTGTCATGTAACCCACTAGAAGTACCCAAAGAGTTGCCATATCAAGTCCTACTCTTTGCCTGGCCTTAAAAACAATATGAATAGCTATAATTTATTGGGCCCCTGCTATATCCCAGGCACTGTACTAGGTACATGCTTTATCTCATCTTCCTTAATCATATCAAAACCTGTGAGTTTGCCATCATTCGCTCCATGTCACACATGGAAAACTACAGCTCACAGGGTTAAATAATTTGCAGAGCCTCGCAATGGCAGAGCTAGGATTCGAAGCATTTGCTCTAATCCTAAATCCATGTTCCTTCCTCCACATCTTACTACCTCTTCTTTGTGAGGTATTGGGTGGACTATTTCCCCCCACCCAAAAAGAATTTTTTTATAAAGAAGATACAGATGTCCAAGTCCTAACCCCAGTACCTGGGAATATGACCTTATTTGGAAATAGGGTCTTTGCAGCTGTAATTAAGTGAAGGATCTCCAGATAAAATCATTCTGGATTTAGGGCCTCAATCCAATGACTGGTGTTCGTACAGACAAAGGAAAAGGGGATTTGGCAGAGACACAGGAGAGGTCATGTGAGGACCATGGGAAGATGGAGACAGAGATTGGAGTCAAGTTGCCACCAGCCAAGGAATGCCTGGACTCCCCAGAAACTAGAGAGAGACCTGGAACAGGGTCTCCCTCAGCCTCCAGCAGGAGCCAACCCTACCGACACCTTGATTTCGGACTCTGGACTCCAGAACTGAGAGCGCATCCATTTCTGTTGTGGCAGCCCTAGGAAACTAATACTCATCCTCAACTGTTACAGTGCCCGGGAACTTCTAGTTTGATCATGAAATCCTACAGATAACCATTGGAAGCAGCAGCCAGTTCAATCATTTAAGTAAGAATGCCAATAATTTTGCTCCTTAGACTCTCAAAGGTGAATGAGAACACAATAGAAAGCGTGCAGTTCACAAAGAGCTTGCAATTGCTGCACGAGAGAGTTGAGGGCTCTGCTTTCAAATGGCCAGACATCTGAGCAGGGATGGAAGGGGGTCTGAGGCTGTCTGCTCAGATGCATTACTAATGCACACAGCTCTCATGCCATCTTCTCTCCAGATCAAAAAGGGGATGTGGGGAGTGGGGGAGGATACAATTATTTGTAAGCACTAGGACACATTTTCCTCACACCACCTTCTACAATCTTCCGTCATATTTGTAATTCTTTCAGATGGCTTTTGAATGCCAGCAAATCCACATGGCAAAAAAAAAAAAATCACTGCTTTGTACTGAGCTCCAAGTTGTCAAAAAAAAAAGGAAACTGCAAGATGAGTCTGATTTCCATGGTCAGGCCACGGGGCCCACTTGGAATTCACTCCTAAGAAAACAGTTCAAGCCATCCCATGCTCTCGCTCTGCTGGGGCCTGGGTCATCACCATAGCTGTCATCTTCTTGTGGAATAAAAGACTTGTGGGGCCACCCTGCATGGAAATGTCAACAGACATGGGCTCAATGGTAACCGTTGTCACTTGTTATAATAGCAGAGGTTACGTTTTCATAGTCAAAAGACATTTTAAATTAATGTCTTTTGACCATTTTCTCACCTGCTTAATGAGGTGCCAGGTTATTACATGAGGGAAACTTTCACTACATTCAAGCTGCAGACAATGTTTTTGTACCCAAAGTAGACTTCGGGTGAGGTTCCTACAGGAGAGCATCGTTATTGGAAGACATTTCACTTATATCTCAAAAATCCAAAAACGCAGTGCTTTTCTCGGAAACTCCATGAATCCTTCCATAGCAAATCTATATGAATTCTTATATGACCTGATGGAACGTTCCCTACCTAGAGGTCCCTTTTGTCCCCATTAGGGCCTGCACAGTTGCCCTGTGTTGCTACTTCTATTTACAGCCCAGCTCTCCCTCCTTCAAAACCCTCCCTCATTCCCACACAAACCTCTTCAGATCCCACATTCCCACCATCTAGAATCAAGCCAAAGGGTGTGGTTACTGCCCTTGATTTATCAGATTAACGTCATGAGCAGACATGTTTGACCATGTCTCCTCCGTCCTTGTTCCCAAACTCCACAGTCTAGACAAAGACATGGGTTTCCATGCTGGGCTGTGAGATTCCAGGGTATCTTAACCTGAGTTCACAGAAGGCATGGGGCCTGGGAACAAGGATGGGGGAAACAGTACATCTGTATCTTCCCTAACCTCTCACTGAAATTTGTCACTTCCTGTAAATATAAAAGTAAGCAACAAACTGAGGTAATGTTAGTAAGATTAGATATCAAAAATATTTCTTATCGGGCCGGCCAAGTGGCGCATTGATTAAGATCTGGCTTGGGATGCCAGCGGCCCCAGTTCGGATCCCACATATGAGTGCCAGTGACACTGCCCTCTACAGCTAAGATGGTGAACAACAGCTCCACCTGGAGCTGGGCTGCTGTGAGTCCCCGGGACTGCACAGCTGCAGCCCCTGCTGCAGTGGGCTGCCATAGGCTACAGTGAGCGGCCGGCAGCCGGTGTGAGCTGCTAAGAACCGCTGTGAGCGACATCCAGAGGCCGGCGACCGATCTGCCTCACCCGAGAAGAGTGCAATGATGATACCAACATGGGCCAGTGAAGCAACATCCTCCACAACTAGACTGAAGAGCAAAGGCCAGCAACTTGTCTGTTCCTCTTTTCCCAGTTCCCCAACGCTGTTCCCTGCCCCCAATTCCCCAATAAAATCTTAAAAAAAAAAAATTTCATATCACACTAACATTGTTGCAGATCTCAAAATGTCATTTACACTCATCATCAATCTATTCCAAAATTATACTAGTGAGTCAACCTGCTTCTAGTTCTTGCTATTCAACATTTTGATTAAAAATATATATATTATGATATTTTTCAAATTTTTTGGTGATTTGATTTTGGTATAATCAGTTTCCCTTATAAGCCTATGCACTTTGTTTTATGCATTTAAGAACATTAACCTTGGTGTCCAGGGGGACCATGGCACAGAAACAGGTTAAGAATCCCCTCACCGAACAGACCCGTGGCCCCGCCTCGGCCGTGCGTGCGTCATGCACCTCTCATCCCTTCTCTTCAGCGCACTGGGTTCTCTGCTAAAGTGACACTGCATTTCTCCCTGGCTGCTCCCTTGCTCTATCCCATTGCGGGGGACAAGCCACTCCTTCTGCCCATCCCCCGACTCTAACGTGACTCTAGCATGTTGCTTCCTATTGTTTATATCATCAAAACAATCTAATTGTTTTGTTTTCCAAATATAAAACTATGCCCTAATATTGAATGTGCTCTTTTAAAAAACACTCATGACCACCTTTGATTCTGTTGCAGGCGCCTGTCCCCCACTCACTATCTTCAGGTCCTTCTAAGCCTACCACTCCCTTCCCTACTACCGCTCCACCCCCCCACCCCCACCCCCGCCAGCCAGAATCATGCGGCCCCTTCTACATCATAAAATCTCCTCCCTGCATGAGTCTTGTCCACTCTACTTCCATTGCAGACCCACGGAGAGGTCCACCAAAGTAACCTCATAGCTCCAGCCTACGTCATCTCTACCACTGCAACTTACGCCTCCTTCCATCACCGAACCTGTCATTCCGTGGGCTCCTTCTCACACCACCTACAGAACGGCAACTGCTCAGGATGGTAGGAAGGCTTTTGGAAAGTCACATAGTGCCTCCGTCTGCAGGCACCCACTTTCCCACATCTGCATCCCACAGTCCAGATTCAGCATCCTCTTTTTCTAAGCTGCTCCCACCTCGGTCTCAAGTTCTCCACATGCTACCTGTGAAAGCCACACCTTCCGCCAAGGCCCAACTCCCATCCCCACTGTTCCAAAAAGACTTCCCAGTCTCCTTGGTTGGAATCAACCTCTCCTTCACCTCTACTCTCCCAGCCCTTTGGGCATACCTCCCTTCCAGCACCTGTTAGAGTCTGCCTGCCTGGCTTCATACAGGAGAATCACAACATAGGTCAAATAACTTCCCTCAGCTCTGTGTATCAGGCAAAAAAGACACACATGAATTCACAAGAGAAAGAACAATGAGACAGAGCAGAGAACTCCCCTGCTGGTCCCCTCCCTAGGCATATAGGTCTCCGAGGAAACACAGCGGGAGACACACACATCTGCTGTTTCCAATGCCTCTTGGCCTGGAGGCACCTTCCCTCTCTGGGAATGATTCTAGCATTCGAAGAGCTGGACTTTCAGAACCGTGGGCCCAGACACAAGCCAACGGCTCTAGCCGGGGCATAAAGGGAAGAGCAATAATCTATCCTTGCCTGGAGGAAACATGGGCGGAGTTGGACTTGTTGAAATGGTACTTAGCTCTACACTTAGCTCTATCGCAGTTTTTGTCTGTGGACTAACTTTAGAACCCCCTTCTCAGAGACGTGGCTCCCTCTCTTATCTAGGTGCTCCCCCCCTTGTCTGTGGGCCCCGTAGAGCACAGGAGGCATCACGCATCTCTATGCCCTTGAAAGAGCGTGACAACGTTGGGCACCTCCATCCAGCTGAGCAGAAGGATCAAAGATATAAACTCATTGAATAAATTCAATATTATTTAACTCATCTTTTCTGAACATAAATGTAGACGTCCTAAAAATACTTTGGATAATATACATTCTGATCAACAAAATTATCAGTTTTCTAAAATTCCCAAATCTGACATTGCATTTTTTTTTCTATGTTATCCTATCAAGAATTACAACTTCTTGATAAATATACTGATGAAGCCTGGTATGGAGGCCTCGTTTGAAGTTTTAAACTTATTTTCAAGCTAGGTTCTTATCTACCTGCAGCCTGACTTTAAAATGGCATGTCCTCATTTATTTCTAGCCTCTGGTCTAAATGAAAAGGGAACCAAATAACAATTACAATGAAATATCACTGCATTAATTGCAAAAGGAAATGAGCTTTAAACAAAGCGTATGCTGCAGGCAATGAGTGGCCGACTGTGTTCTGAGCATTTCAAAGGACAAAATAGAAAATTGGAAAAGATCAATATCAAGGCAACAGTCATCTGCAACAGTAATAAATAAAGGTGTCTTTCAAGGCCCATTAACCACTAATCGCATCTTGGATCAAAACTAGTAGAACAGCTCCCGGGCTGTTTGAAGGGGCAGCCATTGGGCTCATCCTGAAAACCCAGTGGGGCAGTCCTGGGTTTGTTTCATGTTGATGAAACCTCCATTGTTTAGGTTGCTGGTTAAGGGGATGGAGGGCTACAGCACATGCTTAGTGTGGGCTGGAGAGCTCTCTTCCACCTGCAATTACACACTTCATAAAAGTGCAGACTCCGCAGAAAGAAAAGGGAACAGGATAGATGTCATTCCTGAAAAGAGCTTACTGGCTGCTCCAGTGTGGATTACACAGCTGAGTTGGACATTGGTATGGAGTTGGATTTCAAGGACTTTTGAGCCATAGCCCCAGGCCTCCTGGGCAAAGCCTCCCTCAGCTTTTGGAATTTAAAACACAAAACACAGGGAAGGGAAAAAAAATCTCCTCCAGTCTCATCACAACCATCAGTCTTAACGGCTGAAACTATTCAACACGCACATCCACAAACCCACTTTCTAGAATGGTCTAGCCTTACTACTCAACGTGTGGTCCATGGGTCGGCATCACAGGCCTCAACTGGGAGCCTGTTAGAATTTCAGAGCCTCCCTTTCCCACACTCAGACCTACCACGTCTCAAGCTGCGTGTTGACAAGATTCCTGCGCAATTTGCAGACACATTGAGAAATATGACACAGAACAGCTGTTGTCACCACCAGCTGCACAGGAGAATCACCTGGGACATTTTGGTGGCGGTTGTTTCATGTTGACACCCAGGCTTCAACCCCAGAGATGCTGACTGGACTTGGGCGACGGGCAGGCATCCGCTAAACAAAACAAAAACACAGAACTGCCTGCAAGCCGGTGAGTCCAGGCAGACATTTGCTGAACGAACTGCATGAACGGCCTAACTGAACAAGGCTCTCGTTCAAGGCTCTCGGGCCCCGAAAACCCTGGCTTTGCCTGGGCTCCCTCCCTTGATGAGAGGAGAAGCAGAACATGATGAGGAGACAGAGAAGGCTTTAAAGAACCGTGGCTTTCAAGTGCTGACATCACATTTTCTTTTCTTTTGAAAGAAAGAAGAGCTCAACATATATCCTTCAATAGATTTATAACCCCAGATTTAGAGACTAAAAGTTCAAAAAAAACCAAAAACTTTAACTCCCGTCTCCAGATAACTAATCTTCCCTTCACCTCAGTTTCTCACCTGCACAGAAGAGAACTCATTTTTTCACTCTCTAGGAACAAGTCGTTAACATCAAAAGCCTAACTTGTGCCTTCTGATTGGAGTGACTGTCCTCCCTTGGGGCTTAATGCCATGCCTCAGAGCCTGTAGATGAATATCTGTGGATCATACGCAACTGCTCACTGGGTAGAGGAATATGCGATTGTTACAGGGTATAAAGAATTGGCGGTGTGCTTCACCTCGCTGCCTAGACTCCTGCATGGATCCTGTGAAACAGGGAGTGGTGTGATCCATTTCTAATCAATGGCCTAATAATAATACACTGTTGATGTCTTACCTGGATATCTAATCTGAGATTAGGTGAGGCTAATCTTGGCATAGGAAAAGGCTTTCTGCCTATGATCCAAACACAATGCAAGAAAAGGACAACTTGACAGATATGGTAAAAGAAATTGTTTACAGTGTTATTTGTTATGTAAAGTTAACTGATAAACTGGGAGGAGAAAATATTCACAATATAGGGCGTAGACAAAGGGCTAATATTCTCAATATATATAAAGACCTCTTAAAATATGTGAGGCAAAGGAATAAAACCCAATTAGGACAAATAGATGCGGACAATTCGCAAAAAACATCTAACAAGGACAAGGACCCTCAAACAAATGAAAAAAATATTGAAACTCACTCATAATTAGAAAAATTCAAATTAAAACATTCCTAAGATACCATTTCTCATCCATCAAACTGACAAACACTTTTAAATATGACAATATATCCTCTCAGTGAGACTGGAAAAATAGGCACCCTCATACATTTCTGGTGGGAATGCGAGTTAGCGTGATCCTTCTAGAGCGCAATTTGGCAATACCTAACAAAAATGCATATGTACCTACCTTTCTACCCAGCAATATCTTATCTAGACATCTACCTTGAAGCTAAACTTACAACAATATAAAAAATACATAGGGCAAGTTCATCTATTGCACCATTATTTGTAATTGCAAAATTTTGGAAACAACATAAATCTTTATACCCGGGAGAGTCGTTGAACAAGCTATGCTGCCTCTTTGTTATCAATGCACAAACCCGTTAATAAATACAAATTTCTTTTTCATATTAAAAAAGAAGCAAAAAGAAACCAAAGAGACTGGTAACCAGGGATGGGTGGAAAAGGGGTGGGCAAAATGGAGGGATGGGATACCAGAGAGAAGGAGAGAGCACACAAAAAAATATTTTTTATTTCTTTTGCATAACACTTAATGTGAGAACCACTGTAATGTTTCAAATGCCCTTGTCATCTTGAAAAAATAAATAATTAAAACCAACCCAAGGGCCGGCCGAGTGGCACATTGGTTAAGCGCTGGTTTGGGAAGCCAGCGGCTCCAGTTCAGTCCCATATATGAGGGCCAGTGACACTGCCCTCAAAAAAAAACCAACCCATATATGCAAGGAGCCCAACTGAATACAAATAGCAACATACAAGCCTAACTGTGTTACAAATAAAACAACATAAGGACACTGAGGGGATGGAGAATAATAGTACTATTCTAAGTAACATTCAAAAACTTGAGTAAAAATTGTGAGGCTAAGGACTAAAAGAATTGTATAGTTAACCCTTGAACTGAAAAGTTTGGGGTATCAAACCCCGCTCCCTACCCCACAGTCAAAAACCCACATATAACTTTTTCCTCCCTGAATACTTAAGTACTAATAACCTACTGCTGACCAGAGGCCTTACTGATAACAGTCCGTTAGCACACATTTTGTATTCTTATAATAAAGTAAGCTAGAGAAAAGAAAATGTTAAGAAAATCATTAGAGAAAATACATGTATAGTATTTACCGGGAAAAAAATTGTGTATAAGTGGACCTGCCCATGTTGTTTAAGGGTCAACTGTACCTAAATGCTATAATCTAGTTTGCAAATTTGTTTCTCAGAGGAGTATGGGGCAGCAATTTCAAATGACTTTATCTGGTATGCTTTAGAACTGAACAAACAAGCATATAATAGATGAGAGGCAGGTTTCTTATTGTTGGAGAAAGAGATTACAAATAAGGAAAGAGGGAAGGCTAGAATAAACCCCATGGTGCTGGACTGGAATCAAAGAGATTGGTAAGAACTGTTATATTGTGATATAATAAGAAATATATCTTTGGTCTACATCCCTGGTTCCTGGAACAAGATTTTCTGAAACCCTTGGAATTCTCTGAATGATAGGAATGATAAGAGCATCTTTTGTTATTCATGATAAGGCCCTTTCAACCATACCTGAGTTTTTGTTAATGAGATGACTCTTGGTGGGCCCCTAGGTAGTTTCAGGATGGAACTGGTTGCCAGAAGCAGCAACCATGTGATTAGAGGGCTGGAACTTCACAAATCCCCTTTATAACCGTATTTCATCTCTTGTACAAAAAGATACCATTAATTCAGAAACTGAATTGATTTGCACTTTTAATTCTAAAATCCTCTAAGTATATCTGATAACTAGTAGTATATGAATGCATGTGCTTTGGTGTGCATATGAATTCAACGATGCTTTTTTTCTCTGACACCCTCCACCATCATCTCCAGGATGTCAGAGCTGTCACACGTAGGAAGCACAGATCTTCAATATGAATAAACAAAATTCACTCATGACCTTAAGAGAGGAGGCGTCATCCACAAAGTAACACATCTGTAGTTCCACTTACGATGCCTGCGGACTTTGTTTGGAGAGAAAAATTAAAAAGAGTTGCCATATTTTACCTTCCGTGAGAGCGGTGGTGGTCAATGGCAGTTTTGTTTTGGGCTGGAACACCAGAGTGGGGAAGTAACTGATGTAATTACTAAACAGTTTCTGATTTGGGCACAGAAAGTGAGATACTGCTACCCAGAGACCATAACATATGTTCCATTTTCCTTCAGAAGTATTCCCGTTTTTATTAACTATGCCTTCTGCCACAGTCATGGCAGCCAAAAGTGCTCCTTCATTTGCAAACAGCTAAACAATTCCTTTGAGAGCACCTATTCCCTGGGGTGTGTAAGGCAGCATGCCCTATTCACAGGGGGCCCTGATCTCTGAACCTGAACCTTATTAAATAAAACATGTTGGAGAGCTTGCTTGGAATAGAGAGAGCCACCAGAGACCTGGGCGGTCTGCGCACTGACTCCAGGCACCTTAGTCTCACCTGAATGTCCATGAAAAGGCATTCAGCTCTTTCTTAAGCTGGCTAGTGAGTACACAGACATTCTTTATTCCTACTTTACAAATGTTCCTTAGTTTGTGCTTAAATTTTGATTTTTTTAAATTTGTCTTTAAAAGGACTGAATGAACAACAAGAATATCATAGTCAAGAAAGGAAAAGATACCTCTAAAAAGTAAAGTGACTACTCAAGGGTTCGTAAAACCCAGTAAATTCTAATGAATAAAAATGATTCTGAGAGCAGCTGCCTGCTTTGTTCAAATATCAGAGTAAGTGCTTTGCAGATGTGTGATGATTTGGACTGTGATGTAACACTTCAGCAGGATTAGAAAACTGGCCTAAGGTAACTAAAGGCTGGGTTTGGTTTTGGTTTTTTCTTGTCCTCTCTAAGTCTCAGTTTCCTCTTCTGTGATGTGCTAAGGATACCTTGACCCATAAAAATGAAGTTATACAAAGTATATGAAATAGCTAGCATGGTACACACTGCCTGGAGAATATATAATAAATAACTATTATTCTTACGTTATCATAGAGTTCTCGGGGGGTGGGTGAGAGGCAGTGAATAAGAACGCTTGTTAAGTGCTCACCGCTCACCTCAGATCTACTAGTGAATCAGAATCATCGTGCCTAAGGTCAGACCAGGCACATTAATAAAACTTACAAACAAACAAAAAAACTCTACATATTTTCCAACTAAGATGGAGTAAAAGGGACTGGATGTACTATCTCATCTGCACGAACCAAAAACGCCAGATAAAATATGGAAACAACAGTGATCATGCCAATAGGCATTAAGCAATGAAGAGCAGTGATCCCTGAGGAACAGGAAACAAACAAAACGAGCCCTGTAACTGCTTTGAGAGAGTTTGTAGGATGTGGCACAAGGAGGGGAAACTGAGGCACAGCTTCATAGACTCTAAATTGAGGATACAGAACTAAAAGTCTGGGAAGACCAAGAGAGATAAAGTTTATAGGACAAAGAGGAGTGAATGGCACAGAGAGAAAATAAGCTTTTTTAAATTATCAAAATTTACAAATATCAAAATTATCAAAATTTTTATATAAGTTTTTTTAAATGATCAAAATCTCTTTAGAAGAACATTGACTTCCAGTTCCCCCAAGCAGCCCCATTCCTCCCAAATATATATATCACTATATACCTACCAGAATGGCTAAAATAGAAAGTAGCACGTGTTGGCAGGAAAGTGGAGAAACTGGATCATTCATACATTGTTGGTGGGAATGCAAAATGGTATAGAGCCACTCTGGAAAATACTTTGGCAGGTTTTACAAAACTAAACATTTATCTCGGAAAAATGAAAATCTATCTTCACACAGAACCCTGCACACAAATGTTCAAAATAGTACTATTTATAATGTTTTTCCGCACAAACTGGAACAAACAAGGTATCTTTCTTTTGTTTGTTTGTTTGTTTGTTTGTTTGTTTAATTTTATTGGGGAATTGGAGGAGGGTAACAGTGTTGGGGAATCAGGGAAGGGGAACAGACAAGTTGCTGTCCTTTTGTTCTTCAGTCTAGTTGTGGAGGACGTCGCTTCACTGGTCCATGTTGGTATTGTGATCATTGCACTCTTCCCGGCTGAGGCAGATCAGTTACTGGTCATTGGACGGTCGTTCATGGCGGCAGCTGACGGCAGCTCACACTGGCTGCTGGCCACTCACACTGCTGCCAGCCACTCGAGGTAGCTTATGGCAGCCCCACTGTAGCAGGGGCTGCAGCCTATGCCATCACCAGCAACTCACAGCAGCCCAGCTCCAGGTTGAGCTGTTGTTCACCATCTTAGCTATAGAGGGCACAGCATCACTGGTCCTCATGTGGGATCTGAACCAGGGCCCTGCCATCACCAGCAACTCACAGCAGCCCAGCTCCAGGTTGAGCTGTTGTTCACCATCTTAGCTATAGAGGGCACAGCATCACTGGTCCTCATGTGGGATCTGAACCAGGGCCCTGCTCCTCAGAGCTGGGATCCCAAACCAACTCTAACTAACGCGCCACTCGGCCGGCCCCAGGTGTCTTTCAATGAGCGAACAGCAAAACAAATCATGGGATAGCCATATCATGGAATACTAGTCAGCAATAAAAAGGAATAAACACTGATGCACTCAATGACTTAGATGAATCTCCAGGGAATTAGGCTGTGTGGAAAAAAGCCAGTGCCAAAAAGTTACACACTAAGTCTATTTATATTACATTCTTGTAATGACAAAATTAGAGATGGAGAACAGAGTAGTGGTTGTAAGGAATAGGGGGGATGGGCAGAGAGAGGGAGGTAGGTGTGACTATTAAAGGGCACAGGAGGGCCGGCCCAGTGGCGTGGTGGTTGGGAGCTGGCTTGGAATGCCAGTGGCCCTGGTTCAGATCCCACATATGAGGGCCAGAGACACAGCCCTCAAAAAAAAAAGAAAGGCCAAAAGGACGCCTTCATAAAAAATAAATAAATAAAGGGCACAGGAATGACTCTTGTGGTGATGGATATGTTCTGTATTGACTGTATCAATGCCAACATCTTTGAAGTGACATTTTCTATAGTGTTGCAGGATGTTACCATTGAGGAAAATTGGGTAAATGGTATATGGGATTTCACTGTATTATTTCCTACAGTTTCACATGAACCTATAATTATAACAAAATAAATGTTTAATTTTAAAGATTGAAATGCCTCATAGTCCTAAATGCAAGACCAAAAACTTCTAGAAGAAAATATAGAAGAAAGTCTTTGTGACCTTGAGTTAGGCAAGTATTTCTGAGTGGAGAGCCAAACGTAATCCATAATAAAGGAATAAACTGATAAATTGGACTTCATCAAAAACAAAGCTTGAACTCTTCAAGACATTCTTAATAGTATGAAAAGGACAAGTCACCGACTGAGAGAAAAACTCTGCAAAGCATATATCTAATAAAGAACTTATATCCAGAACATATTTTTTTAAAACTCTCAAAACTCAGGGCCGGCCAAGTGGCGCAGTGGTTAAGCGCTGGCTTGGGAAGCCAGCGGCCCCGGTTCGGTCCCACATATGAGGGCCAGTGACACAGCCCTCAAAAAATAAATAAATAAATAAAACAGTCCAACATTTTTGAATGAGCAAAAGATTTAAATGGAAATTCATCAAAAATGATATAAATGAAATTCACATAAAAGATGCATTATATCATTAGTTATTAGAGAATTGCAAATTAAATCCCCTACTTATTAAAATGAGATACCACTAGTTATTAAAATGGCTAAAATTAAAAAGACTGGCCAGTGATGACAAGAATGAGGGAGAACCAGAACTCTCATACACGACAGGTAGAAATATAAAAGGGTTCAACTCCTGTGGAAAATAGTTTAGCAACTTCCTAAAAAGTTCAATATATGCCTGCTACAGGATCAACTATTCCACTCCTAGGTGTTTACACAAAAGGAATTATAAGTCCACAAAAATATATGTACATGAATATTTATAGCAGCTATATTTGTAAGAGCCCAAAATTGGGAATAGCCTAAATATTCCTCAACAGATGAATGAATACATTGTGGTATAGTCATAGAATGGAATACTATTCAGTAATAAAAAGAATGAAGTATTGATACACACAACAGCATGGGTAAATCTCAAAATAATATGCTGAATGAAACTAGCAAAAAAAAATACTACAGGCTGTATGATTCCATTTATATAAAATTCTACAAAAATGCAAACTAACGTATTATGACAGAACTTAATCAATGATTATTGGTGGGGGTGGTGAGGGAAAGGAGGGACTGAAGGAAAGAAATACAAAGGGGCACAAGGAAACTTCTGGGAGTGATGGATACACTGTAATGTTTGAGATGTATACGATGTCCAACTTAATCAAATTATACACTTTAAATATGTATAATTTATCAAATATTAATTACAACTCAAAGCTGTTTAGAATAAAGACAATATAGTTTTCTCACTGAAAATGTTACTTATGTTAACATGTATTGGATTTATTTTTTAATAAATTAAAAAATAAGCATGTTATAATAAAGGCCACTAAAAAGTATTTTCACAACAAAGGAAACCATCAATAAAACAAAAAGGCATCCTGCTGAATAAAAGATATTAGTTAATGACATGTCTGGTAAGGGGTTAATATCCAAAATTTATAAAAAACTCATTCAACTCAACATTGAAAGAACAAACAACCCAATTAAAAAATGGGCAGAGGAGATGAAGAGACATTTTTCTAAAGAGGACATACAGATGGCCAACAAACATATGAAAAAATGCTCAGCGTCACTAATCATTTGAGAAATGCAAATAAAAACTACAATGAAATACCACCTCACTCAGGTCAGAATGGCTATCATCAATAAATCAACAAACAAGTGCTAACGAGGATGTGGAGAAAAGGGAACCCTCATGCGCTATTGATGGGACTGCAGATTGGTATAGCCACTATGGAAAACAGTATGGAGGTACCTCAAAAAATTGATCCAGCAATTCCATTCCTGGGTATCCATCCAAAGAAATCCAAAACACTAATTTGAAGAAATATATGCACACCTATTTTATTGCAGCACTATTCACAATAGCCAAGATATGGAAACAACCGAAATGCCCATCAATAGATGATCGGATAAAGAAAATGTGAGACATTTATACAATGGAGTATTACTCAGCCATAAAGAAGAATGAAATCTTACCATTTGCAAAGATATTGACTGCCAACTATAAGATATATATATATATATATATATATATATATATATATATATATATACACACACACACACACACACACACATATATCATCATGGCATGTGGAGTACAGTGTAGGGAATAGAGTCAATGGAATTGTAACAGCTATATTTGATGTCAGAGGGGTACTAGATTGGAGGGGCGGTTATCACTTTGTGAAGGGTGTAAAATGTCTATTACATTGTTTTATACACCTGAAACTAAAAAGAATAATAAGTAAATTAATTAATTAAATAGAAACATAAACAAACAAACAAGCACACATGTCAACCATCTCTCCACACTCCCGATGTGGTGACGGTTGACAGATGGAACCCTCAAACAGACGCTCTTGGAGGTCCTTGATTTTTAAGAGTATCAAAGGCCCTCAGACCAGTTTGAGAACTGCTCTCCTAGTGGATAGGGATCCTGTCTTTTCATCTTCCTCAGCATCCCCATCACCAAAACAGTGCTCGGCACAAGGCGAGCACCCAAGGGATATCAGCAGAATGACTGGATGAATCCACCCAGCGACTGTTTAATCACTCTATTTCCCTCACTGGTTTTAAAGAGCAGAGAACCCTATCTCCTCTTACAGTAAAAAAGAGATGCTCTTTGAGGCCATTTCCCCCAAGTTCAGCCCTTGAGGGGGCTAGAGGGACAGTGGGCCTCATTCCTGGAATGTTCTCCTCACTGATTGCTCAGGACAAATAGACTATCCTACAATAAAGCCAGATCCTGTGCCCAGGCTAACACAGGGTGTCATATGCTGGACATGGTAGCTTTAAGGGACACTGAGACTCCCCAAAAGAAAACTGAGCAAAACATCCTTGAATGTACCATGGCCTGGGAGCCCGCAGACACCCCAGTGTCCTCACCTGTCCCCTCTCAGGAGCAGGCAGCCTCTCTGACTTCCCCTTCAGGCACCCCCTCCCCCTCAAACAGAGCCCATCTCCTGAACAGATAATGTCACAAGTGTTCTAGGGCTCAGGCTTACCTGGCCCAAGAAAAACAGGAGGAGTGGGCGTGTTGCCTTAAGATTGTAAAGTGCTCACAGATAAGCCTGGCACTGAACAAAGAGGCCCTTATATTCCACTGGGAGTGCAGCTTTTGACATTTGCTGCCTTTGTCCCACAGGCTAAAAGTGGGGTAGGTACTAGAAACCTCATTGATTACTATGGGATCGTGTCCTTTAAATTAAGCAGCTCCTGGGCCACAGGTCTGGATGGTAAATGATCTGCTCTGGGGAGAAGAGAGGCCCAAGAGAGGCAACACGTTCCCGTGGCAGGCAAGGCTTGCGATAGTCTTGTCCCAATCTCTTCTCCAGGTTGGTCATCATCTACCTGCCTTAACACCTGCACAACACCATACTGAAAAGCTATCATAGTCCAAGCAATATGGTACTGGCACAGAAGCAGACTCCTAGATCAATGGAATACAGAGCCCAGGAATAAACCCATGTGTATGTGGTCAATGAATCCACGACGAGAAGGCCAGAATATACAGTGGGAGAAAGACAGTCTCTTTAATAAATGGTGTTGGGAAAACTGAACAGCTACATGCAAAACAATGAAACTGGACCCCTATCTTACACCATACACAAAATAAATTGAAAATATATTAAAGATCTGATACCATAAAACTAAAAAAAAAACACAGGCAATAAGCTCTTTGACATTGGGGTTAGCAATATTGTTTTGGACCAGTCTCCTCAGTCAAGCGCAACAAATGGGATTATATCAAACTAAAAAGCTTTTGCACACAAGGAAGCCATCAGCAAAACAAAAAGGCGACCTACTGAAAGGGAGAAGATATTTACAAATCATACATTCTATAAGGGGTTAATATCCAAAATATATAAAGAACTCATACAACTTAATATCAGAAAAACAACCCAACTAAAGAATGGGCAGAGGACTTGAACAGACATTTTACCAAAGGTGACATACAGATGGCTAGTAGGCACATGAAAAGATGCTCAACATCCCTAACTACCAAGGCAAGGCAAATCAAAACCACAATGAGATATCATCTCCCACCTGTCAGAATGGTTATTATCAAAAAGACAAAAAAATAACAAGTGTTGTCAAAGATGTGGAGAAAAGGGAAACCTCATACACTGCTGGTGAGAATGCAAAATGGTGCAGTCACTATGGAAAACAGCATGGAGGTGCTTCAAAAAATTAAAAATAGAGCTGCCATAAAATCCAGCAACCCCACTTCTGAGTATTTATCTGAAGAAAATGAAGTGACTATTTCAAGGCGATACATGCACCCCTATTTCATTGCAGCATTATTCACAATAGCCAAGACATGGGAGCAAGATATCAAAGTGTCCATCGATACAGATGAACGGATCATGAAGTTGTGGCGAGTGTGTGTATCCATAAAATATTACTCAGACATATTTAAGAATGAAATCTTGCCATTTACAACATGCGTGCACTTACGTTATGCTAAGTCAGGCAGACAAACAAAGACAAATACTATATAATTTCACTTACATACAGAATCTAAAAAGCAAAACAAACAAAATAGAAACAGACTCAGAGATACAGAAAACAAACTGGGGCTTCTCAGAGACGGGAGCAGGTAAAATAAGTGAAGGGGATTATGAGGTACAAAATTTCCAGTTATAAAATAAACCATGGGGATGTAATGTATAGCATAGGGAAGATAGTCAATAATATTGTAATAACTTTGCATAGTGACAAATGGTAACTACACTTATTGTGGAGATTATTTTGTAATGAAAATAAATATTGAATCACGATGATGTACACCTGAAGCTAACAGGATATTGCATGCAATTATATGACAATTTAAAAAAAAAAAAAACACACACACACAAAAACCCTGCAGACACCAACAACTGCTGTGCTCCTGGCTTCTTGAAGTTCCAAGTGGGTAGCTCTGCAGCCCAAAGCACCCCATCTCACCCCACCACCTTCCCTCGATTCCCCATCGGCTCCCTACACCTGCCACAGGCTCAGGCCCTCTGTAGCACCCTGTCTGGACTAGGCCTCTGAGCTGTGCTAAGAGGTGTCTTCACTGGGCTCTGGGGACATAGCTCAGCCTTCTCTAGGGATGGGGAGCAGATGGAGTGGAATTTGGCTCCATAAGAACTCATTGTCCTATCCCCAGCGTGATGGCCAGAGAAAGAAACCCAAATCAAGGCATGCTGTAAGAGCAGGCCTCTCTTCCTCTGCAAATCTGCTCTGCCCTTGACTGTAACACGAGCCAGCCCCAGGGAAGCCAGTGGGAAAACACTCATCCAGCAACCTCAGAAAAAATGCCAGGGTCCCAGGGGTTAATGAGGACAGACTGAAGCGAAGGGAGGAGACGGTGAAGGTGAAAGAGCCAATGGAGAAAATGAAAATAAAATATTACCTGGGGGAGGGTGACTTCGCTTGAGGGCTGTACTTCCCAGCACGTGGTCTCAGACCCAGCAGCAGCAGAGCGGCTACAACACCTGGAAGTTTGTTAGACAAGTCAGTTCTCGGACCCCACTGCGTCCGCAGTGCGCGCATGGGGCCTACCACCTGTTTTTAAGCCGCCCTCCAGCCTAAGTCTGAGCATGGGCAGTGGTTCTCAGCCTTGGCTGCACATTTCAGTCACCTGGGAGCTTTGAAACCTAGCACGTGGATGCCTGGCACTCACACCAGAGATTCTGATTCCATGGGTCTGGGACACCCTGGCTTCAGAATTTCAAGACTGGCTATGTGACTGGTACCTGGGAGGCTTCTAAAACATACCATGTCTGGGGCCCTCCCCCTGAACTTAAGGAATCAGAATCTCTAGCGGGGGCTATTTCAATTTCTAACACTTGTTAGAAATTCACCCACATGATTCCAATGTATTTACTGCTTTTGAGAACCATTACTTTGAGAATTTGACCAAGAGATTGGTTCTCCTGAGCCTTGCCAAACAGAGACCTAAACTCCTAACATAGCTCTGACCCCATTCAACCAACACAACCATCATTTGTCAGCCAACAAATGACATCTTGAGTGCCCACTGTGCCCCATGCACTGATCTCTAAAAAATACAAAAAGAATAGGAAACTTTCCCATATTTTATAGTGGGAGAGCGTGGTGTTGGGGGCAAAGGAAAGAGAAAAAAGGAGGATGGATAAGGAAGAATTAGAAAGGTAAGTTGTTGTTTTTTTAGTACAATGGGGAAAATGAAATAAGGTGAGTCAGTCAAGAATCTCTTTGGAAATACCCAGGAAGGTCTGCCCACAAGAATAATAAGAATGCTTGCCTTCCCACGCCACCCCTGGCCCACTTATTCCTGGGGAGGTTAAACAAACAATTTGTTTTGTCTTTTGAAAAGGTGTGTAGAAATCCATCACCCGGGAAAAAAAAAACAAACGAAATAGCAGTAAGCCAGCTGAGATGCTTCCAATAAAGATGAAGGCCAAAACGAGAGCGGAGACAAGAATCTAGAGTGTGATGGCTGAGATTAACCTGTGAGTAACCTGCCAAGCCTGGCCGCAGAGGCAGGAGGGCAAGGCCCGAGGAGCTGGCAGCCAGAGCCAGCAGTGGGACTGGCTCCTTGAACCGTGTGTGAAGCCAACAGCTCTGGAAGCATTGTTCAGGACGGAGCCCTGGGCGAGCACCAGCCTAATAAACAGGAGTGCTGTAATTACTTGTTTACCTGTCCCTCTTCTCCGCTAGACCACGGGCTCCTGCAGGGCTGGGATTGGCGCTCGCCTAGCCCATGGCTCCCAGCATATGGCACAGACGAGCTGGCAGGAACCCCTTGGCCAGTGACTATACGAGACAATCTCTGAGGCCTCGTGTACATAGCCTATTCTTTAAAAAGGACTGACACAGTTATGTAAAATCCTGGCGAAGTGAACATGTGGAACGGGGAACTCTGGTGCTCTGGAAACCCAGCATTTGCGCTAGAAGCTGGGCCATGGGTTGAATAGTGTCCTCCAAAATGCATGTCCTCCAGGAACCTCACAATGGGAGCTGGTGTGGAGACAGGGATTTTGCAGATGAACAAAAGGTGAGAATTGAGATGAGATTACGCTGGGTCCAGGTGAGCCCAATGAGGGTGTACTTATAAGAGACAGAACAGGACACCCAGAGACACAGAGGGGAAGCCACATAAAGACAGCAGCAGAGGTTAGAGTGATGCTGCCACAAGCGAAGGAATGCCCAAAGCCATCAGAAATGGAAAGAAGCAAAGCAGAATTCTCCCCTGGAGCCTTCAGAAGGAGCACGGCCTCAGTAACACCTCGACTTCAGACTTCTAGTCTCCAGAACTGAATGGAGAGAATATATTTCTATTGTTTGAAGACACCACGTTGGTAGCACTTTGTTACGGCGACCATAGGAAACTATGACAAACTATACATGCATTTGGAGTTTCATGCTCACAGCAAACCCTGAGAGGTACATATGAATGCCCCTGATTTTCAGGTGCAGAAAGAAGGGCTGAGAGTAGCTAGGAGTGTCACCCAAGTTGACACAGCCAGGAACAGGCATTAGTCATTGCTTTCCTACCTAGTGGAAAACGATTCCAAACAAGGGGAAAAGAAACACTGCAATGCAGCAAGACGGATGGATGGGATACAGCCTAGAGATGGGGGAGTGCTCGAGACACCCGCCCAAACTGCGCAGCGCTGACAATTATAAATCAGGCAGCACAGGCAAACGTGCTTCTCAGGGTAACGCTGGCCAAGACATTTCTACAGGACTCCGGTGTTTATAAGGAAAGCCTCACCTTTTCAACTACAAAGACCTGGAGAGACAGAGCACGTAATCAAAAGGAACACATGAAAGGGAGAGACACATATGCTAACCATAATGTGCTATTTCTACTTAGAGGAGAAGAAAAAAATAGTCTACATTTTTCTGGAGTAAATGTCTCATGATTCTGTTTCAAGATGATAGTAAAAAGCTACTTGCATCTGACACAGGCACGTTAAGATCTTAAGAAGGCAAGAACATAATAAGGGAGACATTAAAAAAGAAAAACTTTTCTTGGTTGTCATTCTTGTTGGCACTTTCTTTGAAGAGTATTTAAAGTGGCTGGAGCACTGGAAAATACGGTCTTCCATGTTTGGAATTCCTCTTTTCCTTTCACACAATAGAAAATGCTTACAACTGTAAGTGACATCCCTGCTTGCCCCCAAGGTTGTCTTTAAAGATTCTGAAGCTCCTGAAATATAAAGGATGGGGAAACAAGACAAAATAAGCCTGGTCGTCAAATCCTGCTTCTCTGTTTCCCCATCTGTGCATGAAATTGGAGGATCCCCCATCTAGCCTTCAGGGTAAAGGGGTGGTGGAGCCGTAGCACTGGTTACTTTAAATCCTAGCTCACTAAGCAACCGGGAAAGACTTTTATGTCTGTTTGTTTAACTTTTATTTTTATTTAATTAAATTTATTTATTTATTTATTTATTTATTTATTTATTTATTTATTTATTTTTAGGTGTGTTTTTCCAGGACCCATCAGCTCCAACTCAAGTAGTTGTTTCAATCTAGCTGTGGAGGGTGCAGTTCATAGTGTCCCATTCGGGGATTGAACCGGCAACCTTGGTGTTATGAGCACCGCACTCTAACCACCTGAGCTAACTGGCCACCCCAAGACTTTTATTTTTAAATGTCTATCTAAATTGCAAGGCTGCATATTCTGGACATGTCTTTCCCCCGACCCCACATTGTATGCCATCTCCCACCTCTTTTATGGAACCTTCCATGGATGGAGGCACTTTAACAGTGGTGGACCGTCATGGGACAGGAGAAAGAACAGGGATCTGGGAAAAGTGTTGTCAGACTCAGCAAATGAAAATACAGGATGCCCACTGACATATGAATTTCATATAAGCAACAACTAATTTTAAGTATATCTGAGATCATGCAGAGGACATACTTATGCTTATAAAATGTTTTTCCTGTTTGTCTGAAATTCAAATTTATTTGGGCATCCTCTTTGTTAATCTCCCAGCTGGGAGTCCAGCCAGCCTAGATTTTCATGTCAGCTCTGCTCCTAACCAACAATTCAAACTTGGACAGGTTAGTAACCTCTCTGAGAGTCAGCCTCCTTCACTGTATAATGTGGATAATTCCTTACCACCCACCAGGAAATGCCCCAACCATCAAAACAGGGCTACTTGGGGCAGCCGGTTAGCTCAGGTGGTTAGAGAGCAGGCTCATAACATCAAGGCTGCCAGTTCGATTCCCACATGGGTCTCTAAGATGCACCCTCCACAACTAGATTAAAACAATTACTCGCTTTGGAGCTGATGGGTCCTAGAAAAACACACTGTTCCCCAGTAAAATCCTTTAATAAAAAAACAGGATACAAGGGTCCCCATAATCAGCCCTTCCTGCTGCATCTCTTGCCACCCATAGAGTGTGACAATTATAAGATGCTTTAGAGCTCCTCATACGCCACACTTCCTTACCTCTGTGCTTTCGTTCATGTGGTTACACTTGACTGGACTATTTTCCCTACCCCACTGTATGCATCTCTCACTCACCTACATTCCCCACCCTTTTCTGTTACTCCTTTAAGATGTGGGCCTGGCACCAATTCCTCCAGGAAGTCTCCCCACAACTTCACTCTCTCCTCCCCAGTGTGGGCTAGTGATTGGGCCTCCACTTGCCCACCGTCTCGGCGTCTCTATGCTTGCCACACTGTTCTCTATTATACTCTTCTCTTTAGGGGTCTGCAGTCCCCATTGCATCACAGGCTCCTGTGAGTTCCTTTTGCTTGACCCAAAATCAGTACTCCTGGGCAGGGAACCTCAGTGGCTAGTCCTTACCCCACAGAAACACTTGGGGGTGTCTGCCTTTACAGACGGGCGCTCAGCTTTCGGATTGTAAAAGTACTCATTCTACTTCACCTAGTGTCCCCATTTTCTTTATTCTATTTACCTGAATCCTACAAGCTACTAAGTGCAAATCTATGCAGGATTGACTGTAAAATATGCAAGTTCAAAAATGTTCGGATAGACTGTAAAATATGCAAGTTCAAAAATGTTCAAACATTTCAAGATGACAAGAGCGGAGAATTCAACTAAGTGTGGGCCTTTTCTAAGCACAGGCAGCTGCCCAGGTCACAAGCACACAGAGCCAGCCCGGTTCCATACTCCCTCTCTCACTTCCACCCAGATGAGCTGCAGGAAGTGTCATTCACGTAATATCTGCAGGATTCAGGCTCCTGTCCCTACTCCAAGAGCTTCACTGAGAAATCTCTGGGACCTGGCTCTACCAACATCCTGTGGGCCATTACTGAGACTCTGCCTCGCCAAGGATTCACAGGGAGTCCCGAGCACCTCAATAGTGTTTGATGGTGATTTTAAATAGAGAAACCAAATGTTTTGGTCAGCAGTTTCCAGTTTCCATTAGACAAATGAGAATGTGGTCAGAGAGCCGGCCGAGTGGCACGGTGGTTAAGCGCTGGCCTGGGAAGCCAGCGGCCCCGGTTCGGTTCCCACATATAGGGAAAAAAAAAAAAAAGAATGTGGTCAGGTACAAATGAAGCAGTAAGGCACCAAGGGACAAACAGAGAGCCTTCACCAGCTACCTGTAGTCAACTAGAAACCACTCCCGACTCGGGCCAGGGGCAGCAAAGCCCAATGTGGGTGGACCTCACCCAACTCCTTAAGGCCTGAATAGAATAAAAGGCTGAGTGAGAAGGAATTCTCTCCCTCTGCATGACTGTCTTCAAGTTGGGGCATGTCTTCTCCTGCCTTCCATCTCAGACTCTGACTGGAACTTACCCCATGGGCACTCCTGATTCTGGATTTCTCAGCCTCCATAATCACAGCACCAATAGGGGAGAATATACGGAAATATATATGTAGCTATGTATCATCCAGAAACATGTTCAGGCACCCCCCAAAATAATGTTTAACCAAATATCTGGGCATCCCATGGCCCAGCCAAGTTGACAACATAGAATTAACCATCAGAGAGAGAAACCAAACACCAAGATTGGTAGGCCAAATTCCAAGATGGTCCCCCAGGTTCCTGCTCTCTTGTGTACACACCCAGCGTAATCTTCTCCTCTTGAGTGTGGGTGGGACCAGTGAACATGATGAAATGTCACTCACTCGATGATCACGTTATACGGCAAAAGTGATGGGACAGTCACACCTCTAATTAAGTTACTCTACATAAGACTCTGTCTTAGCAGACTAGAGGGAGAGGCTCTTTCTTCTGCTGGCCTTGAAGACGTGAGCTGCCATGTTGTTGGAGGGCCTGCGGGTGGCCTTTGGGATCCCCAGGTGACAGTCAGCAAGAGAGCAGAGACCTGCGTCCTCCAAATACAAGGAGCTGAATTCTACCAACAACCCCGTGAGCTTGGAAGAGAACCCTGAGCTCAGGAAGAGGAAGAGCCCAGGTGACACCTTGAGTGTCCTGAGCAGAGGCCCCAGTTAAGCCAGGCACAGTATACTGATCCACAGAAAAACTCTGAGATAATAAATGAATGTTGGCTTAAACTGCTAAATTTGTGGTAATTTGTTCCTCAGCAAATCGAAAATTGATACAATGGCAAACTTAATGTTTCTAATGTGAGAGGATTTTGAAGAGTCATGTTTCCCAAACTTCCACCTCTTGCAATCCATCGTCCCAACTCCTGCCACAGGCACCACCCACACCAGAGCTTAACAAGGTCTGCGAAAGGCAGATACCAGAGAGCTGCTTGCTTCAGCCCCCTCTTCAGACATTCCTAAAAATCAAAGCCTGATGTGCTAGCCATGTGGGGGGTTTTAACTTAATATCAACAACGTAATACTTTAATAGCTATTAAAGTAAAAAAGTGCTTATTTGTGTTACCCCAATGTCATAACATCCCCGGCCCCTGTGTATGAGTCCCACATTCCAAAAGTTACAGCACTGTGGGGTAACACCGCTGCCTCAGCAACTGCTGGGCGGTCTTTGGTGGCCTCCCCCAGACATACCCTAGGCCTTGTTACAGCTGTCAAGGAAAGAGGCCTTCATAGTTTTCTGCTAAATTGTGACAAGTGAATCACAAACAGGGTCACTCCACCATCTCTCTGTCCTTTCATGGTCTTTTGTCACTCATGTAAAATGTTTATCCTTGGAGTTCTTATCACTTCACAAACTTACCCCTCACAAAACCACTTAACGGAAAATCAGAAGCTGCCTGCCCTGCACTAATTTGTAATTTTCCAAGGTGTGAATTTCAATTACGTACACAGTGAGGCTGGCAAGGGTCTCAGCAGGCCTCTCTGCATTCATATCTGTTTGTGGCTTGAGTGTTCTCCGCTTGTCACATATAAAAACATCAAGAAAAATAACACTGAGAAGAAAGCTGATTGATAATGCTTGTGATAGAATTTTAAAATGTGTGTGTGTGTGTGTGTGTGTGTGTGTGTCTGTATTTAAAAATGAAAATCTTGGGAAAAGAGATCAGTCTTAGGCAGAAAACAGACTTTTTAAAGTGTCTGAAGAGGCAGAATGAACATCTCCAGTTATTGCCATATTGCCATTCAACTTTCATTCACCTTCCGATAATGGTCCCTAATTTCTCCTAAAAAAGAAGCCTTTCCCACATTATCAGTCTGTGGACTTCTGGGTGAAGCCGACACGACCCATGACTTGGCACCACATTCCTCTGGGGACACACAGCCCAGTGGGAGCCAATGGAAATACTGAGTCTTGCTGGGGGCCTTTGAGGAAATCCTTTTACTGCTGGACTTGAACAAAGAACGCTGTGGCCCTGGCACCGATGGCAGCCTTTTTGCTGCCACCTGGAGCCTGAACATGAAGTCAACTCTAAGAAGAGCAGAGCTCAGTGATGGAGAAGGACTAGGGCTTAAAAACATCGTTGAGCCCTGAATCAAGCCATAGCTGAAGCTTACGCGTGCTACCTTTCATTTACTGGGCCAATAGATTCCTTTCAGTGATTTTCCCGTCATTTATAACCAGAATATCTCTTAGTAGGGCAAGGAACCCCTTCAATTTGTTAGTAACACTCTGTTGCATTTTATCAATCTATCGTTGATTTATGAATATGGGGTTAATCAAGGACTCAAAACACACCTTTCATGAATATCAGGGTTAAATATTCTTTCAGAGAATTAGTCACTCTTCCCTTATCTTGTCCTTTGCTAATTCATAATTATTCCATTAGTAATGCTTTCCCCTCCAAGTAACAGAATTCCCAGACAAAAAAGTGGCTTAAACTATTAGTTTCCCATCGCAATTGGGTTACAGGTTAGCCTTCCAGGGTTGGTTAAGTAGCTAAACGATGCCACCAAGGACCCCAGCTCTGTCTGTCCTTCTGCCTGGCCTTCCTCACATGTTGGTGAGTCCCCCCTCATGGTCACAAGATGGCTGCAGAAGCACCAAACAACATGTCCTCACATGTCCCATCCATGCAAGAAGGAAACAGGTGGGAACAAGGCTTTCTCCCCATAACACTCTCTACCTTATATCAGGAAGGAAAATCTTTCCTAAAATTGCTCACAAAGCCCACATTATGGGCCAGGACTGGGTTACACGGTCCTTCACAAACTACTCACCAGCAAAGGAGGATGGGATTTCCATGGCTGGCTTAGACCAAGCTTCAGTGGTCTAAGCCTTATCAAGGAAGAACGGAGACTAGCTCTTGGGAGGCAGTGACCACAGGAGTCTCATTAATCTACCTTCTCAAAACCAAGATTAACATGAATTTAAAGAAAAAACATCAGGCAGGTGAATTCCAATTTTACCCAAGCCAAGCTCAGCATTCTTCTTTGCCCTTAAAATAAGATCAGAATAAGCCAGAGGGAAAGACACCAGTGTTAAAAAAAACAACACCTATATTTGGATCCCCTAGAGCTGGAAGAGATGAGCAAAAGCCAGGGGGCTGGGCCTGGCCGATGCACAACTTCATCTGCCCCCCAGCGATGAATTCTAAAAATACAGACCTTTGACAATCATGTATTTTAAACAGCAAATTCCACATATATAATCTTCACTCCTTCCTCGCTACACATTTTTTCATGATAAGGAAAGGAGGGACAGATACGTTTTGCTTGAGCAGAACAAGTGAGGGTGACATTTGGAATGTTGGAGCGAGCATGTCCTAGCTGTGTGGCCTTGGGGGAGCTTGACCCCCCTCTCCATGCCTCAGTTTTCTCATCTGTAATAGGAAGGTATTAGTGATACCTACCTCATATGGGAGAGTGGAGAACTGACACAAGTCAATTGGGCCATCCCCAATTATTAGGCAAATATCAGTTGCCTCCAACAATTACATGTAGATGGGGCTGCAGTCTCCTCCCCACCACATTCCTTCTAGGTTACAATGAACACTAGTTTCAGACTGAATTCCGCCTAGCTACAAAGATTTATTAGCAAAAATGGACACACATGTGTTCTGTAAACTTGAGAAAGTCTCAGCTGTCTTCTTAGGTGCTGCAGAGTCACATTTGCATAAAAGGTCAAAATGTCACTGAAGGTCGATGTCACAATGTTTGAGCCTTGGACTCAGGCAGCAAGAATCCTGCAGAGCACCAGCTGAACTGGGCCGGTTCAGAGTCAAGCCTGGGGCACCATTCCAGAGCACATGGGAGTTTGGACTCCTTGTACCGTCTTCTAACTGCTCATGCAGGGGGGAGATGTCATTTTAACACCACAGGCCAGTCCCCACACATCGAACACATCATTTATCCTTGGAAAATAATTTCCCTCGTCTGTGATGTGATTAACAAAAGCCCCTGGTTTTGCTTGTAGGTAAAGATACCTAAGACCTGCAGTAGCTACCTGGGAGAGCATCCTTTGTAATCATGTGTCAAATCCTAGCAGATCACCTCTGGGGTGCCCTTACGTAACGTAGAACGATTGGTTGTACCCAGAGCATAGTTATAACTAACCAGTCCACACGTTCATAGTCTAGACTGAAGTATTTTAAACTATGTTAAAGACCACAAACAAGCAGAATTACTAGATAATGAATACAAAACTGCCAGCACACAGACGGGAAGAAAGGAAGGGGAGAGGCAGGATTGAAGCCACCTGCCGTCCTTTGCATCCTCCCATTGCCATCCTGGAATCTAGTTAAGGCCCTCATCTTCATGCTACTTCATTACATCTTGAACAGCAGCATTAACTATGTGCTCCTCCCCCTCAAAAACCATCTCAAGCTCCCCTTAGCTTCTCGGTCAAGACTCTGCAATCTGATGTAGCCCTGTCTCTCCTACTCTAGCATCAGCCAGAGCTCTCTGGGCCTTAACTGGCTTCAAGTCCGTTAAGCAAGGTGCCCGCCCGCTCCCATACCAGAAGCCTGCCTCGCCTGAGTGCCACCTCCTCTGTGGCGGCTTCCCTGATCACACAGCCAAGGCAGTGCTGCGAGCACAGGGGCTGAAGGGAGACTGCCTGGAATTAATCCTGTGTTATAACATATACCTGCTGAGTGACTTTACCTCTCTGGCCTTCAATTTCCTCATCTGTAGAACAGACATGATGAAAAGACCTAACTCACAGAGTCACCAAGGGTTCATATGAGATAATACATGTGAAATGCTTAGCACAATCACTGGCAAATAGTAAGAGCCCAGCACATGTTGAGTATTACTCAAAACAAAAGCCAGAAGTGAATTTCTATTCCTTTTCACTTGAGAGAGATTGTCACTGCTGGCCTGTGTTCCTTTTCCCTTCTCTCTCTCAACAGATGATATTCTTTGTCATCTTCTTGACGTGAGTTTTTCTCCACTCAGAAGTAAATCAGAAATGAAATGCATATTTATAAACAAAAATAATCCCAATGAGTCATCAAGATTCTCATAATCAAAACACGGCCTTCCTCTCTTTTTATGACCCATCCAATAAAAATATAAACTTTGAAAGTTTTCCTATGCCCACATCCAAAAAGTAGCTTTCCATTTTGACCAGCCAGAGGCAGTACAGGACAGTGGTCAAGGCCATGGAAGTTCTGGCTGGAACCAGACTGCCTGGGTGCAGGCCCAGCACTTAACCCCTGTGTGTCAGGCTTCTGTTTCCCCATCTCTAAACTAGAGATAATAATAGAAAAAATTTAAATGAGATAATAAGTGCTTGTAAAGCTCTTAGAAGAGTACCTGGCTGGAGCAGGATAATGTTCAATAAATCTCGCTGCTATTATTATCCACAGAAACACTTCTCACAGGTAAGCCAAGTATAACATGCAACAGTGGAGAAAATGCTAGGAGAGCTGAGGGCACTTGGCACCAAGTTTTATATTGGCCACCAGCTTGCTCTGTGCCCTACAACAAGTCACCTTGGCCTTCAGTTTCCTCATCTCTAACATAAAAAAATTAAAGTAAATGATATGGAAAGACTACCTAGACCTAACTATCTATTTCCATGTGTCAAGAACCGTGGGAGGTTTGAATTTTGCCCTACTTGCAACTAGCTCGTTAGCCTGCAACAGTTTCATGAATGCTGGAAGAGACACAAGACCCCTGGGCCAGAGACCAAGGACATTACTGCTCACAGCATGTTTATAATATAATGGGCTACAAGCAAAGCTAACTGACCTTTGAGATAGACATATCTTTATTTTACTGGACAGCAAACAAACTTACCTTCTGCTCCAGAGGAAAATTCTATCTCTATTTTCCAAGGCTGTTCACCAAACAAACATCCTTGAAAACATAGTCAGAAACACAAGCTGTCAGCGCTTCTGCTCACAAGATGTGCAGACACACCAGAAACACATGGAGAATATATCAATCTCTTCCTATCTCCTCTCAAGCTTGACAATTCAATTGAGCTCATTATACTACCCTCAAAACAGTTCTTCTTAACATGTATGTTTCTCTTCGTGAGTCTGCTCACCGCTCGCTCATCCCTTCTCTTCCCTTCCCACTGTCTTCCACCTGCTTGGACTGCTATGTCCTCTGTCCTGAAACTTGGGTGGACATTTCTCATGGTCTCTTCCCAACCCACCTGTTGACACTGCTTTTTAAGAGCACCACTCTGATTGTGTCATGCCCCTGATCAAAAACTGCTCAGGGCTCCCCACTGCTTTTTGGCTTAAGTTCCAACTCCTTCAAAATGCTGCATTCCTTATTAGCTAATGGGTATGTTGAAGAGAGGGAAATTTATTCCAATGCTTAGCAATAAATACATGTAGAATAAATTGCATAATGGGCTTACTAGTTTTCCAGGTTTTCTATTTAAAAGACGTAAGTGTCCACTAAGCATGGAATAAATTAGAGGGGGGAAAAACAAGCAGAGATAAGCCATTAAACATCAGATTTTCCTTTTTATAGTTTTTTTTAAATATGTTTGTATTTTAGACTTTTGATTATTGATTATGTAGAGAAACCCTTCTTCAAACAAAATCTACCTCAGACACCCCAAAATGTAGGGCTGCTCCATAGTCCTCTTGGGCCTGAAGAACTGAGACCCATCCCTCAAAGGTAAGGAGGCTCATAGGTGGACTAAACATTGCATTCCTGGTCTGACAACTATGGTTGTAATTTTAGGGATACTAGCACAGAACGTTTCATTTAGGTCTGGTTTTTTAAAAATGCAAGATATGTGGAATGCACATAGGCACTCCAGGAAAGCAGCAGCCATGCCTTTCTAAGCAATCTTCACTGGCTACAAGGAGGATACCCCCGTGACCCCTGTTGATCCTGTTATACCCAGGGTCAGCTCACACATCATTAAAAAGCGCTCAGTTCAAGTAATGGGCTCTGTCCCCTAAAGACTCAATATTCTTTTGCTGTTTGCATCGTGTGTTGTTCAGAATCCTCTGGGCTTACTGGAATTTCTCTGAAGCATTTCAGATTCCTCCAGGATCATTTTAAAACATTAGAATTTTAAATCCCAGTTACAGGATAGTGGCCTGTATCTATCTGCCTCTCCTCCTGTCCTAGTCTTGTGCCACCAACAGTTTGGCCTGCCCTTCCTGAAACAGGCTCTTAGCTACCATCTGAGGAAGGACAACCAGATCAGCTGCTGCCGCCGCCCCCCCAGCCCCCCACTCCCACCCCGTCATCCCACACCAAAGCCAAAGAAAGAACTGACGAGGTTGTTTAAGCAGGGCTGGGCTGGAGCCGGTCTCACCAGCCCTGAGAACCCATTCTGCGTATCTCTTCCCAATGCCGTGTTCAGTGACGCCGTGTTGGTAGCTTGAAATCACTGAGTATTTACACCACAGACATCGGCAAACACTGCAGCTCAGGGTTTCTCTCCACCCCACCCCACCGAACCAGTTGTTAAACATTTGCCAGCACACCAGTTAGTTTGACAACTAGCTGCAGGCTTTTTCCATCTCTGCTTCATCAGCACTAATACATAGGAACTCGAACAGCCCAGGATTTTTGCTTTGCTGTAGTTACAGTAAAACCTTCATGAATTCCAACAAATTAAGGAAGCATGACCTCTCCTGTTGAGAGCTCGGGCCGCCTTCCTTTTATCAAGCTCTGTCCTCTAGAACCGTCTCTCATTTCATCCATTAAGGCACTTCCTAAGCCCTTCCCCTCAAAATGTGCAATAAAACAAACTGGTCTTTATTGCTGTGTCTCTCCAGGCCCCCTTGAAATTACATTTTCCAGTCTATAGCAATCTCCTCCACCCTGAGGAAGCCTGGGAGAGGAATGCCAGGTTTGATAGAGTTTCACTCTGTATTTTCACTTGCAGTCTTGCATGGACGCACATTCAAGAACTACTTTGCTTTACTTCTGCTAAAAATCTTCGGGTTTTTGTAAGGGCTTGTGTGGAGCCCGTCAGATTACACAGCCCGATGCATTCCCAGACTCCATAGCCCCTACTAGGGAGGCCTCTCCTTTGTGCAAATCAAGGACACTGAGGAAGCATCAGCGTGTCCTTAAAGTTCTTCGTCTCCAGCTGGGACTATGCCAATACGGAAATGTGTCTTCTTTCTCACCATGGAGAACAAGAAGCACCAAGCTGTACACAGGCAGGAAATCATCTATGGGAAGCACTAAACGGGTTGTCATTGGTGCCTTGATTGTCGTAACCAGGGCTCCGCTGGGAGCTGGATGTCCCCTTTTGTGGCTGCAATGCTAAAGTTCAGCGTTCCACCCAGCTGCTAAGAAGAAAAATGGTCCTTGGCCCCTTTGACCTTCCTCTCCACAGCTCCTCACTGCTTTTCTGATCTCTACCAGGTATGAGCTCATAAAGGCTTGAACTCATGATCCTCAATAAGAGATTCCTAACGACCAAAACCTTACACAGCTCATAGGAATGGAGTTAAGCAGGTGGACTTTGGTCACTGAGACAAGGTATGTGGGATGGAAAAAAAAGGATAGGTTTCAGAGCTTGGGACCTTCCCACTCCTGAAATCATACAACACAAGTAATCTCTTCCAGCCACACATGAGATCCACTGCAGTGAAAGACGCCCTGTGGTGAGTGCTTTAAATCCCAGCAGGAGGAAATGGGTCCTGCACCCCAGCACAGCAGAGACACCTTATCTCCACCCTTTGAGGTCAGAAGGAAACCCCTAGGACCACCCTCGTCAGCCTCTTCCCACCCGGCAGGTGGTGGATTAGACCAGCCTTGACCCCACTTCTGATTGGTGGGCCTAAGTGGTGGTAGCTAGAATGGAGAGGTGGTGAAGCCAGCGGGGGTATGTGTGTGCGCACGTATACATGTGTGTGCGTGTGTGAGTGTGCAAGTGGATATGCTCTGGTGCCGAGGCAGGGAAAGGGGCATGTGGGCTGGCGTGATCTAACAGGGGCTGAGCTGATGGGTAGATGAAAAGAGACAGAGAAGGACACTCGCTCCCCAGTGAATCATCACAAGTTCCAACTGCGTCACCAACCAAAAGAGGTTAGAAACCTCTAATAGAGCGAAAGCCACAGCAAAATGATCCTAAGTCTTGCTGGAAACCAGCTTTTCAGTAAAACCTCGTGTACTCATTTGTCTCTGAACAGTATCCAGCCCCGTTTTTTCCATTCAAAGAATTTTCAGATCGATTTCCTTTCACAAACATCTTTTAAGTGGGTGCGTCGTGTGGGTATTATGCTAGTGGCCATGCTTTCTGGGTGTGCGTGGGGTGTGTGCGTGCACGTGTGTGTGTGTGTGTGTGTGTGTGTGTGTGTGTGTGTAATCACAGTGCTTGCTTTTTTTCTGTGCTTGAAACAACCTTTTACGGGCATAATTCACAAGCAAAGTCACAATTTGGCAGTACCAAGGGACAGCTTAGCACCACCATGTACCTACCCAGCCAAATTTGTATCACCAGAAAAATAATAATAATAATAGCTCTGTACTCAGTACTGAGCTCTGAGGTGAAAGCAGGAATTTTCTGACCCACGATACAACCTCAGAACCCCAGTGCCAAGTACATAGGGGAGAGAGCAGATATAGAAACTTGGTTCATCCTCCTCAGCTATTAAAAACAGAGTTCTGATGGCCAGAAAACAATGTGGGCCCTAAATACTCATTGTTGCAAAACTATTTAAAAGAACTTAGATAACACAGTGTTTCAGTTTGTAACAGCCTTGGCCAGGACTGTGGAGATCTGCTGTCCATCGTGGCTTTGTCCAGAGCCACTCCTGTCAGAGCTAAAGAGGACTTCAGACTACTAAGAGCACAGTGGAGCCGGCCGAGTGGCGCTGTGGTTAAGAGTTAGCCTGGGACACCGGCAGCCCTGGTTTGGATCCCACATGTGAGGGCCAGTGACACTGCCCTCTAAAACAAAAAAGAGCACAGTGGTAGCCTCTGGAGAGAAAAGCGGACAGTGATCGGAGATGGGGGGTAGGGGGAATCAAAGGCGGCCTCTGGGTGCTAGCATTATTCGATTTCTTAGCCTGGGTGGCACTGATACCACAAAATCCAGTGTTTACTTTGTTCTATGCATAGTCCTGTAGCTAGCTACGTTATCTTTTTTTTCCTAAATTTTTAAAAGTAAAAGTTATTTTTAATTGTTTAGTCCCATCCCTTCACATTCTAGAATAACAAATTGAAGCCCACACAGCCAACTTAAGGAGCAGACAGATGATTAGAACTGGGCGTCCTCTCTACTCACATAGTTCTCTGTCTGACATAAGTTAGCACTCAATACTTGGCCTGCTGTGTTACACGGCTTCATTGTATGTTTCCAGGTAGATAGGAAACCATCACTAAGGACTGTGTCTTAAGCTTCATGTCACTCATAGGTCCCTGCACGCATGCACACACACACACACACACACACACACACACACACCCTACACATCACGTGGTGGTCAGATCACAGTTAATGCTATTAACTCACCTCTGGCCTGTAAGCCATGCTGAGCATCCCCCATTTGCTCTGGTTCTCATGAAAGAGTGATTCTGTTCTATACAAGACCCCAGCACGGCCCTTGAAGTTGCTTTCCTCTTTCACTGCTGAGTCTCCTGCATTAAACATTTGCCAGTGGCTCCTTTGGTTTGGGAACCCACATCCTGCTTTGTCCCTTTCTCCACTGGCTCCTCTGAGCATCCTCATTGCCCTGGATGAGAAACTGCTGACACTGGTCCAGATCCCCCCCACTCCCGGCCCAGTCAAGACCCATCCATTTCCGTAAGTGGGTGTGGATGGAGGTAGAGGGAAAAGAGAGGGGATTCAGTCACGTGATGGATCAATAATTCAGGACTGATTTGACTTAGAAGCTAAGCTAAGCTGGACAGTTTCAAAGCTGATTAAGTAAAATGTCCAAGATGCCGGAAAATCTGAGGAAACAACATGGATTACTTAAGAAAGAAAGAAAAGAATGGAGAGTGGGGGATGGGAGTGGGGAGCAACTGACTAACTCACAGAACCTCAGTGTCCAGGAGGCGAGCAGGATGCAGTTGGTTAAGGGTTAGGGGAGACCACACAGGGTTGACGACCAGATGACAATCAGGAACCCCCTCCCCAGACTTTCCTAATTGATTTCATTCCCCCAAACCTCCCTCCAACTGGGAACTTGGGCAAGACAAACTCGAAGATCCCCCCTGCTCTCAAGATCTTCTCAATTCAACTAATAAAACAAACATGAATACCGTAAGCAGCCAAGGAAATGTGCATTCCTAGGGAAGAGCTTTGCCTGGTCTGGGGGTTTCATGCCCCCAAAAGGATGGATTTCTGGAGAGCCAAGAGAGACTTATTCATGTAAAATGCAGAAGGAAACTAACTGGTATGAGACTTCGGATACATATGAAGACTCTGATCAAGCTTTTGTTTTTGGGCTTCTTCAACCAGGACTTGCCTACATGTATACTTAGGAAGGTCACTTCAGTAGCTAGGAGTTCTTAAACAGAATTGAAATATTGGCCCTGACACTTTGGTCTTTATATGCATATTCAGCTTTTTAAAATGGCTCTAGTCCCTTGAAATGTCAGGCTAATAGGCTCCAGGAATTCACACCTGACCTCCACAGAGCCAAAGACCAAGGGCCCAATTTTGCCCTGGGTTCCAATAGTAAAATTCTGCATCAATGTTGACACTCTAGGTTGCTAATTCTACATTCTGTTTTCTTAGCAATGAAATCCACAAACCTTTCATTTCTGAATCTTTGCCCAGTTTGGGAAGCTGAGCCATCAAACTGAACTTTATCTTGTAAAGGTTAACAGGTTTGAATCCAAATATAGCAGTCCTGTATACCTATCAAGATTTATTATCTATTTAAGTCCACGTTTGCACTGACATAGTTTTAACAGCCTCCGTTTTACCAGAAACCAGGCAGACCCAGATATTGTGGTTTTGACAACGTTGATATTGAAAAGAAATATGTTATTTCTCCAATGTTGCTCTGGAATGAAGTGACCACATGTGAGTCTGTTTCTTATAAATTTAGAGGTTGCTAAGTGTGACGAGAAGCCTTGGCCAGCCCTCTCGTTTACAAAAAAGGAAGCATGCTCAACGTCACACCTTGTCAGTAGCAATGGGTAACAAGAACCTCTGTCCAAAGTGCCTCACATCACACCACACTGCCCACTCCACCTAGCACATGAAATGCAAAAAAGGTTGTTTTCCAGAGAGGGTGTGTTTTGCAGTTCTACCCAGAATATCCATTCAGCTTCCTACAGATAGGCCTGCAATAAGGCCACCTAGAGTGGTGGATTGGTACCCAGCACCCATTCATTCCATCCTCCTTAGATGCAGAGGCTAGAAAGCTAAAAACTACATTTCCCAGACTCCCCAGTTGTGATTTAGTCTCAGCCAATCAGATGCAAGCAACTATGATTGGGAGGGTGGAAGTAGGTGAAAGTAATACTTCTGTTGACTCTCCATACAGATAAGCTTAGCCTTGCAACCATTTAGCTTCCCTGCAGCAGTACTAGGGTCACTAGCTTCATGGATGTCAGAAAGCAGAGTGTGGGGCATCCATTTCACAGGTGTGGCCTGAGCAGATGTGGCCTGGTTCTGGATCTAATAGAAGCAGTGGTTGCCTCCTGTTCAGGGTGGCTTCTGAAATGCAGGAGCCTTTGGCTTCATTTCCTCAGAAGAGTCTGTGTTTCCTCAGCATCAGTTCTGCACTCCAGATCAAATGGTCAGCCTAGAGTCTCTTTCCTCAACCTTCTCAACAATGCTATAAGCCATTTACCACTTTGGGGAAAAACAAAACCAAAGAGCCCTTCTTGTTCAAACAACGTGAATTAATTCTGTTCTCTACAACTGAAATGTGAGTGATGCATCTGGAGAGGAAGCCTAGATGGGAGTAACTCCCACTTACAGAGCACTCACCCTGGGCCAGCAACTTAAATTGGCAACCTACCTAACTCTCTCATTTAATCCTTACAGATGGAAAATAAAAAGGAAGGTCAACAAGGTTCTGAAGAACCTCCCCATATTCCATAGCAGCTGGTTCTGGAGGAAGTGAGACACAGCTGATTCCCAACCTAGTTTCAGGGTTATCATTAAATGCTCAGGAGTGATAGCACACAGGGACTCCAAGCCACACTGCCTGGACTCCTCACCCCAATTCTGCCACTTATTAGCAAACCACTTTTCTTTGCACCTTGGTTTCCTCACCTGTAAAGTGAAGATAAAACAGTCCATAGCCTACTGGATTGCTGTAAAGATTAAATAAGTTAACATATGTAAAATGCTGGTATATAGCAAATGTGAGAGAACAATTAGCTGCCACTGAAGATTTCCCCCATCAAAACGGGGACGTTGGGCTGTACGAATTGAGCATAAGCTGGTCTACTGACCCTCCCCAGACATGCTAATGTTCAGAACAGACGTCAGGTTGACCAGTACCTGCCAATACAAACAGATTCAGATATCTGCTTCCAAGGCAGCTGAAGGGTAACAAGAAGACCCTGAACTAGGGGTCCCTGGGCCTTGATGTCACTCCCAGTCCTGTAGCTTTCTACTTTGATGACCTTGACCCTCGGTCTCTTAAAATTTTTGAGATTTCTTTTCTTTATTTGTAAAAGCTCACACTCTTGTCTAGCTCACAGGTTGTTTTCAGGTGAGGAGGAAAGGCCTAGCCCAGCTCTGGGCAGAACGTTCCAGTCATCGGCTTTTTTTGGTTGAAGTGACAAAGCTCTGTTTAACAGAAATCAGCAAAAAAGTGCAACACCGTGGCTGGTGGGCGTGAGGAGGGTTCATACAGAGAGCACAGGAAGTGCAGAGATGAAGCTGGTATCATCTCCCTTCTCTGCCAGGGTTTCCACATCAGCACATTCTTTCTTGCTTCAGACGAGCTTAGCGTTTCAATCACACAGAAAAAGTGTTTTTGATGTGCTCTCTGGCTGAGGGTGGCCAGCTGCCTCACTTTGCTGGGAACTGAGGGGTTTCCCAGGGCAGGGAATTTTTAGTAGTAAAACTAAGAACGTCCTGCGCAAACTGGGAAAGGTTGGCCATGCTCTTTTATTCTCAAATCCAAAAGTAAGGGCCTGACTGGCCCAGCCTCAGTCAGGGGCAACCCACTACCAACAGACAGTGGCCAGCAGTGAGGGTCACTCTAGAATATTTCCCTGCAGCGGCCATGTGAATTTGGAGGGCAAGGTATCCCCAAGATAATAAGGAAGTGGAATACCAGGCCAAGAATCCTATAAATGTCCACCTTGGACCCAGAGTAAAGACTCAAAGAGTGTCTATATTCTTTCAATCACATGCATTACAACACCCTCATCAGCTTATCCCTATAAGACGATGCAAAGGAACTCAATGGACCTTGACCCTAAGGGAAAAAAAAAAAATATTATGGATTTGCATTGGAGATTTGGGTTCCAAGATCAAAGCATAAAAAATAATGGAGTGTCAAAATATCCACCTACCTCTAAGCCTTCTAATCTTAGTCAACACAGCAAGATGCTTTCTTAAGACAGGTAAGCTGGAACTGGAGCCAGTGAGGGAAGAACAGATTGTCACCTCCAATACAGTCACATCAGAATATGGACTCGTTGGATGAAAGGTGGTGGACCAGCCCACACAATCGAAATAGCTGTATCTCCCTTACCCAGAAGTTGCAGGCAACCTGGTTTTAGATGCTGGAAGGTTACAAAATGTACTTAAATGATTAAGGTTCTTAGACAAACAGAAAAGTGAAATAGCACTCAACCTTTAGTAATAAAAAATCATTTAGGTGGATGAAATGGAGCATTTATCCTCCACAAAACAAAGAGCATTTTTTTTTTTTTTTTACTGTTTTGGTCTTTCCACAAAGAAGAATTTCCAATGGTGATTTCATAGTATTCATCAGAACAATTCAACAGAGCCAAATAACCTATACAAACAGTAATGGCAGTGAAAAGCCCATTTTGTCTGGTTGAAGGCACATTACTCAGTCCTGTCTCAACAGTCCCCCAGGCAACAGCACATACAGCAGATATTCAGAGCAACAGATAGGAAGCTTAGGTAGCCTAATGCAAATTACGACAGAAAAGCATTCTCGACAACCTCAGCCAATCCTTTCCTTACTATAGCTGGACAATCAGGTGATTCCCCCCATGCTATTTAATACATGACTGAGCCTCTGCTGTTACAAATATTTTTGAGGAAAATTTACACCTGGGATTGGCTTTGGCTCATCACCACAATTCACCTGAACAGGTAGGAAGGAGAGTCCTAGGTACTTTTACTGTAGCATCTTTGCCACGAGCATTTTACCACAGATATTTTCCCTGAGTAACTAGTTAGCCATAAGGCAATTTTGCCATATAACAGATAGAATCACGACAAATAAAAGATCGATATTAAAAAGGACATAATGAAACGTGAAAAAAACGAGTAAAAAAAATTTTGAAGATTTTACTTAAAATGTGTGTAGAGGGCCGGCCGAGTGGCGCGGTGGTTAAGTGCTGGCTTTGGGAAGCCAGCGGCACCGGTTCGGTCCCACATATGAGGGCCAGTGACACTGCCCTCAAAAAAAAAAAAAAAAAAAATGTGTAGATTCATGGCAAATAACTGATTTAATTTGTGGATTGTGCCTAAGCACGTCTCTTCGTTTCATGGGAAATGTGGTTTAACTCTACAACCATTATGAGGGCAAGTGAAGGTTTACATATCATATAAAAAATGGGAGTAACTACGAGAATTCTATCAATGAAGAAATGGAACCAAACCAAAATTAAAAATCAAACTGTCACCCAGTTATATATTTTTCTTTTTACAGCAAAATTGTCTTAGAGCCAATTAGTTATGTGGCGAAATTCTTCCATCTCTCACCAGGATAAACTTAAATGTCAAACACACTCTTCTTCCCTCAGGCACCAAAACTGCTCTCATTGTTGGAGTCAATAGTATGTCCAAACAGATGAGTGTCATCGTGAAGTTACACTCACTGACAACCTCTGGGCCTTTCATTCTGCCTGGCAACCCAGCTATGTCTGCTTGATCAGTTCAACCTTTCATTCTGCACAACTATTTCAAACCCCTGCATTCTGCTCAAACTTCCCACCTCCTCTCTACCCTTCTCAGCAGGTGACAGAGAAACAAGAAGTCTTAGTAAGAGGAGAATGTCCTCAATGTCCACCAAACTCTCAAAGCTGCCCATGCTTCCCCATCTTCCCTCCTCCCCATCTCATAGACCCCATGGGATCAACTCAGCTTATCACCCAACACCCGCCCTGCATCCTTAACCTCTCTGTCTCTAATGACTCTTCTATCGGTGTTTAAGCTTCTCAAGTCTCTTATATCTCAAAACAAACAGGTCCTCTCCTGAGCTGCCCAGCCCCATGTGGAGCCTCCTTTTATGACCCAACTTCTTAAAGGGGAACTCATGTTTCCCAGCCTTCATCTTCAAACCATCTGGATCATAATCATCCAGGAAGGATAGATAGATAGATAGATAGATAGATAGATAGATAGATAGATAGATAGATAGATAGACAGACATAGCAAAGTAGCAGAAAGAAGCCAGATACTAAAGATTATAAAGTGCATGATTCCACTTATATGAAATTTCCAGAAAAGGCAAAACTACAGAAACAGAAAGCACAGTGGTTGCCCAGGACGATGGGTGAGCAGAGATTGATAGCAGATGGGTACAATGAGAATTTCTGGGGTGAGGGAAACACCCTAAACCTGGATTGTGGGGATGTGGCACAACCATATAAATTTACAAACGCGGGCCGGCCAGGTGGCGCGGTGGTTAAGCGCTGGCTTGGGAAGCCAGCGGCCCTGGTTCGGTCCCACATATGAGGGCCAGTGACACTGCCCTCAAAAAATAAATAAATAAATATAAATTTACAAATGTTCATCAAACTGTAGACTTAAAATTTGGGATTTCTATGATATGTAAATTATATCACAATAAAGCCATATATATATATATATATATATATATATATATATATATATATATATATAATATATGATACACATACACACACAATTTTTTCACTAAGGAAGCAAAGGAAAAAGGAACCTCAAAACCTCAAGAAGACCAGTAGGCAGGACATAAATAGGGAGTTTCCGTGGAAACAAGATGAGTCCTGCCCTTCATGCCAGAGAGAAGATTCCCAAGTTGGGAGAAAGGAACCATCAGAAGGAAAGGTAACTTAGAAAAATCGTGGGTCTCTAAGAAGGAGTTCCAAATCTCCTACTCACATTCCCAGAATTGAATGTGGCAGGAAGACGAGAAAAGCCAAGAATGATTTTTGGAAGCCTGGAATGGAGGGACCTATACCCCATCTCCTGGGTAGAACCCCCAATAATGTGGCCAAACTCCAGCCCAAACATGACTGTGCCTGGGCAGGCAGGGCCTCTGGCCCTCAGAAAGCTCCCTTGCCCTAACATGGTGTGAGAGCAGCAGGTGGTTCGAGGGTGCCCAGGTGGCACAGAGAACCATCGTACCTGGAGGAGTCTCAGGAAAGAGAATGAGGACAGCCCAGCAGCAAAGTCCAGTGGGGACAACAGACAGCTCAGCAGATGTCAGCATGAATAGATGGCTAGTAAGGGCCTAGCCTCCACAAACCCATCATGTTGGTGCATCAAAACCCCTGGAAAATTTTCCCTAAACTGACGGAGATTCAATTTCTGCCACTCTGGGGTTCAAGCTAGACCTTAAATTGAGATTTTAGCTAAATGGAGGAATTCACCCTTTAGACACTTAAATTGATGAACGACTGACTACACAGAGAACTGGGGCATCACCCACAGGCTAGGCAAAGGGCAAGGAGACCAAGAGGAGACTGGATGCCCCAGCTCTCCCAAGTGAATCTAAGCCAGGATCGTGTATTTTTCCTAGATCAACTTAGAGACATGACACAGGAGACTCTTAAAGCAACACAGAGTGTCAGTGCTTAGCACGGAGGGATTTTCCATTTCCTAGGAAGTCAGTGCTTTATACTGGCAGTGAGAGAATGTGCATGGCTGGGAGGGGAGCGCATTATCTGGGAGAGATAAGGTAGAGCCTGAGAAGTTAGAGATAGAGCCTGAGCTGGAGACAGCATGGAGGGAGATGGCCTCAAAGGCCTGCCCTGCCTGGCCCGGGCCGCAGTGGCAAGTCTGACCCAGAACGCAGGGCCCCAGCCAGGAGGAACCCCAGACCTAACACACAGCCAGCCTGAGGACAGGGGCACGCAGGGGTGAGCAAAAAGCACCAGTCTTTAAGGTAGAAGCCTGGCCCTCCCACTGCCAACCTCAAAGGAAATCCTGAGCCCTGAGCAGATTGAACCTCAGGGTCCCTGTGCAGTAGGAGGCACCCGGGACTAGTTAAGGCCGAGAACTGGGACTCTGCACTTATTAGTCGCATGAGCCTGAGCAACTTACATCTCCTCCCAGCTTCGTTTTCCTTTCTGGAAACTACTGGGGACAGTGGGAAGAGAGCAACACAGACAGACGTATGCTATCCATAGAGTTCCTGAGCGTTGAAATTCTGATTCCCTTGCAGGCATCTCAGCGTAGGCCTCCACCATTTCCACCACGCATCTGAAGAGGTGTTTGTTCTAGCATCCCGACATGTCTCCCCTCTTGCGTCTGAGATTTTTGCCAGTTCTCAGAGCTGCATGCCACGCAGGAGACAGCTCCCTCTCCCACCCTGCCCAGCCACCCAGGCACTGGGGCAGCTGTTTTCTTTCTACCCTTTGTTGTCAAACAGTTACGCCCGCAAGGCAGACACTAAACATACTACCTTTTCTCGCAGAATATATCGATTACAAGGTCTATTTCGCTCTTCTGAGCAAGAGACAGGAGAGCAACACAAGCACAGTGAATGGACATGTAACCAAAATGCTACAAAATCGACCTGTATAGTCCCAAGCAGATGAAAACAATTCCCCCAGCAAATAATTTCCTTTTTCTCTTATGAGAAAGCATCAAGGTCACACAAAGAAATACCCCAGGTCTTGGCAATTCATTAGCTGTACCTGCAGAACCTGGAGCTCTGGGTCCGTCTCCCTGGTGACGTGAAAAATCAATAAGGAATCAAGCGCTGAGCCCCAGTCTTCCCTGGCGAGCAGAGTATTAGAGAGGCTGATTGCTGGGGAGCTCGAACCCCGACTCTAACCACACATCCCAACGCAGAGGGCACACTGCTGGGCACTTCCTCTTCTGTTTTTTGTTTTTTTCTCTTTTTTTAAAGCTAATGATTTTTGTTAGTCTGTTTGTTCGCTTGTTTCACAAACCTGTACTATTCCACTTGGAATTTTTTTTCTCCAACTGTGCTGTTTGAACATTTTTTTCTAACTTTCAGACAGCAACTGTAACAAAAATTCACACCAGCACCAGTCTCCTCTTTGGCAAGACAATGTAATAATTCCATTCCAGTTGACTCAGGCTGTACAAGTTGATATTCTGAAATGGTCTAACACCCACTTTATTAACATTAGGGCTAATTCCTTTTGAAGGGAGTTTAAAGCCGCCAGGGCTCTGATTCTGGGGTTAATTGGTCTGTTTGCCTCTGTTTGTCGGAACTGTCTTTAAAGAGCATCTTCAAAGACGGCCCTGAAACTGGCCCCTGCCTTGTCTGAAATGCCTGAAATGTCTTTATCAATGCCAAAAATGCAGTGAGTGAAAGGGTTTTTTACTTAATTATTTCTGAAAACCAAAAAGGGGATTCCATGTAGACAGATAATGAGAATTGACACAGTGAAATGAAAATGCGTGTTCAGGCAAAGAAAGCCAGGAGAGCTGAACTTCTAACTAGAGCCAGTTAGAGGAGAGTCTGACTGTCCCACTCAGGCTCAGTGCACCAGCCACTGCGATGGGTGCTTTGGTTTGTCTGTTGGAACGGTTTCCATTTTAAAACCCACGCTGATTGGTTTGCACAGGTTGCTTAGCAACCCACAGGCCAATAGTATTTGGTTTTAAAATGCCAACATCTACACAGCATTCGAAGTATAATTTTTAACTCAAACACTTGTGTCTGCACTCAGGGAAGAAAATTTATCTTTAAAAAAATGAAACAAAATTTATTTCCTTATACAATGCCTCCGACCCCCACCACAAGTAATTCATGATTCATGATGCTGCTTTTCACAGCTCCCTGTCTACATTCTATGTAGACATGTCTCACCTATTTCCAGTTTCTTTTGGGGGGTAGAAATGAGTAGAAAGGGGGAACAAAATGGGACAGGTCTTAACCTGTCCAGAAGAAAAGTAGAACAGAATGCATTCCATGTTAAACATGATCAGGAATGCTTCAGAACAGAAAATAGTTTGCTCTCCATTTTGTTGAAAATGATGGTTATTGTGGATCCAAGCTTCAGCCCAAAGTCAGATAAGAATCAGGGTATGTCTCCAGACAACTATCTCACGATGAGGACGCGTTTGGTCTACATGAAGACATTGTTTGCCACAACTGGAGAACTCAACACTACTTCCTCCCCCTCCCATCTCTCCACTCCCACGCCATCCCCCCAAAATAATAACTGAACTGCAACTCCAAAATGAAATCAGAGAACTGGCAGAGAAGCTCAAACACCCAACACTTAATAAGGCTTTAACTTCATGATCTCTAAACGTAGATACATTTCAGAATCTTGGTCTCTTATATCAAACCCAAACATGCCTGGGTTCTGTTTTTGGCATACCTTGGCAATTGCAACTTCCAGTTCTTGCCACTGTCAAAATTCCCAGGTATATTTGCATGTTGTTTGGGTAACAATGCAACAGAAACCCCCTGAGGGAAATCAGATTTGGAAAGAATACGGGCAACTCCAGAACAACACCTTTCTTTTAAGAAATCCAAATGGCATTGCAAACTGATGCAAAATGATGCTATCATTCAACTGGCCTCTGCTTGAGTGAATTCATTAGGCTTCGTTCCTTCCAATATAGAGAGGTCAGATTACCTGCTGGAGAGCAAAGGAAGCCCTACATCATTGGATGCAAGAAAAAATAGCTAAGGGAATCTGACCAAGGAGAGGAACTTCAGATCTCCAGTTAGGGCAGGATCCCTCTAACTGGATAACTTCCTGGCTTTAACCAGGAGATCCTCTAGCAGAAAAAAGTCATCAGTGCTTTGCTAAAACAAAAACACACATACACATCCTCCTCACCTTTCAGCATAACGCCCCAACCCGTTGTGAGGTTTTGGCCACTGGTTTTTGCCGAGAGCATGAGATCTGATTACTGTTATCTCTGCTTGCATAACTACAAATGTTATCATTACTGCTCAACTGATACGGCTCTGTTTTACAAACACAAAGGAAGACTGTATGTACACTTGCCCTCTCACCAGAAAGGCTGGTTTAAAAGAAAAAGAGGGGGGGGGAGGGGGGAAAAGAAAAGAGAAGAGGGGGGCTGGGCGCAGAGAGGGGCAGGACTGCTGAATGAGCCTTTCAGAAAGAATTATGTGATAGGTTTTTTGTGTGTGTCCTTTTTAAACATGCTGCTGCCAAAGCTAAGAATTGAAAAGTGTTCAATGGGCATCATGTCAGAAATATAGTGATTTATTTTGCTGGTTCATTTTCAAACATGAGCTTTCTCCTTATTCCCTGCAATGTGTTTTGGACCCGAATCTTCAAAATACGATGAACAGAAGTTATGCAGAGAGCCGGATCTGATTCAAGATAAACAAGGATTCGATTATAAATATGACAGTGGCAGATCGCTGGCCTCCAAAGGGCCTCATCTGTTTGCCCAGACTGCAGATGGTTTCTCCATCCAATACTGCACTGGGTAGGAGTGGGGGTCCGCTCTGGCCAGCCCTCCCCAGCACAGAAGGTATGATGTATATGCCCACCCCCCAGCTTCACCATCACCTGCAGTGTCTGCGGGAGGCCTGGTCCATGAGCTCCTGTAATCCAGAGCTGGTACACACGTGGCAGGTTCGAATCTCAGTTCATAAAGTCAGGAGTACAAGAAGTGCCACTTCTTTATTTTCCTGGTGCCATCCCACAAAGCTGAAGCATCGTCACCACACAGTCCCAATCTTCCTCCAAAATTGCATCGAAGTTCCTGGAGGCTCACTCAGGCTTGGGTATGGGTGGCAGGCCAGGGCAGAGGGAGTATCTGGCCCTCTCTTGTCTGGCTCCTTTAAGAACCCTGTGCCTAACTTTTTTTTTAAACAGTGTGTTTTTTTTAATTGAGATCTAATTCACATACCATCAAACCCACCCTTTTAAAGTATACAATTCAGTGGTTTTTTAGTATATTTGCAAAGTTGTGCAACCATCACCACCAATTCCAGAATATTTCATCACCTCCAGAGAAACGCGCCTGTACCTAATTTTGAATTCAACCTTTTGAATTCTGTTTTCTAAAAACTGTCCCAAATTGTTTAAGTCTCAAGCCCTATAAAAATTAAATCCACCCCTGGATTCAGAGACCTCCTGCAAAGTGACCTCCCTAGCAGCCATTTCTACTCCAGAGCCAGATCCCCTGGGTGAGGGGAGGCACAGAACCCCCCCCCCCCCAACTCAGATCCCTTCACCTCCCTGGGTGCCTGGAGTCCCTTTCTGAAGGACCCCTGGGAGGCTAATCTCTCTTCCATCCCTGAGGTCTCTCCCCAGTCCTGAGATCCATGGGGCCCTATCTCCTCATCTATTTCTCCTTTTAAACTCAAAAGAATTTGCCTCTTTTGTTTTCTGAATTGCAGCACTCTCCCCTAAGGCTAGGAAGAGAAAGTAGTAGCTGCCTCCATCAAAAGTGACAAAATAATAGAAAATAATGGTTACCAAAACCCCATCAGCTAAAACAAAACAAAAAACCCTCCAGGGTTGATGCACCCAATCACCATTCCGGCACACAGGAAACAACACAGCTCCAGGCTCTCAGAAACATAAAGGTCACTAGCAGGCACTCCTCAGACAGAGGGGTGCCAACAGTGATGCCAAGTGGCCTTGTAGCAGAGAATGATGCCCCTTCTCCAAATCAAAAAGTGGTGTTATTATCCATCTTTTAAAAGGAAAAAAGAAACAAAAGTCCGAGGTCTCCTTGCACTGCAAGCTGACGAGCGAGTGGGACCAGAGCTGCATTGGAGTGTTCCAAGGGAGTCAGGGCCCTGGGTCTGGCCTACCAGGAAATCATTCCTTTGGGGTTATTTATCTGTTTTCTTACTGTGAACCTCCGTTTACCACCTACAAATCACCAAACTTCAGTGCCAACCGTTTGTGGGATATTTTCTCCCTTTAGGGCTACACTTGATATGAGCTTTTATTTGATTTCATCTAATTAAAAAGATTAGGAAATGGGCGGGAGCACAGAGATGCCCAGAAGCCCCCCAGGTGGCCCAGCCAGACACTCAAGGGTGACCGCTTGCTCCAGGCTGGCCAAATGATGGAGCCGGACCAGATGGAGGAGCCCCAGGTCAGTGCTTTCTCTGTCAGAAAGGGCAAGCCTAAGGGTGGAGCCATCACAAAGTGTCCAAGTAATGGTGACAATGATAACAGTGACACGATGAGGGCAGCAGCCATCTCCTGCGTTTACTACTTGCTAGGTGCTGTGCTGAGAAGTTCCCATGTTGGCCTCTGTTTACCATTCTATGAGATAGGTACTGTTATTATCCCCATTTTGGAAAAAACACAACACACAGGTTAAAAATTTGAACAGGGTGCGATTCATACGACTAGGTATTGACAAAGCAGCATTTTTATCCTGTCCGCCTGCCTTTAGAGTCTCGCTGTTCACCCCTACTCTGTGCTTCCTCAAGCAGGTAAAGCCCAAAGTAGGCCACCCCCTGGTTCCAGTGCACAGAGAGGTGCTTCCCAACCTGGGCCAAACACTGAAGTGGGTTTGGGCCACCCTCAGGTCAGGACTGAACTTTTACTGCTTTGTTTGCTATGGGAAACTAAGGATATATGACCTCAAAAACAACTAACTTTATGTAAAAGCGAAAATGAACCCCTACTTCACACCATATAACCCAATAGATTCCAGCCATACCAAAGATTGAATAATATAGTGAAATCATAAAAATAGAAGGAAACAAATACAAAGTTATAGTATAATTTTGGAATGGGAAATGCTATGATAAGTAGCAATTTCTCTGGAGAAGAACAACATCATTAATAAAGCTGAAAGGTAAATGACGAGCAGGTTATCGACACAGGCCTCTTTTGCTTCATAAATATTTCCTATAGAACAACAATGGGAGACCAATAATCCAACAGAAATTACAGGCGAAGTCTATGAGAAGTTCATAGCAAAGAAATTACAAGAGGCACTTAAAATATATTAAAAGGTGTATAGCCTTGCTCATAATAAAAACGTTCCAAATTAAAACGACCCATCTAGTTGGCAAGGATCTACAAGGATCAACAAGGATGTGGGGAAACACCCTCATTCTGGGCTGGAAGGCATGCACCTCCAGTCAGCCTCCAGGGAGGGCAATTAGGCAATCAATCTTTGATCCTGCAATTTCACTTTTAGGAGATTCACCTACAAATATGCCCAGATATGTAGGAAGTGATTACATACACAAATATTTATTGTTTTCACTAGTAAAAGATTGGAAGTAACCCAAATATCTGAGTAGAAAAGTGGTTAAATAAACTATGGAACAGAATGCTATGCAGATATTTAAAGAGATGCAAAAGAATGAAGTTGGATCCTTACCTCACACTATAAACAAAAAAATTATATCAAAATGGACTAATGTAAATTCATGTAAGAGCTAAATTTAAGAGCTAAAAGAATCTCTTAAAATGGAAACATAGAGATAAATTTTCATGATCTAGGATTTGGCCATGGATTCTTAGCTATAACAACAAAAACACAAACAACAAGAGGAAAAATAAATTGAACTTCATAAACATTAAGAACTTTTGTGTATCAAAGGATAGTATCAAGAAAGTGAAAAGACAGCCTACAGGATGGGAGAAAATATTTGCAATTCATATATCTGATAAGGGTCCAGTATGTAGAATATATAAAGAACCCTTACAACTCAACAACAAAGACAACAAACAACCCAATTAAAAAATGGGCAAGAATATGAATAGACATTTCTCCGAAGAAGAGACACAGATGGCCAAGAAGCACATGAAAAGATGTTCAGCATCATTAGTCATTAGAGAAATGCAAATCAAAACCACAAGAAGAATCCACTGTACACCCACTAGGATGGCTAGAATAATAATAACTTAAAATGGAAACTAACAAGTGTTTAGCAAGGATGTGGAAAATTTGGAACTTCAAACATTGCTAATGGGAATGTGAAATGGTACAGTGTATTTGGGAAATGGTTTGATGGTGCCTGAAAAAGTAAAACACAGAATTACCATATGACCTAGCAATTCCACTCCTAGTTACATATCCAAAAGCGTGGAAAACAGGTGTTCAAATAAACGTTTGTATATAAATGTTCATAGCAGCATTATTCATAATAGCCAAAAAGTGAAAACAACCCAAATGTTCATCAAGAGATGAATGGAGAAACAAAATGTGCTCTCTCCATACAATGGTATATGATTTGACCTTAATAAGGAATGAAGGACATGGATGAACCTTAAAAGACATTATGTAAGTGAAAGAAGCCAGTCAAATTCAACTCTATTATGGACTGCATGTTTGTGTCCCCCAAAATTTGTATGTTGAAGCCCTAAACCCCAATGTGATATTATTAAAGGTAGGGCTTTGGGGAGGTGATTAGATTTAGATGAGGTCCTAGGGGTGGGGCCCTAGAATGGAATTAGTGCACTTATAAGAAGAGAAAGCAACTCAAGCTCCTCTCTCTGCCATATGAAGACGACAGCCATCTGTGAATCAGAAAGCAGGCCCATGTCAGACACCAAATCAGCCAATGCATTAATCTTGGACTTTCCAGCTTCCAGGACAGTGAGAAATAAATTTCTGTCGTTTAAGCCCCCAGTCTGTGGTATCTTGTTATAGCAGTCCGAATAGACAAAGACAAGCTCAGAGTGGCCCAGAAGAAAACAAAAGGCACACAGTTCCACCTGCCCGGCGCAGGTGTAGAGTCAGCATGGCCTGGGAGCCCAGCCCTGCCCTTGGTTCCTGGGTGCCCCTCTGGTGTGAGCTCACCATACCAAGTGCCATTTACTGTTAAAGAATCAGTATTTTTCATGTAGCATGGCCCAGAAATACAAGCCAACAACTTCACCTGATGCTCAACTGAAAAAAGAAAAAAAATATGATCAGTTCCAACTCTGGAGAGAAAACTGGCTAAAAAGAACTTTTTGAGAGACAGCAAAGTACTGCATTTTACGGGCCCTTTCAGGGATTCTCAATGATAAATTTGGCCATATGTGGTTCTCGCTTCATGTGACAGCCCTGAGTTAGATGTGACTGCACTGTAATAACAACAGGGCAAAACCAACTTCTGCATGTAGAAGATGAGAACAACTCTCCGTCATGTGAGGACACATGGGGACAGTTGTATGCATGCTACCCAGAGCTTCCCCAAACCTTTCTCATCATCCCAGTCTATAAGTGTGGACTGATCACATTCATTATAGAGGAAGCAGAGGGAGGAGCCTGCACATGTTCAAAACTTACTATGTTGCTGGTAATCTCCACACAAATCTCACCCACATTACTTATCAATAGAACATAAGAAATCTTGTCCTCATTTCATTGGTGGGGAAATTGAGGCTCCAATAGGCTAAGCAATTAACTGAAGGCAAGTGGGAAAGTCAGTGATAGCCCACCAGTCTGAGATCCAAAGCTCTCCTTCTATCTACTCACTTTGCCTTCCTGCTCTGGTCAAATCACACTATCTCAGCTCACCTGTTTTGCCCCGTCTCCCTCTCCTGCCCCTCACCCTGACACACTGACACACACACACACACACACACACACACTAATTTACTTCTGTTTACATCCAATTTTGTCCCTTCTACAGGCAATTTCCTCTCTGCAAGTGTTCACAAGGAAGATCTTAAAAAACTACACTTAACCAGAAATGTGTTACCTTCATCATAGGCACGCATACCCAAGCCGAACTGCTGGGTCCCTAAAGCCATGCTATTGCCTCGTGGGTCACTTTCTCCAGTAGCTTCTTTGCCATTGTACTAATGTGTCTAGTCTCTTTCTAACCCCCACAAGATTCCAAACACTGCTCGCTTCCAAGACTACCTGAGGCTCTTATCATTTTCCTGTCATTGATTTCGTGCTGGGGATTCTAACTACCCACTCTACATATACCACTTTTGTTTTTGTTTTTGTTTTTCTGTCCTTGGAATCTGAGACATCTCCCAATTTGCCACCATCTGTTCCCTTAATTAATAGGCTGTTTACCTCCCCTGTAAGACCTTGCAGCAATGCTCTTGGACCCTATCCCCAAATCTGTGCACATTGCAGGCTCTCATTAGTCTTGGTTTATAATCCAGCTTTCAACCTATTTGACAGCTCTCATCTGCAAGCCAATTTGAATTACGTTTTCCTCATAAGATTTCATAAGACATCGATGTGCTTTTTTGAACAAATTCCATCTATTACATTCCCTCTGTCCACTGCTTTTATAATTTGAAGGGCACACACACACACAAAAAAAAAACACAACAAAACATCAATGTGTTTTTTTTAAAATATAAATTCACCAGTCCTTTCTCTGCATTAACTTTTCGGTTTGGATGGTGATCCCCAAGGAGCTCTCTCTTCCACATACCATGATATGGTACCTTCCTCCAGGGCCCTTTCACCTCAGGACGCTCATTTGCAGATCTGAACTGCACACAAGGCAATTGTACCCAATGCATCACCAAAGCTGTAAATGAATACAGCGAATGGTTTCATAACCTGAGCTGCCCAAAACACTTATAGTTAGAGGTGACTGGTGAGTTGTTCAAAATAGAAAACTACCCATCACTAGAAGGTTTGTTGTTACGTGAAATGGTTGCATTGGTGCAAGTGTTCCTTAAAAGGAAGTCCTTTCTTCACAGGCGCAGTAGAAAGAAGTGGAAGGAGGAAGACAGCGGGTTCCCAAACTCTACTCAGTATCAAGGCCTGAGTTAGGGGTTGGCTTTATATGCTTGATTTCCGTGATGAACTTTAAATCTGCCTTCATCAGCATCACCTAAAGATTTTGGTAAAGATGTGGGTTTCCAGACCGCATGCCTGGGTTTCCTAAATCAGTAGTTTTGGGGTGGGGCTCCGGAATCTGTCTTTCAGGAGTGCTACAGGCACTCTTTTGATTACAAAGTGAATTTGGGAAACACCGAATTCTCAAAGCAGCTCAGAAATGTCAGTTTTAGCCTTTTTTTTTTTTTTTTGGTCAGTCATTTGCAGGATGAGGAAACTAAGGCTCAGAGAGCTTAAATAATTGATCCAATGTCACAGATTAGGAAATTATAAACCGAGCATTTAAGGTCAGTCTGTAGGAGGCTGGAGCCCATCTTTTCTCCATGATCCAGCAGAGCCTCCATTTTGGATGGGAAACTTAATTTTTTGTTATTGTCATTGGAGATATCACAGCATCATTTTTTTATGAAAGTGAATATTTATCTAGTACTGCCAAAAGGCATTTCGTGTACGCTAATGTTCATAGCTGCCTTACTCACAATAGCCGAATGTGGAAACAACCCAAGTGTCCATCAACAGAAGAATGATATATATATAAATTCAGCCGTAAAAAGGAATGAAATTCTGATACACATGACAACATGGATGAACCTTGAAAACATTATGCTAAGTGAAAGAAGCCAGTAACAAAAGTACAATTATTATACAATTCCATTGCTATGAAATATATAGAGTAGGCAAATTCATAGAGACAGAAAGTAGACTAGAGGTTCCCAGGGGCTGGAGGGTGGGGGGAATGGGGAGCTATGATTTTATGGGTACAGAGTTTCTGTTTACGATGATGAAATGGATTGTGGTGATGGTTACACAACATTGTGAGTGTACTTAAAGCCACTGAATTATACACTTAAAAATGGTTACAATGGTAAATTTTACATTATGTATAATTCATCACAATAATAATAATAATAATAAAAGCATACAAAAGACATTTGAAAGCAATGGGAGATGAAGCCATATATTTATGCCCCTGGAATTTACCGCAAGAGTGAGCTTGTGAAGTGAGCCCCTGAGACTTTCTTCTACTTTCCCCTGAAGTTGAATGAGAAACAGATTCCTGGTTAATTGAGGGCTCCACTTGGCCACAGCTTCACTGTCTTTTCCTCTTTGCTCATTTTTCCTAAAAGAATGAGAGAAAGGGAGGATTTGGACATGCAGGAGATGGAGTCAGGCTGAGAGGGAGGGCAAAGGCGTTGCTGGGGCATCCGAAGGTGTGCAGGCAACTTTGCAGCTTCCCTGAGGGACAGTTATAGTCATTTGAACGTGTTTTTTGTGTTTTTTTTTTGAGGGGGGTGGTTTTGGTGTGTTTTTGCTTTTTGGTTTTTTTTTTGGAAATACGATTTCTCCCCACAAGAGGAGAATGCTATGGCTGCGGAGTTGCTGCCTGCTCCCATTTTTCTAGTAGCAGCATTCCCGTGTTAGCTGAGCACATGACCCCAGCTGAGCTAAACAGAGCCCTTCTCTGGATTTTTTTTTTTTTTAACTCTATGCACTGGAAACATCCTCCGTTATTTTTGGCTACAAGCTCCAAAGGTGTGGGCAGCACTGGCCATTCCGGATGCATAAGCTTCTGAGGTTGCAGGTGGGGCTGCAGGGAGTTGGGGTGGATGGAGCCCCCATTCCAGCACCTGCTCCAGAGACCCTAGAGCTGCCTGGCCCCCGGGGAAACCCCTTCAGTTAATAGACTTACCCTCTATTTTCTCAATAGTGTTTATTTCTTGATTACATTTCTAACACCTGTGTCACAAATGAGTCCTGACCACTATGACACACATTTGATTAAATAATCGTTAAAATTTCTTCATTTTTTTAAAAAAATTAAATTTTATTGAGGTATAATTTACAAATAAAAATTGTATATATTTAAGATGTACAATTCGATGTTTGATATATGTATATATTGTGAAATGATCACCACAATTAAGCTAATTAACATATCCGTCACCTCACATTACGTGTGTGTGTATATGTAGTGACAACACTTAAGATTTACCCTCTTAGCGGGCCGGCCGAGTGGCGCATTGGTTAAGCGCTGGTTTTGGGATGCCAGCGGCCCCGGTTCGGATCCCACATGAGGGCCAGTGACACTGCCCTCTACAGCTAACAACAGCTCCACCTGGAGCTGGGCTGTGCGAGCCCCGGTGATGGTGTGGGCTGCCATAGGCTACAGTGAGTGGCCTGCAGCCAGCGTGAGCGGCTGGCAGCCAAGCGTGAGCTGCCAATAGCCGCGGTGAGCGACATCCAGAGGCCAGCGACCGATCTGCCTCATCCGGGAAGAGCGCAATGACGATACCAACAGGGAAGCAACATCCTCCGCAACTAAACTGAAGAACAAGAAGACGGCAATTTGTCTGTTCCCCTTCCCCGATTCCCCAACGCTGTTCCCCTCCGCCAATTCCCCAATAAAACCTTTTAAAAAAAAAAAAGATTTACCCTCTTAGCAAATGTTAAGTATTGTGTATAACAATAAAGCTTTGTTAACTAGTCATCACATGGTACATTAGATCTCCAGAACTTATTCATCTTCCATAACTGAAAGTCTGTACCCTGCGACCATCATATTCCCATTTCCCTCATGGCCCAAACCCATTCTACTCTGTGCTTCCAGGAGTTTGACTATTTTAGATTCCATATAGAAATGAAATCATGCAGTGTTTGTCGTTGAATCTGGCTTATTTCACTTAGCAAGTGTCCTCCAGATTGAACCAAGTTGTCAGAAATGGCAAGATGTCTTTGTTTTTCAAGACTAAATAGTATTCCAGTATGTGTGTAAGTGTGTACATGTTTTCTTTATGCATTTGTCAATAGACCTTCAAAAAATAAAAAGCAAGCATTTATAAAATAAGAAAACATTTACAAATTTTTAAAATCCTGATTCTGAGAAAGTCGTTTCATACCAATTTAACCAAATGAGAAGTTTCCCTTTGTGAATGAGGTGTCTCGTCTGGATACAGGGTGGCCAACACAGTGGATGCAAAGACCCTTTACAGCTGCGGAACCTTCCCATTCAAAGACATGATGAGAACAGGAGATAGAGAAAGGAGAACTAGGAAATAACTCAAAATAATTCATTTATGTTTTTAATTTGGTTTGAGAAGTTATTTAAGGGCATTTCTCCTTTTCTATGTTTTTCTAGATGATTTATATCATCAAGGAAAATGTGATGGCATGCTCCAGATCAAAGATACTGAAAAAGGATGCCTATAAAAGAAGATTTTAGGCACATGAAAATTATGGCTTGCATGCCTCTGTAATGAAAATTGCAATCTGTTCTTTCTAAGAAAGGGAGCAAAAATGTCCAGTGCAGGCCCATCATTTAGTTCTAGCAGAGGGAATTACAAGTTGGAGAAGAAATGCAACCATTGTCAGTCCCCACTTATCCTATGGCTGCGAGTCTGTTTGGTCACAGTGGACATCCAACCACGGGATAGAAAATGAGCAAGCTAATTTAACATCACAATGAAGTAAAACACCATTGATCTAAGCAGGGAAGTGAATCAATGTGAGATCTCCCCAAGCCAGGAAAAGAGCTAATGCTTAAAAGCAAGACCTGCTAAAGCAGCAGGAATGTTGTAGGCTTGAAATAAACTTCAGGTTTTGTTAGAATTACTTTTTGTCCTCTTTTAATAGTTAACCTGACCCCAGCTCAAGAATCCAAGATACTGAGTAGTCTATTGTGCACCTGGAGAAAACTTTCAAAACCTTAATTACATATAATCTTGGTTTCAGCAATAATCTCAGTAATGCTGGTATAACCCTCCTCTTTTACAGCTCCCAGATGCTCCCAACCAACTTATATATCTTATCTCCTGCAGGAGACTCTGTTTTTTATGATTTTAAAACATAGCTTGAAAAAGTCTCCATCTTATCTCAGAGCAGAAGTGGTGTCACTTGCCAGCCCAAATATTCTAGTAAGAGTTTCCCTCTTCACTCAGCTGTCACAGCTGTTCCTTTCAGCCCAGCCAGACTCCTGCTGAGATAAAAATACAACTCATTTAGGTCAATGATTAAATTGGAAGTTATAATATTACCAATTAAGTTTGAGCAAAGAGAGAACCAAAAAAAAAAAAAAGAAAAAACCCCAAACAAATGCTTTGAGAGGGTCACCACAGTACCTGTCACACACAGCACTGCACCACCCTCCCCCACCCCCCACCCCCGAAAGCAGAAAGTCTTATGAACGTGCTTGAGAAAGCCTCCCCCATTCCTTGTCACTAGGGTCTCCACTTTCAATCTCAGAACAACTACTTATTGTCTCCTGAGCACATTTTTATCTGGGAGCCTGAGTGCTCACTGGGCTGTAGAAAGAACCTTCCAGAGTCAAGCGCGTTTCCTGAGACTGCCAGCCCTGGAGGAGGTGGAGAAGAAGATGCATGCAGGGTGAAGAAACTGAGATCACGCTGAGAATTACTGACGGTGCATATAACTCAGGTGTGGGGAAGACAGGTCACACCTCTGAAGATTAAAACAGCTGTTGAGGTAAAGCATATTGTGCAATAAGGCCAGGACGAAGTGAGGCGAGCAAGGTATCTAGGATACAAAAGGTCCCCCTCTCAGATGCCGAGCCTACACAGACTGCGCCCCTTAAAACTGGCACACTAGGTGTCTCTTTTGCCTCACCTTAATCCCAGCCCTGTGGGCCCAGATCACCAAGGACCAAGGATGGCAATCATAAACTCTGTTCTCCCAACTTGGCTTGTTTGAAATACTTAGTGAGGGGGGCGTGCCGTCATAGCTTGTCTCCCTGAGTCAGTGATCAACTAACAGTTCACACATCTCTGCCAGCCCACAACCACAAAATGCCTTCCTATTGGATTCCCCACTCAAGAAAGTCCCATGTGGCCTGGACAGAGAGGGGACTCCCACCCACCTCTCACTACAGGAGATTCGCCAGCTGTAGACACTCCGAATTCTTGCTTCATTGTGCTTTAGAGGGCCTATTATCCCTGTGATGATGGGCTGGTAGTTGTGAAGTAATTAAACAACACCAAGCGTCTTTTAAAACAATCCTCTAATTACTAGTCTCACCGCCAGAATTACACCCTCCAAATCCTAGTTGATGCTACTGTAGACTTTGGGGAGTTACAGACAATGGGAGAAAGATCCTGGGAGAACATCTCGTGGGGACCATGATGTGTGAGTGCATACAGTTTTCCAGCATGATGGCACATTCAGGGGTTTCCATGGGACCATCCCAGTCCCCAAACCACAGAGCCCCTGGCTCAGGCCCAGACTAGCAGGGATGTTTTTGTTTTAAGAGCAGTTTTAGGTTTATAGAAAAATGGTGGGAAAGTACAGAGTTCCATATAACCTCTCCACCTTCCCTCTATTATTAACATTTCCCCATTATTAACATCTTGCATTAGTGTGGTTCCTTTGTTATAATCGATGCACTGACAGTAATACATTATTATTAACTAGAGTCATCGTTCACGTTAGAATTCACTCTTGGTGATGCACATTCTATGGATTTTGGCGAATGTATGGTGACCTCTGGCCACCATTATAGAATAATACAGAAGGGTTTTACTGCCCTAAAAATCCCCTGTGCTCGACCTATTCATCCCTCCCTTCCCCCAAACCGACAGAAATGTATTTTGACTATTTTTCTTTTCTTCCTTTGAAAATAAGTAGTGGTAATTCACATCATAAAGCTGAGCCCGCAAATTCTCGTGAAGCCAGGTCAAGGACACACAGGACGTCCTACATCCCTGCACAATGTGGGGAACATGGGCGACTCACTGGACCATAGCTGCCTCTCGCAAGGAGCCCAGTGGCTGCTCGTGTTCTAGCCCTCCTATTACCTGACAAGGACGGGCATGCATGAAGTCCAGGCTGTGCTGAAGGAGACAGACAAGAGGCACCCAGAAGCTTCGAGAACACAAAGAAGAGACAGAGCTTATCAACTTACAGCAGTGGTTCTCGAAACACTGCCCAGGCACCCCTGGGCTTCCCTGAGACCTTTGCAAGGTCTCATGACTTCAAAATGATTTTCATAACAACACTAAAAAGTTATTTGCCTTTCTACCCTTATTGTCTCAGAAGTACACAGTGGAGTTTTTCAGAGCCTATGTGATTTTTGGTATCACGGCAGATTGAATGCATAAGCAGATATAAGAATCCAGCTGTCTCCTATTAAGGCAGACAATAAAGGGTTTTGCAAAATGTAAAATAATGCCACTTTTCACTATTTTTTTCTGTTTTGGAAAATATAATTACTTTTCATTTTTAAAGTCATGTGTTTTATTTTATTTTTTTTTTTTTTTTTTTTTTTTTTAAAGATTTTATTGGGGAATTGGCGGAGGGGAACAGCGTTGGGGAATCGGGGAAGGGGAACAGACAAGTTGCTGTCTTTTTGTTCTTCAGTTTAGTTGTGGAGGACGTTGCTTCACTGTTGGTATCGTCATTGCGCTCTTCCCGGATGAGGCAGATCGGTCGCTGGCCTCTGGATGTCGCTCATCGCGGCTATTGGCAGCTCACGCTTGGCTGCCAGCCGCTCACGCTGGCTGCGGGCCACTCACTGTAGCCTATGGCAGCCCACTGCAGCAGGGGCTGCAGCCCACACCATCACCGGGGCTCGCACAGCCCAGCTCCAGGTGGAGCTGTTGTTAGCTGTAGAGGGCAGTGTCACTGGCCCTCATGTGGGATCCGAACCGGGGCCGCTGGCATCCCAAAACCAGCGCTTAACCAATGCGCCACTCGGCCGGCCCAAAGTCATGTGTTTTATATGTGATGGGTTTATTATTGTTATTTTATGAAATAAATACTTTCATGTTTTTCCCAGTTTTAATTTCTAATACAATAAATATTGATAAACCCACATTAAAAGCTTTTTGAATCCTCAGTCATTTTTTTAAGAAAGTGAAGGAGTCCTGAGACCAAAGAGTTGGAGAATCGCTGATTGATAGAAGGATCTGGAGTCAGACAGACCCGGGTTGAAAACCCAGTTCTGCCATTTGGATGAGTTGTTTATCCCCAACCCACCCACCGAGAGCCTGGGCTTCTTTATCTGTAACACGGTAACGATAGTGTTTACTTCATGGGGTGGTCGCAAAGATTAATGACCTGACGTATAAAAAAAGCACCCTGCCCGGTCCCTGGCATAGACAGGGCAGTCAATCAACAGCAAGAAGAAAGAAAATTTAAAACTTAGTTCCCATTCTCCCATACAGCAGGGGTTGTTCTGTGGAGCCTGAAACGGCAGTAACTAACGAGTGGGGTCTCCTCCTCTGTGTGCTACCAGCCACAGGAGGCTGAAGTTGGTGGGCCTTGCAAGACGAGGGACTTTCCATGAGCAGAAGCGAAGGGTATTTCTCTACTGTTCTCGTGGGAGAACAGCATGAGTGAAGGCTTGGAAGGGGCAGTGAGCAGAGCCTCTCTCTGGGACATGGAGCAGACGAGCCGTTCACATAATCGCACACAGCCACGCTCACTCACACACACCCATGCACACATGTCCACACTGACTCAGTACAGATACACAAAAATGAAGCTTCTCACACAATCAGAACATAACGAACAGGACCTCAGTGCATCACGACCTCATGAACACAGGTACCAACCATCTCCACTGCAGCGTTTCCAGTCTGGTCATGCAACCCGGGGCCCCACCAGACATCTGGAGACAGCAGATGGGGCACAGCCCGGGCATCTGTATTTTCATACAAATTTCAGGTGTGCAAGCAGAGGACAGCCCTCCAGCCTGCCCTGGGCAGCCAAGAAAGGCCTGGGAGTTTCTTTCGCACTCCCACCACATGTCCAGTGTGCGGGGGCGAGGGACTCGGCCTACTGTGGTCACTGAGGGACCAGGGATCTGTCCCATGACTGCTGCAGTAGAGGGAAGGGAAGATAGCCCAGGGAGACTTCTTACCTACAAAGTTCCATGCATCACTTCTACACTTATTTGGGTGTCCAGAGCAAGTCACACGCCCCTACCAAACGTCATGAGGGTGAGGGGAGGGGCTTAGCCTCCAGAAAACATGTCCTCGTGACCTCCATGCTAACTTCCTTTGGGTTTTTTTTTTTTTTTTTTTTTTTACAAATTGGGGAATTGGGGGAGGGGAACAGCATTGGGGAACCGGGGGAGGGGAACAGACAAGTTGCTGGCTTTTTGTTCTTCAGTCTAGTGGTGGAGGACATTGCTTCACTGGCCCATGTTGGTATCATCATTGCACTCTTCTCAGGTGAAGCAGATGGGTCGCCGGCCTCTGGATGGTCACTCACCGTGGCTATTGGCAGCTCACGCTGGCTGCCAGCTGTTCACTGTAGCCTATGGCAGCCCACTGCAGCAGAGGCTGCAGCCCACACCATCACAGGGACTCATGCAGCCCAGATCCAGGTCAAGCTGTTGTTCACCATCTTAGCTGTAGAGGGCGGTGTCACTGGCCCTCATATGTGGGATCTAAACCAGGGCCGCTGGCGTCCCAAGCCAGCTCTTAACCAACGCGCCATTCGGCCGGCCTTTCTTTGGGTTCTTATTACATGCCGGGCATCGTGCTAAGCAGTTGGTATGTATCACCTCATTTGTACCCCACAACAACCTACAAGGTAGCCCCACTTCACAAATGAAGGCTACAAGACACAGAGAGGTTAAATAATTTGCCAAGGTCACACAGGTAGCAAGAAATAGGGCCATGATTTGAATCCAAGCTTACCCACTGGACTCTATTTCCTGATCATTTGGCTAACAATTATTCGTACAGAGCCCATATGGGGGGAACTGGGGACACCGTGGCATGCAAGGGAACCCAAGTCTCTGTGCAGAGAGTGTGGGTTCTGGTGGATTTCATCTTTACAAGTGTGTGACGATTTTAACCCCAAATCTCAAAGCTGGGAGAAACTGAAGAAGCCGTCTACATGCCCCGCCCCCCAGCCCACCTTCTTCCCATTTAACGGAGGAATTTTCACTGCCACACCCCCTCCTCTTTCCCAGGGGCCTGGCAGCCTCTGTGTCAGTACTTCCTTTGTCTCTGGGGACAGTTCAGTCGACCACTTCTTCATAGCAGGGAGCCCTTGGTCTCTCCATCTTCCGGCCAGCGGGAACTGGAGTGACCTCCTGCTTCGTGGCATTTCCTTCCACATATTGGAAAGTGCTGCCGTGTTCTCTGGATAAGAACCAGTTTAAGGAACAATTTTTTAAATGCCTCCTCCTGTTTCTGGAATGAGGGAGAGTCTTTAAAGAAAGGCAAAGTTCCCGGTGTTTCCAGGCCTGGCCGCCACGTGGCTGCCTCACACAGCTTCTGCTTCTGCTGTGCTGGAGGGCTGTGTCCCCACTTCTTTGCTTCACACACCCTGAGGATAACATCATCTGGGCAACCCCGCTGACCTAGTTTTTTCTGTGGGTGGGGGAATACTTGCTTGGAAAGGTCAACACCTGTTTTGTTTGGGCTCAGTGATAATGGTGCCCACCCTCCTGGAAAAAGATTGTGGACCCACTGGGAGAATTATCTAATCAGTTCAAAGTTCTCAGGCCTTTCTTGTTGGCTTCTATTATAACTTTTAAAAAAGAGAACATAGCCAAAGACTACAGGTTACTCAATTTCTTTTTCTTTTCCTTTTCCCCCCTTTGCATCATAAAGATTAGGCCCAGCCACTATGATTTGAATTATTCTGCCTTTTCTCAAATGGACCATATCAAGGGGCCATATAATCATAACATGGTATTTGCTCAGTACTTTGAGGCTTACCAAGTATTTTTTTTATTTTTATTTTTTTAAAAAGATTTTATTGGGGAATTGAGGGAAGGGAACAGTGTTGGGGAATTGGGGGAGGGGACCAGCCAAGTAATTGTTCTTCAATCTTCCTTGTGGAAGGCGCCAGTCTGCAGCTTCCTGTCCGCAGCTCGTGGCCTCTAAGCTCAAGGTGCTGTGTTCAATCTTAGTTGCTGGTTGGCGCAGCCACCATCCCATGCGGGAGTCAAACCAGCAGCCTTGTTGTTAAGAGTGCATGCCCTATCCACTGAGCCATCCGGGCGGCAGCTCAGCTCAAGGTGCTGAGTTCAGTCTTAGTTGCGGGTGGGCATAGCCCACCATCAAGCAGGCAACCTTGTTACACCAGATGAGCCATCCTGCCACCTGTTGGCAGCTCAGCGACAACTCAGCTCAGGCGCAGAGTCACTGGCCCATGTGGGAATCGAACCTGCAGCCCTGTTGCTAGGAGCTCACATTCTAAGCCAACTCTTAACCAACTGAGCCACGTGGCCGGCCCCCAAGTACTTCTACATATATACTTTTTTATTTGCTTCTCACGTCCTTCCAGTGAAACAGGCATCAGAATTCTATCCATTTTACAGAATAGTAAACTAAGGCTTAGGGAAGTTCAGTAGCTGGCCCAGTGACACAGGATTTACATGGGAGAGCTGGGCTTGAACTTCAAGTTCCAACCTACCGTGCTGCCATGGCCATCACATGCTTGCCAAATTCTACTTCGACAAAGCATCATTTCCACTTTCAATGATTTTGTGATCCCAGAATGAAACTAAGATGTTTGCCCAGCAAGTGTATAGAGCATTTCTGGGCAGATACTACTTGAGAACCAGCCTGGAAAGGGAAAGTGGGAGGGCAAACCCCGGGGGTCGAATGGAAAAAGAACACAAGTCATCATTTATCCTTGCTGTATGTGGAGTGGCCCTGCTGGTGAGCCATACCCCTGAGCAGGCCCTGGGCACGTGACTCTGGATCTGCAAAGAGAGGAATCCTGGGACAGGGATAGTGGACAGGCCTGTGAGCTGGGGCTTAAAGGACCAGGATGAGGATTACAACAGGTGTAGAGGAAGGTAACTGAGATGCTGGGCAGAGAGCAGCCAAGGCCCAGGTGAGAACACACTGCCAGGGAATTTTAAATTCTTCATTCTTAAAAACACTAGCCAAGGGCCGGCCGAGTGGCGCGGTGGTTAAGCGCTGGCCTGGGAAGCCAGCGGCCCCGGTTCGGTCCCATATATGAGAGCCAGTGACACTGCCCTCAAAAAACAAAACAACAAAAAAAAAACATTAGCCAAGCCAAGGACAGGAGAACGCATGTGACCCCAGACATCACCATAAACATCCACCTCCCCCATGTAGCAGGCACCCCACTAATAACCCCAGTTCCCAAGAGCACCTGATGGGGAGGAAGAGAAATGACCGGAGACCTCAGTCACAAGTGTGTGCTTAGCACGCATGCTCACATGCACCAAACTCCCTCTGCCTCTTTTGCAGCTCTGTCCCTTTCAGATATTCTAACTTGACCATTTTTCCCAGGACAAAGATATAAGCCCTTGGGTCCACCAGAGGTCAAAGAGATGCCCACTTGAATCCTTGTGGTAAAATCCTTCACCTGCAGCTGTTTAGTATGATTTTTTGTTCTCTTGTTCTGTTCTCTATTGTTCTCTTCTTTTGTTCCCTATTAGAGTAGGTTTATAAGCTCTGGTTTGTTCACAGAACTATGCAAACAGTAGGTGCTTAATAAATGATGACTGGTAGAGTAAATAGAAGGGTAGATGGCCAGAGCAGTGGCTGGGAGGAGACCCTGAGTCAGTTGATGGTACCACCTGGGGCACCACCCACTCTAGCCTCAGTTTCTCTAAAGTAGAAAGGTTGACTTGAGGCATCTCTAAGACCAGCTCAGCTCTAAGCCTGAGACTTCTCAGGTTCTTTTCATCGCTGTCCATCTCAGGAGTGGTTCTTGGCAGGCTGAGTGGGAACAGTTTTGTTCAGCTCCCAGTTATCATCTGCTGGCTTTTTCTGCCCCAGTGCTTCAAAGTCTGCAGAGCAAGCAGTGAATTCTCATAATTGGTGTGAATCTCACACACACACAGACACACACACACATATACACCACATGGTGCCAACTAGCAGGGTGGGGGCTGTTTTCTGAAGGGGGCCTGAGCCCTGTGAGGTTCTCACTCCTCAGCCTTGTTATCACACTCAAAGCCATTCTCTCAAAGCCACCAGTAAGCCAGAACAGACCAGTATTGTCACGTCTCCCATATTTGAAAATGCATCCGGGCCTCACAGACACGCGTGGGAGGAGGAACAAATCTCACCCGCAGCCAGAGGATCAAAGCCTTCCACGTTCCCCAACACCAAGCATTTCTGGCTTTCTGGCACCCAAGCCAACATCACTTTCTGCCCCTTTCTTTCTATAACAGTCTCCTGATTTCCTTTTGGAAGTTTGGATGCAGTTTGATGAGACCATCGTTCAAGATGCCCCGCCCTCCCCAAGCCAATAGGTGGGCTCCAGAGCCCAACCCACTGCATCGATTTTCTTTGGCATCTGAATCATCAACAACAACAGCGTCGACAAAACAGGACATGGTGGGGGCCCTGGTTCCAGTGGCAGCACCAGGGAGGGACCTCCCATCAGCGTCTCCAAGAGACTCAGGGCAACTCAGGCTACAGTCCCTTGGCCCAACTCGCCCATCTTCTCTCTCATTCTGCCCTTTCTCAATTTCTTATTCTGTTGCCCACATCCAGTAAACTCTCATGCTCCAAACCCCAGGGCAAAGGGACAGAGACCACACACCTCCAGGTCTCCTGGGGCAGCAGAGCAGGACCCCTGCCTCTTCCTGAGAACCAGGCTCACCAGAGTGGCCAAAGCACACGGGAGACCAGAGCTAGATTCTGCCTCTCAGCTGTGCGGCCTCAGGCTTGGGACCTGACTTCCCTGAATCTCAGTTTACTCATCTCTAAAATGGGAATGTTTGCATCCCCGGTGGGACTGGGGAATGGACTAGCGCACTCAGGGAGGGTAGCTGTTGCTGTGATTATCTTCCTGATGAGAAGCTCCCCTTGCTTCTCATCTGTAACCCCAGGATGTTCTGAACAAACAAATCGGCTTCTTTCTGATTCACGTGCACTGACATCACCATGTTTCCAGTTGCACAAAACATGAAGTCGCCAAGAAAAGCCTTTCCAAGCCCCTCTGGATAAAGGGCTCCCTTTTCTGACTTGAAACAAGAAGGAGTCATTTGCCAAACTGAAATAGCACATAAACCTTAGAACCCACAGATTCGAGTGAAATCTAATCTTAGCCAAAACTGGCAGGAGCACGGGGGTGTGGGGGAGGGGGGATGAGTCAGAGATTCCACCCCTTAGAGGGGGCAGCCTAATATGGCATTGGAGAGCCACAAGAGAGACTTAGGTATGCCTGGACTCTCCGACTGGAGCCATGGCTCTGGCCAGGGACCAGCCGTGCCCCCACCACCTACCTTCGCATATACACGGAGCAGAGCCTTGGGGTGGCAAACCAACACTGGGAGCCTATAGCAAGTTGGAAGGAGCCAGCCGAAAAACCAGCAACTTGACCCCAGAAATGATGGCAACCACATTCCTCCCAGCCCGTCCTGGCTCTTACACCAGGGGGGACCTGCCGCTTCAGGCAGGACGTGGTCCTGGCCGCCCCAAGGGCTCCTAAGTGCAGCTGGCACTGGTCTGTGATATGACAAGTAAACACGTGAGTGACAGGGAGGCTCACCCCACATAACCTCAGAGAATACAAAATTTATTTTCCTCCCTGGAGGAAAGGGCCAGGTAGGGGAGGACCTTCAAAAGGTGAGAAGCGATTCTGTTGCTAGAAAAGTTTTACAACTTCATGAAAATACAGGGATGCCCCTTAAACGGTGTGGATGGAAGCAAAGCCAATCCTGGTCCCAGCTTGGGTTCTCATTAGCTGGGTGACTTTGGGCAAGTCACCTTGCTTCTCTGCGCCTGTCTTTTGTTTGGTTTTGGTTTTGTTTTAAACCACCTGTAATTTGAATGAAACGAGGGAGTGGCTCTTCAACGGGAGTGTTCATCGGAATTATGTGGAGGGCTTGTTTCCTGGGCACTGGCTCAGGGAGTCTGACTCCGTCGGTCTGGGGTAGGGCCTAAGAATGTGCCTGGCTAACAAGCACCCAGGGTTGCAGGAGTCCTCAAGCATACTGACAGGGAAAAGAGGCTCACTGTCCTGCATTTCCTGCAGAAGTCCTCTGATTGGACTGACCGAGGTCTCATGTCCACTATGGACCAGTGACTGCAGCCAAGAAGTCAGAATGTGCTAATTGGCCTGGACTCTGGGGCCCATTCCTCGGGCCAGGTGGCGAATCCACCTCCCCAGAACCACGTGGATCATGGAAACTGAGAGTAGAGATTGTTGGAAAGGGCTCAAGGGAGAGAATTAGGCTGTGGGGACAAGCAACAGATGCCTACCGTGGTGTTCGGGCCAGCGCTGGGCCTGAGGTGAGGTCTGCCCCTGGGTCTCTGTTCTCTCGGCACCCCTGGCTATTTTCCTTTACATATTTAAAGGGTCAACTCTTGGCACTGCTCGCCTGACCCAGGCTCTGTGGCCAGGTGAATTAGAGCCTAGTTCAGGTCCTCACCGCCAGAGAGGACTATACCTAAGCATGCCGGCCAGATAAATCTCATCCAAATCCTTGCAGGAAGGAGGCAATGACCTTGGTTCTCCTGACTGGTGTTCCTGGGGCAGCTTCAGTCACATGGTACAGTCACACTGGGTCATCTGTGTATAAACCTGTGCCCTGGATAAATGTACAGAGAACTGTCATTCACACCTGGGTTTGCAGACTTGCACAAAGCCTGTTTTCTGACCTCAGAGAGACTCCCAAGTAATGAGGGTGATGATGAAGAGGATGATGGAGGGTCAGTGTGTCTCTGCCTTTGTTCCAGAGGTTCTACATGCCCTGAGAGGTTTGTGCAGAACAGAATTTCAGATGTTAGATGGTTTGCTCTCAAAGATGGGCCAGCAATTCATCAACCTTGCTACCCAAGCCTCCTGTGGCTCCCCCAGGGCCAGTAGCTGAGAGGGTAAAGAGCACAGTGGTTAAGCCTTTGGTCCACGGTCTGAGATGAAAGTCTTGGGATCAGGAATGGACCCTGGCTTTGAGTCCCTGCTAGGACCTTCACCTCAAATCTATCCAGAAGTTGATCAGGGCACTTAACTTGGGACTTATTTACTGGAACACAGAACAATGTCAGGATTCTGCCAGCAAGTAGGGTCTGTGCTCAGGCGGCCTGAATTCAACCCAGGCTGTGTGTGACCTTGGGCAACTCACATAAACCTCTCTGTGCCTCAATATCGTCCTCAGCAAATGGAATCCTACGAGTGCTTACACCTCAAAGGTGGTTGGGAAAATTAAAATGTGTAAAGCACTTGAAATGGTACCTGGCACGTGCCAAGCCCTTTATAAATATTAGCTATGATCATTCAACTCAACAAGACATTGACAGAGCACCTCCTATGGGCCTGACACTCTATTAGGTGACAGCAATTCCGAAGTCAATAAAGATCCAGAACCTTATCTTCAAAGTGTTCATAGTCTAGGGGAAGATAAGACCCAGAGAAAGACAGACTGCAATACATTACGACAAATACCATCCTGAGCTTGAATACAGCACCAGCTCCACCTGGAAGAGACCAAGAAAGCCTTGCATTTGACATTCAACATGGGCTTTGAAGAAGTTTGCCCCAAAAGGTGTCTGGGGAAAGCCCTTCTAGGTAAAGAACAGAATGTTGGTTTCAGGAAAGGGCCTGGTTGACCGTGGAAAGATGGGTTCAGAGTAACAGTAACATAAGGTGCCTCAGGGATGGTGTATGACAGGTTGTTTAGTACATCATGCTGCAGAGGTTGGACTTTATCCTGAGACAGCCAACAAACAGTTTTAAGCAAGAGAATGGAACGGGATGTGATGTGACTTTTTTTAGGACTATAACTGGTAGCAGAGTGGAGGGTGGTCTGGCTGAGGAGGGACAGGTGCAGCCAGGACAGTCAGGAGGCTGAGGCCAGGCAACAGATGCTGAGGACACAGGCTCGGCCATGGCCATGGAGACAGGAAAGAGGGGGATTGTGTCAGGGCATTTTCATCAGGACAATGGACAGGAAATGGCTCATTAGCCATTGATGAGGAGAAGAGGGAGGAATCACAGGCACATGTGGAGTGTCCAGCTTGAGAGACTGGGTGGCAGGCCATGACCAAGTCAGGGGACACAGGATGAGAAGCCGTGGTGAGGAGACGGGTAGGAATGGAGCGAATGGATACATCCTGAGCCAGCTAAGTTTGCATTTTCTGCAGGCCACTTCTCACACTTAAAATGTCAACTAATTCTTGGGGGAAAAAGAAAGGGAATAGATGATACAGAGAGAATTTTCAAAATTTCCCTGAGAATAATCATGTCCCTGGAGCTCTTGTCCCTGATAACTAAACTATCAAGATAACTCAGCCAAGTACCAAATACCTGTGAAGGCCAGGCAAGGAGCAGAGGAGAGTAACAAACAAGTCATTGCTGGGGCTGCAACTTCCTCTTAACTCATAATGGAACCATGTCCACTTACACTGTTGGTTAATATAAATTAACACCCTTAAGGGACAGCCACGCTAGGATCCTGCCAAGGCCCCACGTCAGTGTGTCTTCCAACTGGGAATGACAGACAAAGTCCCCTTTTATACAACCCTCTCCTCATAATAAAAAGAGAAAATACCAATTTTAACCATGGAAATAAATATAGGAGATGATGGCTTCAAAATGAAAGGTTGGAAAATTTTCATGCAGCAAAATCCAAAACCCCAAGTACAGTCTGGAGAGCCGCAAACCACACATATTTGCACTTCAAGACTGAAAGATCTTTTTGAAAAAGTCCTTGAAATAAAGATTCCCAGGTTCCACTGGGGAAGGACCAATTTGGGGCCAGAACACATCTTTATGGCTGGGTTTGAAAGCCCAGGAAACTGTTCCTATTGGAAATGCTGACCGGCCTGTCCACACACCACACCAGCAAGATCTCAGCTTTTTAAGAAAATAAGACTTTCCTCGGCAACTAGATCAACGGGAAGAGAAAGCAAGAGTTTCTTCTGGAAAGTTTGCAGTTGTCTAAAGGACGTAGGAAAACAACTCTGCTATGGAATGGGATGTCTCATTGCCTTCACTTTTACCTGAAGCCACGTTAACTTGTTGAGAGAGCACAGAGGCAACAAACAAACAAACAAACAAATAAACAGGAACCACCTGTTGTTCAGACGTGTAGTTTGATGAGCTGGGCAGAATTAAGCATCCTGGATAAGCGAGTTCGCCTCAGGTGTCACAGCCTCAGGCCCCCATTGAGCCCAGGTGGGCATGTCAGGTGAGGCTGGCCAGGAGGAGATCACGTGTCTGGTCTAAAGAAAACAAATGCTAATCCGCTCTAGTAACTGTGGTTGTGTGGCACCAATTTTACCAACATCTGAATTTCTAAGAGAAGCTTGAAATCTGCATGTTTATGTGAAATCTTCTGAATTTTGATGTTGAGAACCAGTTCCAAAAATTGTAAACACAACACAGGCTAAACCCAGTACCAGCTCACTGGCACCCACTGAGATCTGTGCTCTACTGGGCCACACCACGATCAAGGCAGAATTTCAATATGTCAAGAGAAGGAGAGAACGAGGACCCATCTGCCATGCGTGACCTTGACACTGGAAGTCAGGAGACTTGGGTTCCTGCCCCAGCTCTTTGACCAACTCGTGTGTGTGTCATTGTGCCAGCTGCCTGCCCCCCTTCTCTGGGCCTCTATTCCCTCTTCTGTGAAGAGAGAGAGTAGGACAAGGTGCATGAACTCCAAGGGTTCATCCCCCTATAGCCTGGTAGTCTATATCCTCAGCTGATAGAAGCCACACAACATGAAAAAGGCATTTTCTGGGAAACAGAGGTGACCTTGAGCTAATGGGGAACTCAGGTAGGGGAAGCCCGCTGTGCCATCCTCACAGGTATCAGGTGAGTTGCCACGGCAAATCTCCCTAATGTCGGCAAGGAAAGAGAGTTGATCAACTGAAGGCATACTGAGGTTCCAGTGATATGGTGACCTGTTGTCCCACCTGTGTGTATCCCATAGGGGTTTGCATAGGTGTTGAGACTTCGGCTCAATCATCCCTCCATAGCCTCACAATAAACCTATGGCACCCTTCTCAATGTCTTTGTCTGCATTTCAAAGGTGAGGAAATGGAGGCTTAGAAGTTTTAAGCATCTTACCAAAGGCCACACAGCAAGTAGAAGGCCATAGGGACCTGAGGCTGGTTTCTGAGGAGAAGCAGCCCATTGCTGGGCAGTAAAACACCCAAAACTGCAGCAAGAGTGAGGGTCTCCGTTAAAAATGGGCCATTATAAGCATCGTCTCACACTCGGCCCCTTCCACAGTCCACTGTGGCCACAGCGTGGGGCTCTGCCTCTGGCTTAGGCTGCCCAATCCTCACCATACTTCTATATTCCTGAAAGGCTTTCTTCAACCCAGTCACAGACTTTCCTTCCACACAATTCAGACTCATTGCCTAGCAAGAAAATGGATTTTTCTTTTTTTCTCTTTGATGGATTTTCTTTCAAACCCTCCATATGGGAAAAGACAGAGGATTGTCTACATCTATGTGACATCTGCAGGGGCCATGCCTGGCACGGCACCCCTATCTCTGGGGTGTCCTGATGTCAGAGAAGATACAGCAAGTGTGCCTTTATCTCTGGAGAAGTGACATTTCCCCATCCCCTGAGAAAACAGGGCTTCTCGTTCTCCAGAACCACGTGACTTATCAGCCAGAACGAGCTGGCGAGCCTTCCAACGCTGCGTCTGTGCAGAGGCCTGCCCACGACATGCACACTGACTGGACCCCAGCCCTCGGTCCCTGGAGCCCAAAGCTCAGCCGGGAGCCTGGCTCTGGGCAGATGCATCTTCTTTGTGGCCCAGACCCGGCGGTTTCTCATTTGCACACATGCTCACAGTTACCCTTTACACCTGTACCATGTTTTACCCCTGTCTTGGGTTTTCCCAAAATTACCTGACAACAGCTGTGTCAGGGAGGTGGGGCCTGTATGTTACAGGTGAGAAACTTAGGATTCAAAGGGACGAGTAGCTTTTCCAGAGCTGTCTGGCTGGTAAGCGCTGAGCTAGGTTTGAAGTCCAGCTCTTGGACTCCACTAGGCTGGGCTGCCTGCCATGCTGAGAACCCTCCTGAGCCCCACTTGAAGGCCCAGGGGCTCCCTGCGGTCTGTAGTGAGGGTGGGCGGGAGATGCCAGGCCTGACTGCAGCCGATGGCTGCTCAGAAGCCAACCCACTGGCCATGGGAGACAAGGTTTAGTGCCAACTGCCCCTGGCTGTGGACTGTAGAGAAATCCAGTCCTTGCATCTTGTTGGACAATGTCCGAGGGCTGGACATGAGACCAGGACAAAGAGGATAGAGAAGGAGGGAAAAGGGATGCTTTGGATGTAGTTGTGTTCCTCCCAAAGTCATAAGTTGAAGCCCTATTCCCTAATGTCACTATATTTGGGCCTTTAGGGGGGTAATTACAGGTTAATAAAGTCATAAGTGTGAGGACCTAAACGAATGAGCTTGGTAGCTTTATAAGAAGAGGGGAAAAAAGCTCTCTCTCTCTCTCCCTCTCCCCTCTCTTCTCTTTCCCTCTCTGTCCGTCTCTCTCTTCACATGCACCGAGAAAAGGCCATGTGAGGACACAATGAAAAGGTGGCCATCTGCAAGCCAGGAACAGAAGTCTTACCAGAAACCAAATTGGCCAGAGCCTTGATCTTGGACTTCTCGCCTCCAGAGCTGTAAGAAATGTTTCTGATGTTTAAGCTCCCCAGTCTGTGGTCTTTTGTTATAGCAGCCTGAGCTGCCTAAGACAAGCACACACTCAAAAGAAGGGAGAGAAAGGGAACCTCACTGTGGCCAGCCACCACCCAGGTTGCAGCATGTCACCTGCACCCTTCAGCTTCCATGCCCAACACCCTCCCCCCAAAACCTCTTCCACCTTCAGGAGGCCATAAGGGATCCTATTCCCGTTCCCCAGAGCCCTGGGCTGCGGTCTGCCCCAGTCAGTTCAGGTAACGGTCTTTTCCTTTAAAACTTACCTCCCAGTGGACATATTTTCTCACTGTTTCCTTCCTATAAGGGCCTTATTTCTATCGCTCTTGTCCACTAGAGAATGATCCTCAAGCCTTCCTCAGCTTGGTCTAACCTCCAGGAAGGTCAAGTATGGGTGACCACCTCACCCAAAGCTCAGCCACCAGAGAGGGCCTGACTGCCGGGCAGTGACCAGAGAAAAGACTCTCACATCTAGAATCTAGCCAGCTGGGGTTGGATCCCAGCTCCCCAACGTGGCAACTGTAATTAGGAATGTGTTGGCTGACCTCCCTGCAGCTCTCAGGAGACGGCTGTGAAGATGAAATGAGGGAAGAGAGTTCCCTTATCAACAGTCAGGCAGGCAATTGTCTCACTGCCTTGTCGGTACCCAGCACACCAGAAGACCCTTGGATAAATGGAAGCTCCCAGCAAATTATTTCATGAGTACCAGCCTTGTTCTCTGCCAACCTGATTGGAAAATTATTTGAGAGGCCCACCAAGTCTCAAATATCCCACCCTCCATTTATATTGACTATTTGGGGATGGGGCCTTTAGGGAAGTAATTAAAGGTAAATAAAGTCATAAGGATGAGGACACACCCTCCATTATAGGTCACCCTTCTCCCTCCCCCCAAAAAAACATACTGTCCTAACCCTGGAACCTGTGAATGTGAATTTTGGAGGAAAAGCATCTTTGTAGATATCATTAAGTTAAGGATCTCAAGATGGATCATGTCGGGGGCGCGGGGCCTAAATCTAATGACAAGTGTCCTCACAAGAGATACATAGAGGAGGAGAGACACACATGGAGAAGAGGAGGCCATGTGAAGAGAGAGACAGGATAGAGTGACACAGCCACAAGCCAAGAATTGCCCGCAGCTACCAGAAGCTAAAGGAGCAGAGGCGGATCCTGCCCTAGAGCCTTCAGGAGCACGGCCCTGCGACACTGTGATTTGGGACTCTGGCCTTCGGAACAGCAACAGGATAAGTTTCTGTGGTGATAAGCCACCGACTTTGTGGTAATTTCTTACAACAGCAATAGGAAGCTAATGTAACACCCTATAGTGCTGTTTCCACAACGAGTAGTAACTATTACATCCTCCCATCCCTGGTGCAGCTGGGCCCATAGTACTTAACTCGGGATGGGCTGGTTTGGCGGAAAGTGATAGAATGAGCCTAGAAATTGTCCCAGAGGTCGTCCCCTGACCTCCCCAACTTCACAAATTTGCTCTGGGACAAGCTTAAATAGCCAGTTCTGAACGTACCATCCTCCTTTCTCCTCACCCAATGCCAACTCTACCCAAAGAGCCTTTCCTCCCCCATGGAAACAGGGTGTGGACACACATTTCTAGAATGCACCATGACCCTTGGTTCTGCCAAGTGTCAGAGCACCTGCCTCATGGGAGCTAAGTTAAACACTCCACCGGAGCCTCCCTTTGCACAAACTCTGATAGCGTTTCAGCTTTGCAGGACAGATGGGCTCTGTGTTCATCACGTGGCCCTCTCTCCCACAGCCAAGGCTGCAGGCAGCTCCAGAAGGCATGGCTTCTTAAGGGAGGGGAAAAGGTACTCCATGTTCCTTCCTACCTGCGAGGGTGGGGAGCAGGGGTGGTCAGGAGTTGTCAGAACTTTGGTCTGGTGGCCAGCTGGGACGAAGGCCTTAGAAAGGAACTTGCTCAGGCTAATTAGACCTCTTGGTAGCGGTGGGCCTGGGCGGGATGGTTTGCAGAGCTTTTGATACTCCCTGTCCAATCTTCAACCTCTCAAAGGCAAGAGCAGCAACCATTAGGTTTTACATAAAAGCAGGGTGCTTGCGATGCAAAAGTGGCTTGAATTCCCAAACCCCCCTCCATGCCAACTGCAGACCCTCCACTCATCCTATGAAGAAATTCTGGGACTGTCCATGCCCCCCGCCCCTTTTCCATTCTTAGTAGCTGGTGTGTTCCTCTGCAGATGCAGAGCCAATCTGAACTCTCTTTCTATGCACTTGGGTCGTGAGAGATCTTAAATAACCAGGAGGCCCTACGTCGTGGGGCCACCAGAGGAGTTCTAAATGTTTTTATTGTTCCGAAAAGCTGGGGAAACCTAGGCTACAATGGTGCATGTGCACACAAGCACATGCAACCACAGATACCTGCCATGCCGCTACCCAGGGCCCCTTCTCAGGTTCTCCATGGGTCTACAGGTGCCATGTAACAGGTCAGGCCAACAATGTGTACCTTTCAAGGGACACCATTTACACCCTTGCCTTCTCCCTCGCACCCGCCCCAGGCTTTGAAAAGAGTCTAGGCTTTCACCCTGGGGGTCTGCCAGAGGCTCAGCTTCCCCAAAGCAGTGACGCACGCCCGGCTTCCTTTCCCAGGGGTCCCTTCATCTCACATCTCCTGCACTTGACTAAATTCACCCGCTTTCAGGTCAGAAAAATAAAGCCTTAGTGCTTGATTTGCTTTAAACCTCATTTAGAAGAGACAAGGGGAAAGCTGAAACCAGATCCAAGCATTTTTATTACCAGTCTCCGTTACCTGTACACACTTATTATGTAGATTTTTTCCCCAGATCTGTTTACATGGGGGAGTTGCGTGCTGATTTATGGAGCAAGTGGCTCTGTCATCTCAAGCCTTCAGCAATCTGACCTTTAGAGATGACTTTGACTCCAGCTGTTGGGAAGCAAATAGAAGTCACAGTGAGTTCGTTATAGGTCCAGGTGAACTAAGGCAGCTCCAAATGTGATCTGTCCTGGGGTTGCCTTTGTGTTCAGAGAAGAGTTCGCATGAGGATGTGTGCCTACCATGTACTCTGCCATGAAAACTTGCATGCATGCAAGATCACGGGGAGTGATGGAAACTAAAACCCAGCCAACAAGGCTGAAGAGGGCCATCCTGCCCTCTGAACTCGGTGTTCCAGCCCTGCCGAGGAAGACGGGGTTACGGTACAAAGGTGCTCCTTCGCTGGAAGAGATCACATTTACTTCCTGCCAAACAAGCATCATTCACATCCAAATGTCACCCTCTCACCTTCTCTCCTTCTGGAAGAACCACATTGTTTATTTAGCCTTTGGTTTGTGGATCTCTGTGGCAACCTTGTTTGGAAGCGCACTGGGCATGTTGCTACATGGTGCTCCAGGGGAGAGCCGGCGCCAGGAAGGCCCATTTAGACACATCACGTTGGCCACTAACTGTCTCCAAAGGATCTTAAAACATCCCACGTGGCCAAAGGGTATTATTTCTCATAACTTTCATCCCCACCTCCAGGCCTCTCTTTCAAGTGGACCCCATTCTTGAAAGCATCACCCAATTTCAGGACCTTGTTACCTGCTACTGTCCTTGCCCACAAGCCACGTGCATGGGCCTGGCATCCAACTGGTACATCATTTTCTAAGCCAGGGGTCGGCAAACATTTCTGTAAAGGGCAGCAGATACTAAATATTTTCAGCCTTTGTGGGCCATGCGGTCTCTGTCGCAACCACTCAACTCTGCCCCTGGAGAACTGTACACAATACAATGCTCAGACACAATACATAAATGAATGCGTGTGGCTGCGTTCCAATAAACTTCATTTATGGGTGTGGAAATCTGAGTTTCACATAGTTTTCTCACGTCACGAGTTCTGATTTTCTTTCAACTGTTTTAAAATGCAGGAACCTTTCTCAGCTCACTGACAGTATAAAAGCCGGCGGAGGGCTGGATTTGGTCTGGGCAGCACAGCTGCTCATCCCTGATCTATGCATGCAAAAGCAGGACCAGCAACCCCTCCCCACTAGTCACACCCCCAGCCCCAGTGACATCACTGCTCTTTTTCTAGTTTGATGTTCTTGACTTTGCCTTTTTCGTTCACAGCTCTGGCAGCTACTACTGGGCGATGGCCAGCAATGAACCGGGACCTTCAGCACTTCGGTTAAATATAAATCTAGTACAAAGCAACCCAAGGGCTAGTCTCACGGGGAATAAAGGCGATGCCAGGAAGGAATCTAGGTTTCCGATTTCTCCTCCTGCTGTGCTTGTGGATGCAAGGATACACTTAGCTTTGTTCCAGAAAGGGCAGCGTCAAGTCACAGAACAACGTGGCAGAAGGGCAGCGCTCAGACGGCATAAACTCGCCCATCTTCTCCCACTTAAACCTCTGCAGGAATGAGATACACCTGTAATCAACCAGAATGCCTAATAATCTTCCCCGTCGAACACACAGAGCTTAGTTCAACCTCTCCAGCCTGTCAGGTAACTTCCACAAATTTCACAGTTCCCGAAGATTCCATGGGACGGTCCCCGAACAATACACAATCATAACCCTTGCAGAACACTACAGCAGGCTTCCTCTAATTTTCCATGTGACATTTCCTTTTGTCACGGTACCCATCTCGATTTGCTTGTGACAACATCACGTTGCAGAGTCAGAGAGGAGCTTCCCTTGCAGATGCCCTCCCAAGCTTTTTTTTTTTTTTTTTGCCTCTGCTCTGGTGTGTTTTTCTGACCACAGAACTTCAGCCATTCACCAGGAGGGTTGGTACAATTCTAACTTAAAAGTGTTGACTTTTCCCTTAAAACTCATTTAGGGCACTGCCTAGCAGTGTTTACCGAGCAGACCCTTATTTAAAAGGGGGAACATAATAGGTTGAATGTTGTAGACATCATCTCATCGTTTTTAAATATTTTGGTCATTATTTTCACTGACTTAAGAATTATTAAAACTTTTTGTTTAAAGGTGGGGGGTAGTGGAGGGCAGACATGCCCCTAATGAAATTCACAACTGACTAGCAATTTCAAAAATTTCTTCAGTAATAATAATTAAAAATATATGCTCCCCCACATGTATTTTTCTTTATATCTGCATCTATGTGTCTGTCTATAACTATATCAATAGGTAGATGAATAGGTAGAAAAAGCAGCTAATATTTGAGTGCTATGTAGCAGACATGGTGTTCAGGGCTTCCCAGGTAAAAACCTCACTTAACAATCATTTGAGAATGAAATCATTTGTCACCCCATTTACAGACCAAGAAAACACTTCCTCCTTTATTCTTAATTTATAAATCCATAAAGGTTCCCTGTCCCTTTCCACTTACATCATGCTGAGGATTTGATTTGGAAGGGACACAGCCAAGATCCAGCTAAGTGCTCTCAGCGAAGGACTTAGGAGACGCTAAAAGGCTACACCCCAAAAGGAGACAGTGTTCTGAGCCACAGGAGGAAATCACTTACCTGCATGAGCCTAATTCTGTCACTGAACTGCTATATACTTTAGTATTTAGCTTCGCGGATGAGAAGCAACCTTTTATTTCACAAGATCCAAGAATGGCAAGGCAAGGCCTGTTGGAGTTTCCAAACAGTTGACAGTGACCGTCTCACATCCACTGTTCACTACAGCACCTCATGTGACCTCTGAGACAGGACTTAGGAGGCAATTTTAAGGAGCCCATCAAATCCCCCAGGAAACTCTTAGGAAAAAAGGACACAAGCCTCCTTCCAGAATGTCACTTAAAACTGGAAGGCTTCTGCAATCCCTCCCAGCCAACTCATTTCAAGGCTTCCTGGGGATGAAATGTGAGAAAAGATAAACTTTGCATTCATTTTTTAAAACATCAAAAAATAAATAACATCAAAACACAAGCTGGATAAGGAGGGCTCCGAAGTGCATACATATGTAACGGCGCATTAGTCAGTCCGTTGAGTTGCTCACGCTCACTAGCCTTTATTTGGTATAAAGCTGGGGACATGGGGTAGAGACGTACTCAAGGATTCCAGCCAGAATCCCTTTGCTTCCTGGGGCAGTGCTTCCTCCTTTTCTCAGCCAAGAGGAAAGAGATGGAACTAATCCATTTCATAGCCCCTCTACTCCATGGGGCTCCACCGAGGCCTCTTAACTATCCCAGCCATTTTAGAAGTGCAAACGTCAGGCCGATGAATTGTATCTTGTTCTAGAAAAATGCAGTAAGCAGTAAGGTTGCAGGTATCTTTGATCAATGAACTGAATGGTATCTCAGCTACTAAATGCTTGGGAAGATATTTCACACCCACTAGGATGGCTATAATGAAAAAATATGGACAAATAACTAGTGCTGGCAAGGATATGGAGAAATTGGAACACTCCCACATTGCTGGTGGGAATGTAAAATAGTGCAACTGCTTTGGAAAACATCTAGTTCTTCAAAAGGTTAAACAGAGTTACCATATTCCCCAGTAATTCCACTGCTACGTGTACATACAGCCAAGAGGAATGAAAACATGACCACACCAAAACGTGTACATGAATGTTCACAGCAGCACTATTCCTAATTGCCAAAAAGTAGAAACAACTCAAACGCCCATCAATCAACTGATGAACAGATAAACAAAACGTGCATACAGTCCACGATGAAATATGACTTAGCAATAAAAAAGGAATGCTACAACACAGAGTCATCTTAAAAATTATGCTAGGTGAAAAAAGTCAGGCACATTCCATCTATGTGAAATGGCTAGAAGAGGCAAATCCACAGCCAGAAAGCAGCTTTGTGGTTGCTAGGGCTGGGGGGAGGAAGAACTGGGGAGTGATTGCTACTTGGTACAGGGCTTCTTTTTGGGAGTGATGAAATGTCCCAAATTAGATGGTGGTGATGGTGGCACAACCTTGTGAATATACCAAAAAACAAAAACAAAAAAAACTAACGTACAAGAACAAATTCTTAAGAAAACTGTTTATTGAGTATGGTCTTCCAGAGTTGAGCTAAGTTGCTATAGGTAGTCCTCATGATAAGACCACAAGGCTGGTGAAAACTAGTTTTACAGTTGAGGAAATGAAGGTCCAGATAGAATCCATGACTTGCCCAACATCACCCAGCTGTAAGAAATAAACAAACCCAATTCTGTCCCAATACACCATCCATTGTCTTTTTCCTAAATTGTGTAAAGCGGCAGTCTTGTTTATTTAGACCATTTCCCACCCATGTGGCCTTCAGGAACCCCCAGTTCCTAATCTGTCACAGCAGAGACCTTTGTACCCCACCTTTCTAGAGCCTTGATTACACAATACAAGCTAGCAGACCAACCTCTAACCTCTTATTTCCAGAGCTGGTGATTGGGTCCTCAATCCATAGCTGCTCAAGTCTACCAGATGTTTTACTGTGACTGCATGTTTTCATTGCCTGTGTGTGGGATCAAAGACCTTCCCCCCAGGACCTGGTGGAGGAAAGCTCCCTGAGGTAAGGAGGGATGGAGAGGCTAAGTAGTAAATAAGGGTACTCAGTCCCAGGGGGGTCCACATAACCCTCCCGAGTGCCCTACTTCTCTGGCCTCCCCATCCTGCCTGAGGCCACCACCAGGTGACCTTTCTGAGGTACCTCCTGTAAATGCCTTTCCCAGAAGGAGACAGCAGGGCCGGCACTACCCCTTCCTCACCACAAAGTCCCCAACTCTGTTCTTTGTAAATGAACTGATCTCATGTCTTAAAGACAATCACACTGTGGCTCAAATAATTCCCACTGCTTCCTTAGGCCTGGGGCAGGCAGGGGATGGCACAAACTCCAGGGTTTCAGTCACGCCCTGCTTCCTTTCAGTTAGGACAGAAGAGTATTTCCCGTCCTTGTCAGGGACCACATTGCCTCCTTTCCTTTGATGACAAGTATCTCTCAAAATAATTCTGAAACTAAAATGGCCAACAGCTAGAATAGGACTATAACCGACATCGTCTACTGAAAAGCCATAACCTACCCCTTGAGTCTCAAAAGCAGAGAATACACACCACTGACCTTCACAGAGAAGCATCGCCATGGACGTGAAGCCATACTTGACACACACCTGCTGGACCGGCGAGTCCTTCCTCCACCCTGGCCAAGGGGGCCCCAAGGTGAAAACGCCCAGGGGCTGCAGGATTAGCATCCTGTACACATCTTCCACTTATCATTTTAAAATCATTCTTTGGGGTGGGATTATAACCCTGCTCTACTGAAAATAAATGGTAGGTAGCACAGGAGATTGGCAACTGTGGAACCAGGACTGCAGATCACTCTCCAGATGGCTGGGGACACCGTCGCTCCACTAGTAACAGCCTCAAACACAACAAAGGCCCCAACATGGCACTTTTTAATCACCAATGACCCCATAAGGTCAGTTTGAGAGCATGGCTGAAGCTCAGGAGAAGTCAGGCTGTTTTCATCGGCCTTTCCTGGCTCGGTGGCTGGTAAACAGATGCAATGAAACCTTGAGTCCAGGATTCACATTTGTTAACAAGCAAAATGCCACTTCCCTCGTCAGGTTCTTGGTGGCATGGAAATGAGTAAAATTCTTTTGACATTTGTTCAAGGTGTCTTTTTGAAAATTTGAAGCAATTCTACTTTCTGCGCATCCCAAGGAAGCCAGCTTGAAAGATTTCAAGGTCCCCAATATCCAGACTTTCTGAACATGTCCCTCTCAACCCCTCCCATCCTTAGAATGCCTCCCCGTTTGCAAAGCTCTCCCATGCCTCCCCTGCTCCTTTGGGAGAAGCTGGGGTCCAGAAAGGTCCAGTGACTCCCCCGTGACCCAGTAAGCAAGAGCCCGGGTTTGAACCGACCACCTCTGATTCTCCATGGGATCCATGTGTCCCAGATACTTCGGTCCCGGCCAACCCCTCTGATAAGTCCCCCTTTGTAGCAAACAATGAGCCCCCCAGCTCTGTCCCTCCTGCACTCACAGCAGACAGCACTGAGGCAACCCCTCCGAGCACAGGAAACCATTTGGTGAGACACGAATATTAAAAAAATAAGCTGCGTGACATTTATTTTGTCTTGTTAACATTAATATCTGTAGAAACATTTTTATTGTCAGTATAAAAATTAACAGGTTTTATTAAATACTTTCTCCAATCTCATAACACGTAAAATCAGTGTAATCTGCATTCATGTTTCATGGCTACAGCAAAGTGAGTAGGTGTTTCGAAAGCAAAACACAATACTTGAATACAGAACGAACAACAAGGCAATGTTTTGTCTGACACTGGTATCAGGCCGGATCTGTTGGTGAGGTCCTGCCAGAATTCGACGGAAGCAATCCCTTAAAAAGATGGAAGTATCCCCCAAACTATCAGCAGAACAACTCAGTGTTTCAATTTTCTATGATGAGACGTGAAGATCCTAAAAGGCTTCTCTAATGCCAGTAAATCTGGAAGCCATTATCAAAATTCGCTGAAGAGAATACAGGCTAATCTGATTAATGTGCAACTCCAGGGCACGAGGCCAGCTGCCGGAGAGAAGAACGTTCTGCTAGCATCTCAAGTAAGGCCCATCCTTGAGGGATGGGTTAAGGCATCTTTTTAAGAGAACGCTGGTCCCATTTGCCTTGGGAAGCACAGTTCAAGGTTACATGGGCCCAATGACATAGCTGCACATCGAAACAAAACACCTTCTCATTAACTGGTTCTTTTACTATGGGCATGGAGGCGGATTAAGAACAATCATCTGACAGCAGAGTTTAAACACAAATAAATCCAAACTTCATTTTCCCCCAAATTAGTCATATTCTGTAAATATTTCTCTTTTCAAAGGATCTCATAACTAGTTAAGTCCGAGCGACAGATTAACTAGTCCGATGCACTGCCTGCATAGAAATGCCACTTAAATTACAAAAAAAAAAAAAAAAAACTATAAATGATTAATTGTTGTGTATATTACCAATTCGTTAATAAATTAATGTTATACCATTTTCCCTGAAAGCAAAAGTATTTTTCCACCTCTGCTTGGTGAAAATTAAGAAACTCTGTGTAAGAACAGCATTTAGCAAATAGCTATTTAAAAAAAAAAAAAAAAAGACCAATTTTCTAGGTGCATTGGGACATCCATTTAAAATCAATACAAAAAATAATTCCTTGTAAATATATAATATATATTTATACATAATTTGAATATATTTACATACATCCAGCACCTATATACTGCAATTGTGCTCTGTAAGTGTGTGCTGACATATATTTTCTCCAATTATTACAAAATTCACAAGGAAGGCAAAAACGTATGTTTGCCTTGAGTCCGGCTGCTCCACAGCCAGTACCCACAGCGGGTCATGGGCGCGTGGTGGCCCATGGCAGTCCATTGCCCCAGAAACATTCTTCTTCTCCTCCTGGTGAAGATGACAAGTTTCCAACTGTATAAATTCTTTACATGTGTGCTGATTACTTTTCCAATTATTTACTCCTCTGATCCATATATACAAGCGGAGACAACAAGCTCCTGGAGGCATGGCCTCCGTGCTCAGTGTAGTGTAGCTAGGTTCCTGGTGTTGCCCTGTTTGGGGACGGGAGGCAGAGCTCATTCATGTTTTAACATTGCCGTTTATATGTGGACACTGAGGAAGGCATGGTTCGTAAGGCATGGGGTCCGGAGAGAAAACAGAATCATCTCCTGAAGAACAAGAACTCCTTGTGTCAGGGTAACTAGGAGAATACTGTTCGAGAGGCTGGCTGAGGTCCAAGTATTCCTGAAAGAAGGGAAGAGAAGACGTTTTATTTCATCTTGGGTCAGGATAACAAGGTGAATATGGTTCGAGAGGCTGACTGAGGTCCAAGTATTCCTGAAAGAAGGGAAGAGAAGACTTTTATTTCAAATGCAGGCTCGTGAGACATTGCTATGGGAGTTGGGACAGGACGGGGGGAGGGGGAGTTTTGAGGGGTCAAAGACCTAGCTCACCGTGGATCCCACAAAGACCTCCTCGAGACCCAAACGCTATTTACTCTAGACTGTCCTTTATTTTTTCTCTTTAGGACCCATGACGGATAAATAATTGACAAGTAGGGGATGCTAAAACCTAGTTGGACTGTAGCTGCTCAGGGGTCAATTTGACTTACAGGCTCGAATGACCTCCTGGCCATCCGCCTCCTTGCTAGAGCACAGGGTTCAAATTCAAGCCCCAGCACAATGCAAAAGCATGACACGTGGATTCCTAGGACCCCTTGCAATAGCTGAGACCATGAATGTTTATTTTATGAGTTACATTTGACTGTTGCCGTGTCGAGGATCATTTAAGGAGGAATCTATCCTCCTTCCGTGGGTAATTTCACAGATGTGATGCATTACTCTCAGAAGCTCTCGGAGTGGGAAATGTAAACAGGTTCACAAAGGCCTGAGATATACACTCGTGTGTATATTAAATCCACAATGGACTCTTAAAGAAAAGTTTAGGAAGACAGAGGTTAAGCTTCAAAGGTTTGATGGCTTGAAATTCGTAAAGGACTCTTCCGGCTCCTTAGAGCGTCCACTGCTGTTGCCCACGGGATGGCCCCGGGATAACATTTACTCCAACTTATGACAGGGCGAGAGCCCACTCACTCCCTGTGCTTGTATGGCCTGTACACTAAGAATGTTTTTTAACATTTTTAAATGCTTAGGGGGAAAATATCAAAAGAAGAATACTTTTTCCTGGCATTAAAATGACCTAATTTCCAATAAACTTGTAATCTGAGGGTCTATCAAGCGTCCTCCAGAACATAGACACACGCTCTCTGGAGCTGCTCTTGATTCAAGGCAGCTCAGAGGAGCTGTTGCAACTGAGACCATATGGCCCACCAAGCTGAAAAGATTTACTGTCTGGCTCTTTCCAAAAAAGGTCTGCAGACCCCTACCTCTGAAACTAAAAGAAGATTTCCAAACTGGGGAACTGCTGGGTCTCACTGCCTAACGGGGCCAGCACACTGGGCCGGTTGTACTCACTCACACACCCAGGGTTCGACTACCCCATGACACATGGCTTTGCCAAGAGGGGGGCCAAAAAGTGCAGACCACAGCACAGCCAGCCTCAGTGTTATCAGAAAAGAGCCCACAGAATGCTGGCGACTATACATTTTAAAAGACCAAAAACAACCCCACTATAATTCATCACCAGGGTTGGCAAGAGAAAGAGTCCCCATCCGAGAATGGGGGATGTGTCAGTTCCAACAACAGCAGCATTAACCACACAACTGGAAACAAACACACCCACCACATCAAAAGAGAGCTTTTTGCTTACAATGATAAAAATGAAATTTTGTCCTAAATGGAACCATTTTTCGTGAGCATATGGTAATGATTTTCAGAAGGAAAAGAAACTTCGATTTTTATATCCGTTAGACAATAGGGCATTCTGCTTTTTTTAGGTTAGGACGCTCGATGCAAATGTCAGTAGGGACGGACTCCCTTTAAATGTAAACATATAAATAAATTGCGCTGAGCATGGACATAAGATCATTAGAATGGAACTTTAGTGCTTTCCCAGTTTCTAAATGAAGCCATAACTGTTCAGATCTGATAGGAAAAAAAGTAGGAATATCAGTGGATTCCAAGTCTAGGGTTAAAGGAACTTATACTAGAAACAACAATTTTGGCAGGAGAAGAAAGTTAGGAGTTTTTTTTCCCCTTGAACTGTTCCTTTCCTTTCAACTTCTGAAGGTCAGCTGTATTCATTTAAATGCAATCTCTCCCTTTATCAGCCACAGTCAGACTCATAAGATGATATTGCTGGCTTAAGGCTGCATATCACAACATTTAATTTTTTTTTAAAATCACTCTAAAACTATTAAGTGTTATTATTTTAAAATACATGTATTATTTTCTTTCTAAAATATTTAGGCCACTTTAACCTTTTTGTTGTTGGTAAGACGACTGTGGGTTTGTTTAGGTTTCTTTCCTATCTGAAGGGACACTGCTCTGCGTCCCTGTTAAATATCTCAAATTCAGTCACTAACGGTTTCCCTCAGTCGTGGGGTCTTTCTGGCCTCGATGAGTTTATCCTCTTTCCTGCTCTGCTCAGACTCTGTCCACCACCACAGAGCTCACAATCTGTACACTGAAGCTGGCACTGGCCTGGCTGTGAGTGACAGAAGTGTGCAGACTAGATGTTATTTCACAGAAACTAGTTTAACAAAAGGTACAAGTTTTCCCTTAAAATCATATAAGTCACTCATTATAGGAAACTGTGTACGTTTGCAAGCACATCGATGGAGACCAGCCACACGCCATTCCCACACAGGGTCATGGAGGGCTGGGTCAAGGGTTACATGGCAGCTGAAAGGGTAGGGCCTCAGTGCCTCCAAGTCCATCAGAGCCAGGACATCAGCGGCTCTCACACTCACCGCAGGGCACGGAATCCAACCAGCCCACATGCCTACACTCCTTCCCACGCAACCCCAATGCTGGACACGTCTTTCCCTTCCCCACTAGCCGTTCCACACACCCTCCACCTCCTGACCTGCCACCCAAACACCACAGTGCAGGGCAGCCTCTCGTAGGGCCCTCTGTCTTTGGTTTTGTGAGTCAGAACTCTCGAAATACAGCTCTGAGAAACATCAGGATTTGGGAGGAACACATAGTTTAACTCTGCCTGACCCCCATGGGAAATGATAAACTGTGCCGCAGACTCCAGCAGGCATGGCTGCATTTACCACGTCGAGCTGGTTCCCAAGCAAGGACCACGGGCTTTGGCAAGGAGCTCCTTACCTCGTTGGTTGTGAGAGTGAGGATTCGATCCAAGTCTTCCACCAACTGCTTGAACGTCGGTCTCTGAGAGGGCACGGCATGCCAGCAGTCCCTCATCATCATATACCTGGAAAACACGGGTTTCCTGGGTGAAGTAATTTTGTTAAGTGCTAGATGCATGGCTACCAGCCAGTTTTAAGAGGCAATACGGAGGTATACCCTACATTGTGAAAATATAGCGGAACTTTCCAAGGAACTAAATCAGAGGGTAGTTATTCATTTGCCTCTCAAAGGCAATTTGATGGACAAAAACATCTTGACCCAACATGTTGGAGGAAGGTACCTGTGCCATCGAGAAAGACATGTGTTAGTTTGTTTTCAGTGTCACAGGGATTTCTAGGATCTATGCCTGATATTTTGGGTTTTCTTTTAATGATTCCAGGGGACAAAGCTTCCTTAGTTAACAACAACAAAAAAAGAAGTTTGAAAACCACAACTTCAAGGTGAGTTTCTTATGAATTAATCTGCCGTTGCCGAGCTGCATATTAACTTCCTGATTAACTCTTGGATGGGCCCGGGCTCCCAGGCCTTATCTTGATTATGGGTTTCAACAGGCCCTCTCTATTAGAAAGAGAGCAATAGGAACGACAAGGCGCACAATAAATGCCTTTATATAATATGCTATAAAATGTGGCCATTCATCAGATGTCCACTGTACACCAAAAAGCACTCACGGGATTACAGATATAAAATCCCCAGGAAACGGTACACAACAGACCGCAGTCTCGGGGACAATCGCTCTTCTTAGTTAATCCTGGGGGAGGGAGGAGAGACCCCCTTTCAAAGCCCTGATTTTACTGCACAAGACACATGTCACAAACACAACATAATTCCACTAACAGCGTGGGACAGGCTTTTCTAGAAGCCAGCTCACAGTCTTCTAGTCAGATCTGGTACTCTAAGGATGGCACTTGGACCGATTTTTAATTCTCTGCCCTAAAAACGTGGGGGAAAGTGCAGGTAACCAGACACTAGCTCACTGGCTCTCAGGAAATGCGTCGGTGTCAGACTACAATAGCAGTTCTCAGTGGCCACAAAGAAACTATAGAAGGACCCAGTCCTCTCGCTGTGCCGGGGCCAGGCGCAAGCCGGGGGGAGAGGTCACATTGGCTCTTTGATCCCACACCCTGCGGTGGCAGCCCCACGGCTTCCTAGCTTGTGTGTGAGGGCCAGATGTATCTTCCTGCCACTGAGGACAGCCAACAGTGAGGCATGGCACAGTGGCCCAGGAAGGTCACCCCATCTCACTCTGCAAAATCGGGAGCCTCAGCGGGGCAGCCCGACACCCTCTGTGATTTAAAACTCACTCCATACACCTCAGAATGATGTTCTTTCTTTTGGACAGGCATGGCTGTCAGTGTAGCTATCTATCTCAGTTCTGGGATAGAGCCCAGAAAGCTTCAGCAGTTCTTCTGAGAGCGTGTTTAGAAAACCAAAGTCAATCCAGAGAAGTGCTATTGGTATGGTGGGTCCACGGCGTGCTGGGGGAAGACAACGGCCCTTACAGTTCGTTGGTGCAGTTGGCTGGCTTATCCATCCTGTGTCCTTCCTTAAGCAGCTTAAAAAGTTCCTCCACGGGAATCCCTGGGTAGGGTGAGCCCCCGAGTGTGAAGATCTCCCACATTAACACCCCGAAGGACCAGCTGCAAAGAAGGAAGAAAACAGCATTATGAATCCGCTTGAATCACGGAAAGCTAGATATGCCCAGTGAGATGCTACACACCCACTCACTTCTTCCGTTCAAAGACAAATGACCTGCAGGTCACCCTACATGCCCCTTCCTGCCCCCAAGGAGCATCACTGGGGATGTTCCAATGGAAATTTTCCATCAGCATACAAGAGATGGTAAGCCATCACTTTTTCTTTTGGGTGGAAATTTTGGATTATTGGGTGTTTTCTTCCATCACTCTCCAAGCTATTTGTCTTCAATGCAGGGTTAGCAACGTGAAGACCTTGAGTCCTAAGCTGCAAGGCCCTTCATGCTCCCGCCCAACTCTTCCATCGACCTATGTGCCTGATCCAAGGACTGGGACCCACCGGGACAGGCAGATGACAGAATAAGGCCAGCCAGCTAATTGTGCAAGGTGACAGCTGCCCAACACAGCCAGTGGAGCATCAGAGGGCACAAAGGTTGGTGACCTACCAAGGTCACGAAGGGTAAGGATTAGTGCTGGGCTGGCGTTGGGATAGAGACATCCTGGGCCCCAGCTCAGTGTCATACAACAGAAACTGAAAACACCACGCAGGGCACAATTTATACCCGACCCTGTACAGACCCACAGTTGGCCTTTCTGAGCCTCACTCAGCAGGCTCCATGCCTGGGATAGCCAAGCCGAGAATCCTGCATTGAGCTACATCATCGTGGCTCTGGAGACCTAGCCTTACTGACTCTATCCAGGTGAGTTTCAGAAATGGAACTGTCCCCAATTTGAGCAGGACCAACACAGCACAGGCAGCGTGCGTGCGGCAGCAATGCCTTCCCTCCAACACTGCTGAGGAGGCCCCACTGAGAGTGCGTGGAATTGGGCCTACCCCAGACACCTTCCCGCTCACACAAAACAGCTCAACTGTTTTGAAACTTTTTATTTTTGAATGATTAGAGATTCATGGAAACATGCAAAACAGTAGAGAGAGATCCTTGGTACCTTTTGCCCAGCTTCTCACAATGGTAACATCTTTCAGCCAAATCTACAATTCTAAAATACCAGTTGGAACATGACCCTGATAGTACTTTTATGTGTATCCTAATAGATAGAAATATTATACAGGGTTTACTTAATTGTATAATTATCAAGGATGCTAAGACATGGTCAGAATGTTTTCAAAAGATAAACACAGCTCGCAGACCCTGCAGAGATCACCTGAGTAAGGCCATGTCCCACTCAGCCTCCCCCTCTAAGGACAAACCTGGGATGGGGGAAATTCCACAAACCACCTTTATAAAGGAATGTTTCAGGATTCCTCCGTTAGGTGCGTAAAGAACATGCCAACAGCTTGGCAAATTAGAAAGCAGCTTGGTAGCTGCACATCCATGAATAAATTCAAGGTGGCGGTGGTGGGGGGAACGGACTTCCGCCCTAACAGGGGGAGGTGAGCCGTCCCACATCCCGGACACTTTGAAGCCAGGCAGATTAGTAACAGAGCACTGATGAGCAGCCTGCCATAAAATCCATCCTTTCTGGAGATGGCCAGCTCCTGCACCTTCTATGAATGTGCAAAACGCAGCAGGCACCAAAGAATCAAAGAATGAAGAGAGACGAAGAACGCGCACCATGTTTGCAAGCCAACCCGGTGGAGAAGCCAGATAAAGGGGAGTTACTTACACGTCACTCTGATGGGTATACACTCTATCAAAAAGGGCTTCTGGGGCCATCCACTTGACTGGAAGTCGCCCCTGCAAGTGGGGGAGAAATGAAAAAAAAAAAAAAAAAAAAAAAAGCAAACCAATATATTGAAACCAGTTTACTTGAGCAGACTCAACCGGACTATGCCCTATTTTAAGAGCTGACACTCTAATTATTTTCACTGGCCAGTCAAAGCAGAAATGAGGTCCAAGTGGGACAACCTATAACGTGTGAGATGCACAGATTCAGGTACATTAAAAAAAAAAAAATGTTGTTTTCTTGGATTGTTATTATCATCAATCTCGACACCCTGGACCAACTTCTAGGCTAAAATTGACCCAAACACTCCCAAGCCTTCATCGTGGCAAGGAAAAGTTCTTGACAAAGGGCCTTATGAAGATCCTAGAGGCTGCTGATTATTCAATATGAGTGTTTCCCAGATATTAAATGTTTCTTAAAGATAGCCAACGTTTGCTTATTGAGAAGTCTGTGAAGAGTAAGACAAGAGAACAGAAATGAAGGGCAGAGGAATAAGCCCTCATCAGTGCTTCTACATATTTCTTCTGGAAAATTCCGTGACCCCTCCTTCTCCCTCCCCCACTTCCCACCATATCATTGCCATAGACTTACATTTGTAGTCTTTTTGTAATAGTCTATATTGTTGATATCTCTGGCCAGTCCAAAGTCTGCTATTTTCATCACATTGTTTTCTGTTACCAAAACATTTCTGGCCGCTAAGTCTCGATGAATACACTGAAACCGGGAAAAAACTAGTTTTTAAAATGCTTCAAGGATGAAAAGGAAATATACTCTCTTAGACACACAATATGTCTTAAGTCGAAAACTGGTACAGTAAGTAATACCTTGGTTTGCGAGCATAATTCATTCCGGAAACAAACTACTCATATTGCAAGACATTGCTCGTTTACCACGTTAAAATGTATTCAAAATGTTCGCTCGCCTTGAGGAATACTCGCAAACCATGTTACTCACAATCCAAGGTTTTACTGTATTTCTTTTCTAATTAAAAATAAATTGAAAAACAAAAGAAAAAAAAAACAAACCAAGGCCCCAATCCTTTCAAAGCACTCAAGCCAACTAAGTAACCACATTCTTTTACCTGCAGTTGACTGATACGGCCAGCCTCCCAGGAGCATACAAAATTTGTTGTATATTATCCTAAAAGCTTTTATCTCCACCCTTCATCTCCTGCCCTTTACAGCCAAACTTTCAGAAGAGCTGGCTGAACTTCAGTATCACGTGGTCTTCGCCTCCTGGTCACTCCTCAAACATCCCAACCTGCTTCCATTCCTGTCCTTCAAAAGGTTATGAAGAGCCTCTTGTCAGACCCAAAAGTCCTCTTCTACCACCTCAAATCTTTACCTCTCTGCGGCTTCGGATACTGTTGACTTCTTGCTCGGTTTTGAAAACTGTCCCCCCACTGAGTTCCACCCCATTCCTCCTCTTGGCTCACGTTTTTCCTCTCTCCCCACTGCTCAATGACTCCTTGGTCACCTCCCCCTTCCCATCCCTAAGGTAGAAGAAACGTCCCATCAATTTTGTATATTTCCATATATGCAATGCGTATCCGCATGGCTTCGATTCTTAGGCATATCCAAAAGATTTGCAAATTCCTCTCCTGGGATCATGTTCACATTTTCAACAGGCTACAGGACATTTCCACATTGATGGCCCTTTGGCACCTCAAATTTAAGGTCTCTACTCCCCTAATTCTTATCCTCTTGGTCTCTCGGTCAGAGGGGTAGACGCCAGAATTCTTTACCCACTCCTCCCAACTTCTGTTGATTTCACCCCCAAATGCACCTCCAATTTGTCCACCCCACTTCACTCTCACTGCTAACTGCTCATTCCAGGCCATCATCACCACCCACCCCTGACACCCACAGATGGCCACACTGCCTACCCAACAGGCTCCCAAATTCAGCCTTATTTGTACCTTCCATGCTGCCTGCAAGTGGCATGGTGTTTCTGAAAAAATTGATCACATCCTTTCCTGCCTTGTATCATGACCAATACCTATCTATCCACGTTCTCAGTCCAGTCCTAGCACAACTCCTGGCCCCACAAGGGGCCCAACCTATGTCTGCCACAAACATGGGGATAAAAAATGCTGGAATGCTCACTACAGGGTCGCTAGATTTATAGTCCTGACACGAAGTCTTTGGGCTCAGAAAGGTCCAGTCATTATAACTTCCATTTTTCCTTTCTACGAAAATGATCCCCTCGCTGTTGTGTTTCAGTTGTACTTTAGTATACCAAGACTTCATCATGATACATGGTAATTAGACTCCCAAATCATTAACCCCCCTATTTTGGGGAAAGGTATAAAGAAGTGAACAAACATCCCTATCAAACACATTTTCACAGGTTCCCAGCAAAGGTTAACGAGCATATGAAGGAGAGTCTTAGCAATCTATTTGACAAGGCCAAAGTGGGGCTGTTAGATAGGCACTCCACAAACAGGCCAAATAAAAAAGGAGCAAGCCAAACTGTCTCTGAAGAATAAGGGAGGATTTTTTTTCTGCTCACACCACCTCCATTCCTTGTTTTTATACGCTTCTGTGTCCCGTCCCACCCCGCCGATAGGCTAAGATCAGGAAAGGGAAAGCAGGCGAGGCCACAAGCGTGCCGGTGGCTGGCCAGGACGGAAGCAGGAAACGTGAGAGCGCCCAGCAGCTGCCCGGGGAGCTGGCCGGGTGGGAGCCGGGTTCCCGGTTTTGGAGGCCTCTTCAAATTGAACTTCCAAGCCCTGGGCCAAGTTCTTCCGGCAGTGTGCTCCCTGCCGACACCAGCTCTGTATGTTTGGCAAGTGTGTGGTCAGTAGAATCTGGCTTCCCTCGCACTGGGCTCCGACCACACATTAGGGTTTAGCTCAGAGATACCGTGATGGAGACCTCCGCCATCTCGGCGAGAGCCCAGTGCAGCACCCACTTCCTGCATCCCACGGTGCGAGGAAACGCCAAAGCCCACCCTCTGGGCTGAACAAGAAGAGACTTGGAACCAAACCCAAGAAAAAGAAACTGAAGTCCAGCCAAATTCTCATCAAATGCAGAAATCTGAGTTGCTCTCCAGCCCAGAGAGCTGACCACTTGACAGAACCAGGGCCCTCGACTGGTTGGTCTTCCATTTCTTTAATAAGTGACAGTCAATGAGTTGCGATGGGAAGGAAAACTAACCCCCCTTTGACCCAGACAGTGCGCTGGGTGCCTCTGCACGGCTGGCCACATTAAATTCACACGGCAACCTGTGAGATGGGGAGGCTGGGACTTGCTTAAAAGGAAAGAAAAATAAAAAATCTACTTGGGTTTAACAACGTGGAGGTTTAACTGTTTGGGGGACTTGGTAAATAGAGTGTAGTCTGAATTAAAAAAAAATAGCAAGGCTTTCATAATTTGTATAGGACTCAAATACCCATTACCTAATTGTACCACTGTATACATCATGTTTCTTCACTCGTCCGCTCCATGGTCAACACGCGCGCGCACACACGTACATACCTTCCCAGGGCTGAGCGCACAGCCCGACCCAGAGAGTGCTTATTGGGCTGAAGTCAGAATTATACGCCCTCAGTAAGGAGCCCGGGATCTCACTCACCAGGTCCTTGGTTTGGTTTCCGTGCCCCGTCCTTCCAGACCCAGGTCTCTAACCAGCTCATCGTACCCACTAGGAGGGAGTGGTGTAGGGAGGCCAGAGCCTGGCTTGCCCGGCCTCCTCCCTTCTCCACCTGCAGGAATGAGCCCTCCATGTGTGGAAGCAGGCTGCACTCACGGGGACCATTCTGAAGACCTTCATCCACCACTTCAAACCTGTTCTGGGTTCTTAACTGCGTGTGGCTGTGAGCAGCAGGTTTTGGAACCCTGCAAAGCCCAAGGACACATGACTCGTCGCTTCTACACCCTCCCCCCGTGTGAGTGAACAAAGCCCCGACACAGGGCATCTCACTGGTCCTCCCTTCAGCCCAGAGAGAGGCAGGGATGACTGACAGCAGGGGAGGCCGGAGAGCTGAATGGGTGGGTGGGTGGGTGGGTGGGGAACCAACAGGCCAGGGCTGGGGCCAGCCACTGTCCTCTGCACACGTACAATGCGGACAGTTACGCCCACACACCTGGCTCAAGGCTTCCCGGGCACTTCCTACCAGTCCTCGGCACCTTATCCATAAAATCGGGATGTCATCACACCTACTGCAGTGTTGTTCTGAGGTTATGGGTGACACTGTATGTAAAATGATTGCCCCCATTGCTGGCAGATGCTAAGGTCTCAAAAAGTGGTAGTGATTAGTAATAATAATAATAATAATAATAATTACTATTATCCCAACACTATTAATAAGAGTATTTCATTCTAAAAAGTATTCAATTGGCCCTGTTTTTCAGGGTGCATCTGACTCGGTTCTCTCTCCACCACACCAAGCAGCTCTAACACAGGAAGAGTCTCAGACACCTCAGGACTGGGGTGCGATGGATGTGCTCCTGGCTCCATCAGCCATTCTTCTGTCCTCGTTCTGAGCAGAGGGGCCCACCGCTGACCAACGACCTTCCTGAAACTGCTCCATGGCCTGTGGGAACCATATCCCACCCCACCCCCACCAAATGACGTCCTCCATTCCCATGGCTTGCAACTACACTATCCTTTGGTAGCTCCCAAGGTGTGGCCCAGCCAGGCTTCAGCCTGTAGCTTCGCGGTCGACATCTGCCCTTGCATGATTCTCAGACAGATTCTAAATATGCATTGAAATTTCCAATGACATCAATTCCAGCTACCTTCCCCCGACCGACCGCCCTCTAGTCTTCCTCATCCTGGCAAGCTGTGACACCCTCCAATTTCTCAAGCTGGAAACCCAGGACTCCTCCCTGATCCCTCTGCCTCTCCCTCCACTGTCTACTCAATCCATTCACTAACCTGAGAGCAAAATGTTTCCAAAATCAATCTATTTCTCTAGAGTCCTTGCAGCCGATAACCCTGTCCGAACCACCACCGCCTTTCACAGGACTCAGAGCTTCCAATCCGCTGTGTGTGCAGCGCAAGCGTGAGCTTCACCACACAAAGCTGAACACACAACCCCCACTGCTCAGGGGCTCCCGACAGTGCCCAGGGCTCAGTCCAGAGTCCTTGCCTGCAAAATCTTGAATGAGCTGGGCCGGCCCATCTCCAGCCACATCTCACACCCTCCCCCCCACCCCAGTCTCCCGCACAGTGTGTCCCTCTAAGGGAGGGCTCCCCGGCCACCTTCCCTCCCTAACCACCTGAGACCCCACTGTCCGCACCCCTGGACCGTTTGCTTCCTCCACAGCACTCGTCTCAGCTTTTCACATATTTTTATTCCCGCATTTACTGTTGATCTCTCCTACTGTCACACACAGTTACTGCTCAAAGAACTCAAGGACTATGTCCGTTCTGGCCACTTTCTGTATAGGCCAATGTGGGGCGCAAGGCCTCTGAACCCCGAATGCTCAGAAATATTCGTTGAGGAAGAATAAAATGACTAGGCAGCCCCGCAACCAGCTCTGTATTAGCAGCAACATCTCGCTGAGTCCCAAAATGCTTCCCCCTCCCCCACACAGGGAGTGCCTGGGGTGCCCAAGGCCAGAGGGTCAGAAGAGGCAGCAGGCTGCCCTCTGGGGGGGGGTTACTTAGGAATATTTCAAAGCTACAGACAAGGAGAAACAGAACAATGGAGAGCCATGTTTGCCACTAGCCTGTTATGCTTGCCTGCCTTTCTCTCTCCCCGCACTCAACCTCCCCTGACACATGTGTGCACACATGCACATTTTATGGTGAACCACTTAAAAGTGAGTTGCAGACTTCGATGATACTTCATATCTAAATCTTTGAGCATATACCTCCCACCTGAAAACGATACCACTACCACCACGCCCCAAATTTAACCCCAACAGTCATATTGTCTAATAGAAGTCCATATTCAAATTTCAATTGTTCATCGGCGTCCACTCCCCACCCCAAACAGGACCCAGCCTAGGATCACCCAGGTGCGTGCCATTGTCATGTCTCTTTGCCTCCTTCAATCTGGCACTATGTCCCCAGCATTTGTGTCTTTCTTGATTCTGACATTTGGAGGTGATGTCTTGTTACATGTCCCACATTCTCAATCTGATTGTCTCCTTGTGCCAAAGATTTTTGGGTTGGCAAAACCCTACCCCGCCCCACACATGCGCACACACACCACCGCAGAATGCAAAACTGTGCTGTATTTTTCTAAAATCTATACACTGGGAGATTTTACAGGGAAAAAGTCTTTCGCTCTGGACTTCCTTGAAAACAAAAACACCAAAACAACACAAAACACAGAACACTTGGTAGCTGTGCTATGTTCCCGTGTGGCCACAGACAGCAGGGGCTGAGGCACAGCATCCCAACCCACCCCAAACCCCCACACGCGCTGTGTGAGCTGACAGCCGCTGCCCTCCTCCTTTGTGTAATGGCCCGGCCACGACCCAGCCTGGCCCCCTGCCAGAGGCTCGCTCTTCTTTGGGGACCTGAGGCATTCCTGAGGCTGCAACAAGCTCCAGTGCTGGTAGGGTCTGACCCACCTCTGTCCAAGAAGGGAGCTTCGCAACCCCCCACCCACCCAAGTGTCATCCTAAATGCCCCACAGAGACATCTGGGCACCTGTCTAACTGCTTCTTAAATAACTCAGATGTTTCAAGTTCCACAACAAGTGGCCTTCTTAGAATGCAGGGGGTTCAGCTCAGGGGACTCGGCCCACTTCTAACCTCAGAGGGTCATCCCACTAAATGAGACAAAATAAACATCCAGGACTCAGTATTACTAAAATATCCATTCTCTTGATCTTTATTTTTAGCACATTTCAAACTCAAAACTGTAAACACCACACTGAAAGTCACTGTCAAACACATAATGCCCCCAAATCATCAGAATTAAGGGCACTGTGCCCTAAACCCGGTGTTCTCAATCCGGAAGCCTGACTCCTGGGACGGTCACGCCCAGCCCTGTCTCGGAGAAGAGACACCTCTTCTGCTCCTCTCTACAGGGCCACTGAAGGCCTATGCAGCCGCTTGGCTTTGAACCCTTATGTGAATAATACAATAAATGTTTTCCAGGTTGCATAAGACAGGCAAGGGCTTGATTTAGCAATGAGCAAGTCCAAATCACCTGTTCTTTTCAAAGACATTTTAAAGTAGGATCCACCCCGCCGAGGAGAACGTGAGGACTCACTTTTTGGGAAGCCAGGTACTCCATGCCTCTGGCCAGCTGGTAAGTGCATGACACCAGGTCCTTGAAGGTCATCTGCTCCTCAGGAACGCGGTTCATGTCATAGGAGTACTCCATGCCTGGTGGCCTGCGGGCTCGGAGGTACTCGCGGAGGTTGCCTTTGGAGGCGTACTCAACGATGACGTAAAGTGGCCCTGTGGGGGGACAGGGCAAGCTCCCTGAGGCAGCGAACCCAGGATCTGCCCTCAGGCAGCTCAGCAATGGATGATCCCTTACCCAGTGCTTTTTTTGTTTGTTTTCATTTAAATAGACAGAAAAGCTCACACACCTGCTTCCTAATCTCCCCAAATGGTAGTCAACACTTGGTCAAGACAGCCCCCAAAGTTTTGAAGAAATTACAGAGATGTGTAAGTGACCTCTCTGTCAACCCCACGCTCTCATCTATGTCCTCCTGGAAAGCAATGGATACCATAAATTTGTTTCTTCCAGCTCATTTTAACTTTTTCATATCCACATATGTGTCAATGAACAGTATATTATTTTAACCACAGCAATGAGTAGTAAAGATACATAACTGCAACATGTTTTCCCTACGTGTTATCCTTGTGACATCCAGTTAGGCTGATAACAATACATCTAGACCACTCCATTTCATGGCTACACACAAGCGTACCTCATTTTATTGAGCTTCACTTTACTGCGTTTTCATGGATATTTCACAAATGGAAGGTCTGTGCAACTCTGAGAGGCGCAAATCTATCAGCGCCACTTTCCAACAGCAATGGCTCACTCTGCGTCCCGTGTTGGTCATTCTCGCAACATTTCAAACTTTTTGTGATTATTATATTTGTTGCGGTGATCATGATCAGTAATCTTTGATGCTGCAAATGTAACTGTTTGGGGGAAGGGGAACAAACCATCCCACACAGGATTGAGAACTTAATCAACCAATGGTGTGTGTGTTCTGATTGCTCCACCAACCAGCGGTTCCCGCAACTCCCTCTCCTCGGGCCTCCCTATTCCCTGAGACCCAATATTGAAATGAGGCCAATTAATAACCTTAAAATGGCCTGTTGAGATCAAGGGAAAGGAAGAGTCAATCGACACGGCAAACTTCATTGCTGTCTTTTTTAAGAAATTGCCACCGTCACTCTTGACCATTCATGTTGCGGCAAGACCTGCTACCGGCAAAAAGAGTACAACTTGTGGAAGGCTCAAATGATGGTTACCTTTTTTTTTTTTTTTTTTAGCAATAAGGTATTTTTAAGTTATGGTTAGCATTTTTTTAGACATAATGCTATTGCACTCAACAGTCTACAGGAGAGTGTAAACATAATTTTTATATGCACTGGGAACCCAAAAAAAATCCATGCGACTCACTTTATTGCAGTGGTCTGGAAGCAAACCTGCGGTGTGTGCAAGGTATGCCTGTATATTCAGCCACATAAATATACCACTGCATCTATCCGTTCCCCTATGGGTGGCTTCCAGGTCTGGGCCATCACAAACAGTGTACAACAAACAGTCCTTGTGCACGTCTCTTTATACGCACGTGCAATCATTTCTCCATGGTCACCTCGGAAGAGAGGCTGGTAAACCACAGCCCACAGGCCAAATCCTGCCCACTGCATCTGTAATTAAACTCTTTTGGCACACAGCCAGGTCCACTTGTTTCTGTGTTGGCTGTGGCTGCTTTTACAGTACAACAACAGCAGGAATAAGTAGTTGCCACAAAGATGAAAATATTTACAACCATCCTCTACAGAAGGAGTCTCCCGACACCTTGTAGAGACCTAAAAGACAAATTGCTGAGGCAAAGGTAGGTGTTTTCAACTTTATTAATCACTGTCAAACTGATTGCCAAAGTGCCAGGGGGCTCTGAGATGACAGAAGCAGGGGTCTCTCTCCCCTTAAGGAAGGTGATATATCCCTTTGTACCTCACTCTTTTTTTCCTTTTTTTTTTGAGGGCAGTGTCACTGACCCTCATATGTGGGACCTGAACCGGGGCCGCTGGCTTCCCAAGCCAGCGTTTAACCACTGTGCCACTCGGCCGGCCCCCTTACTCCTTTTTGAAGCTATTCTTAGAAGCCCTTCTGTGTGCATCTGCTACCCAGAGCAAGACCTGGCTTCCCCATTTTAAGAGAACTTGTCAACCAAAACATAGGACCTTATTGGGAGAAACTTCCCTTAGTGTTCACAAAACAAAAACATAAGGAGACTGCCTTTTTCCAGACACCCTCTAGGTTACGCCCTACAAACAGCAGGGCCCCCACAGCCCTCCCGTCCAAAGTTGCCCAACACCCATCTTTCCCCTGTCCCCCAGGTACAGTCACAAAGTCCCCTTTGTGTTCAGGGCTAGGTACACCTTCCTAGGGGATTTTAAAGAGAACTTTAAACTTGAACTTGAGGTGCCCCTAGGAGCAAACCATAAAGTCCAACCATTTCCCACATGACACTAAAATTACCCCACAGAGAATCTGGATGAAAGCATTTCTCCTGCTACTCACCATCCTGAGTACAGGCTCCAAGGAGATTTATGATATTTTTGTGTTTGCCAATCATCTTCATCATCTCCATCTCTGACACAAGATCAGAAAGGTCCTTCTCCGTAGCATCATCTACGAACATTAGGTAAATTAAAAATCAGTTTGTTTCTTCCAACCTATCAGCTGCTGCTCTTAGTTGCTGAAAACTTAGTTGACACAGCAAGAATTGAATTGTAGGACCAGAGAGGACTTTTTACAGATCATCTCCCTCATTTTCTTGGTGAGGGGGCAGGGAACTGCCCTGCTCCATGTCAAACAGCTAATTTGGGGTCCACTAGGTCAGAAGTCAGACCTAGGATACAGGCCCCTGATGCTAAGGCCCATTCTTTTCCAGCAAACCTCATAAAAGTGGGGTGTTTAACGCTATCATGAAGTAATCCCATCCTCTGGTAGATCCAAGGTGCCTCAGGAAACCACATCAAACTCCCTGGTACCTGAAAGCAACTGTGAGGACATCTGGAGAGAAGGAGGCGGACGGGGCACCTCAAATCACTACAGACTTTCTCCAGACCGTGTGCTGCTAACTCAAGCCCTCAGAGCCCTGAGAGCATTCAGAGATGGGTTTGGTGGACACCCCATAACTGTGTACAAAAGTGTGTGGGTGCACATGTGTTCTTAGTGGGTGATGGTCCAGTGCCTTCTGGAGGCTTCTCAAAGGGATCTGTGATTCCCATCCTAAAAAAAGTTCAAGTTTTATAAACCTCTGCTCTGTCACCTCAGGCAAGAATGGCTTAGGTCCTACATCCATGGGCCCACAGTTAGCTTCTAAAAAGTGGCAAGACTTTTCCGTATGCCCCCATTACCACATTTTGAGCTAATTCAATATGAAAAAAATCTAGGCTTATTAAAAAAGAGAGATAAGGGCATGGCTAGGAGCCAAGTTGCAAAAAGCTTTTGAGTTTCAAAAGGAAGAGCAGGTTGGAAATGTGTGTGTGTGGGGGGGCACATCTGTGTCACAGAGTTCAGGGTGTTCTCTCCTCAGGCCTCTGAGCACCCACTGGCTATAAAAAAGGGCACACTGCAGGGCTCTGGCGCTCGTGTCCTTCTCCATCCTAACCGGAAGGCCGGCCGGAGTGGAACCAGAGAAACAGAACTCCCAGACATCCCTTTCTGCAGTCCCCCCGGGTAACTCTGAGCTCCATAATGCAAAGTGGAAGTTCCGCTGCAAGAGACAGGAAGCCTGGGCCTTTCCCCCGACACTCGCCCCCGCTTCATGGCCAGAGGCTGCCGAGACCAGCTTGTGCAAGGCACACCATACCTGCCACACAGGAAGGCGAGGGCACACAAGGCACGCCCAGGCCACGCAGGATGCCAGCGGGATGTTGCCTCTGTGGGTGGAGCCAACACCTGGCATCAAACCGCAAGGTGGGGAGCAGCTCAAAACACCCTAGTTTTCCTTGGGAGCCATTTGATCAATAGCTTTAAAAATCAACGTCTTAACTATTTCCAACCTGCTACTTTCCCTCAGGGAGGGACACGATGACTATCCCAGCAGAACCCACAAAAGAAAGCAAAGGTCTAACTCCTGAGTGCTCGCAACACGTCAGAACAGACTCCCCTGGACCCAGGGGACAAACTCAACTTGGGCTGTCCTTTCTGAGACCCCGGCCATTGAATTCATCACCTGACTGCTCCCTGTAACCCCTCCCATAAAAGAACGCATGGAAGGAAGCAGTTAATGGTTCCAGTTCTCTCCACTCCCTGGACCCAGGCGTGGAGCAGGCTTGGAAGGTTAACGCAGAAATGTTCAGGTTCCCATGAATCACTTGACGTTTACGTCTCAGGGTGGCCGTCCCAGAAGGTTTTGCACCAACACCAATCCCGTTAGTTCCTTTTCCGCTTTCTATGTGACTCTCACAGGCCAGTGTTGTTTCTGCTTCGTTCCTCTCACAAAACAGGAGCCGTGTCCTCTCCCTAAGCCTCCTTGCTCCCTGCAAAAATGCTGGTTTCCCTTAACTTGTAAATTAGGGTTGGGGCCCAGAAACCGACGTACTAACACTCATCAGAATTAACCGACTCACTGTGAGCTGGTATCTTCTAAGCACAAACAAACATAAAGGGAATGAAGAATAGGAGGCTCCCACTTTCTGACAAAACGGGCTTTTTCTTTTATAAGTGCACACAGCTCAAGATAAATAGTCTGTCTAAGACACTGATTTATACTGAAAACTCCTCAACCTCCAGGTCAACTACGTGCTCTCTGACCCCCTGCCAGGATGGAGTTCACATGCCACAAAAGGAACATTCTTGATAAGACTTTCCACCCTGCCTCAGCCCTGCCTGTCCCTACCCCCATCTCCCCTGCGCCCTCCCCTCCCCCTCCCCACTCACCTTTCAACATCTTCACTGCCACAGTGACTGCTTCCTTGGGCTTCTCTTTGTCGATCCCCACTGCTTCAGCCATGACCACTTGCCCAAAGCAACCTTCCCCCAGGGGTTTGCCCAGCGTCAGCCTAAATGTGTAAATAGGGGATTAGCACACAGCATCTGGTGAAGGGGTTGCAGCGAGGGAAATTCCAGAACTAAATATAAAAATCTTTCAGCGGCTTGCAAAAGCATGGAGCATTTATCATATGGAACTAATGAGACATGGGGTACACGCGCGCTTGAGTATTTTCTTAGTGACGTTTTAGAGAATGTCAATTACTGGCGGAACAGCTATTAAGTTTCACATTTGTATTCTGGATTTATTTTCTTTACGGAAGGTATCCTTGCTGGTGAGGTGGTCAGCTTTCCTAAGTGCTAACAAGGAGGAGCTTTTGATCTGGAGCCAATCGAATATTCGTAGTTCAGAATGCCTCAAAGAACACTGTTAAAACTGTTCTTATTTTTTGTCTCTGAAGTGATGTCTTTAAAATCCCTATTCGTCAAATACCAGTGGATTTTACAGTCACATTCTGGGGCCAAGTTACATGATATGAATCTTAAACACATTTCAAGGCATCTTTAATTTTTCACTAAAGGAAAAAAAGAAATTATAAAAATTGGGGTGGAACTTTTTTTTTTGTGACATAACTGTTTAGAAATCCTATGACTACCCGAAATAATGAAGAAAACCCAAAGTGAACACAACAAACTAAATTTCGAAGCTCAGAAGCTCTATACACATCGTACTAATAGCCTTCCAGAAACCAGGAGAATGGAGATGTCTTTGGAGTAGAGATGAATGTGTTTTTTTTCTCTTAAGCATAACACAGCAAAGTACTGAGCTGACCTTAGTAAACAGTATTTATGGGGAAGTACACAGGTTTGCAAAAGCTATGCAAAGGCTGAGGGCAACGTCTGCTGTACTGAGGTCATTCCGTTTCTATGCCGAACTAAAATTTAATATCTTGGCAGAAAATAAACATTTGCGTTGGAAAACTGGCTAATTTATGTTCTATTGCCCTGCTACTACAAGCATAACAATCCTTTCTTTGTATAACTTCTGCCTCCAATCTAATAAACTGCTTCTAAATAGCCTTCATTCATTGGAAAGCAGCTCCACCTCCGTTTGTGTTAAATACTGTTTGGAAATGCTCAGCACACAGATTTTCCACACTAGGGGTACCCCAGGGTGGGAGCTAACAGCTCGGCACATACAGACTCCCACTGTTGACTGCAGCGGTCACGGGTGGCAACAACCATGGACTGGACATAAGAGCTGCCATTTCTTACAATATGATCACAACTCCCCAACTCAGCCCTATATCTATATAGGAATGTGCATGTGAACCCACCCACCTACTTGTATAATCAAACCAAAGAGCTGGGAGGACCCGTGAGAAACAACGCTTTTCTCTCTCCACATTCTATAGGTAAAGAAACCATTTTTTGTGTTTTCTCTGGTGCTTCACCAGGTAAACCAGTCCTGAATGAATGAATGAATGAATGGTTATCTTAGTAGGGTACACAAACGAACTGGAAATTACTTTCATTAAACAAACACTTCAACAGAATGATACCTGGACAGTTATTTGGTCCTAGCTTATGGTGCACATCAATATCTCTAAATTGGCTCCTGGGAAGCAAAACTGGTGTGCAGTTGTACGAACCAAAATTATAAGTGTTGTATAAGCTACCTCTCCTTCCAAACAGAGCTTATCCAACCTCTGGAAAAGCTGATCTCTGTAGTATTTCAAAATCTGTGTGTGAGCTCCTTCTATAGTAACTAAACAGTTCTCTGACATCATCTCAGGGCAACTGCAAATGTCAAGAAAAATAGGGTAGCTGTATGGAAGCAAGTCAGAAGCTTATTCCAGCTGATCTGACACAGATGTGGAGTCAGCCATTTCCACCTTCTACTACTCTCAAGCTGTTTGGACTCTAATTACCACAAGAGGTACCTAGAAAAGAGAGCTGACAGCCCTTCAATGACCATTGTACTTCATTTAGGAGGCAGGCCTGGGAGTTGGTCCCCGCCTAGAAGACAGAGGGCTACTAGCCCAAGAACTGTCCAACTGATTTACTGAGGTTTGCAGCTCAGAGCTCCCAGGTTACCAGTGCATGAAGGGAAATGAAAGGGACGCAAACTCACATGAGCCAAGAATTGTGCTCAGGCTTGGGAGGTCTGTACCATGACCTTCACTTTATAGGGATAAAGTTCAGAGCACCAGGTAACTCAGACAAGGTTGCCCAGCCACTAGCTGCTAGAGCAAGGATTGAAATCCAGCCCAAAAGAGCCCAAAGGACACAGACTTGAAGCCAGACCAAGAGATACACAGCTCCCAACAATGCCTTCACCAGGGCCCAGGTGGCCACGCTTTGACTGAACATCTGATTGGAACATCTCTACATCATCCACTAAGGGAAATATCATGAACCACGGGACATTCAATGTCAGGTACCACATCTGAAGCTTTTCAGACTGATATCACATTAATAACCATTAAAAAACAGCAACACTGAGTAAAGTTTAAGACGATTTATATCCTACACTAATTTCTCCAAAAAAATGAACTCTAGAACAGTCAACTTCTAGTAACCTGAAGACAGAATGTCAGATCTGTACTAAAACACTTAGATTAATCCCACTTTCATTGCATTTGACTGGGTTTGAATTGTCTAGAAAGTTTTAAAAAAATGCTAACAAGGTACCATCTTGTTTGGGGACCAGTAATGGCTTAGTAGCTCTGTTTTAAAAGAACTATTTTTTTAAAAAGACACAAGAGAGAAAGAATCGATTATTTTCTTTTCCAGGAGATGGTTATTTAGAAATACAATGTCACTCCAGTTGACATCGTCACAGCAAGACCTTTACAGTTAAGGGTCATAAAAAGGAAATGTCACTCCAATATCCCCATTTATACGTAAGTCTCCATTCGGGGCTGTGCCCAACAGAAGTACTCACTTATCTCTTGGAAACTCCCACTTGGGGTCCTCCGGTAGTTCATATTCAGAGACCCCTGCCAGCATGGGCGTGTCTGCTGTTGAGGAGAGGCGTGTTGTTATCCTCACCAGGGGGGTGTTGGAGTTCATGGAGGAGCTGGACTCAGCAGAAACCTGGATACAAAATGCAGAGACACAGATGTAATCCTGGCTCCACCTGAGAGGGCTGGATGCTGGCCAAAACCCAGCCAGACGATCAACTCTTAGAAGGGAAAAGAAGTACGGGGCTGGCCAAACTCACGAATGAAAGACCAAAGCCACTGGATTCCATCTCCTCCCATTAATGCAGTACTAGGTTTCATCCGAGTTACAATACATGTTCCTAAGGCCCAGTTTTCAAACAATATTTGCAGACAATGCCTGATCAAAATGTAAGTCTTCTGTCCTAATTCCTCCATACGGTCACTTGTGGACATGGAGACAGACCGCACGGGCTTCACGGATGCCTCACTTACTATCTGTCTTGGAGCCTTCAATAATCAATCGCCCTGCAGACCAGCTCGAATCATGAATCCATGATGTGCTTATGAAATTCCATAAGAACTTGGGGGCTATCAGCAATTCAATATTTTTTGTCTCTTGAAATGTGAAGGAGAAGATCTCCAGGAACTAACAATAGGATCTGACTGTGAAAGGCATTCCAGTAGCTCCAAGTGCCTTCCTTCAAAGTAACCTGACACCCAGGCACTGGGGGCCATTTCAGCTTCGCCCCAGTCCTTCTGGGAAATGGCTAATGCCAAGGCCATTCAGTGAAAACTGACTGACTACCTGTCAACTTGTTTCAGAACCTAGTGCACTGAACACATGGGACAAAGAGTCAAGGGAAAGGAAAAATACGTCTTTATTCCCCAGCACACGGGAAAGCTCCTCTCCTACCTGGCAGCACGTGGGGCTTCAGTGAGGGTTCTCATTTACCCTCACCCATTTCAGTCTGCGTCTCATCAAATGGTCGTTTCTTAAATATATCATCTTCCTTGTGCTAGTTTCTATGAAGGAAAACATGTGCAGAGCCCACCTGAAGCTCCCTCTGAGGGTTACCACACAGTTTGGTCCAATCATGGGATGCCTGACCACCAGTTTACTATAAACCATGAACAACGCTTTGGCCCAAGACAGTTGGGGTTAAACATGACCTGTCAAAGCAACCCACCTGCCCACCTCATTTCTGTCCCCTGCATAACTGCCCATATTAACTGTCCTCTCCAGCTATGTTTACAAACACCTTTTAAATCAAGGAGCAAAGACTGAGTGCAGATGGACAACCTGAGTCAGGATGAACTTTCACAAGGTGGAGCCTGGACCCTTCCCCATGTGGGGCCCGATCTCACTGCAGTGTGCTGACCTCAGCTGCAGGGCCCATCAGAGACCATCAGATCTCCAGTTTCCACTGACCACATAAATGTCTAGACTTTAGAGGACCAGACACAGTGAAGGGCTCAGAAAGATTCAGGAACAGGTTTGGCTAAGCTATTGGCCCAAACCCTAATGCTCTGTGTCAGGGTCATGTGCTGTAGAGGCAAAAGGAGGCTGGTGTTCTCAAAGACCAAAAAGCCTTCTGGAACGGTCTCCCACATGAAGAGGCAAAAGTCCCCATGCATGGGTTTAGAACTTGTGCTTGAAGGTCATAGGCAAGAAGATCTAGAAAATCAGTAAAAGTCAGCCTCGCAGTGAGATGAGACAGACCCCTGAAGGCTGAGGTCCAGCCAATTCCCAAGCCGGGACAGTCTCTCTGTGTAGCTGTCATCGCCAGACCTGCAGGGTTCCCAGGACCCCACTACAGGTGCACGGTGGGCTGCGGGCAACGGTGAGGAGAAAACCACAGGGGAAAACAGGGTGAAGAGCCATATCCGGGCTTCTGTGCCTTGTCCTCAAAAAACTCTGCACTTGAGCCGGCCAAGTGGCGCTTTGGTTAAGAGCTGGCTTGGGATGGCAGCGGCCCTGGTTCGGATCACACATGTGAGGGCCAGTGACACTGCCCTCTACAGCTAAGATGGTGAACAACAGCTCCACCTGGAGCTGGGCTGCTGTGAGTCCCGGCGACGGCATAGCGGCAGCCCCTGCTGCAGTGGGCCGCCATAGGCTACAATGAATGGCCGGCAGCCAACGTGAGCGGCCGGCAGCTGGTGTGAGCTGCCAAGAGCTGCTGTGAGTGGCCGTCCAGAGGCCGGCAACCGATCTGCCTCACCGGGAAGAGCGCAATGATGATACCAACATGGGCAGTGAAGCAATGTCCTCTACAACTAGACTGAAGAACAAAAGGACAGCAACTTGTCTGTTCCCCCTTCCCTGGTTCCCCAGTGCTGTTCCCCTCCCCCAATTCCCCAATAAAATCTTTAAAAAAAAAAAAACATACTCCTCACTCAGCAGCAAGGCTTATGGACTACACGTGGGAAAGCAGCCTCCCGAGGTGAAGTGTGAGAACACGGGCATTTACAATTTTTTCCGGAAGGATATATAAGAGACTTAGCAGTTTGGGGAAGAAAGATTAGGAGTTGAGGGAGGGGTTGGATTATGTGTTACTTCAGAACTTTCTAGACCATTTGAATTTTATTACCACGCATACATATCTCTTTCAGGTTTTAAAAAAAGTATTTTCTTTTAAACAATAAAAATATTTTTTATAATGATAAGGATCTGAACTGAGGCATGTCTTGGGGAAAAGAAAATGGAGAGCATATGCTTGAGATATACCGACTTCTCAAATGAGTTCAAAATGAGATCATTGCTTCCCTGTGCTACCACGCTGAGCATTGTGGCACCTTCCATGAGGGTACCCCAGTGACTGTTCCCTAGCCAGGCAGCCAACCCCAGCTGTGCCCTTCCTCTGCTAATTGTTTATGAGGTGGGACCCTACATTGGGAGGCAGCATTCTGACCAACTGAACCCAAGGGGTGGGGGCCAGGGGGAGGGTTGTGCAGTCTGGCTGTCAGTGTCCCCGACCCAGTTCCAACATTCGCTGACTGTGAGAGCCTCAAGAAGTCACCTACCCGTCCTAAACTCAAGATTCCTTATCTGTTAAAAGGAAACTGAAGCGTTTCTCCCCGCACAGAGTTGCTGTGAGGATGAAATGAGGTCACATCTTTATAGCGTTTAGTGCTGAGCCCAGCACTTGCTAAGAGCTCGCTCAACATTTGCTACGAACACCACAGTCATTTTACTTAGCACCTTTTAGAATCATTTGCTGCCCAGAGCCAAGGGCACTTATGATGGCACCTCCCTCTGCAGAACCAGGAGCCTTTGGAGCCTAGGCTTGTTCCATATGTGACATACTGTCATACTATGTGCCATGGGGAAGAAAGAAAACCCTCTGGTCTTACGGGCTGACTGCACAACAGGCTGTGCCTTCCTGGTTTGGAAGATGCGACCCTCTGCTCACAGCCAGGATGGGCTGGGACTCCAGTATGAAAGAGCAAACCCAGGAAATGAAACGTGCTGGCGACAGGGAACCTGGGGACGGTCCCAGGAGAGAAGGAAAGGTGGACCTAATGACAAATATGGCTTACAGGCAGCTTCAGAACAGAAAAACTGAACCTTCAGTCGGAAGTTAACTGCTCTGCGGCTAACCTATGGCCCAAAAGGAATCTTCGCCCACAAGCCTGTAGCAAAAGTTCACACACATATCCATCTTCTCCTAAACAGTCTCTCAACAAGGTTCTCCCGGGAAAGCTCGTAAAATGGAAAACCCTACCAAACGTTGTTGCTGTCATTATTATTAAAATTTAAAAATTGTGTTTGCAAAAAGGATTACTTACGGAAATATAGGTCAGGTTAAGTGTAGAGGTTTAGATTCAATACACAAACCTGGGGAATACTTTTGTAAAAAATGCCAAGGGCAAAAAAGTAAGAAAATGCCCAAAGTTAAGAAGCTATGGATTTCAATCGCTCTGTCTAAGGAGGCATGTCTTAATTTTACCTCCATGCATTTTTACTATGCTTTTAAAATCCCCTCTGGGACTGTAAAGTATGACTGGCTTTCTCTTCACTCCGTTGTACTCTGAGAGCTAACGCGTTTCCAGGGCTTGGCAGGAGCTCTTGCAGGCGATGATGCTTCCATGGTTCGAACGCCATGTTTCACCGAGGTGAGTTTCCTCCAGACATGCCTTGAGGAATGCCCACGGCCCAACTTCAAATCCTGGGGCTAATTCACCACTATCAGATTGTACTCCCCCCCACCCCACACACACACCTTTTTTTTTTTTTTTTTTTTGCACAAAATCATCTTCCCCATCAGATATTCTTTTTCAATTCCAGGGTTTCCTGTTTATTTAACTTAAAACTATTCCATTGATGGTGATAATTACGTTATCTCTACACCATAAACACTCACACTCTAATAAACTGTCTTCCCAATCCCAAATCCTGGCAGGCACTTTCTCAGCATGTATTTTCACAGTCTCAATTCAGCTTCCTCACTTTCCGGAATCTCTTTACATGTGCCATAAATCAAGCTTTTAACTAAATGTGCTTTTTGTGTATTTCCATAGTACATATGGGAGGTTAAGCAGAGGAAGTGGGGTTTTTTTTTTCTCCCCATTTCTATTTAAAGCGCCACCAAGAAACCGTGTTATCTCTTTATACCCGATTAGACTGAACAACTAACTAGCAGGGACCTCACAGAGAACAGAGCAGGCAGCAGTGATGAACATTTGTGTGTTTATTCCTGACGTCTGACAAACACCCCCAGACCACAGCCAGCCGCAGAAACCCTGACTCTAGGAGACTGAGAATCCACGTTCTCAAACCAGAACATAAGGCTCTGGAGCCACTATTCATTTGCTAGAAGTCCTGCTCGCCACTGCTCTCCAGCCACTCAAGCTGGGAACGAGAGAAAGGTTCAAGAGGGTGCTGGGTTCAAGAGAAAGGTTGAACGTGCACCTCAACAATGAAATTTAGGTAATTAGGTACTTTATCAGACACTCGCTACTCTCCCCCACACCTACCCCCCCAAGACTCAGAATAAACCTATCAGGGCAATGGCTGGCCAGTCCTGCACAGGCTGGTTCTTCTTAGAGGATCGCATCAGCCAAAATCCAGGTCAGATCTTAAACCGTCGTATCTTTTTGGAGACTGGGAGAACAGCCAAATGGGGGCCAGCAAGGGCGAGGCGCCCACACAAAAGGGCAGATTCCAGCCAAGCCATCCCTGACGACTCTAATTACCAAAATGTTTTCTGGAACCAATGAACTTTCATTAGACCAGCTGATTGACCAGAATACAGAAAACGTTCTGAGATCATGACGTTTAGCTGTTAGGTAGTGAATGAGCTTCCAGAAGCGGTCCTGCCCTTCACCGAATTAGGTGTATTTAATAACCACTGATACACAGCCTCAAGAGCTGACGGAACCACATGTCCCGCCACGCCCCTGCATCGTGGTCCTGTTCATGACATCCTTGGGAACGTGCCATTTGCCTCAAAGGAATTGTTATAAAACATGACCTGATTGCCCTTTGCTTTTCCTCTGGTTTTCAATCTACCCGTACCAGCGACCAGGAGGGTGAAACTAAAGTCTGAGAAACAAATAATCCTGCAACCCCTTTCTGAGATGCCAATGGCGGTGGGAGCATGTGCAATGCACATACATACATGTCTATCCACCCAGGAGACGGGATTATCTATTTGTGGAAACACTCATCTCTATCCCACCTTATGAAAACCTCTGGCTCCAGAGAAAGAATCTGATGTCCTCACTGAAAAACCATTTCAATGAACCCAGCAACAACACATGCCTCCTGAACAAATGTCCTCAGTTCGTTCCCTATGTACCCCTCCCCCCATCTAACTGATTTGTGCAAAACACAGAAAGTGAAGCCATCTCTCTAACTTATTATGGATGTGCAAAGGCTGCTTGACAACGGCCCTGCTGTCCACTTACAGCCCTAGAAACTATATAAGAGCCAACAAGCTCACAAAAACACCCCTCTCTGGGCTGGCTCTTGCTGGACCCCTTTATGGGTGGCAAAGGAGTAGGAGCAGATGAGCAAGTGGCTGACACAGTGTCCGGAGCAAATGCCACCCCCCTGCCCACTACCAAGTTGTGTGTTTCCCCAAGTATTAAACCCATCCAGAGTCTCAAAAATCTCATGGTTACTGGGAAATCATCACAAAGCATTTCTTCTTAGGTATTGGGAGTAAAATAAATAGTACAGATTAATAAATGTGAAAGAAGGAAAAACTCACATTAGGATCAAGAAAAACACAAAAATCGATTAAGTTGAAATGCTGTGTGTTGAGGAGGGGCGGGGGTCAGGGCCAAGAAGATAAAACTCAGGCTTCATCATGAAGACACTGAGTGCTATCTGTGTGATAGCAGAGGTTGGTTACATGCAGCATGAAAAGCGGCCTCATAAATGCCTAGGGACAACCCATCCTCAAGGCATCTGATTACAGGCTCACCTGTCGCCAGGTTAAGGCATGCTTGGCATCCCTGTGGTATTCTGTCTTTCATCAACGCATCTGCCGGCCTTTCTGGGGATTTCATTCCAGCTACAGTCCAATAACCCTCTTTTATCCAGTTACCTGATAGGTATCTCCTTCTCCACCAAAGGGGCTGTGCCTCTGGACCAAGCACTCTCTGTGAAGAATCATGCACCCTGTTCTGACCTGTGTGAGGAGCTATGGGGTACCAACGTTCCCCCAAATAAATTACTCTCCCAGAGATTTATTTCTCCAGGGGACTGGTATTTGCCCACTTTCCTCTGCCTCTCTTATACCACTTGGCCCTACTGAAACACAAGGCAATTGCATTTCTAATGAAGCCCATCCCCTTCGATAACTTTGGAGCCACTGGCAAAGGTAACAGGCCATGCCTTACACGGAGTCTGGGTGAAACAAAGCACGCAGAAGATTATGATGAAAAAAAAAAAAAAAAAAAAGGAAGGAGGGAGGGAGAAAATGGGAGGAGGAATCCTAATGTCCCCTTCAGCCCCACAAGGGAGTGTGGGAAAAGTGACCAACTTAGCTGCAGATGGACAATCAAGAAAGGCCAGTCAGGGCCGGCCGAGTGGCGCGGTGGTTAAGCGCTGGCTTGGGAAGCCAGCGGCCCCGGTTCGGTTCCACATGTGAGGGCCAGTGACACTGCCCTAAAAAAAAAAAAGATTTTGGGCCGGCTGAGTGGCACGGTGGTTGACAGCTGGCCTGGGACGCCAGCGGCCCCGGTTCGGATCCCACATATGACGGCCAGTGATACTGCCCTCCAAAAAAAAAAAAAAAGAAAGGCCAGTCAGCCAGGGGGAAATGAAAACATGATGACTAGGATTGAGTCAAGGGAATTTTAACTTAAGGGCATCTGCCTCCTTTTATTGAGTAAAAAGAAAAGCACTGTAACAGCTACAGAAAAAAAAGATGATGAAATAATTATGGGACAATGGTCTAGCTACAACAAATTACAGATTTCCTCTGGAAGGTAACATTTTTCCCCTATTAGGAAAAAAAAAAAAAAATAGAGATGAGAACACCACTCCCTTTTTCAATTCCATAAGGCCAGGTTGTCAAGATGGTGGCTGTAAGAAGGGCCCCGGAGTAACTAGAAAGAGGGGAGGATGGGTAGGTGTGACTAGACCACCTGAAGGTCACTGGCCATGTCAGAGTCACCTTAGGACCGGACTCTCCCAGAATCAGGCAAGTGGCCTCATCATTGCTTCCCTGGACTCAAGGGTGATAGTGGTGTCATTTTAATAACAATAGTATTCTTGGTGGTGGGAGTGACTCAACAGATACCTTTTTCCCCCTCAGTCTTCATACAATTTGAGCTTTTACCTGCACTGGGCTCATATTCCAAATGCCATCCTCAGCCTCCATGAAACAAGACCAGCTTAAAACATGGCTTCAAAGAAGTCAGCAAGGACCCACTGGACCCAGAGTTTTGAGCTGGGTTCAGAACAGCCAGCTCAGTGCCAAAGCTGCTGCTGATCAGCTGGTGCCTAATCCTTTCTAATGCCTTGTCCAGAAAATGTCATCGCCACCGTAAGTCCTGGGAGGGGTGATGCTGGGATCAACCCAGAGTTTCTCAAAGTCCATTTCAGAATCACCTGAGGACTTACTTAAAATGAAGACTTCTGGCCCCATTCAAGTCCTACAGAACCAGAATCTCTGGGGCTGAGACTAAGGACTGAAATTTTAACAAGCACCCTGTACATTCTACTAAAATACACACTGAGTTAGAGGCAGTGTTAGCTGATTTTACTTGGCTGTTTCAAGAAAAAAAAATACCTTTATTGGAACCAAGTTCCAAATAGTTTTGTAAACACTTTGCATTCATATCTGCCTTCCCCTTCCATCTTCATGAATAAAGAGGAAAGAGACAACACACTTCCTGTCCCACTCAGCTTTGCAGGGCTTTGATTTGAGGCGGAGGTGGGCTCTATCTTGCTCCATCTCCCCATAGCAAAATTAAGCTGATCAGGAGGCACAGACAAGCAAAAAGGAACCACCAAAGACCAAGCTCAGGTTAACAATCTGTTGCGTAATCAATACAGCCATCATTCTAGCACCAATCCACAGCCACACTTGTGAACAACTAACAATAACATCATACATGCATACAATTATATTTTAAGAATCAGAGAGGTCGAGCCAAATTTCAGTTTGGGAAAACATCATGGGCCGATTTAAATCAAGGAGTAGCTCAGCTTCACCTCCAGGACATAGGTTTCCGACCTTGATTTAAAAGAATAAGTCAAAGGGAACTAGAGTCCCTCCCTTTCCAACTAATGGCATAAGCCTGTCTCCAAAAAAGCATTAAATCACAGGGGACAACAGTGGCCTATGCTTCAAGGGGACCGCTGCTCTTGAGTCTCACCAAACATGCAAGGGCCCTGCCTCCCCGTGTTATTTTCAGTCCTGCTGATTAGCTTTCTGAGTCGCACACCCTTGTGCTTTCCCGCCCTGGGAACTTGATTCAATTGACTCCATGGACACATGAGAACTGGATTCTCCAAGTCCCAAACACTAATTGGACGGCCGCCACTAAGAGGCACCTCAGAACCCATCACACAGAGAAGCTCCCAGAAGTAGGTGGCATCCAATCAGAGGGAAAGACCCAAACGCTGGCTGGGACATGCGGGAGGGGTAAATTTCTTCAAACTCTTTATCTACTTTCTGTTACCTGTCTCCGCAAGGGGATGCGCTTGGTCAGCTTGTGCACAGCCGGCTGGCTGCTGAAGTCTGGCTTCTTGGTCGTGGTCTTCATCCGGCACACAATGACGGTCACCACCATACAGGCGATTAAGAAGACCCCTATGCAGTAAATGGCTATCTCCAGGTAGTCTGGGGAAGCTGTGATCTCCTTCTCTCTTACAGGAGCTGGAGTGGAGATCGCAGGGGAGGAACAGATAAGCAGGCCACAGAGTTAGGACACTGGATTGGTGAGTCCTGGCATAACTAAAGGAAGCAAAAGGCAACAACCATTCACAAGGATGGGATGCCCAGTGACTGAGCACTGCAGAGTGGCGTAGGCCATGGGCCCATCATGCAACTCTCCCAAATGAGGGTGAGTAACCAAGGGCTCCTCGCTTTACCACCAGGGCCCGGGTAGTCACGATCTCTAGCCTCAGTGGGCCGCTGCAATCCAGTGATTGTGATGGTGCGGCTGCCACCAAGACACAAAGGGCAGGCTATGAGACCACCTTCTGTTAGCCATTTGGGCAAAATATAATAGGACAGCCAATTGCACCCTTAACAAAAGGAATGTCTTCCATGATGGTCTCTGATAAAAGCCAAATAAAAATTCTTAAATAGGAACAAGGACCACTTTTGTTTCTGAAGGGAAAGCCTCAGTCTTATTTGAGTAAGCTTGTACAAAGTTGACAGGTGACTTACCCCAGATGAACACAATTCCATGTGGAATGAAATAAGTATTCATCTAGGAGGCTGGCCTGAAAAAGTGTCCAATTTTTTAATATATATATATATATATATATATATATATATATATATTTCAACTAAATACAAAATGCATTTACTATAAAGACTGAATTGTTGTTAATATAGAATCATTATGCCCATACCATAAAACATTTGTAATATTCCTTAATGAATAACCATTTAAATTTTGGTGTATCTGGTTATACTGATACACCACTACAACTTTTCTCTTAAAGAAAAAAATAGAAACAGAATGGCATGTGAGTATACATATAATTGCTTCAGTTACAATGTTCTTATAGCAACTTCCAGCAATGTCTGCTTCCTCCTTAGTCCTCCATTGTCAACCTACAAGCAGTGTATTTCCAAATAGTATTTTTCTCAAACTGCATGTTTCGTTAATGTGCTAGTGCTGTCAGGCAAATGGGTTAAGAAGTGCCAATTAGGCCCTTGCAGAATGCAGTACTGGAAGTAAAAGCAAGCTCACTGTAAGAGGCCTCTCATTGTTTCAAAGCACATATTCATGGAGCAGATTCACAACAAAAGGAAAAATGGATGCAATAGCAGTCTTTAAAGCTTACACATTTATAAATCAGAAAAATACTTGTAAGACAGTCAAAACTCTCAGCAGCACAGCACAAAATGAAATAATCCATTTATTTTTACTAGATATAAACTAAGCATGCAGGTAGGCACCGTACTCTAAACATAAGGAATTAATAACTGGAGCGAAGCATCATGAGCTAGCAAACCACGGTTTGTGCAGTTTCACAAAGGAAATGACAAAGAGGCAGCGACATCAAAGTAGACACTGATAGTCAGGAAAGTCTGACTAGGATAGAGACATCGAGTAAAGGTTCAGACAGCAGCAGTATTGAGGCAACAGGGCTTTGCTGATGTTGATTTCTCCATTGGGCAGAAATAACATCAAGCCCAAGATGGCAAGAGCATGCTTTGCAGTAAAAGCCAACTGAGAGTCCATTCTGGCGCCACATGCAGCAAGCCACCGATCCCCAAGGAAGGTACCACACACTGCTTCTGTACACCCTACACACAGAGGTGCTTCTCCCCAGGCACCTCGACATCCATCCATCTATTTACATCTCGTTAAAACTAGAAAGTGGAATCAAAGGACAAATGGGATCTTAGCAAAATGGAATTTGAAATGAGAAAAAATTACTTTGAATTTTACAAAGTAATTTCAACGTAAAAGAGAAATGGGGATGGGCGAATTTATACATTGACTCAATGAGTCATTAAAAACATAAGATCCCTTTGAGTTTTCCAGGTGAAATTTCACTTGGTCATAAATGTGAGTGGGGGGAATCTCATTGTACATGAATTTCCAAGGCAACTTTCTTATCCCTGGGGGATGATTTTAAACATTTTACAAATATCTTAATACAAGGATAAAAGGTTCCATTTCTGAGAACAGAAGCTGTGTTAATTTCATAGCAATCAACCACGAAAAGGGAAAAAACCATGGAGAGAAAGAGCAGTATATACCTGGCAGAACTGTCAACCATGCAGAGTGAAAGGATATCCCAATAGAATTACCCGCCAAGCACGTATATTCCCCAGCATCCTCAAAAGTTACATTCCGAATATAGAGAACCTCAATCTCTTTGTCCGTGGTATTAACACCGGCGGCCTAGAAAACAAGGGAAGCAAGAGAAAAGGCTAGACGACACAGGAATGATTGTGGAGGGGGCCATGGAACCATGAGGCGTTGCACCGGGGGCTCCGGTGGGTGCTGGCCACCGGAAGATTCCGACTGCAGCCCATCCACAAAGCCCACAACCGAGAGACACTGAGCGACACTGAGCAGCTCACCTCCACAGGCCCATCACCACACCAGCTTCACCACCTAGGCATGCACGCAATCAAACACATGGAAAAATCAGCCCACAGAGATCCGTTCTCTCGGCCACTGGTGTGCTCTGCTTTGGATTTAGGACGGTTTTCCGAAAGGGTAGCACCCAAAAGTCCAGGTTGGGTTCTGGCTCTGCTGGCTGCAGATTCCCACCGTGAGAAAAGGATGGTTCTGTCTCAGTGACTGTGCTGTCAACTAAAACACAGCAGAGAAGCCCACGCGGGCATCTTGCACGTCGTTCTGGCCCTGTGGGAACCAACCAGGGCCCTGTGGGAACCAACCAGGGCCCTGTGGGAACCAACCAGGGTGGGGGGTCCTCTGGCTGCCAGGCTCGGGTGATTTCTACTCCTGCATAACCATCATGACTTATATGGCATTGAGGAAAATGGAAGAAAGCTTGATTGGTAGCAACAAAATTGGGCTTTTTTTGGTTTTCTTTTTTAATCCAAACATTTGAATGTTAGTCATGACAAACTAAGAATGTTAACCTGCTGCCTTTTTTTTACCTTCCGGCAGTACATTCATTAAATGGACTTCCCCTGAATTTGGGATAGCAAGGTCAAGGGTAATTATCTCATAAGCAGCTGTTACACAACCAAGGAGTTGTTGCTTTGTCGGACAAATTATACCATGACAATATTTCTCTGAAAAACTTTGGGGCAGAAGGAGGTATGAGTTTTATTGATAGGCAATGCCACAAACTCAACAGGCATGCAGGTGTGCGTTTAAAATGGGGTTCATAGGCAGTAATGATGGGAAACGTGCAGCCCAAACAAGATAAACCAGAAGGAATGACTTAAAAACTGGGTGGGGTGGAGGGTAATCTTTAGAAGAAATTAGAGCAAGCACTTTGAACATTGTGGGCATTTTTCCATGGCTGCTGGCATCATACCAGCTGCATCACCAAAGAAAGATTATTATGAATATACCGAGGCCTCAGAATTATCCTATAAGCTGCCTGCAGTCTCCCAAAGCACCAAGACTTTTCAGCTTCTATATCCAGCCTTCTTTAAAAAAAGAAAAACAAAAAACAAAAACAAAAACAAAAAACGTTGTTACCTTGCTGTTTTGGCAGAACAGTGAGCCAGGCAGACTGGTTGGCCTGCCCTATATAATTGGAGACCTTACATATATACTCCCCAGCGTCCGCCTCAGTCACATTGAACAGAGCCAGCACTTCTGCATTGGAACTATTTATCCCCGAGTGCTGGAACAGACACAGGAGAACAATATAACGGCCAACCAGGAAGGACTTTGCACTGTCTAGGGTCCCACCACCAACACACCACAAGAAAACAACCTACATTACGTGTCCACAACAGTATTAAAGGGAAATGGGTTTAGAAAGAACAAAATAAGTCAACTGGTGGATAACAGAGGTGACCCGGTAGAGTGGGGGTGATACTTGGCAGAATGGATTTCCCCAGGTCAGTCGCCTTTTTCCAGCTTTGTGACCCGTGGGGTTCCCAGCTGGAGAGAACACCTCATTGGCTGAGAGTTCTTAGTTGAGCTACCTATGTTCTATTGCAAAGCTGTTCTTGCTTAAGGACATTCTTTATGAGCAGCTCAGTGGGGGACATATGGTGGGCAGCGGGCTAAGAAGTTGTACAGACTTAGCTGCCGTTTGCTATCACCATCCTGAACAGCAAGGCAGATCTAAAAAATAAAGAGGCTGATGCTGTTAAAACGGGGCCCCAAATAAGAAATACAAGGAGAAAGATCGTTTCCTTGTTCAACATTTCACTAGCTCAGAACCATTTTCTAAAGTTTATTGTCTACATTGCATATGAATACATTTCAACGGTTAAGGGATTCCTTTGAAAAGGAAAATCTAAATTGTTGCTACAAGGTGGCTACAAAAATTTGATCCTAACGTCAAAGAGAAAACATCAGCTTAACAGTCAACACTGGTATGAGGCCTAGAGTTTACAAAGCCCATTCCATCTACTCCATCCCATTTACTCTGCACCACCGCCCTATAGGGGAGATGATATCATGGCCCGCACTTCTATAGGTATGCAGCTGAGCGTAAATGCCTCGCCTCAGATCTCAGGGCTGACACACAGCTGAACTCTTCTGACTCCCACTGCAGTAGTCCCTCCAGCACCCCAAAATTCCTTTCTGAAATTTTACTAGCAAGCCTAACGATCTCCTAATTCCCGAACACACTCTGTACTGGCCAGTCGATTCAGAGAGTCATCTTCTCTCAAAGTCCACAGGAAATCAAAGAACCCCTGGCTGAACCCAATACGGAAACCCCAGTCGGAGGTACCTTCAGAGTCAGAAAGTCCTCACCTTCAGAACCTTGAGATAGGGCAGCCCGTCGGGCCCATATTTACTGCCATTCTTTTCCACGTGTTTGATCCACTGGATGTGGGGCTGGGCATCGCTGTAAACTTTGCAGACAAACTCCACGTCACCTCCAACCACGGTGGAGGCATTGGCGGGCAGTCCAGCTTGGAGGATGGGCCGGTGTGGTGATCGTTCTAGTGGAGAGAGGGGAAAAAAGGGGGCAGTGGGGATGGGAAGGGGGAGAGACGAATACATAAGTTGTGTTGTCCAGAAGGCTGTTTGTGAACTCAAGCCAAAATGTTCTGAAGTCTGCTGGCTGACTTCTTTGAAATAACACGGCCGCCCAACGCATAACAAAAACGACTTCAAAGGAAGAGTGCTGGAGCGCGACCCTCGTAAAAAGAATACTTATTTAGAAAACTGAGAAGAGAACTTACTATATCTCAAGTTATTGGTTGTCCATGGCCACCTAATGAACAAGGGGAAAGATTTTATGTTGATAATCCAAAAGACACACAGCAGGGGAATGGGTACCTCTTCACTTATTCCATTTGGGATGATATGGGAAAGTCATCTTGACCTTAAGGTTAACGTCACTGACAGGTCACAAGACGAACTTCATGGTCACCAAAAATGGCTCCTATACCCAGTGCCTCCCAACATATTTCTAAGATGTTCTAAGACTTTTATCCCTTGTTTTAATAAGAAAAGAAGCTAAAAGCTCAAGCCCAAAGTTATATACAAACTGAATGAACAACTGGTTTTCTCTCTTTAACATGGAACTTACTCCATTCATTCACTTTTTTATCCATCCGTGTATTGCCTTGATAAATATTAAGTGTCACTTGTGTGCCAAATGCTAGATGCACAAGTAAACATTCCTTGGCTTATTCAGATGTGACACCGAAAAGAGGCATAAAGAGACACCAGTTCCCCAATCCTGGCGATGTTTTAGGCTGTCTTAAAGGAGACCCCGTATAGGGGAGCTAGCAATTACTCCCCACCCTCACTTGCCTTACCTCTCTCTCTAGGGAAAGAGTTCCCAGCAAAGAACACTCCCCTCCTGTCTCATGCCCAGAAAGGTTCCTCTTCAGTTCAGAGGTGGTCTCTGCGGAACTCTTGCACAGGCAGCCACATGGAGGTGTGTGAGCAACTACACATAAGCGTCCTCAAGAATCAGGTAACAGGCCAGTCTGCTGGAGGATCTTGTCCACAAGGCACTATAATTACAAACTAACTGGAACCTTCCTACATGGCAGCTCGGTCAAGAGTCACACATACCCACCATCCATCTGTTCACAAATGTCACCCCATCCCCACATACCTGCATATACCAGGCCATCCTCCCTCTCTGCATGGGGGTACCACTGCCTCTAACCTTTGCTTAACAATCGCCAGGGGAAATGAGGAGACTCCAACCGCCAACACACCAAGGATATCTCCGCACTGTATACTCCAGTATCCCCGTGCCCTGGACTGAGAAGAGCAAATCTGAATGGTAGCTATCGAAGCCTTTCTATATTTGAGCCTTTCAGATTAAAATGTCATTTGGTAGAATTTGTTGGACAAGAGCCAGACCATGTGCAAATTGATTTTACTGCATAAGCCTGTAGCAGGTCTTTAAAAACTTAAAAAAAAAAAAAAAAAAAGGAAAAAAGAGAAAATATTCATGGTTACTCTTAGCACATTTCATTCCAGAAATCACTTCATAGACACCTATGTTTTCACATGAAAAAAAGATTTCAGAACCCCCAAAGAAGTCATTCATTTGCCCCAATATCACCCAGATAGGCTGAGCCAAGAACCCAGGAATTGAGGCTAAGCGTTGCTGTGGGCAGAAAATCTCAAAGCTGGGATCCCTTCAAACATCACCAGAAACCCTCACGTATTGGCTGACACACCGTCCCAGCGATGAGCCACTGTCAGCCTCCTGGTCAGGCCTGGCAGCCAGCTGGATGCCCAGGGCCCTGCTCGCAGCTGGCAGGGATGGAGGTCTGGTTTCACCCTGACTAGCCCCATCCACAAGAGAACAAAATTAAGTCCACACACACTCTCCCCCTCCCACGAGACTTAACAACGCCAGGAGAGCTGTCCTCTGGGCTGCACACTGCCAGCCAACCTTCCAAAATATGCCTCTTTGTACCAATCAAGCATGGAGGTGGTTTACTCCTTCCCATAGGAGTGAATTTTAGGTATCAGTTCCTTCCCTGGCTCAGTTCTGCAGCTTTGCGCGCATGTGTTTGTATGTTAGAAGGTAAATATTTAGAGTGGACCTAAATATTGACTCTTAGAAACAAAGGTACTATGAAATCTTAAATGTCATAAGCCAGATCAGCTGAATCTCAAACCACGTCCTCTTTCTTAAACATACTTGTTTCTAATAAATCTTTTCACAAGCAAACATTGTGCGTGTAATACCAAATCATGGTGCCCGGCGAACAATGAGCGCTTTCATGCGGCCCTACATCTCTAGCCCACGCCAGCCTTCAGCAGGGAGTGTAGTCACTGGGGCAACCCTGGCAGGGCCCACTACAGAGCTACAGTCTTGTTTTACTTGTGGTCAGCGTGCTGTTGAGCTCCAGTTATTAAGTTATTCCATTGCTATCCGGACTATTTAAAAAAAAAAAAACTTTGCATGGTTTAATGTTATTGCATTTGCAAATTACAGCGTACCAAATGTTGCCCGCTTACAGTCGTGAATTCATCCTTTCAAATTTTCTCACCTTATACAAAATAACTTCTTAACCACCCCCGCCACCCTACCCCCGGCCCTTTCTCACTTTTGGTACAGAAACTGCAAGTGGATCACTCCATAATCGAAACCTTACACCATCTTCCAAAACTTATTACAGCTGCCTTCAGTATAAAATGAAACCTTAGAGAATGTTATTTAAAATGTTTTTTAAAAGTCAGTAGGCCTCATGTTTCGTTTCTCCACATCAGGCTTTGATTTCCTTTGCAACCTTATTCTCTGCCCTGAAACAAGTCGGGGAATGAGGCCTGAAACACCTTGGAGAAGGTCCCGGATGCCAACAGCTGCAGAGCACAGCGCTCCTCTCCCCAAATCCTTCAGCGATCACTCTTCCTTGGTGTCCATCAGACCCCTATGAACAGTGAGCAGTAGCAGGGGATGACAGCACCTGGCCTCCTGCTCTAACTTCCCGAGAAACTGGGGTAAAAGATGCAGCTGTGAGGCAAGCTCCTGCGAACATGGACAGAGCAGGTGGCCCACAGGGCGGGGCCCAGTGGGAACAGGGCAGGAAGGGTGGAGCCCAAAGACCCTGCAACAGCTACCATGCTCTCCCAGAACCTCCCAGGCCCTCGGGTTCGCAAGGCTTTTGCCTGCAAGCTAACATAAAAAGAATCAGTTGATGAATTATCTCTGAGGGTAAAACCCAGAGTTCGCTCATCTGGTTCTTCTATGTGATAACAAAAGTCACATCTTCTCCACCAGGAAGGATTTCCATGCTTACCTCTCAGATATTATATAAAACAGGGCTTTCTTTTTACAGGAGAGTGAAATCAATATATGGAAAACGGAAAAGCTGACGAGCAACCTCACCTGTGTCTTTACTGCCATTTAAAATATATATATATATATATGCAGAGTTCAGCAGGTTGCAGATGTCCAGTACCTGGACCTGAAGGTGACGGGAACCTCTGAAATCTCCTTTCTAAGGTCCCTGTGTGAATTCCAAATTAAGACAGAGTGGGAAGCAGCCCAAAGGGTGCGGCTGCTGCCGATGGGACAGTTGGCTGCACTGCTGGAATGAGGTTCCACCAAATAAATGCATCGTAAACACAGACTGAAGTGCTGTGAAAAAAAATATTCTCTCCCCTGCCTGCTCGCTCTCACTCCCTTTCGTCAAGTGCTCCAAATGGATCCGCTTTACTGAGGCAGAAGGCCCAGCTGCTGAGAGTCTAAATATCCGAGACTGACTTTCACTCAAGTCCTGCTCTGAAGGTGGGAGGCAGACCAGGGCGGCAGGGGGAACCCTCACTCCGAGAGGGGGAGAGAGAGGGAGAGACAGAGGAAGAGAAGAGAGGAGAGAGAAAATGCCTGAGTGACATGGAATAAATCTTTGTTAATTGACCACAGAAACTTTATAACATGCCAGTCCTCCTCTGGACATAATAATATGTTTGCTCATAAGAGATCTACAACTTTTGCTCCGACATAGCAAAAGCCATAAAAAACGTCCACCGAGCAGAGAGCCTCATGTCCACTGCCTCAGTAACTACACATCCCCAGGATCAGAAGGAGAACCAGGTTCTTAAATTACACCTATAAATTAATCAAGCCCAGAGTTGCTGGTTTCCCAGCACGCATTGGTCTTTTAAACGTTTCTCCCCCGAAAAGTTAGGCAGACCTTGCCACAAAGAACCATTTCAAAGCCGCGCTCTCTCTGGCAGCAATACACCAAGAGATTCAAATCACACTGAGTGCCCAGTATTGATCTGGTAACAGCCAGTCTCCTGCTCTCAGGCACCCATTCACTTAAGGAGCGTAGAGAACCTTGCCTGCCCTGTCTTTAAATTAAAATCAAAATTTAATTACCCTTCCTCTAAAACGGCAGTTTCTTAGCAACTCCAAAAGGCTGAATAGGGAAAGAACAGGGCAATTCGGAGGACAAGTGAGAACCACCAAGAATTCTTTCTTCTAAAGCCCAGCCCAGCTTTTTTTCTCAAGAGTAGGCGGTGGTTGCTTTTGTTGCATAAAAACGCACTAAACCAGTTAGCATGAGGCATGGTTATTAGGGGAGGCCGATCAAAGCCCTCTGAAGTTGGAGGAGCCCAATAACCTGATAAAGACCTCATGCTAATTACAACTAGTAGAAATGAGTTCATTGCCTTGTCAAGACTCTGCCTAATGCATTCAAACCCGACAGGCTAAATCTAGTTGAGTTCTGAGTTTTGCTTTCCCTAAGCCTTCTCCAGCCTCTAGAGATTGGCACAAAGGGAGGGCAGAGCTAAAAACCACCAGTGGAAAAAGGCAAGGCGAGGATATAGGATGAGGGGAGTCAAAATGCCCATAGCCAGTACTTTGGCTTGTCACCTTCTAGAACACACCAGTGGACTGGGATACCGGGCGCCTGAGTTCACTTTCAAAAGGAAAAGGGGGCCAGGCATTCTTTGTAGAAGGTGACTGGTTTGCTGCTCTCTCTCTGAGGCCTGGCCTCCTTTCCCTCGTGCCTGGACCTCTGATTCTGCCAAGTCTTGTGGAATCGGGCTGAGAATCCTACTTCCTCCAAAACATCGATGTTCCTCAGCTGAGTGAGCAGGGTCTGCAGAACCAGGGTCTCTGGGGCAAGCTGACGTGTCTCCCCTCCATGGTCGACTCCTCTCCCCACTCCGTGACTTAGGAGGCTGCACCGTGTGAAATGCTAGCAGCAAAACAGCAGTAATTCCTTTGTGCCTGCTTGATGAGGTGGAGAAGCTGAGTGAAGTACTGGCTGCCGGCGGCCTGGGAAGACCAAAGCAGGTGGGGACAAAGTGCCTTCCCTAATTAACGTCATCGACTGTATGATTTGGCCAGGGGCTGAGCGGCTTCTACCAGCTGGGTGTCAAATTAAGCCTCCTTGGGCAAATTACAGGAGCAGGGCTGTGTGTTATTTACACCCCAAACGTTTGGGATACCCTGAGCACTGTGCCTTCTAAAAGTTAAACTGGAATGCAAGACTCTTTGGTGACCACATTTATCCCAAATTTAGGTTCAAAAATGCCTTTCCTTGTGAGAAAAGGAGATCTGGCTTTGGGGTGATGAAAAGTTCTGGGGAGGGACAGTGATGATGGTTGTATAACCCTGTGACTATACCAATGCCACTGAATTCTACACTCAAAAATGGTTAAAATGGTACATCTTATATTATGTACATTTTACAATTAAAAAAGGGAGACATGGCGAAGGTGACAGTATCACAGAGTGAACAAGATATATTCCTAGATATATAAAACCTGCCTTCCCAATCAGTTAAGTATATTTATCTTGTCCAGTTTACTAAATGAGAGCTTTTCTCTCTCCAGACACAAACCAGTCTGTACAAGGTTCCTCCCTATATTGTGCTTGGTTTGTAGTGATGTAAAACTCAGACGTCAGTCTCCCCAAGGCTCCCTCCTGAGGAGATGGGGTAAACACAGCTGAGGGCAGTCACGCTGGGGAGTCCCATCGGAGCCCCAGCGCCCCGCCACTTACCACAGGGGTGCAAACATCTTTCAAGAATGTGAGATGATCAGGTGGTGTCTGCATAGCCGGGTTTCCTTCATGGGAAGAGTATGTTGGAAAGGTTTTTTTCTTTTTTAAATAGTCCAGGAATTAAACACAACCTCTTGTTACAAAGGCTGAATTCCAAATTAGAGTATCTTCTCTCAAACGATTGGCAAAAAAGCTAAAACCCAAACTGCTGGGGAGTCCCCCAAAGACAGCAGCCTCAGAATGAAGCTCCTTGAGGTGGAAAATGTTTTGTGACATCTATGAAAAAAACGACCCAGTTAGTCTACCTCTAGAAATTTCCTCTAGAAAAATATCCACCCAGGTGCCCAACAAATAGGTGTATGAAGCTTGTCATTATGGCCTCTTTTGAACTGGAAAACAAAAGATGTACACAACCTAGATGCCCACCAATAGGGGAATGATTAAATAAATTATATTATACCGATGACAGAAGAAGACATGGTCCACTAAGAAGAATGGAGAAGATTGAGATGTACAGACATAGAAAGATGTCCACGGTAATAATATCCACTAAAAATCCTTACTTCTGGGGGAAGTCTAGAAAAATATATCACACTAATCTCTCAGATGCTTTATTTTGCTCTTGGGGTGGTTCCAGGAGAAGAAAAAGCTTTCAGCCCATCTGAGCAAACAAAAAAAAAAATGCCTCCCTTTGGTTCGAACCACATGAGAAGTTGTAACAATAAAACCTCATTTGTTTTCTGAGAGGCAAACTCAGACACTGAAAATAAAAGTGATCCTAGAGATTCCCAGCTATCAGCATCATCTAAAGGGCTTCTTCAAAATAGTGGCCCACCTCACCGAAAGGCTCCACTCCGAAATCCACTTCTCTCCTCACTGTTCACGTTCATGGGGTGCCACAAGCCGGCCTGCAGCCCAGCCCACAGAATAATCCCCAATGCCTGGCTCTCAAAGATCACTTTCATCCTGATATGATGGGGACTGTGTCTGGGCCCAAGCTGATCTGTTGATCTGTACACTTATTTGGGATGGCCAGAATCCCTCCAGGCTTTGTTTGAGAGAATCCCATATGGGAAAAGAAAGGAAAACAAGCTCTATCAAGACCCAGGCGTCTCCATCCCGACTTCTCATCTTCTCACTGTGGCAGTGTGGGGTCTTTTGTGCTGTGACATGACAACTCCAAGAGGGCAAAGCCTGTGTCTGATTCAACTAACTGTCATGTCACCCTCTAGCCCAAGTACAGGCTGCTCCAGAGATAGAGGATTCATCATTACAACACAATCAACACAGATAATGAAATGCCTCCTACAGTGCTCTGCCCTGCTGTCTTCCTCCAAACCAAGGAAGGCGACCCTTTACTCATGTCCTCATCTCACTCTTCTCAGGAAAAACAGAAAAACTTTCCCACAGACCAACACCCCTCCCTCCGCCCTCTCTTCCCACCTCCCCCCTGCATCTGACCTCACTGTAGTGGAAGATGATAGTGACTCTAGGAGCCCCTGTCCAACTCAGGTGCCCTCGAAGTTGGGGCTCCATCCCTATTATAACATGAGAACATGTGTGCCCTGCCTTCTCCTTAACTATGAAATTAAACCAAACATGACGACCGTGAACATAACAGTGGGGTGTCCTAAGGGACGGAAACGCATAAAACTGCTCTGGTAGATGAGTCATTTAAAAAGGGAAGAAGATGATGGTATTTCTACACTCACATCTTAAGGAGAGTGGGCATGAGACATCCAAATGGGGTCTTTCACTTTATAAAGAGGACCATTAATCGAAGCTGTATGAATAAGTGAGTTTAGAAAGAAACCGAAGATGCCTTGCTTCAGAATTTGCAATATATTAAGAACCACAAAGTTACAAATATAAGTAACTCCTTAAACTGTTTTTCTATTACTTCCGTTCAGCACATACTGACAGCAATCTTGATAAGTTGTGGATCATTCCTAGGCACTTGACTGCCTTGGGTGAATTCGCATTTTCATACCAAGCGTACTTGCCCATGCGGAGAGCAGAAGCTTCCTCTGGCCCATCCCCACCTGCATGATCTCCAGGTATGGCAAAGAGACCCTCTTCTTACAAAACACTGTAGGACATTAACTTGTCTTTAACACTTCCACATCTTCTTTGTCCATACCGCAGACTCAATGTCAAAGATCAGACAAGAGATCGAGTATTAGCACTCTGCCCAGCCACCTCAGCCAGGAGGCCCCCGCCAGAATCTAAAGCAATCAATCAATAAGGCTTCCTTCCTCAACGACGGGGCAGAGGGCAATTGATGGCTTGCAAAGTGCTGATATCGCCAAGTACATGCCCCATCCACGCTGGCGTGTGCCTGCCCCAGCCCCAAGAGTTGGTACCCACAGACACCACCTGCTCTCAATGCCTACAAGGAATAAGAAATATCTGGCTGGTACAGGTCCTGCAGGAAAGCACTTATTTGCTGGTTAGTACATTTGGGGTAATGAAGCTGCCCAGTCGCCAGCTTGTGCCCCCTGGAACCTCTGTTGTGAAACAGTTATGAAAAGCTGCTCTGTAGCAACCAAAAGTTCATTAAACAGTAGCCACCAAAGGAAGTTTTGAAATTTCTGGAAGGGGAAGACTGACCCCTTCTTTAACCAGGACTGGGCTGCGTCCAGTGTGTCTCACCATGAATGCAAGTGGAGGTATGGGACCGCCTAATAATAGCAGCTAACAACCATATGGCACTCTTATTTCATATCACTGCCCTCCTGCCTCATTCTTCCAAAAGTGCTACAAGGAAAGTGTGTCATCACCTCCACTTTACAGGTGAGTGAACTGAGGCTCGGAGGGTCCATGACTTCCAAGAAGAGGACAGAATTTGAACTGTTCCTCCATGTAACCCCCACCAGCACCTCCAGCGGTGCGACCCCACACGAGGTGGAGAGCCCTGAGGGTTGATGAGGCGGTGGCAGTGGTCAGGAAGAGGAGGAGGAAATGGACGCTGGAGCCACAAAAGCAGCAATAGAACCTCACTTCCTACTCAATCGCAGCTCCAGTTCCATGGTTCTGTCTTCACTAAACAAGCCCACTTGTGAAGGCATTCGCCATGACCCGTTCGTTACCTGGCATGATACCTCAGCCCATTCTCAATGGAGGGGCTTTCTGCCACCCTCCAGCTAGATTTCCCAGCTCTCGGGCTGGCACGCAGAACCAGTATCAGGATATACACCAAGTCTTAAACTTAGGGCAAGAAAGGGAAAAGAATTATTTGGCAGCAAGATCGTGAATATGGAAAACCAAACAAGGCCTGGCCAGGAAGCCTCTAGGTCAAGATGCTTCAAGTTCAGAACCCCTAGGGGCTCCGTGACGCCGAGGCTGGTGAGCGGAGGGGAAATGCATGAGCGCTGCAACTTCGAATGTGACAGTCAGGTGTCCAGTGTGTGAAAGCCTCCGGATACGTGGCATTGTGCAGTGTCATGCTACCCACCAAAGTCACCCCTTGTCACACTGAGAACCAAAAGCTTTGTCCAGAAGCTATCGTGTGACAGAAACTAGGGCACAGAGGGGTCTTCTAGACGCAGCAAGTGAGCAGGAATGATCCGAAATTTGACAGCTTCAGTAATAAACCAATGGATTAATTAACAAGGCCACCATTTCTTCATTTCCTTAAACACTGCTTTGTTCCAAACCCCCCAAAAAAAGAGTTGAAAATTTACCCTGGAGAAGCATGGCTGGAGGGGTCCCTTTCTGTCTGCTCAAGGGTCACACTGGAGCCTTGTCACCCCAAGATGGAGGCTGCCCCAAGCAGTAAACAACTGACGCAACTTCTCCGTCTCCCACTGGGGACCAGCTGCCAAAAGCTCGGTGCCAGCTGTCAGCCCCACAGTCAGGCTTATCAGTCAGCGCCTGGAATAAAAGACTTCATTCCTCCGGAACACACACCTGAGGGGGAGTTAGCATCGGGGCAGATTCCTTCATGCTTTCAGGCTGCGTCCCATCATGTCTGCAGCCGAGTGAACAGCGGATTTATGTCAAAGGCCAGTCGACAGCACCATTCTGGTCTGCCACCGAGCAAGTCAGGGCTGGTGAGGAGGCCTGAGTGATCGCCATGTAGCCAGAGGGATGCCTAGCCCCAGACCAGCTCCCCAACATCCCCAAGACATTGTCTGCCACTTAACAGCTCTTATCCCAGGGGAGGATAAATTCCTGGAAAGTTAGATTGATAGAGGAGAAGACACACAGCTGGCTTGGCAAATCCAGAGGCACCGTTTCCACCTTCACTGCACTCTGCCCCCCAAAATATCCAGTGTCAGGAGAAAAGCTCCAAAGTTATCTGATGACCTCTGGGAATGCAGAACCGGACATCCCAAAACAAGAAAAGTTCATAATTCAAAGCCAAAGATTATACATTAGTGAGAAGGAACAACTGGTCTTTTGAATACTTCTGTCTCTCCCCCCATCTTTCTACCTTTTTGTTCTTTATAACAAAGAGCTGAACGTGGCATGAGGCTAACAGCAGACCTTTTTAGAGTCTTGCTGCATCATCCAATGCTGGTCCACACCAGTCATCCTATAACAGAGATGTCAGCCCGTGGTGCACTGAGCAGGAATCTAGGATTTGAGAAAACCCAGACAGAGGCCCCAGTTTGGGGGTTCCTTTACGTCCTCAGCAAATCACATATCTGCCCCCACAGTCCCGCACCTGAATTTCCTCAACTGTAGATGGGGTGAGAGGGGGATTCAGAGCTCTTGAACTCTGTGATCCTCTTCTGTCCAGTCTAGCAACCGTATCAGTATTGGGACGGCCTTGATGACAGCATTAACCAAAGGTGGTCAGCTCAGCAGGACACGTGAACGGCAGCCATTGGTCACTTCCGTTGGTTCCAACATGGCAGTTTGTTCAATAAACTTCAGACTGAGTCGCAGAAAAACAAGGATGCCTTCTAACTCTCAAGTGTCCAGGTTTGGGCAGGGCGGACACCAGCATTTGTTTGCTGGCCACCAATTTGGTGTTTTCATCTGTTAACCCAACTAATTACTCCTAACCATAGCAGCGGGTTGAACTGTGGCCCACGCAAAATAAGCCCATGTCCTCAATCCAATGACATATCCTTATAAGAGAAAGACGGAGGCAGATTTGAGGCATACACAGAGAGAAGGGCCACAGGGAGACAGAGGCAGAGATTGGAGCGACACGTCTACAAGCCGAAGACTGGAGGCAGCCACAGAAGCTGGGAGGGGTGTGTGAAACGGATTCCCTCCCTCAGTCTCCAGAAGGCAACTGTGCTGCTGACACCTTGACTTCAGACTTCTGGCTTCCAAAACTGAGGCAGAATAAATCTCTGTTGTTTAAGCCATCCAGCTTGTGGTCGTTTGTTACAGCAGCCCCGAGGGCCCTGACACAACCATCATAGGAATGAAGTACTGTCACTCCAATTCCACTGACGAGGGAAACGAGGCTTAGAAAAGCTAAGTTAAGTATCCCAATTCTCTTGCTGCCCCCGTGTGTGGGTTGACAGACCTACTACTCTCTCCACAACACCATACAGTGAGGCTCAGTCAGCTCCTTTCTTGTTCAGACTAAGGATCGTGAAGCCACATGAAACGGCTTCTCCTGGCTTGCAGCTTCTTGGTGGCAGAACCTGTCAGAATCCGATGCTTCAGCCTTGTTCACTGACAAACTAGAGCAAAGACTTACCACCTCCCGGGGCCAGTTCTCTGAGGGGAGCCCATTTTATTATCGCCACAATTACCAAAATGTGGGGCTTCATGCTAATTTTCCCCTGCGAGTAAATGGCTGAAAAGTAATGGTGTCAATTTTAATGAGGATCAAGCAAGGCTCCTGAAAAGGGCTCCCAGAAGCGAAAGTATTTCCCTCATACACAACAATGGCGTGCTGTTGAACTGCAGAACACAAGAACGTCGCTTCAATTACATGGCTTTTACCTTAAAGTGCGTATTACGGGAATGCCTTTCCAAGGAAGACTTTCAATAAAAAGATCTCACCCATTTTGATGCTCCTTAATGTCTCAACAAACCTATGTATCATAGCAACAAAAATAAAACCTCAGAGAATGAGAACAGGACTTTGCATTCACTGCTACAGTCTCTGATTTTCCGTAGCTGAGAAGCTGTGATCACGTAGCGATATATTCAACTTGGACCTGTGGGCCACCAGAAATACATCGTTGAAGCCTCCTGAATCCCTTTTGTTTCCACTTGCTGAGATGTGCAAGAATGCCTGTCTGCCAACCCTGTCAGTCTACATGAAACTCTTTAGCCGGCTCAATTCGTATTTTATTAGTGCTTCTCACAGCCATTACTAGGGTTTTGAGCAAAGATGAGAGTATTTCACATATCCATCTTTCCTGAAAATGTCTTCTACTCTGCTGACTTTTGGCTTGTATTTATAAGGAAGGTTCAAGCCTTGGAAAATTGTTAGGGTTGAGCTTTAATGGATATTCCCAACCAGCATTGTGTCATTATTGGCCCACGCTTAGCTGGGCGAGCTCCCAAATTTGTGACATAATCAGGCCTTTCTCTGCATTACTCCATACACTCTCCCTCCCTCTACATTACACCACTGAATCATATGCTCTTTTCAGCAAGACCTATTGCCAGAGGATTAACATTAGACAGCACTATTCCATTATTCAGCAGCCCAATTCAAATCCAAGCCTAAACTCTAAAGAGAGATTTCAGGGTTTCACAGAGATGAGCTGCCAGAAAGCTCAAAGGGGCGGTGGGGTAAGGGGCTTTTGAATGTTTTACATAACGACTGAACCTAAAACCTGCCATGAACAAGAGTCCCTGGCTGCAGTGGCGGCTCAGATCTGACCCCTGATTGCTGGAAGGGCCCCAGCCAATCTTAATGAATGATTGGTAGACCTTGGTGAAGCCATAATCCTCCAAAACTGCTCGAGCACCGTTATTTCATTCCCACAATAAATTACTTATTTTCAGAACTAGGTATTTAGAACTGTAAGCCCCAAATCTTACTTTCCTTAAATAGAAACACTTTCGTGTCAAATTCAGGATCCATGAAGCCCAAAGTGAAAAATCCAAGTCATGCGCTCTTAGATCAATGGATTTATAGCAAGTCGATGCCAAAATAAACGTTAACCATTTTCTTCTCATATTTGAGGGTTACTTCTCTTTGTGTTTGTGTTGGTAGAATATCTGTACATAGCAATTTCCACTAAGAAACATTCCACAAATATCTGTGAGAAAAGAGGGCTCTAAATCTCAGCCTTTTATGACTCCCCATAGGACCTACATTATACAAAAACCTATCAAATTTCACACTGACTTTTAAATAACAAAAATACAATATTACAAATACTTTTTTTCACTGAATATTTATATCCAAGTGGAAATAAAGACTATATCATGCTTTCTAAGACAGAGTTCCTTATAGACTTAATTTACTTTAACTTGATAGGAAATCCAAATGATTTTCTATTTACTTTTCAGTAAACCTAAAACTTCAATTAACCAAATCTATGTAATTTGGTTAATCACGCTTTTGGAAAGTTTTGTAATGGCTCTTTGGGCAATTCAAATATCTTGGGATCTCTCTTCTCAAAGAGTCTATATTTTATTGAAGGAGAAGAAATGTTCACATGTGAATACCAGGAGCACACACATCAGAAATGAAGGAGGAAAGCCTTGTTTATAGACGCACAGTGGGTGGGCACGAGTTTGTAGAATTACAAAGGGTCACATTAGGGCAAATGAATCAAAGTGAGCTTTGTGAGACCTTAGCAGGAGTCAGCAACCTACATGTGGAGAAGGGCAAACTGATTAGGTAACCCACAGCAAGGACTCAAGGACAGGTGGCAGTACTGAGAGTCAGGACAGGTGACAACACAGAACAAAAACGGTTTCTACAAAAAAAAAAAATCTTGGGGCTGGCCGAGTGGCGCAGCGGTTAAGCGCTGGCTTGGGAAGCCAGCGGCCCCGGTTCGGTCCCACATGTGAGGGCCAGTGACACTGCCCTAAAAAAAATAAAAAAATAAAAATCTTAGCCCTGCAACAATGTGACACATTCTCGTTCCATGTTTTATCAATCTTCCAACAAGACAGAGAAACACCCTTTTTTTCCTCAGTTATGACAAAACCCATCCTAATAGGCAAGGAGGGAAGAAATCTGTGTTTCCAGGACAACAGCCTATGGGGTCTTAAGATACTTAATTAAAAAATAGCACTTCAATGGGCCGGCCAAGTGGCGCATTCGTTAAGAGCTGGTTTGGGATGCCAGCGGCCCCAGTTCGGATCCTACATATGAGGGCCAGTGACACTGCCCTCTACAGCTAACAACAGCTCCACCTGGAGCTGGGCTGTGCGAGCCCCGGCAACGGTGTAGGCTGCAGCCCCTGCTGCAGTGGGCTGCCATAGGCTACAGTGAGCGGCCGGCAGCCAGCGTAAACTGCCAATAGCCGCGGTGAGCGACCATCCAGAGGCCGGCGACCGATCTGCCTCATCTGGGAAGAGCACAATGATGATACCAACATAGGCCAGTGAAGTGATGTCCTCCGCAACTAGACTGAAGAACAAAAAGACAGCAACTTGTCTGTTCCCCTTTCCCAGTTCCCCAATGCTGTTCCCCTCCCCCAATTCCCCAATAAAATCTTTGAAAAAAGAAAAAGAAAGCACTTTGATAAAAAGGTATTTAAGAGCCCATATACAGTTCTCTTTTCACAGGAGAAACATCTTCCACGGACAGACCTTGGACTTGCAGTGTCTTAATGTCTCTCCTCTGATGGAAGCGAAGGGCCTTTGACATCAACCTCCCTACAGCCAGCTATAAGTTCAGTCATCCTAACACCTTGTCCTTTACTCGAGCCCACAACATACAGTTGCCCTTCTTTGGATAATGTTGCTTCTCTTTTAAAAGCAAAGTTCTCCGACAGCATATCTGCACTCTTTCCCTGCACACGCTATTTTTCAGAGGAATCTCAGCTTCCAGAATGTCAGCCTATTTCATACCACGTCCATTTTATACAAGATGACACCTGGGATCTAAGAGGATCATGAAAAACACATAAAACCGAGCTTTTCAGGGGCCGGCCGAGTGGCTCAGTTGGTTAAGAATTGGCTTAGAGAGTGAGCTCTGAGCAACAGGGCCACCGGTTTGATTTCCACATGGGCCAGTGGATGCTGTGCCCGAGCTGAGCTGTCGCTGAGCTGCCAACAGGTGGCAGGATGGCTCAGCTGGTGGAACAACAAGATTGCCTGTTCAATGGTGGGCTATGCCCACCCACAACTAAGACTGAACTCAGCACCTTGAGCTGGGCTACCGACCGGATGGTTCAAAGGATAGAGCATGAGCTCTTAACAATAAGGCTGCTGGTTAAACTCCCCCATGGGATGGTGGCTACGCCCACCCACAACTAAGACTGAACACAGCACCTTGAGAACAACAACTTGGCTGGTCCCCTCCCGCAATTCCCCAATAAAAAAATCTTAAAAAAAAAACACACCTATCTTTTCAGGAAACAGAACATTATCAAATGACAGAAGAATCCTTCTCGAATGACAGCTTGTAGTTAGCAAGAATGAAAACGAACCGACTCGCCTTAAACCGTGGGGAGAAACAGGAGTCACTTTCTCAATTTCAAATGAGCGGAGCTATAGCAGGCTGACGTATAGCTGGCACTCAAGGAGAAGCAAACTCACCAACAACATCCAGGTGGTAAGTGTGATTGATGGACCCGTATTCATTCTCCACCACGCAGGTATAATTTCCTTTGTCAGAGGGAACCACGCTTTCCATAATAAGGCTCCAATGCTGGTTTCGTACCTGAAAAGATCACAATAGAGGTGGTTACTGAACAATCTTAGCACCGAATACCAGGTACTTCGCTTTCTTGATTTAAAAAGAGGCTGGGGGAAGACAAGGAAGGTAGCCAAGAGAAGAATCAGCCAAATTTTAAATTTTCCTCAGAATAAGTATTCAGAAGGGTGACAAACAGAAACAATAATTATCATCATGGTGACCGTCTCTCAAGTGGGTATTGATAGGTTCAGATACCCAGGAATGTGTGGCGTGAGTATGTCAGTGTCATAGGTTTGAGGGTTCCTCCAAGAGTGGCCGAGTGGCCAGAAAGCCTAAACATGAGCCTACACCATATCAGCGGAGAGCCACCAGGTTGCTTATCCACTGAGAACCCAGCTCCATGGCCCCAAGGAACTATCCAGGGCCAAGGCTAGTGAGCACTTACTGTATGCCAAGAACTGCTCTGAGCACCCTTCCCACCTCAGCTAATTTCATTCTCCCAAGGAGCCCATAAGGTAGGTGCTGTTATTGTTCCGGAAGCCTTCCGGGTAAAAAGCCCCTCACTTCTTTCCCCCACAGCCCTCAGATGCTGTCTGGACATCTCAAGGAGTTTTGGCTGGGAACGTAGGTCTACCTTTCCCATCTCTGGGGGTGGCTGAATAGATGCTACATTTCCCTGGGCGATAGACTCAGAATTCCAAAATTCTGAGGGTGCAATGAATCCTCAGGAAACTTAAGTTGCATGTCCATCTGTTTACAAACTCCTTGAGACTTTGCAAAGATAAGTAGCACATGTGAAAATAAGTTATGATTCCTACCAATGGTTCTGTCTACATGCAAACAGACTAGATTCTGATGTTCCCACCTTGCTTTTAAAATATTTTAATACACTCAAATTTTTCAAGCAAGCATGATTTTTCCTTAATAGGACCAAATGCAGATTTCATCTCGGGGGGGGGGGGGGTTGGAGGGGGTCAAGGCTTTTAATATTTCTCTCCAAAATCCAATCATTATCATTCTTTAAAGGTATTTTGGGCAAGGCACTCTGGGAGAAATAGAAAGAAAAAATAAAAAGCCAGAGCCTCCTTCTTTTAACTATCATTTCAGGAATTTCAGCTGACCTTCTACATGATTCCCTGAGCACTGCAGGCGTTTTCTGCCTAATCACATAAAAACCGATAATACCGGCAGAGCCTTCACAAGTACACGAATGATTCAAGGAACTAAACTAGAGAACAAAAAATTCCTCTTATGAGGGCTCCACTATAAAAAGAGGAGGGCAAAGAGAGCAACTGTCCACTTTGAAAAGCAGTGGCAGCAGAGGGAAGAGATTATAAGAGCAGGCGTTCAGCTCTGTGCAAGCCGTTACTACAGAGTGGAGTCAGTGACACCAGGTTCAAAACCAAGCTTACTGCTCATCACTGGCAGTCTTAGGAAGGGTCACAGGGGAGAGGCTGGGCTCCTCTTAACAGGAGTACAAGCAATGACTTAAGACTGAGCTCTGGACAGACCGTCACTGTGCTTCAACGGCTGCCTGTCACCGCCTCCCCCCACCCCCACAACCATAAAGATTGTTTCAGAGTCTGATGTCATGGAGCTAATGACAGATTCATTCTCACTCTCACAGGTGAAATGTCTGGCAGTCAAATGAACCTGAAGGTATCAGGCCTACAGTTGAGAAAGTCTATAAGCCACGTCACAGGAAACACGCTTTCTGCCCTTGGCTGGGCCACAGGCTTGTAGCGGCACCAAAATACAAGAGACGAGGTCTCCTTTTAAGAGGGCCAGCAAGCACGTTCTATGCAGAATGTACAGAAGAGGTGGCCTGAAGGAGAAGATGTGGGTGCTAAATCTTCCAGTGCAGTTAAAATTCTCTAAGCCCGGGCCCCTGGGTGCTGCCCTGAAACTGTGTGCTCAGGCAAAGCATGAAGAGAGCTCCTTAACTCGAGGCAAATGGGCCCATAGGAGATGCTCTCTCTCCCCAGTCTCTCAGGCCTCTGAGGAACCGGTCACGTGGAGGGTAACTTAGGGATGAAGCCATAGGCCCTGACGTCACCAAGGCCCATAATCCAGCATTTAGTCCTGCTGTAAATATTCAGTTCTTTGAGCCCCTACTCAAATGTCATGCCCATAAGCCCTTAATCATGGCTAGTGCCTGCCTCTGGACTCCATCCAAACTGTCAATGTCTTTCTTGTGCCTGGATCCACATTTGGCACATGGAGTATCCCAAATGGGGCTGAACCTGAACTGACAGAGGGAGAGTAGCGTCTGCCTCTGCCCAACAGACTAAACCTTGGCATATGCAGCTCAGCAAACCGCTGCCATTTTTAGCCCAAGGGCCTGTGGTCAGTCCAGTCTCTAGCTAGGACTCGGGCATTCCACGTAAGATCCCTCTGTAAAGGCATATGCTCCTGAATATTTACTTCCGCGAGATGCACTACAAATATTAATAAGTTAACATTTATAAAATGCTTTCGCAATGAGAAACACATTTACCAAACAAGGTATCTCTGCTCTTTCAGAGACCTTGGTACTCAATCAATACTGCCCCATGCAGTGTTGTTAATATTTAGTTTCCCACACTACTGCTCCGCCATTTGATTCCTTAACATACCACCCCCCATCCCAAATTTCATGAACTCGGGCATTTTCCAAATGGATGCCCTTAGAAGCCACCACCAGTGGGACTATTTGACACTTTTGTACAGGATATCCTACCATTAATAGTGGTTGCTTAATGACAAGGTAAGAGACTACAAACAGTAACTCCAAAAAGGTGGAGAACAAAGGCACAAAGATTTGGGGAGGGGTTTTGCGGGGGGAGGGTTGTTGTTTTTTAAACACTCTGTTTCCATACCACAATTCAGTGTAAACCTAAAGAAACCACCTTCCCAACAAAAAGGCAAGATGTCCTCTTCAACACCTTCTTCTAAATTTCCCAGCTTTTTAGTGCTTGTTTTTCTGCCAGTTAGGTCAAATGCACATAAACCACCTCTGCTTTCACAGAGGAGGGGAAGTAAATACCCAATAAACATATGAAAAGATGCTTAACCTCATAACATCAGGGAAATGCAAATTAAAACAATAATGAGACATCGTTATTCACCAGCTGATTAACAAAAATTGGAAAGATCAATGTCACTGAGTACTTGGCGAGGGTGTAGGGAAACAGAGACTCAAGTAAAGAATGGGAACAAAATAGAAAAAAATCTTTCTGCAAAATAATTTAGTGCCTATTAAAATAAGCAACATGCATTTTTTCTTTTTTGACTCAGTTAATTTGACTTCTAGAAATCTAGCCTGTACAGAACACATAGCAGGACGCCTTCAAGGCACATGAACAAGATGGTTATTTCAAGCACTGTTTATAACAGAAAAAAAAAAAAGGAATCCATCAAGAAAGCCATTAATGAGATATATATATATATTTCATCTTATATGAACAAATGTGTAATTCATTCCAGCAGAATTAGCATACAGTCATTAAAAAGAATGAGAGATTCTCATGTTAAGACCTGGTAAGGTATCATTAAACTATGGATAAATATAAAAAAGGAGGCTGAGGGCTGGCCGAGTGGCGCACTGGTTAAGAGCTGGCTTGGGACGCCAGCGGCCCCAGTTCGGATCCCAAATATGAGGGCCAGTGACACTGCCCTCTACAGCTAACAACAGCTCCACCTGGAGCTGGGCTGTGCGAGCCCCGGCGATGGTGTAGGCTGCAGCCCCTGCTGCAGTGGGCTGCCATGGGCTACAGTGAGTGGCCAACAACCAGTGTGAGTGGCCCGCAGCCAGCGTGAGCTGCCAATAGCCGCGGTGAGCGACCATCCAGAGGCCGGCGACCGATCTGCCTCATCCGGGAAGAGCGCAATGACGATACCAACATGGGCCAGTGAAGCAACGTCCTCCACAACTAGACTGAAGAACAAAAAGACAGCAACTTGTCTGTTCCCCTTCCCCGATTCCCCAAGCTCTTGCCCTCCCCCAATTCCCCAATAAAATCTTTAAAAAAAAAAAGGATGAATAGACATATGTATACTCATGATTCCATTTTGTAAAAACTACGCACACGCACAACTCTATAGATGTACACAGGCCCGAATCTATTAGGAAGTCTGTATAAACATAGTAAAGGCAGTCAGAAAACATACTCAATTGTTAGCAATCTACTTTATATAATTAAGTGGTGGAATTATACATGCTGTTTACTTTTTTCTCATTTTCACTTTCCGAATTTAAACAGAAATCTTGCTCACACACAACACAAAAGTTAAATGACGCAGCTCCCTGGGCCCCCACTTCAGTCCCAGCCGATCTGCTGCACAATCACTGCACTTGTCACCCTCTGGCAGACCCAGCACGACCGCCGGGGAGAACAGAAATCCTGCACCAACAGACGCATGCACAATTCCTTCTTTTCATTCCTGCCCATGGCCAAATCTTTGTGCAATTCATCATTATTTTGCATCTGCCAAGAAGCAGAATAAGAGCATGAGGCTTCAAAACTATGTTCACTGAAGACTTAGAAATAACATTTCAAAGCTGAAACAAAGCCGATTGAAGCTAATGGCCTAAACTCTCTCGCTTGTAATACAAAAGCTGGATTCCACAAACATTCCACACCCTGTCATCGCAAAGAAAAAAGGTGGCTCAGGCAGGATTTTGCAGAATTCTTCTGTTACCTAAATCTTCCAAGGTGCACGTTAAGCCCCCAGCTACTTTCAGGTGACAACTGGGAATGTATGACACCAAAACACCTAGGTGAAAGGTGAAAGGTCAGAGACCGAGGCTGTCACCTGGATGTTTGGTTTCCACATTGCAAAACTATCCAGACATTTCCAAATACCCAGGTTTTCGATAACCAGCGGAATAAACATCCAGAAGCTGGACGGAAAGTTTTACCCTGTGCCAGGCTGATGAATGCTACGTCCATGTGCTAATAAATACTGCCAAAGCTTCCTTCCACTGCTATCAGGGCCCAATTTATCCAGAAAGACAGCAATCCCTTTAACTCTGGCCCTCATCAAGGTGCCACATCAACTGCAATTCAACTCAGAGCAGCTGTCATTAAGATGCACCAAACCTTATATCCCAAGCCAGACAGACCCGTTTTCCGCAGGTTCCTGGGGGGGTGCAAGCCATCTCTTTTGGATGTGTGTGCCCGAACTGAACTTACATGTGGCAGGGACTGGGGCACTTACTGCTGCTTATCACCACGCAGATGGGGAGGCAACACCTGTTAGATGCTTAGAAGCCAAGAAGTTTGCTTGTCAGTAGGTGTGAGAACAGGGCGGGGCAAGCTCTGATCCTCTAGGAAGTGGCCAAACTCTCCCCCACCCCCTCCTCAGTTACCGGACAGATCTCTCCAGTGGAGGTGGGAAGTGAATTGGAAATGCAAGGCTGCTCTCTTAGAAGCCTGTTCTCTGCAGGTGCTCAGAAAGGTGCCCCGGGGCAGAGTGCCAGCAGGCCACCCACCGCCCCCACTTGAATTTAACTCTTTAAAATTCTCACCACGCCTCAAAAAGCTTGTCATAGAATCAGCATGTGACCCAACAATCCCACTCCCAGGGGCACACCCAGAGGAATTGAAAGAGACACATGTGCTCTAATGCTCACAGCGGCATCCTTCACTAGAGGCAAAAAGTAGAAACAACCCAAGTGTTTGTCAACAGGTGACTGGATAAACAAAATGTGGTCCATCCATAGGAGGGAATATAATTCAGCCAGGAAAAGGAATGAGGTTCTGACTCACACGACAACCTGAATAAACCTCAAACCTATTAAGCGAAAGAAGCCAGATGGTAGAGGACAAATACCCTGCGATTCCACTCGAGATACCTAGAACAGAGACAGAATTCACAGAGAGAGAAAGTAGGTGAGTGTCCAGGGCCCGGTGGGGAGCAGGAATGGGGATTGTTGCTTATCGGATACCGAGTTTCCATTTGGGGTGATGAAACAGTTTTGAAAATGAATGACAAACCTTATGTTATGTATATTTTGCCATAATTAAAAACATCCCCAACTCTGCTGTCCACAGCATACCTTGGCCCATCTGATATTTACATGCTTTTGGGGGAGCCATTATTGTCTGTGTTTCTCATTTATCTTAACAGTGTTCTGATCAAACACAGGCCCGCACTTGAAGAAAAGAGTTTAGTAAGAGCATGAATATGGAGCAAAACCGCCTGAGTCCACATGGCAGCTCCACCGTAGCAGTCACGTGACAAGCTCTGGCTATAAAAGGAGCAAAATAACAGCGCCCACTATGCATCGGACCGAGTGCATGGAACCCAGGAGGCACCTGGCACAAGACACAGGTGAGCGGTCAAGGCTTGACGGCTGATACCAACATACCCCGGCTTCCTCATCAGACTCTTTGATAGGGGATTACAGCTGAAATGTCTTGGCTGACAGAAAGCTCAATAAAATATAACAATATTAATACGGACATTAATAGTGATATTTCCAAGTAAGTACACTTTGGGGTTAAGCATAACATTTAATCAAAAGTCTTTAAAATGACATAAGTAACCTAAAAAAAAAAATGCAAATTTAATTAGCCTATCCATCAAAACAACCAGTTTAGTTGTGACTGTAAGAAAACAGTTCTTTAAGTTGTCTCTTCTTAGATCTGATATATACTTGGGCACTAACAATCCATACTCTATAATGCTTCCGCCCGCTGAGGGGCTCCGTGGGAACTAGGATGCCTGGAGGTGTGGGTTTGTGTGCCAGGTCCACGGAGTGCCTCATCCTGTGATCTCTCCTGGTTCGCATGCAGTTAGTAAGTGGCATGAAGGATGGTTTGTGAGCACACTTCTACTCTATGCCTAAAAGTCATTACAGAAGAAAGAGTTGGGAGTTGAGATGGTCCATTAATTATCTCAGTCATTTTCTTGCTTTTCTGCATTAAATTGTAATTACTGTTCGGAGACCTATAAAATATCTAGCTATAAAGATAACCTCTTTATAAAAGAGAAAAAATCTGTGCTGTTGTTTAAGATGAGAAATGGCTGATGCAGCATAATGGTTATGCTACAGTTTTTAGAGCTGGGAGAGATCAAATGTTCGGGATGGTATAGCCAATCTTGTCATTTTAAGGATAGGTGATGTGAAGCCAGGAGAACTTAAACACCTTCCCACTGTCAAACTCAGGCACCAGTACAATTAAGGAGAGGCAGCTCTGTTTTAGGTCAAGCTCTATCACTCTAAATAAATTAATAGCATCCAACCAACCTTTGCCCACATACTAAGAAAAACAATCATTGGCATCTTAACCACCTAAGGATGGCTCAGTGTGAGTTCTTTGATAATTAAGACTAAACTGCAAAATCCCAAATAGCTTTATAGGTCATTTTAATGAAAATGAGCTTTCTGTCCCATTCCCTAATTCTCTTTGATTGTGTGTGTGTGTGTCCCGGTCTCTCTTCATTGGCCACATATTCATACCACTTCAAAACAAGCTGAAACGGACTGAGGGCCAAGGTGCCCGATGCATAAACAGGTAGAAAGAGCTAGACAGACAGCAGGGCCACAGGAGCACCGCCAAAGTTTATGGAATGAGATTTATGAAAAAAAAAAAAAATCAAAGAAATAACACATTTGTTTGCGGAAACTCTCAGGTCTTACTTTCTGGAAAAAATACATCTTGGAAAACTTGACACGTTGCTTCTTCATTACATAAAGTGGCAAACGCAGGCAGTCGGGGAGACGTCATTTAGACATGGGGCCCTCTGCGTGGCAATTAGGTCTCTCTGCTTTTGGGGGTGTGCCGAGGAACAGAAACTACAAATTGGACAACAGTTCCCTCAGGTCACATGCTCAGAAGCATGGTTCTTTAAAACTTTATGTAGGAAAAAAAATAGTTTATGTGGGTAATAAACATCAGAGGGAAAAGCCAACATGGGTGACCACACCCTGATTCTGCCAGCCCCAGGTCCGGAGGGCGGCCCGCGAGCCTGACGCAGGTCCGCTGCATCCAGGGAGCCTAGACCTCCGGAGGGTATCAGTCTCTGACCTCCAATGACTTCATGACCTGGGGACTTGGGGTGGGTCTAACACCTCATTAGTGTGGCTTATACTTTAGGTAACTGCGATTTCCCAGGAGATAGGAGATCTCTGTCTTTCTCTTGCAAATCCCAGAAGCCTCTGGGCCTCAAAGAAATTTCTAAGCGTTTCCAGTATCCCCACATGAACTGTCTAATGCCACAACTGCTGTGCAAACCCCTTGCTGAATCTGGGTTGACTACCTTTGCATTTGATGAGATAACACCCCCTTGCCGCCGCTCAGTCCCATGGCCACAGCCTCTTCTCCACAGAGAAAGCCCAGCAGGGCAGGAAACACGCCCCTGCCACCAGCACACCGCGATCCAAAAGCACAGTACCTTCCCCTCTTTGCCTAATTTTCTTAAGCAAAATATATTTTAGATTTGTGTTCTCATGCACTCAAATTCCATTTCTCTTTCGCTCCAGAAATGGCTCAAACATGAAACAACAAGGATACTCTGGTCACCTGTGCATCCGCAAGGCCAGCCTAAACGTATTCTGCCAACAGTTCCTCGTTTTGCTTTTAGAGCATAGGTGCTCTTCATTTAGCAGAATGGTGCCATCGGTAATTAGAACTGAACTGCACCTGTTAAAAATCAAGCCGCACTTTCTCATTAGGCACCCTTCATCTTCCAGCGTATCCGCAATCACTAATTCAGATTTGCAAAAAAAGCTCCTTACCCATAAACATGATGTTGGTCCTATTTATTTTGCGACCAGGCATTTTGGGAGGCTCATCGGCCCTTTGTACTTATTTCCAAGGCTGTCTTAAGGGAGGAAAGGAGTTAACTGCCAGGATTTTGACCAACATGCTGATACTTAAGATGCATTTAAACATAAGTCGCTGGAACTGCATCAATTATGTTTTCAGAGAGCATCTGGTGGTTCAAACAATCCCAGGGGCCACAATTTTAGCAGTTGAACTCTTCCTCTACAAACAGCATAACCTAATGAAACCTGTCTGTTCATTCTTTAAAAAAACAACAACAAGAAAAACACCAACCTTCCGATCTCATTGTACCTGGTCTAAGGACTGAACTAAGACCAAAGAAACAAATCACCCTCCTGCCTATTGCTTCCACCAAAGAGGAATCGTGAAGGCAACTGAAGGACGTCAACGTTCCCAGCTTCAAAGCACCCCACCCTTTCCAGCAGACGGGCCTCACAGCTGTTTCACACATAAACCACCCGACGCTGCCCTTCAAAAATTACTCGTAGGCTTTCCCTATCATCCTCTGGGTTTTGGCTTCTAGATCTTCATTTTTCCATGTTAAAACAAAAGTCAAAAATGTTCTCAGAAGAAAACAATTCTTTGAAGATGAGTAAGTGCGTGTGGTATTTCACCACAGGGCTGCAGGGCACTGTGAGAAGGCCCATTTAATCACAGCAGCGATGGGCCAGGGCTTGCACGTCACCTACCGTGATGCTGATGGAGTTAAACACAGGTGAGAGGGGCACCAAGAAACCCTTCCGGGTACCTCACTGCCGCCAACAAGAAAGCCTCTCCCCACTGGATTTTAAGGAGCTGTGCTCTGAGTAGAAGCGTCCTCTCTTTTACCCACTGTGCCTGTTTCTCAGGGGGCTCCCTGGGATCCCCAAGTCTCCTGAGTCATGCCCATGGGTCACTCCTCCCCTAGCGACTTGCTTAATAACAGAATACAGCACAGGTGGTGGGAGGCACTTCCATGACTAGTTACAGAAGGCTGTGGCTTCTGTCGCCTAACGCTCTCCCCCTGGCTCTTGTGGTCTGCTCACCCTCAGGAAGCCAGCTGCCATGCCGTGCAAGCTGCCATATGGAGAGGCCCACGTGACATGGAAACGCGGGGCTTCCAGCTAACAGCCAGTGAGGAGCTGAGGCCCTCCGTCCAACACCTGCGAGGAGGTGAATCCTGACCACGAGCACTCGCATTAGTCCAGAAGCAGGTCCTCCCCGGCCCCACTTGACCCTGCAGATGAGAACCCAGCCTTAGCTGAACCTTAATGCCATTCGCGAGAGACGCCTTGACGCAGAACGCCCTGTCCTTGGATTCTCTGACCATGGAAACTCTGAGATAATAAACAGTGTTGTTTAAAGCCACCAATAGGGGTGACCAATAGGTAACCAATATGCCCATTTGTGTTCCCAATGCACCAAAGGATTTCATAATGAGGTCCCTGAAGTCTGTCTCGTACACTAAATTCTTAAAGTTCTCTTTCCACAGTAAATAATTTGGAGATTCCAATGCTCCCTCTCTCCGAGACAACCTTCCTTCAAACTCAATCCAGAATCCTTTCCTAGACCTTTATCCTTTGTCTCCCAAACAGCCACCATCACCTGTCCCTGCATGTCCAGAGGACAACACGCTCCTCCGATTTCTCCCGTGTCAGTGTCCTGACTGCCAGCTTTTCAGTCTGCCTTGTCTGCGGGATGGGACCTGTGCTTTGCTCAGAGCCTAGGACGGTGCTGGCCACAGAAGGTGCTCAACCAGCATTTGCTGAATGGGCGAGCCAAGGCCTGAATGAGCATTTACAGGCATCTCCAGGGAGACGGCTGTCAGTTCCCAACCCCCACACCCACCCCAGTGAGTGGTAAGGCCACATTTCACCAGTCAGTAATGGGTTCTATAGACTCCTGGAAGATGGAGGACACAGAGGTTGCTTCTGTCACCTCTGCAGCGTTCTCCTGGTACGTAGCATGTCACCCTCCAGTCTCTACTCCAAGTCCATCCACTACTCATTCAATCCTGCTCAAATCAAGGAACTGTACTCACACTTCTCAAATTCTGCCCCGGTTGTAGTTTTACAGACTATAAAGCATATAGAAAACAGACTCTCAACTTTTGACCTTTCTGTTGTTATTAAACTTGCCTCATATAAAGAATAATGCAAATGGGGGTTGTACTTCTAAATTACACGCAAGTCCAGGGTAACTTTTTTTGAAATAGCAAACATGGAAATGATCAATTATAATAATTACTGATTTTTTTTTTAATTCCTTCTAGGTCCTGCTAAGTCATGACTATTTACAAAAGGAATAAAAAAAAAAGATAAAACACAGACGCCTCAGAAAGTCTAATGCTATACCTTATAGCCTCCAATGCGATGCTCCTGTTTAAATTCCTTTCCGTTTTTCAGCCACCTCATAGTTGGTGTTGGATTTCCCCCAGCTGGACAGCGAAACTTGACAGTGTTGGCTGCAGGCACCGCATGTAGACGCTTTTCCATCTTCTCGGTGTTGGTCCAGTAGGGTGCTCCTGTTTTGGAAAACAACATGAGAATGTTGTTAGATGGACAGCTTCATCTCCAACTCCTCCTAGGTAAGATCATTTCATTTTGTATGTGAACGATCTGACGTTTTCAAACTCTCTGGCTACTATTTACATTAGGAAAAAATGGTCTGAAGTCCAATCCAGCTGGCCAGGCAGAAGGTCCCTGGAGATGGACTGCTAGTGAGTTTATGCCTCTTAAAGGGGGAGGCGGGGAAGGCTTGAGGAACCTTCTCTCCCTTGTTCTGAGTGCCAGAACTCCAGTTTCTGTTGAATCATGTTTTAAAATGCTACTTGATACACACCGTGACGACCCATATGACAATAACAGCTGAGTCCTCCCAAAATGTATCGCCACACCTATGAAATGATCGCATGCACGCATGCACACACACACACACACACGTAAAAACAAGCTGTGCTCAAAGCCACAGCAACGTCTCCATCGGCGCTGTACTTTAAAAGATAATCAACAGTATAACCTCACATCCTGGTGGGATAAAATTCACAGAGGCACCATTACATTCCCAGCACTTTTTACGATAGCCAACAAACCACATCATTATATGTATTTTAATTTTTAAAATGGAAAAAAGGTTCCCCCCCCCGCTGCAATGGTGGTTGTAAATGTCATAATTCTACTACTACCATATCTAAGCACGTAACTTCATAGAAGGCTACCAATGAAATGGTATATAAACTTTTGCCCTCTAAGTGGCCCTCAAAGTCATAGGGTACACGTGATTTTTTTAAACTCAAAAAAAGAGGTTTTTAAATTCACCAGATGAAGGACATTTTATCTAAATAAGAGCCACAGCATCAGTCCAGGATGCCACTGTAAATGCGTCATGCCTGCAAAGAAAAACTCATGACCACTATTGATGGGTGCTCCTTATTTGATAAACACAGTCCTAAAAGCTCTTCCACATGTTCCACATTCATCCTGACAACAATCTGACAAGAAAGACACTATTACAATCCCTGTTTATAGAGGGGGAACAGGCGCCAAGAAGTTGAATAATCTGACCACCACTACGAAGCTAGGGAGAGGTGCGGCCAGGACTTCCGCCAAGGCATTGGATTCCAGTGCCCATTGCTCTGGTCCATTGCGAGTAAGAGCAGCTTCTCCAGAGGGTTGGGATCCATACCTTCAACCACTCTGATGTGTAAGTCGCGAGAACAGGACAGCCCGCCTGGGCCACAGCACACTGCCCCCTTCACTACCGTCCAGCACTTGCACTGAAATCTTGTGCAGCACTGCATTTTCCACATGGATGTTTCTGTCTTAGCAAACAGGTAGCCTCAAAACCCCAGTATTCCCCTGAAAGCATCCATCAACAGGACCTTGAACATTCTAGGACATTCTAGAACACTGAAATTCTAGCAGACTGACACAGAACTACTTATTTCTGATGAGAGTTAGACTGGGCAACAGCACACACCCACAAGCCAGAGGCAAAAGGGGCCCAGGGTAGGAGTTGGTCTCTGATGTGGACAGACTTAGGGTCTGGTCCTCTATTCTGTGGATGGTGCAGCTCGCTCCTGGGGGTTAGCGATCCCTCCCTTCACTTCACAGCCAGACTTCCAAGGCAGAATTAGGAATTAGAATAAGTGCATTCGAAACTCCTACCCCTATTCGCCTCACCCCTGCTCTTGAAACCGGCTGTAAAAGGTAGAGCTGGGATTTCTTAACAAGGGCTTGCTGTATCCTCTTTATCCTTCTGCTTATCTAAGCATCACAGCGGTGGGGTACAGGTGGTGTCTGCACGATCCAAGACAGAGCCACCTAAGGCAGAACTGGTCAGTCACGTCTGCCAGAAAGGCCGCAGGGAGGGAGGGGAGCTGAGGGAGAGGGAACGGTGCTGCACCCTTTCCTCTGCACCCAGTTGCCTCTGCAAGGAGAAGGCAGCTGGGTAGCCATTTGGCTTTGAGTGTCAAATGCCCATCAACACACCTATTCTTTGGAGGGGTTCACCACAGGGTGTACTCAATTCCTATGTATCACAAGACTCCCATGGACTGAAACAATTTCAATCATCTCTCATGTTAAAAGGTTCTCCTTAGGAAAAAAAAATCCATCCACAGCCACTAAAAAGAAACCATTAAGAGCACAAAATAAATAATGAGCTTTGTCGCTGCACTAAGACTTGAACGAATCTGACCGAAAAGGGGAACACACCTCGTGCTGTCAGGTGCCTGCACGCTGGTCATTTAAGTAAACACAACAGCCTATTCACATGAATTAGCTAAATATTAATGTAGTAGTGCTTTCAGACAGCATTGGGTATGGCTGATCCTGACCCGTGGATGGTCTTTTCTCTTTTCCATAAAAGAAATGAACAGGTACGTGCTTCTGTACCATCAGGTATGATGTCAATATTCCCCAAAATGTCAAAAAGTAGGATTTCACTTAAGGCACCAAGAATGTTGCTCTGTTCCCCTCACTGGGCTGAACCAGTGAGGCTGCAACCCACGCAGGGATCACCCCAGATGGACCTGGCCTGTGGCAACAGCACACTGGCAAACAGCACCTTTGTCTTGGCACCTACGAAATGACTGAAGGACGAGGGTGAAAGAATTTTGCTGGAATTTCTGGCAGGTAGCCACTTCCCTGGGGTGAAATTTCAATCAACACAATTGCACCTATAAGTTCTGCTCATGCAAAACAAGACACACAGCCATGTGACAGGGCTCAGACACACCAGACTTCTCACCGAATGCCTCCGTGCTCCAAGGTGGGTGGGGCGCCAGGAAAGCGAATCAACAAAGTAGAAACAGATCACCTACAGCTCGAAACCTGAATTCACAACATTCCCTTTCCCTGAATAACTAACTGTAAGTCGTGACTCAAGGGCCTTCGAGCCCAGTTTTCAAGGTTCCCTGTGTGGCAGTGACGGGCCACCCCCAACCCTCTGTCCAACCCCAGTCTGGGTGAGTGCTAACAGCACAGGGGCACAACGTGCTATTGTGACTAGGTCTCCTTCAAGACGTCAAGCTCACGAATGTTTTTAATGAGCACAATGCTGGAGGGAAGGAAATTATTTTATTATTTCACAATGGCTTGTCCTTAAATACACTAGTTTTATGGAAAGCTTGAAGAACCTGGAAGGTCTAGAAAAATAATTACACTGTGGGAATAGCCCTGTTGTTTTTCATTAATGGCCCCATGTCCTTTGCAAACTCTTGTCTTCAGTGTTTCCTGCCATTTCTGTGGACTGGACACATGGAAATGCCAGGTCCCTGCCCATCCTCTCTCCATCCTACCCCCCACCCCCGACCGGCCAAAAAAAACTAGTGCGATGGGTGGAAACCAGGGACCAGGCTCCTGACAAACTCCACTGCCTAAGGAGGCCTCTTTCAAACCAAGGCTGATGAACAGCACTGATAACTTTCATCTAGAGAGGAGCTCGGTTCACAAATGATCTGCAAAAGTGGAGAAGACCCTTGCACATAGTAGGTGCTCAACAACTTTATTTAAAATGAATCTGCAAGCCAAGGCCACACCATGTTGCTTGAAAGATATGTATGAGCACCCACTTCGTATAACCCCAGCATAACCTCGGGGATATATAAGGAATAATTAATAGAGGAGGAATTGTGCCATAAACCTCCAATGGCATAGAAAATGGAGTCAACAAGTTGATCTAGATGATAGGTATGGCCCTCTCTGCTCTGACATTCTCAAATCTTCTGATGTAATATGTAGTAAAAGAAAGATGCTTCTCACAGTTATTAAACAGTGGTAATGAACAGGTGAAAGGAACTGTAAGACCTGCCAAAATAAGTAAGTAAAATCTCGTCATCAAGGTACAGTATACCTTATTATTCATTATCATTTTCTTAGTAACAATGCTATGAAAGTAGACTTTTACTTTAATACAAAAGTCTCTTTAGGTGTGTGGCTGGTTAAACAGAGATGTACAACCCACAGAAATATCCCTCCAAGTTCCCTCCACACAACCTTTCTCTACCACCTCCACCCCGCAGCAAAGAGTCATGGTTTCTGCTCTGGGCCATCTCTGTTATTTATGTGTGTTTCCATCACCAGAGTGTTTCCATGCTGAAAAATATTCCTTCAAATGTCTGCGGACCAACAAGAGTGGAGCACCTGGAGGGTACAGCTTGAGTTGTCTTTAGCGTATGGAGTAGGCACTCAAGCACTGGTTGGTTGGTTGGTTGGTTGGTTGGTTGGTTGGTTGGTTGGTTGGTTGGTTGGTTGGTTGGTTAGTTGGTTAGTTGGTTGGTTGGTTGGATGACTAACTAGCTAGCTGGCTGGCTGGCTGGCTGGATAAATGGATGGATAGACATATGGACCAGATGGACAACAATTAAAAGCTTGAGCTATAAAATGAGGGAGTTGAACTGAATTTTCTGATAAGGTCCCTCCCAGTTCTAACCTTCTATCCAGGTATCTATATTCTAGGCAGATACTGATTTCTGTCAACAAATGGTAGGATTAGAGGATTTATTTTGACCCTGCAATTTAAAATTAATGAGAAAACATGGGCTGCTGAGCCTGCCCCCACAAAATCCCTTATATATGCTAACACTGACATCTGAAGTTTATGGTTCTCTCTTCTCTTCTCTCTCTCTGTCTCTTTCTGTCAAATCAAAAAGAGAGAATCCAGCCCAGCAGTTTAAAGGAAAACATGGAATCATATTACCACTGTATCAAAAGCAATGCTGGTGACCATCTGGCCCAAAGCTGATGTGATCAATGTCATCCAGAAAGGTTAAGTGATTTGATCAAGGTCACACGGCCAGAGGCCGGGCTGAGGCTAGACCCAGTCTCCAGCTCCCTGAGCAGTGCTCTTTCAACCACTCTAGGCTGCCCTTTGAACTCTCCCATGGTAAGTAAGTCAAAAGTTCAAGATTTATGTGAGCTGTGGACGCTGATGACTGCCAACTGTATTTTTATTGATGCAAAAAATAAAAAAAAAATACAGCCTGTTTCAGCTCCTAGATTAAGTCTCACAAACTCCCTAAAGCCCCACTAAGGCCTCTGTCTTAAGTCTATAATTAGGGCCTTTAAAAATATCACTAATCAGAACATTTGAGTGCTTTGAGCCCTGGGTGGGGAGTTATCTCTGAGAGCTCTACCCTCCATCCTTGCTGTAGACTGTAGTTCATCTGTGTTTTTCATAAATTAAGAGAAAACAAATCCAACAAAATATGGAGATGTGAGTGAGGGTGTGGTTACAATGGGGGTTTGCTTTATAATGAGAAGTCTCATTAAAACAACAATTTGCTGACCAGCAAAGCATTCACTAATACATTAAAGCAAACCAGGCAGTTACCCACATATGCAATGCCTGAGTCCACAGGGAGACCAGTTGCCCCGTGGGAGTTCCCAGGATCTTGCCTGCAAATGAAAACCCTCCAATGGGTTTTGATGCTGTTTGACCAGAGAGGAGGCTAAGCACGAAGAGATATTCAATCCAGCCTACTGGTTGGCACACCATTGCTGGCCTTCGTGATAAAACACCCAACCCAATTTCTTTTTTTTTTTTTTAAAGATTTTATTGGGGAATTGGGTGAGGGGAACAGCGTTGGGGAATCGGGGAAGGGGAACAGACAAGTTGCTGTCTTTTTGTTCTTCAGTCTAGTTTTGAGGAGGACGTTGCTTCACTGGCCCATGTTGGTATCGTCATTGCGCTCTTCCCGGATGAGGCAGATCGGTTGCCGGCCTCTGGATGTCGCTCACCGCGGCTATTGGCAGCTCACGCTGGCTGCCGGCCACTCACTGTAGCCCATGGCAGCCCACTGCAGCAGGGGCTGCAGCCTACACCGTCGCTGGGGCTCGCACAGCCCAGCTGTAGGTGGAGCTGTTGTTAGCTGTAGAGGGCAGTGTCACTGGCCCTCATATGTGGGATCCGAACCACGGCTGCTGGCATCCCAAAACCAGCTCTTAACCAATGCGCCACTCGGCCGGCCCCCCAACCCAATTTCTGATGAGGTTTTCATCACAAAGACATTTCAAAAAATTTAGGAAGCCTATGTACTTTGGGGTTGTTTGTTTGTTTGCATTCAATTCTTGGAAAGTTCAACCCAACTAAGAAGCCAACATTTACAACTCAGATATAATCACTACCATGGAAAACTCCCAATTAGAGCAAAGGTGACTGCAAACTGTTATTATCAGCAGATTAATCAATGAAAGGAGTTTGGAACCTCAGGCCAAGAACCTTTATGTTCCACAGTTACTTCCAAAAAAAAAAAAATCGCCTTTCTCCCTGACATAGGTATGGACATCGGCTGCAGGTCTCGACAGGAATGAAACCAAAATAGAAGATTACCTTGTCTCCCTCTTCACTCGATAGAAAACTACTCCAGCCGCAAGACTCTTGATGCAGTTGTCTCGCTCTCAATGCCCTCTACTTAAGCAGCCATCCTGAATTTTTTGTCAATCATGATCTTCCCAAGAACTAAGTCTCGAGCTTTTCAGCAACATTTATCACTTCAACAAGTTGGAGGTAATAAAACTCACTCCCAAAAAATGGACGTACAAGTTTTATGTATCTGCCACCAGATGGCCCATTAAGATACTTAGTATGTAGGGAACGCAAGGACTAGTTAAGTTACGCTTTTCTATGCTCAAGTATAAAATCGGAACCTTTCAAAACCCTCAACCTGAATGCATTTCAAAAATTAACACTCGAAATGGCAACTCTCAGTCCAGAGAGTCTGTTTTACCAAAGGGCATATGCAGCAGCTTTATTTCCTGGCAGCCAGGCCTGTAATGACATCACAGGATTGTTCTGCTCAGGGAAATGTCTAGTCCTGGGGAGGTGTGAGGTCATCAGCGAGTCGACAGCTAAAATATGACCACAGAATGCCCTTCACACCTGTGATGGAAGAACTTAGCTTAAGAGGGTGGGGGAAGTCAGATGGAGCAAAGCAACCCATCCCAGAGATATGCAAACTGAACGCAACAGGATGTTAATAGATGCTGTCTTTTAAAACGGGTCTCAGGTTCAATTGGTTTGGAAAACCCTGGGAAAAGCCAAAATTAAACATGTTTTACCGAATATTTCAGACCTCATAGTATACTGATGGACACCGCAAGTCTCCAAGAAAGGGTCGCGCAGTGTGAAGTATTTTCCAAATTCATTCCAAAATACAATTCATTTTTGGCAGAGAATTATTGTGGATGAGGGTTCCGAGGGATATTCTTTGGGAAACACCGGCCTATTTAATGTTGAGAACAGCCCTGAATACAGCTCTGTTCCTCATGAGATCCATAAAAGAGGTATGTGAGGGCTGTCATTCCACACAATATTCATTCACCATCCAGGCTGGTCCTCACCCTCCAGACAGGCGGGTCTGAAACAGATACTGTGCGATACTGAACGTGAAACGAGAGGACAGAACAGGAACACTCAATATCATGTCACTCGACTTGCTCGCGTAAATGAGAAGACCCTCTACAGAGGAGCCCATTTCTGAGCAGGGTCTCATGCAATGAGGGAAGAGTTAAGCTCAACTTAAAGATGGCCGAACATTCCTACAAAAATCAAATCAGACCTCAATGTTAACGGAAGCAACTTTCGTGGCCAACATTCAACAATCCTGTCTTAATTTCTGACTGTTATTGTGGCCACTGTATTTGACCACTGTGCTTTCTGACCAGAATCTAAGAGCTCTACCAGATAGATAAGCTTGCCTTTCAAAAGTTAGTTAACCACCAAAATTAGATAAACAATAATCCAGCATCCCAGCAGAGAGAACAACCTGCAGTATTGTATTTTCAAGCCATAAATAAGATACAGAACTAACAATTACCAACTCCCAAAGAGAAAAAAACTTCAGAAAAGCCCAGCAATGTCACTCTCAGCACAGGGTCACTGGAGCATCATTCAACTTCAATGAAGAGGAACTTTCAAACACACCCCAGTGGCATTTCCAGACAATCAGAAGGCACCCAAGGAATCAATTTGGACACAGGGGTGTTTTCCAGGTGGCTGAAAATGCAAAGAATTTGGTGCTTCTACAATTTTCCCTCTATTAATCAGGTCAAGCATTTGACACTTGAGGTGGCAAAAAATTGTTTTAATGGCAACATCCCTTTCCAAGTCTTGCCAATTACCTTGGCCGTGGCATTCCTCTGTCCACCCAGGCCACAGCTGCTTAATCTCAGCTGCCCCAGGCTGCACCTGTGAATCAGACCAGCCTAATCACACGAACAGATGGCAGAGGCCGAGTAGCCAGCTAAGAACTGCTATCACTTTAAATCACGTCTAATGTTTCACAGGCACCAAACAGAGGCAGTTCCCAACAGCAGTATCTCTCTGGTACAGCTAACACCAGCCCTTAATCACCACAGAGCACCCATTTCAGGGCAGAGTTGGTGTCATTCGAGAGCTAATTACAAAGAACTCTGGCTGCAAGGTGAAAGCATGGTGATTCATTCAATGAGGACTGGCATTCATTAAATGGAGCACTCTACTTCCTGGCCCTTCTACCTAGGCACTGGGGCTAGTGTTCGGGCTGAAAACCAGGAGGTCCATGGCAATGGACCTTCTGAATCATGAGAGAGTCAGTTCACTGGGCCTACTTGTTATGTAACCTCTACCTTGCTGTTACATGTTATTCGCTCCCAAGAATTCATAGTAATATGCTATCAGGCCACCAGTTCCCAGGCATGCCAATACAACTGAGCTGACGGGATCAGATGTCTCCATCCATAGCAGTGACACCCACTTTAGAGCTGTAAACAGTGCAAGCATCCTCACTCTACCCCCACCATCTCCCTGTGGGCTGGGGGAGGGGCACTGTGATTCAACCATGCGACAGGCCTACAACTGAATCGCGGCTTTACCTTTTGTGCACCGATTCACGAATTTCCACTTGGTAAGACAAGAATAATTAAAAAACTAAACTTCAGCAAAAAAACAGGACTGACACCCCACTCTACCTTATCAGGGTGTTGGGGATGCTGACTGAGCCAGCAGCCATTACAGAGCCTGCCCAAAGCAGGAGCTCATTGTCACTGCAGGGTCACTCACTGCCTCTCCTGCCAGGGCCAACGAAGTAATCAGAAGTGAGGGGCGTTTTCTGATGCACCAGGGTTTCATTATAAAAATATACTAACCTCATTAGAAGGCTGGTACAGATCCCCGTGGGAAACACTTTCACCCACCTTATTACCCACGGCTGTGTGAGCAAGATCTCTAACAGGAAACTCCTGTTCGAAGTGGAGTGTCCACGTGAATCCCTGGGCCAGTGGTTCTCACACTTAGCTGTGAGAACTACCCCCAGAGTGTCTAATTCAGTGGGACTGGGGCGTGGCCTGGGAATGTGCATTTCTAGTACGTTCTCAGGCAACACTGATGCTCATAATCCTGGCCCCAAGCTTTCTCTTGCCAAAAAGTGAAAACTTATAATAAACCAAAATATTTCCCTTTTTGCCCAAGCTGCTAGGAGACTCAGGGACAAAGAGATTCCCCACTTAAGAAACACAATATTCCAGATGCCTGACAAGATCAATTTTCTCTTCTTGCTTTAAAAAGCCCTGGGCCTCTTTAAATATCTAAATGTCTTATTATTTAGGCCTTGTTTAAATGTATTAAACCGACTGACATCCTTTTTCAGAAAATGTGGAATGTAAATCTAAGCAACGAACATAAAATCACTTTGGGGAACATTCCAGCCATGTTATTAGAAAATACAACGCTATATTTCATCTTCTTTATTGAACAAACACTCACAAGTACTTTCCTTAGCATTGTGTACATATGAACTCATCTAGCCTTCATTAACCCCCCATTAGGTATTGTTATTATTCCCATTTTACAGTTGAAGAAACTGAGACACAGAAGTTAAATTACTTGCCCAAGGTCTCCCAACTCAGGATGGCAGGATTTGAATGCAGGCTGCCCATTTCCAAGCAGCCATGTTCCTATTCACCAACGAAAGGCCTCCTGCAGGCCAATGCTCAGTGTTCTCTGCTTTTAAATAAGCAAACTGCATTCACTGGTCCCTTTTCTATCAGCAAAGTAAGGCACGCTTTCCTTATTTCTGCTCAGCATGTAAAAATGTTTTAAAAGCCATGGTTTCTCAACGTCAGCTCTGTCAATGCTTTGGAGCAGATCATTCCCCTACATTGTAGGATGTTTTAGCCACAACAGCTCTGGGCTTTACCCATTTCGTGCCACTAGCCCCACCCATCCACCCCACTGAAAAAAAACAAACACTGCCCAGTGTTCCCTGGGGGGAAGGGAAAGGTGGAGAATCACTCCCAGTTAAGAACCACCAGGTTAAGCAAAGCACCATCAACGGTTATAAAGAAAACCAGGATCTTGTGTGGATAGACTAGCTTTGGGTCACCAAACAGTGAGACACCAACGGGAAAAAAGAAAACCGAGGAAATAAAAGTCAGAACTACTTTCCGAAGAGAGTGGCTGCTGACATGGTAAGAAAGGACAGTGGAGAAGGGTGTACAGGAACACTGGTTTATTCTCAGGTTTGAAAGTCAGGAAAGTAGACACAGCGGAGAAAGGTGAGGGCGGCTGCCACAGCATGGAGAAGAGCCAACAAGAAGACAGGTGCGAGTCGGCACTGCCCACCGAGCCATCCTCTCTCAGGACCTTCAGAGACGGCCGTGACTTACTCTTGTTGTTACTGTTCTCACTGACAAAGTCCTCGGAGCCATCTGTGTCGTCCTCATCATCTCCGGATGAGATGGCATCTGTATTCAAAAGAACATAGCCGTGGTTGTGTTTTTGCCAAGCAAAAGGCCACAAGCATCTACAATTTAGTCCTTCCGGAGAGGGAATTCAACAACCCAGGAACCCACGCAAAAAAGTCTGAGACCGTGTTTAGTTAAGATGGTTTTAATGGCTGAGATTGTCTCTCCATGATGACAGTTGGTCCATATTATGATTCCCAGTGTTTTCTGCTTTCACGGTTTTTAAACATTTTATCAAATTGGATATACGGAATCTGGATTTTTAAGCTTCCAACAGTCTCCAAGTCCTCAGCAAAGTTACTGATTGTATAATATCCAAAGATTCTTTTCAGCGTGACCTTTTAGTGTTCAGAGTGCCCTCTTCAAGAAAGGAATTAGTCTCCAGAAAAACTTAGCCCCTAGAAAAACTTAGGCCCTGTGTGGCCTTCCAACCGTTTACTAACATTACTAACTGAAAGCAAAACTGTAAACCGGCCGCCAAGGGCCCTATGCAGTCCCGCCTCACTGCATGGAAGAAAATCCAGGAGAGAAACTCAAATTTTAATAAAAGGGATCAGAAATCTTCAGCATCCCAATATCAGTCCTATACTCTAGATGCCAAGGACGCCAGTGGTATGGGAGGGCGGGGGGGGGGCGAGGGGATGTGTTTTTATTTATATAAAAGCGTGCTGTCTTAGAAGAAAAATGTTACTTTGCACATGAGAATCCTGTTATTTTTAACAACCGGCCTCTCTGATACCCCAGGTCCCGGGGAAGAACTTCAGAAGCAGATCAGTAACAAACTATGAAGCTCTGTACCTGGCTTCCAATGAGCAGATCCCACTATGATTTCACTTGGCCAATGACATTTTACCCAGAAAACTGCTACAGAGAAGAGAGAGCAGAGGGGCTCGCAGGCCAACTCACCTGTAACATTCACCATGAAGTAGACAGTCTCACTGCCTACAGTCCTAGCAGCAGTACAAGCATAGAGGCCGGAGTCTCTAGGCGTGGCACCTTTTATCTGCAAGTATTCCCCAATAAGCACTGTCCTATTGTTGGGCCCCAAGTGTACCCCATCCTTAGTCCAACTGATCATGGCGGCATCTCTCAACTGGCAGCGCAACTCTAGCGACTCCCCGGGCACAGCCACGTAAACTTCTGGTTGGGAGATTTGGTATTTGGTTGGTGGCTCTGCAGAAAGGTGGGAGAGAGAAGATGGAGACAGATGGGAAGGAGCAGAAGGAGAGAACGTCCAACAAAGGTCAGTGGAGGCCCCTTTATTCGCAGGAGAGCAGTTCTTGTTTTGCAAATGGCCCCAGCAGGCATTGGCCTCTCCCCGCAAACCCCAGGAAAACAGCCCTCTTGCACAGAGCTTAGCATCTGCAACACACACACACACACACACACACACACACACACACACACCCTTTATTTGTGCTGGACATTGCCTGCTGTCACAAAGCCAGGCTTGTTGACATGCCTCAAACTTAAAGGAAACAAATGGGTCCTTCTACAAAACTGTCGCCTTGTGTCTCATGAGCACTCAGATGAGAACTCCGCAGGTCTGGATCACAGAACTCCGTGCTGGGTGAGCTGGGACAAGCTGTTTTTCTTAACATGATAAAAGCCTGCAGGCCTTCACACCAAAAACAAAAAAGAGGAAAATGCCCCGGACAGCCCAGAAGTGGTCTCCATGGAGCTCAAACTGACCCTGAAATGAACCCACTGGGTACTGCCTGGTAAAAGCTGAACCCACCCTGCCCACCAGCCCCCGCCACACATCCTGGCTTCCAGCCTCCTCAGGCCCCTGCCTGTGAATCCTTAGGGCTCCTTCTTCCTTCCCCACCCCACTCCCCAAACTCAATTCATCCTTCAAGGCCCCAACCCCCTCCCCGCGCCCTCCTGGACAAGAGACTGCCATCGGTCATCCTGACCCGGAGCAAAGCCAATCCCTTCTCCTCCTCCGTCTGCCCACCTCACCAGCTCCTGAGCACCTGCCACCGCCTTGATGAACTTGTCCTGTCTCCTGAGGAGACACCAAGATCCTAGAGCGAGGGCTCAGGTCTCGTGGCTCCTTGGGCGTCCCTTCCCTCCCCCAGGGCCATAGCTGGCATACACCTGGATCACAGTCCCCACATATGCAGGGCAGGATGGGACCCAAGAGGATCCAACTCATGCCACTTTTGTGAGCAGAAGTGAGAAGGAACCATGAGCCTTTAAGAACAGCTAGAGCCACGGGCTGGCAGCCACGAGGGTCCATGGATCAGCTTTCATACTTCACAGAGAAATCTGTGAATGGTACCCAGAGTCCCAGGCCCAGAAAACACAAAGCTTCCCAGATCTGGGACAGCTCCAAATCTGGGCAACATCACAAGGCAGTTGTTTTGTCTTTTGAGTGTGGTCTGTACAAATCGCCCAAATAAGACTGAAAAATAAAGGCGCTTCATGTTTCAGTCCCATTGTTGAAGGAACAGCAAGGGTTGCATGCATCTGGTTCTAAAAATCCTCCTGACCACCTCCATCCACAACGAACATGGGAAAGCCAGGGCTCCCCAAAGGCATACAAGCCAAGAGGGTTGCTGAACAGGACGTGAACATAAAGAGAGAAGCCCAACAAAAGGAAGAAAACAGAAGTCACATTTAACATGAACGAACACGCCCCAAAACAAGGGCAGAGAGCCCCAACTGACAGGTTACGTTCCAAACGTTGGTTTTTCTCCTTCAGCAATTATTTACTGAACACCTTCTATGGGCCAGACTTTATTCTGGGTGCTCAGACAGCCACAGTGACCAAGAATAGTCCCTGCACTTAAAAGTTGGAGAGCTTTCAACTACAGTGGGGGTGACGGACAATAAATATAAAATCTACAAAGAATATAAAGCATGTGGTCTTAGGTGTTGGGAAATACACAGCAAGGTGGCACACAGAGAGGTGCTGGGTACAGGCTCCTCCTAGAGCAGGGGCTGGCCAGCCCCCAGCCATTGCCTGCTTTGTAAACAAAGTTTTATGGGCACACAGCCACGCTCATTTGTTTGCATCATGAAAACTGTTGTCATTGTCTGGGGCTGTTAACAACGGCACAGTTGAGTAGTTGCTTGCAAGAGAGCCTGTGGCCTGCAATGCCTAAAGTATGTACAGTCCTGACCTTTACAGAACGTGAATGTTTGCCAATGTGAGTGGCACAGGGGGTAAGGGAAGGCTTCTCTAAAGAGAAGGGACGGGTTGGGTTAAAGGATACTGCTGGGCACTCAGTGGGAAGGCCTCAGGCCACAGCTCCAGAGGCTAAGCAAGTCCTAAAGCAGCTGACCTGAGTGACTAAGGGAGATATTTTGAACTCTGGAACCTAAGCAGAAAAGGGAGAGGAAGAGAAAGATGGGACAGAGGAGAGGGACGGCGGGAGGAGAGGGAAGAGGGGGAGACAAAAAAATTCAGTTGGACCCCAACCCTCAGCCAATCTCCCACTTCCCAGCATCCTAGAGTCACAGATTCACCAGAACTGACAGGACCCCAAAGGCCGCCTGGTCCAACCCTTTTTACGGTTGGCTAAAGCAAAGATCAGATGTCATTTGGTTCCTTGCCTCCAACAACTAATTACAGAAACAGCACCCACAACGTTAGAATAAATTTACATTGATTAGCCTGGGTCATAAAATAATATTTACTAAGACCACATCCTGCGATCAGCAAGTCACAGAGAATGTTACGAAATTTGCTTTCCTCTGAGCCAGACTGATCGTCAAGAGATCACGGAGCAGGGAAGCGGCTGGACCATAAGCAGTCCCTTAAAGGAGAGACTGGGACGCACGCAGCCAAACTGCTTCTGTCCTGGCCTTCAGATAAGGAGAAGCCATGTCCCTATTTCATGGAGGCAGTGGAACGCTCTAAGACGGTTAAAAAAAAGCACTTGTAATTACGATGCAGAAAAATCTCTCTCCCAACTAGGTAGAGTTATGATTTCTCCCTTGCTAAAAGAAAGCATTTCACTGAAAAGCCCTTCTTTCTTCTGAAACAAGTAAAACACACAGTCTTGCTGACACCAGGGGTGCCTGAGATGCTGGGCCAATGTCACCAAAAGGACGTCACCTCCTGTTGGAAGAGGGGAGGCGTGGCACAGCGAGGGCTTGAGGGCAGGGACCACATCTTGCTGGGGGCCAGACACATGGAGATGCTTGATGAACCGATGCTGCCCCATGTGAGAAGAGGAAGCCTTGAATTCCAGCTCCACTCCACTCCTGCTTAATCTCTCATCCTCGAGGTCATTTACTGACCAGCAAGAAAATGCCCAAATACCAGAGTATTAAAGGACCCAACCAACCACCCAGCACGCACCTGATCTTCCAAACTATGACCTGTTGGGCCCATGACAGTCATCATCACTGTCATTCTTCAGGCTGAACATGCTCGCCAGGACCCCAAGCGCCAGTTTTCTGAGGATCATCAGAGAATATTTGGATTTGTACCTCCGTAGATACAAAACGATTTTCCTGAGGGGCTCCCATCTCAAAGGACCAGTAAGATGACTTGCTGTACCAAAAATGATTTTTCTTTCCATTTAAATCCAGTCAAAACTGTCGACCCTGTTTTCCCATTAGATGATCAGCTTCAGGAACAGTAAAATCACTCCCCAAAACACATCAATAAGATAATGATGTTCATCCAAAATTGAGCAGTCCACCTTCAGAGTCTGAAACCAGAAACCGCTGCCGTGGTCAACTCAGGAAGTTTACGCCCCTTCCCTTCCCTAAGCAACCATTTCACAAAAGGCTCATCTGGGGTCCCCGGCGTCCTGGTGAACCCCAAAACGCAGCAATACCTGTGCATATGTTAGGAGGACTCTAAGCGCATCTTAGCGGGAAGGACGAAGGGGCCATGAAAAGCAAGAGAAGTCAGGAAAAGGGTGAAGAGGTTGGGGAACAACAATACCAAGGAGAGAGGGAAGAGAAGTCGGGGGTGGGCCAGCGGGGCCCACGATGGGGCACAGGGCCACCATGGTCCCGTCCCAAGCCACCCAGCCACTCCTGGGGTCTCAGCTTGCAAGTCCCTGCACCAAAGACATCTCAGGCCCAAATGCCAAGGACACTGGAACGCAGCCTGGAACCCCCAACAGCCGGCTCGGTAGAACAGTTCTGTGCCCCTCCCTGCAGCGAGGCCACTGGGGCTTTGGTTCCTCTGCTGTGCTGAGTCCTTTGGGCGACTCCCCGCAGTGGTATTGCCTCGCATTGCTCTGTGGGAAGCCAGGACAATTCCCCAGCTGCCTCTGACGTCAGCACCACTGCCGCTGCGATCCCCTAGCCGCCTCTCCGACTTCAGTCGCCTTCCACCCACTCAGGCCGATGCCTCGCTTGACTCCAAGGTGCACTGCACGACCTGACGGCTGACACAGGGCAAAGCACGCCCTCAGAGATTTAAACAGTATCTTCTACAGCGATAGTCACACTTCCTGGATTTATCTGTTCTGGTGCTACGGCACACCTTTAACCCTTCGAACACTGGGGTGTGGGAGACACCCACACGGGCTCACAGGCCAATATTTCCTTCATCCCTTCTTGCCAAAACACAAGGAGGGAAGTTTCCAGAAGCCACTTTGCTATGCACCAAATGCTCTTTCAGAGGCTTCCACCAACTGAAGTATGTATCCACACATCTTTCAGGATACAAATTAAAATTTGAAAAGGAGAGAGAAAGCTGGCACACACACACACAATAGCATTGGCCATTCTTGGTCACCATTACCTAAAATTGCTAGGCAAACAAGGCCAGGGGTTTACCTCCTGGGAGGGCCCGGCACACTTGTTTCTACCTGCTGCGGCCACATGGCTGGCAGCGAGCGGCTCAGCCCTGTGGAGGTTTAGCTGCATCCATCTGAACGATCCCCAGAAGTTTCAACACGAGACGTTAAAGCAGCATGTGACCACACAAGCTTCTTTTCAATAAATTGGCTGCCTTGATATTTAAACATAGCAGAAAGAGATGGGCACTTCTACAGCTAGTCAAAACCTGAAAGGTGTGAATAACAGCAGTCCTCTGCACAGTCTTAGTGTAATTCCTGCCCTGAGCTGGGTCCCCTTCCCTCCTTCCTAAGAAACTCCTCAGGCCACTCTTCCTCCAAAGCCAATGGGAATTTAGAGTTGAGGGGCCTTGGAGCAGGAAGAGAAGGAACCTGAGGCAGGGGCTACCTGCTCCCGAAGTCCCTTGGCGGATCAGGCTGGAAGCAGTCATGTCGCCGTGTGACGTCATGCTGATGTTGCTAGCTACAAGCTGCACGAATTGACCTGTTGGTAAATAAGCACAGGGCAACCAGTCCTCACTGTGTGCGAGTCAAGCCCTAGGAGGAGAAATCTTGTGAAACGCAGAACAGGCTGTGGTGGATGTGCCTGCGCCGTGCATGTCCAGCGGAATTCTTCACCAATGTCATCTTAAGACAACTGAAGCACTCCAGAGAGCTGGAACAGTAAGCTATTTCAGGTAACACTTTATGTTGCCAAACCAGCGATAGCAGCACTTCAGACTGTCACTTTTTATAATGTTTGCCTATAAACTTTTCCCGTGTGGTTTTTGAAATGGCGCCCAAATGCAAACAGAGAACAGATGGGAAACCCACGTCTTGCTCTGTCCAATCGTTTCGTGGGGAACGGACGACAGATTTAAACTGTTAAGGAAGAAAAAAAAGCCAACGGGACAACTAGCTAGATCACATTTCACAAATTGAGCCTTTTCTGGGGTTTCCTCAGGACGGTGTCTTTTCAAATGTCAAGACTAATCACAGCGAAGAAACAGGAACCGCAGCTTCAAGGATGCAGTGGGGTCACCCCTAGAATGCATCCCCTGGAGGGTTCTCCCTCGCAGAAAAGGCAGGAGCATTCAGGCCCTCAACACATTCCTCTGGAAAGGGGGAGAAAGAGAGAGAAACCCAGCAACAGATTCCTCAGGGAGAGGAGGAGGGAAAAGAAAGGGGACGGGGAGGAGACGGGAGACAGCAGGCAGGTACGTGCCGTGCAGGCGGGGTGTGGGCTGGGCTGCAGGGGTAAACCCGGACCTCTTGGCACAGCTCGGGGCTCCCACGGGAACCGTAACTGAGCGTTTGGGGCAAGACCAGTAAGATGGCCTGGGTTTCCGGGTGCCATCCCAGGTAAGCTGCCGCCTTGTACAACAGGAGTAAACAACACTACTGCAGGCCTGCCAATGTCTTCACAGGAGAAACACCCAGAATGAGGCGGCAAATGTCACTGCAATGTCACAGTACACGAAACACAGTGGGGGGTAAGTGGCGGCTGATCCTGTCTGTTCCGGCTGGCCTCAACTCGCCTCTCCTGGTCTTTACGATGGCCTGTCGTGGACATGCCACGGTCCCGGTAAGACGTTTTAACTGGCCGATGCCCAATTTTCTGTCCATCAGAACAGCACACTGAACCCTCATATACACAGCACTCCTATACACAGCACTCCTGGCGCCTTTTTTACAAGCTTGAATTGAGGGAGTCTGGACAGACAGACACCTGGACTCCGGCAGCTTTCCAATGTCTTACGGCACTGGGGTTTTGGAAGAGAGTAGCACTTTTCTATGGCACAGTGTCAATCTAGTTGGCATCAAAGCTCACCAATGGAAAGAGAGAAAGGTGCTGAGGTGCCCACCACTGAGTCAGAAGTGGGCGCCCTGGCATGGGGGGGAAGGGAGGGCCGCTCTGCGGACATACAGACAATGGCGGCAGCGGCAGAGCTTGGCTGTTTCAGCTCTCACATCCTCAAAGCTTCCCCTTTGCAAGAACAGACTTGCAGAAGAGGAAAAAAAAAAAAAAAGCCTGACATCAAACGGAGGCCTTATAAGGCATAGGTACTAGTAAAGGGGGAAGGCAAAACAAATAACTCTGCACAATAGAAAACACACAAGTTCTGTGCCTCAAGAAAGGCTGCCAGCACGGAAATGGGGGACAAAAAGCAGTCAAGACAATGAAACACAGATAAGTAAGCAGGGTGAAAGGCTGCCGCTTTCTCTTTCCAACCAACTGTCAGAATGTCTTGTGGACACACGTCAGGACTTAAAACTTTGCTTGTCAGTACCACGGGGCCGTAACCACCGCTAATAGCTACCTCTGCCACAGTAGCCTGACTGTTCCAGACTGGCTCACATTCCTCGTGATCAGATGGGATAATGGCTAATGTCTCCAATGTGGTAACCATTAAAAATTATATATTTAGGCACACCCCTAGTATAATTTAGGTCTGTGTTTGAGAAACACGGTGAACAGCTCTCCGAGTTTGAAAGAAGACAAGAAAAATGTAGAAATGGCACCATGCTTACGAATGCCCTCGTTTATGAGGGAAGGGCCAAATATTCAAGGCCTGTTTTGTCAGCATCCCCTCTCCTTTTGATTCTGACGTCTTAGGCTGGTAATTATTGTGTTCTCCAAAAGAGGAGGTTGCCTCCCTGGTGACAATACTGGGCATCAGACTCTCACATTCATGAGAGCAAAATTCCCACTGGACCCCCAGGATACAGGTCGTGAGCTCGTGTCGTCTGCATAAAATCCCTCGACAGCGGCAGCTTTCTAGAGCAAGGACTTCAAAATTCAGCCCTGTGTGCACAAAGCCATTTCCCAACAAGACAGGCCATCCGATGACCTAGTGCCCAGGACGCAGAAACTGGCACTGCAGGTTACGTCCAAGGGGCCCGCACCCCCAGGTGAGATGTACAACGAGGAGCCTATGTGCTCAGCCCCCTACTCATCCAGACCCCAAGCCTCTTGCCTTCCGGAAACACACTTGCCAGACACAACAGAGGAAGCTGGTGCTTCTCAAGACCTTCAGGGCTCCCTAGGGCACACTGTTTTAGGGGGCACCATGGCAAAGAAACGTTGGCCCTGCTGACTTATCGAGACCACTGGGAAAGCTCTGCCGGCTGGAAAGTCCTGTCCTCCCCATGTCATCGAAAGCAGGAAGGGAATGGGGAGTAGGGACCAAGGTGTTGGGCCTCCTGAGGAATTGCAAGAATGAACGGGATTTGCCTGACCTTTAGCGACACAATCTTTAAGGTCATGAGTGGCCCTGCAGAGGTGTCACCTGTAAAATGAACACACATATCATCTCCGGTTCTGAAAACCTAACTCTCTGCCCTGAGTCCTGATGACAGCGCTCACCCCGTGGCAACCCTCTTCATTGGACAAAGGGGCCAGACACCTTCCTAATCAGGAGCTCTCCTTCAATTCCCACGGCTGTTCCCTGGGCCCTTCGTGGTCCCTTAGCGTTAAGGCTCCAGTCTCATTTCTGTCCCCTCCCTGGTGACTCTTTAGAAAAGGCAAGGACAGGCTGGGGGTGGCAGAAGTACAGACCAGACTAGAGAACAGACCCGAGTCCCAACTCTGCCACTTACAAATTGTGTGACTTGGGACAAGCCCCTCAACTTTTCTAATCATTTCACGTTTCTTCACCTGCAAACCAGGAACAATACGGGATGAGATGGTGCACAGAAAGCCCCTAGCACATGAATCTGCCACCAGGAAGCCTTCTAACAGAAATCATTATTCCTCAGCAGCAGGAGGCTAAGCATGGAAGAAAGAAAAGCCACACAGCCAGGTCTTCCCAACAGGGAAAGATGGGGATGTTAGAAAAGAGGAACCTTCTACTATATTTCCAGAGCCCCAACACAGTTTAGTGCTTAATTATCTACAGTGCCGTTCTGTTTTCTGCATGTGTGTGTGTGCGTGCGCGCCTGTGTGCGTGCCTGTGTGTGTGCGCGCGCGGGCCTGTGTGCGTGCCTGTGTGTGTGCGCGCGCGGGCCTGTGTGCGTGCCTGTGTACATGTGCTCTTACTTCTCGCTCTTCCGGGAACCTCCTCCCTTCCAGCCCCTCCCGTATCTGTGGGTAATCTCAGAACGCCATCTCTGCAGCTTCCCCACCCCCTCCATGTCAATGCCACTCAAGTCCCTGCTTGCAGGTTCATATTTCTACGTGCCCGAGGGAACACATTACCTGGATGTCTACCGAGGGCCTTCTCCAAAACAAGCTAGTGACCTTCACTCTCCTCCTCCCCTTCTTCCACTGGCCTCTTACTGAAGGCAGTCGCCATAGAACCTCAAGCCAAGCTCCCAGTGGACCCCAAGGACCCTCTTGTCCCTCTTGCCTCTCAACCCATCACTCGCTACATCTCTTCCCTATGAGTTCTGTCTCTGAAAGAGCTCTGAAAAGAAAGCGAGAGCAAAATTTCACACCCACAGGTCCACCCCAGGCCTCTGCCACCTCTCCAAAAGACCCCCGCCATCCCCTAACCCATCACCCATGGTACACCCATGTACCCACCGTGAACCAGCAGAGTGATCTGCAAAGCAAATCTAACCCTCACTTTAAAAAAAAAAAAAAAAGACCACTCCACGCTCTGACAGGGTAAAACCCAAGGGACATCGCCTGCACGACAGCCTTGGTTGCTCCTGGCCCTCATACTGAGGCTTGTGTGTCCACAGAGGCACTGTTCCCTCTACCTGCCTCCCCTGTCCTGCAACTCTGCCTGGCAAGCTCCTATTCAGCCTTCAAAGCCCAGCTCAAATATCTCCCTGTGAAAATTCCTCTGATTCCCATTCAGACCGACTGCAGGGCTCCCATGGCACCGAGGCCTTTGTTTCCCCACCTAGTATGGACACAACCAAATGCAGGCACTTCCTCCCCTACCCGTTCCAGCCGAGAGCTGAAGGGAGGATCAGTGCAGGGCTCTCAGACTTTATTTTGCATAAAGACCATCAGGACAGTTTGTTAAAACACAGCTTCCTGGGCACCATGTCCAAAGGGTCTGGGTTGGTAGGAATGGGGTGGGGTCTGAGATTCTGAATTTCCCACAAGCTCCCAGGTAGTGCTAATGGTGCTGGTCCAACGGCCACTCTATGAGACAGTCAGCTCCAGTGTCCAAGAACAAGAGTTTGTGATGAACCCTGTCCACTTGGGTGGCCCCTTCGTATCACTGGGCTTCAAAGTCCTGGTTTATAGACCCAGTAGCCTGCTACCAGTCAGTCACCACAAGGACAAAACCAGAGGCCGCTTGGGGTGGCCTTTGTAAACCCTAAAGTGGGGATACATCTGAGAGAAAGCGGCCTTCACCTGCCTGCCTGTGGCTCCACACTGGCCAGGGCAGGCCTGGGTCCCTGTTTGTGGGTTGTAGATTAATACTGACTCATCAGCACATTGTTTTTTTCCAACCACATGGGAACCTCAATTTGCATTCCTCTGACTTTAAAACCGGGTTTTCTTTCATATGAACAAATCTGTCACATCGAATATATGTAAGTTACCCAAGTAGGGGTTTCTGGAATGTTCCCAAATGGAACTAAACATCCAAGGATCTTGTGAGAGTCGTCATCAACACCCATGTACCCTGTTTGATTACTTTAGTAAGGGAAGAGGTCTGTGGGTGGTTAAAATACCATCTACTATTCACCTAGCCAACAAATTTGAGATACCTGAGAGTGGTATGTGGAGGAACCCCTGGGAACAGGATCCCAGCAAGGCTACGAGGTGACTTATCACAGCGACATAGCATGGGGCAAGCGGGGGTGGGGGGGTGGGGGGGTGGAGGGGGTGAAGGGGAGACCTCGCATAGCTCACAAGCTTGAGCGCCTGGGTTACAGCGAGTGGAGTGCTCCGTCTGCTTTCAAGTGAGCATGCCCGGAAGCCAGCAGTCTGACTACATTCCAGAAGCAAGGTTTCAGGGATGGTTACCTTTTCCCACTTAGTGTTACCTTTGGCTGCTAGAAGCTGCTGCTGGGCCCATGCTCGCCCCCCCGTGCCCAATACTGACATAAATAGTCCATAAATGATGCCTACGCAGTGGACACATTTGCCCTACAAGTCTCTTAAAGGTCAGATCGATGTCCAAATCCTATTTGACATTTTCCCTGAAGCCCACGGTACAGGCTCCTCCAGGGTAGAACTTTCTGAATAAATGAATACTTTTAAAGTGGCCCCAGGGACAAAAGAAAAAGAAAAAAGGAAAGTTGGGGGAAGGGGAGTAAGAGTTATTTCACGAGGGCAAGGCTGCCTCATGCTTTTTCAACTGGGAACTTTCGGGTGTATTGTTCAGCAAGTTTACTAAAAGGGCTAGGCCTCCCTTCTCTCAGCAGGACCCCAGTTCCAACACTCGTTCAGAGCCTGCAGATGTGTCCCCCGACTGGTCCCCCCAGCAGCATCCCAGCCATTTGCAAATGAAGGGACAGCAGCTGAGCACTGAGAAACAGATGGCTCTTCCTCATTTGAATGGGTTTGATCTGGCAGCTCAGGCCTCAGCGAGTTCGGGCCTGGCCAGTGCTGCACTGATGCTCAGGATGAGGGCAGATTCGTCGTAGCCCGAGGGTCTTCAGCAAGCAGCTGGAATGACCTCTTGGGAGAGGTCGCCCTAAGCCGATGTCTGGTGAGGGGGCCTATTTCCAGCTGGCTCTGCCCGGCAGGACCCAGAAAAGAGGGTCAACGCCACAGGGATCACTTTTCTCTCGGTGATTTGCAGAGAAAAGAGAAAATTCCCCCTGGGGGAATCCTGTGCCAGAGGAATTGAAACCACATTAATTCAGGAAATTCCAAATTAAGATAGGCGCCACCGTGGTTAACCTTTCTCCCCTGCCCTAAGCCGCATATTTGCATAGAGGTAAAAGCTTTGAGAAACAAACTTTGAAGAGTCCCTACCTCTCACCAGAGCCTCTATCAGAACCCTGGGGAGCATATGATCTGGAAGGATGTGGGAGGCTCCCAGGCACCTTGGCTTCCGGTGGACAGGGCATGCCAGGCCTTCCTGAAACCAAGCCTGTGACCCCTCTCCAGGGAGAGAAGTGTCTCCAGGAGAGGCCTGTAAGAGGGGAGCTGAATTGGTGTTCATTGCCCAGCCCAGGTGCGTCTGGCCTCACTGACAGCCCAGCCCTTAGGCCAGCTCCTGGCCTCCACCGTGGCCTGACAAGAAAACTACAGCCCCAGGAGAGAGACAGTCAAAGCGCAGGCTGACATGACCCACGCAAGTGTGGGCTGGGGGCTGCCCACGACCACTTTCTCACTTGCCAGACCTATAAGGATGGACACCTCTCAGCAACAAGTGACAGTGGACAGCAGGGAGACCAGGCCCTGGACAGTTTCCAAACGGAGCAACCTAGCTGACTGGGGCTGATCAGGGCGGATGCGGTGCTGCCTTTGCTGAAGTATCAAGGTGGATGCCCACCTCCTTGGAGACGAGCCTCAGGAAGCTGCAAAGTTGGCTTTTTTCCCAGAAAAATCCTTAACATGGAGCATAGGCCCAGCAGCCTGGCCTGGCCGGCTTCTGCAGCCTCCTCGCGTGCCCCTCTCATCACTCCAGCACCACTGGCTGTCACTCCAACACACAGGCCTTCTTGGGGTTCCCCGAAGCCCTTTTGAGACATACCATGCTTTTCCTTCAGGGTACCTTCACCTTGGACTGAAACTGGCCCTCATTTTTGCAATCATGCGACAAATGCCTGTGTCTCCCACTCAACAGGACTTGAGACTGTTTGCTGCTTGCCGTTCTATCCCCGCAGGACCTGGCGTATGGTAGGATCTCAAAAACTTATCTTGGGGAACAAACACAAAGCAGTCAATGCAGTCACCCTGCAATCTGAAAAGCATGCTATACCAAGGGTTTCATCGTCTCGGCCAAGCTCTAGAAGTTGTCACTGCACCAGGGCTGCTAAGTTTAGAGGGAGACGTGCTGTCCTCCTTCCAACCAAGCGTTCTACAACTTCTCTCCACACCGAACCCCCCCTTCGGAACATGGGTGACCCGAGTGTCCCGCACTCATGGAGCCAGTGGCCAGTGTGAAGTTCAGCGGACGAAACCAGCCTCCGTTCACCTTCGCATCTAGTTAGAACCCCTCGGAGTTCACTTTTTTTTTCCAACCACCAAACTGACCTCTGCTTTAAAAACGGGCTCTTGTCCCCTGCTCCTTTTCCCCTGGGGACACCCTTCCTGACCAAGGCTAAAAGAAGTGTAGCTGCTCCTGTCCTTCCATTCCTGGGATTTTTTTCCCTTTTCTTTGTTTTCTTTCCTAGCCTGACATTAGAAGGGGCCAGGTAGGCCTCGGCATTTGGCCCTTCCCTGACCATAGGGTACAGGAGTCCAGGGTACACTGCAGGGGGGCCCTGACCCAATCACAAACCAGAAATGCTGGGAAGGAAAGCGTGACATAATAAGAAAGTGACAACCAAAAAGACTTAACATGTAGCAGTACCCAAGGCCAACTGGCAGAAGCAACTGGAACAAGGAAAAACTGGGAATGGCCTGCTCCTGACCCATCGGGGTGGCTTATGAACAAATGGATGAATACAAGGCCAGCCTTTCCTGTCCTGAACTCCTCCACGTGACTTCGCCTGGGTCACTAACTGGGACTCAGAGCAGTCTCCCTCTTGCCGCCCGAGCAGCCGGGCCGCAGCCTCGGAGAGGGTTCGCTTCTTCCCAACACGCTACATTCCACGGGAAGCCATTCTAGAAGAATCATAAAGGGGTAATTATTGGAATGTTTGTATTGCCTATGATTTTTCTTCAAGGAGCTTTACGTTAATAGTGTGAATACGTGCGGAGGGCGAGAGACGTAGGAAAGAATAAGAGGGTCATCACAATATTGCAGAAAAGATCTTCCTGCAGGAAAAAGGAGTCAACTGGGAAATCGCCCCCTCCCCCAGTCTGTCCTATCAGGTAATCTCCCACAGGGGTATGACATGCAAACATTGCCCAGCCCCTCCCCTTCCAGTGCTGTGGGTCCCAAAACAATCTCCTTGAACTCCCTTCCATAAAGGCTGGAAGCCCAGCTCCCTGTGCACCTAGGAACGCCCAGCAGGCTGACCAGAAGTCACTACCCGCAAAGTGGTAGAGACGATGGGGACATGCTGTGGAGCTCCCCTCACAAGCCAGGACAGATGCAGAGCACGCTACACCCACCTCACCCCCAACCAACCCCCTACATAACCTTCTCTGCCTCAGTCTTCACAGGGCCTAATGACAACCCACTGGAAGCCTCAAACAGAAGAGTCTTTCCTTGCCAACCTACATTGCTCCTCAAGAAGTACACATCCCGCTGTTACTGCATTAGCTGGAACTGACTTTTTTCAACAGGGAAAAAACAAAATGTTAACCCTGAACCACCTGAATTGCAAGCAGCAAGATGATCACATGTCTTAAGTCCAGACATGCAAACACCCACGATGATAAAAAGGAGTTGGACAAACCCAGGGTCTAGAGCTCCTTTCTAGTTTAATTAATGTAAATGCTCTAGTCAGATTTATCGTTTCACTGTAGGATAAACATCCTTGCAATGTAGGTTTTAATTCCTATGTCAGGTTTTTGCCTTGACAAGGAAATGGGGTGGAGTAGAGAGGAAATTATCATTTACTGAGCATCTACCACAGGCCAGGAATTACAGGAGGGGCTTTAAGTGCCATCTGCATTTAATCTTCATATCCCCCCTTCCAGATAGATCTTATCAGCCCCTTTCAGGTAAAGGGAGGCTCAGAGAGGATATCTAACTTGCCCAAGGTCACAGCACCAGTAGATAGTGGAGAGATGCAAGGCGGACTGGGCTAGCTCCAAAGGCCAAGTTCCTTCTGTAAGTTTATGTCCCCAGAACTCACATCACATGCCATTCAAAATGACTGTATTCATTTATATTCAAACCTGTCAGATTCAGAACATAGGTTAATTTGATAATGGATTTGTGGTCTTTTAAGGAATTGAGTGATTTTCAATTTGAAACATTTACAACATTTAGAATACATATTCAATTGCACACCCGCCTGAGCCAGCTAAGAACACAACACGTTTTGGTGGACAACCAGGGGGTTTAAAGGATAGGAAGGAGGTGCCTTAAAGAGACCCATCCTCCATTTGGGGGCAATCTCACAGTCAACTAACAATCTATAAAGTTTAAGGGTTTTCAAAAAGTTTAAATCCCCAACTTGTCACTGCAAAAATCTTCATTCCATAGCACCACTCCATCCCACCCCCAACACATAAAGTTGGTCCTTTCTATGTCTTGGTGTTTTTAAAATATTACAACTGGTCATGTATGGAAAACCCTAACAGTAAACAGTCATGGGTAAAAAAAGGCCACAAACAGAAATCTACAAGGAGTTCTAGTATTAGAAAATAGTATCATGACAATGTATGCCAAGTTTATTAATATCAGGCTCCGAATTGGGTTCTTTCTTTCAAGGAAAGGTGCTATATAAATCAAATAAATAAATACAACCCTTGTCCTCACTCCTGAATCTATCAGCATTTCCCTTATAAGCTGGTTTTTGACTTCCTCATAAAACATATTCACCACAACCTGAAATTCTATCTATGTCTGCATTTCATTCAGACATGTCTTGGAATTTACCATTCTTTAGCTGGACAATGGGTTAAAGGACAGAGTATGCCACGGCTTGGTTCCCTGACTCAGTGCAGTCAAAAAAGAATCTGAAATTTTTATTATTCAGTTCACATGACGTGGCACAAGTCCAGCATGGGGCGTAGTTACTTACGGAATTCCCAAGTGGAATAAGTGACAACAGCTCACACCCAACATGCTAAACCTCCATCATGGTGCAAGCTTCCCAGAACCAAAGTTACTGAAAACCTAAAGTGTGCCTGTGTTACTTGACACAAGGATGACTGTGATCTGCACCCTAATAATTAAATACCCTTTTGCACAAATACATAAATGGGAAAAGCTTGACGTTATAAATGGCAGTCACTGAAAGCCTGTAATCACCACAGATGTGGCTTCCATTTTGGATTTTCTATCATGCCCTAAAACGGGTAGTAATGCTTCAGAGAAAAGAAGAAAGAAAGAAAGAAAGAGAGAGAAAGAGAGAGAGAGAGAGAGAGAGAGAGAGACAGACAGACAGACAGACAGACAGACAGACAGAAAACCTTGGAAAAAGTGTGACCTTTGTTACTTTCAGAAGGAGACATCTCCAAGATATGCTGGAGCATCACAGAGAAGTGGCCAGCAGCCATTCAACCAGACCTTTTTAAAGAACTCAGCCTCAAGCCCCCTTCCCTACTCCTCCTCACATCCCTGAATCCAAGAAGGCCAGAGTTGCACCTGGCTGGGTCCCTCCTGGTCTACGTGGGTAGGGAGGAGGAAGTAGCCAGTTTGTGGAGACTCTAAGGCTGCCAGAAAGCCTTAAGGCTTCCCATGAAGATAAACACTTTTCCCCAAATGGAATATGAATTATACATAGCTTTAAAAATTCAAGTTCAAGAGCCTCTATCAAGTCAAAACTGAGTTCTCAGGGGTTTGTTCATCTTGGATATATAATGATTAGAAATTTTCAGCTAAGGCCAGCTTATAACAGGCTCAACGTTCGGTCACACAGAGCCTTCCACACCATCACCATCTGTTAAAAGAAACGACACTAAGGAGGTGAGACAGGGAGAAGGATGTGGGGTAAGGGTGTGGCCTGGTGGGTAACATGAAGCCTTGCAATGCCAGGGAAGCTGGAAACACAGAGCCATCTCTAAATCTTACCTGGATATAGCAAAAGGACAAAAAGAAGGCAAAACCTAAGGCTCAAGTCATCCCTCAAGGAGAATACAATAATAATAAAGACCATGGGTGTTTATGCACGGCCACATAAAACCCACTGGATCAGAGTCATTTGTGGGACAGCCTGAAAAACTTCCAAAACCTACTTTCCGAATTGCCTACCATGACAAGTCAGCTTGCTAAGAATCAAACCGGTATCGCCGAGGAGTAGCAACGCCAGCTGTATTTCCTACCTAGTCTAACATGCTGTCACCCCAAAATCAATTTCCCACATTTTCCTTTAAAGACTAAAATTAGAGGGCCGGCCGAGTGGCGCATTGGTTAAGCGCTGGTTTTGGGATGCCAGCGGCCCCGGTTCGGATCCCACATGAGGGCCAGTGACACTGCCCTCTACAGCTAACAACAGCTCCACCTGGAGCTGGGCTGTGCGAGCCCCGGTGATGGTGTAGGCTGCAGCCCCTGCTGCAGTGGGCTGCCATAGGCTACAGTGAGTGGCCCGCAGCCAGCGTGAGCGGCTGGCAGCCAAGCGTGAGCTGCCAATAGCCGCTATGAGCGACCATCCAGAGGCCAGTGACCGATCTGCCTCATCCAGGAAGAGCGCAATGACGATACCAACAGTGAAGCAACATCCTCTGCAACTAAACTGAAGAACAAGAAGACAGCAGCTTGTCTGTTCCCCTTCCCCGATTCCCCAACGCTGTTCCCCTCCAAAAAAAAAAAAAAAAAGACTAAAATTAGACCGCTTAAACGGAAATGTAAAATCAGGCCAGACTCTCATGAAAGAAGGTGATAACCCTTTAGCAATTACCCTGGATAAGTAAACACCCAAACAACACACTGGTAAGCTCCAGAGCGACGCGATACATTTCGCTGAGAATGTGAGCATTAAACAAAGCTTCCTGTTTACACTCTACCCCAGTTATTTCATAACCATGTAATTATTCATTAAGTCTAATATTGGAAACATCCCATATCGGACTTTCCCAGTTATCTAAATTCTCACCCTCAACTGGGTCGGAAAAACTTGAAAGGAACAAATCTTCAGTTATGGCCTAGAGGTCGGGCTGGTCACATAGTAGGTGCTCAAGTGTTTTAACTAGTTCAAATAAACAGGCAACACACACACACACACACACACACACACACACACACACACACACGAATTGGGGTCAGAGGGAGCCAGTGTAGACAGTATACAAATACCAGTTCTCTAGGCTTGCCAAATTTTTGCTCTAGAAGTAATATTAAACACAGCTCTTTGTCTATATATTGTGAAATAGTTTATATACTAATAAAGAATGTGCACTTCATTGTGTATTTAACTGCATAAGCCTGCATTTGGTTTAATTGACCAAGAATAAGTCCTTGTTCCTAAGCTATCAAGTTACAGTCAACTCTTAAATATTAACACTCATACTGAGGAACAAAGATGCAGATAATACAAAACAGAAGATTATTTTAAATCATTCACTTTTGGTATGCGGATATATTCTTTTTTCTTCTCTTTTAACTTGCAATTAAATGCGTATGGCTGATATTATGGCATTTACAATCCTTCTAACAAAGATGTAAAACCATGCTGGAATACTCTGACTCGGGAGGGTGCCATGCGGAGCCCTCGCTAACCTCTCTGCTGTGCAACTCGGGGCCCATTCTGGACCGGGACAGTGCCACCTCTTAGAATGTCACCAAAAAATTCGTTAAAAAAAAAACAAAACACACAAACCACTTTCTTCCCGGGTTATTGCTTTTCAGAATCACACTTTGTGAAGGGTGGGAAAGTCATTAAGGGTTTTGAGTTAGAAAAGCCCTTTTATTTTAACTCCTACTCAGCTGATGTCAACAAAGATCTCGTTACTGTCAACAATGACTTCATTAACCCAAGTAGGTGACCAAGGCAGGAAGAACTCACAAGTAGGAGCTGCCTTCTCTCCAGGGTAATCAAGCTTGACCATACTTTTTTTTTTTTTTAAAGCTTGACCATACTTTAAGTAATTAGAATATTAATCAATGGAACAGTACTTGGCATTAAGGACTGCCCTCCATTGTGTCAATAACTGACCACTCTTCAGCTGGTCCCTTGCAGCAATGAATGACCCATTGAAAAGAGCCATTTTTAATCTGGAATATTAGCAATTAAAATCTTCCAGATTTCTTCTTACGGCAGCTGAGTAAACCCAACTCCACTGTTACCACTTCCAAAAGTGTTCAGAAGAGATATGATAGATGCCGTGATGACATATGACATGATATTGTACAAAGCCTAGAGACAACCGGAAAAGGATCCTCTCATGTCATGGCTCAGGGTCCTTCCCAGAACTTAACGCTTTGTAAGCGGGCATAAAAAGCTATATGACGAGTTTACTCGTTTCCCGCAAAAAATGTGTTAAGTCACATTTTTCTCTGGACACATTTTCCTCTGATCCAGCCCAATACATGTTATCTAACCTGAGCTTCCAAATTAGCAAACCACAAACTCTTCCAAGACAAGGCATTGTGCAACAGAAGGTCAAGGTTGAACTGATTGTTCACCAAAGCTATAGTTATAGTAACCAAGGCGGACAGGCAGGCACTGACAGATGTACATCAAAGGTTGTCTGTCTCTGTCTCTCTCTTTCTCTCCCCGCACCGACCCCTACCCCCAATTCAGCAGGACAACAGCCTGAACTGTAGCTGCCTTAGTCAGTCTGCTTCTGTTGTTAAAAAAACTCTTTTCTCATCTACAATTATATTTCATTCCTAATAACCTCTGACACCAACGCAAAACTGCAGTGAAGGAGGGCTCCAGCTGGTTGCCAATACTGGGCTAAGAGACAAGCCAAGTTCAGACCCTACAGAAAGCAAACACAGCTGCCTGGAAACACGAAAGGCCTCCTCCATCAGATAGCAACTTGCTTCTCAACGGTCTCCAAAAGCCTAGACGTTTCATGACATTGTGGCAACTGACTCGGCCAGCCCACCGGAATGGGAAGACATGTGTGCCCAGCTCACTGGGAAGAATGGGGATAGCACATCCTGGGTGCCTACTAGATGCCAGGCCCTGAGCTCACTGCTCTCTATGCCCAGGCACATTTAAATCTCCAACAACCTTCTGAGGTCATCAAAAGGCTTCTGAGGATATTCCTGTTCATCGAACATTTAATGAAGAGACCCTAAAGATCATCGTATCAAACCCGCAGATAACAGAAAGAGAGCCTAAACCTGAGGTCCAGGGGTTTGTATGCTTTTCCAAAGCCACCTGCCTCTTCGCAGGGGTTTGCACCTTCCACTAAACCTTTTTTTTTTTTAAACCTCTCACAGCCCTGGACACAACCCTCATAGAAAACTATGAACCCAGAAAAATGCACAGAAGGACATCTGCAAAATATTACCTGCAATTTCAGGGAATTCACGGACCTCCCCTGAAACCCCCAATGCATCCTCAGGTCCCAGATTAGGAAAACCTGCTGTCAACTCACACTGTTGTTGGATACAAATTTTTACACAAAGGACCGCTGGGGGGACACCTCCCCCACACTGTTTCCCCCTCACCTCTCTCTTCCTACATGTACACACATATTTTAAACTTTCTTCAATAATTAAATACGATAAAAGAGGTCCTCCAGGACCATTTTACACTGTATGTTGAAATGAACTCCCAATAATGCTGCCCTGAAAGTCTAAATGAAAAATGACAGTTTTTTCCTAACCTGGGCCGGTGCTGGGCACACACTGCTTGCTGGCAGTCCCAGCTCAGCGGCCGCGGTGTGCGCCGAGCCACGAACTCAAGGGAAAACCAGCATTTAGGGAAACATCCGTTGTAATTATTAGCCAAATTAAAGAAGTACAGGCATGACTTGCAGACACCCGGAACCTGTGCCTTCACATTTAAGCCCTTTCAAATGCAGCACCCCTGCACCCGACATTCATGCTTGTGTCACAGCACATGTCAGAGAGGCAGTCCCATAGGAGCCACAGCTATAGCCTCAGACACCAACTCTTCTTACCAGATTCACTTCCCGGGGACGTGGAAGTTGCTGCGATGTCACCACGCCTGTTAATTATGAAACTGCCACACCTCTCCCTGTGCTAGAAAAAGGGCCTGCGTTGGGTAGTAAGCGCCTCTGCTTTAGCCAGCTTTGCCCTACTTATCTTTTTATGGCTCATGCACGGGGTCTCCTGGGGAGCCCCTTTCTCAGCACTCTCATCACCAACAGGAACACAGTGCCCCCTTCCCTTATTGTCCTGGACAGGCTTTCCTGTCCTCTTCCAGAACAGCTGAGCTGACCCCCAGACCACTCAGGACTGTGGCGGGCCCCCCAAAGCTAAGCAGGCACCAGGTGGGCTCTCAGCGAACAGGTTCATTAAGTGGCGATGAGTGCTGGGATCTGCCATTTTATTCTCAGATTACCACTCGAGAAATAAGCCAGCTACCAATATTCCCAACTGATGACAGATTTCAATGCTGCACCAAGCAGAGGCCTGGCTACGGCCGTCACAGAAAGACCTGGGAAAGAGGTTCCAAATCGGCTCACGACTGGCTTCAGGCCTTCAATATTCCATTTCCAAGGCTGACACACCAAATGCACGCCCTGTGAAGAGCTCATAGGTGTGGGAGATGCCCAGGTATATCTGCTTTCAAATTTACCTAAAATAGAATTTGCCGCTCTGTGACGTAATGCTTAACTATTATGAATTACAATGGCTTTAAAAAAAAAATCAAACACGTCAAGCATCTCTGTGCTGAACTTCAGCAGCTTTTCTCCTTAGACAATGAAAATAAAATGTCAGCATTTCAGATGTAGGCAATTTCCCTTAGTGGCTCCTTTTGTTTGGAAATCGCAAATCTTTATATGTTGTAAGCAAGATGCTCCCTCCAGTACGAATATGACTGCAGGAAGCTGGGGATGGCATTCATCACAAGGTCCCCCTCCCAAAGCCCTCCTGAGCACTGAATAAAGGCGAACTGCCTGCCTCCCTCACCCAGCACAGAGAAACACACACCAAGGAACCACCAAACTATACCCCTCTGTCTGCAGTCCGACAGCAAAACATCCTTCCCTCATAATCTCTGACTCCACTGGGTAGGGGTTGGGGTGTGGCGGGAACCACTCTCTCTAGCTTTGAGAAGACTCACATCCAATGCAAGGGCAGCTGATTCTAAAACAGGCCTGGACTTCAGTGCCGTTTCCCCCAGGCAAATCCCAAAACAAACTTAATACCCTGAAAGTGAAATGAAAGAACTTACCTTCCGGCTCTAATGTGGTATCCTTCACTAAATTGGAGGGCCGGGCCAGAGACAAGGTTGCCATGGTGACCACAACCAGGCAGCTGAACCGGCCCCAGCTGACCATGGTTACGGTGCCAATGCGCCGTCCTCTTCCATATCTCCATGTGGACGTTAATCCCATCTGCACACTTCTTCTAGGAGCATGGACTGCCAGGAAAGCCTTCAGCCTGCGGTGGGCTCAGGTGGGCTCAGGAAGCACGGGGCTGCTACAGCCACTGCCGGTCTTGTTGCTGCCTCTGCTGCAGCCTCTAGAGGAAAGAGATTCAGTGAGTCAGTGAAATCCTCCCCAATGCCAATTCATTAAACCCAAGTGGGCTCAGACCGTCGTCAGCTTCTCAACTATTCCGCAAACAGTTCTTTTTCATTATCTGCAAATGCCTTCCTTCCCTCGGCACCTCTGAATCCCAGGTGTTTCCACCAGCCAGGTCCACAAAACATGTGAGGCTGATCTTTGAAACAGCATGCTTTTAAGAGACCGATTAAAAAGAGTAGCGACAGGACACAGATACACACGGCCACTTCAGCTAAGCAAAGTGCACTCTCTTCTCCTATCCAAGATGACCTTTACTGCCCTCAAAAAGCAAAAGCCACGTGACCTGTGTTTCAAGGGCAACTAGAAAAGTAAGTTAACAACTCTCAGGTTGGCATAACCAGCCTCATTAACTTCTCTTAGGCCAAGTGGGCTTTTTAGCAAGCTGAACCCGGGAGGCGGCTGCTTCCAGACTTATTTCTATGGGGCTGCAGCTGAGCAGAGTGAGTGCTCAGGAAGAAAGGAGGGCAGCAAAATAAAAAGAATCCCAGGAAAGCTACCAAAAATTCCCACCAGTTTACACTTGTCAAGATTCATTTTCAAACGCAGCCTTTCAGCAAGCCGCCACTTACGAAGAATGAACGGAACTGCAGTGCATTCAAAGCAGCTGATCCAAAAGTGATTCGAACGCAGGCTGAATCCCCTTCCCCTGTGACTGATGGCAGCCCAGGCCTAGCAAATGTCTTCAAGCTACACAGAGTGGGTTAAGCAACGGAGCTGATTCGAACTCTGATGAATAATGCAGGAGTTTCTTAGTGATGATGATATGTAGACAATTGTCATGGTGTGTGACTGGGCCAGTAACTTTCAATACGCTAACCTACTGGCTTAAACTTCAGAGTAGAAATTTTACAAGGGGGCGCTCAACTTACTATTCACCCATTTGATCCAAAGGCAAAGAGAATCTTCCAAGCTTAAAACAGTCAAAGGACTTCACATTTGTTCAGTATCCTCAGTTACTAAGTGTGCAGCCGAAGTGCACAAACTTTAGGGAATTTGATTAAAACAATCACAGATTCTGTGAACGATAAGATCGGGGGGTAGGGAGTGAGACCTTTAATATAAAAACCTCTTAAACCCTGCGATTTTTGCTTGCCGACGCGGCGTTTCAAATTATGACAGAGGATTTCAACACTGCCTGAGGCCCCCCGCCCCCAAGCTACATCAGAGAAACTGCTCTTTTTTAGCCTTGACTAAGGGTTAAAATGGGTAAGCGAAAAGAGGACGCTGCACCATTTCCAGAGGAGGAAGAAAAATCTCTGCTGCCAAGATAGCACATGTGAAATGGTGTGATTCACAGCAAAAGCGACCGTGTGTGTGTGTACACACCCTGTGTTTTCAGATAGCTTGAAGGATTTTTTTCCCCCCAACTTTTCCTTCCTCTTCAAGTTAAAAGCCTCTAAAGATAATTCCATATCTATTTCTACATACATGTGGGAGGAAAGTACACAAACATTCTCATTGATTTACTAAGCATTTCCAGAATGCATGGGAATTTTCTGCCTCTAACACAATTTCATGAACAATCTTAAATCCCAGCAGATTTCACCCTGGGCTGCTTCCCCAGCTTTCTCACTCAGGTGAGCCCAGTTCAGAGGTGCCTCCTTCGCTCTACAAAGCTAGAGGAAGGTGGACAGTGACCCCAGCTCGGTCTCAAGCCATGCATTCATCCCATCAAACTGAACTAATCAATGTGAATTATAGCCATCTCCACAACAGCCCCCTCCCCAAATCTCTAGAGGCCGAAGGTGGCAGATCTGCACAACTCCTCACCAGAGTGGACAAAAGTATGGAGGGACCTCCTAGGCAGGATAATTAGGTCCCGAGGCTCAGTGTTGGGAACACAGGCCCAGCATGCTGCTGGCGGCCACAATCCCGGCTTCCTGCCTTCAATACCATAATCCTTCCTGGAGTCTGAGCCTCAGTGAAAGCCCCAGCGTGTTTATTTTTCCCCTTGAAAGGGAACTCTCTTCTCAGCCTGGCCGTGGGAGGAGTCGTCACTCTCCCTGTGATGGATGGCCCTTCATGACCACCCGCTCCCCTGGTCCATTTTCACCTCTGCACAAGCCTGCCCCCAAAAGACAGGCAAAGTGACAAGCGAGAAAGCCTGGCTGGGGAAGGAGTGGTCTCCGAGCCCAGGTCTACGCTGGTCTCCCCAATTTATCAGAACATTCCCCAACCCCCCCACGCTCCAAGAAGGCAAGCCAACACCTCTAACCAGTTATCTGTCCAGAGCTGGCTCACCCAAGCTGAGCATTTGGGCGCTTTGTTCTTGGTAGATTTCACATCAGGAAAGTCAACAGTGCCAGGCAAGTGGGGGATGCCCAAGGGGCAGAGCTATCTCCTGACTCAAAGTCTCTCTGCTGCTCCCCTTTTCCCCAGGGATGAGTAGGTGCCGGAGCTATTAAGGGGTCAAATATGGGGTTGGGGGAATCCCTCAACATATTGAAACCTCAAAAACTACAAAACGCAGGCTGAAGCAGGACCGCAATCCCCTCCCCGCTGATGCTTGCAAGCTGATGAGAACTCGCAGCAGATCCGGGTAAACTCAGCAACACCAACCCGGTTTCACTGCAGCATTTCTTTCATTTGTTTGCCTGGAATATCCTGTTTTTCTCCCCCTTCTCGGGGCGCTAAAGAGCTCAAAGAAATCTGCATTTTAATTGACATTCCAGGGAAAGGGAGAGGGGCGCCTGATTGCTTTTCTATTCAAACTAAACAGGCTTTTCAGATGAAAATGAGTCGAGGCCAGAGGGAGATTTACAGGGATTTGGGACCCAGGGGACAATAGGGTTTTAAATGTTGATAGCGTTTCACACCAAACACATAATGGGTGCCCAGAGTGTGAAAGCAGGTTTGCCTTTAAGGGCACAGGTTTTATTGAACTGGCCGAGAAAGAAGCAAGGCCCAGAGAAGAGTTTCCCCGGGAGCGGGCTGCGAGGGGAGCGGCCGAGGCGCGTCGTGGCTCCCGGGCGGGACGCCTGCGCCCCGCCGCCCTGTAGCCGCGTGGGTCGGCGCCAGCGCCTTGCTGGGCCTCGGTGGATCCCCCTGCGCAGCCGGGTCGCTGAAAGAATGAGCGCGCAAGTTAGCACTCGCCTGCGCTTTCGACATCTCTGCACAGCAGCAGGCGGCGAACTAGGAAAAGTCGGTCCAGCTCGCCCCCTAGCCCCAGGTGCGCTGCGCTCCCTGCAGCGCCCGGAATCATAGAGCCCAAGCAGCCCCCTCCCCAGAGATGCCGCCCCCCGAGCATCGCCACCCCTGCGAAGATGTCGCCCCATCTCCACGGCGCCCCCGGGGAAGGGCCCCCGCCGGAGCCTGGCTGGGACAGGGCGGGCGTCCCCGGGCCCTGGAACGAGGGACCCCGGAGGCGCCCCTCTGAGCCCCGGGCTTGCGGGGCTGCGGGGTCGGGAGATCGCGCCCGGCCCGAGTTTGACAGGGAGGGGGGCGTCCGCGCGCAGAGGCAGATGTCAGCATCTGGACGGGGGTGGCCGAGGCAGAACTTCCCAAGCGCCAGCCGTCAGCGCGCAGCCTGCGCCCCCATCACCTGGGCAGCCTGCAGCGCCAGCGTCCGGCCGCGTCCGTTCAGGAGGCCGTGCGCCCCGCATCCCCGGCTCCCCTGACGCCCCCTTTCCCCGCTGGCCAGGCTCCCCCAGGCGCCCGGCGCCGCGATTACCTTGAATGGCAACGCTTCTCGGGTCCGTCCCGCGCCCGGCGAGAGTCGGGATGGAGCCAGCGACGAGCTCCCGGGGAAACTCCAAACAAGAAAAAGAGGAAAGTGGTCCTGGGGTCGCGGCCGGGGCCACGGCGCGGCGGCTTCACGCGCACCGCGGGCTGCGGAGACGCGCGGGCATGACGCCCGCCGGCCGCCCTCGGAGTCGGGGCGCGGGCGCGAGGAAGAAAGAGCTCAGGCGCGGCGCCTCCTCCGCCAAACTTTGCTCGTCACCGGCGCAGGCTCGGAGCGCCCGGAAAGCCGCGGCCCCGGGCGCGCACCCCGCCAGGCTGCACTCACGCCGCCGCGCCAGGCCAGCCGCTCCGCGCGCAGACCCCGGCGCCCCAGCTTTGTGGCCGCAGCGCCCGCTCGTCCGCCCGCCGCCCGCTCGCCCGCCGGGCTCTCCGCCGCCGCCGCCCCCTCCCGGCGGGTCACGCCCCCGCTGAAACCCGAGCCGTTTCCTGGACGGCGGCGCCCACGCTGCCAATCAGCGCCGCGCGCGGGGCCGCCCCGACTCCGCGCGGCGCCCGGAGCCTGCGAGCCGCGGGGGACACGCGCGGGGGCCCCGCCAGGCGCACAGTCACGGCCGCATCTCCCGGGGATCCGGCGGGTCCCGCGCCCACCTCCTGGGAGTTCGGACCCACCAACGCCTTGCCGGCCGATTGCGCTACGCTTTATTTCAAGTCAGAAAACAAATGACAGACAATGCCTGCCCGGCCCCTAAAGAGACTTTAAGATTCGACGCAGTAGTATTGGAGGGAGGAATATAATGCAACTGAAACTTTCGGAGGAAACAACTGGAAAATGTTTGCAGACATTGCACTTTTCTGCCCTTCAAAACAACAGAATGAGAGGAGTGAATCTTTATGGAGGCCCTACTGTGCGTAGGGCACACTGAAGAAGTGATTAGTTTTAATCGGCATAGCACCCCCTTGCAGAGTAATAGTTCCAGTTTCTAATGAGGAAACTGAGGATGAGAGAGCTTAAGTAATTTGTCCAGAGCCTGTATACAGCTGGTTACTGGCAGAGGAATCTGTCTTAAAAAAAGTCAAAAACTACAAAAAGAAAAATCTGTTGTTTAGTAATACATATTTGGGATTAATAAAAAGGAATTCGAAAGATTCTAAAGACCCAACTCTTATAAATAGCTGTATGACCTTGAGCAAATCAATTTCCCTCTCTGAATGGTAGACTCTTCAACTGTAAAATCAAATTCTTCAGCTGAACGTCAAGCTGTAACTGGTTAAATGTCATATTTTCCATTTACCTTTTTCACTAGGCTGTGTCTATGGGATAATTTCTTTTTTAATATGCTTTTTCTCCCTCCTCAGTCATCCAGCTCCTAAGCCGTGGTACTTAAGTTCAAGGCAGTATGGATAAAAACTTTAATTACTTTTCATTAGAAAAGGTCATTAAATCCAGCAGTGCTTTAGAATACTTTTGAGGCCTGAAGATAGGTGGAGCAGTGAAAACAAAACTGACCTGGAAAATCAACTTTCCCTCCATTTATAAATACAGTTGCTCATGGGTCACTGACATCATACACTTCATAACATTTACGAATGTATTTTTTCAAGGTGCTGCATCATTAGGAAATCATTTTTCTTCACAATACATCATAGGAAACTTTTCTGTAAATTCCACAAAAGCCAGGGATAACAAATCCATTGAAATACTTCAAGCAAAAGGCTATGAAATTATATTTTTGAAATTTGACAGCAAAAATGATAAGTCTGATCCTCAAGCAAAATTATCAGCCTATATGCTTGGGGGAGGGGTATGTTTTTGGTCAAGTCTTCTAACTCGTGTCAGTCCCACAACCTTTTAATTGACACCTTCAGCCAGGTAACCCTCAGCCATCCACTCCCACCAGGGGTCACAAAAAGAGATGTGAATGTCCCCTGCTCAGAACAGAGGCTGGCACTTACATCTTTATATTCCCCACGGCTCAGGACAGATTTCTTTCCCATCCTACAACGTATCCATCAGCCATTGAAAATGCTGCTAACACATTCTCACATAAATTACTGGTACAGAAAGCCATCGACCCATCCATCCCCAGTCATCAATAGCTTTCTGAACACTGAACAAAAAGGAAGCCTTCCACTGAAAATGACAAATAAGAACATCTACATTAACGTCCCGGCACAGTTTGCAGAATTTATTCTTTATAGGGATGAAAAGACACCAATCCATCAAAAGCCCCTTACTCCCTTCAGAGCGTTCATTTTCAAGTGAGCAAAGCACACAGGCCCACAACAGCAAACTCTTCAGTTTTGAGAAAAACAAAAGCATGTTTGGAATTAAAAAAAAAAAAATTCTGTCATCATATTTAGGCTTCAAGTGAACTCAGAGGGTCTAGGAAAGCTTTCACACCAGCGAGGCATTTGAATGAGAAAATAATCTCTTCACAGTTTTTTTCTCTTCCTTCTTCAAGTGGCTGGAACCCTTTGTCAATGGCCTCCTGTGAATGGTGTTGCTAATAAGCCTATTAATGAGCCTCCATGGGGGAGTGTGAATAGGTAAATCAGCCCCAATCTGTTGAGGTTCAGGGCCGAGGGCAGAAAAGCCAGCAAGAACTAAAGGTGACAGTTTGAACTGAACTCCGAGCACCAGGTTTCGGCTGAAAGAACCGCCAACGGAGCCACATTCAAGACGTTATGATTTTTTTTTTTTTTTGAGGGCAGTGTCACTGGCCCTCACATGTGGGACCCGAACCGGGGTCGCTGGCCTCCCAAGCCAGCGCTTAACCACCGCGCCACTCGGCCGGCCCAATAACTTGGTTTTTTTTAATGGGTTCCTTCACCCCACAGAGAAGTTAGATGACTAAAGGCTAATTAAGTGCCCATGAGCCCTTCTAATGTGGTTCTGAGCTTCCTGCAAAACTGAATTTCATTTTTTAAGGTAATCTCAATAACGTCCACAGTGCAAAAGAAACATTCGCAAGAATAAATATAGAACAGTCCGAGGATGATGGTAAGAGTTGTTACTCTTGGGATGGGGGGAGGGGCCTGATCCCCTGACGGCTGCAACCAGCTTCTGTCATTTTAACTGAAGCAAAATCATGGGTCCCAGCACTAAACAGCATCAATGATTTTAAACGCAGACCTGAATCCCAAAACCAAGACTTCCCTGCAGATGCCACGGGGCGTTAGTTCCAACAGGCAAGGTGTGGCTCTCTTTGCCCAATGGCTGTGTGACCTTGGGCAAGTTACTGAAGCTCTCTGAGTCTTCCATTTTCTCAAGTGTAAAATGAGGAAAATAATAGTACCTATCTTGTAGCTATTTAATAGGGTCACTTAATGGATTAAGTGAATTAAAGTGTGACAAGACCTTTTTATTCAGATGTTCCTCAGGGTTCTAGAGAAACCCTTTGACCCATGGGAATTACAATGTGTTTCCTAATATTATTATTAGTTGTTCTTATTAGTCCCACTCTTGGGACTATTGGAAGGGTTGAAGTATTTCAATGAAGATCCTAGAACCCACGAACACCACCCAGATATTATTATGGACTTAGTTTTAACAGAGTCTGGGGCCATTACTTCTGAACGCCCACCCCCCAACCCCTCTGCCCCAGCTGAAAGGCCTGGGTGGCTACACAAGACCCACCTGAGATAGCATGTAGCCTGGGCAGGTAGCCTGAGCCGTGCAAATGGCCACCAAATGGAAGGTAATACAATGCTCACTGGTACCCACTGCCCCCTGCAGCAGTAGCAAAACAGGCAGGGGGTGATGCCCAGAAGAAGGCACTTCTAACCTGGGTGAACAATTTAGCCCCAAAGAAAGAGCTTCTTTAAAACCAGGAGCATCTGAATAATAAAAATTGCTACTCTGCTCTGCTCTTGAAGTTTACTAGATTTCCAAGTGGCTTGAGTGACATGGAGACTGGACCCAAAGGTAAGAAAGTGTGTGTTCAACCATCACGCTAAGCCCCACATTTTACAAGGGAGAAAAGTGGAGGCACACAGAGGGGAACTGATGGGCTCCAGGCCCTCCCACTGGTTAATGACATTGAAACCAGAAGGCTGGTGTCCTAATCAGGATGGGGTTCATTCCAGTGGCCACCAGAGCAGGTCAACCACTTTCACCTACCTGTGCCAGGTGATGGCTCTTTCTAGGTGATTCAACTCAGTGTAGAATTGAAATATTTTGAGTCGAGTTCATTGTCTCCCAAAATGTTAATATTGCCAGAGAAGTTATTCACTCACCTTGGGTTCAGTCCACTTCTTTCTCCAAGTATTCCAAGAAGAACTTGTGTTTCCAAGACCCTTCAAGTTCAGGTGCATAAGATTGGTAGACATCTTTTTTGAACACCTGCAGTTTCATCGGCTAATTTTGCCTCGCCTTCGAAATAGGGGAAGAATTAAGGGCCAACATTTGTGGTTCATAAAATGATTCTTAGGGATATTATAAAAACTAATGGAATGGAAAATTCTGAAGAATTGCTAAAGCTTGAGAATTTAAGGCTACAATATATGCCACACATTTGCTATTTACAACTGGGTAACCAGGTCTGTTACTCAAAACGCAATGGAGGGGCAATTCCGGAACATCGACAGCATCCTGGTTCACCAGGGCAGGGCACCCAAGACCTGGGTTTTCATCCCAACATTGTTAAAAACAAACAAGGTAATTCTGGGGAACTCACTGAACATCCCCAACCCCCACCTTGGCCTCACCCTCTTTTGCATAATTGAGGTCTCCATCTTTGATCTTGAAAACATAAATTCATCTATAATCTCCAGCCCCTCTGAACAGTCCCTGCCTCCAGAGAAACTGAGTTGTCACCCATCACCCAAGAGCGACCACATTACAGGAAGTCAATGTCCACTTTAAAGTATTTTGAAACCCTAGTCTAGGAACCCTGCTGTTGACCCCTGTCTACCGGAAAAGTCCTCTAATCCCTGGCCCACTGCAGTTTAAGGGCAATTTATGGCATGTCATTGCTTGGCTGGGTGACTGCCCTTCAACCACTCCCAACCTGCACTTGACCACCACAACAACGCCTCCTAGCGGACTGGACAGAAGACACACAGGTGGTTTTAGCAGAGGGGAGCAAATCAGGAAGAGATTGGCAATGATGCCCCATTGCCACCTTCTGCTCGGTCCCACCCACGCCCTCCATCATGCCCTACAGCTTTGCTGCCACTGTGCAACCTGGCACCTACTACCCAATATCATTATTTCAAGTTAAATTAATTACAGTTAAATAAAACAGACTTCAGCTTTTCAGTAGCACCAGCCACATGCTTTCTCAACGCCACGCCTGGCAAGGGCCACCAAATTGGGCAGCTCAGGTATTATAGGAAATTGCCACTGTTGCAGAACGTGTATCAGACTTCACTGGAGAGTGTGCCCACCCCTTCCCTTTCCTGTCTTCAGGAAGATCTTAGCCAGGGGACTCTCCAGGAGCTGCTCCATCCCCCCACCCCCACTCCCACCCCCATCCACACACTCTCCAATGTCTTGCACCACCAGTAAGGTGCAGTGCCTGGAACTCTACTTCTCAGCATGGGAAGCTCTGAAGATACCCAGGATAGGTCTTTGTTGGAAAAACACAATATTATTGTTAACTGAAGGAAAGTGATTTGGTGCTGGTATCACCTCCTGATTCTGGGGCCTGCTTGAAGCAGCCCTGGTCTCCATGGGAATATCTGTAGACCCTATATTACCCCCCTCAAACCCTCTGCAACTCACAGCTGTGTGCTCATAGCCCTGAACCCACAGGAAGCAAGGCCAAGGTGGCCTTGGTGAACCAAGGTGGCCATCCCTTGAAGAAAGCCCAGCTGAAGTTGACCTTGGACACCAAAATGGGGGGAGAAGGGTTAACTGGGGCCCACTAAATTATAACACCCAGAAGAGCCCAGCCTGTCTCTCTCCCATCTCAGGATGCCAGGGCCTGGCACTCAGCCTGGCTAGTCTTGGGCAGTTCGTTGAGCTACTTTTGTGTCCAACAGGATCTCAATAGATACTTGTTGATTGATGGTGACTGTAATTTAGCCTCTTTGGGGGTTTCTTAATTAAGGAGTCTGGGTACATTTACATAGGGTTTTGTACCCAGTCGATGAGGTAGACTTAGAAGTTAGAAAATAAAAGCCATTTTAATTAAGGGCAAGGCCGGCCTAGCTGTGCATTGGAAGTTACCATTCTTTGCAATGACCTAATTTTTCACAGTGCATTCTTCTTCCCTCTTTTCTCTTGATTTCTGCATTCGGTTTGTTACACCGTTTCCTGAGGGTGTGTGTCTACTTTGTCCAAACGTGAAAAGAAGTTCACTTTAATAAACCAAAGGGGAGAAAAACGATGCTGCCACGATCCTGGTAAACTTGGGGAAGGAGCCGGAGAAAACAGAGCAGGACGCATCATAAAATCACAAACCCAGTAACCCTTTTAGTGTCCCAGAGCTCTTATATTTGTGTCCCCAGGCTGGGAAGAAAGGCCATCAAGAGTGGGAGTGGGGAGCAATTTCTTTAACAGATTTCTAAGAGCAGCATTGAGCAAAAATGAACTCCTTTTCGGGGGCTGGATGCTGGTGTGGTGCCGGACGCACTGCCCAGGGCGCAGGTGGCTCCAGGTGAGGGAGATCCATCCCCAGGGCTCCCTTTGTTCTCCGGGCACTGCTTGGGGACGCGCGCAGCAGACGCCAGCGCCCCCGTGTGGCCACAGGGGTCCGGTGCGCTCACAGGATGGACGGGGGCGGGGCGGGCGGGGCCCCCGGCGCAGGGAGGCCCCGCGGAATGCATGAGGGGCGCGACCTGCCCTGCAGGAGGGGCCATTCTGCCTGCACCCGGCCTCAGCCCCAAGTCCTTCTGGAGCTATACAGGTGATGAGCTATCAGTGTCGAGGCGTGTCTGCACGGATTCTAGGACTTGCTGGGACGGAATGTCCTGCCCCGACGGCTAGGGCTCCAGGGCAAATGATCAGTACGTTTTAGCTCGTATTATTTCCAGACTAGAGGAATTCAGACCTCCCTCTGTGTAGCCCTGTCCTAACCCTGGTCTCATGTCCTGCTACTTCTCTTTGCTGTGTGACCATGGGCAAGTTATTCAGCCCTTCTGAACCTGGGTGCTCTCATTTGTAGGCTGTGAATATTGGATATAACCATGCTCAATAGTCACCACTAATAGTCTTGATTCACCTCTAATAGTAGCAGCTCAAGCTATCTAGGGCAGAGTAGTTGCTCACTCTTTTCTAAAGGCCTTCTCAATATCCATTGTTAACCCATCATGATCATCAGCAGATTCTTCCTTTTATCCAACTGAGGCATCCTTTTATCCCATCCTCTGGGGACAAGACATGGACCCATTCGTTTTCTTTGTAAAAATGTTCTGTGTGCGTCAAAACAGGAATCAAGACATTTGTTAGCCGTATGTCCTCCAAATAAGACAACACACCACTTCAGAACACCGCTGGATAAGGAGTGCCAAATTTAGCTAATAAAAATACAGGACACCCAGTCAAATTAAAATTTCAGATAAACAGTAAGTAATTTTTTAAAATGAGTATCCCACAGTATTGTATGGACAAATATTGCATGGGACATACTCAGATTTTTAAAAATATTCATTGTTTATCTGAAATTCAGATTGAACTGAGTGCTCTATATTTTATATGCAGCCCTGCACTGGGTAGAAACCACTCCCACAGTTAGGCTGGTTGGAGCAAGTCTAAGAGAGATGGGCTTCTTCCCAGAGGTCACAGGGAACTAACTGCCTTCTCCTACCACCTAGACCTGCACTGGAAAAGCCCGTTACATCTGAGGGGGGCAGGCCCAACTGGAGACTGTTGCATTCTCCCTGGGCTTGTTTTCAGGGTCACTGTATGGCAGACCTGGACATATTTCGAAGTGATTTGATTTACGTATGGACAGAGCTTTTAACTGTTTGGTGGTAGTAGTAATAATCTATTATAAAGCCATGTTTCCTCTTGAATGAACTTGTAACCACGGTGTTGACTCTGTCCTGTTGGGGATGACATGATGTTTGGTCATCAAGTATATATATGAAATGCATCACCATGGTCAGTTCCCTGGGTACAGCCATGCCAGAGTGGATGGTCTCCATTAGACCCCAACCATATGACACCTGACAGAGTAGTCACTACGAGCAGGTACTGGGCACCTGGCTTCTGGCCTGCCCTCAAGAGGAATCCTGGCCACCATCCATTTCTCAGAGCCCCGTGACCATGTCACCAAGGAATGATGTCTCACTGGCCTTCCTGGTTCCTGCATTTCCTGCCAGGAGTAGTGTGACCTCTAAGGGATTGGCCACAAAGCCTGTGGGGACAGCCTTCTCAGCCACGGTGCTTCCTCACCCGATCTCTGCCATCCTATGGGGAACTGGCTGATGGACAAAACAGAACTTTGGTCCAAGATGGAGGCACACAAACCTCCTGCTACAAATGGGCCCCCTCACACCTGGTCCATTTTCTCGCGGCTTTCCGGCGCCAGTCCCTCCTCGTCTGCCTGGCTCCAGTTCTCAGAGCTGGCTTTCCACTCCAGCCTGCGGGGGTTTCCAGCAATTTCTCATGACCCCACCAGTGTCAGCCATCTGCTGTCGGTACCTCCCACGTACCAGCCTGGGAGATCTCAGATCCCCACCCCTCTGACCCCTCTGCCAGCCCAGTATGTCATGTCACGTGACACTCTCTGTCTCTGGCTATCAGCCATCTTTGCCACAAATTCCTTCAGTTTCACACAGGTAAGTTGTGAACATTGGTTTCAGTCAGACCTGGGTTCCCACACCAGCTTCTCTGCTGGGCAGCTCTCTGCACTTGGGCAAGGCTACCTAACCTCTCTGTGCCTCAGTGGCTACTTTTGTATCGTAAGTGGTGTATCAGTTTCCTACTGCTGCTGTAACAAAATACCGCAAACTCTGTGTCTTGAAAAAATACAAATTTATTGTGTCACAGCTCTGTAGTTTGGAAGTCTGGGTGGGCTCAGCTGAAATCAAGGTGTCAGCAGAGGTGTGTTCCTCTCTAGAGGTTCTGGGGGAAGAGCCTGTTTCCAGGCTCATGCAGGTTGTTGGCAGAATTGGGTTCCTTGTGGCTGCAGAGTTCAGGCCCTGCTTCCTGGCTGGCCATCAGCCAGAGCCTCTGCCAGCTCCCTCCCAGCATGCTCAGAGCCAGCCACAACACATGAAGCCCCATCACACTCTGAATCTCTCTGACTTCTCCCTGTGACATCTCACCTGCTTCCAGCTGAAGAAGGTTCTCTGCTTTTAAGGGCTTATGTGATTAGACTGGGTCCACCCAGGTAATCCCCCTATTTTAATGTCCATAACTTTAATTCTATCAGCAAAGCCCTTTTAACAGATTCTGGGGATTAGAGAATGGACGTCTTTGGTGGTGTGTGGGGTGCAGGGCGGGCGGTGGTGGTGGTGGTAGGATGCCTGCCGCAGATGGGGTGATGATGTTGTAGGGTAAAACAAGGTGTATTTGTTTCCTAGGGCTATTGTGATGGAGCCCCACAAACTAGGTCGTTTATAGCAACAGGAATGTGCCACCTCCCAGCTCTGGTGATCCAAATCAAGGTGTCAGCAGGGCCACCCCTCTGAAACCTTAGAGGAGGGTCCTTTCTCTCTTCTCCTGGCTCGGAGAGGTGGCTGACAATAGTCGGAGTTCCTTCACGTGTAGCTGCATCCCTTCCAATCTTTGCCTTGGTTATTACATGGTCTTCTCCCTGTGTATCTGTATCTAAATTTCCCTTTTCTTATAAGGACACCAGTCATATTGAATGAGGGTCCACCCTAACAACCTCATCGTAACTTGAGTGCCTCTGACAATATCTTATTGCCAAATAAAGTCATTAGGACTTCAACATATATTTTGGAAGGATTTAATTCCACCCAAAACACAAGGTCATGCCAGAAAAGCACCCGGCATAGGGCCTGACCTCTGGCTGGTGCTTAATCACAGCAGGAGTTGGCATTGCACAGTGCCTGGGTTCCTGGGTCCCTGGGTCCCTGTGGGCATGGACTGGGCTGATAGTCCACGGGAGTCAGAGCTTGAGAGATGACTCCTCCTTCCATCCTGCTTGCTGACTGTCCCTTTCCCACTTTGGCTCAGCTCACCTCCAGCCCATTGCTCAGGCCCCCCTTTCCTGTGACGCCCTCTGCCCTCTCTTGGGCTGTCCAAATTCCCACCTTGGCCACTCTTCAAGCCCCACCTGTTCTAGAAGGCTGCCCCTCAGACGCTGTGTCCATTGGCAGGTTGGGCCAATTGAAGATGGAGAATGGAGACGCTACGCCACCCTGGCAAACCTGCTGCTCAGCTCACTCTCAAAAGAGCCTTCCAATCAGAAAATGCAGATGTAAAACTGAACACTGCCAGGGAGAAACGAAGATAAAACAAGCTGCCGACTTGGTGGCTGGAAGGTTCAGAAGAGTAATTTTAGACAAGAAATTGCACCCTCTCCTACCCCTGGTCTGATAATCCATCGTGTAAACCTGACCTGCTCTTTCTAGAAAGAAAAATAATAACATCCAAACACTCTTGTCAAGTTAGCCTTCCAGAGGCCATGATTCTTTTGGGGTCTGTGGTACATACAAGGAACTGGGTACTGGCTGATTACCACCCTTGCATAATTATTATTATATCTGCCTGCCTTAAAATGTAAAGGAGGAAAAGTTTGACAGATCCCATCAGCAGTCCAGGAATGTCACTCCAGGTTTTCAGTACCTCCACATTCAATAAACAGAACACGTGCGAACCCAAAGCAGTCCCCAACCACCAGCAGAGTTTCGGGGAGAGCGAAGGCCGCAGCACTCACTCTCTGAGATCGTCCAAACACTCCAGCACCCTGACCTCTCCTCGTTTCTAGAAACATTCTTGAGTTCACTGCCCCCAACACAGATGGGAACAAAGCTGGGAGGACAAGGGACAGCTGTCACTGCCAGGGGGATGGAAGAGACAGGCAGTCTCTTTTGGGGTTGAAAGATGCCCCAGAGGGAAGTCACCATTCCCCCTGAAGACACTGCCCCTCATGGCTCTCACCTGTGGGGTGGGGGTCTCCCAGGGCCTGGGCTAACCATCTCTGTACCATCAGTGTCTAGCGCAGGGCCTGGGAAAGATCAATATTGGTTTGTTAAATGGAGACCTGGGAGTGATTCAAGGCCACCAGACATGACTCTGGACGCTGCCCCCACTTGCAATGGAGGCTTGGTCTCAGCCCCTCCTAAAGTCCCAGCATGCAGGCTCTCCACCTCCTGCAGGCATCACCCCAAGGCTGGCGAAGGACAGAGCATGCAAGCAGATGCAGCAACTGCCTTTCAGCTGCAGGGCTGCAGTCCTGCAGGTCAGAGCAGAGAGCCACAGCAGCATGGGGTGGGGGTGGGGGTGGGCATTTGCAGCTGTTTATATGATGTATATCTAGTGGATAAATAAACTTCATTTGCCAGGGCTGCCGATCTCTAAACATTCAGGACTATACACTCGCTCAGAAACTTTAAAAAAAAAATAAAATAAAATAAACAAATATGGTGATGTTTGACTCTCCCTAGCATCAAGGCCCTGAGTCCCAAGCTACTCCTCTTTCAGCTGGTTAATAAACCTAGTTTATAGGTCCTCTCCTATGGGCCTGTGTGTAAAAGTTCCGCTCAGAGGAAACGCTCCCTGTTAGGATGTGGGGGAGGGAGATTCCACATAGCAGATCCTTCCGGGTCTCCCAGCAGGCATGCCCACAGCACAAGCCAGGTGCCTCTTCAAATGACCCAGGATGTGGCCATGGGCATCCCCTGTGGCTGGGCTCTGCTTGGCCTAAAGCAACTAAGGTCAGGTAAGCCAGGTGAGAAGCCACCGAGACTTACACTGGGCCCGCCTGTTGACCTTGACTCTGAGGCACCCTGTCATGCCAGGGTGAGGACAGGGATGTCACTGCCTGTGGATGAAAGGTGGATAGTGAGGTCTGCAAGGGGCCCCTTTGGCTCTAACATGGAAGAATTCACCAACTGGGTGCAGTTTACAGTGGAAATTTAGATCCTGGCCAAACGCTGCACTTTATAAGAAATGGGGAAAATCTATTCCCAGTTTTTAGAAATCTTGTTAGCAAGCCCATCTTTGGGTTTCTGTTGTCCACTGTTGCATAACAAACCATCCCAAAATACGGCAGCTTTGAACAATAGTTCAGCAGGTGGACCGTGCTCAGCTGGTGGGGTTACTCTGCTCTATGGCGGTGTCACCAGGGGCCACACTCACGTAGAGGCTTCAGTGGGCTGGGTTTGCCACTCTGTCATCCACTCCCACAGCCAGCAGTCTGCACTGGCTGTCACCTGGGGGCTCCGGCGGGCTGTCCACAAAGGCCCACAGGGTCCCTCTGCATGGCCATTCCACAGGGTGTGAGCCTCCGGCAGCACAGCACTGGGTTCCAAGCAAGTGAAAGCGGAAGCTGCAGAGTAAGGCCGAGCCTTGGAAGTGACACAGCGTCACTCCTGCCACATTCTATCCGGCAAAGCAAGGCAGGCCAGCCCAAATCCACGGGGAGGAGAAAGAGACGTCAGCCTCTGATGGGACAAGTGGCAGAGAATTTGCAGCCATCTTTAATCTGCCACAGTGGCCACTGTGAGGGGATGGAGAAGACACTATGGCCTAGTCGTTAAGGTGCTAAGGACGCCAGTCTGTGGGCTGAGGACTCAAGCAGGCTGGGCTGGGCTGGGCAGAAGGATCGGTCACACATCTGTCCTGGGGTGACACTGAACTGGCAGGGAGACCAGTGGCTGGAGGCACAAAGATGAAATGGGGAGTATCGTCTCCATCTTTCCTTCAATAGGTGAGAGATGGCGGGGGCAGCTTGGCTCTGAAGCCCTATTGTCCTGGCCTGGACACTTTTTCTTTTTCCCTTTTTTTGAAGATTTTATTGAGGAATTGGTGGCGGGGACAGCGTTGGGGAATCAGGGAAGGGGAACAGACAAGTTGCTGTCCTTTTCTTCTTCAGTCTAGTTGTGGAGGACGTCGCTTCACTGGCTCATGTTGGTATCATCATTGCGCTCTTCTCGGGTGAGGCAGCTTGGTCACCGGCCTCTGGACAGCCACTCATGGTGGCTCTTGGCAGCTCACACCGGCTGCCAACTGCTCATGCTGGCTGCCGGCCACTCACTGTAGCTTATGGCAGCCCACTGCAGCAGGGGCTGCAGCTGTGCCGTCCCGGGGACTCACAGCAGCCCAGCTCCAGGTGGAGCTGTTGTTCACCACCTTAGCTGCAGAGGGCAGTGTCACTGGCCCTCATGTGGGATCCGAACTGGGCCCTGATGCTCAGAGCTGGCGCTTCCAGGCCAACACTTAACCAACGAGCCACTCAGCCTGCCTTTCTTTTTTCCTTTTGAGTCTGGACATTTCTGGTGCAAAAAGGAAGCCCTCACAGATGGCAAATGCCTACTTTAGTTTCCTGGTGAGATCAGATGGTGAAACCCACTTCCTCTCAGCATCTCTCAATCCCAAGCTTCAAACACATTTTCCAACATGTGTGTTCTATGTGACAGCGATTTAAGTAAAGTGGAGCTTAAGCCTAGGGTTTAATTCACCTGTAGTAAATTTAACTCTACCTAGATAGAGAGCATGCAGGAAAGAGACACACACTTGCTTTTGTTTTTCCATTCATTTCTCCCATTCCTGCCTGATTTCATGTATCCAGGCATCTCTGAGCTGAGGCTAAGGATCCCCCTGCAGACCCAGAAGCCCAATCCAATCAATTCCTGGGAAAAGCAGTGGGAATGGGTATGGGTGTCGGAAAGAGCTTTTAAATGCCTCCCAAAGGAGTAATGTGAAAACCACACCAGGTTTCCAGAAAGCGACTTTCTCATCCACAGGCCATTGCAGAGCTCATGGAGGCAAAGCTACAGACTGCAGCCCAGTGGTGTGGGACAGCCACAGTGTCCACGCATCTTCTCTCCACGATGACGCAGGGTGTAGCCCGTCAGCTATCTCCACATAGTCTTCTATTTCCTTTCACAAGGTGTTCCCAAAGCAAATTTAAAACCCAAATGCGACATAAAGATAGTGGGTTTCCACATCAAAGCATACCTGGGAGGCGATGGGGCATTTGATAAAAAGGGGTTGTGTGGACAAACACACACTAAATAACCCAGAAACTCCAGACAGTGCCCCTGACATTCAGATTTGTTTATTCAGTCACTCAGTCAACATTTATCGAGCGCCTGGGATGCCAGCGACAGCAGCAAAACAAACGTGAGTGAGATGCCCCTGTCAGTTGGGAACGCAGGTGTTCAATAAGTGATTACAGGTGGAAAGAGAGCCACAGCGCAGCAACTTCTTGCAAAAGCAGATCACGTTATTTGTTCTGTGTGTCAATAACAAGTCACAACAATTTTGATTCTGCAGCTATAAACCAAAGCTGAAAAGTCATACATTTTGAACAAACGATTTGAGCCCTCATGCTGTCGGCTGCTGAGTTTTGATTGACACGGTCGGGTCCCACATGTGATGAAATGACCCAACCACCAAATACCAAACAAAGGTTTGTCTAAATTTCACACCAGGAAATGGACACTTGACCACAGAGAAAAACAAGCCACCCTTTTGTGACTCACCCCTGAGCCCCATCATTCTCATGACTCAGTTCAGGCTATGATAACAAAAATATCAGACTGGGGTGGTGCCCAGGCCAGCCCCCAGTGTGGTCCAGGAGGAAGCTTCTGCCCCATGAGCACCTGGTAGGGACCCTGACCTGGGTATGACAGTGTCCCCTGAGCTGGCACCACAGGGCGATGAACACCCAGTTATGTATGTCATCAAAGTTGGGTTTCTGCATCAGATTTTATTTACAAGTGTTTCCCAGATAAAATAAATGTGTCAACTACAGCATTATGGATTGAAGGATCCTCTGCCATGTCTACACTCCTTGTAGTCTGTGGACCATCACGCGTTTCTACTAATGGCAGCTGCATGAAACATACTTCGCAGGTGAGTGAGGCTGACAAGGAACTCAAGAAGAGCATGGCCAACTCATCAGCCTTTCCTTTTTGATCCCCTCTCTCCATATTCATTCATGCAACCAGCTAGCCAACCTACTGTTTTTTGGCACACATGTCCTTGTGTGGGATCCTGGGTAAGGGCACTAGGGACCCAGCACTGGATATGATAATTATTTTTTTCCCCCATAAAATTATATTCTGGAGAAAAATAAACACACAAATAAATCAATAAGACAAGCACAGATTGCAACAGAATAAAAATCAAAATAAAGTGTTGGAAGTCAAGAGTACCTGCGGACTCGTCCTGGTTGGCCTTGGAGCTCAGCCTCTGCCGGTGGGCAGTCACGGTCTGGAGTGGGTCTCCACTCACACCCAGTACAGCCTCTCATGCCAGTGGAGCACCCTGGGTCTGATACAAATGCAGAGTCCAAAGCAGCAGTTAGGGGCTGGGCCTGAGATGCTGCAGGTCTGACCAGCTTAGCTCATCCGATGGCCCGGAACACAGAGTACTTACTCCCTGCTACCCTGACCAGGTGGTTTGGCCTTTAGCGCCCCATCCCCAACATCGGGGCTGTGGGAGAACTCAGAGGTGGCTTGGGCAGTTCTTTGGGAAACTTAGGCAAATACATCTACCTTTGTTGGAAAAAACTGTTCTGGCTGAGTGTGTGGTATGTGTGGATGGACAGCTGACTGATGGCTGATGGGTTTATGATGGACTAGTTTGTGTGGACTGAAGCCATGGGCACATCTCAACCATTTTACTCCCCTCACACCTGCCTCTTCTCATTCCTGAGTCTCTGATTGCTGCGCTCAGTCCCTAGGTGCCCTGGGGTGCTGTGCGAAGACTACTCGTGAGGACTCAATGGCACTGAGGGCCCAGCTGTGTCCCTAACAAGCGTCTAAGCTCCAGGCCCTGGTGGCCCAGCTGTGCACGGCCCCAAACGCCCGCCCCACTATCCAATCAGAGGAAACAGACGTCGTTAATAGAATGAGCGTCAGATCTAGAAGCCTGGAGTTTACCCACCCTTGAAATAGACAGATAAGAACCCTTAGTTGGGGATTTGAAAGAAGCTGTTGAGCGAGCTGTGGCGTGTAGTTCTAGCCATTTGGTGCGGCAGGAGCGAATCTGCAGTTCAAGGGAAAGATAGTGCTTGGGAGTCAGAGAAGCCTGGCGTTAACATCATGTAAATCGGTGTCTAGAACAGTGCCTGACAAACAGAGGCTCCCGTTAAACGACCATGGGTGACCACTGGACCTACTCTCCCACCTTTCACCCTCCCCCTCCCACAAGATCCCTTATTCTCCTCCTTGATCTCAAAGTCCCCGTGGGGAGCAATCCTGTCACACTTGGAAAGGCTGTGCTGTCCCTTTAAGCCCCTAGGACAGCTACCTGATTCTCTTTGGCATCAGGGTTGGGCATCTCTGGGAATCTGACCCACATCTGCGGGTGATAAAGAACAATTATCAAGCAGAAACATGCCCTGTGCCAAACACACCCACTTAATTGGTGCTTTGCTTAAGCTAATGTTTCACGTTATTTTGGCCTAACCCACAGCATCATGTTAAAAAGGCAAAGCTCATTTACTGCAAGATTCCTTGAGGTCTGGATGGGCCACGTACCCACCGCACATGCACCAAGGCCTCCCATGTGTGCCGTGGGCACGGGCCTAATTAATGATGCTTTTACTTATTAGCAATAACCAGCTTCCCATGCAGAGCTTTTTGAAATTGTTTCTAGAAACCTCTTCTGAACCACAGGACTAGAAGAGAATAACAGGCACTCTATAAATATTTGTTGAGTGACTGAGCCGCATTGAAACAGGGAAGCACAGAGGCTGAGAGACACTGAGACGCTGGCTTCACACAGATCTGGGGTCTAGGCCTGTCTTCGGTTCTGTCACTATTTTCGGGACCTGACATTCTCTAAGCTTAAGTCTATATAAGCTTAAATGATTAAATGGAAGTAAAATCATTAAATGAAATCATATTTATAAAGCACATCTAGAAAGTGGTAATTACTTGAAAAATGTTAACTATTGAAAGGGACCCTATTGGGGCACTTTGGTCACAAATAGAGCATTGTAATTAATTATACCAGGAGAGCAGGTGTCAACCAGGACTGCCCTAGGCCCCCAGGCAAGTGAGGGCCCGTGACCTCCCTACCTATGTCTGTGTAGTGCCCATGAAGCTAGGGAGCCCGCAGGAGGTTAAGAGTGACCTGAAGTCACATTGCCTATTGGCAGGACACAGGGTCAGGGTCACATTGGCTCAGACCCCAGGTTCGGGGTCATACTCAGGTGATGAGCTCCTTGCCCTGAACAACATGAGTTCTACTGAGAGGCACGGCAAGGAAATGGCCTCTGTCACCCTGGGTCTGCAAAGGATGACACTCAGAGAAGTTAAGAAACATGCCCAGGGCCACACAGCAGTCAGCCCAGGTGCCAGGATGGCAGGTGATCTCCCAGGCTGTTTTCCACAGAAGTATAAGATGTCACGGCGTGGCTTCTAACAGCACGAGTGGTGGGGAGTGGGCCGAAGTCGGTTGTGACACCAAGGCTTTTTTTTAGGTCACCGGTTGTCTTTGGGCGTGTTTGATGCAGAGCTCACCAGGTCCTGCTGATTATTGGCACACGATGCAGACATCTGGCCAGCATTCACTGCCCTCCACCTTGCTCCCATACAGGTCTCTCTTGTCACTGAATGCCCTACTCCTGGGTCTGTTTCGAAAGAGGGAGTCCTGCAGAGAAAGATGCCATGCCCCACACAAGGTGGCGTGCTGCTCTCAAGTGCAAGTCGGTCGACTGTGATTATTCCCAGTATCAGTCACATTGCCGCCAATCCAGCAAGAACCAACAGTGATCAACCGTCTTCCCGTCAAGACATGGAAATCTCACCCCAAACCTCCCTGCTGAAATGTCCTACCTCCAGTGAGCAACGAGGAGGGACAGCCCTCCTATCACCCAACAGAGCCTCGTTTACACCCAACAGGTTCCTCGTCCAGGTCCTCTTTCCTGGTGCACTTTTCCATTTCTCTCTCAAATTCTGGGGAATCGCTGTTTATCTCGTACATGTGAACCAGCTGGCTTCTCCAGGCTCACAGGAGGCAAAAGTGTGCATCTCTTGCCAAGGCCATGTCCAGGGAATTCACGTGGACAGCTTGAACTTGGCCATGGTGGGAGTATTCACACCATGGGAATCGGCAAATGCTATACATCGGGGCTTCTTTTTTCCTGGAGAACCAGTCGTTCAACATTTACCAGCACACCACGGCATATGTGGCACATACCCTGCCCAGTTGCACATGTCATATGCTCTTGATCCACTCAGCTGTCCCAATTTCTACCCATTTTCTCAAATCTTCTGGTCCTCCCTGGCAGGTGTGGGCAGCCAGCACACCGCGGTTACAAAAGACACAAGCATTGTCTAGAACAGCATCTTTTACAACCAAGTTTCCCCTAAAATGAGTCCATTTCGTATGCTGCTTGTAAAAATGTGTTTACAGAATTTCTCTTAGATCTATGCCTTACACATGACTTTACTTGCTAAAGAGTTATCGAGTTCCCCTCCACACCCCCCTGCCATGCCCCAAAGTGTGGTCATCATCCCTAATTAATTTCCAGCACGCCCTGCGTCTTGTCAGGGATGCACATATGGACTGAGTTTCTAAGCAGGCCAAAGGTTCTCAGCTCTCAATTCCGTCTTTAAGGATCTGACTAGGGCGAAAGGCACACACCACTTCCAAGTGAGGCTGCCAAGAAAAGGCTGGTCGGAGCCCCCCCAACCCCCTCACCCCCGCAGCTAAAAACCTCTCCTTTGGAGGAATGCTGATTTATAGAATTAAGTTACAGTCTGGCTGTTTAAAGGGATGGTCACAGACTGTGGCAAACCCCCGAGGCTGAAATGTGAGCTGCTGCTTTGCAGCATACATGGTGATTTTCAGCCAGCCTGCTTACATTGCGAAAGGCTCATCTTAGCGCTGTCTTCATTTCGATCAGTTTCCACGCGCGAGGGCTCGTTGAGTAACGATAAAGGCTGGGCTTCAACTGGCTTTCTCCATGAACATTTCTTCATGATGGATTTACAAAGCAGAGATAAAGTTTTGTTTTGTTTTGTTTTATCTTGAAGAGAAAGTCTTATATTAACTCTATTGTCCCCCTTGCCTGGTCCAACTGTTAGAAATGAAGGGGGGTCCTGATTTCGTTTCCATGAGAAACATGTTAAGCCTCTTAAAGCAATGAACTGATCAGCCCTTATTAATTTAGCTGTAACGCAATTATTTTGGAAACAAAATGCAGAGACTGGAAAAGCTTACTAAAAACAGTAAGCCACTGCATTGGAATAGTTGGTTTTAAGATGATGAGTTATGCAGCAGCCATGTTCTCAGTCATCTCCAAAGGAAGCTGCTCCCAGTACTAGGAGAAACCAAGCAAGGACCTCGCCAGTAACTTCTCATTCCAAGCTCATCATGGTGGGCCAGGTAGGTCTGGTTGTATCTTGCATCTGGTCGAGAAAGTGCTGGGTGGGACTAAAGGAGGGAGAAGCCATATTGGGGCCACCTGGGTACCATCGAGCAGAAAGCATTCCAGCACGTTTTTTCAGTTGTCAGCTCCCATCAGTGAGGAGGAAAACCTTAATACCTCCCCGATGTCCCCTGCTTGTCACTGAACAAAAGCCCTGAAGAAGAAAGGGAGATCCTGCTTTCAGGAATGAATGCGTGTGTCATAAATGTGGGACCCACAGTGCACAGCCCCATGCAGATCACCAGCGTTACCATAGTTCATCACCATCATCTGGAGTCACGCCTTCACCACACAGACGGCTTGTATTTACTCAGTGCTTGCTGCATTCCAGGTGTAATGCAAGCACTGTATGCACACTCTTTATTGCTGTGGCAACATGGACAAGACATAAAACTTACATCGGCATTACGCATATTCACATGGGTGTGCAACCATCCCCAGCACCCACTTACCCAGCTTTCCATCTCCCCAAATGGCAACTCCATACACATTAAATGCTAACTGCCCCTGTCCCCTCCCCCGGATCCCTGCAAACCACCCTTCTGTCTCCATGAATTTGGCTACTCTAGGTGCCTCAGATAAATGGAATTGATACAATATTTATTCTTTTGAGTCTGCCTTGTTTCACTTAGCATAATGTAAATTTCATAAAATAATCTTCTTCTGACTTTTTCAATGATTTAAAAAATGTAAAAACCTTTCTTTGTCCCCTCACCAGCTATACAAAAGCTACATTTGACCCGTCGGCCACAGATTGTCAACCCCTAGTCTAAAGAAGGTTTTCATCAATGCAAGTCCAACCCTCTGCTCTTTACACATGCTTAAACTAGGACGCAGAGAGGCCAAGTGACCTGCCCATGGAAACACAGCTGCAAAATGGCCTTCCTCACATCAGAAGCTGGGAATCGACACCCCCAGTTTGGTCTGGAAACAAAGAAGTAAAGTTTGGATCCCCAAGTTTTTCACTGAAAGCGGTGCCATGCTGGGTGACTCCGTTAGAAGCTGCATTGCTGCTGGTGAACACACAGAGGAGGTCTCCACCAGCTTCCCATCCTGCAGATGGATTGGCAACGCATGAGACACTCGGCTTTGGAAGAAATGTCAAGTATGCACTTGTCCTTCTGACTGTCGTTCAAGTCAAACACACTGGGCCAGACAGTGAATAGTCAGCTTTATTCACTCAAGCCCTCCTTTCATTGGAACATGCATTAGTTTTATATGGGGTGACTTGCCAGATGCTTAAAAGACACATTTTAAAGAATAACAAACACTCCTCTGTTCCTTTCTGGTGGCCGAGGGGGTCTTGGGTGTACTGTGCCAGGCTCTCAGCAAGCCCAGCCTTCTTCTGGCTTCCTTCACCCCAGTCAGCCAGAACTCACACACTTTTCTTCAAGCCACTGCTGTTGGCCGGACCGCGGGCAGGATAACCAGAGGGGGCTCGCTTGAAGGGTGGAGGTCAGCCTTCCCCACGACTGCACAGCGACGCGACACGCGCCAGTCGTTTTGAGTTGGGGTGGCAATGCAGCCTGACATCCTGCACTTCAAGGTCAGGGCGGCAAGAAGAACAAGCAGAGATTATATGCAGGGAAATACACAGTTCAGGTTCATTTTCAACAGCTGTCCTTCAAAAGCTGGAAACAGAGCCCACAGGGCAGGGTCAGAGGCATCGCCATCTGCTGTGTACGTCAGATGGTCCCACCACTTCCTTTTCACAACCACGCACCCCAGGAGTTAGGATGTCACGTCTCTAAATGGAGGTCAGATATGCCCTGGGGCTTGGCTTGGCCTCCGTGGTTTCGGGGTAACCTTCCCTCTGTGACATTATGAAGTGGATCCTTGGAGGAAAGTGTCCCCCAGGCCTCCACTCAAGCAGAACACGGGTTTTCCATTTTCATTTAACTATAGCCTCACTTTTGATGGATAGTCCTGGCTGGTCCGGTGGAAACTGACAAGGAAGAGCTATTGTGAGCTCTTGCCTGGAGTTCTAGTCTCAGGAAAGCCTATTGATAAGTACAATTTTGGGTCAGTTTTTTTCAAAATTTGTCATCAAGAATCCTTATTTATAACAAACCTCATCTTTAGGATCAAAGTGAATGGCTGGGAAGACCCTTCCTTATTTCTTCAGTAATGCTGGTTAATTGTAACTCCCAAACCGGATGAGCTCCACAAGCAGCCAACTTGGGGAGAATGACTGCACCATCATCATTATCATCAGAAAGATGATAGCAGCAGCTGCTAATTCCAGAGCTATCATATGAATACGGGCAAACAATCCCACAAGGCATGCATTCTGCAGGGGCGCTTGTGCGAGCCACGTGCTAAGCCTGTCACTCCCAGGGACTCAGAGAGGAGACTGGTCCTCAGAGGGGCTTCAACCAGGAGGGAGATGATACCTGCACATTCGTCACCATAACACAAAGCAGAGCATATTGAAAGGCAGGCAGGGGAAGTGCCAGCTCAGAGAAGGGAAGAGATTGCCTCAAGCCTGAAGAGGGATGAGTCGGGAAAGGTTCAAACCTGCAGGTATTCAAGTCTCCAGCACCCTTTTCTGGCAGCCGGCTGTACCCCTGCTTTTGGACCCGCACGTTGCTTTGTTCCTTACGACCCAGCTTCCTCAAACATCACTGCTAGTGACAGGAACCCCAACTCATTCCCTTGGCCTTGGGCTCTCAGCTGACTCCGTAGTTTTCCACAACTGGAGCATCATCACCTTGCCCCACTCAGGTGACCCGGGGGTGAAGTCCAGACCTTGAGCCCCATCCCCTCGGGGCCCACCCTACGCCTGCTGTCTGCAGGAAAGTCTGCAGGCACCCACTCAGGGAAGGGCTGCCTATGCAGGAGGACTCATGTTGGAGCCTGTCAGCAGCCTGGCTTTTGAAAGCCTTGGCACCCTGCGGACAGGGCTCATCTCCCTGACGGCTCCAGCTGAAGGGCCTGGTCAAGTAGCAGGTGCCAGAGAAAAGAGGCAGGTCACCAACGTGGCAGGTCACCAGTGCCCTGGAGAGAAAGGAAAACAGACGCAGTGGAACCCGAGTGACCTGACACCTCACCAGAGAGTAGTGCTGGAGAGGCAGATTTGTGAGGTCAAGTGCACGAGCTTCTCCGCTTTCGCTGTGATTAAACAGAAACTTTTGTACACCACACTATAGATGTCCCTAACGTTTCTAATGAAAATTCTGACAAATTTGGTGGCAGAAATAAATAAAAAGTCTGCACAAAAAGTATCATAATGAAAAGTCAATGTCAAACGAGGGAAAAGATTTATAAAATATATATTAAAGGGTTACTGTCTTCAGAACATAAGCAACTATTTCCAAACAAGAAGCAATAGATGCCCAATATTTTTTAAATTGCAAAAAAAAAAATATGAAGAGACAGTTCTTAAAGAAGAAATGAAATTACCAATAAGTATTCTTTTAAAAACTCCCTAGTAATCAGAGATTTTCACATTAAAGTAACTTTCAGGCACAATTTTCCACCTATAAAAAGGATGCAGAAACCAATGGGATGCCTTTTTATAATAGCAAATTGTAGGGACAAAAGCAGCCATATATTTCTGGTGGGACTGAAATTTGGTCTATCTTCCTAAATGGCAGTTTTCGAAACACATTTTTAAAAATGTGTTTAGGGCCGGCCGAGTGGCGCGGTGGTTAAGAGCTGGCTTGGGATGCCAGCAGCCCCGATTCGGGTCCCACATATGAGGGCCAGTGACACTGCCCTCAAAAAATAAATAAATAAATAAATTAAATAAATAAAAATGTGTTTAGATTTTGTCCCAGCACCCTTACATGGAAAGAAGTATGGGGCACACCAAAATTTACTTATAAAGCACATTCACTATATTACAGATTATAAGAGTGAAAGACAAGAAACCATTTAAATGGCCAAGAGTGAATCAACTAAAAATAAAGAGCCAAATGATAAAATAATACATAACCATTAAACTTTAGGGAAAAGTTTAAGGTCATGAAAAGATGTTCACAGTAAATTAACTGAATAAAAGCATATTGCAAAACAGTGTGGTATTGTGACATTTTTGTTTTTAAAAAAGTCTCAACTGGTATTTATATAGAAAAGCATCTGGAAATATAATGTACGCCGAGGTGTTAATGGAAGTTGTTTCTGAATAGGTGGAATTGTGTGACTTTTCTCTCTTTTTTCTATTTATTTATATGATCTGATTTTCTGCAATGCTTATGTATTTTTTTGTAAAGAAAAAAAGTTATTTTAATAATAAAAACATATATACAATAAGACTAGGAATAATATTTGAAGCAAAGAAGGAACATTGAAGATAGCAAAAGTAGAAAAAGCATCTAGAAACACATGAAATAGAAAATTATACAACAGACATTTCAACAAAGATTAATATATTGCTAGTTAACAAAGACATGGAAAAATGTTCAGCATCATTAGAATGAAAGAACAGCAAAATTAGTAAATGGAAGGGAATAATTCCTCAATTTCCAATTAAAGAAAGCATTCATGCTTTTAAAAAAACACACACCTGATTTTCATTGAAAACTATTACACATGTGCTTTATAAAGAGTTGAATCAACATGAAACATTGAAAGACACATCTCAGTCTCCACCTCCCAGGAATCACAGTGTTAGTATTTGGTGAACATCATTCTGAATTTCTCTACAGCTAGAAGAATGAGCAGAAATAATTATAGAGCATTTTTGTTATATAGATTATATAATATAAATATTATATGTTATATATTATATTAATGTGTGTTAGTTATAATATAAATGTTAGAAACATAATTATATACAGGATATATGTATCTATATATGTGTTATATATAGATACATAATTTTGTTCTTTTCTCATTGCAGTTTCCTCAATGCCCAGGACACTGTCTGGCACACAGAAGCTCTAAATAAATATTTGCTGAATTCATGAACTGAATCATATCATGTCATTTTAAAATAAAAAGAATTTAAATTCATTTTATGAAAGGTTAAAGGGCTGAAGGAAGTTCTAAACTTCAAATAAATGTTTGTTGTTCTTTGAATTTCCAAAAGAAATATTAGTTCTTGTCGACTCCTACAAAGTTTTAAAAAATGGTGTCATGAAGTGATTAGTCATTAAGCTTTTTTTCAAATTTTTATGTTTTAATTTTGATTTTTTTATTCTTAAAAGAAAATGGAAATTTGAACTCATTTCCTCCCACCTCCCAGTTTTTGTTTTGTGCATTATATGTCCAAGTTCTTCTTTTTAATTCATCGTTTCTTCATTCTTTTCTTATTAGTTTCAGGTATATAAAAAACATAATGATTAGACATTGACACACCTCACAAAGTGATCACCGCGATAAGTCTACTAGCCATCTGACACCGTCTGTAGCTATCACAATACCACTGACTCTATTCCCTATGCTGTACTTTACCTCCTGTGACTATGTATCTATATATATATATTGACATTCATCTTTCTGATTGGTGGGCTCTTTCCCAGAAGAGCACACAGGTGCTAGAGATCCTGAACTCTTTCCTGCTCCAGGGTCTGCCTGCTGCTCTTTCACTTAAATGACAACTCACATCAGTTTAATATTTTTGGAGTTTGCTTTCTTTCTTTCAGAACATTCTAGACATTGCTCCATTGTCTTCTCTTAATGAGTCTGGGACACCTGACTTTTCCCCTTGTAGCTGCTTCTGCCCGAATGTCTGAGAAGTCTTTGTTTATCCTCCAAGTTCAATATCTTCTCCAGGATACAGCTGAATGTCAGTACTTACATATTTTTTTTCCTGATGCCCTTTTGATCTAAAGGTTTGTACTTTATTTCTGATGACTTATCTCTCTAAGTGTATTTTTCCTTATTTCATCAGACACATCAGTTATCATTATATTGAGTGATATCCTCCGCTGTCATCATCTTCTTTCATCTAATTTGCCTTTTTTCCTGTGTATTTACCATGAATAATTTCAGCAAATCTTCCTTGTCAATAATTTGATTTTTTCAGAGGTATCTTATTTCTTACTTCGGATGTATTAAGCCATCAAGATTATTTTTTAAACTTGGTATGTTTCTCTTGCTCTGAAATCTTTTTAAATATTATTCTTTTATTTCACAGTGTCTCATTTTTGAGGTCCTGTTTTACTGAATTCATGGTCTTACTAAGTTCTTCTGTTATCTCAAATGTTCAGAGGTAGTTCCTCAAATATGTTTTCATCCAAGACAGGCCCATCATCTATTTTCTTGCCAACTACGTCCCCTTTCTTTTGTTTGCCGTTGTTGCTTGCTCTAATGTGTTTGCACGGTTGCCATACCACGTCTTATCTTAGTCAAGTTTATTGAGTGCAGCTCTGTACACATCTGCTCTGAACAGTGGGAGAATTTTCCTTGATTCTGCCTTTTCATATTATCTGGGGCTCATTGTCTTGTAGGTGACGGTGTGGGGGTAGATTTTACTCAATTCTCCTCTCGTCTGTCGTCTAGGGACACAGAGATGGGGAAGAGGCAGGTCATGCCTTGTCGTGGAAGCCTGGGCTCTGCTCTCTCTTTTGGGATGCCACTAAATGTCATAAATCAAGGTCCCTTCCATCCAGGCAAGGCTGCATCGCCCTTCTGTGGTTTTTGGCTTCGTGCGCAACGGCAAGCCTTGGCAACTCCTCCTCTCCCCGAGGTTAGAAGGTGACATTTAGGGCCTTCCAACTTCAAGGGATCTTTTCAAGTGGCTACCTACTCTTGCCTTCTCTTCTAGAGATCCTGTTTCTCTCTAAATTGAAGAGAGAAAAGTGCATTTCACCAACACTTTTCTTTTCTTGAAAAGAAAGGTTTGGACTCAGGAGCTGTACTATGTCAGAATTTTCTGACTCTTCACAAAGTCACGACTCTTCTAGACACAAAGGCAATTCCTCATTTGGTTACTATTTGCGGTTATTTTGCTTTTAAAATGTGTTTGTTTACTAATTTATTTCATGAAGCATTAGGAAGAATGTATATCCTTCTACTGTCTTCAGCCTGAAATCCCTCCCTACCTTCTTAAGCAGAATACACACAGTTCATGACTTTTCTGATGACTAGGGACCTCCCTGAGATCAGAATCACTGAAATGTTTCTTACCTGGGGCTGCCACTTCAGGTGTTGATGAAGTTGCTGTGGGAGGTAAGGAGGAAGGATCCTATGACAGAATCCAGTGGCTGATGCTGGTAGTTTCCTGCTCCCACCTCATAAAGGTGAGATTAGCCTGTAAAGCACACGCCCATCTGACTAGTGGGGAAAAGTGTGCTTTTCATAAAACCAAATTCACGGGAAGTCAAGAGGGAGAACCTCATCCCAAGGGTTTTTTTCCATTGCCCCAACTCATCATCTTCCCTGCTCTCAGGGTCATTGCATGTGTCACCACTATTGAAGAGTGATCAGTGCTGCTGGCATTACTAAGACAGGTGACAAAAGCCCTTCCCTGTCAGGTCGCCCGCTCTCCTTCCTGCCACCGCTCTAGAGGCAAGTCCTGCCGTTTGGAGACTATGACGGAGGCACTACCAGTCAGGGTTTCTTGGTGGAGAGCAACAGAGTGCAACTCTGGCTACACTGAGCAGAAAAGAATTCATGTAGAGTTATGGGGTAGTCCGCATATTCAAAGAAAGACTAAGTATTCAAACCCAGAAAAGAAGGGCCAAGGCAGTGCTAGGAAACTAAGAGAGAGGACGCAGAGGACAGTTCCTTCTCAGCACCGTCGTTAAAATAAATTAGCTCCAACCATCTTCATCCCCAAGTCGCTCGGTTCAAAACTTAAATTCCCGAAGAGAGAGGGCCTGCTGGCCCACCCCTTGCCTAAGCGAGAGCAGAGCAGGTCAGGGAGACAGCAGAAACTTGGTGTTGCTTTGGAGAATAAAAGAAGGGGGCCCGGGGCAGGACAGGCAGGCCCTCAGCTGTTTATATAAACTCAGCACCAGGAGATGACGTTTCCCCTCCTGCCACACCACAGGCCATCGTCCCCTTAGAAAAACATTTGACTTGATGAATTGTACGACACACACAAACACACACACACAAATTGCACCTTCGGTATGAAGCTACGTGATGGGTCGATTTTTCTCTGAAAATTCTAAGCCATAATAACATTTTATAGTCTGAATAACGCACTCTGGAGCTTAGGTTAAAATAGGGAGGTGACTCAGAAGGGAGAAATAAGTTTACAAACCACTAACCCTTGCCTTTGTCAGGATACACGCAAAAACCACAGTTTAGCGTTCGAGCAGGTGGTCCTTGTTTAGGTAAGCCAATGGTTCTGCAGAGGAAAGAACTGGTCAGAACAATTTAATGAGAGGCAAAATAGGTGATCCATCGGCCTTACACTTCAAAGGGTGGTCCTTGGGCCAGCAGCAGCTCTGTCACGGGGGAACTTATTAAAAATAAGAAAATAGAATCTCAGGTCCTGCCTCGGACCTACTGAGTCACAATCTGCATTTTAATAAGACCTTCTGGTGATTTCCATGCACGTGAAAATTTGAGAAGCACAGATTCAGAGCACAAACGCTTAAGTCCAACTGCCCGTGTTAGCAAGTAGATGATGTGAGAAGACTCCAGAAAGGAAGCCCTGCTGACCAACACAGGTGGTAATGACAGGATTAGAAAGCCGCCATTTTTCTATCCCGTGTGATAGGACAGATGCTGACAGCGCTCACTGCTGATTGATGGCTGCCGAGACAGATGAAAGACTGATGGGACACCGCCGGAACCCACAGAACAATCTTCACATCATTAGAAATGAATCACTGGACAGTCCACACGATGGAGGAGCAGCCCCCATGAAAGATTCTAGAAAATCAAACCTGAATGGAATCCCACCTCTAGTTCGAACTCCCAGTTGAAAAGAAATATAAGGGACAGAGATCCACCAAGATTTAATACTTTACAAGTAAATGGCACGGGGAAAATAAGTGGGGAACTGTTCTGGATCAGAAGAGACTAAAAACTGAATATAGTGTTGGGTGGCTTCACTCTGATTCAACAGCAAAAGGACATTTTGGGGGCAATCAGGGAAAACTGAACATGATGGACCAAGTATTAGATGATATAAAGGAATCATTTGGGGGGGGGTAGGATAATCGTATTATGGACATATAAAAAAGGAAAGTCCTTCTCTGTTACATCAACTGACTAATGTATATTCAGGTGAAATGATATGATAACCAGGATTAAAATATTTCAGAAAGCCACATCACGTGTGGGGAAGGAAGGTAAACAAGATGTATCAGCAGGGTGCTGATCATTGTTGAAAGTGGATGTTGACAAATGGAGGTTCATTGTGCTATTCTCTCTACTTCTGGGTATGTTTGACGTTTTCCAATGGAAAGAGTTTAAAGAAGAACACAAACCTGTCTGGGTTCCTATGTTGGCTACAACACTCCATCCCTCGCTGTGTGACCGAGGGAACGTTACTGAACCTCTCTGTGCCTCAATGTCCTCATCGACAAATACGAATAATAACAGTATGTACCTCACAGGCTTGTTGGGGGGATTCAGGAGGCAATACGTGTAAAGCACATTCAAACATAGCTGGCACACAGTAAACACCCAATACACCATTGACTCAATATTTAGGCCCTCGCTCAGGTTCTGCAGAGCCACACACCTCGACCAGGCATCTCTGAATGCCCTGCATCAATAACATCATCTAAAGACAAAGAGGAACATTATGGGAACGTTAGCAAATGCAAGAACTGTCACCTTGTCCTGATTCTGCTTGAATCACCACCCACTATCAATTAGGAGAGAACCAGCACTGTCTGAACATGCTAATTCCATCCAGTCGTAAGTCCCTGGCCCTGCATTCAGGCTCAGAAATCAGTCGCCTGAAGAACCCATAGAATGCTGCTAGGAGGGCACCTCATGCTGGCTAATTTTCTCTACTGAGCTTTCATAGATGCTATGTCTCAGTCAAAACGGTCCTTTCTGAAGAGAGACCACCACACACACCCAGGCGTGCGGCTCTCACGGTGGTGTGCCTCAGAATCGCCTGGCAGCCTTAGTGAAATGCACGCTGCTTACTATTTAACATTCCTGGGGCTTCAAATGACTGCAGCCTTAAAGGAGCCTCAGTTTTTGCATCTGTAAAATGGGCATAAAACATCCCCCTAGATGGATCCTTGGAGGAGTAGTTGAGTTAACATGCCTACAAAGCACCCCACTCCAGGAAAGATTCTTGGTGACGGCTGGGTCCTTCTCTGAGGTGACTTCTCCCCCTCCTCAGCCATTTCCCACCCTGCCCTCCTGTTCTCAGAAGAAACCTCTCATTTCGCTTCCATCGGCCTTTACTCTAATGTCTCCTTTTCTATCTCCTAGGCAAGGAGGCACCTGTGGGGCCAGTGTCCCACCCCAGCACCTCTGCTGGGCTATCTCCCCAAATCCTCATACATCCCCGCCCACCTGGGCAGCCCGCGGCCCCTCTGCTCTGAGTTTGAAGAGTAGGAGTTTTGTGTGTGTGTGTGTGTGTGTGTGTGTGTGTGTGTGTGTGTGTGTGTGTGTGTGTGTGTGTTTGAAAGCAGTGTCACTGGCTCTCCTATGTGGGACCCAACCGGGGCCGCCGGCTTCCCAGGCCAGCGCTTAACCACCGCGCCCCTCGGCCGGCCCGGAATAGGAGCTTTTTAAGATGCTTCAAACTGGTTGCTTCCACCACTGGCCACTTGCCCCGCTCCACACACTGTAAAATCCCCAGTTGAGGCTCCCATCTCGCCTTACAAGGCGTGTCTAAAACGTATGAGATCCAAAAGGCGGGGGGACCTTTGACTCCTCTAGGAACACTCCCGCTCCCCTTGAAGGAGAGGGAAAGAACAGAATCTATGGTTTCTGGCTTTCCACCCCACTTCCCGGAGGAGACTGCTGCCCATCATTATGAGGGAAGCACTAAGGCCCCAAGGCCTGGTGGCCCCGAAGGCCCCGAGGGGCGTGACCCGGAGCAGAGGGCCAGCTCCGCTGGGCCAGTGAGAACAAGGTGCTCATTCCCCACATTCTCTCGGGACTGGGGTGTGCACTCTCTGCTGCTGTCAAAATATTCCAGATGCCTCAGCGTGCTCCATAGTCTCTCATCAACGTGACCTCCCTCCAGTAGGCGCAGAGGCACCAGCTGGGGAACCAGATGGTGCAGGGTCTGGTCCGGGCGGCCCCAGGAGGGAAATCAGCCCCCGTTTCTGCCCCTTGCAGCACAGGGCAGCCCATGTGGCGGTAATGTGACACCCAAAGTCACACCAACAGTTGATGCAACTGAGAGCAGAGCATCAGGCAGGGGGAGAAGGCCCAACCCCCACCCTCTCTGCCCCCGCCCCGAGCTGCCATGTGATGCCCACACTAATGGGCTGCGTGCCCCCAGCAGCCTGGCTGTGCCCATGGGGCAGAAGAGGCAGCCCCAAGCGCAGACCAGCAGATTTCGGAGGCCACAATCGCACCTTCTGCTCCAGGTCACTGGCCACTGGCATGGCAAGGCCACAGCTCCTCCTGTCCACCAGGCTGGTCACGGCTGCCAGGACTCCTCCTAAGGTCACCCAGGAACAGGGCTTTTCTACCAAAGGAGAGGCGGAGAAGCTCCCATGAGGCTGCACACACAGCCCAGGCAAGGGCAGAAAGCCTGTGGCATCCAGCACCCTCCCCCACTGTGGTGGGAGGACCCGCAGGCCTCACCTGGGAGATTGTTGGAAGCGCAGAGTCTCAGGCTCCGCCCAGATTTGACAAACTGGCCTCCACGGCTACAAGGTGGGCAGGTGGTTTGCAAGTACACTAAAGTTCAAGAAACACTATAGTTTATGAAGCTTGTTGTGTTTCAGCCAAACCTGCCGAGGTCGCAATCAGATCCTGGTGAGACACCACTTGAGAAGTTGGCTCTGGCCTCAAAGCCACTGGGAACAGGATGTGGGGAGGGGCTGGCGAGGAAGTGTTGGCTCTGGTTTGAATCCCCTTAAATATGGACTCCACACTGGCGTGCACAGCCCCACTCCTCTTTGTGTCGGGCTGACGAGGAGGTGGGGAACGCTGTGGCTGCTGGCCAGGTAATCACAGGTGCTGATGCTTACTGAGTTCCATACAAGAGAGGCCCACGGTTCCCATCTCAAGCCCACCGAGAGTTCACCCAGCAGACAAGACAAGCCAGTTATGTTTTTGTACTGCTTTTTCCAATGCACCAAATTATAATATGAATTATTGTTATTATTACCATAATTTTAACAGCTACACTCACCAAAAACTTACCGCAAGGCAGGAAGGGTGGCGGAACGGCCACAGGCTTGGCTTCTGAGCTCACAGTTTGTGTAACCTTGGGCAAGACATTTAAGTGACCATAAGCCTCAGTTGCCCCTTCTATAGAATGGGGATAATATAGTTAGTTCCATCTTCTTTACAGGTGATTGTAAGGAACAAATGGGACAGTGACTGTGAAAGCCATACAAATACTATGTACAATTATGAGGGTCGGCTTTCCGTTAGACCGGAACTAGGAGCGATCCTCTTAATGATCGTAGAAGAAAACCCATACGAGGTGGACCTCCAGCACTGCAGGGGACCCCAAGAAGCCACTCAGTCCAGCCCCCAGACTCCCGGAATGAATGGCCTTGCCAGGCTATGGGACTCTGATGCATCCACTTATTCAAAAAGAATTTTGGGGATGCCAAGTCTGGGCCAAGCACTCTTGGAGGTGCTGCAGAAATATGAGTAGAACAAAATGGAGAAAAATCTCTGCCCTCGTGGAATGTACCTTCTGATCTCAGGGAAAGCAGTGTGTGCAGGTGCAAACACATGGTTTCATCATTCATTGTACTCACTCACTCACACCTTCATCTGGCAAACACGGAGGACTGACCACCCTATGCTAATTAAAGAAGACAGGCCCCACTGTGGATGACCCAGGGCAATTATGTGGGGATACACAACATCTCATCTGAGCAAGAAGGCCGCCCGATCCACCTGCCCATCTCGCCAAAATGCCACTCTTTTGAGACCAGACTTGTCCCTCAGGCTGTCATTTAAAACACAGAGGCCCCATGAAACCAGAGCCATAGCCTTGCTGTAAACTAATTTATCAGACAACTGGTCAACCCGAGAAAGCAGGAAGGTGGTGGTACATAAGAAGCAGGTGTACACCAGGTGCACAAAAGACGGGGAGCAAAGACCAGGTGGCTGGAGCCAGATAATGCCCATCCCTGGCCGTGGGCTGAGGAGGCAGAACATCTGCTGGGTCCCTAGGAGAGCAAGAGTGCTCAGCCTGAGGAGGAGGTGATGGGGCCGACCCAAGGCTGCGGGGCTTCTCTCCCTGGACCCGAAGCCTCAGGATCAGGGTGAGAAAGCCCTGGCAATGCCAACGTGACACGAGAGGGAGGAAACATTAAGTCAGTGACTGCAGTGGGTGTATGGGCCCAAATGAGATCAGATCCACGTGATAACTGAGTTCAGTAAACACGTCCTTGGACCAAGCATCGAGCCATCCGTGCACCCAGCAGGATGGTGAGGGCTCAGGGATTCAAGGCAGGTGCATTGTGATGAAGGGAAGGTAGCGGAAGGGGAAGCCGACTAGGCAAGGGCTGATATGAAGACAAAGGGTGCAAGGTGCTAGGGTGGGGATACAGGCCAGAGCGGAGCTAGCATGAGGGTTCAGGTCTCAGTGTGGGGCGCAGGGTGACGGAGGGAGGATGGGGAGCAGTAGATACCTGCTGTACAGGCTGGAAAGTTGCAAATAAGAGTGGGAGGGAAGTGGGAGAAGGTGAAGAGAGAGAAAGGGAGGGAGGGAGGGAAGGAGAAGAGGGAAGGGGAAGAAAGGAGCATGTGACTGAAGCACGGAGAAGCAGATAAGCAGCTCATGGACCCAGGAGCAGCCTGTGCCAGCCCAGTGCCGTCCAGCTCGGTCCTTGGCCTCCCAAGCCTGCCTGCAGCCCATCAATGCCGTGTTTGTGATTCAGGTACCAGCCCCAGCCCCGCCTCTGCGGCCATTGGAGAGCTGAGGCCTCGCATCATCTGGTACCCCATGCGGTGGGGCATGCATAGGGCAAGGAGGCCACCTCTCCCACTGGCACCAGAAGCTGCAAACAAGCAACGTATCACTGCCCCTTTGTGCGGGAACAATGGGCCCCCCCTCCCGCGAGCCCCACCAGCCAGAGCGAGGAAGTCTCAGGACAATGAGCTTCCTTCCCCCACTTCCTAGCCTGCACAGAAACGTGGGGAAGGAAGCCTCCTGTCGCAAGGTCTCACTTGCCTGTTCTCATCGCCTTGAAACCATCCGTGCCGGGCTACCTCCTTAGCCCACACCTGTCCAGTTTCCCAGCCCTGCCCACTGTACATCCCCAGCAGTTCCCTCATCTCCATGACCACCTCGTCCTCTGTCCTTCCATCTGTGTTCACAGGAAGGACTCTTCCACAACCTCCCAATCGTGCATTTGGATCCCTCTTGCTTTCCCTCTCTCCCATCTTGTTCCACCTCAGGCTGTTCTCCACCAGCCGCCAACAAGGTCATGCCTATCGGTCAGCTTGGGCTGCCATAGCAAATACCATGGATGAGGCGTGGAGCGGGGGTGGGGGCTTAAACAATAGACATTTATCCTTTCACAGTTCTGGAGGCTGGGAGTTCAAGATCGGGGTGTCAGCAGGTGTGAGCTCTCCTGAGGCCCTCTCCTGGGTTTGCAGATGGCTCCTTGGTGCTGTGTCCTCCGCGTGTGAGCACATCCCTGGTGTCTCCTCCTCTCCTCACAGGGACACCCATCCCACTGGCCCCACCCTGATGTGCTCTTTTAACCTTAATTACCTTTGGAAAGGCCCCATCTGAAAGACAGTCACAATGAGGGTGAGAGCTTTAACATATGCATTTTGGGGAGACACAGTTCAGTCATAATATCTCTGTACTTCACCAGCAGCTCCTGTCACCTCCCCAAGGCTTCTGAGTGCAGCCTACAGAGTCCCCACACCACAGCCCTCTGGGACACACAGCCTTACCTCCTGTTCCGTTTTCCGCAGAACTGCGCACTGCAGGACACTACAGTATATACTTATTTGTTGTTTGACACTCTACTGAAACACAAGCTCACAGGAAACAGAGTTTGTCTGGTTCAGCAGAGAATACCCAGTCCTTGAAACGAGACCTGGTACTCAGTAGGTGCTCAATAAATATTCACCGAAGGGAGGAATCTCCCGCTACTTCCCACACTGCACTTTGCTCTCCCCTCCCCGCTTTGGAACTCTGAGCTCCGCTCCTGCTGTTCCCTGGGCCTAGAACACACTTCCAAGCCCTCCTTTGTTGGACAAGTGTGATTCATCCTCCAACATCCAGCTCAAGAGACTCTCCTTCAGGTGCTTGCTCTGCAGCCCGACTGCGGGCCCAGTGCCCGGGGACAGGCCATCGGACTTGCCGTGCTGTGTGGAAGTTATCTGCTTATGCACGGCTGTTTTCATCCAGCTGGGCTGGAAGCTCCTCTGGGGCAGAGCTGTGTCCTTCCCATCTCCTTCTCCCGGGCACCTAGCACAGAGTCTGACTCCCAAAGCAGCATAAATCTTTTCTGACGCGCGTTACACCTAGCTATCATGCCGCCTCTGTTCTAAACCTTTGTCCTCTCATTCATTTGTTTCACCATCAAATAATTATTGAGCACCTACTACGGAGTGTCTTCACCTCGGGTCTGTGAATTCAGGGAGCCTGTGAACTTAGATGGAAGAAAATGACACCTGTAATCTTACTGACCTCAAATTAACATTCAGCATTTCCATCAGTCATAACCACAGCAGTGTGACTGGCACCTGTGGCTTCTGTCACCAATAGAAATCTGATAGTTTCATATCCTATTATAACTGCCACAGACATTGTAAAATAGCATTTGCCCACATCACTACCTTGAAATGTAGTTGTGACAGTAGTTATTACACCCATATTGAATTTCATTATTTAATGTATGAAAAGAAGTATAAACATTATTATACTGCACAACCATTTTGACAACCATTTCATTTCAATATACTTGGTTTCCTTTGTAATCTTATGTATTGTATTATGTGCATTTAAAAACATGGTTCTGAGGGGACAGCCACTTAGCTCAGGTGGTTAGAGCGCAGTGCTCATAACCCCAAGGTTGCAGGTTCGATCCCCACATGGGCCACGGGGTTGCGCCCTCCACAAGTAGATTGAAGCAACTACTTGACTTGGAGCTGATGGGTCCTGGAAAAACACACTGTCCCCAATTAAAAAAAAAATTTTTTTAAATTATCTTTTAAAAACAAAAGAAAACATGATTCCGAGAAGGTCACCAGGTGGTGAGGAGACCTGAGGCCCCAGGCAGCACTCATCCAGGTTCTGGGTCTCCGACGATGAACAAGACCAAGGAAATCCGCGCCCCACAGAGCTGCGCTCCTGGGGTGAGACAGAGAATGGACACGTGCACAAATGAACATGATAAAACCGCACATCGTGACAACACTGTGAAGAAGCTATAACAGGGCAAAGCGTACAGAATGACTGGGTGGGCGAGGAGGGGCTGTTTCGACAGTGTGGTCAGGAAAGGCTCGAGAGGGCAGGGGATCTGAACAGAGACCTGAGCAGTGCAAATTGCTGGGGGACCAGGGACCTGGGCAGCGGTGACGGAAAACGAGAAGGCCCTCAGGCGGGCCTGGAGAGGCATGTGGCTCTGTGGCTGGAGGAGGCCAGGAGAAGGGCGGCTGGCTGGTTTCACCCTGCAGGACTCTGCAAGCTGGGGATGGAGCTACGGTCTTATCCCATGTGTAACGGGGACTGCTGGAGCCATGACAGCAGAAAGCAGAGATGCTTCCCAATCTAATTTACAGTTGAAAGGATCACTTGGGCTGCCATGGGGAGATGGAGACAGGGGCTAGTGAAGAGAAGCCATTGTTCTCACCCAGCCAAGAAACAATGGAGCCTTGGACCAGCGCGGGAGCTGGAGAAGGGATGAAAAGTGGTTGGATTTGGAATATTTTTTGAAAACAGAGATGACAAGGTTTTTGATGGGCTGTAGGGGGCTGGGCAGGGAGACGAGGGCTGCAACGCGGAATTGAGGGAACTCTCTGGCTTGGGGCCTTAGTGACCGGGTGGATGGCAGCGCCAGGATGGGGAAGACAGGCAAGGGAGCAAGTGGGGGCAGGGTGGGTCCCCGGAGCTCTGCTCCTGATGGCACCCAGGGTAAAAGCCCGAATCTTGTCACCTGGCTGTAAATCTACACCCCCATACCTTCAGGCAAATACTCTGCACCAGCCAAATCTGTCTGCTTACTGTACCCTTGTAAGTGCCCATTGTCCCCGCTTCACTCTCATCCCAACTCCCCCAGTCCCCCAGCTCCCACAGCAGCGCCCAGATAAAGCCCCACCTCTTCCCTGCAGACTCCCCGGCAAGTCCTTATTCCTCTGAAACCCTGCATACTCTGGGTCCCCTCCTGTGGTCCTGCCTGCTGTGCCGGTCACTTGTCTTCCATCCTCCCTCCGGGTGGGGTCAGTCCTTCAGGTCGCAGCCCAGGGCACATGGAAAGCAACCTGGGGCATGCATTGCAGATGCTGACCCACAGTGAAACTATGAGGGCCCTTGGGTCTGCCAACAGCTGGCACCACTGCTTTTGAAATCTTTGCTTGGTAGTCTCCCAATGGGAACAGTTAGTTAAAACCTACTAATTGAGTTATTATGAAATGTGACATTTCACAGTACCTGTGAAGCTCTGAAATTCTTCTAAGGACATTCCAGAGCCACTTTAGTCAGAAAACTCACGATGGAGGTCCACTAGTAGCACAGATGGATGCAAAACCAACGCACAGCTTGGTGGAATTTCTTAACTAGCTTTCCGGTCACGCTGGCCAGGCAAAATGGGGGAGATTCCTCTTAAAGCCATGTCCCCCAGACTTACGGTTTCCTCATGGTAAAAGGGGGGTTGGCTGGGTCTCCATGCCCCTGCAGATGCCAGTTTTGTTTCCTCTACTCAGCCACAGTACACAGTTCTTGGCCGCACTATTTAATCACAAGTGTGTCTCAGTGTCCCACAAACGTGGCAGTGTGCTTTGCTCCCTCAGCATGGACATTTCAGGCCGCCTGCCAGGTCAGAAATGTGTAGCTGGCTCTCAACATCCCACTACTGGTTTTCATGGTAAAATACAACCCTAAGAACTGGAACACCTTTAGGAGGTCCTGTAAGTTCAAAATTGCATTCTGATTATATAATAAAAGCTTCCTTCCATTCCTAAGCATCCACCAAGCGTCCGATTCACCACGGAAATCAAGCAGCTTCCAAGGATTAAAGATGGCATGGCGTCACAGCAGCTTTACAGAGTGGTAACCTGAAAGACGCTCTCACCTGGTGACCGGAGATAGCTGGTGTTTTGGGGTGGGACAGTTGCAAACATCACTGGCTTGTGCCCTTCTTCAATTTAATCAAACTCTAGTCCAGGAGACGAGAGAAATCCACCAGCCCCGGCTTCCATGTGCCATGTGGATGTATAGAGAACTGCCAGCCTCTCGCCAAGCGATGGACACGAGAAATGACCGCAGGGACAGGACAGAGGCCATGTTTCTCACTTACCACAGTGGTTCTGATTGGCTCTTCAGAGTTTCTGCTTCTGGAAAGCGGAATCAGAGCCAGCTTCCGGAGAAGACAGAATCAGACTCGAATCCCAGCCCAGGCACTCACCCACTTTTTGACTTGGGCCCATTTATTATCTCTCTGACCTTCAGTTTCCTCATTGATGAAAGAGGGTTAATACTTTAAAGAGAGAGAAAAGAAGAGGAATAGATGGTTTTAAAGTTCGGAGAACCATGCCTGGCACACAGCAGTTGTTCAATAAAGGGTAGCTACTGATATTATGGAGCAAGACCCATCCGGTAATTAGAAGACATTCGACACAGCAGGGCCACACTGAAGGGGAAAAGGCAGGGGCTCAATGAGGGAAGCCACGCACACAAGCAAGAACTACTCCCAACCAGATGCATCTGTTCGGTCTTTACTGCCACTCACGCCTGGTATCATTTCCCGGGCCCCGCGTCTGCTGCTGTGCACTGACCCGCCGGGCCCCCAGGCCTGTGCTGTACCCGCCAAGCAGTGCGGGGCGGAGGGAAGTGCGAACGCTGGCGAGAGAGAGGCATTGATGAATGTGAAGGAGACCAAGGAAGCTTTCACAGGCCAGATAGGTTTTTGCAGCCTATTGATTTTGGAAGCCCATTTGCAGAACTCGTTTGAGGGCTCATTCGGGAGGCCTGTGTGCAGAGCGGCGCCTGGAAAAATGAAGCAGAACACTTGTTAATTCCTTCTGTGGCTCTGGGGCCATCAGGCCGTGCCAGCCCTGCTCCATGGGCTTCGGGCTGGCTTGCTCCATACCTTCGCTCCTCCAGCCCTCCGGGGAGCCTAAGTGGGCAGCCGAAACCCTGCCTGCGCCACAGAAACAGCGAGTATATGAACAGACCAAGGAGGCGGCTGACCAGCTGCACATATTGTGAGTTAGACTTATTTCCATTCTTTTGATTTGCAGAAGAAAAAAAAGTTTCTTAATATTGAGAGGTGGATAGGACAGTGAGTCTGATAAATCTTATCAACATTTTAGCCTTCCACAATACGTGTCCATCATAGGTCCCAGCAGAACAGTGACCCACCTGGCCATTTGTGCTGCAGTCACCCAAAATCTAGACCTAAGTTCCTAAGATCTTCTGTATGGATGAAGCAGACTCAACTGATGGGCAGTTCAAACCATGAGGGCCATGCCAGGTTTTACCTGCACACAGTCAGTTAGAACATCAACTTACCATCTTTAAAAAGCCATCTTTTTTTTATCTATGTAGTTAACCAGACCTAGGGTTGAACCTGAACTCTGCCATCTACTAACTGCTTGATCTTGAGCAACAAAATCTCTCTAGGTCTCGTCACCACCTGGGAATGTTACCTACCTCATAGGATTGCTGTAACGTTTATTTCTCTGACTCCAAGGTGCATCATTATTGAACCATTAGTGAACTAAGAAAAAAGCCCAAACACTGTCAACTAGACCATGACACAATGTTTTCTCACCACTTACCAACAGGGTTCGTCAGACTATTAACCTCCTATCTGTTTTTGTATGGCCCATGAGCTGAGAATGGCTTTTATATTTGTAAATAGTTTCTGAAAAACAACAATAAAATAAAATTTCATGACACATTATATGAAAATTCAAATTTTCAGTCCATAGGTAAATATTAGAGGCTATTTCTACATACACAGGAGCACATTTGTTTACAGACAACCTATGGTTGCTCCTGCTATATAGCAACAGCGTTGGTCAGCTGAGACCAAGGCCAGGTTGTCTGACCCACACAGCCTACAATATTTGCTATCTGGCTCTTTATAGAAAAATGTTGCCAGTCCCTGGCTTAGAATGTTTAATACTTTTTAAGAGAACTCTTTTAAACTTATCTGGACAGAGTTGATATTTTTAAATCACATACCACTCTTACATTCTTGATAAAATGAGAAATGTAATTAAATTGACTAAAATATCCCTAAGCCCTCTTCTCACTCTGAGTCCTATTCTTCTCAATTATCTCTACCTAAGAGTTGCCACCACCCGTGTTTGCCCACACAGCAGCGCCCTCCGAACCTGTGGGAGACACAGCATTTCTGAAATTCCTCACTCTGGTACTAAGCGGCTTTTCTTCAAAGAATGCTCCTCCTTATCTCTGGGACTTTTGTCTAAGCCACCGACCCTGCAAGTACTGATGTTCACGGGCAGGCAGCAGTAACACCCACGGCTGGCTCTGTGATTGACAGCTAGGATAAAACCATGCTGATTTTTCTAATGTTAAAATGTGCATGTGTTGGGGAAGCACGCTTGTACGAATCTATGAAATCCGAGACTCGGCATGCTCGCTGCCTGACCTGCTGGAATTTTCAGTGCAAGTGCAGCCCCTCTTTGCCTGCCCTCGTCCCATTCTCACCGCGCTCGTGTCCCTGTTCCCAAGGAAAGGTTGATGAGATTTTTCGATTGTAAGCAACAGAAAGCTCTGACTGATTTAAGATATTTGGAAGGATGGAGGTGCTAACAGAACTGAAGGAAAGGCTGATTTGAATCTTGGAAAAGACTGGAACCAGATCAAGTCTGGGGATCTAAGTTACAAGAACCAGCGGATGTCACTTGAGCCCATTTGTTCAAGCCTGACTGGGGTCAGAGAGGCACAGCAGCCTCAAGGAAGGACTGTGACCGGGGGCTGCCAGCGGGAAGGAGAGAAAAATGACACCTTTGGGTGAACAGTCTTCTTGGGGTTCCTTGACTTCCCTCTAGGGGTGCAGAGTGTAGAAACTCATGAGGGCTCAGCAAAGTCATTTCTCATTCCTCTTGCCACAGAAAGGAGAAACGTCACCTAGTAAATTCAAATGATGGTCACAAGACAGGCTGGCTGCCTTCCACATTTGTCTACAGCAAGGTAGAAATCCACAAGGAGGACACCACTTGGGTACGGGAGTGACTTGTGAGTAAGTAAGTATGACTGCGTGCACCCAGCATTACACAGCTCCATGCAGAGTCCTTGAGGGAGCAAAGAAACCCTCCTCCTGGAAGCAGCTCATACCCAGGCAAGGTGGCAGGTACCCTTCTGTGTGAAGCTGTCCCTGAACCCCAGCGGGGTTAGAGGGCCCACTGTGTTCCACGGGCAGTTGGTATTTTTCTCACTTTTCACAGTGCACCATTTCTGTTGACTGACCTGGTTCCCTCGCCATATTAGTCAGGGCTCTCCAGAGAACCCACAGGATGTGTGTGTGTGTGTGTGTGTGTGTGTGTGTGTATACATATACATATATATAAAGAGAGAGAGAGAGAATTTATTCTAAGGAACTGGTCCACACAGCTATGGAGAGAGGCAAGTCTAAAATCTGCAGATGGGCCATCAGGCAGGAGACCAAGGGAAACACTGATGTTGTAGTTGAAGCCTGAAGTTCAAGTCTGCTTGCAGAATTCTCCCTGTCCTGGGTGGGCAGCCTTTTGCTCTAGTCAGACCTTCAACTGATTGGATGAGGCCCACCCACATCATGGAAGGCAACTTGTTTTATCAAGCCCACCAATTTAAATATAAATCTCATCTAAAACAACAACAGTCTCATAGAAATATCCAGAATAGCAACTCTCATCATGTTGTGGGGACTTCTGTGAAGGGAGGCACTAGGAGAATTTTCACTTTGCTGTTCTGGTAATGATGGCTGAATCTGTTAGTTAAAAACAATGAATAAGAAGAAGCATGTGCCGCACGGCAGGCCAAGGGTTCAGGCATTGGCTTCCAGGTTCAAGAGCAGGGAGCAGTTCCTAGGGGAAAGCGATCTTTACGCAGTGGGAGGGCTGGCCCTAGGTTTTAAAGGACCATTGGAATTTGGGGCGGTAGAAAGTGTCCATCTCAGTTGGAAGGAATGTAACGCGCTCAACAGCAATTTCTTGGGTGCCCATCATGTGCTGGGCACCGTGCATACAGGGCCCGTGGGGAGGCTATCAGGCATGGGCACGGGGGCAGAGGCCAGCCTCTGGAAGGTCTTAGTGGAGGCTGGAAAAAGTACCCAGTTTTTATCAACAGAATCCTGTCCAAAGCTCGAGAAGGTCTGTTTGGTTATCCAGGCCCCAGCTTTTCACAAGACAGGGTGGCGGGTGCATTGGATGGACCCCAGGAGCTGGCCTCCTTGACTCTCTGGACTGTTCTTATCTGCAGACTGGATTAGGGGCCTAGACCAGGAGTGTGTGGAGGCCCACGCCCCCTGCAGCCCCTGAGGAAGCAAAGGGGAAGGAAGGCTTCCTGGTCAGGAAGGTGTTGTGCTGGGAGGCCCTGCCGGCAGCCCGCCTGCTTGGTGGGGTGAAGCAGCCCAGAATTTCCGCCGGGAGAGCCAAGTGTGGAAGCAGCTCTCAAAGCGTCTCTTCCAACTGTTTGGGCAGCCAGAGAGCACGGTGCCAGGTGCAACAGTGGCGGCGTGACCCAGGGGAGCCTCAGAACCAACACGCGGCCTGGGGGGCCTGGCCACTGGTCAGCAACAAGCCTGCGGAAGCGACAGCAGGAAGGGAACACTGGGGTTCCGGACAGGCGAGGGAAAACCCACATCCGCTGGGCCCACGCACTGTGCAGCTTGTGCAGGCCGAGAGATGGAGGCGCCAGCTCCTTTCCCAGAGAACACAGCATCTTTATGCCACTTCCAGAGCCACGCTGTCTGTCAGGGAGCACGGGCGCTAATCTTCGCCTGCGGTGGGGCCGGGAGGGGAGTGGGGAGCTGATTTTCAAGGGAAAAGTTGTTCTGTGGCACAACATGCTACACCTGCTGGTCTAATTCAATTCAGAAATGACTGCTTTCAATTGCAGCAGCATTAAAACTCTCCTCTGAAGGACTTGCTAGGTTAGGTCTGTGTGTAAAGCGGAGGCAACCTGAAGACGCGGGAGCCAGCCCACGCACGCCCCCTGGTCCTGGGAAGCCCCAGAGCAGAGGAAAGGGGGGCGCCGTGCTTGAGAAAGCACGCCCTCTGGGAAGTCACAGAGGTCTTCTTTGGCCTCATGAAACCTCCTCCCAAACTAGTTCCTCTTCCAGATTCTCCGACTCTGTTAACTCAATTAAATGTAACCAGTATTTATTGAGCATCTACTATGTGGCATGCACCGTCATGGGCTTTGGGGATATGTCAGTGAACAAAGTAAGAAAACATTCTTGTTTTAATGGAGTTTGCATTCCAGCTGGTGTGGGGGGAGTGGGGAGACAGAAAATAAACTAAGCATAATAAGTAAATGATTTATATAGCGTGCTAAAAGATGATGGATGCTATGGGGAGACAAAGTGGAGCCAGGAGAGGGGCATGGGGGTACGGAGGATGAGGGCTGGAAGAGGGCAGGTCGTAGGACTGAATAGGGTCGGCAGGCATCACACTGTGAAAATGCGGGTCTCAGGACTGGGCTCTGAAACCCACCTGCCTTCAGGACCACTTTCTCCACCGGCTCAGAGGGCGGCCAGGATATGAGGCAGGCCCTTCCCGGGAGATGCAGTGCTCCTCTGACAGACAGCTCTGGCCAAGGACTCCCCCACGGCCGCTGAGCTTTCTCAGAGCCGCGCTGCAGTTGAGGATACCTCCACCCAGCCGGTGGCCTGCCTGTCCTCTCTCCTCCACCAGGGTCACAGCCCCACTGGGGGCCGCAGCCTCTCCCAGCCTCTCCTTGCTCCCACCTCATTTTCTCTCATTGGAGTTGTAATAAATCTCTCACCAGTTAATCCCATCTTGCCATCTGCTTCTTGGGGGACCTGAAGAGCAGAGATTGGACCCCACTGAGAAGGTGAGATCGGAGATTTGAACCACGAGTGGGGGAGGGGGATTAGCCAAATTAGTGGTGCCACATCCTCCCAGCCTGGAAACTTGGAGCTGTGTTGAGTATGAGCATCTGTGTATATATCATTCCTCCTTGACTTGCTTTGATGGCAGAAACCATGTTTTTTGGCTCTGCATCTTAGCACTTAGTATAGTGTGTGTAACAAAGGGGGCCCTCAGAAAATGAGGACTGAATGAATGAACAAATGCACAGCTGATTTGTGGGAGGGATGGATAAGTGGAAGGGTGGATAAATGGATGGATGGGTAATGGATTGGTTTATGGGTAGATGGATGATTGGATGGGTGGATGGATGTTTGGATGGATAGGTGGATGGATGAATGGATTGGTGTATGGATAGATGGATGTATGGATAGGTGTGTGATTGAATGGGTATATGTATTTATGAATAAATAGACGTATAGGTGGATGAGTGGAGGGGGATGGATGTTTGGATGGATGGATGATGGATGGATGGTCAAACTCTGATCCTTCCTGAACAACAGATCAAGGAAAGGGTAGTGCCAGGTACTGTCAGTCCTAGGAGGGGTCCTGAGGCAGCTGTGTGACTGATCAAAGTCATCAGAGGATGTCAGCAGCAGAGCTAGAAAGAGAACCTGATATTTTTCACTCCTAGAATCATCCCTTTGCCATGAATGGAGCGGCTTCCAGCCTAAAGTCTGACACTGCCCTCTGGACTTTACAGAGGCTCCTGCTGGAATCCCTGGATGCTCTCCCTGCCGCTGTTCCACGACCAGCCTACCCTTCTCTGTTCAACCCAAACACCCACCTCCTCTGTGAGCCGTAAGTGATCACCCCTCTTCTGGCCATCCACAGCAGCATTTAGATCTGTAGCCATACTCTTCAGAACTCTCACTCAGCATGTACAACTTTGTCACCTTTATTCTAGCTACCTACGCACATGTCTTATTTCCTTAGCTGAACAAGGGCTGTGTTTTCTGTCCCCGTAGCACCTCCCCAGGAACCTACCACATACCCTGTTGCCACTCAGTCAATCTTTGTGACTGAACTGCAGAACCATGAAACTGGGTCATCTACAAGTTTCTACGTGAAACCTTCCTACATGCCTAAGAATTACAGCACTATAAAAGATATATATATATATATTTCTCATTAGCCATCCCTGCTGTCTCAGCTTTCAGCAAAACCTTAAAGCATAAAAGCCAGTTTACCACATGCTCCCAAACAATTCACAGATTCAAAGCAGCAACAAAGACTGGGAACTGACCACATGCAAAAAAAAAAAAAAAATGACAAAAAAGATTAATTGCCTTTGGAAATAAGAGATGATCACCGAGAGCACAGTGATAGTATGTGCCAGTGGGAACACATTTGTAGAAATACCATATTAGTGTTGGCAGAGAACTGGATTGAAGCTCCCACTGCGACATCGAGGGGCCGAGTCACGTGCTTAGTAACTGGGTGGTGGGGAAGGCCTAATAATAGTTCTGTTCTTGCTAGCTCTGCACATTTGGGCCTGAAAGTGTCCCCACCAGGGGTTGCCCCTGGGAAGGCTGGCAAAAAGCCAGGCGACTCTCACCTGGAGACCTGCTCAGCTTATGGGGCATCTCAAGGGGCTGGGAGGGCCCTCAAACCTACGGGGAAGGGGCTGGTCAGTGGAGTAACATCTGACCAAGGGAGAGAGCAAGAGAAAGCAAAGGAGAGCGAGCGAGAGAGAACATACTCCAAAATCTCTCCACATCTCTCCCAGATCTCCCGGCCAGGTGCCCTGAGCCTCCCTTGAGGACTGGCAGTCAGCTCTCCAGGAGCAACAGGACAGGAAATGGCAGCAGGTCCACAGCTGGGTGCTGGAAAGTTGGCTCACAGGAGGCTGAGGAGGGGAGGAAATTTGTTTTGGATGTGGGACCCAGATGGGGTGGGAGTTTGCGGGGAGAGGAAAGTGAGGCAAGATAAGAAGATGCTGTGATTTAACTAGAAAGGGAGGGTTGGGGAGGTTGGGGGCTAAGTGTTAGATCTCTCCCATCACAGCCGCAGATGCCACCTTTCCTTCTGCCGGCACAGCGTGCATATGCTCCCCAGGCCAGCTCACACAGCAACAGCATGACTCAGTTGGTCCATGGCCTGTAGCTACCTTATCCACTGCCTTATCCAACACGGCAGCCACTAGCCACATGTGGTGATCAAGCGCTTTAAATGTGGTTCATCCAAATTAAGATGTACCGTCTGTGTGAAATGCACACCAGATTGCGAAGAGCTAGTATGAAAGAAAAAAAGTGTATAATATCTCATAACTTTTTGTATTGATTACATACGGAAACGATGCCACTTGCATACATGGACTAAATAAAATAAAGAAACATTAATTTCAAAGTTCCTTTTTACCTTCTTAAACATGATAACTAGAAAATTATAGAAGTGGCACATATTTGTGGCTCCCATTATGTTTCCATTGGTCAGCGCTGTTCTATATTCACCACCTCCACCTCCACTTCCCAATAATTCTGTTCAATAAATGCCGGAGGTGCAGGACACCACCAAGGACATGAAGATGTTCAGAAAACACTGCTGCATATTAGAATCACCTGCTCAGCTCTTAAAACTCCCCCTCTTGGCTACCCCCAGACTATGTCAGAATCCCTGGGCACAGGACCCCCGGCATCAGTGTTCTGTTAAAGCCCCTCAGGGGGTTCCAGTATGCACTCAGATTGAAAACCACCCGGGCAGAGAGGATGCCACAGGTAAATCAGGAGGCCGAAGAGCTCCCGGCAGAGGGACAGCTAGGAGGACAGAGGGTTTCTGGGTCAACTGGAGTTCCAGGAGGAGAGGAGGCTCGTGGGAGATAACCATGGGAAAGGCAGGTGGAGTCGGGTCTACGGGTCCTTGAAAACCAGGATTCAGGACAGGGGAGCCCAGGAGAGGCTCTGAGTCATGTGACCAAACTGATTTGGAAGTGGCTGGTTTGATGACAGATTTGTTAAGAGGAAGAGAGGAGAGGGATGGAAGTGGCACACAAAGCATCTGCTCATCTGGAGCAGCCTGGCTCTCCTACTGGACGGTTGCCCCTTGGGGGTGGCCCTGCCCTCACCCAGTTCTAGGTAGGCCCATGGCAAGGATTTGTTGAATGAGCCAATTGGTCACAGTGTCTGAGAAACTGTTTGCAGTCTGCTCCCCGCTTCCTGCCAGAAGATCAGGGGGAGCAAGGGCGTCACCCTTAGTTTGCCCAAAGCTCTGGGTTTTTCTCTCCAGGGAGCAGGGCTTGAAAGCTCTGCTGTTTCCTGATCTGTGGCAGTCACAAAGGGTCCACCATGATTCTAACAAGCCGGCCTTACACTGGCCCCTCACCCTCCAAGCTGTGGTCCTTGCTCGCTGCGCTCGGCCCTGCTGGAGAGCCTCAATTTCCATTTCCAGGGCTTGGCTGCTCTCCCTACAGGTGGCAAACCTGGGCCTGCCCACCCTCTCCCCCAAATCTGGGTGTCCTTGCTTACTGACATGTAACAACCGCTCAGCCTGCCATAAACTAGCCCATTAGAGTCTCTTGTGCATAACGTTTCCAGCAGTCAAGGCATGAAGCAGTTGGAGTAACCTCTCTGCTTCAGGTTGTCCAAGCATTTAGAAATGCACCTTCCAAGAAAAGGCATCAGTGGGTTTCTAAGTGCTACTGTCCTGCCACCTTGGGGTGCAGAAGGCCCACTGCAAATGGATCAGAGGCTGCGTGGGCTGCCCCAGCACCCAGCAACTGAAGGCTCTGGGCCGGCCCGAGGAAGGAAATGCCAAGTATCCAGGTCAATACGATCTTTAATGAAAGCTTGTTCCTGTAACCCATGAGCTGGGTTCAAAGAAATATCTATTAATTATGACTCTTTTGCTAAAACAACCACACCCATCTGCAGCTGGCTTTCTGCCAAAGAGGCATTTATCATTTTCTTGAATTCCCCTGGGAAAATCTGGTTTTCTTTCAGAAGGAAGCTGAGCCTTTCCCCCTAAAGCCAGCCTCTCTGCCAGACTGTGATCTGTCTGTCTGCTTCCCTGGGACTCCAGTGCCTGAGAAGAAACCAGTTCAGGGCCTTAAGCCCTCAGGGATGCTAATAGGAGCCTTGCTGAGGATGCTACAGCTGTCTGCCTCTCCTGGTCTCAGCTAGTTGGGCCTCTGGCTTTCCTTGCTTCTTCTCTATCCCTTTAATGCATGGCTGCTGCAGCAAAGCATGCTCAGGCTGCAGAGGAGGAACTGAACAGATATAGCTGATGCTTATTCTCTCTTGATAGATGGAGAAACAACTTGGAGAGTTTTAAGTGGTTAACTGCATTCACACAACACAAGTAGCCCCCTGGCCACCCAAATCAACACCTATTTGCAAAGTGACATATGCAAAATTGTTCCTTGTTTCGACTCCCTCAAAGGTCATTTTTCCTGCTCCATCAGTTCAACCTATATCTATGGAACGTCAATTATGCTCACCGCTGCAGGATACGGTGTCTGGAAGACAGTAGTTGCTCAATAAATATTTTTGAAGGAATGAGAGAGACTACCTCGAGGGACCCACAGACCAGTGAGGAAAGAGCATATAAATAAACCATGGCAACATAGCATGGAAAATGCTGGAGTGCGTGATGGCAGTAGCCTCCAAGAGAAGAGAGGATAGGCTCTCCAGAGGTGGTGACAGGAGGTGGGTGTTAAAAGTGCTATATTTTAACTGCCAGGCCCCTCCCAGCTTTTAGCCATTTATTTAACATTTTGTATTCTTTTTTTCAAAGGTCTTCCACACTGTAAAAGCCTCGGGCCTCAGGGATCTGTCCCAAAAAACCGGGTCCCAGGTAGGTAGGGCTGCCTCACAGAATCCTCAAGGAGGTGGGTTCCTTTAGTTCTACTATGGAAGATTACGGCCATCTCTAATACATTACTTTGGTCATAGAGTTGCCACATCATGATTCTCTCCCCATTTAAACAGCGTCCCCGAAAGCTCCACCCAAGCTTGGTCAGAGCTGGGACACATGGCTCCTCTAGCTGCAAGGAAGCCGGGGACTATAATTGATTAGTTGGGCTTGTTGCCTCCCTGAACAAAACAGGAAAATTTGCCATGTCTGCCACAGCTCTTTGCATCTGTGGTGTCTGATTTGTCCCCTACCCATTTCCCATTTAAACCTGCTCATTCCCTGAGCAATGTGGGGGCTGTCCTAGAGGGAGAGGTGGCCAGTGGCCGGTGGCTGGACCTGAAGCATGGGTAACGTGGGAACATCCAGAAACAAAGGAAGGACATCAGGAGGAGGAAACATCATGAGCAAAGCCATGGAGGCGGGAAAGAATGGGTCAGGGAGGGGACCTGGTAAAGGGGTCGGTTCCAGCACAGGGCAGTGAGACAGAAGACGGACAAATCAGGAGGGCCTTGGCCCTTCTGTCACCCAGCTCACCAGTAACAGAAACAGTGACCTAGGGGTTTCCAGAGCCAGCTCGACCCGGACTCCGATTCCAAAGTTTGCTGAAAAACTGCCTTTTGCCTCATGACTGACCCTGACAACTTGTCCACTCTCTTAGTTATTCACTGTATAACTGAATGGGAACACGCCCTGGCTCCATTCACTATAAAATTCCTCCTACATGTGCATATTTGGGAGAAAGAGAGGAAATACGCTATGGGAATATTGAGTGTATTACCCTCCACCTCTCTCTCTCTCTCTCTCTCTCTCTCTCTTTCTCTCTCTCTCTCTCTCTCTCTCTCTCTCTCTCTCTCTCTCTCTCCCTCTCTCCCTCCCTCCCTCCCTCCCTCTCTCTCTCCCCACACATGCACACTCACGCACACACACATGCATGCACACATTTTGGAGGACTTTAAGAACAGAGGGGCCTTTACCAGCCTAGATACAATGGCCTGCAGACTGACAGCCCACTCCTGCCAGCTTTCTTGAGGCTGAGCCACCTGCAGTCATTTCTTACAGACACTGTGGTAAGTTAAGATCAATGCAGAATGCAGCCAGCAGGGCAGGGATGGGGCACTGCCCTGATGCCATTTCCTGATGCCATTTCCCCAGCCCAGTGCAGGGTGGGCTAGAGCAAGGTGAGTGCTGAGCCAGGCAGCGTCAGGAGAGTGAGATGAAAGCTTCTGGTAATCTGCCCCCTGCAGCTCATACCAGTTTGAGGTGAGCAGGTGAGGAAAGATGCATCTGAAAGGGAGAGAATTGATGCCAGAAGCAGACAGCTCTGAGCTAGAGGCATGCGCTTAAGGTCCCTCGTGCTAAGGCTCCCAGGTCATCCCAGCGTTCCAGGAGCCCGTGGCAGAAACAGCCCCTCATCCCAAGGATGTGCCCCACAGCGGGCTGAGCGAAGCCTTGAGTTATCGTGTAACTTGGGTGGAGTTAGAATGTCTCCCAGGATGCAGGCAGAAGCAGAGGCAGGTGCAGGGGTGGGGGTGTCTCTCCCTCCTCCCTGAGAGCTGCGAGCTTCCCTTCCCAAGAGGGTGCAGGAGCAGCTCAGGAATTCATATGCCGCTTTGGAAGGACAGCAGCATGCTGGAGGGATTGAAGATCGAAAACAACCCCCTCTTTATGGGAACTTCTTAACTTTTACAGGACAGCCAAACTCCCAGCCTGCTCCTGCAAAAACAGGTCTGAAGGAGCAGAGGAATCCGAGCACTGGACAAACGGGAGTCTCACCATCCTTGCTTCAAAAGTTTTGCAACCACCACGCAATGTCAAACGGCCCCTTTGATAACATCGCTGGCAAGGGTGGCCATGATCTTGGAGACATCAGGATGTTCCTGCTGGCTGAGTTCTTCGCCACGCCCACAGTCCAGGGTCAAGGCTGCTCTTATGCTCACCAGCCTGAAAAGCACTGAAATACCCATGTGGAAGGCCATACGGCATGAGAGTACAAGCCTTGGGTTCAAACCCTGACCACTACTGTGTGACCACAGACGGCTCAGTCGACCTCTCTGTGCTTTCGTTGCCTCATCTGTAAAACAGCACAGGATGTTGTGTGGATCAAAGGAAATAATGCATTCAACATGCTTAGCATACTGCCTGCCACAAGAAAGATCCTTAAAAAAAACCTGGCTGCTATTTTTGTTAATATTATGTTAGGGCGCTTAAGAGATGCCCAGGCTAATGGAAATCATTTTCTTCCAGGGAACACAGGCTGCCAAGTTTACAATCCTGCCTAGGGGTCATCTCTGCTCCTCCTTGAACTCAGAAGGGTCCTGCCAGCTCTCTGCCAAGCCCTCATTAACTCATACCTCAGGTAGTAAGTCTGCAGTGTGAGGGACTGTGGATAGTCTTAAGGGTATTTCCTTAACATGGAGAGCAAAAGGCCGAGAGCAAAGACTCAAACAGCGAATGCACAGAAAACGACATACTTCGCTTAAATATAAAGAGATGCTCATGAAAAAAAAGAAACACAGAAAAAAAGAATGGCACACTTTCAATCCTGTTAGGTATCACCGCCACCTTCCAAAAAGATGCAAAAAGACTGGAGACAACCTACGAGTCTATTGTCCCGAGGCTGGGTGGGTTCGTTATGGGTCCAGTGCAGCTGGACACAGAGGAAGTCTGCGTTTCGCAGCTGCCCTTCTGCCTGGATAACCCCAAAATAAGATGCAGGAGATGAAAGCATTGATGCCTGAGCCTGAATCCCCGGCTGCTGCTGGCCGACTTCTCTGAGCCTCGGTTTCTGCACCCACGAAATGGGTATAGAAACACGTTCCCCCAGAAGAGTCAGAGCTAAACAGGGTGGTGGACACGTATTTCAAAGCAAAGCACAGTACCTGGCACTTAATAAGGGCTTAGCAGATATTAGATTATTATTAAATGATGAACCGCTGCAGATTGGTTAAGAGTGAGGACCTTGGAGCCAAAGAGCATAGGTTCAAATCCCCTAGTGTTCAATCCCGGTTTTCACCTCTCTGTGCCTCAGTTTCCACATCTGTAAAATAGGGTTGTTGTGAGGATTAAATGAGCTAATATGTGAAAAATGCCCAGAACAGTGCTGGCGCATGAGTGCTAGCTAATTGTTAGCTAGTGTGACTAAACTCAGCGCTACTGCTACTGAGGGAAGTCACACAGGGTCCTAGCAAGAAGACTACACATTTATCGGTGATTTATCTGAGATGCCACTTCTCATCACCTCAACAAAAAAACACAGTGTGGCGTCTTCTTCCTCTCACCACTGCTTAGTGAAGCTGAGCTGGCTGGCAAATGGCCTCTGAACCCCAAGGTATTCCAGCCACATCTAATCCACATGGGATTTCTGTTCTGCCGGTTTAGCTGTCATAATGCGCAGTTGTGTTTTGCTGCCCCTTGAAGAGGCCCAATGCCAAACGCCAGGCCCTGGGGACAAAAATACATGAGGAGTCAGTCAGTGCTGGGTAGTTAAAGGCTATAAGACCAGGATGGTAAATACACCCCCTGCAGGCGGCCACAGAAATAGGCGACGATATTCCCCGGGCTTCTCAGAGCCCGCAGGAGAGGACACAACCCCCCTGTGTTTGGAGCTGGAAGAAAGACAAGGGGCTGTTTACCTGACTGAGAATTTCACTTCCATATTTACCATGAGGCTGCTGGTAGAACACCTCGACTACACCTCTGCCCTCCGCATGAGGGTCCGACCTCAGTGCACCTCCAGCCTCTTCTAGGAGCGTCTCCAGATGGTCCACTGTTCACACGGGCCACTGAAGCCGCACCTGCGTGCCTTCTCTTCCACAGGTCCCTCCACCTGGGTGTCCCCTCCCCTCCCCCATAGACACTGTTCCGCAGTCAAAATCCTTCCTTGGTGTTCAGAGAATTGAATGAACTAGCACATGTAAAGCGCCCAACAGGGGACTATCATCTGATTCACAAGAGCCTGGGGCTGGGGGTGCAGCAGGCTCAGTGCTGGGCGTGGGAGTCTCAGGGCCAGCCGTGCCTCAGGTTCACGGGAAAGCACAGCCCAGGGAAGGGGCTTAAAATGTCGCAGCTCCAGAGCAGAAAAGAGAACCCCCAGTAAAGGGAAAAGAGGGACTGGCGTCAAGAGGGCTCAGCCTCTGAAAGAGACAAGCAGAGCCCTGGAACTGACACGAGGTGCCCCCATTGAAGTCAGCTGCCCGCGAGCGAGCTCAGAAGCACAGAGACACACAGGGCGAGGGCCGACAGTTCCCTGCCTTCTTAAACAATGGCATTTAAAAAAACTTTATATTTTGAAATAATTATAGATACACAGGAAGTTGCAAAAATAGTGCAGTGGGGGACTTCACCCGGTGCCCCCACAACAACATCTCGCATCACTGAAGCACAGCATCAACACCAGGAAATGGACATTGGGACAATCCACAGACCGATTCAGATGGAAACAATGGCATTATCGTCACCTCCTGAAATGGCTCTCGAGAATACTGTATTACCAGGAATCTCAGCACTGCTCTTGGCCATGATTTGACACTTGTGTTTATGGTACCCAATGCAGTGGTGGTTTAGAAAGCTCTCGCCTCCCCTCAGCCATCTATCTATTCCCAGGCGAGGCCTCTAGGGCAAGTGGAAGAGACAGCAGCCCCACCCTCTTTCCCTCAGTTTCACGGGAAGCCAAGGACAGCAGGTTGACAAGGGGATGAGGGAGGGTTTTAGACAGAGCCAGGCAGCAGACGCTTTCCCGCCTGTCCGAGAGTGGCCGGTCCTGGGCCTGTACAGACATGTGAACAGGACGCATGGGTGCCAAACCTCACCACAAGTGGGTCATTTGGTCTGCTCCCTGCCCCTTAGGAAATGTCCTGTTTCTGTGCCATCACCTTTAGGGTGGCCTGGGCCTCAGTTTTCTCATCTATAAAATGGGAGTTAGTAACAGCCCACTTCATAGGGTAATTAGGATTCAATAAAGCAATATTTGTCCAGAGCTTACCACCTGGCACATGATACATCCATGTATGTCTTTAATAAATTAGTAATAAAAGTTAAAATAAATAAAATATCTGGAAATGACTTTTGAGGAGAGCCAAGCTAGTACTAACTTTCCCAAACAGCCTGGAGTTGCATGAGGCTTGGGGAAGCCCAGAAGTCCGTGAGAGTACATTTAATTTATATGGGGACGCTTTCTGTGTGTAAAATCGATTTGATATGCAAATAAACTGGAGTTGATTGAGGATTGTTGACCACATGCTCTGAACAGTGGTTATCTGAGAACAACCACCAGCCCCCCTCAGGCCTCGTTAACCGGGAACGTTTTCACCCCTGTCCCAGCCCTACCTTTCCTCCTCTCTGGTGGGATTAGCGGGACCTGACAATGCCAGGTCTAGGGGGTGCACAAGGCTGGGGGTGAGCCTGCATATTTACTCAACACTTCCTTGTTTCCGGCTTTAAAATTCCACAGGGCCTGAGAAAGACACAGGCAGATCGTGCTTGGGGAATTTCTAACTATGAAAAGAGGACCCCTTATCATGGCCTTCCCAGGACAATCAGCCAGCACTCTGATTCTAGGACAGGAGATGCCCTGGGGCACCCTTTGCTGACTGAGTCCGCTGAGGCAGGGGCGGAGCTCTGCCTGGGGCCCTTCGGAGAAAGCCCGAAAAGCCAGAAATCCTTTTCTCCCCAGATCACAGCAGCTTCTCTGCTCAACAGCGGGGAGCTCTCAATAGACCCTCTTCAAAGGGGACCTGAGATTCAGGATTCCACAACTTCTTTATTTTATTCCAGTGGTTGTAAAGGAAAGCCGAGATTTTTTGTGTGTGTGGTAAAATATACGTAACAAAGTTTACCATTTTAAACATTTTTGAATGTACAGTCAGTGGCATTACGTACAAAGAGAATGTTGCACAAACATCACTACTATTTATTTCCAAAATGTTTTCGTCACTTCACATAGAAGCCCACTGCCCGTTAAGCAATAATTCATTCGCCCTCCTGGGCCCCGGGGAAACTCTAGCCCACTTTCTGTCTCTATGAGTGTACCTACTCTAGATATCTCACATAGCTGTAATCATACTGCATTTGTCCTTTTCTGTCTGGTTTATTTCACTTAGCATAATATTTCCAAGATTCATCCATTTTGTAGCATGTATTCAGACTTCCTTTAAAAACTGAATAATACTGCATCCTATGGATTGACCACGTTTTGTTATTCATTCATCTGTCTACAGACACTGAGCTATTCCCACCTTTCGCCTACTGGGAATAATGCATCTGTGAATACAGGTGTACATGTGTGTCTGAGTCCCTGTTTTCAGTTTCTTTGGGGCAGGCACCTGGGAGTGGAATTGCTGGGTCACATGGGAAGGACAATTTTGCGGCAAAGCTTTACTTTCTTGGCTAAGGCCTGTCCTAGCCCACCAGGCAGGAACCGTGTGGCCCACATGTCACGAGGGCTATGCCGCTGGAGCTCAAGCGCATGAATTAGCTTGTGCCTCTGTTCCAGTAAATGGCACATGCGGCTGACTGCAGGGTGACTGAGAACAGTGAACAGAGAAAGGCAGGAAGTGAAGATGTCTGTCTCCCAAGTCAGAAACCTCAGGCACGGAGGGTCTCGCCTAGGCACTCAGGAGAAGCACTAAGGTGGGGACCAAAGGGGGTGCTCTGCCAGGGACTGAAAGCCCAGCTCAGGGTGGACACCTATTTCCTTTGAAGGTACTAATATTTGTTTTAGAATGATTATTATCCTACCAGCTCCATCTGACACACTCCCCATGAGTTGAGGACTGCCTTTGTCACTCATTTGTGCACCCCTCCATGTAGGCTGAGGGGTTCAATCGCTGTCTGTCACTGAGCAGAAACACGCCGGCACTTCTTGGAAAGGGCCGTTCCTCCAGGTTTTGGGGGATGATCACACTGCCCGTGCTTCATTTAGTTGATTAATTACCCGCACCTAGGACAGTGCCTGTAGGTGAGTGCTCAATGAACACTCTTGTTCCAGGAGTGAAAACTATTCAAGGGGTATAAAGAGAAGGCTTTTGGGGTTGCTGGACAGATTGCAGGAGAGCAAGGTAGGAGGAATCAAATTCCGGCAAGTCAGGACCTCGGAAGGTCTTGAACTAGAGTGAAGGTGGGAGGAAGAACAGAAGTTCAAGGGAAAGAAAATACCTTCAACCCCAAAACACAGAATAATGATTCAGCCATTAAATTCTGATGCATGCCACAACAAGGACAAACCTTTGAAACATGCTAAGTGAAAGGAGCCAGACATAAAGGCACATATTGTCTGATTCCATTTATAGAAAGTATCCAGAATAGGGAAATTCGTACAGTCAGAAAGCTGATTGGTGCTTGCCAGGGGTTGGGGGAGGAGGAGTGACTGTGGATGGGTTCGAGGCTTTTTTTAGGGGTGATAAAAATGTTCTGGAAGTAGATAGTGGTGATGGTTGCACAACCTTGTGAATGTACTAAATGCCCCTGAATTGTTCATTTTAAAATGGCTAAGGTGAGAAATTTTATAGCATATGTACTTCACCACAATAAAATTTAAAAAGGTAACTGAGCATACATTCACATGGATCCATTTTCTAATGAGTAAAAGGTGACTTTCCCCCCATTCCTCATGGAACACGCAGTCGGTGGTCCCAACCAAACAGTGTCACAGTGTATTTTAAGTACATTATTTTGAAGGTAGTTGTATAGCACCTCTGCATGGGGACTTCTGCAAAAAAAAAAAAAAAAAAAAAAAATCACGAGAAATCAAGCCCAGGGTGTAACAGATACGCTGAAATGCATACACACAGCCTCCCCCAGCACCCACAAAGGTGTCTGGAGGGAGGTCCAGCATTGAAGTCGGTTGGTTCCCTCTCTTATTTGTACTGGCGGGAGAGAGCAGGAGGTGGAAGGAATAACAGCAGACTCGGGGGCCTTCTGAGCCAAGCCAGGGCTCTGGTTTGCAGCGAAGAGGAGGCCTGGGCAAAGGAGGCCAGCCCGCAGCCTCCGGGATGTGGCTTTCAGAGTGGAGCCTTGCCACCACCCGTATGTCTCAGAGGCTGCGTTCCCTCTCCTTTGAAAGGAACAAAGCAGCAAAACCCGTCCCAAACCAAGACGCAAGGCTGAGGAAACCAAGCAAATGGCCTGGCCAGCTCCTGTGGCAGAGGATCAGCTGCCCATGGAGCCAAGACAAACACGCAGGGGCTTTCACAGACATCTCTGCATGCCACGTGCACCCAGCACCCAGGTCCTACGCCCACCAGAAGGTGTGCCAGCGATCAAGGCCCACCACCTACGAAGCTCCCCCTCCCTCCATTCCCAGAGGTGGGCTTCTTAGGAAGGAACACGGTCAGAAACATTTGTTTAGCTGCTGGCCCTGAGGGGCCGGGATGCCAGAAAGCCCCATTGCGGAGAAAGGATTTCTTTTTCTTTTCCCTCTGTAGGTTACAAGCGCTGATGAAAAGGTGGGCTTTGATTCTGTTCTCACTCAGCCATCCCCAGGAAAGGAAAAGCCAAGGAGAGCCAGCAAAGCCAGAAACCTGCCATGAATGGTGCAGAGTCAGCAGGAAGCAGTCTCCCTGCATGTGGAAAGAAATTGTTGCTTGGGGCTTACTGAGCCTTTCCAGGTTACATTTCAAGAACCACCATGCCTCAGTGTTGTGCTTTGGTTCCAGAAACCCAGAGAAACCCTGGCTGTGCATTCTTTTCAGAGGCTCGCAAGCACTCCTGAAATGGCTTGGTTTAACCCAAATACCTGCCTGCCTGCCTGCCTGCCTGCCTTCCCGCCTTCCTTCCTTCCTTCCTTCTGTGTTCACTAAGTACATTGTATATTCTCTGTGTGTAGAATTGGCCCAGGTGTCGTGGGGGCCCAAACCGAACACCCAGGCTCAGGGCCCATGAATAGGAGACACTGAATTAATGTCTGCTGAACAAATGAATGAATGAATGAATCTTCGTCTTCCAGAAATTCACAATCTAGATGGCAAAACATACCCATGAAAGATTAATTCTATGAGATAACACTGAGAGGGAGTTTAGGATTAAAAGTCAAAGCATGCATAGATGGTAGAAGCTTGTGGACAGGGTGCTGTTGGTTGATGGAAGAAAGTCTTAATGGGACAGTTTGACTTCACAGGAGTTGAAAAATAAGAATGTGGGGGAGGGGTGAGAGAAGGTATGTGAGGATACACGTAAGCACAGAATGTGGGGAGACAGTAAGTAGAACAGACCAGAGGAATAGGTACAGAGAAGACCCGTGGGAAATGGAATTAGGTAGGAGCAAGGACAAGCGTGTACATTACCTGCAGGTAAGGGGACTCATGGCAGGCTTTGGCTTGTGGTCCAAGACATGAAAATTAGGTTTTAAAGACTCTGCTAATGTGATACATAAGGTGAACTGGGAAGACAAGGAAACTGGAGGTAGGAGACCAGCAGTAGTTAGAGTGACAGCAATGAACTTTTGGCGGGGTTCAGGCCCCTCTGAGAATCCATTGAGAACTACTAGCCCGCTCCCCACCAAGTGGAATCTCTGCACATACAAAACTGTGCATTTGACCTCGAAGGGTCGTTTGCTACCCTAAAATCCATGTGTGCACTTTCTAGGGTCCAGGGACCCCAGGTTAAGTATCCCTGTTAGGGGAAGTGACCTTTCCTGAAAGCCTGTGTGAGCCAAGCTGGATTAGAGGGTTTTGAGAAGGATTTTTCATGAGGGTGGAAAGAGGAAAAGCAGGCGCTTTGCACTGAGGGCTAAGCTCGGGCAGCTCAGGGAATAGCCAGTCACAGTGGCGGTGGCTCGTCCCTGTGTGCTGGCCACGGGGTGGCACAGACAGAAAGGTCATGACTCGCAGCTGAAGAAGCTAAAGGACATTTGCCATACAACCTTGTATGTCACCTGCAACACAGAACTGTGTGGAGCTGAGTAAAAGCGTGGTTCTTTTTAGTAAATAGCAAGTCATGATAAGGGTCATGCATTTAAAAAGTAAAACTACCATAGGCTACAGTGAGTGGCCAGCAGCCAGCATGAGCTGCCAAGAGCCACGGTAAGCGGCCATCCAGAGGCCGGCGACCAATCTGCCTCACCCGGGAAGGAAGCAATGATGACACCAACATGGGCCAGTGAAGCAACATCCTCCGCAACTAGATTGAAGAACAAAAAGACAGCAACTTGTCTGTTCCCCTTCCCCGATTCCCCAGTGCTGTTCTCCTCCCCCAATTCCCCAATAAAATCTTTTTTTTAAAAAAAGGAAAACTATTGGACACATTTTTTTTATGTTATTAAATCAGTACAACTCTAGGTATATACCTTCTCTCAAATACTTTTGAAGAAGTTGTTTTGTTTCTCTGAAGAGCCAAAAAAATCTATATGGACCTTTGGCTATTATTGAATGGGCGCCCTCAGTTATTGATGTCATTGGGGAAACTAGTGTGCCCAGACACTAATTAGTGCATAAGGATTTTTTCTAAAAAGAAGAGTGAAAGAATTTAAGGTCACAAGGTTCGTATATAAGCCCACCAGATGTGATGAGAAAAGACCAATAAACCAGAATCACACACACACACACACACACACACACAATAAAATGATTTCAATCTTTGATTTCCCCTTTCTTTCTGTTTCAGAGGCTTGGGGCATCTCATCTCATAGGGAAAGAAAAGCTCCTACAGAGTTTCAATCCATCAGCAAGAATCTATTTTGGGGGCCGGCCGAGTGGCGCATTGGTTAAGCGCTGGTTTTGGGACGCCAGCGGCCCCGGTTCGAATCCCACATGAGGGCCAGTGACACTGCCCTCTACAGCTAACAACAGCTCCACCTGGAGCTGGGCTGTGCGAGCCCCGGTGATGGTGTGGGCTGCAGCCCCTGCTGCAGTGGGCTGCCATAGGCTACAGTGAGTGGCCCGCAGCCAGCGTGAGCGGCTGGCAGCCAAGCGTGAGCTGCCAATAGCCGCGATGAGCGACATTCAGAGGCCAGCGACCCGATCTGCCTCATCCGGGAAGAGCGCAATGACGATACCAACAGTGAAGCAACATCCTCCGCAACTAAAACTGAAGAACAAAAAGACAGCAACTTGTCTGTTCCCCTTCCCCAATTCCCCAACGCTGTTCCCCTCCGCCAATTCCCCAATAAAATCTTTAAAAAAAAAAAAAGAATCTATTTTGGTTTCATTTACCATGAAAGCCTGTGGGGCTCTCGCCCTGCCCTGATGGCTGAAGAAGGAAGTGGGTTGGTTGTTAGGACACGCCTGGGCATCACAGCAAATGAGCAAGCGAGATAACTTCAGGGCCTCCGAACTTCGAGAAGAGGAGGCCGCCAGCACTTCTCATCGTGTCACAGGGAATCGGGACAACACCAAGGGGAAGATTTAAAGACAGTGTTTAAGAGAAAGTCCCCTCTGATAGAGTATGCACAAAATGTGTTCTAACATCTGGTTTCATGGAAGCCCCAGCTGCTTTTTTCCCCAAGTTATTCAGCCAGCAGAGCGCTGCGTAGGAGAAGGCACAGGAGGCCTTTGAAGTCGGCTGTGTTTTTTGGGGGAGGCTTAGATGTTCCTGGGTGACTGATTTTCACATATCCATCTTCTGGTTCTAACTTGGCCTCCACCACACCAGCGATGTGGGCTTTACCTGGTTGCTCATTAACTAGGAGGAATGCACATGGGGCTTTCAGGGGCTTTCAAGAACTTTGCCATTGTAACCAAGCTGATTTATGGTCCTGCTTTACAGCTCCGACTTGGTTCAATTTGGCCGAAGAAGCGGAGGTCACTCTTATGTACGCGGCGCCAATCACTCATGGATCCCACATGAAGCACAAAGGAAGGGAAGAGTCAGCCACCAAAAGGGCTCCTTCTTTCCCTTCAGCTAGAGTCCCGGATAAAACATGGACAACAAACCTGGGTCCTGTGGAGACAGAAACCCCAGGAGAGTCTTTTTCTGTCGTGCAAATCTTTGCCCAGCCTGCAGGCTGAAGACTGTGGACAGTCATACAAATGCGACCTCTGACGTGGGCGCATCTCTGAACGACGCCAGGGAGAAGCCAAGGGTGATAACCTAGAATTCCACTCTATGGCAATGGAGGAATACGGTCAACAGATGGATAGCATTTAGCTATTATGAGGATCATTAAAATTTGATACATTTTTCAAGAAAAATTGAAACGTGCTTCTCCCCAACAGGAGAAGGTCAATTTACACTTGATCATCAATACATTCTTCTCATTCTGCCTGATACCCAATATGTTGTCTGTTAAATGCCTTAACTCCTATTTGCAAAGGGAGAAATAAGCACGGCTTGCTTCTGAGCAAGGGACAAGTCATCTTATTGTCGGTACAGGTTTCTTCCACATAAAAAAGTAAAAAGTCTAGCGTGGAAACCAAGTAAGAATCAAGCTGGAAAGATATCCTGCTGCTACCTAGGGGGGTTGGCTGGGGTTGCAAAGGAGGGGTCTGCTCACACTATTCATTTCATAGCTAAAAGGACTCTGGATTTCTCAACAGCATGTTAAGGAGTCTGGCTTACTCCTTTACTCCAACTAAGAGAGCTGAGAAGACAATGACTCTTCTACCATTTAGTACAACAGCATACTATTACTGCTGTTTTCTTCTTATTATTAAACCTCTAGATTTCCAACCTTTGCATTTATAAGAGGATGTCCTGTTTCCTAGTTGTATTTTTGTTGGCATGATTAGAAATGGCCTGCTCCTCTTTTGCCTTTCAATTTTTATTTTTCATTTTAAAAAATTTGTTTCATTAAAAAAAAACAATTCTTTTCAAAAAGCCGCTTATCAATCCTGACCTTGGGCCGTGAGGGACAAGCAGCAGGACGTGCCCCTCCTATAGTGGCGCAGCAGGGGCAGCGCCCACCGCCAGGTATGAAAACCCTGAACTGCTCCTGCAGGCCGGTCTGAACACGGCCTGAGCTTACCACGTGTGGAGAGGGAAGCCTGCTGCCCGGTTTCTCCCGCAGGGGGTTCCACCCAGAGCCGGGCGCAAGGGCGGCTCTGCGCGGCGCGCAGGCCCCGGGCCGCTTACGTTTCGGCACACGCTGCGGACCCCTGACTATTCCAGATTTTTTAAAGTAAATAGCCCTGAGGGGAAAGCTGGCTTTCCATCAACACGCAGACATTTAATTTTAACTTCCATGAGCACGACTATTAAGCAGTGGTCCCTTTCGGGTAGGAAGGGCTCCTGGCGGCACAGCCTGTGGCTACGACGCGAGCTCATGGGTTTCCAAGGCTGTCCCGCCGTGCGCGTCTGAGAGTGTGTGCGTTTTAAGGGGCGAAAATAACACGGCACAACAAAAGTCCCTTTTACTTCTCTCGCGCGCTCTCATTCAAAAAATTCTTTCCAGATCCTATCATCTTAAATAAGGGAACCAGTGAAGTGGAAACTTCCAGCGCCCCAAATGGAAAAGCATATGGCTACCAACTTTGGGGAGGACCATCCCAGACCACTGCACCGAGCGCAGAGCTCTAAATCGGAGGTGGCTGGCTCCAAAAGCAGGTTGCAGACAGGTGGTTGGGAAAGCGACTCGGTGCATGCAGCCCCACCGCAGAGCACCGCGAAGGCGCTCATCCCGCGAAACCATGACTGGGAGCGGAGTGTGGGTACAGAAGCAGATAATCGGGCTGACATGAGCAGATCCAGCAGCATCAGAAACGGCACATGGCATTTTTAAGGAAGCCTGCACAGTGGAGCGAGTCTCCCTCAACTATATTTGCCTGCAACACATCCCTACTTGATTAAAATATATAAAAGGAAATTTCCCTGTAATCTCTAGGATTCTTTTGCATTTTGCCAAAAGAATGTTTTTCTAGAAAAAAGCTGATTTCTTGTACTGTGTTCACCTTCCCCCCCCCCCATATTGCTGTCTCCCCTCACCCCTTTTAAAAAATGGCTAAGGGAGCCATATCTATTCCATTATCAAAAGCCTTAGGTTTAGGTCAGGCCTATAAAATAATGTACCCTGGATGGGTTTGAAACTTGGCTTAAGCAACAAAGTATTTGCTACAGAATACCTGGATGTGATAAACACAGTACCCAGTGGGGGCAGAAGAGGCCCCCTGGTTCATACAACACTCTCCAACCACCTTTCTTTCCTTAACAGCAAGCAGACAGGCAGAAAGACTCGGTTAAGCCAAGGACTAGGAACCTCACGACTTTCATTCTAATTTGGGATCCTTATAAGCTTGGACAAGTTAATTGACATCATTGGGTCCTGACTTAATGTCTCTGTAAAATGGAAGCTTTAGAAGTTTCAGTCACAGAATGAAATGATTATAATGCAAATATAACACTTCTTTGTAAATCAAGGTCAAGTTGAGGAGGTTGTGAGAATTACTGCTTTGTTTCCAAAACTAGCCAGCTCCAACCTGCCTCCCCCATCCCATCCTCCATCTTAGCAGAAAGCCCCAAGCCTGCCTCTGAGGCTCAGAATGGGCCTTCTTTTTCCTTCTTAGCCTCTGTCCCCATCCTTCGGAGCTGTGGATGTCTCCAAATGGCCCTACCCTTGGCATGGCCATGTCGTGACTGTAAGAAATGATTATCTAAGCTACACTGCTTATCACAAACATCTCCTGCCTCGGTTTCCCCCTTTGTAAAGATGTGTGTAATTACCCCCATTTTTTGCATGTGCATGCAGATGCAGCCATTTCTACATTAGTTCTGAATTCCTTAGAAAATGCTTGGCTCTGATTTATTTTTTAATTTCTTATTACACGTGTCATTTCAGAAGGGGAGTAGGAGTAATGAGAACAATAAAAGTTGGGGGTGAGATTGTAAGGAAAATGATAGCAATTACTGCCTATCCAGATCATAGCTCTGAAAAAGCAGCAGAGGACAGGAATTAAGATGATGAAGCTTTTTAAGTCTCCTAAGTACAACTCTTTGAAACCCACTATCTTTCAAAAACATCATTATGATCTTGCCATCATGACTTCAAACAGTCTTAATGAAACCCACAGAGAAAGGCATGCACAGCTTCTCCTTGGCGAGGGGAGGAGGCTCCTTTAGAAAATTAATAGAAAGTAGACGAGTCATTACATGTTAGCCATCCTGTTGCTACAATAAATTATTACATTGTTGGAGGCTTTTATAAACTTAGGTATCTCAGTAGCAAGAAAAAAAAAATGAAACCCTGTTTCATTTATCAGAAGGATCAGTGGCAACTGAAATAACTCTATCCTGGGAAAGGATTAAATTCTAACCTTTCCAAAAAAATGTCATTGAAATGAAAAAGCCCATCTAAGATGGTGCTTCGTGCTGGAACCTGAGCCCGCCGAGGAGATGCGTGCTGGAGATAGGCGCCCTGTTGCCTGTTCCTGCAGGTCCTAACGAGATGTCTTTCTTATCCACCTGCTTGTCTCACATCCAGGCTGGATGACAGCTAATAGCCAGCAGCTCAGCGCAGGGAGCAGCCGAGCTGGTTTAAACTGGTTGAAAATGACATATGTAGCTTCCCTATCACACAGTTTGATAGGTTCACAGCTCCCCTTACAGATAACTGAGGGGGGGTGGGAGGAGGGAATATCTGGTATAATTTTAAATGCTCAGTTCCCTCCTTAAGGAGCATATCCACCGTCTTGCTCTAATTAAATTCCCAAGGAAACTTCTATCTGATGGTCTCCCCAGACCACTGATCATCAGGTAACAGTAGTTCACCAGAATCCAGTTTATATATTGGTCTTGTCTAGACTAGAGGAACTGTGCCTTCTAAAATTCTTTGATGACTGATGTTGCTTCTTGCTCAAAAGAGCCTTTGCTTGGGCATCTGCCCTTCACATCTACTGCAAGCAGTACGTACTTGACAATGAGGCCCGCAATGCTGCTCGAAGGATGAATGGAGGACTCCTTCATGAACGCATTTGCGTCATTTCTCATAAAGCATCCAGGAGACCTTCTGCCTCTTCATTGCCCTTCAGGTGAGAAAGTGCAGTGGAGAAGGCCCCAGTCCAGAAAGCGCAGCGGCCGAAGAGCTGGGGCTCTGCTGGGAAAATTAGCCAAAAGAGGCCTTCGAAGCATGGAGGCAGGCCTCTCGTTGTGTGAACAAAAACCAAAGGTACAGAGAGCTTTTGCAGTGGCTGGATCAGTGTGCCTCACTGTCCTTCCTGGACGCTGGCAATGTCGCTTCCCTCCTGCCACTCATCTTGGAACACTCCCTCCCCAGCTGTGGCCACCACTCCTTGAGGGGTTCCACCGAGCTGCGAGGAGAGGCGATGTGGAGGAGGCTAAGGGCCTGGCCAGCAGCCCCAGCTGAGCTAGTGGCCAGCAATAGCTTTCCAGGCTAGGCGGGGAGCCAGCTGATGCCGCAAAGATGAGCTGTCCCCACCAACCTCTACCCACATCACAGAATCCTGAGACACAAACGCTGGCTTTCAGCCACTCTGTTTTGGGGTGGTTTGCTCCAGAGCAATGGGTCGCCAACCATGTGAAACGATCTTAGTCATGTATCTGTTTGCTTTCCATGATCTGCCTCCTCTCCGCCCCCCATCCTTCCATTAGCGCATAAACTCCATGACCTTAGCCATCTTGTTCATCACAGGATCCCCAAGACTCAGCACGGTGCCTGGCCCCCAATATGCACTCAGAAAATGTTTGTTGAATGAATGAGTGAACAAATGAATGAATGAACAAACGAATGAATGAGAGAAGTCACACAAGTTTTGGCTGGTTAGGCCTCAAAACCCAGCGTCCTCCTCCTAATCTTCATCTTGCTCCGTGACCCGCAGGCACAACCATTATGCTACTTCCTCTCCCATATATCATCTCCTTTGATCCTTAGTAGGGACTCCAGTCCTAAATCTGCCTAATTTACTTAAGCATACGTCCTTCCTTCCTAAGGAAACATGCTCAAGGCTAACCATAGCTCTAGGTAATCAGTCAGAGATGGATTTGCTGTGGATACCAGAATAATGAGAGCAACTATTTGGTGAGAGCACCTGTGGACCAAACACTACATTCGGCCCCTTATCTGTATCAACTCATTTAACCCTCTTTGCAGTTTTATGAGACAGGTGCTGTTCCTTTTACAGACTGGGATACAAGAGGGAGTCAATAACCTGCCCAAGGCTGGGGCTGGCGATTGGCAACGCTGGGCAGTGTGGCGGACGGCGTGCCCTGCTGGGGCTGAGGGGGAAAGGGACCCTCATCCTGCCGGGACACTCAGCTGGCCCTCCGCTGGGGATGTCAGCACTGAGCGCGGTCACCCATCTCTCCTGGTCTTGCTTGTTAAAGACCTGAGTTTGGGCTGGAAGATGAAGCTCTCATGGGACTTGTAGAATGGAGACAGTCTTTTCATCAAAGGCTGAGAAGGTAATGGACCAAGGAGTCCATCTTCTTCGGAAGCCAAAAGTCTCCAGCAGAAATCCAGCCCAACCCTTAAGGCCTGGATGCCCTTGGCAGAAGCTGGTGTCTAGGTGGAGAGGGAGATGTCTACAGTCCCACAGACAGACTCTCGCAGATGAGACAGAGGTTCAGCCCGGAGGAGAGCTGGGAGCTTCAGTTCTGGGCTGCACATCTGCCAGGCCCCGTGCAGGACAAGCCCCTTCTCTCTGATTGTCAGAAAAGGAGGGTCTAAGAATAGGGGGTGACGGGAAGGAAGGGGCACTGAAGTGTCCTTGAAGCCTGGGTGACCTTATTTCCAAAGTGTACTTGAAAAAGCTGTGGGGTCCCATACCCAGAAAGCAAAGACAAATTATTTTCCTTGTCTTATTTTCCTGTATCCAGGCAGAAAACCCAGCTATTGGGCCCCAGCTAAGATGACACTTTGCAGGAGCCCCATGGTCTTTGGGGCTTAGCATCTTCAAACAGAGGCAGAATAAGCAGCCATCTTGCTGGGCACAAGCAAACAGCTTGTGCTTCACAGGCTTGCTCGTGCCAAGCCGGGTGCTTTTTCCCTTCCCCCTGGCCACTGCTGTAGGGCCCGCATTCTCTCTGCAGTTGGCTTCCTGAGATTGGCAGGAATTACATGCCTGGACAGAGAATGGGTGTGGGGAAGAATGCTTTCCCTCTGGGGCTCCAGGTCACAGCAAGACACAGATGATCAAAGGAAGACGGATGCCTTGCTATGCTGAGTCGGAGAACTAGCACCGTGTCAGGAATGCATCCGCCCCACTGCCTGCACATGAGGGCAGAGGACGAGAAAGCAGGCTGGGTAGACAGGCTGCTCACATATGTCCAGGTCCAATGGCCCATTTAGGTGGATTTCTGAGGGTCATGAGAAAACCTGCGTTCTCTGATGAATGTGAGGAGACGGCCAGTGGAGCTGGAAAAAATGGCTGCACCAGGCACAGGTTCTCTTTAAACATGATTGGATATTCCTAAATTAGGATTTTAACGCACAAAGGGAAGCAAGAATTATCCTTGTCTAGTCCCCAATGTCAGATTTATAAACACACCATCCTGAGCCATCCACAGGTACTGCCATACGCTCCACAAGACCGTAAGACTGTTATTTATCACCTCCAGGTCGAGCTGAGAAAATGGTGCATGTTTTGAAATCTTTTATGGGTTTGGAAAGTGAGGGGATACTTTTCACCCAAATGTGTCATTTTTTAGCCCAGCAGAGAGCTTCCATTCTCAGGGGGAGGGCTTCCCACAGGGCTTGCATAGAGATTCCGATGTTTGTTATCATTATCGGTTCTGCATGCATTCGGTTGAGGGTGACGTGAGGGCTCAGAGAATAGTCACGTTCACCAAATTCCCTCCAGTGCACTCGATATTTCACCTCTGACGTTGGCTTTACTGTGAACTTTTTAATCAAGGGGAAACTGTGCCTCAGACAGCCTGGAGGGTCGCCCAAGGCCACAGTGCAGGGGAGGGGCGGCTACAGGGTACAGGGGCAGCCGTGGATAGTAAGTGTCTGTTGATTGCTAGGCCACAGGACAGAGCCCCTGTTGAGGCAGGTCTGCCAAGGAGGAGTGGAGGGGGAGTCCAGAGGGCAGCCACTTTAAGGATACACTGCCAATCCTCAAAGTCATTCCCTCTGAGCAAAGGACCAGTGGGTAAATTACTAATACTGTTGTTAACTTCAAATTTTAATGAAATGAACTCTAGTATGGTTATAATTTACAGGTCCGTTCAGAAAGCATTTCTTTCTCCTTGAGAATGGGTACCCAGGCTACCTCTCATGCCTCTTTTCAATAATGGAACTTCTGCTTTTTAGCTGGGCATGAGGTTCCTCAGAATAGAACCTATATCCCCCTGATACCCTTGCAACCAGGTGTAGCTATAAGTTAATAAATTAGCAAATAGGATGTTAGAGAAAGTGTTTTGTGCAGTTTTTCCTCTTTTCCAGCTGATTGGTAGGTTAATATGATTGCTGTAGCTTGAGCAGCCATTTTGGACCATGAGGCACAAGCTAAGATTGGCAGACAGACAAGCTAGAAGGAGCCAAGGATGATCATGGGGCCACTATCTCAGCCTAGACTGCTATCCTTGGACCTCTTTCTGAGAAAGAAATAAACTCTCTCATGTAAGCCCACATTACTTTGGCTTTTCTGTCACTCACAGCCAAATCTATTCCTGCCCCATCTTTCCACCTATTCCTGATAAAAATTATTTCTAACCACTCTGATCCCTTTTCCCCTATGTGACTGGTGAATGCTCTTCCTGACTTTTTTTTTTTAATCTCACAGATTATATGTCTTTATTTCAAGATGTCAAACCCTGGAAACAATATATAAATGGTAAACCCACATGACAGTAATATAATCCCTGAGTGCACCACAGTAAACTCCTTCAGAGATTTCTGTGGCTTTAAAAGAAAGTAGCATTGGAGATACTTAAATGAACAGGCAAATGTAGTCCATTTACTATGACTCTTGGGTATAAGAGCTTAAGCTCTCTTAGCTCAGAGGTTTGCATGGTCCCTCCAGAATAAGGGACGAGAGTAGAGTTTATTATGAGTAATCACTATGTCCCTAACCAGAGCCAAATTGCCTCCACCCAGTTTTAGACACTTGGATTCAGTGTTTGTGCTTTAAAGACCCCCGATGAGTAGAATGGGATATCTTAGATGTTGGTCAAACTTCTTAGAAAAATTTTAATCTTTCATCTAGATTTTATATACCCTACAGTAAATACTTCCTCGTTGTGCATGGTACCATCTGAGAATGAAAGAAGATTGACACATCAGGTCATTTTACTGGTAGGACTGAAATCCCCAACTTTCTCCCAGTCTCACCCTTCCCAAGACGTCTTGCAAAAAGCACCATGTATCAATGTACCTGCAAAAAGCACAAAACTATCCCCTCTGATGTTGGACTACTGAGAAAATCTGTGTACTTCTGAAAGTTCATACAAACATCAAGGACATTTTATTTTACTGAATAATTCTACCACTACCCCCCACCAAAAAAAAAAAAAAAACCCACACTGACCTCACTGTCTCATTCACAGGGACTGGCTGGCTGCTTGGCCCTCACCCTGACATATGCCTAGATTTTTCCTCTAAAGTATTGCCAAGGAGGTGCTTGCAATTTTCCAAAATGCAACCCTGACAGGAATGACAAAAGGACATTCACCAAAGTAAACTAAATAAAAAAATAAAATGCAGAGCTTAAAACATTCCAAGTGCCATGACCATTTATCACAAGCTGACTGTCCTCGGAAGAAACAAGCACATAAATAGCTCCCTGTGTCTACACAGGGAGTGTGTGTGTGCACGCACGAGTGTGTGTGTGTGTGTGTGTGTGAGTGTGTGTGTTTTCACAGGCTGCTGTCTTTGCTTTGTTGACACCAATTTAGAAGAGTGCTTCAAAAAAAAAAAAAAACTTTCCTAGGAACAATTACAAGTTCTACCTTGGACCCAAAATGATTTTAGAGTTCAGTCCTTAAGCTCACACTTTCTCCTCTGGTGACTGAGTTGCTGCCTCTTGGAGAAAATGACCAGGCTGATAACAGGGCAAGAAAACAATGCCTGGGCAGAAAGTATGCTGGGCTGACCTAGATGGGAGAAGACAGAGTGGGAAAAAGCTGAGTGACAACCCGCAGCGTTTTGAGGGCTCCTTCTCCACCTTGAGAGAAGACGTGTGCGAGAAAAGAATGAAGGATGAAGGTGACAATGAAGGCCCCAGTCCACCGGGAAAGGCAGTGGAGCTCCTCCCCTTCACATCTTTTAAAACACGGCAGCCACTCACCTGAGCGCAGAGCTGGTGGCCTTCTAAGACGGCTCGGCTGGTGGGGCTGCGATGGGAAACCAGCTCACCTCCCAGCCCAAGATTTTGTGTCCTGCATCTCCTCGGAGTGGGTGGCTTCTCCTTGAGGTGACATTTGTGCAGTCTCTGAAAGCATGGGGACAGGTGTTGAGTGAGCGCTGAGAATTATTTACGGTCTGTGACGTCCCGGTTTTATCCAAGCCCACGGCTTCCTACCACAAGCTATGTGGTGCTGTCAGCAACCAGCGCAAAGGTGGTGCAGCCCTGGCCTGAGAGCGTTTCCTTTAATGGGAAACAAACCGTGTTTGATAAACACAAGCAAAATGCTATGGTGAGGGGGAAATATTCCATTGATTGCAATAGCTTCCTGAAAATGGTGGCTTGGAAAATGTACATAATGGCCTGTACACCCTGAGAGATCAAGGGCAGTTTAAAGGCCATGTGAAAAGCAGCTTCTTCCCCTTTATTCCAGGTATAAATACAGTTTGGTTTCGAGTGTAAACTGGGCCACTAACGCACAGTAACGGCTGATGCTATTACAAATGCCTAAAAGTGAGGAAATGCAAAGTTATGATTCCCATTGCCACAGTAACTCAACCACATCATGCCTTCTGTCTGTAGCGTGTACTACCGAATGTCGTGTTAACTTTTATGGTCTCTGTTACATATGTGTGATGTGAAAAGGTTATAGCAGGACAGGGAGTCATAATTCTGAATTTTCTGATAGTTATGACTTGAAAGTGAGTTTAAAATGCTACTCTTTTTCTTTCTTTCTTTTCTTTTTGTTGTTTTTCTGGTGAAGTCTGTTTTTCATTGTATCTTGGATTCTCAGAACTCTTTGGCGGATTCTTTATTTCAATACAAAGATTGATCATTTACTTCTGTTCAAAAAATATCCTTTAAGTGCCTATGATATGGGAAGAGGGGCTGACTAAATACTTTTCCTGTTCTCAATTTCTCCATCTAGTTAGGAGGTACTGCCTACAAATAACCTTAGCACATAGTAGGGCCATGACAGCCACATGAAGGTAAGAAGTAAGTACTTGATAGAGGGCAAGAAGAGAAAGGGAATTAAAACGTATTAACCTTCTACTGCATGGCAATGTGCTGAACACACAGAGCTATATGTTATCCCCCACAATTAACTAGAAAGACATTATCCCATTTTACAGGTGTGTATACTGAGGCTCACACAGCTAATGCTAGTGCCTCGGATTAGAAGCAGGGTCTGAACTTACTTTTTTTTTTTTTTTTTTGAGGGCAGTGTCCCTGGTCCTCATATGTGGGACCGAACCGGGGCCGCTGGCTTCCCAGGCCAGCGCTTAACCACCGCGCCACTCGGCCGGCCCTGAACTTACGTTTTGAATAGCTAAAAGCTCATACTCTTTTCTACCATCTCAAGCAGCATTTTTTAGGATCTCAAGCTAGGTCTTGAAGAAAATGTATGTTCTATTTTTGAAATCCCTTTTTGTTCCCCACCCCCTTATTAAAGCGAAATATATTTGACATCAAAAATTCAGGAAAGGTACAAGGAAGAAAAAAACTGCATGCATGACCCATTACCCAGAAACCACCACTCTGAATATTTTAGTGTCTTTTCCGCAAAATATTTTTCTGAATGGGAGCTTTCGTTTGTTGATTGTTTATCACACAAGTATTGTAAGTATTGTTCTTTTACACGAATGCGTTCATGACTTTCTTTCTCATTTATGGTCAACTGTTCCAGGCAAGGAGAGCACAACATGTGAGAGAGAGGGGGGAGGATATGTGTGTGGAGTGGCAGGCATAGCAGAGAGCACTGGACACCCAGCACACCACTGAGCCTGACCAAAGCATCTGTGAGCCAGGGGGCCCGACCCTGGAGCTCCCGGAAAGCCTAGCTTCAGGGTTAGGACTTTGTTCTGCAAGCCACGTATGCACACTGTCTAGCATACAGATGGCAGCCAATTAATGTCAAATACAGCTGAATGGGAAGATGCTGAAGGCTTCCAATAGAGGACTGACATAATTACAGTTGTGCTTTAGGACCACAATTCAGGCAGGGGTGCCAGGTGGAGTGGCAGAGGACATGTAGGTCCCTACCACATCCACCAGGGAAGGTGGGGGGGAACCTGAGGAAGGCAGGTGTGGGGTGGGGGAAGTAGAAGGGAGCACACAGAGGAGTGACACACACTTCTCATGGAGCTGCACACACAGCGTAACCCCAAACTCTAAAGCAGGAGGCTGCCGAAAGCTTTGGGTTCTCAGGGCCCAAGACAAAATTGAACCATTTCCTGTTTGGTTTTTAGATTCTCTTTTGAGACCAAGTTCAGGTAAGAAAAACTTACATTACCATCCTGAGACAAATTTGCAATATATTTCATTAACTTTGCATGTTTCTATCACCTCTAACATATGGGGTAAGTATCTATATGATCACGTCTTGGCACAGAATTCTCTTTTTTTCCTCCCTGAAGCTGGGAACAGGCGTGGCACATGACCCTGACACTGAGGCTGGACTTCACAAGTGGTGGGTGAGAGGACAATGAACTGTAGCCCTGGGAATCTGTGCCTGACAAACATCCCCATGTGGGTGTGTGAATTTCTATCATGTTCACATCACCTGCGTTATAATTATTTATTTCCATATCTCACTCTTCTTGTAGCTTGTGAATTTCTTTACAGCATAGCAGAAGCCACGTGGCACAACAGCAAACACAGCAAGCACTCGATAAATGATTCTTGAATGAAGACATCAACTGCAAGAAATTATGTGCGTGTGATTTTATATATATTCACACATACATGTATAAGTGTGTATATATATATATCTATTATTCTCTACATGAATATATGTAGATGTGTATATATATTCACGTGTGTGTATCTATTCATCTATCAAGATGCACTTTCTTCCTCTCTGGCTGTACTGCCCCATTCCTGACCATAAGCAGCTTAAGAAAGCCATCTTGGTTACCCATTATTGTGTTATCTTACTGAACAAGTAGGCCTTGCTTCATGCAAATATCCTGAAAGAAATTCCTATAAACCAGCTTTTTCTACATGTAATCCAATTCTAAATGTACCAGAGAAGTCTGCTATTAGATGGATACTTCACACGTACTTTTGCAAAACGCACTTTATAGAAGTGTAAATCATCAACCTTAAATTGATTTCTTTTCAGGTCCAAGTGTGATACATCAGGTCTGCTTAAAATTGGGCATGCCTGGGCCGGCCGAGTGGCGCATTGGTTAAGCGCTGGTTTTGGGATACCAGCGGCCCCGGTTCGGATCCCACATGAGGGCCAGTGACACTGCCCTCTACAGCTAACAACAGCTCCACCTGGAGCTGGGCTGTGCGAGCCCCGGTGATGGTGTGGGCTGCAGCCCCTGCTGCAGTGGGCTGCCATAGGCTACAGTGAGTGGCCCGCAGCCAGCGTGAGCGGCTGGCAGCCAAGCGTGAGCTGCCAACAGCCGCGGTGAGCGACATCCAGAGGCCAGCGACCGATCTGCCTCATCCAGGAAGAGCGCAATGACGATACCAACAGTGAAGCAACATCCTCCGCAACTAAACTGAAGAACAAAAAGACAGCAACTTGTCTGTTCCCCTTCCCCGATTCCCCAACGCTGTTCCCCTCTGCCAATTCCCCAATAAAATCTTTAAAAAAAAAAAAGAAGAGCTCTTTTAAAAAAAAAAAAAAAAAAAAATTGGGCATGCCTCCTCCCTTCCACTCCCAACCCTGCCCAGACTCCAAGGCCGAGGGAGCAAGGACTCACCTTGCTGAGTGGAATGTAGCAAAGGACCCAGGGCCCTCAACCACTGGAGTTCCTAGAAGCACAATAAGAATGAGCATCATTTGATCACATATAGCTCAGAAATTTTACAAAATAATGCATATAACTCAACTTTTTTTCCATTAAACCTGCCAATAGGGCCAGCCAAGTGGCGCGTTGGTTAAGAGCTGGCTTGGGAACACGAACTCTGAGCAGCAGGGCTGCTGGTTCGGATCCCACATGAGGGTCAGTGACCCTATGGCCTCAGCAGCTAAGATGGTGAACAACAGCTCCACCTGGAGCTGTGCTGCCGTGAGTCACTGGAAACGGTGTAGGCTGTGGTGGGGCTGCAGTGGCTGCCATAAGCTACAGTGAGTGCACGCAGCCGGTGGCATGAGCTGCCGTGAGCTGCCGTCCAACGGCCAGCGACCGATCTCACCTGGGAAGAGCGCAATGATCACAATACCAACATCGGCCAGTGAAGCGACATCCTCCACAACTAGACTGAAGAACAAAAGGACAACAACTTGTCTGTTCCCCTCCCCCAATTCCCCCCAAAAAAATCTTAAAAAAAAAAAGTACATGGGTCAGACTGGACTAGGGCCCACCCTAAAGGCCTCATGTGAACTTAATCACCTCTTTAACAGCCCTATCCCCAAATACAGTCACATACTGAGGTGCTGGGAGTTGTGGCTTCCACACATAGATTTGGGGCGGGGACACATTTCTGCCCAAAACAGGGGAAATGCTCTCCACTGCATCTTATCTACTTACTTAGAGTTTGGGGCCCCGGAGACAGAAACACCTGCCTCCCAGTTCTTTCTTCCCTGATAATAGCCAACTGGTCAGACAAAAAGATCTGCTCTTTGCAGGGTCCTCACCCCAGGATGAGCCCTGTGAGCCTGAAACCAGTCTCTAAGATACGGAGCATCCACCCAGGGAGCAAAGTATCTCCCCTCACCCCGTGTAATTAATTCTCCACGCTGAAGCCGCTCGCTGGTGTGCATTCCCACTGCCTTCTCCCTCCACCCATCGCTGGCCCTCAGCGGGCACAGGCAGAAGCAGGCTGGTGCTGACAGGCGATTATGCAGATCCAGGAATTTATAACTCAAAATAAACGCATCAAAACATTTGCTCCTACTTTTAACCCCATTGATCCCCGGTGGAAATGCTAAGATACAACAGCAGAAGAGATAAATGTGGCAGACAAAAGTTTTCCCACAGCCTTTAGCCCCTTAAACATTCTAATCCCACTGAGGATATTTATGCCTGGCCAAACACTGCCGCTGGGGGCTGGGCTCCTGCCCGCTGCCCCCTCGCAGTGCCCAGCCGGCTTTGTAGAGACCAGCTGCCTGTTGCTATGGCAATTTGGTTACGGAAGGGCAACACAGGGCACCTAACCCAAGCGCTTTTTAACCAAACCACATGCTTATTAAAAGAAAGGAGAAAGTTTCCATTAAAATATCTGGGCTGATTACATTTGGAAACTTAATAACATGTCTTGACTCAAATAACTCCCATTGAACTGAACCCCAGCAGGACTTAAGAGTTCACAAGGGGAACAAATATTGCTGATGAAACTTGGCATCTTAACCCCGTTTAACATTTTAATTAAGAAGGGAAAATTCGGTGTCATTTGCTTTTCTTTGGTCTCCAGGAGCGGCAGGGGACAAGCTTGAGAATTCTTCCAAGAGTTCCGCGGAAAGAAATACATTAGCTAATTAGGGACGAAGCAAACATCTATATACAAGATATATACGCCACTTCTTTGTTTCACGAGCCAGCTTTTCCACTGCCCTTTTCTTTCCAGATTTCTCAAAAGAGGATGCATGAGTGTACCTTCTTCTTTTATTTTCTCAAGAAAAAATTACTATTAAGTGAGAGTTAAGCTGTCGCTTGAGTCTTTTGCTCCACACTGTTAGAGAAAGGCACAAACTACTGCTCCACTTTTGGGAAATGCCCAGAATTTAGTAACTAGAGAACTCTTTCCTAAACCCTCATTTCATAACCATCAAGAACTCAACATTTTTATTAGCATTTCCCTTTTCTAGCCAGGCAGGCACCCTGGGGAAAGTTTCTTAGGATGGCCCAGTTAAGTTGAAAATATTATCTTCACTGTTTTGCAAATCAGCTTGTGAAAGGGAATTTAAAAGAGCAGCAAGGCAGAAGGGTCTGGCCTGAGGATCCAGAGCTGGGCAGCCAAGGGTCGGCTGTCCTGTCTATGAACACTTGGCTGGGCTACCAGTGTGGCCAAAAACTGAAATAAGAAATAGAAGCAAAATCGGTTTCATCTGAGGATGTGTACGGATTATCAGTATATTTCTAAACTCAAAAAGTAGGTGGCAGAAACCTTTTCTTTGTTTTATTTTGCTTTGCTCTTCTTTGAAACAATTAACCCATGCCTGGAGTTTTGTTGTTGTTGTTGTTGTTGTTAATTTGAAGCCTGTTCCTCCTTTTGACGTTGCTTAATCTACAACCCAGTCCTGGGCTGTCTCCTGGGAAGCTCCCTGCTCAGCTTGGCCTATGGTCTGTTATGGGCCCCCAGGGAAAGCAATACCCACCAGCCCCCTCCATCTCGGGACCCAAAAGGGATGGGGAACAACTGAACTATGTGTTAATTGCGTTAAGGCGCTTTCTCTAATGAAATAGTGGCTTTCTCCATAGCAACAGTGATTAAAAGATGCAGAATGGCGGGTCCTCCAGGGCCTGTCTGTCTGGGAAGTGATTGCCACTTTACAGGACAATTCAGGGCAGAGAGAAGTTTATTGTGCACATTTCGCCTAAGCTGACTGCTCAGGTCACACTCCCAAAGCCTCTTTCTCTCCCTGCTTTCTCTCCCTCTGAGCGCTATTTTCAGGCTGATATGGGATGGGGGAGGGGGTCCTGGGATGTTTGCTGCCTAGTTGGGGGGCGGTAGATGAGAACTGTTTGGCGTTGGGGGTGGAGGAGAGAGAACGCACGCTGAGATCAGCTTCGGCTCCGTTCAGGGGATGGGGGAGGAAAAATACCCAAAGTTTGCAGCTTGAATGTAAGTGGGCTCTAAAGGAGCCCCATGCTTCATTAAGCATCTTTAAAAGTGCTCACTGAGATGCCCAGAGGGGGTAAGGTAAATTCCCTTTCCATTTTTGCACATCTTTCTGAAGCACACAGCATTCCTATTTTATTCACTGTAGGGTAAGTGATTTTCAAAGCAGGAGGGAGGGGAAATAAACAGTATGTGGATTAAAACATGCAGAACAGACTGAGGCCGATGGATGGGAGGCATCTGTTTGTCCATTCTTCTGTCTTCGTTCATGCCCTGTCCCTTTTCTCCTCATTGAGGTCAACTAAAAGTATGAAGGCTTAGATCCCTCACAGATATGGTGCTAAGAAAGACACAGCTCGCACACAACCGCACGCCTCTGATGCACGTATAAGGTGTAATAATGGCTATTCTTCAGAGACCATGAGCCACAAGTTGCCAGGAGGAAACCCCAGTATGTAAAGACACATTTTGGAATATGAAAAGAAACTAAGTACAATTGGTGATTTAAAAATCCAGACTCGAGCTGGAACATAGGCCCAGATATGCCCTCTCCTAACAGGGCCAGAGGCCCACGGCCTGGGTTGGGGTCCTGGCTCTGCAGCTCCGCTGTATGACCTCAGGTAAGTTTGTGACACTCTTGGGTCCTCAGTGTCTCCATTTGTGACATGGAGATGAGAACTTCCTAGCACATGGCCAATGCTCAAAAATTATAACAACTATTATTATTACACAGGGTAAAGAAAGCTCCGTTACATTTGTAGAGCGCTCTATGGTTCACAAAGGGGGGTTACCTTCCCTCTTATAATCTTCCTAACGAACCTCAGCTATGCTGATGAGCTCTGCTTGTGCCTCCCAGGAGGCAGATCAAAGCCCCTGCACCAGGCACTGCCAGGTCAAGCAGAAAAGGTCAGTTGCTGGGGACAAACAAACCCAGAAATCCGAACTTCGAACTCTTGCCCTGGGGACTGGAAAAGTTCTAGGGTACGGGAGACAGGGGTGAACAATACCCTGAAAGTCCTGCCGGGGGCTGACAGATCAGTGTTTCTTGGAAAGGTGGAGGCGCTGTGGGTGTGGCTTACTCAGGCCCCAGGAGGCAAGGAAAGCTTCCCAGGAATGTTCGCTTCTAATTTTATTAAGAAAATTGAAAAGATAATGTACTTAAAGGGCCCCAAGATGCTTAGATTTCTCTAGGAAATAAAAATGTTATTTATACTGGCATAAAGTATAATTATTCACACTTTCAAAAGTGTTTGAAGAAAATTGGGTGAAGGCCATGGATCTAAATATTTATAGTACCAAAAATCTGTATGCTACTGTGATTTGTTTTCTACTTAGAAAATAACTCATTTTTATATTATTATGCTAGTAATACCATTACTCAAACTTTCTTATCCTAAGGGAGAACTCCAAATTTTAAACAAAAGCTAAGATACAAATTACTGTGGGCAAAGAGCCTTTTAATTACACTTTGTACACTGGCCTATTTCTGGGTATTTAATCTGAATATGAAATATTCTCCAAAGGTATTTACCCAAATAGCTGGAGGAGCAGCAGTGACAGAAAGATGAAGATGATATCTGCTGCAAGACCAGGCCGCCCTGGAAGCAGAGACTCCCTCCTACGTGGTCATTTGCACCCTCGAAGTGTGGTACTTAAGTGTGGTCCAAGAACCAACAGTATCCATTTCACCTGGGAGCTCGGTGGAAATGCAAAATTTCAACACCCCCACCCACTCACCCATGCCTACAGAACCAGAATCTTCAGTTTAACAAGATCCCCAGGTGATGCATATTAAATTGGAGAATTTACACAGAGTTTGCAGAGTGAAAAGGTATATGGTCACCCACTTAAAGAAATAGTAGTAGTTACACTTCCCAGCCTCCCTTGCAGCTAGATGTGGCCATATGACTATGTTCTGGCCATTGGTAGGTGATCAGAAGTGATACCTACAACTTCCAGATGCTGACCTTAAAGGGCAGGAGCCTGCTTTCCCCTTCCCTTTCCCCTTTTCTTGCCAGCTGGATATAAGAATTGTGGCAGGAGATGGAGCCACCATCTTAGATCACAAAATGGAATCCCCATGCTGAGAATGGCAGAGCAAAGAAGAAGCCTATATACCTGATAATTATGCAACTTATCATACTCGCTTTACCTCCAAATTACTACAACACATCTTTATTTCTATATCTTTTTTTAAAGATTTTATTATGGAATTGGGGGAGGGGAACAGTGTTGGGAATTTGGGAAGGGGACCAGCCAAGTTATTGTTCTTCAATCTTCGTTGTGGAGGGCACCAGTTACCATCTGGCTTCTCGTCGGCAGCTCGTGGCCTCTAAGTTCAAGGTGCTGTGTTCAACCTTAGTTGCAGGTGGGTGTAGCCACCAACCCATGTGGGAGTCGAACCAGCAGCCTTGTTGTTAAGAGTGCACACTCTGTCTACTGAGTCATCCAGGTGGTGGCAGCTCAGCTCAAGGTGCAGAGTCCAGTTTTAATTGCAGGTGGGCGTAGCCCGCCATCAAACAGGTAATCTTGTTGTCACACCAGCTGAACCATCCTGCCATCTGTTGGCAGCTCAGCAACAGCTCAGCTCGGGCACAGAGTCACTGGCCCATGTGGGAACTGAACCGGTGACCCTGTTGCTCAGAGCTTGCATTCTTAAGCCAAGTCTTAACCAACTGAGCCACTCGGCCTGCCCATATTTCTATATCTTTTAGGATACCCCTTCTGTTGCAATCTGTATATATGTTATTTCTCATTAAAGTCTGTGAGCTTTTGTAGACAGGGACCAAATCTTATTTATTTTTATACTCTTTACATTGTCTAGTTCTATGTCTTGCCTATAATATTGGGTTGTTAGAAAAGTCATGACGTGTTTTTTCTGTTTTTCATTGCAAAAATGCACCATGACTTTTCTGACAACCCAGTAGGTACACAAAACTCTCAGTTAAATGAATGAACAAACAAATGAATAAATGAATGAACAAATGAATAAATATCAAAAACTATTCCCTAACCTCCCACTGGCCAAAGATGGTACTCTAGGAGATTCAATACAGATAATATTAATAATTGCAATGGATTAAAATTCATCAAAATGTTTAAATCCATGAGTTTACTACTACTATTACTATTACAACTACTACTACTATTACACACACACACACACACACACACACACACACACCCTCCTAATTTGGTCATCTTCAGAGAATTATACATATAGAGGGTGCCAAAAAATGTATACACATTTTAAGAAAGGAAAGTTGTATTAAAATTACAATACTCAATATATACCAATAACAAAAGATGAATACAAGTCACATTTGACTTCTGCAATTACAAGAGGTGCTCAAAGTGGTTCCCATCAGCGTCCAGACACTTCTGATTACGGCCAACTACTGCTTGAGCAACGTTGACCAAAATGTCCACTTGTATTTTTTTGGCATCCCCGATACACAGACACACACACAGACACACACACACACAGACACACAGAAACACAGACACACACACACACACACACACACCCCTATATACCTAAATGGTCACCTTTAAGAATAAGGAGCAAATTTATTATCATGAAATAAAAAAAGGACCAAACATCTATCCTTCATTTCCTATGTGACCTGTACCACAAGAGTAACCAAATATTAGATGAAGAGAAGCATTTCCTTATAATATTATTCTAGTTAATAAATCTTATAATTGGAATATCACCATTGTACAAACCCTCCCCTAATGAATTAACGTCCCCAGGCACAAAGCACTAATGGTTGCTAACATCACAGAGGCAGAAACAACAAGACATGTGTCTCTTGGGGCTGAACCTGAATCTGAGCCTTACGAAGCCCCTGGATCCAGCTTCCAGGCTGTAGGAAGACAGGGCACAGGGGGACAAGTGGCATTGCACCATGTGTGTGTGGCTGGCAAAAATCCCAACAGGGGAGAATCCCTATTGGCTGTCAATCAAGTTGCATTCTTCAAAAGATAAACTGTAAGAAAAAGAAAAAATGGAAAGGGAAATCAGAGAGTCAAGGAAGTAATGGGAGGGTATTCTAAACTATAGAGTAGGAAGGCAAGGAAGTGGGTACTCTGAAGGTGAAAATCGCAGTTACTCTTGGAGGAGGAAAGATTTGTGACAGGGACAGGGCATAGGAAGGATTTCTAAGGTAACTATAAAGTTCTAGCTCTTGACTTGCATAGGATTTATAGAAGTGTTTGCCTTATCATAGAGTGTATTAAGCTATGTTTTTATTTTTTTTTTAGCTGAGCCATCCTGCCACCTGTTGGCAGCTCAGCTAGGGCTGGGAATCGAACCGGCAACCCCGTTGCTCAGAGCTTACACTCTTGAGCAAGTTCTTAACCAACTGAGCCACTCGACCAGCCCAAGCTATGGTTGTTTTTTTTTTTTTTTGAGGGCAGTGTCACTGGCCCTCATATGGGGGACCCGAACCAGGGCCACTGGCTTCCCAAGCCAGCACTTAATCACCGCTCCACTTGGCCAGCCCCCAATCTATGTTTTTAAGATATGCACTTGTGACTTCCCATACCTGGGTATCACACTGAGGTACCATGATTGTCAATCCATGGCTGCACTGCCTATGGAAAGGACATCAGATTGTCTATGTTCCCTTGATCTGTCTCAAACCAGAATCAAGAAGAAAGCTTTGGGTCTGGTCACAGTGATTCCACCACCATCATTTTACAGATTGGAACACTCAGGTTCAGAAGGATGAGTTCAGAACTCCTAGTAAACCACATTTCATCCATATCCTGTATTTCCTATCCCACCCAAGCTCTCTTTTCCCTGTTGTCCATCATGCTAGGTCATATTGACTCCATCTTATCATAAGAATTAAAATATCAAAATCAGTCTGGTTTTCCTGCTTCCTTCTTCACTTAGTTCAAAAGTCTGGACGACCCGACCAGAATACTTATTCATAATCAAATAACCTAATTCAATATTCATTAAAGGTCATCATTTATCGTTACTGACTTCTTGCTACATAAGAACCTAATCTTCCTTGAAAAAGAATTGAAATAAAAATAATTCATGCACAGGGTGAAAAATCTGAACAGTAAACAAAGAAAAAGATATGAGATGAAAATTAAAGCCTGTTTCCAGCTTCTCTATGCTCAAACCATTATTACAGCTCCAGAAAACCATTTCTGTAAATGCAGCATATGTATGTCTAGTCCTTAGAATTATTTTTACACAAATTGCATGCAGTCTATAGACTGGTCTTTACTTTGCATTTTTCACTTAATATATTTTGGGAAATTTTCTATTTTAGCACATATAGTTCTATCCCATTCTTTTTAATAGTTGAATAATATTCCATTATATATCTGCTCCATAATTTATTTAACAGATCTTTAATTGATCTCCATTTAGGTTCCTGCAAGTTTGTGCTACCAAAAACATGCTGAAGTGAACATCCTAGTACAGAGATTGCTGTATAATTTTGCAAGTGTATCCACAGGGTAGATTTCTTAGCAGGGAAATTGGTGGTCCAAAGGATATGTGCATTTTGAATTTTGAGAGATAGCATCAAAATACTCTTCACATTGTTGCAATGTTTCATATTCCTAGCAATAATCTAATTAGTGCCTATTTCTCTGTATCATTTATAACACTGATTATCAGCACATGTTTACATTTTTGACAATTCAATAAGTGAAAAATTGTATCTTACTGATAAGGTTTGGCTTGTATTTCTTCAACTGTGAGTGAAGTTGCTTGTCATTTCATGGGCTTATTGGTAAGTATTTTTTTCTGGGAATTACATGCTCAAATCCTTTGTACATTTTTTTTTTTTTTTTGTATCACGCTTACACTTCTTTCAGGAATCAGAAACATCGAACACTGACTCAGTTGCCTGCAAGGGTATTGTCCTTTCTTGTTATTACCAAAGGGTTAACGTCATATGGCACAGCATTAACTTCTATATTTTGTGACCTGGTCACTCTGAAATGCTTACTGTTATACAGTGTGGTCAGATAGCATAAGACAGAACTAATCCTTATATTTTCTTACCAATTTTCATAATTTCTGACATCTTGTTAGCCAAGATAAAATTTAACCCAATTCCTAATAAAATAATTTTGTCATTATGCATTTTTTGGGGAATTTAAGCTTCCTCCATGCCAAATCCAGCAAAAAGTGATCAAACGAGCACTTTCTGTTACCTTGCACATTCATTAAAAACATACCATAAACATAGCATACCCCTCTGTAGAAGGAGAGGGTTGGACCAGATTCCCCCTAAAGCTGCAGTTCCTTGTAAATCCAACATCCTAGGAAGCCAAGCCTATAGCCAGAGCTCAAACAGAATTAGTTTAGGCCTAAAAGGTAACCAGCCTACAGGGAAGGAGAATAATGTTTAACATGAAAATCTGACAACAGATGGCCCAGGGTTCTTGTCATTAGTCTCATGGCAATGGGACAGATAAGAAAAATACTTGTAGACTGACTCCATGTGATCTTCTCAGTTTCCAAACCCTTCTTTGCAATCACAGACAAGGCCACTCAAACTCCAGAATCACTCCTTTTTTTTCCCCTCTGAATCCTAAGTGAGAGCCTAGTTCCCTGTGAACGTGTAATTTTCTCAACTACCAGCTGAAAGTCTAAATCGCACAAGGGAATCCACACACAGTGTGCTCTCAAACTGAAAAACCACTTTCAGGAAATGCTGGTATTGTGATTCTGAGGCTGCTCTGTGTGTGTGTTGCAGGACAAAGTAAGTGAGTTGGTATCATTGGGAACTGGGATTTTCCAACATGGAGAAAAGAGATGTAGGTAGATAGAAGACTGATCTGGCCAAGTAAAATCCCCAGACTCCTAAATTTGAATTGGAAATATCATTATGAAGTCATCATATAGTTCATTTAAAAAAAAAAGTATTTCCCAAGTCTGTCCCTTGAAAAGGCCTAGAGTAATCCCCAGCCCAGAAGTAACGAATGTCCTTTGGACCCACTTACTGGACTCCAAACACCATTTCTCAGTAGAAGGAACTGGGACTCCTTAGAGAAGTGGCTGGTTCCAGTAGTGGGCGGAAATTTGCAAGATGAGCTTAAAACTACTTGTCATTCCGAAAAGCAAAGAAGCTGTCAAGGACTCCTGACTGAACCTGTCAAAAGGCTACGGCAGCGAACTTGAAAAGGTTCCTATGGCCCAAAGATGGGATAATTGAGCAATCAATTTTGAGTAATAACTGCAATGGATTAAAACTCACCAACTCTGCTTAAATCCATGAATCTGTAGGATATTTGAAAAAAAACTAATTGGTTACCTTTGGAATATGCTAGGAGCCCAACTGGTTATTTTGAAAATTGCTGAATAAAGAATAAGAATGAAGCACTTAGCCTGGCCTTTCTATCTGAACTGTGCTTTGTGGTCAAGTAGTTGATGAGGGTAAGTTATCTTTATGGATAACGAGTTAGGATGGAATGACAAAATTAGAATATCTCCATTTGAACCCCAAAGTAAATAATAGATCTAGGCAATGACCACTGCTGGCTGCTAATATCAAACAAGAGAAACAACCAGGGATTTTTTCATTCATCTTGGAAGAAGACACCATCGCCTATGAAGAAGTCTAATTTAAAAACTTGAAGCTGGGGGCTGGCCTAGTGGCGCGGTGGTTAAGCGCTGGCTTGGGACGCCAGCGGCCCTAGTTCGGATCCCGCCTATGAGGGCCAGTAACACTGCCCTCTAAAAAGAAAAACAAAACAAAACAAAACAAAAATAAAAACTTGAAGCTGGGTTTAATTACGCCTTGAGATCTAACCAGCAATTTACAAAAAGTAAGGGGAAAGAATAACATGTTCAGTGACACCATGGGGACATAATCACCAAGATCTGGACTGCAGGAAATCCCACAGGACAAAGGACCAGGTTTCTTTAACAAATAACTCCCAGGGGGAAACAATGTGCAGACAGAAAAACTTAAGAGACCTGTTAACTGATTGCAATGCTTGGACCCAATATGGCTCTTAACATAAACAATTTGTAAAACAATTTATAAGATAATTAAAGAAATGTGAAAACTGAACAGATATTCAGTAATATTAAAGAATTATTGATGATTTCAAAAATGAAGATGTGATGTGGAAAGCTAGTGGTTTTATGGTTAATTATTAATATATTTTTAATCAAAATTTATTAGGGGGACAGTGGTTAACAAAACTACATAGGTTTCCAGTGTGCAATTCTATAATCCATCATCTATATATTGTATTATGTGTTCACCACCCAAAGTCAGTTCTCTTTCCATCACCATGTATTTGACCCCCTTTACTTTCTTACTACCATCTCCCCTCCCATGGTTAATTATTTTAAGAGCTTGTATATCTTTTAAAGATACATGCTGCAATATTTATTGATGAAATGATATGAAATCAATTTTATTCAAAATAATTCAGGCTAGGGGAGGGGAGCCAGGGTAAGGTGGAATGATGAAATACCAATCATGACTGCAGTTGAGGCCGTGTGATAGGCACAGGTATACGGGGTCCCTTATATGATGCTAAATTGTAGGTTTGAAATTTTCCATAGGGAAAACTTCTTGCTTTCTTTTTTTTAAAAATGGAATTACCAGCAGTTCCAAGGATGTTAGTCTCTACTTTCTGAACTGACACTGAGTGCCCTGAACCACCCGACGAACACCTTTCAATAATCCCAGTAAATTAATACCACCTGGAACTTTAGTCCCAACTCTCATAAGGTTGACATTCCTACAGTGTGATGAACTATTGGCATCCCCATTCATACAAAAGCCTCTTTGACCTAAAGAAATACACCCAGACCAAAGACACCCTGAGAAGGACCTGCGCGCGCGCGCACACGCACGCACCTCTGAGAGTGGGGGCGGGGAAGAAGAACATTATAATGACAATTATTGCAGTCCAATTCCTTCCTTTCTACCACCTAACTCTGAAAACTCTACACTCCTTCCTTTGGGAGTCTTCATTTCCCAAATAGAGTACTTCATAGAGTAACAGCACAGACAATATTTTCAAGAGGTTTACTCCAGCCTTCGACTTGGATGAGTCTGTCATATGAGGGGTGGTAGCACACACAGCAATCGTCAGAGGCCTTTCTTCCACCCTCAGGAACTTTTCTTCTGACTGTTTACTCTATTCCCTCTTATGACTTTAGTGCCTTGTGACTTGTTTGGGTGACCCTATGGAGAGTAGTGATGCAGCAGTCACTTGAGCCGACCAACAAGACACTGTCCAGATTGCAAAGGCGTTTGCCCCAGGAGTCCCCCGTTTCTGCAGAGGGATGTCTTCTTGGTGACTGCTGCTTGCGAAGCGGTGCCATTTCAATAATATGCAACACAGAATCAAAAGAACAGTCTCATTTATCTTAGGCTATTTTCAATTATTATAGGGTAACATGATATATTGGTAACATAAAGTCATATATACATTCATCTTATTTTAAAGGGTAAATTATAATTTAGGCTGGAAACAGATTAATTGCATTCTCCAATTCTTTGTAATCACCAGTTTCTTTTTCTACTGGGAGGTGGGGAAGGGCTGACTTGCTTAATTGGAGGTCAAACATAAATGACGCCATGCTGGGTAAATGCACTCAATGAGAGGTCCTAGACTGGAAAAGACATAACTGTATAAGACATGAGTGGGAAAATTGGTGACATTAGACATATTTTAGATAATATTATTGTGCCAATGTTTAATTTTCAGATTCTGATCATTGTAATGTGATTCTATGGGGGTGGGGGGGATAGTAACACACCTGCTGACCCGGGGTAAAGATATGCAGTGGTTCTTTGTATCATTTTTGCAGTTTTCCCATAAGCTTGAAATTATTTAAAAACACAAAATGTTAAGAACTGATGAGGAAGCTGAGACCCAGGCCCACTGGCACTAGATGCAGCATTCCAGTGTGGCAGCCAGTCGGGGGCTGCCCTGCCCTGGTGACCCTGCAGAGTGATCTCAGGAGAGGGGAGGACAGGGCGGCCCAGGAAGATGAGGGGTTCCTTGTAAGGGGCGGGGGAGGAGTGGCATCAAAAGCCTGAGCCGTCAGCACTCTCTCAGGCCAGATGTCTGGGGACTTTTATTAGCAAAACAAAATAACAGCAATCAGAACAAAACACATATTCTGTATGGTTTCATCTTTATTTTTACAGGATTTGGCAGGAACCGCAAGGTCTGGATCGGTGGGCCTTTTGGGGAGCTTTGTATTCATTAAAATGGCCTGGACACTGGTTCTTATTATTCTTTCTCTCCCTTTGAAATGGGAATGGAAAGTCTGATAAATGGGCAGGGGCATGGTCCAGATCCGTGGAACCAACTGCTCTCACATCCTTTTGTGCTCCAGTCCCAAAACGTACGCCTGCAGTTCACCATCTTGAGCTTCTCGGCTCTCAGCTGCCTCCACTTGCTGAAAATGCCGGGCCGAGTAGTACATGTGACCTTTGGGCATGCCAATAACAGAACAAGGTTTCAAATGGAAAGCTTGTCTAGAAGAATCTTATAAATATTATAAATTTACTCCTCTTTCTTAGAAGAGAGGCGGAGTTTCTGCCTTAGGATTTACATTTTGTTATTCTGCAAATTTCCCATAATTTTCAACATTAACTTCTTCCAAATACTGAACTGCATCTCCATGAAACAGTACAACAAACAACCAGGCTGCTTTGTCATAATGCAAGTTCAATTTTAAAAATGAAAAAATATATATATATATATTTTGTCATTGTGGCAAAATACACATAACACAAAATTTACCGTATTAACCAATTTTAAGGGTGCAGCTCAGTAGTGTTAGGTATACTCACACTGTTTTGAAATCAAGGTCCAGAATTTTTTCATCTTGCAAAACTGAAACTGTGTACCCACAAAACAACAACTGCCCATTTCCTCCTCCCTCCAGCTCCTAGCAACCACCATTTACTCTCTGTCTCCATGAATTTGACTACTGTAGATATATAGGTGGAATCAAACAGTGTTTGTGTTTTTGTGACTGGCTAATTTCACTTTGCACAATCCTCAAGTTTCATTCATGTTGTAGCAGGCATCAGAATTTCCTTCCTTCCTTTTTAAGGCTGAATAATATTCCATTGTGTGTATTCACATTTTGTTCATCTATTCAGCTGTGGATGGGCACCTCGGCTGCCCTCACCCCTGGCTATTGTGAATAATGCTGCCATGAACATGGGTGTGCAAATATCTATGAGATCCTGCTCTCAGTTCTTCTGGATACAAGCCCAGAAGTAGAATTGATGAATTACATAGTAATTCTGTTTTTAATTTTTTTGGGAATCACCATGCCGCCGTTTTGTATAATGGCTGCACCATTTTGTATTCCCACCAACAGTGCACAGGGTTCCAACGTCTCTACATCCTCGTCAACACTTGCTATTTTCTGGGTTTTCATAGTGGCCATCCTAATGGGTATATGATTAAAAATTTAAGTTTAGTGATTCACTGTATAATAAAAGGCTGACTCAGTCAAAGAAACATCAGGAATCAATGGAAAGGTATAGAAGGCATTATCTTATTTTAGAAAGAAATGCGGTGAGACATGTAGGGAGAAAAGACTGCAGCCAGCCAGCCCAGGAAGGAGCCTAGTACACGAGCTGAGCTGAGAGCGAACGGGTGGGGGAACCTACACAGTGTCAGGGGAACAGAAGGATAAAGATGCTAGAACTACGTTGGAGGTGGAATTGGCAGGGCTTTTCAAGTGGCTCCATGTTGGACGCAAAAGAAAGAAGAGTCCACGTTAGCTCCGCGGCTGCGAGGTGGATGATGGCGGGGACTCATGCCATTCGTGGACCCGGAGTGTAGGAGCAGGAACTGGCAGAGGGGGACCAGGTTGCAATGAATGAGCTCAAGTATGGAGGTGTTAACAAGTGGAATTGGGAACAGAGGGGAGAGGATGACAGGTGGCCCATGCGTGTGGATGACACCACTGAAGGAGATACACAGAAATCAGGGGGCTGTTGCTAGAATAACGGCATATTTATGAAGCTGTCCCCCCACAGAGTGTGCTGCCTACTATTCCACCTTGAGCAGAGCCCGAAACCTTCCCTTCCTTTGGCTGGAAGTTTCCAGTGGAGGCGTGTACCAGGACAGGCTGAGTCCTGGGCTGGCTACTGAGAGGTTGTCCGCTCCCTGGCCACAGCTGCCACGGGGACCCTCAGCCCTTCATTTTGCAAGATGAACTCCACTTGTCACAGGGGGCTGCAGGCCAAAGGACTTCTTAGAAAGCAATGCGACTCTCCGGCTACGGAGGGCAAGTCAGTCCTAGCCTCTCAGTCACCCGTGGGGATTTTCATATTCTGGTCTTTCTTTTGATCTTGGCACACCTTATGAAGATCTGTTAGACACCATCTCTTGGCTGCACTGGCATCATCCCATTAATTTTGGGTTTTATACTTAAAATGCAGGAAGCAGCATTCCAGAAAGGGAGACAGCGGCTTCCAGAGAAATGAGTGGCCCTCAGCAAATCACACCAACGTACAGCGTCTTCCTGGGCCTGGAGGGCGAGTTCTTGAAGTCCGTGTTCTTATGGAAGTAACTAACATGTTAGACATCCTCTAGGAAAACTCAGTGCCTTTTAAATTCTCTCACAGGTTTTTTTGGAACTGTCATTTCTCGATTCACTGGCCATGTCCGTTGGTCCCTGTGGTTGGCCACGCGGTGCACCCAGTTGTGACCTCTGGGCTTGTTCTTGTGGGGGCCTCAGCCGGGCCTCCCCCTCATGCTGGGTTTTCCCCATGGGAGAGGCCTACGATTCTCAAATACCCCACCCTAGGCCTCCTGGTGAACAGCGAACCAACGTAGCTGATGGTAAGAAATAATCTGGGCTTGCGGATATCATGCTGGGAACGCTCCTTTTCCATCCTGGAAGGTGAGGATGCGGCTTCTCTCTGGCAGGTGGCTCCTCACAGGCCGGCTGGCCACGCAGCCCCGGCAGCTTCCCACGACCACGGCACGTGAGCTCTGGAGCTGCTGGCTTGGGGGGCACATTGCCTGCACCCAGTGGCATGCCAGCCCTGCAAGCCCAGCCTCCGTGACGTGCCCTGCACGGCCCACCGGCTGCAGCCCCCCTGCCGTTCTTGCGTGCTCTCTATATTGCAGCCGAATGACACTGCACGCCTCTCCCTAAATACATCCTGCGTGACTGCCCGCACACAGGGCCTTATGCCCTTCCCCCTGCCAGGCACGCCTGACCCTCCTTTCCTAAATTCCACTGCCGGTCACAGACCAACTGTCTCAAGAAACCACTTTGATTGCCTTCAGTGAGAGGCAAGCTTTTCTTCCTAAGAGCATCCGTGGGATTTCGTAGACCAGCTGGCGTTCTACCTCTGAGACTGTGAACTCCTGAGGAGCAAAGAACACGACTGCTCCATCTCTGAATCTCTGTTAACGCCATGTGTTCATGTGTTCACAGTTTCGTTCACACTCAACACACATTCCCTGTCGCTGCTTCAAAAGGGCCTTCCCTGATCATCCCACCCAAAGCGGCCTTTTGTACCACTGAGCACAGTCCGGCGCTCGTGCTTATTTGTTTGCTAGTAAATCGTCCGGCTCTCTCCCTAAAAAGTAATTCCAAAAAGACGGGGACTCCGCCTGTCTTCATCTCCATGGCAAGCACACCACTTAGCACAGAACAGGCATTCTGAGAGTTGCTGGATGAAGATAGCAATCAAGAAATGAATGTGAATGAGGTGTATCCGTGTCACCTGGATTTTGCATGGAGCTTTCCAAGAGCAGGCAAGCCGAGGGCCCCAGGCCTCTAGCAGAGATGCTGGATGCAGATTGGGGCTGTTTGCCCTGGAAACTCCCCACCCCTTGCCAGCCAGCTCTTCTGGCCATGTTCTGCTCCTGGGCCACGTGGCGGTTCTCCGCGCGTGCCACTGCGCCCTCGTGTTTATAAGCAGGTCACATTCAAATGAGATGGGCAGTGCCTCTCATGCAGCTGGGCTGGTTCCCAGGTGCTTTACGAGCTTGAAGGAAAAGCAATGGCCTCATACACGTAGGACGGGTTCACAGAATTTAAGGCCAAGCAAAGAAACCTTCGCAGTTAATGCTTAGCCTCCCATCAGCACCCCAGGCTGAACACTCTCCAGGAGCCCAGGGACACGGGAGAGCCTGAAGGGAAGGGGCAGTTGTCTGACACATGCCATTTGGCCAGTGACGAGCGCTCCTTTCTGCACTCACAGAGGTTTATCTGCAAGGTTTTCTCCTTTCAGGATCTCACGTAGGTACACGTGGATGTTCCCCGGGTGAAGTGTGCTCAGCGTGTGTGAAAATGCCTTTGTGTCCACTACAAGAATGTCTTGCCAGATGTGATATGAATTTAAGAGGGACAGTCCAAATTAAATAGGGATTACATTGATCCCCTTTAAGAATTTTCAATTCATCGTTCTATTTTTTTTCGGTCTGCGAGCACTAAACCAAAAACAGGCCTGCTCCCAAGTACTGGGTCCACATACCCATTAGGCCAGGAATCCATTATGCAAAGTAGCTGTTCCACCAACAGCCAGATGTCCCCAGGCACTCCCTCCCACATGTGCCCTTCCCTGCTGAGCAAGTCAACCCCAGTTTTCCTGGGGTCCTATATTTCTCCCTCTGTCTCACAGTTCATTTGGTGGCAGGTGGCGACGAAGGTCCTGTCTAGGCACAAATATCCACACAAGCTAATCCTCACTCTGGTAACATAAGAAACCACACATTCACCATGTACCCACTCATCCCACACCCGCCCGTCTGTTTATTTCACGTGAACCTATAAGCAGGCAGAACCAAGGATATGTTCCTTAGACATAATCCTTAGTAACCGCTATTTTTCTAAGGTTATAAACAAAAACTCATCTATGTACATCAAACTTACAACTCTTCTTTCTGAGTATTTCCATTGTTCTTAACGTGTTAAGAGCTTGCAAAATGCAATATGGGCCACTTTGTCACTTGTTTCTAGGAATGCTTCCTAGGCATTTCCACCGAATGCTGTGACACTAAGCGTCTTGGGGGCCTGGACGCCGGCTCTCAGCAGCCGCAGGACACAAGCCTTTTCTCCAGGATGCTTTCTCAGAGGTGTCCAGTGTTTGGCTGGCTGTACTGAAAGAAACGTGCCTCGTTCCTATGGTCCTTGTATTGCTGATTTTCTAGAGCCTGAAGAACTGCTGAATGAAGAAGGAATTTGGATACTGTAGACAAAGTGCTAATTAGGAGGTGACACCTGATTGGGACCTTGTGGATTTGAACCTATGGAGCTGGAAGGGGTTGGGCATGACTGGTGAGGGAAAAGACCCAGTGGAGATCAAGCAACGGAAAAGAAAATGCTGCGATGGGGTTTATGGAAGGAAGGTGTAGGGGGAAAGTTTGGAAAGTAAGTTGGGGCATGGCAGGTGGGGCAGTTTAGACTTCATTTGGTGGGTGGGGAGTTGGTGTTGGACCAGGAGAGGGGACAGTGCATCAGGGAGATGACACTGGCTGGGGAGGGTGGGGTGGGGAGAGACCGGGGAGGCTGGTTGGAAGGCTTTTGCAATAATCCAGATAAAAGGCACTGAGGGCCCTAGTGCTAAAGCCCAGTGAGGCTGGAAATGAAGAATGACACGGGAGAGACTGGGTTACCTACCGTGTCAGGCCTGCGGCTCGAGGAACTAAATCACTCATCAAATATAAAATGTGGATCTACGCAGATTTCCCGCTCACAACGGTCTTAGATACAGAAGGAAGAATTAATTCAAAGATAATCCAGATCTGAAAAAAATCAAAGATATGCGAATTGGCAAGCCTAATTTATATCAAAAACACTGGCCTAGATGGACCCCAAAAAAGGTTTACCTTTTCATGTATATTTAGTGAGGAAAAAGAAAAAGAAAAAATGGCAAGGAAGTTTCTCTCTGCCCCCTGGTGGCTTTCGGGAAAATTTAACTGCAAGGGCAGAAAAAGGAAAGGGGACCCATTTCTCCACTTCGCACTCCAAGTCAGCTGAGCAAACATCACTCTAAATAATAATGAAGACGTTTCAGACATTTAGACACTTCAGACTTTCCGCACCACAGCTCACTTGCTGCCTGACGTTGGCCAGTGGGTGTCCGGCCACCGCCAGTGTCCCCTGCTGGGGACGGGCAGGTGGCTCTGCCCACCTCCTGGCCTGAGGCGGGAGAGTCAGGCTGAGTCTAACTCCACTTCCACTGGGCTCGGAGCCACTGCTCGACCGTGAGCTGCAAGCAGGGCGCTTCTGACGTCGCGCAGGACACAGCGCTGCTGGCCTCCGTGTCAAAGCAGGCTGGCCCAGGGGCTGGGCACACAGCTCCACACACAGCGGAACTCACTTTCAATCAGGCTGCAGGACGCTGGCACTCATACAGAAATGCTTTTTTCTTGGTTAAAAGCTACAAATCTATTTCCAAGTCTCCTCTTCCACCTCCCTTCCCCCACCCATGACCCCCCAGCGGCATTCCACAGTCCTACATAGTGTCACTACTTTTCCTTTCTAAACACTGTGCTTTTTGACTTCCTGACCTATTTGATACTACTTTACGGCTAAACCTGTGACTCTGGGAAAAGTCAATTTTGAGATGCAATGTGTCCCCCGAAACTTGCCTTCCTGGAGAACCATGCAGGAGGAGGAGGAAGGAAAGCAAAAGCATTTGGGGGGGCGGGGGGCAGGATGAAACAGCCCCGCCACCCTCGCTCAGACTGTAACTGGATATGACAGCCTGCTGCGCCGAGCAATCAGCCAGCCCCGAAATGCCGCTGCTTTTCCAGATATCCTGTTGTTTAGTTTTGTCGCAAACAAAACAAACAAAAATGCGCATAATTGTACCAGACCTCAAAACCCATTTTATTCTCCCATTATACCCAGGAAATCCTGAGTAGTGGCGCCACTGCAGCCAGGCCCTCTCTGTGGGTTCCTATGAATAATTGTTTATCCACATTCTATTAGAGAAAGGCAGCCATTAGGAAGTTTTTTCTCTTCTAAGATGAGGTATCCTCTGTGAACGGGGTATTTAAAATGGATTCTAATTCCATGCTCTTGAAGACCTGTTCCAACATTGTAAATTTGCAGATAACTGTAATGTATCCAGTAATAATCTCTTTACTGCTTTAACAATTTTGAACGGAAACATTTAAATGCATTATACATTTTCCTATATTAGAGTATGCTGAATGTAATTTAACAGTTTCCTGGGCGATTCAGCATCGTCATTACCCATGTCAACTGGCCTGAAACTGTTGTGGGCTCAGGGGCTGTTGAGATGGTTACGGTGCTATGCCCCGGATTGGTCAGGTCTACTCTGTTTTGTTCTTTAACATTTTGTTAACACTGTATTACCTTTCTATTTGCTGACATCTGCTTTGGGCTGAAAAACAGTGGAGCAGAGATGGCGTGCTAAGCTTTCCACGTGGGCAACTTTCACGGACTCCTACCAGCTGGACCCCACCTGCCCGATTCACCACCCATGAGGAAGTGGAGGTCTGCTGACCTCTGGCCCTTGCCCAAGGTCACACAAGCAGTATGTGATATAGGACTTGAACCCAGTCCGGCTTGTCCCGAGAGTCCAGGTTCTCCCCCCACTTTTTCAAAAGGGTCTGGCTGTTTGAGGAAAGGGAGAGAGGGTCACTCTAGGTCTGATGGCAGCACTGCCCCCCACACCACACGTCGCCCCTCCCCGAGTGCAGGCCCACAGCTGTCCATGGAACAGTGGGGCATGTCTGCATGCACGCAGCCAGGGCTGGCCAGATATTCATCCTTCCAGTAACGTGCCATCTCCAGTTCGTTTTATCCTCTAACTTTGGCACCGAAAATGTCTTCTTTTGCCACACAGCCCAAGTGGCTTTCCCATGAGTAAGGCAAGAGCTTTCGTGCCTGGATTCGAGCCCAATTTAGCTGCTAAGAGGCAAGTTTGTTTTCTTTTTGTTTTTTTAACCTTACGTTTTGATATTCCATTTATGTTCCAGATGGTGAAGTGGCTAGATAAGCAACCTGCAGATAAGCGAGGCCCACGCTTCATCATCACTCACCGATAATGCTGACATATAACAGTTTCCATATCTTAACAAAGGCAATGAAGGGGTAATAGAAATGAATAGCTCACTTGTTGGAAGCTCAAACTGTGCTCCAGATTGTTTCCTCTAAACTTGGTTCCTTTATTTCCAAACTTTCCCAACAGAACCTTTGGTGATATTATCAGAAACATTAAAGACCTCAGTCACGAACCACCAGCTGTTATAGATGCAGAATTCTTAATTACACAAGTTGGCCACACACCGATGTTTTTCTAGCCTTCGTAACAGAGTAGCATATGGAATAGTATTGAGGACATCACAACGTGGCTCTCAAGAACAGGCAGACGAGTGACACTAGTGATGGCAGGTCTCGATTTCTTAATGTCACCCCTGCCCCCAGTGCAGAGTTCTGCAGCCAAGGACCATCATCGGAGCCTTCTTTGGCTCTCTCCCCACCCCAGCTCTGCTCACGGGTGTCTGCAACCAATTTTGGTGAAGCCAGTCCAAACAAATGTCTCCCTATCTCGATAACATGGCTCTAGTGAGATGTCACATTTCCATGGTGGACACTGACACGCAGTTTGGATTGGAAGTAGGCTGTACTAGGGCAAAACCAGTCAATAAAATTATACTTAAAAATGTGATCATGGAATAAAAGATCTTTTAAAAGTAGAGCTATGAATCGATCTAATCTGTGTTCTCAGCTGACTGACTTATAGGAGGCAACCACCAGCTGTATATTAAACAGTATGAGAGAGAGACTGTAATGATTTATTTTTCCCACTTTTATTTTGCAAAGTTGGGTCACTGCATATTTTTAGGTAGACTTTTTTCAGGAGATGCACTTACATCCTTTTATCGCTCAAGATTCAGAAACTTTTACTGACACATTTATAATTTTTTTTTCTATTTGATGAAAACAAACATGTAACTAGAACTAGAAACCTGAAAGAAAATTCAAGATGCAATATAAACATGGAAATAATAAAACAGCAGGGATCCTGTATAAATCTTTCTGGATTAATCTTTCAGTCATTCAAATTGTTCCCTAAAGAAACATTATCTCTGTACATCGTTTAATTGTAAATCATGATATGGCAGTGATCTTAGTAAACTGACAGTCCCGTGGTAATGATACTGCAAATTCACACGGATGCATAGCTGCACTTAAATCAGACATAGAACTAGACAGATTGCACAATGGGAATTACAAGCAACCAGTGTCAAAATAAGGTGCCCCAAATGTTCACCTGTAATAATTTCATAGTGTTTTGCCATACAGAAACCTAAAAAGTGCTGGACAATAACATTTAAGTTTTAAAAACCACCTTCCCGCAGCATGTTCAATCGAACATGCTGTGATGGAAGGGTTCTCTATATTTGCACTGTCCAATATGGCAGCTCTGTGGGTTGCATTGTGTCCCTCAAAAAAGAGATGGAGCCCTAACCCCAGGTGTCTGCAAATATGACCTATTTGGAGTTGGGTCTTTGCAGACACATCAAGTTAAGATGAGGTCATCCTGGATTAGGGTGAGCCTTACATTCAATGACTGGTGTTCTTGTAAGATGAGGCGATGACACGAAGAGACACGGAGGGAAAATGGGAACAATGCAGCTGCCAGCCAAGAAACACCAAGGGCTGCTAGCAACCCCCAGAAGCTGCACGGGGCGCCTGGCCCGTCACAGGGAGGGAGCAGGCCCCTGTCCACATCTCAACTTTGGACTTCTGGCCTCCAGAACTGGGAGAATAAATTCTTGTTGTTTTAAGCCACTCAGGTAGTAGTAATTGGTTATGGCAGCCCTAGAAAATAAAGTAGCCATGGGCCACATGTGGTGACTGAGCACTTGACATGTGGCTAGTAACTAAATTTCAATTTTAAATTTTAATTAGCACATGTAGCTGGTGGTGACTCATTAGACAGGACTGGTTTATCGGTTTTAATGACTTCTACAAGTCTTATAAATTCAAACTGTTTATCGAATTGATCCTTTGAATTAAAACTTAGAATCACAGACACACACACACACACACTCATACAACACTCACACTCACACACATGTACAGTTTCAATGGTCAATAAAGTAACATCAGTAACAGCTTCCAAATTACCGTCCGGCCATCTCTATTTTAAAATATGCTGGAAAAGTGCATAGAACTATCCACACGTACAACTGAACTGAGCCTGAAGCTCTGAATTCACAAACCTAAAACGCTGTTTTTTGTTTCATGATCAGAAATTCCTTCCATTAGTTACAAGATGCTCTTCAGACTCACTGAATACTGAATTAACAAAGTGTGATGAATTGGGCTTCATGAAGTATTCATGAGTTCTCATTTAACGCTAATTAAATTTTTTTTCAAAAAACCCTGTGCTTAAGTGATTTTAAGACTCTGCACACAGACTGGACGAAAGCACGAAAAACAAAAAGGTTCAGGGGCAAGTTGGATCCAAAATCATATAGCTGAATTATGAAAGTAACAAACAGCACAACGTTTAACCCTTTTTGGTATGTGGCTCTAGTTTGCTAATGTTTAAATAAATAAAATTTAGAAACCACTTTCTGCATACCAGCTTTAATCAGACTAATGATCAAAGGAACAAAGATATTTGTGCTTGTCATTTCTAGCCTGCTTTATGCATACCTGACAAGTGGAGGATGTTTCTTCTCCAAGGTGGCTGAAACATTTGAGCGCCATATTAAAGGGTAATTATTAAAAATCAGGGATGCCACATAACACTAAGATTTGCTGTATTATGTCTCTGGGTTTTGTTTTGTTTTACAGCACTTCTATTTGGGATTGCTTCTTCATGTTGCAGATGAAGAGATGTGGTGAGGAAATCCAACTATAAAAATCTGCAAGCTATTTTGAAATTCCAAAAGAATAAATATTTGGCATGCAAATCATATTCAGCAACTTTAATTCTTATTCTAATTGAAACAGTTAATGGGAAATATTTTCTGGATAGTACTGAATTGAAGATAACAACTGTGACAACCAACTGGATACAAAAAATGCAACTTTACTTCACATTAAATAGCAAAATATTTTTAAAAGTAAAAACACATTTTTGAAACTGAAAAACTAAAATTAATAATAGTGTTATGGTATGGTTACGAACCCTTTCCAATATACCCATTTTAAAGACCTCTTTTCCATAAAAGAATCCATGCATCAGAACCTTAATTCATTTTAAATAACCGTAAGCAAGCTTTTAAGACAGACATTTTCAAACTGGAAATTTCAGAGGTGAACAAACTGTAAAAATAGTAGTATAGGTCTCCCAGAAAATATTGAGTGACAATGAGAAGAGGGGCACAAAGTTTTAAAAGCTATACATTTTCTGAACCTTCAGGTAAGGAGAAAATTCCTACTGTCCAGAGAAATGCAAAGAGAAGCAGGAAATGAAGAGCAAGAACATTATCAAGTTTTACAAAGATCTGATAAAAACTATTAATGCCAATCTCATTACAACTCCTATTAGCCATAAGAAGAGGCTAAAATCTTAAGACCCATTCTCAGAAGACAGTGGAATATTAGGCAGCCATTAAAATTATATTATTTATTTGCATTTTCACAATATATTAAATGTTCAAAGCTATTAGATAAAAAAATATGAAACAATGTACATGATTCCATTTTTATTTAAAAATAACAGAAAGCATATACATACATGTAGGTATAAAGAATATAAACCAAAACGTGAATGGTAGTAGTTAGTGGTGATGAGTGTGACTTTTTCAATATATTTTTCTATATTGTTTAAATGTTCTCTGCTGAACACTGTCCATTTCAAATAAGAAAAACAATAAAGCTATTTCCATTCTAGAAAAAAAAATGTCAGTGGGAATTATAACTAATATTTAAATCACTTGGAAAATAGAATTCACTTTGTCATAAACACACCAGGACCCTCTTTATCACAAAAAGACAAATACTTGTAAATACATCCCATAAATATACTGTGGACTATTACAAACAAAACACACTTTGCCTTACGATATTTAAGAAAATTTCTCTATAAACAACTTTTTAAAAGAAATTATATTCAAGTTTATTACTTAAATCTTATTTCAAATCCTTTTGGGTAAAAGAATGTCTATTCCCTAAAGCATCTTGTGAAAAATCCAGACTTTTTGCTTAAGGAAAGATTTACTTTACTTTTCTTTATTACTGAGAAAGAAATCCATCATGCTTTAAGTAACTAAGTGATCTGGAATTCCAATTACTGAAAATTAAATATTACGATTCATACAATGTTTCTGTCTTTTTTTTTTTTTTTTTTTTTAAGCTGAGCCATCCTGCTATCTGCACAGCAGCTGCTCAACTCAGGCTGGACATTCAACTGCTGTTGCTCAGAGCTCAGCTCGCACTCTTGAGTGAGCTCTTAACCAACTGAGCCACTCGACCGGCCCTCATACAATGTTTTAATTCTGTTTTCTGCATATTTACTACAGGTAAAATGTATTCAAGAGTGTAAAAGATGAAAACATATCTTTTAAGCACTGACGAGCAAAAGCCACTGCAGATAGAAACAGCTTTATTTTTTCCATTCAAGCTTTATCAAATGGACTGTTCAAAAAGCATATACAAGAGCAAAAAATATCACATGCAATCAAACTTGTTTTGTCTTACAATCACTCGTCTTCTTTCGGAAAAGAATACACATTTGAACAACTTCTAATTTAGACATTTCCCAATTGTTTGCATTTTATTTCCCTTTTCTTTAAAGTTAACAACAATAGATATATTTTCGGTAACTGGCTGTCATATTCTTTCTCATCTTCATTCATACTAAAATAATATAAAGCCTATAAAATCAAACCATATATTGTTCAGAAATCTGAAAAGGCTCATTTACATAATACTTTTCACTATGTTAAGAAACCATACACAACTGATATTTTGCAAAACGGACAAAAAATAGAATAAGTTGTTTGAAAGCAAACATAAACAGTAATAATTTTTACCTAAATAACTTTAATCAAATGAATAATGTATTTCTCTAATAGCCTCTATCTTTAGAATATAAAAAAGTGCTCAGATTACACTTTTTAAAAATAAGAGAATGAAATTCTCAACATAAGTGAAATAATTTAAATAAAGATGGTAGCATGGGGAATCTCCATTACATTTTGGCCCCCAAGACAGGAAAATAAGTGTGAATGTGAAATCAGAAAAGGATTACAGCACTGATATTATAAAGGCAAAGCTTCCAGCCTTGAAAAGACATAAACTGACTCTGAAAAGTCCTGAGTCTTTCTTTAGATGAAAACCATTAACATAAACTCCTTCATCTCACCTAGATAGCTTGTCAACTGACAAAGTCAGGTCACTGTCCTTGATTGTCCTTTTTTAGTCTATTATCCATATTCACTAAGACTCAAAAGAACAAATAATTGTCTTTTGAAGAAACTTTGCTCATTTGGATCATTACACGATCTTGTCCCCAAATAAAAAACACATGAATATAGCAAGTGAGCGAAGAATCCCCATCGGACTCTGTGGGGCTTCATGGAGCCACCCGAGAGAGCCGCCGCCCTCAGGGACTGAGTCACGGCCCCCAGACAGGGGATCGGCCGTTTTCCTGTGAAGGAGCCCTGTTCTGGATTCTGCAGGAAGAAACTGTGGTGAGATTCACGTTTCCTCTTCATTTGATACTTGAGAGGCCGACATCTTTATGAACACTGACCCACCTGGTAACCACGATGATGCAAGTAGGTGTGACACAGCGGAAGGCACCGGCTGGCCATCCAAACGTCACGGGTGCCAGACCCACTCCTCTTGCTACAGTCACACCGAGATTACACACAACGCTTTGGAAATCCTACCTGGGTCTTTGTCATTTCTGATGTCCAGAACTTGCTGTTGAGAAAACAGCACATAGAGCATAGTTCTATTCATATCAAAATTACACGTGTCTGTATATATATGACAATTCTCTCTCACTGGTACAGCAGGACTTCGGGTTACTTTTATTTTCCTATGTATATTTTTCTTAATGTTTTCACTGCTCACAGTATCATTTCTGTAGTCATAAAACAATTAAGCTATCTTCATTTTAGAGGGGAAAAGAAAAAAAAATGGTCTACAGATTCTGAAGGCAGTTTCAAGTAAGAGTCTGTCAAATGCTCGCAGGAGGCTATTTTGAAGGACACAATCCTAGAAGAGTGTAAAATCCATGCTATCAGGGAAAACGGCACTGCTCACTCCTCTGTCCCCAGTTCACTGCACACCTGCAACAGGTGTCACACACTCTGAATGGATACAGACAAGGTGTGATCACAAAACGTAGTGAATGTTTAAATTAAAAATTTTTATTATAGCACAAGACACATTACCATCAATCCCTCTCCAAATGCTCCCGCCTCACTTTCAACACACTTATCCCATCATTCTTGCCACTTTCTGGAGCAGTTCTGGAAGTCCCCTTTTGTGAGTGTTTTTAGTTGAGCTGCTCTGGCTGCCTCTATGTCCTGAACTGATTCAAAACGTTTTCCTAGGGGCCGGCCGAGTGGCTAAGTTGGTTAAGAGCTCGCTCAAGAGTGTGAGCTGAGCTCTGAGCAACAGCAGTTTGATGTCCAGCCCGAGCTGAGCTGCTGTTGAGCTGCCAACAGGTGGCAGGATGGCTCAGCTAAAAAACAAGAACGTTTTCCTTTCAAGGTCATTTTGACTTTGGGGAAGAGCCAGAAGTCACATGGTGACAGATCCGGTGAATAAGGTGGATGAGGACAGACCTTAATATTTGTATTTGACAGAAATTGCCGTACCAGAAGCAAAATGTGACATAGAGCCTTTCTGTTGTGATCAAACAATATGGTGCTGCTGAGTGCCATCCATCAGAAAGGCGGGAATCTTCAATATGGGAAGCGGCTCGTGGAACCTTAGTAACTGTGTGAAAAGTTTCAACTTGTTTGGTGCAGTCAGTCAGGTGTGAACTACAGTAGAGAGAAGGTGTGTTTTAAAGTGTGCCGTAAATCATCCCCCATCCTGACAATGCTCCATGTTACACATCGTTTCTGGTACAGCAATTTCTGTCAAATAAAAACATCACGGGGGGCCGGCCGAGTGGCGCGGTGGTTAAGCGCTTGGGAAGCCAGCGGCCCTGGTTCGGGTCCCACATATGAGGGCCAGTGACACTGCCCTCTACAGCTAACAACAGCTCCACTTGGGGCTGGGCTGCGAGCCCCGGCGACGGTGTGGGCTGCAGCCCCTGCTGCAGTGGGCTGCCATAGGCTACAGTGAGTGGCCGGCAGCCAGCGTGAGCTGCCAATAGCCATGGTGAGTGACATCCAGAGGCCGGCGACCGATCTGCCTCATCCAGGAAGAAGAGCACAATGACGCTACCAACATGGGCTAGTGAAGCAACGTCCTCCGCAACTAGACTGAAGAACAAAAAGACAGCACTTGTCTGTTCCCCTTCCCCAATTCCCCAATAAAATCTTAAAAAAAAAAAAAAAAAAAAAAAAGGAACTCAATTTATTTAAATAAAACCAAAAAAATCATCACGGTGTGTCCTCATCCACCTTATTCACTGGATCTGGCACTGTGAGACTTCTGGCTCTTCCCCAAAGTCAAAATGATTCAGGACATAGAGGCAGCCATGACAGCGCAACTAAAGACACTCACAAAAGAGGACTTCCAGAACTGCTCCAGAAAGTGGCAAGAATGATGGGGTGTGTTCAAATGAGGGAGAGTATTTTGAGGGGGATTAATGGCAATGTGTCTTTTACTGTAATAAATTTTTAAAAACATTCACTGTATTTTTTTTATCACACTTCAGAGTTTATTTGGATGTTTAATTTCTACACAATTATCTTCTAAAATCACTGTTTGTGATCCTTTTATTCTAGCTAGATGAAATTATTTTCTCATGTTTTATCTAAATTCAGTGAATTTACAGGAAATGTTTAAAATCAGCAGTGGAATTCAAACTATCAAGTTTTATAGTAAGGTTTTTCAAAAAGGAAGTGGAAAAATGGGCAAAATGGGGACTGAAAAGGATTCAGTGGCCAAGCAGCTGGCAACAGAAGGTGGGGGTCAGCTGTGAAAGAGGACAGGAAAACAGCCGTCCTCTGTCCTGCGCCGTCTCCAACATAACTCGACTGGAATCATGACCTGATGCGTCTGATTCTCTTCCTTCCTCCCAGCCCGGTGCCTGCCACCTTGACACTGGTGGACAAGGGCATTTGCTGAACGGGCCAAGGACCAAACAGAAGGAAGTGAGAAGGAAAGAGGGGTAGGGTAGCCTCTGCTTCAAATTACTAGGGTAGCACCTTCTCTATGAGAGTGGATCAAAGGGCAACAAATGGATCGTTTCATATCTTACCCTGGAAAAGAGGTCACTATGATTCCTACTTAATTAAATGTGACTTGTAGCACAGCTATAAAAGTAGTCAGATAATGGCTAATTTTTCATCAATAATCAATGACAAGTGTCCTGACTTCTAAGGAATACAAATTAGTGTACATTTACTTCTGACAAAGCTCAGGTGAAGGCAGGAGCCAACATTTTTCTTAAATAACTCATTTCTTAGATTTTTAGAAATAGAGCAAATAATGTAATATAATTAGGGCAAACATACATTTTATGGCCTAACTGGGATACTGAGAGTAAACTAGAGCACTTGTAATAATTATTGTTGGAAAAACATCATGCCAAGCAGCAGACGTGAACAGGCCGGTCCTGGGAAACAAGACACCCAATGGCAACATGACATCCGTATTTTAATGTTTGCATTTTTTTATTCTGACTGAGTTCTCTACACTACATAACATTTGGCAGTAACTTAGCATTGAACACTGAGTGACAGCACAGGCTTGTTCTCTGGAGAAGGCATTTTCTGTGCGATGTAACAAACTTCCCACCTTCTTGTACACACTTAAGGTTTTCAGCACAAACTAATGTTTCATATGGATCCAAGGAAACAGTCTGTCCTGGTTTCTCTAACAACAAGCAAGCACAATTGTAATTAAAATCACTTAGGATTCATTTACTAATTTTACTTTCCAAAGTATTAACAATAAGAGAAGTTTATCATATCTTGTTCATAAAACAAAGTTCCAAAATGATAACCCCCGAGTAGGAGCCTAGGTAATAACACATTTTAAAAATCTTTATATTCACTATGGGGTTCCCACAAATACATTGCCACAAAGTATTTTCGAAAAGGCATAGAATAGTCAAAATAAAAAATGACAGCCTTGAGGCCGGTGATGGGCCCCCGGGGCGTCAGTTCCGGAAGAGCAGCATGCGCTCGGCACAGGCCTGCCCCACCAGGCTCGCGTACTGCAGCACCACGGCCTCCTCGCGCGGGTCCTTCCGCTGTTTCCTGTAAACACCATAAGGCAGGACGGCTTTCTTGTGAAACACCTGCAGTCGGTCAGGTTCCTTACTGCGACCTTCATCCACTGCAATAACAAAGAATACTAATTTAAAAAGGCCATGTAGCGAACTCCTGTTCATTTCCTAATTTAAAAATACTTACTTAGAATATAAAGATGATGTGTTAAGATGTCCTCCTTAAAATTGGAAGCCACGTGCAAAAGAATGAAACCAGACTGTCTGTCATCATACACAACAATTAACTCAAAATGGGTTAAAGGCTTGAATATAAGACCTGAAACAATAAAATGCATAGAAGAAAACACGGGCACTAAACTTACAGACCTGGGTCTCGGAGGGGTTTTTGTGAACTTGACTCCAAAGGCAAGGGAAGTGAAAACAAAAATAAATGAATGGGACTACATCAAACTAAAAAAGCTTCTGCATAAAAAGAGAAACCACCAACAAAAAAAAAGGCAACCAATCGAATGGAGAAGATATTTGATCCAAGGAGCTAATGTGCAAAGAACTCATACCACATATATTAAAATTTATTTTACTATATAAAGAACTCATACATCGCAACAACAAAACCAACAATCCAATTAAAAAATGGGCAGACAACCTGAACAGACACTTCTCCCAAGAAGACATACAAACAGCCAACAGATACATGAAAAGATGCTCAACATCACTAATCATTAGAGAAATGCAAATCAAAACCACAATGAGATACCACCTCGCACCTGTCAGAATGGCTACCATCAATAAGACAAGTGCTAGAGAGGCTCCGGAGAAAAGGGAACCCCTGTGCACTGCTGGTAGGAATGCAAATTGGCGCAGCCTCTATGGAAAACACTGTGGAGGTGCCTCAAAAAATTGTGACCTAGCAATCCCTCTCCTGAGTATCTATCTGAAAACTTTGAAACACACTTATTCGAAAAGATATACGCACCCCTATGTTCACTGCAGCATTAGTCACAATAGCCAAGACATGGAAACAACCTAAGCGTCCTCTGCTGGATGGATGGATAAAGAAGACGTGGTACATTTATACAATGGAGTATTACTCGGCCATAAAAAATGATGAAACAATGCTGCTTGCGACATGGACGGACCTTGCAAGTATTATGCTAAGTGAAGTCGGACAGAAAAGGATAAAAACCATATGATTTTACACATATGTGGGATATAAAACCGAAAGCACAAATGAACAAACAAAACAACACACTCAGACACAGACAACAGTATGGTGGTTACCAGAGGGGCAGGGGTGGGGGCAAGGTGAACAGGGTAAAGCGGGTCAGATGTTGGGTGACGGAAGGAAGCCAGGCTGGGTGGTGAGCCAGGATGCAGCGTACCGATGATGCATTGTAGAACTGTACCCCTGCAACTTAGACTGAAGTTCTCAAATGGGCAGTCAAGCTTTCTGCTGATGCAGCCGTTCCGGCCGATTCGCGGAGGGCCAGGTCTGGGCAATGAGCACAGAGCCTGTGGGCAGATCCTTACAGCTTTCGCAGAGGGCACCACAGAGACTGCTGGTGGTGGCCGTTATCAGGTCTCCCCTTTTACTCACAAGAGAGAACCGCTGGTTTTTAGTGGCACAATGGTGACCCAGAGGATAGCCTGTTCCCCAGCTTTCCATGCAACGGTGTAGGCTTCTAGTTCTGGCAAGATGACATATGTTGAAGTGTTTTGTGGTAGTTTCCAGGAATCCTTTAAAAGGATACCTGGTCTCTGTCTTTTGCCTCTTTCGTGTTTCAACCCTTCCTTCACTCTGCTGCCCAGATCATGGACGCGATGGCAGGAGCTCTAACCTCTATCCTGGAGAGGGAGGGTAAAGGCTTTCCCTGAGCTCAACAAAAACAAAAGCAAGAAGGAGCCTGGGTACCCAAGGACTTTGTGGAACAAAACTGCCTATGTCTAGAACTTGAAGTAAAACAGAAATAAACCATCTTGTTTAAGCCAACTTATTTTAGGTTTCCATTATTGGCAGTTGCTACTAATTCTAACTAATACAGAGACCAACGTTACAATAGCCACAAAAACGTACACTGTCTTTTATCACTGACAGCAAGGCCACTTGGAGGAATCACACAGCTGTGGTACCCACCCCGACTACACACTGGAGTCATCCGAAGCCTGGGTCCCATCCCCAGAGATCCCGATTTAAAAACTGGCCTGACGAGACCCTGAGCATCAGTGTTTTCATAAGCCTTTTCAAGCAGGTTGAGAACCCCTGCCCTAGAAAGCCACGCACACACCAATGTTTATATATGTGTGCGTACAGGGACGTTCACAGCAACAGTCTGTGACATGGGAAAACTGGAAACCACCTATGTGCCCGTCACCAGAGAACTGGTTAAATATGTTAGGGTATAATAAAATGTTACACTGCTATTGAAAAGACAGAGGAAGATAATTCAGTGGGAAAAAGTAGGTAAAGTATAAACAATTTTTTTTTTTAAAATTAAAAGCCTAGTATATGCACAGGACAAAATCTGAACAAAGATACGTCGGCCTGTTACCAGTACTTATTTCTACCTGTTCCCTCTGCCCGGAACTACCCCGCCTTCCCCCAGGCAGCCACCAAGGCTCCGATCACCCCTCGCTCTGTCAGGTGAGACGTCAGCTCCCCACAGGCCTCCCCTGGTCTCTTATATGTAACAGTATCCCTGCTCTCCCCCTCTCCTTTATCTTCCTTGTCACACCACCACCTGACACATATATTTATTAACTGTTTCTCTTCCACTAGAAAGTGCTATGAGAATAAAAATGAAATAAAAAGACTGCGACTGTTTTGCCCACTCTTTCCCCAGTGTCTAGTACAGTGAGTGACACACAGGAGGTGCTCCATAAATAACTGCTGAACAAATGAACACGTCTACCTCTGCAGGCAGTATCACAAGGGAATTTCGCATTGTGCAGTGGACAGACACGGAAACACATACACAGACACACATGCATACACACACACACTCATACACACTGTCACACACAACACACACTCAATTTCTGGATATTTTATAATAAGCATAAGTCTTTTGTAATTCAAAAAAAAGTTGTTTTTATGGTTGATTGAGGCATTTCATTTTTTTTAAAATTTGGATCTTCTAGAAATGGAAAGTGGAAGTGCTAGTTTACTTTCCTATAAATCAAAAGCATTGTTTTACATTCTCAGGGTCTTTTGGCTGTAAACTTCTTTCTCAGTGATGAACTTTCCACAATATTCATTATAAATTAACATTTTATTGGGTACCCGCCTCATACAAGGCTATACGTTTGAATACTTAAGTTGGATTAACGAATAGTTAAACATCTATTCCTATTGATATTGTTTTCTCTATTGGATTTTCATTAATTAATCAGGATAAATCACCCCCAAGATCAGTTTCAGAAGAGACAGAAGTAACATTAGTCCTCTAATATCTGAAAGAGAAAGGCAGATCCCATTTTATGGGCTCACAGGCTAGCTCAGGGGTTGGCAAACTTTTGAGACAGAACGTACCAAAGAGCTGCATGTGGCTTGCGCACAGCCGTTTGCCGAGCCCTGGGCTTGCTGATTGCAACCATCTTATGAGAAATTGAGTTAGGGCATCCCCAATCTGACTGCATTCTATGCCTGTGTAGAAATGTGTAACAGGGGATCCAAGCCAATCACACACTCTTAGGCAGAAGGAAGTCACACTGTCAGAGGCCCCTTCCTTCCATCTAGAGCCCAGCTTGGGAAGGCGTGGAGGGATGAGGAGAAAGGAAGCAGCGAGGATGCCAGCCAGACAGTCCTCACACGTGCAGAACTGAAAGCCAGTGTGGGTTTAGCTTTTCCCTTTATTTCCCTTTATCCAGGACGCAGTCCGAGGGGATCAAGGCGAAGGAGAAGGACGTGGCAGGGGAAGGGTCTCCTCCATGCTGCTGTCTCACCCCATGTCGCTGTGGGCCTGTCTGCCCTCGGCTCTGCGCTGCTCTGCGCTGCGGAGGCTGGCACTGGGGGAGGCAGAAGCCCGGCTGCTCTTGGCCTTGTCAAGGCTCCGGCACCTGTTGATAGCCCTGGCCCCTGGGCCCCTTCTACTCTACGGCCAGGACCTGGGGTGGTTTCCTGCTGTTGCTAACCTCTGGGTCAGCCCTCTGTCCTGCTTGGCTCTCAGCCTGTCATCGCCAGCTCCCTGCATTAAATGCTCTGTACTAGATGTACCGGAAGTGGTCTTGGTTTTCCTGGTTGGACATACCAACTTCAGGATATGTGTGTTTCTGACAAATTATTTCATCCAACTGAAGCAGAAAATCCATGTACTTCTAAAATATTTAACATTTACTAGGTTGCTATATTCCTTACCAGGGGAAGGCACAAGCCAGGGAAGAGGGAGTAACCGGGGCCCGGCTTCAATTTCAAACATGTTAATGCACGTCTAGTGCAACACCGAGACCACCTCCGTCACAGGCCACAGTGCCACCAGCAGGTTCAAGGGCGTTTGGGGGTCTAACACAAATCACAAACTAGCAAAGATCAGTGAGAACAGCTACAGAGAGATGCAAGAACACCAGTAAAACTGCACAAAATCTTCTAAATCTAAAACCTTGGATCTTTTAAAATTGGAATTTTAAAGGAGGTCTGTATTTGACTACATGGAAGGATGTTTAACAGTTTAAACCTCTATCCTGAAATGTTTTAAGGACAGACATCTTTTAAAATTCAAATAAATGGAACACCTTAGCAAATAAAAACATAAGGTTTGATATGCCAACACCTTATTTTATCTAGAATGAAATGCCACCTTTTAATTTTTATTCTAGTGTGACATACAAAATTAAAATAGAAGATTAAGAAAAAACCCTACCATTGTGTATAATTTACATCAGCTATTTTAAAGTGTACTCCTCTTACAGAGTAGGAAACTTTGCATTGTTTTATTTGTAAAAACATATATAAGTTAACCTTGAACAACATAGGAGTTAGGGGTGCTGACCCCCCATGTAGTCAAAAATCCATGTATAACTGTTGATTCCCCAAAAATGTAACCAATATACTACTTTTGCCTACTTTTTCTTACAAAAAAGGAAAATAAATTAAGAATATCATGAGAAAATACATTCATGTTACTGTGCTGTATTTACCAATACCATAAGTTTGTATTGTCTGTTTACAAGATGAATTATCTACCTGTTAGTACTTACATCAATATTGTCTTGTATGATACAAAACACTGTAGATGTTACACATATGACTCACACGAGACATCAAAAACAAAAAGATAATGTGAAAAAGAAATTCGTATTTATTTGCAGGTATGATTCACACACTGACAACCAGGCAGTGGCAGTAGGATGGGTTTCTGGCAGCCTAGTCATTGATACGACTGCTTCACGGTAGCCCAGCCTATACACTAATGGATGAACCGTTACAAAGTCTTCATGGCATACATTAGTCATATTTATAATACAGTGCTGGAAACTGTGACATTTGTAAAAACCTGACTTACCTGTGATGATAGGTTGATATGCAGTTTCTCCAATTTTGTGTGTGTCTGTGTATGTGTGTGTGTGTGTGTGTGTGTGTGTGTGTGTGTGTGAATGTGAGAGAGAGCGAGAGAGAGCGACAGAGAGAGAGAGAGAGAGAGAGAGAGAGAAAGGAGAGGGAGAGAGGGAAGGAGGGAGAAATGCATACTGAACGGTCATGTAATTCTTTGAAAGCAAAGTTATAAAACAGTAGGAAAAGTAACAGGTTATGAATTTTATATTAAGTATGACTCACCTTATGCAGGGAGGGGCTCTCCATTTCCAGGTATGTGTCGCACATGATGACCTACACGGTGTGACAACGATAACGATGATGATGACCAAAATCTTCTCGTAGTGCTTGCCGTACAGTTACTCGATTTTCACAGAACACACACAAATAGGTACGTTCATTAACTGCCCAGCATGATGACTATTTCTGTTTATGAAGCGGAAGTGGATCGTCCTCATCCTCATGGTCTTCACGCTGAGAACAGAGAGGGTCGGGGGCTAGTCTATGGTCTCGGGGGCGGAAGAGGCATAACAGGCGGAGGAGGTGGGAGGGGAGCCCGAGAGGCAGGCACATCGGTGTCACTTTACAGAAATACACTGCAATTTCTGTCTGACTCTGAAAACGTTTCTTCGCGTCTATGGTGCCAATCCTTCTCCCACCATTTGCTTTCGTTTCAGTGCCCATGTCACAGAAGGTCCACGTCATACAAGACGTCAAAGGCAGTCCTGCGTAATCGGAACGCTTCTGCCAGACGGTCTGATGTTCGCTTGTCTTCTGGCATCGCTGCTTCTGTCTTCCTCCTCGCGCCGGTTCGAAGCACGCGTCTCCATCAAGTCGTCTTCTGTGAATTACTCTTGAATTTCTCCAAGATCCACAACTTGCAGCCTTCCACCCTCCCCTTCCGCCACGTCCACAATCTCTTCCAGGATCTCCTTCGCTGGCTCTGCCGTAAACCCTGTGAAGTCAGACACAACATCTGGACACACTTTTCTCCAGCAGGAATTGATGGTTTGGGCCTTGCTGTCTTCGTGGCTTTTGCTATGACCACGACGGCCTCTTCAGTGGCATGCTCCTTCCGACTTCCACGGTGTTCTAGCGGGGTTCCCTTCCGCAGCCTGGACAGTCCTTTCCATACTGCGCCGCGTTTGACGGGCCTTAAAGGCCCCTATGCCCCCCGGGCTACAGGCTGACTTGGAGAGGTTGTGTTTGGGGGCAAGCAGACCACTGGGACGCCTTTGGTGTGGAACTCACAGGGTTGTGAGTGGCCAGGGGCACTACCCAATAGCAGGCCTTTTTTTTTTTTTTTGAGGGCAGTGTCACTGGGCCTCACATGTGGGACCCGAACTGGGGCCGCTGGCTTCCCAAGCCAGCACTTAACCACCGAGCCACTCGGCCGGCCCCCCAATAGCAGGACTTTAAAAGGCAGCCCCTACTGGCCAAGTACTTCCTGACTTTGGGGACAAAGCACAGACAGAACCAATCCAGAAACAGGATTCCTGTGTCCGGGCCCTCTTGTTGTAAAACCAAAAGTCTGGCAAGTGATATTTATCTTTCTCTTCAAGGCTTGGGGGTGAGCAGCTCTCCAGATCGGTACAGTCCTGACCATAAACCCAACGGCATTTGTACAAAATGGCCGAGTTAGCCCACCTTCCTGCCTTTATCCTGGGGTGGCTTGCTTCTCTGCCTTACTAATAAACGTCCTATTTGATTTTTTTTTTTCCCTCAGAAGAGGCCACTTACTCTGCATTAAAAACCTGCTCAGGGAGGTGTGGCCTTTCTTCTCAATGATTTTCCTAATGGTATCTGGGAACTCGCCTTCTGCCTCTTAGAAGGAAGCTGCTTTTCCTGTTATCTTAACACGTTTTAAGCCAAACCACTTTGTAAAATTATCAGACCATCCTTTGCTGGCATTAAATTCTCCAGCTTTAGATCCTTCGCCCTCCTTTTGCTTTAAGTTGTTTTTGCACTTGCTGGTGTAGCTGCAGTGATGGCTTCGCACATTTCTTAATTTTTTTTTTTTTTAACAGCAGTCCTTATACTGAATTCATTTATCTTGAAATGTGGGCAACCACAGCTGCAGACCTCAATCTACAGTCCATCACCACGCACTTGCAATTTTTCTTGTAATGTCATGATTTTTCTCTGCTTCTTGGGAGCGCTTCCAACATCACTCGTGGCACTTCACATGGGTCCCATGATGTTACTCAAGGCTTCGGGCATTGCACTAAACACGACGAAAAATACTCGAGTCGCAACAGCTCACTTTTAACTGTGCCTCACGATTTACTGCAGAAATCTAATCACGCAGAGAGGATCGGCATCAAGTGAGCTCACCGCATTAACAACAGGAGGTGGCTACGAGATTATTACAGCAGTACAGTGTGTGCTCCAGTTAATTTTATGTGGTTATGATTTAATAATGTATCTACATTGTTCTCGACAGTGAATTGTGCCATGTACGGTCTGCATGAGTGTAAGTTTTGATAAATTTTAACTATGTTTTTATAACAGATTTGTGTAGATTTTATGGTAGTAAATGACAGACTAGTACTACATACATTTTATATATTGATGACATAACTTTTTCTTAATCTTTTTGCTACATTGTAGTGTTGCCCCCAAATCTGATTTGCACATAATTTTAAAATCTTTTCTTTAATCTTAATAAATAGAAATGAAGTACAGTTGACCCTTGGACAACATGGGTCCACTCACATGTGGGTTTTTCCAATAGATATATTGGAAAACTTTTTGGAGATTTGTGACAATTTGAGAAAAAAAAACAAAAAAAACAACCTCTCAGATGAACCACATAGCCTAGAAATAATGAAAAGATTAAGAAAAAGGTATGTCATGAATATATACAGAGGGTAAACAATGTATACACATTTTAAGATAGGAAAAACTGTATTAAAATTACACTGATGGTAACCATTTGAGCACCTCTTGTAATTGCAGCAGTCAAATGTGACTTGTATTCATCTTTTGTTTTTGGTATATATTGAGTATTACTATTTTAATACCTTTTTTTTCCTTTCTTAAAATGTGTATACATTTTTTTGGCCATCTGTATTTTTGAGGCCTTTATATCTGATCAAAGTAATCAAATGCATAATATACTTAATAAAGTAGATGCCAGCTGGCGATTCACTTTTTCACATCCCACATAATTACAAAAGTGATAATAATGAAGGGCTGGCCGAATGGCTCAGTTGGTTAAGAGCTCGCTCAAGAGAGCAAGCTGAGCTCTGAGCAACAGGGGTTCGAGGCCAGCCCGAGCTGAGTTGCCGTTGAGCTGCCAACAGTGGCAGGATGGCTCAGCTAAAAAAAAAAAAAAAAAAAGTGATAATAATGAATATTAAAATCCTCTCTTATTCTCTTCAATATTAATGTATCCTAGCCATTTCACAATACAAATAAATTTGGTCTTAGTGTTCAAATACTTCGGAAGTCCATGTGATTATTACAGTTGTTTAATATTACAAATAACATGGTACTGATTCTATCACAACTCATCAGGTTATGCTGAGAATTGAAACTTTTTATTAATTTATTGAAATACAAATTAGTTTTCTTAACTGCCCCACATTCTTAAGTATTCCCATTATCAAACTTTATTTTTAAAAAGGCATTGAAATATCATGGAGATTAAAAAGTAGCACTAAGGTGGTATCTCTCCTCACCTAAAAATACTTAAAATTGCAACTCAAACTAGGAATGGAAGTTTTGAATTCTGAGTACCCAATGATATCAACCTAAACTGCCAGTGCTTTAGAAAAAGAGATTAGAGATCAACAAAACATATTAACAAAATCAAAGGAAAGATTTAAATTTTTAAAAACTTGGTATTTCAATAACTTGAATTAACAACAAATTTTCTGGGAATTAGTCACCTATGGAATTGCTGAATACTCAGTAATAAGCATATTACTTCTTTATTTTATCTTATTAAATCATAAAAGTATGCTTGTTTCAAAACTCAATATGGAAACACACAAAGTGCTGCCAACCCCCACACACATAATCCTTTCTCTTACCACTCTCCTCCTTGCCCCACCTAACTTCCAGCCAGGTTTCCAGTGTTTAACAATTTCATAAGATGCGTTTAAATATTTAAATACACAGTTCTGGATCGCAATCTTATCATCCCTTAAATTAAGGCCAGAAAATCAAATCGATCCCTCTTTCAGTGCATATACTTTATTAGCTTCAGAAATCACTTGATTATCATCACAAACAAAAGAACACATTTCTGTTTTCTGGGCCTCACAGTCTGCAGTTTTATAGTCATTAGTTACATTCATAAGAAAGGCAGATTCTGAGTCTTAGCACAGTCCACATAATTAGTTTTAAAACCAACTTCAAAGCTGCACAAGACAAATTCTACCAGATACTTAAAATATTGGAAATAAATTAGTTATGATTTATCTACTAAAGTAAAATAATGCATCCCGGATCCTCACAAAACCCTTCTGTAATCATCCTGCTTTGCTTGCTGATAAAAGTCCTCAGTGCGCGCAGACCAAAATCTACATAGCTAAACCCCCACAGCAAGGCAGGCCTTATCTTGAGGGGACCTTGAAGATAATAGGAAAACAAGTTTTTTGAGATTAAAGACCATCTGCCATCTCACCTAAGGGGGACTGCCAGCTTATTGGGATGTCTTGGAAATGTGTACCAACAAGAAGTTCTTCCATCTTTCCTTTCTCTAGTGTATCGCAAATAAAAACCAACGGCAATCCTGCAAAAGCTCTTCCTGAGATAAGCATTTGATCACTGATTTTGATATATGTATAATACAAATATGCTGTCAACTCTCTGATGTTATAATCTCCAAGGAAAACTCTGATGGGCAACAACTCCTTGATTTTCCCCCAACTTTTTATTCACAGAGATGAACGGTACATCACAGGTGCTTTCAAAGGAAAAGAATCTAGAGAGCAAAGCTTTACTTCTCTTATGGGGACACAATCGTTATTCTTATGGAGACTTTGTAACTTCTAGGCTTTCCAGAAAATGATGAAACAGTCTATTTTCTTAACTTCATTATTTATTGTTACAGCATTACTGCATAAACACGAAAACAAATGACGTACTTTACAGCTTCTCATGAAGGCAGCTGTGTAAATGGCAGACACAGTAATGTTAACAAAGTTAAATAGACTTAGGCAAACGTGTGATATAATGGGAAGAATTTGAAAGTCTGAACCAAATGCATGATAGAACTAAACTCGAATCAAGCTCAATTCTGGAAGGCCCGAAGTCAAATATGACTAGCATATTTTACAGACGGTATTAACAAATGTTTTAATCACCATGGGGGAGGGATGGGGGAAGGTAGGAAGAAACTGTGAAAGGAAGCTTAGGATGAGATAGCAAAAGGTTAGCGGGGTGTGCAGAGTAGTTAAGACAAAAATAGCTGAGCTCAATCAGCTAATTCTTCGAGCCCATTTACTTTAGGCACCAATCAGGGAGAATCACATTTTCCTGTTCTATAAGAAATAGTGGTGCTAGTAAACTCACACACAGTATTTTTAGTAAAAATGAAAACTAAAAAATCAAATCTAAACTTACTTTATTTATATAATGCCCTTTAATAACAGCTTTATTGAGCTATAATTCTCATACAACTCATCCATTTAAAGTGTATGAATCAATGGTTTTTAGCATACACATAGCTGTATAACCATCACAACAATCAATTTTAGAGCATTTTCAGCATCCCAGAAAGAAACCCTGTACCTGTGTTCAGTTACTCCTCATTTCCCCACAACTTCCTGAGCCCTAAGCAACACCAGTCTACTTTCTGTCTCTACGGAATCATATGATATGTGATCTTTTGTGACTCATTTCTTTAATCAGCATGATGTTTGCAAGGTTCATCCATGATGCAGTACTGCATTCCTTTGTATTGACAAATAATATACCATTGTCTGAATGTACTGCTTTTTATATATCCATTTAGCAGGCGATAAGACATTTGGGCTATTTACGCTTTTAAACTATTATGAGTAATGCTACAAACATTCAGGTGTAAGTTTTTGCATGTTTTCCTTTCTCTTGGGTATATACCTAGGAGTGAAACTGTTGGGTCCTATGACAACTCTATGCTGAACTGACTGAACAACTATCAGACTGTTTTCTAAAGTGGTGCACCATTTTATATTCCTATTTCTTTACATACAACTTATCAACACTAGTTATTTATCTGCCTTTTTCATTACAACCATCCTAGTGTGACGGGGTTACCTTGTTGTGGTTTTGATCTGCATTTCCCTGAGAGCTAATGATGTTGAGTTTCTTCTCATGTGCTTACTGGCCACTCATATATCTTCTGTGAAGAAAGGTCTATTCAAATTGTCCATTTTTAAACTGGGTGGTCTTTTTATTGAGTTATAAGAGTCCCATACATTCTGGATACTAGATTCTTATCAAACATGATCTGCAAATACATCCTCCCATTCTCTGCACTGTGTTTTTACTTTGTTGATGGCATCTTCGGAAGTATAAAAGTTTTTTATTTTAATGAAGTCTAATTTATTTATTTCTGTTGCTTGTGCTTTGGGTGCCATATCTAAAAAACCACTGCCTAATCTAAGGTCATGAAGATTTATTCTCTATTCTTTCGGTAAGAGTTTTACGGTTTTAGCTCTTACATTTAGTCCCAATCCATTTTGACTTAAGTTTTGTACACAGTGTGAAATAGGGGACCAATTTCATTCTTTTGCATGTGGATATCCAGTTGACCCAACACTATTTGTTGAAAAGATTATTCTTACTACTCGGCCATAAGAAAAGATGAAATACTGCCATTTGCAACAACATGGATGGATCTTGAGATTATTATGCTAAGCGAAATAAGTCAGACAAAACAAGTTGAGAACCATATGACTTCACTCAAACTCATATGTGGGCTCTAAACTGAAAACAACAAATGAACAAGACAACAAACAAAAACTCATTGACATGGATAACAGTTTAATTGGGTAAGGGAGGAGGGGAGATGATAGAAGAGGATAAATGGGGTTATATTGTGATGAAAGGAGAACTGACTTGGTGGTAAGCCCACACTGTGATACATAGATGATGTATTATAGAAATGCACACTTGAAATCTATGCAGTTTTACTAACCTCTATTGCCCCAATAAATTTAATTTTTTTAAAAAGGGTTATTCTTCCCCCATTGAATTATCTCTATATCATTTTTGAAAAACAATAAACATTTAAGTTTATTTTTGGATTCTCAATTCTAGTCTATTAATATATGTATCTACCTATATGCCCAAACCACACAGTCTTAACTTTATTACTCTTTTTCAAGATTGTTTTGGTTATTCTGGTTCTTTTAATTTTCATGTGATTTTAAGATCAGCTGTCAATTTCTGCAAAGAAGTCAGCTTGTATTTTAATAGGGATTGCATTTAATTTGTAGTTCAATTGGAGGAATATTGCCATCTTAACAATATTAAGTCTTCTAATCCATTAACGTGCAATATTTTCCCATTTACTTAGGTCTTCTTTCAATATTTTGTATTTTTCAAAATAAGCTTTTTACTGCTGTGAGATCTATCCTAATAATTCTATTCTTTTTGATGCTACTACAATAAAACTGTTTACTTAAATTCCATTTTAGAGTGTTCATTCTAAGTAACAGAAATAAAATTGAGGTTTGTGTACTGATCTTTTATCCAGCAACCTTACTCAACTTGTTTATTAGTTGTGACACGTTTTTTTACATGCTGTAGGAATTTCTATATACAAGGTCATGTCATTTCCAAATAAAGATAGTTAATAATGCTAACCAGAAAGAACCTCAGATTCGTTTTCATATTATAGTCATTTGGTATCAAATTCCTATAAAAACTCACCAGAGGAAAACAGGATACTGCCAACCCCGTAGACAATCACATGAAAAAATTACACCAACTTTACCTGCTGCCTCAGCAAAGTGCTGGGAGGACTTTTGCATACTGGCTATCTAAGTAAAAAACCCTCATCTGATGATGAATAGGGTTGTATTCTCTCAAATTACTACTCTAAGCGTTTTGACTCTTAAATACTCTCTTAAATAATTCTTACTTCACCATCAAAGTTTACCCTAAAGAAAGCTACATTTAAAAACTGACAACAATGAAAGGAAGATAAATTCAAATATGCAAAACATGCCAGTAGAGAATTTCCCAAAGACAAAGGGGAAGTTGGTTTGCACAGCTGCCGCAGTGTGCTGGGGCTGAGGCTGGTGCCAAACGGATGATCCGCTAAGGGCTGACAGGGCTGTGTGGTCAACGGATCAGTTACACACCAGGGAACTGACCATGTAAATACAAATCTACTGAGAAACATGGAGTCAGACTCTCTGTCAGAGAAGGGAGGTATAGGTATGGAAAGGTAGAAGACTAGAACAAATTCTGCTGTGTTAGATTAGAAATGGAGGTACTGGTGAAAACTCATGGTTTTTATATGTTGCATAGGCATACAGATACAAAAGCAGATGTGAGTGAGTGAGTGGTGTATGCACATATATTTCCTAGATCTGTCTGTTAAGAGGGCTTGGAAGCAATGCAACTTTAGTAGCAGTGAGCACACTTTTTTGCTCAGGTCTTGTTTTCCAAATATTACTCTCTGCGAAAAGGAACCAGTGCTCCTTGGAGACATGCCTAATTGCAGAGCTGGGTCAGGGAGAAAAGAAGATGAGTCTGGACTGTTTTGCGCAGGAAGCTAAGTGAATGCTCAAAGAAGGATGGGACGTGTCAAAAGAACACAGGCGTCACCTTGAAAAGGTACCCACTGGCCAAATCTGAGACAATCTGAGCATTCAAAATAAATAACAAGTGTACCAGATTATGATACATCCCAGTGAGCGCGTGTGCACACAGCCACTCCCCGGCTCTGCAAGGCAAGCGCTGTGCTGTTGAAGGCTGGGAGAGAGGCTTTGGGTCTTTTTCTATGCATGTATTTTTAATTTGGTATAATTTAATTTGATAAAATGATGTAATTTTTAATTATATCATTTATTTAAACATTATATACAGAGGGTGCCCAAAAAAGGCATACACATTTTAGGAACAGAAAAAACTGTATTAAAATTACGCTGATGGGAACCACTTTGCGCACCTCTTGTAACTGCAGAATGTGCATACATTTTTTTGGCACCCTCTGTATATATAAATTAAATCATTCTAAGACTATTCTGTGCCTTGTTTTGTACATTAAAATTAGAGTATCTTGAAAAACTTTAGTATTAAATGAACTTGCTCATTCTTTTTAAAAATAAACTATATTTTAGAATAATTGCAGATTTACAGAAAAATTGCAATAGACCAATGAATTGTCTAGGAGGCGGCTGAAAAAAGCTCTGCCCGACTCGCAAAGAAAATACGTATTAAACAGAGTAAACTCCACTCCAGCGCAGTGGCTCTCAAGCCTGGTTGCGCATGACTGCAGCTTGGGAAACGTTAAGAATTCTGATGCTCAGGTTATACTATGGGAATAAGGGAATCTCTGCAAGTGGAGCCTACAGATGATGATGTAGAAATACTCCTCATGATGTGGTCAGATATATATGAGACCTTAAAAAATACCAGCACATGAATATAAAAGGGTACACTAACAATTTCTTGCCACTTTGCTTTAAAAATAGTGCTTCAGGACAGAGAATGACTGAAAACAACAACAACAAAAAACACCCAAAGATGTAAAAGGAAGCCTCTTATACTGCTCCACTGTTGTGGCCGTTGTGCATTTCGGCTCCCATGAACGCTTTAGGATAGAGAGAGTGACACTCAGGCGTGTCTTAGGACAGAGCAAATAAGAACACACAGAATAGCTTCCCTTGTCAGTTTATATCTTAGTACGATAATGTGGTGGGTTTTTGTTTTGTTTTTTAAAGATTTTATTGGGGAATTGGCGAAGGGGAACAGCGTTGGGGAATCGGGGAAGGGGAACAGACAAGTTGCTGTCTTTTTGTTCTTCAGTTTAGTTGCGGAGGATGTTGCTTCACTGTTGGTATCGTCATTGCGCTCTTCCCGGATGAGGCAGATCAGTCGCCGGCCCCTGGATGGTCGCTCACCGCAGCTATTGGCAGCTCACGCTGGCTGCCGGCCACTCAGTGTAGCCTATGGCAGCCCACTGCAGCAGGGGCTGCAGCCCACTCCGACGCCGGGGCTCGCACAGCCCAGCTCCAGGTGAAGCTGTTGTTAGCTGTAGTGGGCAGTGTCACTGGCCCTCATATGTGGGATCCGAACCGGGGCCGCTGGCATCCCAAAACCAGCTCTTAACCATGCACCACTTGGTCGGTCCAATAATTTTTTTTTTTTTAATTTAAACATTCACCATATACTTTGGTCATACCTCGTAAAACTGGATTGTATTTCTTTTTGTTATTGAGTTGTAGGAGTTCTTTATGTATATTTTGGATATTAACCTCTTATGATATATAGACATGCAAATATTTTCTCCCATTCAATAGGTTGTCTACACGCCAGCTTTATTAAGGTGTACTCGACAAATAAAAATTAAATTAAAATTGTATGTACTTAAGGTGTACCGTATATTTTGATATAAGTATGCACTGCGAAATTATTACCACAATCAATAACATATCCATCAAAAATGGTGCATAATGCAGAAAAAATCCTTTTATAGGAATAACAGTCTGGTGACTCTTTACTATTTTATATATGGATGACCTTCCCAAGTTGATAGTAAACTGCTTGAGGGTGGGTCCCAAATCTCATACTTCTCTGCACTCCCAGAGCCCAGACCCCACATTCCCATGACGTGGGTCCACAAGGACATAGAGGACGCAGGGCTGGGTAGGTGTCCTGCACATGTTTTGTGGTTCATCAGGCTGATCTCAATCTCAGACTCTTCAGAGTCTGAGGCATCAGAAGACGTATTTTCAGAGCAACTACCCAGCTTTTATCAACTTTTTTGTTAATTAGTACCATATGTTTATTACTCAATGTCTGAATTCTCCAATTAAATCACTCTTAGATTCTTTTCCTTTGTTTCTGAAGGTTATATAAATGTTGAAATTAATAAGGTCACAACAGCTTTAACTTGTGCTCTGTGTTGATCCATATTTAGATCAGAGAATGGAATCTGAAATCTTTGTCAACTCCCATTAATTAACCACAGTGAAATGAAGGGAAATGACGCAAAAGCAAACCACCTATCAAAAACACCCTAGGCTTATCTGGGATGGAAGGCTGTGTCTCAGCCTCACATCCCGGGCTAGTTTATGTCTGCTTCTCAGAGAGGTCGAGAATCCAGAAACAAAGACACTGTGTGAGAATACCCACGTTCCAGATCTCTCAGTAACTGGCAAAGCTCAATCGATGATTTGTATGAAGAGAGGAATTTGGGCCCAAACCCGACAGTGAATCACAGCCAATGTCAACTGCTTGAGTTCAATTTACAGATGCTTTTGAGATAACCATGAACTACAAATTGCTTTATTGCTGCTCAAAAGCCCCATGATTACTGGTCTCTCATTCAATGCACATAATCATATGAATGTTTTGATTCTATTATCTTTGGATAGTAGACTGGAACCTGCAACCTGCTTCCACACAGCCAACTCCCCTCTCCAAGGTGATAAACAGAAAGTGCTGAACTAAATAAGCTGTGCCATGTTTCTTCTGCTATATTGTTCTCTCGCTCAGAGAAAGAAATGTTTTCTTTTAACCTCTTACAGCTACTCAGGTTTTGGTGTTTTTACTTTCATCTTTATTAGACCGTCCCATCCCATTTTTTGTGCTACCAGTCCAGTGGAATGTTCCATGTACTTCCAGAGTTTCTGCTGTGCTTTCATTATTCACACTGGCTTGATGGAATCCATTTGTTCCCCGCTGACTCCAATCTCCCCAAATGACATATGCTCTTGGTTTTCGTTTTCATTACATTGCACTGAAAAAGTCTACTTTGAAGCAAAATGTTTTAACAATGAACCTTAGAACAAGAACATTAAACCCCTTTCTTGTCACTACGTGAGCAAGCTAACCAGTAACCAGGTCAGGTAAGGCAACTTTACCCACGATACACAGAACCTCCGGACAGCGGCGGCAGGAGAAGCTGTTTTGTTCCAGGCCATTCCGGGACTGTGGCCCATGCGCCCCCATCAGCGCTGACAGATTCGGACACAGAAGCGGAGTCCTTGTCTTCATGTTGTCAGCTACAGGGTTTATACACAAGCCCCTAAAAGCTGCAACTTTCTAAATTCGTTTCTTAAAGTTTACATACAATAAATCTTTTTTTTTTTTTTTCTTTTTTGAGGGCAGTGTCTCTGGCCCTCATATGTGGGACCCGAACCGGGGCTGCTGGCTTTTCAAGCCAGTGCTTAACCACCGCGCCACTCGGCCGGCCCCATACAATAAATCTTTAAGAACTCTTCCTCTATCCCAAGTGCTTCTCCATAAATCCTGAACCTGTTACAGAACTTTTCAGGGCAACAGAACAAGGGGACAGAGTCAGGGGCCGTTTTTAGAGCAGTGGTGCTCAGGCCTTTTAATCCAAACATATTTCTGTCACGTTTTAAAAATCTCTACTATTCCTTTAATGTATTTTGAAAAACAGAATAAATTAAGTATTGTGACTAAAAACAAATAAAGCAGTGTTACAATGCACTGTTTTCTTAATCTATGCACCCTCCTCTCCTTGAAAATCGCAATCTGTTTTCAAAAATACTTTCAAAAGTGCGTGGTTATGGAAGAAATGGCTGCAGTCTGTAATTTAAAGCCAGGACTACGTTCCCAAAGCAAACTCTAGCACTATTGGCAAATTCAAGAAGTGCAAATAAACTAAATGGTCCCTTCTGCTTTTCCTTGCCTTCTTAAATGCAGTTTGAGTGCTTAAGAAAACATGTTAAAAAATCCTAGTTTTTATAATAACTATTAACATGGTGGCTGATTAGCTGCACTGCAAAAGAGCCTTTGTTTTATCAAAGGATTCACAATAATGGATTTAGCAATAGGGTGTTTTCTAAAAGGCATTTAAAAATGAAGTGCAATTTATAATCACTAGACTTTCCGTGACTTTTCTGAAAATATTAAAAGACAAAGATTATGCAAATTTAGTAAATTAGTTCAAATATATTTACATTTATCCCCTTCCTCCCCATATCTCTAACTTCATTAACGTGAAAAAAATCTTTTCTTGTTTAATTCAGAGAGTTGAAGAACTACCTGCCCTTATTTTAAAACAAAGATCAAAGCTCTCATAAAAGCAATAATTTGCTTTAGTTTGATAAATCTGCTTTGGATTCTCACAGATGGCAGGTTGAGAAAAATGCTGGTAAAAAGTTCAAATAAGAGTGGTTATCAGTGGGCCAGCCGAGTGGCGCATTGGTTAAGAGCTGGTTTTGGGATGCCAGCGGCCCGGTTCGGATCCCACATATGAGGGCCAGTGACACTGCCCTCTACAGCTAATAACAGCTCCACCTGGAGCTGGGCTGTGCGAGCCCCGGCGACGGTGTAGGCTGCAGCCCCTGCTGCAGTGGGCTGCCATAGGCTGCAGTGAGTGGCCAGCAGCCAGCGTGAGCTGCCAAGAGCCACGGTGAGCGACATCCAGAGGCCGGCGACCGATCTGCCTCATCCAGGACGAGCGCAATGATGATACCAACATGGGCCGGTGAAGCAACATCCTCCACAACTAGACTGAAGAGCAAAGGCCAGCAACTTGTCTGTTCTCCTTTTCCCTGTTCCCCAACGCTATTCCCCGCCTCCAATTCCCCAACAAAAAAAAATCTTTAAAAAAGAAGGGTGGTTATCAGAGAGAAACAGGTGGGGGTAGAAAAGGGTAAAGAGGGTCAACTATATGGGGACAGAAAAAGACTTGACAGGGTGGTGAGCACACAACACAGTACACAGACGATGTATTACCGAATGTACACTTGAAACTTATATTTTATTAACCAATGTCATCCCAATAAATTTAATAAAAATTTTAAAGTTCAAATAGCACTAGTATTATTATAGCACTCTACTGAGCACTTTCATTATATTCTTTCAAAAGCACTTGGTAGACAAAGATACATTACAAACAACACAAAAGCAAAGAGTTAAATACTGCATTTGATTGCATAGCTTGCTAAAACATACTGATAAGCAGTGATATATGATACCATAGAATAGAATTTGGTTTAGTTTTGGATAGTTTTCAAATCTTTGAGGACATAATCTTTGGAATACCTGATCAATACAGTAGACCCCTTTATAAAAAGAACAAAACCCTGTGCTCCAGTCCTAGGTTTGAATCTAATGTAGCAGAGGATAGGAGGGAAAGAGCCAATCTGCGACCTCACCGATTTACAGGTGACAGTTTCCTACTCAAAGCCCAAGTGTGTAAACGTAAGAATAAAACACAAAATGAAAACCAAAACTGATATATTATCAATTGATAGCTCAGTTATCAGTCTTACTAGAACTAAGAAACAGAGAAGAGGCCTGTTAGCAACAGACAGAGAAAGCCCAGAAAGGTACAGATGCTGTTATATAGATGGTTTTAAATCTGTATAGGAAGTTCCCCACTTAGCATCACTGACAGGTTCTCAGAAACTGCAACTTTAAGCAAAACGACATATAATGAAACCAATTTCACCACAGGCTAATTGACATAAAAGTTAAGTTCCTATGGCATATTTCTGGTCACAAAAATATCACCAAACTTCTAAATAAAGACCCAAAACATTTCTAATATGAAACACTGAAATAAATGTGAGCTACACATACATTTAAGAAAGAGGAATAAAAACAAGTAAGAGAATTCTTTTCCAGCCTGCTATTCCAGTTCAGGTCCTCAGGAGGCCAGAGCCTGTCTCAACAGCTCAGAGCACAAGGTGGGCCCCCCTGGACGTGGGGGGCGCCCACATCCACTCAGACTAGGTTCCCTCATGTGCACATCTGGGGGATGTGGGAGGAACTGGAGCCCCGGAGAAAACCCACGCGGACGTGCACAGGGCGTGCGAGCTCCATCCACATGGGCAGAGGTCCTGACCAAGAATCAATCTTCTTTTCTCATCAACATTGTAATGAAACAATGTTACTCCAGGACCTGCTATGCAATTTATAACGTGGCTACCGCCTCACTCTAGCCTTCTTCACACTGGGGATGAGTGGGCCCATTCTTTATTTCACTCACCGGAACTTCATCCTACGGACTCCCAATATTCCAGCTGCAGCCATCCACTGAAGCTGTCCAGGGTGGTGACTGGTCATTCAAAACTGGCCACTCGGGACAGACTTCACATTCCTTGTTCTGACCTCAGCTTTCGGGGCCAAGGACTGGATGTACCCGCTATACACACACAATATCGACCACTCAGCAAAGGACTCCTGCTAACTACGACGGTGAGGTGTCTATTTAGTAATTCGTACAGGTCCTTCCAGTGACAGGAATACTCTAATCCACTCTCACCATCCTAGCCCATTTCTATTTCTTCTCAGTTGTTTGTCTCACAAATTCTAATTTAGAGGGAAGAGCAATGGAGTCACTGTGAGGATGAAATAAGAGGATACAGAATAAGCATTCAGACAATGCTTAGACAGTAGAAATTAACCACAACAATCCCTGCCACCACGAGCCCACCTACGGAAACAGAAGCGGCGGCAGAACCGGAGTGACAGCCCAGCCCCCGCCCCTCAGCTCCCCCAGGCTAGTGCTCTGATTGTAAGTGGTAGTGGTGACAATATCAATGTAATAGATTGTGACAAACACTTCCTAAAAAAGAAAACCAGAGTGCATCGCATGAGTAAGGAGGAGGGCTACTCGGTACGTTGCTTAAGCCGTGTGTGTGCCTGTGAGCAGGGACACATGAAAACGTGTACCGTGTCACGATATAAAATGCATTTCTTACAGGGGACCACAGTTGAGCATTTGGGAAACACTATCTTCAACTCCTTGGCTTCCCCTGAAACTACAACTTTAATCTTCTGATCACAGTAGTGAGGGAGAGAGAAGGTGAAAGGAAGGGTCTAGTGTAGTGAAATTTGGTCCAATTACGGAAACTGTTACGTATTATATTAATTCGGGAGCTTCAGAATCATGTATGATGCATCCTAGATTTTAAGCGGCTTGATCCTCACAAAGTGTCTTCAAGGTTCAGTGGTCACAAAGCATGTAACTTTATGTAGTCTGATTTCCAACTTCACAGATAACACAACTGAGGCCGAGGACCCCGAGCTGCCTAAAGCTCATGTGCAGCTGGGCTAGAACCCGGTCCTTAGATTTCTGGTTTAAACACCAACATAATGTTACTTGGTGTCCATGCTCTAGGTATCTGCTACGAAATAGTAGTAACGATTAAGTATTAGCCCTCTGTCAGCACAACTGCTCTCACAGATTCACTGCACACAAATTTTCAAATACCTAACAGTTAACTTAAGGATCGTGACTCATCGTTTCTGTATCTTCCCCTCTACCGTAACCTACCGCCAGTCGTGCTTGTGACTTAGGACAGTTAGACGTGTTTCATAGCAGCATCTTTGTGTGCAATGAATCTGTGAGATCAGCTGCACCCAATGGAGGGTTAAGTATAAATAAAATTAACGACTTATTTTGAAGTTCTGAGTGAATGGTCAGAGAATGCTATGAAAATACCTAAAATTCAACTGGATATAGTATCACTCAACTCTTAATTTGAGTGATCTTAAGAATCTCACGATGCAGATTCCATCAAGTTCAGAGATCTTTAGAGTTTGATGGAATTCATGACATATCTCAAGATCTAAATGTAATACAAATGCCAGTCAAGATCTAACCTTTTGAGCTTATGGGACGCAAACTGCAGTGAGCAGACCCAGTAATTAGGGAGGGGGACACTTGGTCATGGCTGTGACCACCTCTTTGGGATACGGAGTCACCGACAAGCACTGTAAACAGGCTTCAGGGTGTCTTTCAGACTGGAAACACTCATTAAGAAGGAAAACGTGTGAGAAGGGATAGCACAGCATTAATAAGTGTCAAGGAATCTGAGCGGGCCCTGCATTTGCAGCAGCACCAACTCCCAGGACCGACCATTCACAGCCACTGAGACCATCGTCAGCTGGTAGAGGATGGAAGCCGGTGGTCACGTTCTTCCTTTGGTCCCTCAGGGGCCATTTCTGAGTCATACACCAGAAAGTGTCCCAAAGGCCTGCACTCCATTTCTTAAAGTGGTGGGTCATATGGTAACACATCTTCATACAGGCTTTTCCTCCCTCCCTAGTTCACTCTAACCATCCCCCACTCCTGTCACCAAAGGCCATTTCCCAAATAAATTACCTGAATGAATAACAGTGCATATTTCAGGATCTGCTTCTGGAAAGAAACCAGGCTAAGAAGGTCTCTTTACTATTCCAAATGCTCAGATTTTTACTCTTATTTTCTTATTTTAACAAGGTAACTTTAATTCTTTCCCTATTGTCAGCATGTCTTTCCTATTTTCAGGCAAATTCTATTTTATTATTAGTGAACATGCCATAGAAGCATGAAAAAGTCAAGTCTACCCTAACTGATGTCTATTTCAAATGAATGGCAGCTTGGAAAATACATTTCTCACCAGGAACAGGAATTCTACCCCAGTTTCCATGTTTATATTAAAAACATTTTGCTAGAATCACATAAAAGAACACTCATAAAATAAACAGAACTTCTCATACCTTCATGGTATAGCATGCTTACTTTTCTGCAGAGAAACTGAATATTACCACCCACAGAAGACAATCTATTTTTTTTTTTTTTTAGCTGAGCCATCCTGGAAGCTCAGCTCAGACTCGGCATCGAACTGCTGTTGCTCAGAGCTCAGCTCGCACTCTTGAGCGAGCTCTTAACCAACCGAGCCACTCAGCCGGCGCAAGACAATCTAAACAGTTTAAAAATACCTTGTAGACAAATGCAGAGACTCCATTCTTATATTGAAGTTGGATGTGGAATGATTTAAGAAATCTTGGGGTTGTTACTCCAATAGCTAGTAGATATTGCGATGAATATCAAATGATGCAGGTTCCAAAAACATGCCATCAAAAGTCCTTTAAGTATGTTTCCCAATTAAGCTAATGATTCATGTTCTGTTACTACAGAGCCACAAGCTAAACCAAGAATCTTTACTGATAAATCACAAGGTAGGGAAATGTTCAATCGACTGCACATTATTTTAGGGCTGTGACAAGCTTGATAACATCCGAGGACACCATCTTTTGCCCCTTTTTTATTTATATAATCTTTAATCATTCCATCAACTGGCAGAGATCATTTGATTTATTGGCTAAGGAACGTTTTTAAATTCTCTACTTTTATTGCTGCCTTCCAACATCAAAGTTTTAAAATTTAAAACCGGAATGCATGGAGATCATCAGTGCTTCCAGAATTTCAATGCTTTTTAGGTAGTAAAAGGTTTTACTTTCATTACAATAAAATATCCTTGTAAAGTAGTTACATGTCTTCTCAAAAAATTTTAAAGTACCTAGATCAGAGTATTAAAAGAACTCTATTATTATCCATCAATGATAGTACTCTATTTTTATATAAAAGCACCTAAAATCCATGCCTTCCAACTGATACATAAGCACAAGCTCCACCTATAAAATATTTGATGCCTGGAACTCAGATGCCACAAAGCTCCCTAACCCATAAAAACTAGTTTCCTAAACACCCCACAGCTTTGCCAGGTATCATGGTGCACACACTGAAACACAGTTTCTCTATTTTAAGATTCACATTTTTGCCCATTTTGACAAATATTTCTGAAACCCAGGTGCCTCCTCCTGATTGAGGCATAGTCTAATTTTACCATTTTTTCGTTCCTAGTAGTATAGAAAATAGACGACTTAAAACTGATGATGTCTCACGGTCAGTGGAATATCCCAGTTCAGCCAGCACATAAAAGCAGGTTTGGGCTTTATTGTACATCTTTAACTAATATTTTGGACAACCCCTTCACTCTATAAAAAGCCCGTTTTCTCATTCAGACAAAGTAGCACTGTAAGACACCACACGCTTTAGAACAGCCGTGTTCCGCAGCATCATATTTTGGGCCTGCTGGAATGATAATGAAATGGTATGTATTATTTATGACAGGAATTATTAAATTAAAAACTGATTGTAAAAAGAACTGTTTATTTAAAAAGAATTTACCTATGCCATAAGAAAGGAGAAATGGGATCAGAGAAATATTTCTTTAAGAGCTAAAATGGAAACCTTAAGCCTGCTTTTCAAACCTTCTAAGAGGCATTTCAGTCCCCTCTGGCCAGAGCTCTGACAATTTTCAGAGACCGGCTCCCTGCTCATGCCTGGCTTAGTGAGCAAAGACTGACTGGTAAAAACCTGCAAAACAATATTTAAAAAGTTTCTCTGCAACACTGGCTTGAAAACATTATTTAAAAAGGAGAACAGTCACTGATAACTGTTGAAGTTTACCTTAATAAGTCTTAGTTTCACATTTTAAATAGAAAAAGCAAACAATAAAATATCGTAATACTTCAGTCGTATGCGTAAATATTGTAGGAAGAGCTTATTTTTGTACTCCATAGCGTCCACATGCAAACTAGGAAAACCTAGGTTCAATTTTTAAACCATGAGTCATATTAGTACTATACTAACATCTGGGTAAGAAAGGATATCTTTGAAAAGCTTTAAAAGAAAGTAAGTGGGAAAAGATGGCAATAATATAATAAAGTGATATTAAAGTGGATAAGAAGTAAACTGAAAATTTAGGCTACTGTACTTTCTACATTTTTCTTATCAAAACACATCCTCCAGAGTCACCAGATAAAAGAGCCAAATTTCCAAAGGTATTCTTGCTTCGATGCTTATTTCCTTTATGACGTGTAGTAGGCTACACCTGGTTCTATCTCCAGCTAGCTACATCCAAGCACCGCCATCTTTACTGGCAACAAAGAACGTAAGTTTATTAGGTATCCAACAATCAACGTCATTCACTTTGCAACTTGAAGTGGGCAAGTCAACCTCAAATTTAGATTTGAAAAAAAAATTTACTGGTACTGCAGCACAATTTTAGGGCCCTAGGGAATTTGGGTAAATGTGCTTTCTCATTAGGCATCGTTTCCCAGTGACTGGGATGACATTTTGACGGGTGACCCGTTGGAGGAATCACAGACATTCAGGAAGACCAGACTTGGAGAAACCAGGCAAGCAAACGCAGGACGGGGCTGTTTCTGAGCCTAGTTATTTCCCACAGAGAGGCACGGTCAGAGAGGGGCTTGTTCTTTCTGCAGGCATATGTGGCAGCAACTACAGAAGGATGGGAACCATGCCAGGGAACCGTGCCAGCAAGAAAGGAGAATGGAGAAAAGAGAGAAGAGAAGAAACCAATGAAAAAAACATAAAATAAGAGATGGAGCCGCAGGAATTTGAGGACAAACTCAGAAACTGCTTCTTGTATTAGATTTTCTGCAACTACTGGGAAGACGTAAGGTGTCCTAGAAATTCTCTGATCTGGGTAAATGCCTAACGCACTAAGCCAAAATCAGGTGCTGTTATTTTTATAAGAAATTTAAATTCAATATCCTTACTAATAATTTATGGCTTAGTTACATTAGGGACAAATTAGGAAATTTCTTGCAAACATTTCAAAGTATGTACAGAAAAGAGTAAAATCTAGATTAATCTGTGGTAAACGTATACTACTGTAATTATAAATAGATATAGAAAAAAATTATTCTAATTAGCTCCTTTGAAATACTTAAATTATAAAATTATAGAGCAATTTTGAATTAAAATTATTTTAAATCTGATTAAAATATTATTAGCTGTCACTTTTGAAATAAATAATATCTGAGGAGCCAATGATGAACATTCAATTAGGTTCGAAGGATAAATTGAGGTAACATGGGGAAAACACTGAGGTAAAACGGTGCTTGGGAAATATTGGCTTATCAGAAAAGTCAGGATGCATTTTTGCAACAAAAAGCATTAAAAAAATACATCATGACTTTTCCGACAACCCAATAGTATATGGTCAATAAAGTTTTAATTTCTTGTAAATCTGGAACCAAAGGATTTTATAATATTTGTTCAACATAAAGAGTCAAATCAAATCATAGTCTATTGTGGCTCTAAAACCAACTTCGAACATCTGGTTTACTCTTTCAATAACACTTGTAAAATATCGATATTAGACACTGCTATTACGTAAGTGGTGACATTTGTTTGCTGAATGACCAATAGTCAAGTAGGTTAACTTACTAAAAGAAGCAACACAAAGTATTAAGTAAAAATAACACCAAAAGTGCAAAGCGTGATTCTTATTTCGTTTCTGGAAAAAAAAAAAACCAGAATAAAAAAGATAAGGAGGCGGGCATAAAAATATTAACAAGGATTACTACTGCATAATGAGACTACAGGTCATTAAAATTTTCTTCTTAGTAGTGGTTGGACAAATTTGGACAAATTTTCTACTAGTGTTCCTAGGAAATAATTTTTTAAATAATTTAAACAAAAAAACGGTAAGATGCAACTGTGATGCAGAGTTTTAAAAATCTATATATATTCAACCATCAACTTAAAAGCAATCTAACAGACTTTTACTTAAAAATCATTTGAGAAGCTTTCAAAATCCTTTCTTTAGAGTAAGCAGAGTTCCTGAATTGAAAAACAAAAGACCTATTTATGAACAAAATGATTTCTTTAGATTTTCCAAATTACTTCAGCTTGTCAGCGCCTCCCCACACAGGACCTTAAGCAGTTAATACAATAGGTTTTTATTGTTATGCAGACTTCCTAGTTGAGAAGTAACCATAGAACCCAGACCTCCAAAATGTGAAGGGTTGAGGGGGGTCGAAGGCAGGGAAGAAGCACAGGGTTTCCAGAGGTTTACAGCAATTCAGGATGGGGGAGGAGGGGAAATATAATTTTTCTTACAAGTGACCACTGATGCACCTTGCAGCCAAACTTTGTTTCATGGAGACCTATGTGGTCAACTGTGCTTTCTGTAATTGAACTACTGAACAGCTGAGAGGAAAAACAAGATTTCGAGAAAAAAGCACCATGCTGACTAATAATATTGCCCATATTAAGCTCTGTATTTTCTCTGAGTCAGAGTTTGGGTCATATAAAAGTAAAACTAGCCGCAGAAAAGAACGGTTTCTCACAGACTGTCATTTAAATCTCAAATGACCATGTTTCACAGAACGCTCAATACATTCCAGGATGGAACTGCATTTTAATTTCCTAAAACCACAGGATAGAAGTCTGATTTCAAATAGTGTCTGGACTGTGATATTCAATACTGATAAAACTGTATGGTGTTCACTTGGAAGTTCCAAAGAAGGATCTTCATTTTAAAAATGAGACAACAGGCCCAAAATGGAGTCACTTTTGCTAAGCCCCATGTCATCAAACCAAGACTTACTATCTAACTTAATTATAGTTTCAGCCTCCCCCAGGAATGGAATTTAAACCGGACAATGTGGAATTACCTTGTCAGCACTATGAGGTAATCTGCCTGACAGTCCCCTGCCATCCCCTAAGAAAATGACTTTGCCCCAATCAGATCTTTTGTTGGTATACTTCCTTGCCCCGCCCCCTTTCGTCTATAGAAGTTTTTTATTTTGTACAGCTCTTTGGCGCTCCTTTCTTTTTGCTAGACGGGATGCTGCCCAATTCATGAATCATTGAATAAAGCCAGTGAGATCTTTAAAATTTACTCAGTTGAAATTTTTAAAAAATACTTCAAAGCACTATTTTCTTTTTTTTTTTTTTTAATTTTATTTTATTAGTTTCTGGTGTACAACACAATGCAACAGGTATACTCTTTACCCCGCAAAGTGAAAACCCCCCTCCCCCAGTTCGCCACCCCACTCCCCCCCCATATCATACATATCCATCACAACTCCCCTGACTCCCCTCCACAGTATACTCCACATCCCGTGACCATCCACATATTCAGTTGCAGTTGGCATACAATACTATACAACATCAGCTTCAGGTGTACAGTGCAGTGATCAAGCCTCTATTCCATCCATGAAGTGGTCTCCCTAACAAGACATGTGACTATCTGACACGCCACAAAATTTTTACAACATTCTTATATTCCCCGAACTGTGTTTCATATCCCTGTGGCAATATTGTAGTTGTCTATTTATGCTGTTTAATCCCTTCCCCTTCCCCCCCATCCCCAACCCTCTCCCAACTAGCAACCCTCAGTTTTTCCTCTACATCTATGAGTCTGTTTACTTTGATCGTTCACTCAGCTCTTCAGACTCCACACACAAGTGAGATCACATGGTACCTGTCCTTCTCCGACTGACTTATTTCTCACAACATAATAGTCTCTTCACAACATTATCGATTACATTCCCAGAACTGCCCCCATATCCCTGCGGCAACATTGTAGTCCCACCTACACTGTCCTAAACCTTCCCCCTCTCCCTCTTCCCCACTCCCTCCCAGCCAGCAACCATCAGTTTTTCCTTTATATCTGCTTGATATGACTTCAATCTTCTTAAATTGTCCCTCTGGGTTAGCTTGTTTACCCCTTTCTTTTGTTTAAAAAAGCCCTTTTAACATTTCTTGCAATGCTGGCTTGGTGGTAATGAATTCCTTCAGCTTATTCTTTTCTGAGAAGCTCTTTATTTCTCCTTCAATTTTAAGTGATAGCCGTGCTGGGTAGAGCAATCTTGGTTGTAGGCCTTTATTTTGTATCACTTTGAGTATCTTCTGCCACTCCCTTCTGGCCTGCAGAGTTTCTGTAGACAAGTCAGCTGTTAGTCCAACAGGAGTTCCTTTGTATGTAACCTGCTCTCTTTCTCTTGCAGCCTCTAGGATTCTGTCTCTGTCTTTAACCTTTGCCATTTTAACTATGATGTGTCTTGGTGTGGACCTGTTTGGGTTCAGCTTGTTTGGAATCCTCTGCACTTTCTGGGCATGTATGTTGATTTCCTTCACCAGGGTAGGGAAGTTTTCAGTCATTATTTTTTCAAATACATTTTCAACCCCTTGCTTCTTCTCTTCTCCTTCTGGTATCCCTATGATTCGAAGGTGGTTGTGCTTCACCTTGTCCCATAGTGCTCTTAACTATTTTCATTGTTTTTTATTCTTTGGTCTTTTTGCTGTGCCAACTGGGTGAGTTCTGCTATTTTATCTTCCAAATCGCTGATCCGCTCCTCTGCCTCATCTACTCTACTGGTGACTCCTTCGAGTGTGTTCTTCATTTCAGTTATTGTATTCTTTAGTTCTAACAGGTTGTTTTTTATGGTTTCCCTATCCTTCTTTATGTCCTCGCTAAGTTCCTTAAACATTCTTATCATCAGTGTTCTAAACTGTGTCTCTGAAAGGTTGGATCCCTCTGTTTCATTTGGTTCCATTTCTGGAGGTTTCTTCTGATCTTTTACTTGTGACATGTTTCTTTGTTTCCCCATTCTGGCTGTCGCTCTGGGATTGCTTTGATGTATTAGATAGATCACCAGGAGAGCCCTGGCTGGATGACGCAGGCACACAGCTCACGGCCCAACACTCCCAGGAAAACTCCCAGTCTCAGCCTGTCCCAATCAGCCGCTCGCAGATCAGGCCAAGCAGCCCGACAACCAATCACCAGCCTGGCAACTCTGCAAGCGGAGTGCGGAAAGCAGAGACCGGAGGCGGCTTGCATGCTCACGCGTCTCAGTGAGCAGCTTGTTGGAGCTGGATCACTCCCACTAGGCGTTTCCTTGGCAACGCAGCACAAGCCGAGCGGAGGGTGGGGATCCGAGGCGGCTCGCACACTCCCAGGTCTCAGTGAGCAGCCCTTGGAGCCGGAGGGCACCCACCCTGCATTTCCCTGGCAACGCAGTATACACCGGGTGGAGGGTGGGCATCCAAGGCCACAGGCGCGCGCGCACGCACGCACACATGTACTTCTGCGCCAATTCCACCGGACCAATTAGGTCTCGGACCTGATCCTTCGTGGGAGGGCCCAAGCCCGACAAAATGGCGCCCTCCTTACACCACTCACGTGCAGGCTCCGCACCATGGAAACAATAATCCAAAAACCTCCAGCCTTTGCACCAAAGGTGCTCAGCTCAGTCCGTCCCCGCAGGCTCCCGGCTCACACACAGCCACTCCCTCCACCAGGAACCAGGTAAGTGCTCACCGGCGAGCAAGCCCGGGCGCCGGCCCCACTGATTCTCCGGCCGCTCTTAGCCTCACTGAGCTGAGCAAAGAGAGTCCTCACTAATTTACTGCTGGCTATCTTAGAACTTCTCTTCCCGGGAAAGGAGCTCTGGGCTGGTGAGCTTGGTGTGTGGCCGGAGGGTCTCTCCCCCAACCGGAGAAGCCTCCCTCAGCTGGGACCTCCCTAACGGGGTTTGCCCTCTCTCGTCAGGTCCGGTCCTACCAGACCCGATGCGGCTTCCTCTGTAAGTTCTTCGTTTAGTGGTTCTGTTCCTCCAGTGTTCCGGGGACCTCCAGGGTTGAATGCTGTATAATTTGCTTGTAATTTTGGTGTGATCCTGGGAGGCAGTTAGCACAGCGTCTGTCTATTGCGCCATTTTACCGGAAGTCTCTAAAGCACTATTTTCAAAGAAACTTACTCCTCTGATTTTTGTAAATGAATTCTAAACAATGGATAGTAAGAGCTAAAGCTAAGCTGGAAGACACATAACTTAGTAGATTATACGAAAAGAACATGTTATATATTCGTTGCTCACTGGGTATAGCACATACTTGACAAAACCCGTCGATACGAGACTTTAAAGTTTCTTTGCCATGAAATGCTCATTAGTCCTTACTTTGGAAAATGAATTAAAAATCTATTAACATGAGTTGACTCTTTACCTGAATGTCCATTCAGTGCATGGAAGTGATTCAGACATCTTTTCAACTTGATAAAAGAGGGAGAGCCGGAGACTGCTTTAATCTCCAAGTCTTACACAGGGAGAGAAGTCACTTTTAAAATACATCAAGAAGGAAACAGGGAAGGTGAAACTGTGGCCTGAGTTTGGGAGTCAGAAACCAATTTAAGATCATATTATTATTCAGTTGGAAAGAACTTATTTATAAAGATGTATTTTTATATGTGAACACGAAATAAAGCAATAAGATGTTCAGCAGTTTGTACCACAAGGAACTGGCTCTGACCTGACCCTGGGAAAAGCCAAAAGGAAAAATATTTTTTGCAAGAAGAGAATAGATAAGTACATGCTTTCCTCTAAAGTACTACTGCCTTTGGCTTTGAGCTTAACTCCAGAACTAATAGCCAAATTCAGTGTGTGTTTTTAGTAAACATATGTGTTTGTTTGATCAATGAAGGGTAACTTAGAAGGAAATGATGAGATTCTGATTAATAATTTAAGGTGCTATAACGCCCCGGTTGCTCTATGAAACCGAATTATCTAGAAAACCTGGGGTTGACCTTGGGGTGCCTGGCCTGAGTCGTGTGGGTCCCTAGGGCCACTCTTCATCAGATTCTAAGGTATCATCATGTGTAAAAAGTGCCAAGCTTGATTTCACAACAGCTGAAGATAAAAATACAATGGTACAGGATCCAATTCTCTTTTTATATAAGAAAAAGCCCAATTTATGAAAAAAATGCACATCTTAGAACAGAAGAAATTACTGCATTTCCTTCCTTGCCCCCTTTATCTTCCTATTTGATTTTTCCATTTATTCCCTCCCCCTCCTCTAGCCTTTCCAGTTTTTCCGTCTTTTTTCCCCACACCTAGACCACAAGTGGCTAGCAGGAAACTGTTTGTATTCCTAAGAAGTGTGCATCAGGTGCCTCTTCTGGTGAGAGGTAAGTTCGGTGACGCACACATTGGAACACCCAGAACTCCAGTCTGGGGGAAGGCGCACACGGCAAACCGAACACGACAATCACAAGCACGTCGAGAGCATGTGGCCCTCGCCTGATTCACACAGGCGTAGCGGGCAGTGAGGATGGGGACGGCTGTGTGCAGGAGGACAGCTGAGAACTGTGAGTGGTGCTTGAACAACAGGCAGGTGATGAGAACTGCACACTTGTTCAGAGAGAGGGAAAAATAAAGGCAAATGCCAGTGAAAGCCTGTGGCATCTATGGGACACAGCTTCCTAATTTGCCTCATTGCCAACACAACAATAGGGGGTTATTCTCAGCATGTTCATCTTATTTTAATCCTCATCAGGGCTCAGTACGGTAGGGCCTATTATCATCTTAATTTTGAAGGCCAGGAATCGGAGGCCAGGTAGATTATTAAATCGCCTACAGGCACACAGTTTACTGGCTGATGAGGGAATCGGGATCTGAATGTAGGAAGTCTGACTCCAGGGCCATGCTCTGAGGTCTGTACACACTGCTAGTGCACAGAGTTTCTAAAGGGGAATGACAAGAGGGAAAATGCGCTGGGGCTCTTCTGGGCAGGAGGTGGCCGCAGGGACAGAAAAGGTGAAGCACCGGAGATGCAGGAAGAACATCAAAAAAGTATGTATTGTCACAAAACCCATCCAGCCTGTTGATGTCTCCACCCTGAAACTATTCCACAACTTTATTCAGTCTAGTTGGTCAATACGTCTATCTCATTGGCTAAATAATCTAGTAAACAATTTTTATGCACTGTGACAGCTGTAAAAGTAATGAATAACAGTCTCAGCCCTCAAAGCATGATGTAAAAACTATCTAACGAGAGAAGCTTGGTCAGTGAGCAACATAAAAACATGAGGTTCCCTCATTTATTTGCAAAACTGTGAGTGTGAGTGTTGTGTGTACGTGGTCCCTCTATCTTACAAACACACACACACATATCCGCAGGCACACTCTACAATTTATAAAAAGCTACCTAAACCTATTGAGAGCCACAGCCACGGACACAAGAATTCTAGAAACCAAGCCAGCAATCCGGCCAGCTCTGTTCTGAACATACCTGCATCTGGGTCCTGGTTGAAACGGCAGTACTTGGAGTTCTCAAGTGAGGGCAGGCACTGCTCGATGGGTACCCACACGTATGTCTCAGGACACAACAAATCGGACGGTCTGTAATGGCCCTAAAGAGACGTGGAGAGAAAGGCACAGGCGTTACTAACACAGTAACTTCCTGGTTCCAAGACTCCGGAGTTCCTGGAAAGGTTTTCATCACAAATTTAAATGAAGTGAACCAGAAAACACCTTTACCGTATATTCTAAATGACTAGTAGCAATTGCTTTCCCTTCTCAAGAATGTACATTTGATTCAAAAGTTCTCTATTTGGGGATGCCTGTGTTGATTTGGGAGATTTGAGTTTCTACTTTGTTTTGGAAAAAATATTTGACATATGATTCTTGCTGAGCTGATCGCTAGGAATACCCAGTTTCAAAATCAAGTTGTCTTTCAAACGCTAGTTAATGACAGAGGAAAATTTCTTTTCATATATGAGAGCATTATAGTTTATATATGAACTTATTTTCCAAATAAAATTTCACTATCCTTAGTCACAATGTTTTCAATTTGTTGACTCAGTTGGTAATGTTCATTCCATTCTAATATATATAAAAAGTATTGTCTTGTCGACATACTTCCATGAGTAACCTAAACTAATAAAGTTAAATAACGAGAAGTTTTAAAAAAATTACAGAAATTTCAGAGAAACATCTGTGATAATAACCCTCTAAAGTGTCTTCAAACACTCTATATTAGAAAAACATGGTTTATATATTTTTAAGTCAATGATGTACCCAAATCTAAAACAAAGGATAGACAATAGATGTTGAAGAAAAAAAAATTATTCACTTAAGGATAATTTAGCAGACAACTTACAGGGACGGTACAAATTATACGACATCATTTAGTGAAAATTTTCAGAAATATCAAAGCTAAAATTCAAAATGTCTTTTCTCTAAATTCAAAATTCATTATAGATGTTAAAATCTAGTACAGCGTTTTTCAATTTTTTTACAACACACAGTAAGAAATACAGTTTATATCATAATCTAGTAAACATACATGCAAATATAAAACCAGAAACAAACCTTTTACTATACAATGCTTACCCATGTTATATAATCCATTATTTTCATTCTACTCTATTTCTTTTTTTTTTTGAATGATACTCTCGAAACACCAAAATTGTTTTCACAAACAGCAAATGGGTTGTAACCTTAAGAGTTTGAAAAACATTATCTAGTGCAAAACCCATTACAAAGACTACTGCTGCCGCAGGGCTTCGCACTGTCATAGGGGTTTCCATCAGAAAGGCACTCTGTAACCAGCCTGCTATGTACTGGTTACTGTATGAAGCATCATTCAGCTTTAAAAAGAGCACCATGTCCTCCCAGCAGTCTGTAAGCTAACAGGGAAACTCCATAACGTGCTCAAATTAATTCCTGCTTGAGAGGGTTGGGAGAAGAGTTCAAGGAGAATGTGGCGTTTTATTGGGGACTTAACAGATTGACTGGATTAAGTCTTGGGCGGGCTGAAAAGGAATGAGAACAATCTAGATGAAGGTTACCGCATAAACAAGGATGCAGAGTTGGGCCCAGCACAACTCTGGGGACAGGAAACAGCAGGGCACTGCGGAAATGGAAAGGAGGGTTGGGGTCAGATTCTGTGGAGCCTCAAGTATCATGTTTTGGACTTGATTCTGATGAGCTGGGAATGGCTGCTGGCTGAGGTAGAAAGCGTGACAGGATGAAGACCAGAACTCAGGTCTCCGCTCGGAGTTTCCCGGATATTTGCTGAATGGCTGATGCCTTACTGCCCTAGAGCAGCAAAGGTCACCTCCAAGGGCAGCTGCCGGTGGTCCACATGCCCTTCTATTAGTAAAATTCATACCAGGATTATTTAAATAATTCACTTAAGAAGCATAATGAAGCCAGATGTTTCACTGATAGCTTAGCAAAAGCAGTTATCATCCTCTCCATTAATTCAGAAACTGTTCATTGGGGGAAAGAGACAGAATTACATGGAGCTGTCCATATTAACAAATCTGAAAAACTATACAGCAGCCTAAATCAGAGATTCTAAGTCTCCCCCCCGCTTTTGGTTATAGAATAGTCTGAAAATATGATGGGGGCTAAAAAAGCTAAATATAAAACCTAACAATAGGGCCGGCCGAGTGGCGCAGTGGTTAAGTGCTGGCCTGGGAAGCCAGCGGCCCTGGTTCGGGTACCACATATGAGGGCCAGTAACACTGCCCTCAAAAAAAACCAAAAATTCTAACAATATAAAACTTCTAGGGGAAAAAAAAAGGGAGTAAATTTTCTTGGACTATACAAAGATTTCTTAGTATACAAAATGCATTAACCGTAAAAGAAAAAACAGATGAATTAGACCTCATCAAAATTACATACTGTCTTTAAAATGTTATTAAAAAAATAATGAAGCCAAACAATGGAAGAAAATATTAACAAAATATGTATTAGACAAGAGATCTGTATCCAAACCATATAAAGAATTTAACACCTCAATAGTAAGAATAAACAATCCAATTTAAAGAAAAGAAAGCAAAAGACATAAACACTTTTTCAAAGGTACATGAATAGCATGGAAAGATGTCCAACATTAGTTACCAGGAATACAAATTAAAGCCATAATAAGATACCACTGAAGGGCCGGCTGAATGGCTCAGTTGGTTAAGAGCTCGCTCAAGAGTGCGAGCTGAGCTCTGAGCAACGGCGGTTCGATGCCAGCCCGAGCTGAGTTGCCGTTGAGCTGCCAACAGGTGGCAGGATGGCTCAGCTAAAAAACAAAACAAAACAAAACAAAAAAAACACACCACTGAACACCCACTAAAATGGCTGTAATGAAAAAAGATTGAAAAACATGTTTCGGCAAGGATTTGGACTATGTAGACCTTGGAAATTGCTGGTTTAAAATGGTTAACCATTTGGGAAATAGTAAATATTCTTGTATATGTATCATTTGTGGTTATGGCTACGATAAATCCCGAACTGGAATTGCTGGGCATAAGTGTTTCAAGTTTTATAGCACGAAACTATTTTCCATAGAAGTTGTGCTATTTTATATTTCCATCAGCAATGCTTTATATGTGCTAATTTCCCCACATCCCTACCAACACAGTATATTATCAAAACTTTTGATTTTTGTCAATCTGAGAAATGGCAGTTCATTGTGATTTTAATTTGCATTATGTATCTTTATATGTTTAAAGGAATTCGTATTTCCTTTTCCATACTGTTGGTCCATTGTGTTTTTCTATTTCTGGGCTTTCCTTATTAATTAAAAAACTCTTTATATACTAGGGACATTAACCCTTAGTTTGTAAAATATGTTGGATTTTCCTAGTTTATCTGTCTTTTGACTCTATGCCATGCTCTTTTGCCATGTGGAAATCTGATACGTAGTATAATTTATCATTTTAAAAAATGGCGTCTAGGTTTTCCAATATAATTAAAAAGGCCACAATCACTCAAAGATTATAAAAACATTTTCATGTTTTTTTCTAGTACTTTTATGGTTTCATAATTTTACATTTATATTAATGCTCCATCTGGAATTTATTTTGGTAGAAGGTAGAAGGATCCAACGTAATTTCTTTCAGATGTTTACCAAATGGCCTCGACATTATTTCTTGAACAATCGTCATTTCCCCCACTGATTTAAAATGTCTTTTTGATAACTTACTAAATTTCTACATATATTTATATCTCTTTCTGGACTTTCTATTTATTATGTTATACTGATCTGTCTACTCATATGCCAGTGCCACATAGTTTTAACTATTAAAGCTTTATATTATATTTTAGTGCCTAGTAGATCTAAATCCCCCTTACTGCTCTTTATTTGCCGAATTTTCTGGCTCTTAATGCTTAACTATTCTAGCATTCTATATTTAGTATACAAAAATATTACCAACATAAACAAAGAAACAGTAATAAAAATGGAATGAAGTATCTTCTCTATTGTGATGGCAGAACATAAGACAGGAATCCCAAGAATGTCTAGTAAAAACAAAATAGATGTATCATCTTAAGTTAAAAAAACAAACACAAATGACACCATTTTCTAATTTAAGGTAGAACTGAGTGCTGAGACTGGCTGAGATGCACTGATCAAATAAGTAAGTGTGTGTGTGGGGGAGAACCGATCGATCAGACATTGATTATGAGTCGTTAAGGTGAAAACAGACATATTTCATATGGATATACATGAACCCAGTGTCTGGATCAAACAATGATGCTATCAAAAATATTCAGTCAGTGAACATTAACTGAATCCTCATTTTGTGACAGGTGCTGGAAACAGAAAGATGAACAAATGCATGCCTCTGGCTGGTTCACCATCCACTGGGAGTGACAGGCCTGGATGAAGTACACACACATAAGGGTATACGAATGTTATGTACAACTGTCCAAAGTTCCCAAATTTTCACAATGTTCTTATATGGCAATACTTGCTCATAACAATAGGTCAGACATTTTATTTTTAACTCTTTAAATACTCATTTATCCCACCATAAATGTATACATTTTAATTTCTGCTCATCATCAAAACCAGATTTTTATATTAGGTTAAAACATTATTTCTCTCTGAAGTACAGGCTTATTCCAGTGCTTCAGGTGTTCTCTCAAACCAAAGAATGCCAAGAGTTTTATGAAATAAACCTCTTTGAAATGTTATGCTTTCTAAACTTAGCTAGCTGAGAGTTAAGTGACCGAAGTGTGTAAAGCTCAATTTAAAGTCACCATCACACAAATGAAAAATGCAAGGTTTGAAAGCCACCCTGCCTTTTCAGCTAGTGTTAAGAAAATGAGAAATGTCTGTATTAAGAATGTAATTACTTAAGGATTTGGACATACTTTCCTGTGTTCAGAAGAAAAAATATTTAATCAACCTCTAAGTACATTCATTCACACTGGAACAATGAGGTAAAAGTAGATTAATTCTTTTGTAGGATGCATGACTTTTTGTAAATAAGAAATCTGAGTTACCACAGGTTTCTAAAGTACTAAAACATTTGAAAATATAAGTGGTCTGACAAGCCCTATTAACTCACAAGTTTTTTAGAGCGTTCTTCCAATTTGATCTAAAGTTTTAGAAGATGACCTCCAGACTGCCCCCAACACTGTCTCAAAGGAACAACTCAACAAGAACAACAGCATAAGGAAATCTTACCACCAGGGCACGTAACTGAAAAGGGGGGCTACAGGAGAGGATAATGTAGTTTAAGATAAGATGCCCAGAAAAGGTAAAAGCTATCTTCTAAAAAGCCCAAACATTTAGAAGAAAAGGTTTACCTTTCATTATTAATTAATTTCTGGTGAGGGATAACCACTCCAATTCAAAGACCTCAAAGGGAAATAAGTTCAGAAAACTATGATGTATAATGCCACCAAGTGTTATAACTTCTGTGGCTACTTACAAACTGTTTTAGAACTGGGAAAAGAAACAAAAACAAACTAAGTGCCTCTATATTTTCAATTGCTAGAGAAGAGTGAATGTTTCGTTCTGAGTATGACTGTAGTATTCAAGTTTTATTTTCTTGAAAGAAAACCTCTTAGAATATCTGTAACACCCAATTTACATTATATTCCCTTCCCAAAAAAGAGAAAAACCTAAAATATGGTCATAATATTTCAATCAACTTTACTAGGCTGTCACAGAATGAAATTCAAGGAAATGCCGAAGTTAAAGCTAAAATCCAAAATACTGGGCGGGGGGCGGGGCTTGCTAAATACATTTCCTGCTCTATTTCTATTAAAAACTAACTGCTTCTTCTGGAAGAAATCATACAATTTTGGTTTTTGGTCAATGGAATGAACAGGCATTCTTTTTTACTTGCATGCTTCAGACCATAATTTGAAAAGTATTATCATATTGATTTAATTTTCTACCCTATAAAAGAAACACAAAATAAATTATATGGAGAATATCCTGGTTTAGCAAAACAAAACAGTCAGAATTTGGCCTAAAAATTCCATTCACTTCGGTAGCCAGAGGTTACAAACATCTCACTATCATTTCATAATGAGCACAGTGAACACAAGGATCTAAAGTGCATGTAGGGCCGGCCGAGTGGCGCGGTGGTTAAGCGCTGGCTTGGGAAGCCAGCGGCCCCGGTTCGGGTCCCACCTATAAGGGCCAGTGACGCTGCCCTCAAAAACTAACTAACTAAATAAAAATAAAAGTGCCTGTAAAAGGTGAGCATCTGGAAACTTTTGCTTTCATAGTCACTAAAATTTTAGCAAGGATATTTTAACAGAGATTGACGTCCTTTACTCCTAATGAAAATACAACCAACAACATTAAGAGACTTTCCGAGGCAAGAGTTAGACTAAGCAGACGGAGAGGGGGCAAAAATTGGCTCCAGCAAACCCTGGCCATCCATTTTTTTTGGTAACTTTTAAAAAGATGTAATTCACATACCATAAAGTCCACCCTTTTCAAGTGTATAGTTCAGTTGTGTTTGCAGGGTTGTGCAATAAACATCATTACATAATTCCGTAAGTTTTCATCATTCTAAAAAGAAACCCTGTACCCATTGGCAGTCACTCCCCAGTCCCTCTCCCCAAGCCCCTGGCAACTGCTAATCGACTGGCAACCCACTGGGAAATGAAATACTTGTTCACACGCTTCCTATCTAAAGCAGAATAGAAGCCCAAGCCAGGACATGGCCCTAGATGACACGGCCCTGTGACCCTTCCGGCGTGTCTTCCACTCCCCCTCCACCATCATCCACAGCAGGCCTGCTCCCACCTCAGGGGAGACAGCCTTCTCTCTGCCACTCCTACAGGTACGCCCATGGCTAGTCATCTGCATTAAGTTTTTGTTCAGGTGTTACCTCAACAAAGTCCACCTACCATTTCTCTCCCCTGGGACGTATCGCCTGCTAACACTCACATTAATTTACCCAGTTGCTGTATCTACAGGAAACTCCTGGCTGGAATGTAGCGATCAGGATATTTTAGTCTGATCCTTTCACTGATGTCCCCAAACTGCTCAGTAAATAACTGTCGGATGAATGAACAGTGAGTCCAGTACACTCCAGCCATCTGTTTCTACTTCCCCCTTTAAGACAGTTGATGTTATTTATTGGGTTGTCAGAAAAGTGTATTTTTTCTGTTTTTCGTTGCAAAAATGCGTCATGAGTTTTCTGACAACCCGATAGTATGCTCTGTCTTGCATATTAACATGGCACATATGAACTAATCAATATTTGCTGAATTTGTATTTATGATGCAGCTCCACCATATTTTTTTATTGTTTAAGAATAGTTTCCGGGGCCGGCCGAGGGGCGCGGTGGTTAAGCGCTGGCCTGGGAAGCCAGCGCCCCCGGTTCGGGTCCCACATATGAGGGCCAGTGACACTGCCCTCAAAAAAAAGAATAGTTCTCAAGCCTTTAGGAATTCAATGAATTATCATCAAATACTAAAAGTATAAAGACATTATCATGACAGAACCTATAAGAGTTACTGAATTCAAAAAGGGGTTCCCCGGGCCGGCCGAGTGGCGCATTGGTTAAGAGCCAGCTTGGGACGCCAGCGGCCCCGGTTCAGATTCCACATATGAGGGCCAGTGACACTGCCCTCTACAGCTAACAACAGCTCCACCTGGAGCTGGGCTGCGAGTCCTGGCGATGGAGTAGGCTGCAGTCCCTGCTGCAGTGGGCTGCCATAGGCTACAGTGAGTGGCCGGCAGCCAGCGTGAGCGGCTGGCAGCCAGCATGAGCTGCCAATAGCCGCGGTGAGCGACATCCAGAGGCCGGCGACCGATCTGCCTCATCCAGGAAGAGCGCAATGATGATACCAACATGGGCCAGGGAAGCAACGTCCTCCGCAACTAGACTGAAGAACAAAAAGACAGCAACTTGTCTGTTCCCCTTCCCCGATTCCCCTCCCCCAATTCCCCAATAAAATCTTTAAAAACAGAAAAGGGGGGGGGGTGTTTCCCCAATTCTCTCAGCACCATTTACTGAAGAGACTTTCTTTTCTCCATTGTATGGTTTTGACTCCTTTGTCAAAAATTATATATTTGGGTTTATTTCCGGTTCTCAATCCTGTTCCATGGTCTCTCTGTGTGTTTTTCTGCCAATATCACACTTTGATTACTGTCGCTTTGTAGTATGATTTGAAATCAGGCAGTGTGACACCTCCAGCCTTGTTCTTTTCTTCTTAGGATTGCTTTGGTTATTGGGATCTTTTGCAATTCCACACAAATCTAATGAGTTCTTGTTCCACTTCTTTAAAAAAAAAAAAATGCCACTGAGATTTTGATGGGGATTGCATGCAAAAGAATGAAACTAGACTGCTATCTGTCACCATACACCAAAATTCACTCAAAATGGAGAAGAGACCTTTTATTTATTTATTTATTTATTTATTTATTTATTTTTTTTAGAGGGCAGTGTCACTGGCCGTCATATGTGGGATCTGAACCCGGGCCGCTGGAGTCCCAAGCCAGCTCTTAACCACCGCGCCACCCGGCCGGCCCTAAAAGACCTTTTAAATATAAGACATAAATCAATAAATTGTATAGAAGAAAAGGCACTAGGTACTAACGTTATGGACCCTGGTCTTAGAGGATTTTATGAATTTGACCTCAAAGGCAAGGGAAGTAAAAATGAATGGGAGGGACTCCACCAAACAAAAGGAGCCATCAACAACACAAAGAGGCAACCAACCAAATGGGAGAAGAGATTTGCAAACAACCACCTCTGATTAGGGGCTGATATCCAAAATACATAAAGAACTCATGTAACTCCACAACAAAAAAAAAACCCAAACGTCTAGTTTAAAAAATGGGCTGACGGCCTGAACAGACACTTCCTCCAAGAAGACATACAAATGGCCAGTAGATATATGAAAAGTTGTTCAACATCACTAGCTATAAGGGAAACGCAAATCAAAACCACAGTGAGATATTACCTCGCACCTGTCAGAATGCCTATCATCAACAAGACAAGGAAGAAACAAGTGTTGGGGAAGCTGTGAAGGAAAAGGAACCCTCGTACACTGCTGGTGGGAATGGAAATTGTACAGCCATTATGAAGAACAGTATGGAGGGTCCTGAAAAAATTAAGAATACAATTGCCCAGTAATCCCTCTTCTGGTATCTACCCCTAAAACTTGGAAATATTTATCTGGAAACATATATGTGACCCTACTTTCATTGCAGCATTATTCATGGTGGCCAAGACATGGAAACAACCTAAGTGTTCTTGATACGTGATTGGATAAAGAAGATGTGGTATATATATACAATGCAATATTACTCAGCCATAAAAAAAATGAAATACTGCCATTTGCAACAATGTGGATGAATCTAGAGATTAACATGCTAAGCGAAATAAGTCAGAAAAAGTTGAGAACCACATGATTTCACTCATATGTGGAATATATACCTGAAAGCAACAAATGAATAAGATCAAAACAGACTGTGTTGTCTAAAAGTCACAGACATAGACCACAGTTTAGTGGTGACCAGAGGGAAAGGGGGGAGGGACTGGTAGAAGAGGGTAAATGGGTCAAGTATATGGTGACGGAAGGAGAACTGACTCTGGGTGGTGAGCGTGCAACGCAATATACAGATGGTGCATCACAGAATTGTACACTTGAAACACATATAATTTTATTAACCAGTCACACCAATAAATTTAATTAAAAAAATAAAAAGGGGGTTCTAATTCTTAAGGTTAGAAACTACTGGTTCATGTCAATTTAGTTTTTTGTTCCTCAAAGCTGAGAATATTTCACTGGCATACACCTGCTTTTAAAGAAAAGCACAGCTCTTCATAGGAAACTTGAAGAAATTTGAAGAAAACAGAAAGCAGGGAAACGGGACTTGAGAAAAGCCTCTTCGTCTCAGAGTGGAGCAGAGTCCCTCTGGCAACAACAGTAATAACAAGCTCTCTTCGTGCCTGTGAAGCCCACAGTCCTCGTAATAGTTCTGCGTATCATCTGACTTAAATCTCGTAACTTAAACAAGTAATGAAAACAGGCGTTATGTTGACGGTAGAGACAGAGCAAGATCATGGGATGGTAGTGATACACTCAAGACCACGCTCCGGATTTCCACTGTCTCTCTATACCTGAATTTTAAAATACTGACAGCTCTTTAAAGTGCTTTCAAAATCAATTCCAAAACTCTTAAAAATCACAGCGCTGTTCACCACGCACAGGGCCTCTGCGGGGCATGAAGGACGAAACGATGAAATGGGCCTTGTGAGGCAGACACTCGTTATCTGCGGGGGAAGAAGCAGGCAGGTGGGCTCCAGGGACTTTCGCGGCCAGAGGTAAAGGCTGGCTGGTGGGAGCAGGGGCTGTGGACGCACAAAGAAGCGCCACGGAAGGTCACAGGGGCCCCACTACCGAGAATAGCAGCAAGAGCCGCGAATAAGCCGGTGGCGGAACACAAATGGGACCGACCGGCTTTCTCTGGAGAGCCTCCGAAGAGGTCCCTTTCGCAGTGAGGCTCAGAAGGCTGAGTCGCACCATGTTTGGAAAAAAAAGAGTCACTTACCAAAAGCAAATACCGATCCAAGACCTACATAGCTGTCTCCCTCTGAGTCCGAAATACATGTCTGTAAAAACGTCGCCAAATAGGAAATGAAATGAGAATCAACTGTTTCAACTCTACAGATTAGTATCCAGTCCTGTGTCTACAGTTTGTAGAAGCTTCAAAACTAAATTATCTTTACCTTTCCATTCAAAATGTTCATGTTACGTTAGCTATAAAGAGTAACTCCATCTTTTCTCTGAACAAATGCCAATTTCCATAATTTCAAATTTATTACCTGTACATATCTTTCTTCTTAATACAGAATGATGAATGGGAAGCACTTTCAAGTTCATGAATGGATCTTACTATAGCCTGGCATTATCTGGAGAAATACTGTGAAACCCATGGTTTTAAAATTACATTCTGGTTTCTATCATCTTATTACATCTTCCTAGATTCCTATAGAAGTACTTCTTACACAACTGAATGTACAATTGATCAAAAATAAAAGATAAGCTTATTATTTACATAATGGAAAATTCCCTAATAACAACCCTGAAAAAGGCACTGAAATTACTAACCATCCCTTTTTAAACAAATTCAGTGTCAAAATGTCCACTCTTTGATTATAGTAAATCCAGAAATACATGATTTTAATTTTGAAATGGCTTTAACATCTTCTAAAAATCTTTTTTTTTTTTTTGACTTTTACAAGAAGGCATATGTATTCAGGGCTACATATGTTTGCAAATCTGACATGTAAGAATTCTCTTTAAATGTCACATTTTTCTTTGTTTAAGTTTAAACAACATGCAAATGAGAAGTTATTTAATTAAAATTAAAGAATTTGAGACTGTTATTTTTCTCAGAAAGAAAAGAAAATCAGAGAAAAGTAAAGAAATGCTTTCATATGACATTCACCCAAGTTAGCATTCTTGGCTTTTAATTGGAAACATCTGGGGATGGGCTTGGCCGATTGCAATAAAATCGAAGTTACCAATTCACACCCTGCCATTTTGAGGGTATTTTGTTTTTACAGTTTTCAAATTAAAACCAAACGGACTTTCCTTTGAACTGTTGTCCCGAAGCAAAGATCTTTATGAGATTTCACTCTCAAAAATACTTCATAAATATTTTTAAAACTATGAAGGATTTCTTGAGTCTTTGAGAAAAGGATAAACCAGCAGTTTGTTTTGAAAATTCAAGTTAAATTAAAATATAAGAATACTATAAAGACAAGATTATTTAGAGAGAGAGAGAGAGAGAGAGAGAGAGAGAGAGAGAGAACACACCAGTAGCACTGAACAAAACAAAACAAAAACAAATTAACTAGACATTTAAGTCTTTTATCAGGTAAAGCTGATATTGGTATCCCATTTTTCTATAATAAACGTATTTGATTTTACTAAAACCAATTGCTTAGAGAGAAGCTCTAACGCTACATAAACAAAAATAGTTCAAAACAATCCATTAGAGTGGGCTGCGCCTCCGAGCGAACGAGTAAGAATAAGGGCTTATTAAATCCAGTCTTCTCCCTGAAAGGCTACACCAATGGAATCCATACCCGAGCAGGGCAGCAGACCTCTTGCTCCCCGATTTCATTACATAAACAGAGATCGACTTATCAGCCCCCAAGAGAGTGCTTGAGAAGTAACTCTAGCTGCTCTGTTTTCAGAAACTGTGTTTGGATTGTGCCAGGCTCAGCTGGTGAGGTGAGCTGAGACCAGGAAGACAAAGGGCCTAAACATCTGAATCCATTTGTGTTCCCCAAATTCAGAAAGCCGACAGATGTATTCCATGTGCTGCTAGGCTAAGCTTTGAAAACTTAAAAATACATATTTTTTCTACTGACAAACAAAAGTGATGGTATTTTGTGTTTCTTTAATTAAAATCCAAGGGTTCACAAAGGCTCCGGACTTACTTTAAAGCTTCCTTAAGACGGGGCTATTTATTTTACTATTAGCAACTAATACAGAATAAAGATTCGAATTCAGTTTTAATCACAATCTTTGCTTTTATTTTGGAAACCCCGGGTTAATCTTTTTTCTTCTAGAAAATACAAAGAAAGCTTGTGAAGAAAAGATTCAGGGAGTCAACTTACAGCCCAAATTTAATTTCAAACTGAAGGGTCATAAGTTGAAAAGGATGAAGAGAAAGGAAAAGAAAAAAAGAAATAGAATGAAAGAAGACAAAGAATGAAAGAGAAAATGAAAAGTAAAATCCAAAGCTGCTTTAGTTTCTGCTGAAGATTATTCAAATGAATATCCGTGCCTGTGTGTATGGATATGTATATTAAATTTGGCCTTCACCACACTGATAAGAAGTATCAGTTTAGCTGTTTGCTTTTTTTTCTTTTAGCTGAGCCATCCTGCCACCTGTTGGCAGCTCAGCAGCAGCTCAGCTCGGGCTGGGCATCGAACTGCTGTTGCTCGGAGCTCAGCTCGCACTCTTGAGCAGGCTCTTAACCAACTGAGCCACTCGGCCAGCCCTGCTGTTTGCTTTTTTAGACTATTACTAGAGTCACTGGTTCTACCACTACCATAAGTGATGCCATCCTTACCTGGACGACAGTGACAAGAGGGGCTGATCTCAAGTTCCCCCCTCATGAATCCATCTTCCTACTGCCACCAGAGACAACTGACTGTGTATATTTCCTATTTAAAACCCCTTTCTGGCTCTCCAATACCTATAGTCAAATAGGATGACCCCTTTTTAAAGTCAAAAACATTTAGAGGCCTTTATAAGTCAGCACTGCAGGGGTCGGCCGAGTGGCACATTGGTTAAGATCTGGTTTTGGGATGCCAGCGGCCCCGGTTCGGATCCCACGTATGAGGGCCAGTGACACTGCCCTCCACAGCTAACAACAACTCCACCTGGAGCTGGGCTGTGCGAGCCCCGGCAACGGTGTTGGCTGCAGCCCCTGCTGCAGTGGGCTGCCATAGGCTACAGTGAGTGGCCAGCAGCCAGCACGAACTGCCAATAACTGCGGTGAGCGACCATCCAGAGTCCGGCGACCGATCTGCCTCATCCGGGAAGAGCACATGACAATACCAACATGGACCAGTGAAGCAACGTCCTCCGCAACTAGACTGAAGAACAAAACGACAGCAACTTGTCTGTTCCCCTTCCCCAATGTTGTTCCCAACCCCCAATTCCCCAATAGAAGGACAGCACTGTAATTTTAGTTATAGCTGATGAGAAATTACACAAGATAAAAAGCCACTACAAATTCATTAATGCTTCGAAATGTTTAGATTTTACTAATCACGATAAACCTATGCTTGTAAAATAACGGTACTGTTCTCACATACTTGTTACTCTTTATCCACAATATGCATATGGCTTCCTAGACCTCTGCCCTGGTTTAGAGATAGCAGGTATCTTAACTGTATGGCATGAGATCTGCTTGCAGCCCACGGTTACCCCCAGCACTCATCTAAGCACAGGCTATTCTTCAGGCAGGGGTGGCTGCTCATTTGGTCTAAATGCCTACCGCATTTTTGAAACCCAACTAAAAGCTGCCTACTCTTTCTTTACCCAGATTTTCTCGGACTCTGCTTCACCTCACCATGACTGCTCCCATCTGGAGGCAGAATAATCCCCTCCCTGTACTCCCATTCCTGCAAAGGAACAGGTGATACCGAAATGCCTCCCATCTTCTGGGCTTGATGCTAAGATCCTGGGCATGCCATGGGGAACAACAACACCGTTACTTTAGGCTCCTGGGGACCTCTACTGGAAGGGGAGGCACTGAGGAACCAGTCATAGGGGAACATGGTTACAAAGCATAGTAAATACTATGAAGAAAAAGCACATCAGCTAGTACACTAGGGAACCCTACTTCAGATTGGGAGGGTACGGGTTGGCGCTTCAGGGGAGAGCCCGGGTTTCTACAGACATCTCCTCTAGAACTTTGTACACTCTATTGGAGTTGTCTGTTCACGTGCTGTGCTTCTCTCACTTCAGTCCCTCTCCCCTCCCCTTCTCCACCATCCCAACTTGGCATCTCCTAAAATCTGGGAGGACATGGTCCCTTCGCATTCCTTAGGTCCAGGCGGAATTCCTTGTACGGACTGAGTTCTCAATTAGTACTTAATGAATATTTATTGAACTAAACTAAACTGTGTCGAATTGTATTCCTTAAAAATAGAGAATCAGATAATTTTAAAACTAGAAGAGCCTCAGACCTCCCTAGGTTGTATCCAATTTCACTTTAATATTTTAAAAAGGGGGTGGCGGAGACATAAAAGTTAAATGACTTAAGGCCAATTACTGCCAAGGCCAAAATTAGAAGTTTTAACCTCAACATTCTTTTTCTGTTCAAATTCCCAAGTGAAACCAGACATTAAGTATGAACACCTCTAGTGTATCAGCAGCATCCTATGTTCCTGTTTATAAAGATTTGCCGAATAGGAATCATTTAGGATCTGAACCCTTTAGAAACATATTACTGGCTTTATTTTTAGCTAAAAAGAGTTCATGACAAATACACAGCTTTAATAAAGTCATTAAGCTGTCTCTGATTGATCATGTCTCTAACTAAAGCTATTATATTTTTCCAGTAAACATTTTTCAATGCTTGAAAACCTTAATCGTAAAAGTCTGTTTAATTACACCCCTGAGGGAAGTAAGAAGTTAGCTATAACCTCATATTTATCCCAGGGGTGTGATCTTTGGTAATCATTCCTTTTTTTCTGCCTGATGGAAAATTCATCACAAATGACTTCAATGCTTCAAGTTTACGGATAACCTTTCCCCTCTCAACTGTGCAGCAGTAGGAGTCCTGGTATAATTTCCATCCTATCCCCTTGAATGTCTCTGCAAGGGAGGACTTGGGAGAGGGCTAACGTAAGAGTTTTGAGGAGTGCCTACACTTTGGCAAGCTCAAAGATACATAAGAGATTATTTCCTCCCTTTCCAAATGGTCGGTTACGGAATTACGAAGAACACAACCACTTTGAACTTAAATACCGTTATTCACAGAGTGGACAAATCAAGCCCATTCACAGAATTTCAGATAAATTACTGGGAAGAATTTATTATGTTACAAACACCAAATAATCTTGCGTGACAAAACTTGAGAAGCTTGTTTTTATTCATTTCATGTAAGACATATGGTCTAATTGGTCTAAATTCAATTAACCATGTTGTTAGAATAGAATTTAGAATTATAAAGATCATATTAATCATTAATGTCTCTGTAAATGTTATAATTTTACCCATTTTTTAGCCCATTACAAAAGCACATATGCACCAAACACAAAAAAATCTTTGAGGTAATTTTTTTTTTTTAGTATGCTCATGCATGGTTTAAAAGGACTTAACTTTACAATGCATGTAAATAAAGGGAAAGTTATCAATGACTAACGATTAAAGTTCTTCTACAATGTCTTTGACTTTATGCAAAAAAATACATTATCCTAAAATTTTAAGGAGCCAATCATCACCTATCCATCCAGTAATAGTCTGGAGAAATCAAAATAGCATAATTATCTTGTCAGTTTGCCACATCAGAACTCTCTGGAAATAGTATAAATAAAATTGAAGCTGAAATCTACAACTTCCAGATGTGGGAAAGTATAATTCTGACAAGTTACTATTAAGCAGAGCCTGAAATTCTGGCATTTGTATGGTTTTGAGCCTGAAAGTGTGGAGCACTGAGTGTGTTTGGGAGCTACCGACCTGCAGGCTGTCTGTGAGCTTCTGGGGACGGAGTGTCTGAGCAACATGGTGGGGGACACAGCACGAACCCCAGCGATGCCCTTCGGAATCATTATGGGCTCACAGGTCTGGAGATAGTTAATGTGTTTCAATCCATTGCACTCATCCTTTTGGATGCTGAAATTGCCCATATTTTGGCCAGTGGGAGTCCATTTAAACTGGCCCCTGAGAGCTTCTGGCATAAATAATTCTAGCAGTTTATGATAGCTTCCATGATTGCTAACTTCATTTTATCTTCACAAACACTGTTTATTAACGGAGTTTGAACACTCCTCAAACTTCACTGTGTGTTTTTGAGGAATGGCTTTCAAAATCACTAACTAAAGCTTTCGTCCAGTTATTTAACTTTAGTCTCAGGGAACAGTATCGTCTAGGGGACATCGTCCTGTAATACCAGCAGGAAGCACTTACAAGATGAATGCAAAGAATCACACAAGACAAAATTAAATGTAAGCGTTCCAAAGCACTTTTAGTGAAAATATCCAGCCTTACCTGAAGGGCATGTAAAAAACATCGAAAAACGAGAATAAAGCAAATGCACTGGGAGCAAAAAAAGTAAGTTAATTATATTTTGAAATCAAAGAAACAAACAAATGTTTACCTTTTTTTCTCTCTGTAACTTGAAGCCACTAATTTTTCATAAAGATCATGTCTATATATATAATTAAATATTTGATTATTAGTAAAAATAATAACAATAAGCTAGTATTTACTGAGTTGTTACTAGGAGCTGGGCCCTACCTGTGCTGCCTTGTGAGTCTTCAAAATCACCAGTGAGAAGCAGTGATTACAATCCTCATTTTACAATTAACATATGGAGGTTTAGAAAGTCTATATATAAAAGGCATGAAACCAAAATTTGAACTTGGTGCTTTTGTAGGTGGGAGTGCAATTTTAACTTTGATCTCTCCTGATAAAATAGTAACTAACGTTTAAATTCTATAAGGAACTATATTTATAGTCCAATGTTCAACAGCATTTCATTAAGAGAATGCATAAATATTTAAATTCTGAATCTTTGCAAACAGCTGGAATTATGGCCTATGTTTTAAAATCCTCATGTTCAGAAGAAATTGTGAAAAAGATTCTAGCACTGGGTAAAAAGTTGGGGGTACAGGATAGTCACAGTCTCAAGGGACGGGCAACCCCAGAGAGGATTTAACAATTGCAAAGGGAAAAAGCATCTTTAAGTGGAGAAATCTGGTAGCTTCCACCTGAGCCAAGTGAGCAAGCTTATCATCACCTCTCATGGGACAAACTGACATTAAGGGACTCCAGATAGGATGTCCTAAGGCTGATACTACATATAGCACTTGGGTGCTATTCTGACACAAAAGTTTTACCTGAATAAAATCATAAAGAAATAATCAAATCCAAATTATGAGACACTGAACTCTTTAAAAACCTCAATGTTGTGAAACCAAAAAAAAGCAGTTATAGTCTAAATATTTTTAAAACTCATAAAACTAAATGAAATATATAAACTTTGATAAGATCCCACATTAAGGGGAAGAAATTATTAGGAGAACTGGCAAAGTTGAATACTGAGTGTATATTTGATTGCATTATTGTGAGAATATTACATTTCTGGAGTGATAATGCTATTATAGTAAAGTATGAGAGCATCCTTGTTCTTAGAGGTTCCATGTTGAAGTCCTTAGGGTGCAATGTCGTGATCTCTGAAACTTTATTTTCAAATGATTTAACAGACACATACACACACACACAGACACACACAGACACACACCTATATAGGAATACATACAGAGATGAAACAAATGTGCTAAGATGACTCTTACCACAAATGTGGTAAGTTATTAATTGATGACTCTAGGTGAACATATATGTATGGTCCTTGTACTATTCTTTTAACTTTTCTGTATGTTTGAAATTTTCAAAATTTTTTGGAAAATCAGATTCAATAAATGCCTACTTCTCTCTACCATGCATCTGTACTCCCACAGCATTTTGCTCCTTTTTTCTACAATGTAGCACACTGGCTCTTGCAAGATAGATTTGCAAATGTTTACCCTGGCCCAGAGTTCCTGCAGACAGGGCCCATATCTAACCCACCAGCACCCACAGAGCGACCTGCTCACCTCAAGGCCTCAAAGCGCCTCCGTCAGAGCAGGCCTAGTAAACACCAGCTGAATTAAGTTATTTGCTTTTTCCAAGATACCACCATGAGGGTGACAATGAATGTTTTCTAACAATACTATAAAGCACTCACAACAGAGTTAATTCATGGCTGATAAACTATGCTAAGTATCCTTCAAACTGGGAATAATGTTTAAACTGTTAAATATCTAGAAAGTTAAATAAGGAAAAGTAAACACAGGTAATCAAACAATCACCATTATGTTTACCCTGTAAACCACTGTGGAAGGACTCAGGGTTTATTACCTCATATGCTATAAGTTTAAATTTATGTAGGTAAGAAACCATTTTAAAGTTTGCATCCCAAGTTGGTAATATGTATCCTAGAGACACCAGGGCAATTTTATCATTGACTTCACGTAGCAAACTGTCCCGATACTTAGGTTTTGTGATTAGGGGAGAATGGCTATAATGTGCCAGGTGAAGATGATGGTCACGTTAATCAGACGTGTACGGCTGGCTTAGCCGGTGAGGAAAACGAAAGTCGCTCAGTGTCATACTGTAAAGGAGGGGTCACCAAACCACGGCCAGGAGCCCAACGTGGTCGGTCTGCGGCTCCCGACGGGTGGCCTGCAACCTAGAATGTTTTTCACATTTTTTAATGGTTGAAAATAAATCAAAAGAAGAACACTGATTCGTGATATGTAGAAACTATGTGACATTCCCATGTCAGAGCCCATAAAGCAGCATCTACTGGTGTGTAGGCACACCCACTCATTCCTGTACTTTCTGGCTGCTTTCGCTACAACAGCAGACCACATAGCCCTCCACAGGATGACTGCTACGGAAAAAATTTCCAGTAGACAATAAGTATTTATCTTGTAATATTCTATACTTGGTGCACTTTTCTAGATTTATAGTATGCCTTGATTAAAAGGTATCTCAAAAAAAAAAAAGGAAGAAGAAAACCTTCCAATTTTTGCCAATTTAACATTCCCATAATGTGTCCAAAACTGAATATGTAAAATAGTGGGTTTTTTTAAAGCTGCTGTCAGAACCAGTGTTTGATTTGTGACAAGGAGTGCAGACTATGAATGGTCAGATACGGAAACTGCAGAACAACCTGAGCAAGTCATTTGGAGATGGTTTCAGAAAACCTAAAAGCAGCCTAGGCAAGGAGGCAGTGGATCCAACTTAAGTAACAGACACACCAACAGGTTGGCGTTTCAGAGCAACATTCCAGGATCTGGGGAGGCTGGAAGAGGGAGGCTCATGAACAATGGCTTTGATTTAACGTGGCTACTATGGATGCGTAGGAGCACACAGACATTTTCAACCGCCCCAAACCCTACCAATACGCCTAGGCTGAGGGCTTGGAGACTATGTGGCAATATTTACTTGTTAGAACTATTTAATTGCAACTTGCTTTAGTATCTTCAACTGTGAATATTACAGAATAATTTGCAACAAAGGCCAGTTTATCCAAAATGAACAGGACTAGTGAACTAACTGGATATGCCCGTTACAGTATGTAAATCATACAAACACACATACCTTCAACTTTTTTAAATTAAAAAAAGTTAAGTGCTCATTCGTTGGCCATTCTCTGACTTAGGACCAAATCTTTTCTTTGAGGCTGCATCACTGTGACTTTCAGTTACCGGCTCTTAAAAGTACAGTGAGAACTTACTTAGGAAAGTGTAGAATCTTTCCAGGTTTTTATGGATTTTTTTTTTCCCCAAACTATTTTTATTATCTCATTCACAACTAATTCAGCAGCAATTTTTTTATGACTTCTCTTTGAGTCTACCCAAAGCATTCAAGTTAAATGTAAAAACAGTTTTTTAAAACATCATTCATCAGGGCTGGCGCCGAGTGATGCGTTGGTTAAGAGCTGGCTTGGGATGCCAGCTCTGAGCAGCAGGGCCCTGGTTCAGATCCCACATGAGGGTCAATTATGCTGTTTACAGCTAAGATGGTGAACAATAGCTTGACCTGGAGCTGAGCTGCTGTGAGCCGCTGAGAGCGGCCGTCCAGTGGCCAGCAACTGATCTGCCTCACCCGGGAAGAGCGCAATGATACCAACATGGCCAGTGAAGCAACGTCCTCCACATCTAGACTGAAGAACAAAAGGACAGCAACTTGTCTGTTTTCCTTCCCCCAATTCCCCAACGCTGTTCCTCTACCCCAACTCCCTAATAAAATCTTTAAAAAAAAAAACATTCATCAGTTTACTTGATATATAGAATTAAATTATATCATTATAATAACAAGTAAAATTGACATAAAAAGGGATGAAAATAGACATGCGTGTATACCGAAGTGTGCTCTACCAGCCATAAGCACAGGCTGCCACAGGTTTTGGCAGGGGGAATGGAAGGCATCAGCCAGTGAACTGCACACAGCAGGGAGAGATGCAGGGCACTGGGCAGGGAGAAGGCAGCCAGAGCCCACTGCTACGCCAGGACACACAGCGGAGCCAAAGTTCCGACATTCCGGGGGTGGGGGCGACAGGGAAAGGTGCTTCTGTAGGAAGGTTAGGCGACCCTCCTGAAGGGGTTGAAAGAAGAAAGTGGGATAAAGTCAGGACAGAGCCACTGCTGCACTGTAGATGGCCTAACAAGAAATAAAACCAAAGAAGAGGGATAAAAACAAAAACAGCAAAAGACAATGATCCATTTTCATATTGTTTGGGCACTCCTCATTTTTCCTGCCAAACTGTCCTCTCAAGAGAAATAAATTTAAAAAGGGAACTTTTATTTCCCTTATTACAAAGGGGTCCAACATCACTGAGTTATTTAATTTTCCTTATAAAATCCTCTTGAGAACTTGCAAACTAAGATTGGGAAGTACTGAGAGAACAAAAGTAACCTTTCAGTGCTTCAACCTGAAGTTAAAATAGCCCACAAGAGAGCAGCACTGCAGACTCCTGAAAGGCAGTATAAAATGCATCAGCACCTGAATAAATCCAAAACCTGGAGGAACAGGGGGATAAACTTACCTTTTATCAGTTTATAAAAAAGAACTAAAGGCAGTCAAGGTAAGTACATTTTTAATGTAAAATTTTAAGGGAAACAGAAAAATTGTAATAGGAAATTAACTAGTTTATGTTCCCTAAAGCAGGACGTATCCTCTGTTATATTCCTGTGTATGGTTACCAGTCTAACTTCAAGAAGCTTCTGGTATATCATATTCTTCTACTCTCTTTCGAAGACACTCTCCCAATATGGATGGACTCCTTACATTTAGTGTGAATGTGCAAAGAACTAATTCTGCGATAATGTCTCAAAAAGAAATATACAAAAAGATGTTTGTCATGTGTTATATGTAACTAAATGAACTGCAAAGAACTTAAATGGACAGGTTGATAAATTATGGTAATCATGTTACAACATTTATAGTCACTTAAAATCAGATATACAAGATTTAAGAAAAACAGGAAAAAGAAATACTCATGAAACAAGTGGAAAAAGGTAGAAAAGTAGATTGCATATATCGTCTAAACAAGTGAGGAAAAGAGAAATGCATGTACATTTACAAAAGCCTAGGGAAACACAGTAAATGTCAACAGTGATTAGCCCTGGGTGAGAGACTTGTGTGCAGTTTTTCTTCTTAATATTCCTTTTATTTATTCTCTTTTCCACAAGAGGAATTATTTTAAAAATATAAACAAAGAAAAGACTGGAGGAGTAGAGGAAGGGCAAATAGAAGATGGACGGAAGTAATCATTTCAAGGAAGGTAATTCTGTGATTGCATAAGTCATTCCACTCAATCAACTTCAACAATTCTCACAACCCAGGAGTAATACAAACGCAAACAGTTAAGGAGATGTCAGATGTCTTTTCAGAAATATTTATATACAGAGGGTGCCAAAAACTGTATTAATATTGTAATACTCAATATATACTGATAATAAAAGATGAATACAAGTCATGTGTGTACATTTTTTTGGCACCCCCCAGTATTTTACTTGAGAAAATTTAACCTGTCTGGTCTTCAAACAAGTCCACATATTAAATAAAATGCAGCAGCCCTCCACCCCTTGAAGCCATTTCAAGTGGGAAATGGCAAACACACACACGGTCCCCACCAATACAGCATCGAGAGGTTTCAGCTGTCCCAGCATGCCACCAAAAATCACAACTGCCTTCGCACACGCGTACATAATAACAACCACGTCACCATCCAATATAAGGTACACATCCAGGATTTTAGAATGAGAAAACGAGAAAGAAAACGCATGTCGTAGAATAGGTGAAATATGGACTTGTGTGGCTCCTGAGGACTCAGTGCCTCTGAAACCTACAGGAAACTCTCTCTCTGCACCAGACGCTTCCTGCCCGCGAGCAGCACAGAGCTGCAGGGCCGGGCCTCGGGCTGCGCGCCTCCGACATTAACGAGATGGACACCCTCCAGCAAGTTATGTTCCAGGCTTCTCATCTATAAAACGGTGAAAATAATAACATCTATGTCTAGGATTGCTATGAGAATTACCTGAGCAAATAATTATAAAATATTTATGTACAAAGCACACCTGGCACATAGTAGGGGAAGCATTTTGGAGTAAAGAATCGCACCATAAACTTACTTTCAAATGGTTAAAAATATGCGTGTGTGTCTGTGTTGATGTACAAATACACACATGCACATATCTGTGTATACATGGGGTGGGAGAAGGAGCACTAGATATAGCAAGGGGGAACACGGCACCAAGAGGTGATGAGTGAGGCATACTGTACAGGTTCCAGGTTCTTTGTACAGTAAGTCCCCGATTTATGAACGAGTGTCATTCCGGGAGAATGTTCATTGGTCGGATTCATTCGTAAGTCCAACAAAATGAGTCTTGCACACCTTTGACACAAATATACAACGTAAAACCAACGGTTGAACGAGTCATGTCATGAGAACGAGCGACGTCTACCATCTTTTCGCCTCGGTCCAATCTCTCCATGATTTTCACCTTTGTTTCCATGGTTATTGCTTTGCGCTTCCTAGCAGTCCCCGCCACATCCCACTGCTTTTCCTCTGCTTCCGGACATCCTGGGCTCTGACTGAGCACTGGACTCCTGTCCACTATCGCACTGTACAGTGAGCACACAGCAGCACAGCTGGGACAATGTCCGGCAGACACGTGAGTGACTTCCGCGATTTGTTCGCATCTATCAATGTTCGTAATGCGAGGTCTGTTTGTATCTGGGAAAGTTCGCAACTCGAATGTTCATAAGTTGGAGGCTTACTGTATCACTTTTATTCTTGCAACTTTTCTGAAAGCATGAAAGTATTTCCAAGTAAATAAGTAAGAAGAAAGTCTACAACTGGACTATGAATGATAACAGCCGCATGGAGCCCAGCCCTCTGGTGGTGGTGTCTCATGTAGAGCACCTACGGGGCCTGGGGAAGGGCTGGAGAGGCGCAGTCCCACGGCAGGGCGGGACTGGCAGCCAGACATTTACTTCAGGCTCGGGAGGGAAACAACTGCTCGCCAGGCTCTCGTCTAGGACTCAGCAGTCCTACTCAGCGGACAAAGAATTTCACAGCGCCTCTGGGAATGACGATGAGAATTAATCCGAGTTAAAGCATGAAAAATACTTAGCATCTCTCTAGATTCTTCTGTCTAGGATTCTGTATCCCAAAACATGAAAAAGGTTGTATCGCTCTCGTGGCGTTTTCCTGTGAGCCAGGCAGGGCAGCCACATGGTCCTTGACTACAGAGAGGGCGGAAATCTCCCTCCCATGAGCCTCACTCTAAATGCTTAAACTAAAATGTGTAGCTCTCGTCGATGTGACTCGAGGACAACACCAGAGGCATACAAGCACCCCCAGGGTGGCCCTCGCAATCTTTCCTCAGTTCACCCAAACTGATGGAAAGAAAATTTAAAAGAGGAAAGCAACAAATGGTAACAAAGATGGAAGGAAGTGGATCTAAAAAAAGAAGGTCCTTATTTTCCTCAGTCTCCTTCTATTTATGATTCCTGGCACAAGGTGGCCATCAGCACTTTAAAACATTTCCTACAAGGAAATCAAAAGAAATATAGCTAGTTTAAAGAAGTTATACATTTCTGGTTTTCATAGTTTCAATTTATTATTTTTTCCCCTAAGAAAATTAGTAATGAAAAGAGTAAAAACTTTATTGGGGAATTAGTGAAAAAAGAAAATATATGTTTTCTACTGTTTGATTTTCTGACAGCACCTTTTCCTTCTTCAGTCCTTCACCCTCATTTGGTTTGAAACACAAGTTCAAAACTTTGCCTAACCCAGCAGGCAATAAGCAGCAGCACACCTGAAAAATTGACTGTGCAATTTCAGTTACATGTGGGGAGCACTGTTACATATCCTGGGAAAACTACCAAGTCATTATCACCCCTGGTCTCAGTTTTCAGATTTAGGCCAAAAGAGCTGAGATGGGCGGTCCTTCTGTGTCTCTAACGTACAAAGGTCACACATCTTTTTCATGACAACGAATATCTGTTTGCCATCATTTTGTTTTTCAAAATTCTTGGAGAAGAAAAATTGCAACCTCAGTAATCTGTTTCAGTATTTTAAAACTTCAGATAATATAATATTCTGTACCACCTGCTCACGTTAATTTTTAAGTCAATGTTTTTACTGTCGCGTTTATCCCCCTAAATACTCTATCAAGCCCAGACGCAAACATGGTTAATCACCCGCTCTTCTGAACCCTCCATCACAAAACTAAAGACAACGTATTGGAAATAGAGGATGAAATGTTTCACGGATGGAAGGATTAAAAACTACTCATGACATGGGACTTTATCAAGTCCTGTTTATACAGAATATTTACCGGCTCTTTCCCTCTTTCTGCTCCGTCTCAAACGTGGCTGGGAAGGTGGGTCATGTACGTGAACACGCCTGTGTAGGTACCACCCACCACTCCAAGTATCACAGTGGCACAGCTGTGGCCCTCTCTAACGCAGCCATGCAGAAAGCCAAGTTTCTTAGTTTATTCCTTCAGCAGAAGGAACCAAGAAATTCACTCAGGTGATCCAGTAAGTGGCTGGTGCCTAGTGGTGCAGGCACATAAGAAAATGAGGGCAGACGTGTTATCCATTGGAGGGTCAGGCGCCAGGGAATTCCAGGCTACCCCGGAAGAGGAAACTCAGGCGAGCTTAAGGCCTCCTGGACAACAGATCATAATTCAAGAACTGGCAAGCAGGTCCAACAGGCGGCTCTCTGTGGCCCCTCAGCAGCAGGAGGCCAGTCTGTATCTCCACCCGCTATTCACCCTTGGCTGCTGTTCCCTATCACCTCGCCGCTCTCTCATCTTGGTATCTTTTGATTCAGATTCTTTTGAAAACCAGATGAAAGGAATCCAGACTCTATCCTCAAAATAAACGTGAACGTGTACAGAAGTCTGCCTACAATACAGACTCTCTGGGCCTGTGTTTGTGAAGTACCGATCGAACTCTGAGCTTTGGTTACCCGTTTCTAGGTGACTCTCTTTATGACCGCCCCCACTAACTACTGACTCCCCCTCGAGTCTCAATCCAAACTTCCTTAAAAGAGAGCATCTGATTGGTTCGGTCACCCACTAGTCAGTGCGCAAAGCTCTAACGTTGATCTTTTATGGTACGAGTCTGCCCTAGACTGACCTCCTCTGGGTCAGGTAGCCACACCCGGTCCAGGTAACAGTGATTAATATGGCAGGTCACGTGGCATTAAGCATGGAGGCCTACACTGAAAGGCTGCATTTCCTTCAGCAGCGTCTATCAGCACGCAATTTCCCTCTGAAAAGGGGTCTGGGCGAGACAGACATCAGACTGCAATAGACTTCTCAGGAAAAGACAAACACAATAGGAAGGAATTGGGGGGGGACAAGATAACTGCAAGTCATGAGTCACAGGTTAAATGATATATTATGTGTACATACAGTATATATAAAAATGTGTGTATATACACACACACACACATATGTTTATATGTCTAAATAATAGCTGGAGGCACGACAAAAAAGGATGGTAAAAGTGGAGTAAGACAGACTACTGGAGTCGTAAATTGAGACTGTACTTTATAAGAGTGAAGAGAAATGAACGGGTAGGAAGAATGAACGGAAGTACACCCTGCTGGACAAAGGTTATGTCTAAAAGCCCTCAGGAAGAACAGGGATCCCCTAAAGACCAAGTAAAGTTTGGATGCAGCAGACCTGTGTGAGACACCACAGGTTTTCTAGCAAAATGATTCTCACACAATGTAAATCACCCCTGAAGAATTCTACGGTTGAGGCTGGACACAGGATGAAAGGGAGTGCGGCTGGGCAGGTTCTCCAGCAGTGGACACCAGGCTTCCTTGGCTCCTCGGCAGACTGCTGTACGTCCAAGATAACGATGCTACTCAAGATGGCCTCCCTTTAGCTAATGCCACACACTTAGACAACAAGGCTTCTGAGAGGGTCAAGTATGAACATCTCAGTCGCCTTATTATTATAGACTGGGACAGAAGAACCAAAAGGACATGTATAGATATAAGGAAAGAAGACCTGAGTCGTGATGGAGCGTCCTGGACGGGGGAGGAAAGGGTCGGAACTGGCTTCATTCTAACCTCAACACCAAGGCAGCACACCAGGCAAGGAAAACAACAGTTAAACACACATGCACACTGCTTCTCTCCAACAGCTTATCTCCAACCGTGCCAGGCTGAAGCACATGAGCACAGGATGTGCCAAGCATCTCTGTCTCCATAAAGCTGAAAATGAGTGTAACTTCCCACCCTAAGCTGTATATGTCAGCACTGTGGCTCTTTGTACTAAAAAAGACGAACTGAATTTAGCTGTTAGGTAAGAGTAATTCAATTCACTTGGTTATTATGAAGCTGTCCAGTTTATTTTTATATCTACAAAGCACAGAACATAGAATGATTTATAAATACTAAAGACAGACCCTACCATGCACATCGGAATAAAAAAGAAAACCTTATTTTGGAAATTTTAACCTTATTTGCTGTGGCTGCTTCTCTAAGAGGCCTCAAGATTTGCTAGCTATATCCCGTTGCATAGAAACACTAAATTACCTTTAAGTTGACATGAAGGGCACACATAAGTCTCCCAAAGAAAATTTAAGACAGTCCTGGGGTCCTCAATGAGTTTATGGCTGCACAGGGTCATGAGTTAGACACAAGAAACTTCTCTCTGGTGTCTCATACGGGATACTTTATTTCAACATTGTTATGAACGAACCCCAAATTAATCTTTCTGACAGTTCTGTTTTGACAGCAGTAGTCATATTACCCACGGTAACTCAGCAACTGTAGAGCTCTACACACTTCAGGTAGCCCTTTAAACAGGGCTTCTCAAACCTCAGCACTATTGATATTCTGAGCCAGAGAACTCAGCTGCTGGGGCTGGCCTGTTTGGCAGCGTCCCTGGTCTCTACCTACTAGATGCCAGTAGCACACTTACCCTCCCCGACACCCCAGTGACCACAATCAAAAGGGTCTCCAGATATGGAGTGGAGGTAGGGATGGGGCAAAACTGCCCCTGATAAAGAGCCACGGTTTTAGGGCGAGAGGAATCAGAACCCCGAGGGGGACGCCCTTCCAATGCTCCACCACCGCTAACATGTTAGATCATAAAACAAATCAGTGTTAGTTAAAATGGTGTTTAGATTATAAAATAACATCATGCCGTCATCAAAATTTATAATCATACTCCCCAGGGAACATATTTATACTGCATTCTGTTATTTCAAGGGTTTTACATAAAATGAACTTTATTTAATTAATTTCTAAATCAACCTATTGAAAACTGAACCTTTAATTCATATGTAAACTACATATATTATACAACACTATCACTTCAGAATTACAAATGTTCCAAATTATTTGCAATGCTTTTACAATTTGAAGAAAAATGCAAATCTGACGATTCAAAAACATAACTTTCTCAGTACTCTAAAACACTCTTTTAATAAACTTATCTTTCATTTACACTGCCAAAATTAAAAAAAGATATAACCTGTCTAAATGCCAAATGATGTCCCTTTATTTGGCATAGGAATGTACTTTCCCGGGCCAGCTGAGTGGCTCATTGGTTAAGAGTTGGCTTGGGAGTGTGAGCTCTGAGCAGCAGGGGGGCCGGTTCGGATCCCACATGGGCCAATGACGCTGCGCCCTCTATATCTAAGATGGTGAACAACAGCTCAACCTGGAGCTGGGCTGCCGCAAGTTGCCAAGGATGGTGTTGGTTGCAGTGGAGCTGCAGTGGGGCCGCAGTGTGCTGCCATGAGCTACTCTGAGTGGCTGGCAGCTAGCATGAGAGGCCGGCAGCCAGTGTGAGCTGCCGTGAGCCGCCGTGTGCTGTCCGTCCAATGGCAACCAACTGCCTCACCCAGGAAGAGCACAATGATCACATTACCAACATGGGCCAGTGAAGTGACATCCTCCACAACTAGACTGCAGAACAAAAAGGACAGCAACTTGTCTGTTCTCCCCCCCCCCCCCGATTCCCTAACGCTGGTCCCCCCCCCAATTCCCCAATAAAATCTTTGGAGGAAAAAAACAAAACAAAGGAATGCACTTTCCCTCTAACCAATAATCAATTTATTCATTATTCTCATAAATCCATCCTTCCTTCCAAAGATTGAATTTTTATTATAAATCAGGAATTGTTAAAATAAGTAATAAGTGAGCTCAAATCTATCTTGCGAGAAGCTTAGAGTCTAAAGAGACAGACGGATGGGAAAACAAGTATTTACAACACAATGCAGTAGCTGTTAGGCATCAGCGTGTAGGGGACAAAGAAAACATACCTGTGTCTAGGGGAGAGCAAGTGACTTATTTGTACAACCTTCAGTACTGAAATTGAGTGTTCCTGTACAACAGACTGGCCAATATCATTCTACAGGGAAGAACCTAACGTTAAACGAGTCATTTGCTCATTTAATGGAATCAATGCTAAGTTTGAAAAAGAGAAAGCTGGGATATTTTACCATAACACAAATATGACACAGAAATAATTTAACTGAAATATTTATTAAAATGGCATGTGCAGGGCAGTGTCCTTTAAGAAACTAAAAGTAATTATCCATCTGGGAAAAAAAATTCACTCTTGACTATTAGCTCAACCATACACAAAAATCAATTTCAGATAGATGATTGAATTGTGAGAAGTGAAACTATAAAATACTCAGAAGAAAGCATGGCCACAGTGTATGCAAAAGTTTCTTTAACAGACACAGAAGCACTAAAGATAACTAAACTACATTAAAGTTAGGAATTTCTGCTCATCAAAAAATACCATTAAGGGCCGGCCGAGTGGCGCTTTGGTTAGGAGCTGGCTTAGGATGCCACAGCTCTGAGCAGCAGGGCCCCGGTTCGGATCCCACATATGAGGGCCAGTGACACTGCCCTCTACAGTTAAGGTGGTGAACAACAGCTCCACCTGGTTGTCTCTATTGCTAAGATGGCCGGCGATGGTGTAGGCTGCAGCCCCTGCTGCAGTGGGCTGCCATAGGCTACAATGAGTGGCCAGCAGCCAGCGTGAGCGGCTGGCAGCCAGTGTGAGCTGCCAAGACCCGCCGTAAGCGACAGTCCAGAGGCCGGCGACCAATCTGCCTCACCCAGGAGAGAGCAATGATGATACCAACATGGGCCAGTGAAGCAATGTCCTCCAAAATTAGACTGAAGAACAAAAAAGGACTGCAACTTGTCTGTTCCCCTTCCCCGATTCCCCAATGCTATTCCCCTTGCCCAATTCCCTAATAAAATCTTTAAAAAAGAAAAAATACCATTAAGAGAATGAAAAGGCAAGCAGCAGTGGAAGAAGATAGCTATAAAACATCCATGCAACAAAGGATAGTGATCCAGAATGTATAAAGAACTTCTACAAATAACAGGCACAGACAACCCAATAAACAGGCAAAAGACGTGAACACTTTACAAATGGCAAATAGACATGACAAGCCATTCAACACTGTCAGTCAACAGCAAAATGCAAATTAAAACAACAAGGCACCACCCTCACTACACACCAATCAGGGTGGGAAGCAACTAAAACTGTCCTATGCTGCCGCTGGGACTATAAATTGGTGTAATCACTTAAAAAATCATGGGAGTAGGAACTAAACCTGAACATTCAAACCTGAACAAACCCCACGATCTGGCAATTCCACACCGAGGTGTCTCCCCATCAGAAATGCATACATACGTTCACCAAAATACACATAAACCAGCAGCCCACACCTGGAAAATGTCCATCCACACAACGGGCATGGGAGCAATGAGAAGGAACGGACCCCTGCCACACACAGCACCCTGCTGGGTGGACCAAGTCAGTCCCCAAATAAAATACACTGAGTGAGTCCATTTATGCAAAGTATAAACCAGGCAAGATTAGCCTATCACGGTTATCTCAGGGTGTGAGATATAATCAAGGGGGGCATGAAAGAGGCTTGGAAGGGGCTGGAATGTTCTGTTCCTTGATAGTGGTGCCAGGATGGTCACTGTGAACATTTACCAAGCTGTACACGTGTACAAACAGTGCATTTCCCTGTATATACATCACACTTCAATAAAAAATTACTTTAAAAAAAAAACAAAAACCTGCATTCATGCAGGAGAGAAAATTCACTAAAAATATCAACTGTGCCTCTGAGGCGGGACTTTAATTTTTCCTAAGCTCCATTTCAATCAGAAGGAGCTGTAGGAAGGCCAGCTGCCTGCGGTTCTCACCGCTTCCCTTCACCTCCAGTTTGCTTCATGCAGATAGGTGTCTGCCTTCCACCTGCTATGCGCATCAATAAGCTCAACAAGCACCTGCATTTGCCAATTAATTTTCTGGGCATGGGGCACCGTGACAGACACGGCATGGTTTGCTGGAGGAACTGACAAGCAGGGGCCATGTCTGAGCATGCCCCCCTTGCCTTGGCATCTAGCATGGGGTTTTATACAGAGGAAGCCCTCCATAAACACTGACTAATCACGTGCACCTACAAACAACTGGAGTGCAAGGAGGGCTGCAGGGCAGAGCACTTAGAAAGGACACGAGTTCACAGAATCGGAGCAGCTACCTCCACTTTCAGCTCGCAGGGAGAGGGCTGGGTGGGGCTGAAGTGGGGACCTAGAGAATGGATTCACTAAAGCGCTGGTGCAGAGCTCAGTCTGGAAAGAAAGCCATGACCGACGTGTGCAGGTAAGTGACCTCTCAGATGTGAGAGGCAGCACCACGCATGAAGGAGGGAAGATCAAGACAGTGCCTGGCAACCAAAGAAAGGGGCTGTAAGAGAGAAGCCAACTTTCTTCTTCAGCAGGTCAGGGCAGAGTCGGACGTTAGTATTTTTCAAAAGCTCCAAAGTTGGGCCAGCCGAGTGGCGCGGTGGTTAAGCGCTGGCTTCGAAAGCCAGCGGCCCCGGTTCAGTCACGCATATGAGGGCCAGTGACACTGCCCTCAAAAAAAAAGCTCCAAAGATGACTGATGTTTACCAAAGGTTAGGAATCACATACTATATCAAGCTAAGTTCTCTATTTCACAGTGGAAAGAGATGAGAAGGATGGGAAAAATGAGGCACATGATTAAATATGCTTTTAATTCCCTGGTTAACATTTACCTTTAGTTAATATGCAAGTATTTAAGGATTCTCCAAAATCAGAAATTAAATGCACCTCATCACAGATGAGATAAACAGTGCCATTTATATGCATTTCAATTCTTCAAACTCTCATTCATGTTGCTAAAATTAAAATGTGAGTTAATGCAAACTCTGAGCAAATTACCCAAGCTGAGCTTCAATTTTCTCATCCGTGATGAGCAGCTTAGAACACAAGACCCTTAGGAGCTGCTTTTGACTCTGGTGTGGCAAAACTGAACATGAGACAATTTTAGAAACAAGAATTTGTGATGAGCATGTGAATTCTTTTACCTCCCACTGCCAGCAGGAGGCATCGAAAATCCCTTAGTAAATTATTCTGTGGTTAATATTTTCTACTCACTATGTCTAATTCATTGGACGTTTAACATCAAGAAAAATAGACGCTGAATCAGAAGCTGCAGTGTTTTGTTCCGTGATGTGGGTAAGTGATGAGATCATTTGTATTTCTTTCAGACCAGCAGTAGCAAAGCCACTACCATATGTACCCCAATGCATCTCCCTGGGCTGCGAGACCAGTAAAATAACATTTGCTAATTTGTCTGGTCAGGAAACTGAAAAGCTGGGGAGCTTAGGGATTTCGGGAGCACATGATTTTGCGGATGCAGCTCTGCAGACTCCAGTTTTTTTGTAGGTGCTTTTGTAACAGCAGTGCCAACTGCCTTCGTTTAGGCAAACTCCTGCAGAATTCCAGGGGCGCTGTTTGACCACAATCAAGCTGAGGCACTGAATTTAAGAATGATTAAGCACAGATGAATTAGCCTTTTGTTTCTTTACTGACATTTCTGAACCCCCTTCTGCTGTTTCAACTATCTGATGTCTGGCCACGCCATGACACCAAAGCCGACTGCTTGAAATCACTGTTTACTTTGGCCTGCGTACAAGTCTGGATGAAGAATTCAGTCAAAACACCTCCAACAGATCACAGAGTGGCCTTACAGCAGCACTCTGAGAGACAACATGGAGAAGACATTTTTAAAAATTCTACCAATACCACTTCTGTACACTCCGATTTTCACTTTCAAAGGAAACAAGTATTTTTGAAACGTGCAGATAGGGGTCAAAATAGAGAATATAAACTAAGCTTTACATGCAAATATTAAACCGAAAGCATTAAAAATTAATTAAAGGGGTGACCAGTTAGCTCTGTTGGTTAGAGCATGGTGCTGATAACACCAAAGTTACCGGTTCAATCCCCGCAAGGGCCACCGTGAGCTGCGCCCTTCTTAAAAGAGTCAACTATGCCATTGTAGAATGAAAGCAATGTGTAACCAATGACCATGGCTGTTCCCCAATAAAATAAAATAAAATAAAAATTTAATTAAAAATGGTTTAGAAACCAAACTAAATATATTTAAACCAAAAGCTCAATTTTAGAAAGTATATATCATAATGATATATAAGTAAACTACATAATATATACATAACCTATATAATATGTATATAAAATATAAACCAACAGCTCAGTTTAAAAAAATACTGGTTGTTAGGCAAAATGAGAAAAAATAAAAGCCTGGTCAAGGGTTCACCCTCCGCAGTGCCACGCACTCCAGGAGGCAGCTCCACCAACACAAATCACAGCTGCCCTGAGATAATTCCATTCCCCTTGGCGGTGACTGGCTCAGCACAGACAAGAACACGACTCAGACAAACAAAATGAGTAGTGTGGGCTAGGGGGCTTCTTGGTAAGGTTCTCTCCTTGATGTTAAAAAGAGACACAGACCACTTCACACACCTGAGAATAGCTACCATCAAAACCAGGAAATACAAAGTGTTGGAAAGGATGTAGGAAATTAAGAACCCATGTGTACTGCTGATGAGAATGCAAAATAGAGTCATTATAGAAAACAGTGTGGCAGTTCCTCAAAAAATTAAAAATAAAATTACCATACAATCCAGCAATTACACTTCTGGGTAGCTACACAAAAGAACTGAAAACAGGGGGCCGGCCAAGTGGCGCTTTGGTTAGAGCTGGCTTGGGACACCAGCGGCCCCGGTTCAGATCCCACATATGAAGGCCAGTAACACTGCCCTCTTCAGCTAACAACAGCTCCACCTGGAGCTGGGCTGTGCAAGCCCCGGTGACGGTGTAGGCTGCAGCTCCTGCTGCAGTGGGCTGCCACAGGCTACAGTGAGCGGCCGGCAGCCAGCGTGAGCTGCCAAGAGCCGCGGTGAGCAACCATCCAGAGGCTGGCGACCAATCTGCCTCATCCGGGAAGAGCTCAATGATGATACCAACATGGACCAGTGAAGCAATGTCCTCCGCAACTAGACTGAAGAACAAAAAGACAGCAACTTGTCTGTTCCCCTTCCCTGGTTCCCCAGCACTGTTCCCTCCCCACAATTCCCCCAGTAAAATCTTTAATAAAAACAAACAAACAAACAAACAAAACTGAAAATAGGGACTTGAATAGGTATTTGTAAAACCACCTTTATAGCAGCATTATTCACAACAGCCAAAAGGTGGAAGCAGCCCAAGTGTCCATCAATGGATGAATGTACGAATATAAACAAAATGTGGCATATAGACGTTATGCAGCCTTAAAAAAGAAGGAAATTTTCTGACATCTACTACAGGATAAACCTTGAGGGCATTATGCTAAGTGAAATAAGCCAGTCACAAAAAGGCTGATGCTGTAGGATTCCAGTTATTTGAGGCACCAAGTGTAGTCAAATTCATAGACACAGAAAGTAGAATGGGTGGATGCCAGGGGTGGGGCATGAGGAGCTTTTATTTGATGGATACAGAGTTACAGTTTTGCAAGATGAAAAGAGTTCTGGAAATGAATTAATACCTCTGAGCTGTATACTTAAAAATGGTTAAGATGCTAAATTTTATATATATTTTACCACAATTCAAAATAATTTAAAGGCCGGCCGAGTGGCGCGGTGGTTAAGCGCTGGCCTGGGAAACCAGCGGCCCCGGTTCGGTCCCATATATGAGAGCCTGTGACACTGCCCTCAAAAAAAGAAAATACATTAAAAATAATAATAATAATAATTTAAGAACAGAGACACACACAGGAAAGGACAATTATTTCCTGATTCTAGCCACTACTGAGGGCCCGTGATGCCTGAGTGGGCAGCAGCCACTTGGAGGTGTGGGAAGGGCAGGCCAAGCGGACGAGCATGCCCGAGGATGGCAGCCAAAAAAACGATACCACCCCTTCCCACTTCAGCAGGGTAACTGCTCCAAGGAGTTCTAAATTGAAAATATAATTTCCATTCAATTAAGCAGCTCCCAAGTCCCCATATTGATAGTGATTTATGCTAAAAAAAAATGTACCAAATCCAATTAAAGTGGCCACAATTATTATAACAGTTGATGTAAACAATGATAACACAACAAACATCAAGATAACTTCCATCATGAACGCCTACTCTCCAGCTCTCATTACATTCTTCTGTGGTTATCCTGTGCCTTACATCTAAGACTACAGTCACATATCTGACTATGTAACGTTTATGTAAATCAACCTTTATTTAACACACAGGCACACATACAATGGTAAAACCAAAAGAATTCAGTAAAAATGCATTTTAAGGAATATGATGTATAAGAATCTAACTGCTATGAACCAGCAAACCACTGAGTGCTCTGAGAGGAGAATTAATTGCAACACATGCCTACTATGCAACTATAAAGATGAACACATGGTGATTTTCATCTTGCAGTGTTCACCATTAGCAAGACAAGCAAATCAAACTTGGTCATCATGTTAAGAAACATCTTGTGGGCTCAATACAGGCTATTTTAAAATACATTCCTTTTTTCTTTAATACCAGATGGAAAACAGTTTTGTAAATTTTTCCATGTATATTTTACATTGAACACTATGCCATCACCAATGATTTAAACAGTTAGTAAGGAAGATAAAATTTTAACGATTATTGTAGTTATATGCTAAATTTACCCTCATTGAATCTTAAAAATTTTAAGAGATGTTATAACACTGTGTTAATTCATTTTTTGTGAGTTGCCTTTTGTTGGTCTCTAGTTCTAGATAATAATCTTAATTTGCAGTGAGAAATATTCGTGCTTGGACCAACACCCATCTTACAATTTTGAACAGCACATTTTCTGATTGAAAATTCCCATTTTCATAAGCATTTGTGCTATTCCTTCATAACTGAAGGTTCTTCTTGGCTCAAAATAAAATATCCTTAACTGAAATGAAAATGTCTTTACTTCTCACAGTTACCTAAAATGACGTATCTTCAATCATAATGCAATGAAAATAATTTCTTAAACAATATAAAAATTAAAATCAACATGTTCTTGAAGACACAAAAGTATTCAAACAACCACGTCAGGAAAAGGCGGGCTTTATGAAATTAATATTCAAATATGTTATCATTACTATCTCACAACTACTACAAAATCACTCACTAAACTACAAATTTTCAGAACTGTCTCTCACAAAAAGATATAATTTGAATACAATATATTACAAAAATTGTAAGGTTTGTTTGAGTGGTTAAATCGAGTCCCTCCCTTTTCACTCTGCGTGTAACCTAATTTTCTAGGTTCCAATACTGTTTCCTAATTCCCAACAGAGATTAACTTTTGGGATTTAGAAACGAGAAACTGGGATTCCTGAAATTCTAAATTTTCTTAAAATACTTGCAATATTCTTATCCTCTTTATTCATTAATATGGATATCTTAAAAATCAGTTAATAAGAAAAATCAAGTATAGTATTAAAAAGAACTTTCACTTATTGGGAATATTAAAACACTGGAAAATGTCAGCAAACATTACTAGGTACTATTTTCAATAACCTAATATTTGGATCTCTTAGAATGTTACATTACACGTTAAACACAACTTGAAATTAACAGCTTATAAACTTGATTTGCTTCCAAAGCTTATTTCTTGGAACACCATTCATATACTCTGTATATAAACTGATAATACTTATTATATTTACATTATTTACACTGTTAACAGCAGACAGGACCACAAAACACACTCATAACGTGGCTACAGCTACATAAAGACCAACTGATTAGACTGTAACTCCACACTTCGGTCCTTTTCCTGCCAATGTCAACTTTCTCTTTGTTTTCAACTTTATGTTGGTGGGTTCCTTCAAACAGTAGTATTTCTATGTTGATTATTAATTCTTGTGGGAGAATTATAATATTTTCCCCCAATTTCCTGACTTCTGAACTGATTTTCCTCAGGATTTATTTGAAAAAAACCTGTAAATTTACCCAGAACACTGAGATTTCTACAGTCAGTTAATTACTGCAGGTGAACCTATATTAAACAAATATTAAGTGCCAATGTGTCAGGCACAATTCAAGACAATGAACAAGTTTAAGACACATTTTAAAATAATTCATGATTTACATCAGAAATATACAAGCAAGTTAAATTAATATGAATCTATGAAAGCACAAATTTTCATAACTTGCATCTATAGCAGACACATGTGTGAAATCAACTTTACCTTATATTTCATCTTGGGACATGCATGAATGTAGAAACCCATATAATAATAGCTGAGTTGAGGTGTTTTTTCATGAAGTTGCCTAGTGAAAGCAATTTCTCTGCCAAAGAAGAATACATATGAAGATACAGTTAAATCTAGTTCCAATATTCAAAGTACTATGTTATTAGATGACAAATATTTGATCAAATTTTATAATAAGCTATCAAAAAATTCCAAATGTTGAAAGAAAAAGTATCTTAAAAATACTGTAAGATGATTTTTACTGAAAAGACACAAAAAAACTCTAAATTATTTGGAGCACATGCATCTAATTCAGGTTTTACACTTTCTTGGGCATAGTGGTTGATCTAAAATTCTAACAGCATAAAATTAAAGAGATCTCTCTTTAATATGGCTTCCTGTTGTTGGTCATTAATCAAATCAGGTAACCTCGCCAAACGCTTTACCCGCCTCACATTGGGACGGTGTCACTTACATAAAACCCAGCCTCCCTACCCTCCAAGCCGGGCTCCACCTGTCCCCGCCTCACCAACGCCAGCCACCTCGCTGCCCTCCGTACAGAACACTGTATTGCATCCTCCCCATGGCCTAGCCCATAAGACTGTCCTTCTGTTTATCCCAACCACCTCAGGGCACTCAGACTCACCACCCCTTTACCTAGATTTCTACCCTCAGCTTTTTACATAGCTGACTCCTTATCTCCTTTCTTGGCTCCTCGAATGTCACCTGTTCGGAGAGGTCTTTCCTAACCATCCTAAATAAAAAGGGCCTCATGCCAACCATGATTTTATTTTTGTCACAGCACAACCGAGTACCTAAAATTATGCTGTAGGCTTTCTAATTTACTGTCTGTTTTGACAAAGCTGCAAACCCCGTCTGTCGTATGTATTTCTATGAATGATGCCAGGACACACAGACTGGGCTCAAGTAAACATCTGCACCACAAATTCATTACATTTCTCAAATTCATGTCTCAAAAACAGGGGAAATAAATGCCGTGCTCAAGATCTCCAATTCATCCAATTCAAACCTGTTTTTAATCTGCAGATTAGATTACATAAAATCTATACTGATTATAGATTAAAATGTAAACATCTCTATGTATTGGATGATTGTTTCAGCAACTGAAGAAGTGGAGGGAAAACTGCGTGCACAGGTGTCATGGGCTACAGCACAGTCCGTAACGGCATGGGCACCATGTAGCCCCCTCCCAGTGCTGCTCTGACATGTTCATCTCCTGGCTGCCTTTCCTCTTCTATACGCTCAGCAACTCAGTGTCCAGAGCACTGAAAGAACTGACAAGGCTGCGGCGTGCTGGCAACTACCCACGTTTTCATGCCTCAGGCGCCTCTGCTACTTCCTCAAAGCCTCCAGCTCTAGAATTTTCAAGATAACCAAACAATAAGCAGAGCTCTTTCTAATTTTGCTGGGAATTGACTATTTACTATCTCAAATGCAATAAGATTTCTATGCCTCTTAGTTATTGAGACATGAAATGATATTTCATACTTAGGATGGGATTTATTATATAGCGATAAATATCATTCTTAATATTTATCTGAGAAGTCTAGACAAATCCAGTTATGCACTGTAAAATAATACAAAAATAAAATAAGAAAATGGCAATAATTTCAAAGTACTAGCTGATTTTGGTACACAGAAAGTATCTTTTCTGAAATAAATAGAATACACTTCTAAAGTTGCAAAATGTGAATGCTTCAAATTATCAGTTCCAATTTCAGTGATATCACCAAGAATTATAAATATTCTTTATACTCTTCCACTTCTATAATTCAATAAAAGCCACATACACAATAAATAAAATAATCTCAAAGTATATTTTACCATGATGTGAAAACATGACCATCAGAGAGACTGGGAAAAGTAAAGGGAAAAACTGACACAATGGGAGAGGGAGAAAAAGAGACTTGAGCTCCCAAATAGAAAATTATTCTCAATCTCCTTCCCCTCTTCTACCACATATATACACAAACAAGCAAGAACAAAAACAGAAACAAATATTTTTGTGGACTAAGACCCCAGTCTCTTTGGATGTGCTGTGTTGTGTGTATTTGCAGCCACGGACATAAAAGGGGAAATCGTCTTCTGATTAGGGTCACAGAGTCAGGCAGAGCCAGGGACCCCCAGCTCTGTTCTACATACTTTATATAACTGCAGATTTCTTCCAACAGACTCAAACAACGCTTTAATTCATTTTTACCAGATTCATTTAACCTTTATGAAAAAAATATGTACAACAGTGATGAAAAGACAAAATATAAATAGGGCCAGCTGAGTGGCACATTGGTTAAGAGCTGGCTTGGGACGCCAGTGGCCCCAGTTCAGATCCCACATATGAGGGCCAGTGACACTGCCCTCTACAGCTAACAACAGCTCCACCTAGAGCTGGGCTGTGAGTCCCCGGGACAGCATAGCTGCAGCCCCTGCTGCAGTGGGCTGCCATAGGCTACAGTGAGTGGCCGGCAGCCAGCGTGAGCGGCTGGCAGCCAGTGTGAGCTGCCAAGAGCCACTGTGAGCAGCCGTCCAGAGGCCAGCGACCGATCTGCCTCACCCAGGAAGAGCGCAATGATGATACCAACATGGGCCAGTGAAGCAGTGTCCTTCACAACTAGACTAAGAACAAAAGGCCAGCAACTTGTCTATTCCCCTTCCCCCGTTCCCCAATGCTGTTCCCCTCCCCCAATTCCCCAATAAAATACTTGTAAAAAAAAGGAAAAAAAAAAGGAAAAATATAAATAATATAACATTTAAGGAACGTTAAATGGTACTGACAGGTGAGCTTAAATAAAGGCGTAACGAAAGCATCCAACACATAAAATGACTTTTCATAAACTCGACTAGATGGGTACCTTAGAAAGCCAGGGAATTACCCCCAAACACTGGCCTCAGTTCTAAAAGTGGTATGTCTAAAACACCAAATTATTAAGACTATTACAATTGCAACAAATTATTATGTACTATCAAATAGGATTCCTTCTGTATATGATGAAATATAATCAAATGAGGAACTATTGCAAGTTCTAAGTGACCCATTACAACTGTCAAAAGCAGTCTTACCGTAGTGCAGAGTAGATACCCAAAGACAGAAATGAATAATCTGGATCGTAGTACAAATACACAGATGACACACAGTATGGAAGGATGTCGATCACCCCCACAGCAATGAGCTTTCCATCGAGCCAATACTGCTGGTGAAAGGAGCCATAACCACAATCTGGTCCATCAGGGGGATTCTCTGCCTATAAAAAAGTCGACATAAAAACATGAACAGTTTGTCATTTTTTTTCTTTATATTAAAAATCTTAATTAATCTACTGTACTTTTTTTTATTCTACTCAGGTTAGCAAGTCCTAAAATTTCCTCTTTGTTGCCATCGTCTTCTGCAGTCACATCCTGTGAAACTTTTTACTTGTAGAAACACTGACCAAACAAAAGAATGAAAATGAGAAATCAACTTAATATTTTCTTCAACTTGTTTTAAAATCTGCCAGTAGGAAATGTAAGTTTTACAGGGTAAATAAATATTAAACTATATTTTTCTGGTCCACACAAAAGCTGGGAGAGAAACGATGGAGAATGTAAATGTGACAAAATGTGAGAAAAGATGGAGAATGTAAAGGAAAGGAAGGACTGGGTGAGAACAGAGCTGCCCCATCCAACCAGCCAGGCCTGATCTGTGACTACCCCCACCCTGAAAGAGGTCTGGCCCCATTACGTTTTCCAGGTAAGAGTTCCTGTGTAAGTACAAAGGCCTATAACATTTTTCCTTAGTAGCCAAATAAATTTATTTCCTTATCATTATCTTAATGTAACTATAATGCTACAGAAGAAATGTAGAGATTTGAAAGTATAAGCGCTTTTTTTTGTAAATAGTTGAGTGGTAGCTCTCATTTTTAAATTCAATTATGATTTTAAATATAACTTGCTAAATGAAAACTATGAAGGAGCATAAAAAATGCTTTGCTAGAGACTAAAGTTAGAGATTAACAGTTTAAGTGAACAAATAAAACAAACATATATCATTTTCACATGGTTAAAATCCCAGAGAATGTTTATGGACAAAATCTAGAAGAGAATAAAGCAAATAAAAAAAGCAGGTTGCTAATACTAAAACCAGAAAAAAAACATTATAAGATAGGAAATCTATACATCAGTATCTCGCATAAACATAGATGCAAAAATATTCACCAATATATTCGCAAATAAAATCCAACAATGTATAAAAAGAATTATACACCATGACAAAGTAGAATTTATTCCAGGTATGCAAGGTTGGTTTAACATTAGAAAAGTAATTTAAAAATGAAAAGCAATTAATGTATTCCACCATGAAAACCGTCTAAAAGAAAAATCACATGATCATATCAATTCATGCAGAAAACACATGTGACAAAAATCTAACACCCATTCATAACTAAAAACTAGGAATAGAGGGAAACATACATCAACTTGACAAAGAACATATACAAAAAAATCTACAGTTAACATCAGACTCAATGATAGGAAATGCATGCCTTCTCTCTTAAGATGGGGAAAAAGACAATGATAGCCTCTCTTATCACTCCTATTCACATCATACTGGAAATCCTAGCTAGTGTAAATAAGACAAGAAAAAGAAATAAAAAAGTATACACACAGACTGGGAAGGAGAAAATAAAACTGTCTTTGTTCACAAATGACATGACTTACTATGCAGAAAATCCAAAAGAATCAACAACAACAAAAAATGAAACTAAGAAGCAATTAATGCAAGGTCACAGGATACAAGGTCAGTATACAAAAGTCAACTGCTTTCGTATATACCAGCAATGATTGGAATTTGAAATTAGAAATACAATACCATTTACAAAACCACCAAAAAAATTACATACCTAAGTATAAATCCAACAAAATTTGTACAGAATCTATATGAAGAAAACCTCAAAACTCTGAGAAAGGAATTTTTTAAAATGCAAATAAATGGAGAAACATTACATGTTCACATACTGGAAGACTCAATATTGTTTAGATGTCAAATCTTCCCAAATTGGTCCATAGATATAATGCATTTAAAAAATACACAAATTGATTCTAATGTTTATATGAAAGGGCAAAAGACCCAGAATAGCCAACACAATACTGAACACAGAAGTGGAGGACTGACATCAAGACTTACTATAAAGCTGCAATAGTCAAGAGAGTACAATAGTGGTAAAAGAGCAAACAGAACAGAACGGAGAGTACAGAAAGAGATCCACACAAATACAGCCAACTGACCTTTGACAGAGGAGCAAAGACAAGTCAATAGAGAAAGGGCAGTCTTCACAACAAATGGTGCTATAACAATTGGACATCCAAAAGCAAAGAAAGCAAAATCTAGACAAAGACCTTGCATCTTGCAAAAAAAAAAAAAAAAAAATTAACTCAAAATAGATCATAAACCTACATATAAAAGGCAAAACTATCAAACTGATAGGTGATAGCATAGGAGAACATCTAAGTGACTTTGAATTTGGTGATGTTTTTAGATACAAAACCAAAAGCATAATCCATGAAAGTAGTAATGGATAAGGTGGACTTCATTAAAATCAAAAACTTCTGCTTGTGAAACACACTGTTAGGAGAATAAAAATATCAAGTCACTGACCAGAGAAAATATGATAAAGGTCTGGTATTCAAAATTACAAAGAGTTAAAATTCAACACTAAGAAAACAAACAAAACAAGTAAAAACCGGGCAAAATATCTGAGCAGACACTTCACCAAAGAAGATGTGCAGCTGGCAAATAAGCACATGAAAAGATGCTCAACATCATTTGTCATACAATGAGCCACTTCTACACAACTATTGGAATGGCTGAAATCCAAAAACCTGAGTATCAAATGCTGGAAAGGATGAGGAGCAACAGGAACTGTCATTCATTGATGGTGGGAACGGAAAATGGCACAGACACTTTGGAGGACCGTTTCGGAGTTTCTCACAAACCTACACCCAAAGGCCTACGAAAGTTTATAACAGTTTCATGCATAATTGACAAAAACTGGAAGCCACCAAAACATTCTTTAATAGTGATAAACATACTGTAATACATCCATACAATAGAATATTATTCATCAATAAAAAGAAATAATCAAGACCCCCCCCCCATATATACACAATGAAGAAATCTTAAATGCGTATTGCTAAGTGAAAAAAGTCAGTCCAGGACTAGCCAAGTGGCGCAGTTGGTTAAGAGCTCGCTCAAGAGTGAGAGCTGAGCTCCGAGCAACAGCAGTTCGATGCCCAGCCCGCGCTGAGCTGCCACTGAGCTGCCAACAGGTGGCAGGATGGCTCAGCTAAAAAAAAAAAAAAATCAATCTGAAAATGCTACATACATACTGTATGATTCCAATTACATTCCATAAAACACAAAACTATACACAGGAAAAAGAAGAATGGTTGCCAAGAATTTGGGGAGAATAAAGGGGAGATGAATAGTGAAGCACAGGGGGCTTTAAGGGTGAAACTATTGTGTGATACTGTACTAGTGGATGCATGACATTATGCATTTGTCAAAACTCATAGTTATAACTTGACAACACAAAGAGTTAACCTTAATGTATGCAAATTAAAAGAAATAAGAGGTTAAGGGATCCCAGGAAGGAATGCAGAGAGTTACTAGAGAATCCGTGTCACACATGTACCAAACCCCCTTACCAAAAGGGGCTGGGGAGGGAGAGGGGGTGACCTAAGCACCCTGCGGGGTCTATAAGAATGAAGGCAAAGGGAAACCTGCACCCAAGCACTGCAGTCTCCCGGATAAAGCTGTTTCCCATGGGCACTACAGGTTACCAACTCTGATACTCATACACATGTCTACTGGACTTGAACAAGCTCGTGCATGGCTGCTGGTAGGAGCCAGGTTAGCACCGTTGGAGTGGGAATTGACAGATAAAAAGGGGGAAGCGGCGAGAATGATCCATGTGGTAATGGATTACAATTGGAGACATGAGTCAGGACTCACCTTTAGCTTAATACAGACACAGACGGTTACATATGGAAATACTTACAGGTATGTATATATCAGATATGTTCACACAAGGGTTAGTATACACGCTTATTTCTTTGTTATGTCAGATGTGAAGGCCAAAAAGAAATGACACCCCAGTAGCAACAAGCACAACTCACACCCAGATCTGGGTTTCCTTATTCTGCAATAAAAGGAACCAGGGCTCTTCAGGGAAATGGCTGATTCCAGGACTGGGGCAGGGCACATAAAGATGAGCCTGGAGTATCTTGTAGTGCCCAAAAGTAAGAAAAGTACTGAAAACACAAACTCACACTGATGGAGGCGTATCACAGGGGCACACAGTCAAGTGAAAGGGCTCCCAATAGCCAAAGGCAAAATAATTTGGGCAACAAAATAAAGTGTACCCAAAGTATACCCCCAAAGTATAACATAAATAGCCTGAGTCCATAATGATATGCACGACTGACTAAATTAATGAGGAAGAAAGACAATCTCCCAAGCAGAAGAATTTCACCAAGTTTATTTAGCTACACTGCCCTAGAGGTAGTGGGCAGAACTCCCTGCTACTTCCATGTGGGCTGCACGCCGTGACCTCCTTGCAAAGAGGACAGTGTGGGAAGGGGAAAAACCTACCTGTACAGGTGATCAAGCTCAACACCCACAATTGAGAGAGGTTTGCACTAAGGTGCTGCTACAAGGATCAGTGATTTCCACCACTGTAGTTAAAATGTTGTTTGGGCAATAAGTACATCTTTCAACTTTGAAGAGCTTCCACCAACGATAATAAATTATGCCAAACCCAGATTTTAGCATTCACTGTCACATACAGCTTTGCTCTTAAAAAAGTCATTTTGATTTCCTAGAAACAGACAGTTTGAAGAGTAGAACAGGTAAACAAACAGAAGCATTAACTGAAAGGATATTAACCTGTTTTAAGTACAACACCTGAATTGACAGCAATTCTCGAAACAGCTAATAGACTTCAAGCGCAATCACCTGTCTCAGAAACTAGACCACTCCAGGCCGGCCGAGTGGCACAGTGGTTAAGCGCTGGCTTGGGAAGCCAGCGGCCCCGGTTCGGGTCCCACATGAGGGCCAGTGACACTGCCCTCAAAAAAAAAAAAAAAAAAGAAAGAAAGAAACTAGACCACTCCAACTACTTCCTAAGAAGTAAACAAATTTCTACATATTATGGAATTTTATAGAACCATCTTTTAAATGTCCGCCCCAAGGCTCCCAGTCATAAATTAATCGTCCAAGAAACAAGCACCGCAGTGACATGGACACAGAAAAAAGATGACAATTCGTGATATGTAAGGTGGGAGCCTGTCAAATGTCAGAAAACTGCCAAGTTCAAAGCTACTTAGATGACCGAAATTAATCTAAATGCTCCATGACTTCAGTTTAGTGCATCATTCTAGGTCATTAAATCAAATACGTGTATTCATTCATTCACTTAAAGACACATTTATAAACATAGTAAGTACGTCAGCACTTGAGATTGCTGCATTGTTCTTCAACCTCTTAGTCAAGGCTGTTTAATTGCTAACACTCTTTAACTGTCACAAACACAGAAGGTAACATAATTACAGATTATGCCGAAAAATAATACACTTTGGGGAAAGGGAGAATAACCTAGGTGCTGCCTCAGCGACACAGGCTTGATCACGTACATCAGCAGCCCTCCAAGTCCTAGCTCTCAAAACCCCTTTACACTGAGACCCCAAAGGGCTTTTGCTTATTGGACTAAACCTGGAGATACTTATTGTTTTAGATATAAAAACTGAGATTAAAAATGTTAAACCCAATACACGTTAACATATTTTGTTTAAAAACAACTATTTTCCAGAACCTCCCCAAAAAAAAATTTAGTGAGAAAAATGGCACTGCTTTACGTTTTTGCAGCTCTCTTTACCGTGTATGGCTTAACAGAGGACAGCCGGACTCGTTATCTGCTTCTGCATTTAGTGTGTCATGATCACGTAGCCTCTGGAACACATCCCCACATACTCTTACAAGAGAAGGAGAGTGGAAAAGGCTCATAAAATAATTCTGATCTCGAGGATCCCTTGAAAAGGCCTCAGGGATCCCTGGGGATTGCAGGGCCACACGTGAAAACCACGCATATAATGTGTTTTTAAAGTATAGGTATTTCTAGAGTCCACAAAGTGTAAGCTGCAAACAGAAAAGGAGCAGGTGACAGCGACCTTCGTCCAGGATTTGGAGTCAAAATACCTGGTTTTGAGCCCTAAATCCACTGTACACTTTCTGGTTATTTTACCTGACCAAGACAATAATTTAACTTATTTTAAAAGTATTAGTTTCTGCAATTTTTATTTATTTATTTATTTATTTTTGAGGGCAGTGTCATTGGCCCTCATACGCAGGACCCGAACAGGGGCTGCTGGCTTCCCAAGCCAGCACTTAACCACCGCGCCACTCGGCGGGCTCAGTTTCTGCAATTTTTAAAACAGGAATCATACTACTATTTACCGTTAAAGGTTATTGTGAGAAACAAATGACAAGGTACAAATAAAAAAGCGGACTGTGAGCAAATTTGAGTCAGTTTTAGTTCTTGGTTTTAAGGGGTCTGTACATCTGTGAAGTAACATCACATGTAGCATCACAATAGCTCATGTAATAGCAATTATGGAAACGAACAGCAGTTAGCTTTAATTTCCTCGTACATAGGTCAGTGGTGTGATTAGCAATATTTAATAGTTTATCTTTCTCATGCCTGCAGTTTGTAGAGTTTTGGATATGTTAAAGAATTAATAAGCAAAGCTATTTTTTCAGAAGTTCCTCAATTTCAAGGATTTAGCTGTTAACAGGAAAAATATAATAAAGCTCATCACTAGCTATACAAAAGAAAAAACTGTCTGTAATGTGGGGGAAGGATGGCTTGGCTTCTGTGATTAATGAGCTATGCAGTACAATACCAGACGCTCTATGTAGGAACGCCATCAATGTTAACAGGCCAATTCAGGCTTCCAGTCCAATTGCTCCCAAAATAAGGGTATATTTACTCTGATGAAGTACATAATACACCTGTCTCCTGACCCACCTGCCTCCACTTACCTCAGTTATGCTTAAAACACTGTAAAGACTCAAAGGAACAGGAAAGGGGGAGTCAGGGGGCTTCAAGGGAGCAGAACCTGTGTTGTTCCATCCAAGGCATCCAACAGTAAGTACCTCTCCCAAATCACAACTGTTCACACAAAAATCTACAAAAACTGGTGTCCTGAACTTTTTTAAAAACAATAGTTTATAGAGGCCACCAAAGGTAATCATTTTAAGTATCTGATTAAAAATTTGCATGTTTTGAAGATCCAAGATGGCCGAGTAGAAAAATACCATGCCTGCTTCCTTCTGTGAACACATTAAAATTACAACTATAGAAGAGTCAACCTGGAGAATCATCTGAACTTGGGCTGAACAGTTTTATAACTAAGGATATAAAGAAGCCACATTGAGACTGGGAGGAGGGGAAGAAACGTGAAATGGGCTGACCCCAAAACTCCGTGTCGTGGCTAAAAACAGAGAGGGATACCTCAGCCGGAGGTTCCCCCTGGAGAAGCGAAGGACCTGGGTGACACTCCAGGCTCCCCAGCCCAGAGTACTGGTGCCAGAAAGAGAAGCCCCCAAAACATCTTGCTGTGAAAAACAGTGGAGATTCCAACCATCCAAGTTGGAATGGAAGGCTACAGGAAATCCAGACTTACTCTTTTTTTTTTTTCCCAATACTGAAGACTCTTATTTTATTTTATTTTATTTTTTGAGGGCAGTGTCACTGGCCCTCATATGTGGGACCCGAACCGGGGCCGCTGGCTTCCCAAGCCAGCGCTTAACCACCGCGCCACTCGGCCGGCCCCAGACTTACTCTTAAAGGGTCCGTGCACAGACTCACTGTTCACAGGCACGCACCTTGGGCTCCAGTTGAGGGACGGTGACTCAGGGGGGCATCACAGGGATATGGGGAGCAGACTGAGGTGTGTGGCTCTGAGGCCAGGGCTGCAGGACAGTCACCATCTTCCCTGTGTGGGCTCTTCTCCCGTGCAGCCAGGCAGGTGGCCACCATCTTTCCTGTGTTGAGCCCACCCTCTCTGGCCAAATCTGAATCTGATTGGTCTCGTGAGCTCCAGGGCTTTACCCTGCTGACTCACTGGGACCCTGCCCTACGTAACTCCCCCAACGCTGGAGGCACATTCTCAGTGAGCAGCCAACTCCGCCCAAATTATACTCTTTCTTGGAAAACTATGGGAGTCAGTGGGCCCCAGGCTAGTGACAACTGGCCACCATGTGCTCTAAGACTTTTCCTGATTAGCTCCAGGCTCAGCACTGGCACCAAACCAAAATCTACATTAACCTGAACACAAATCTTCTCACTCTAGTGACTCCCTGAGATCCTATCTCACCCACGTCCCATACCACACAAGGCTTTATCAGCAGCTGAACCTTAAGGGAGCCAGCAGGTGACAGCAGGTCTCAGTGTGTTCTGGCTTTTTGCAGAGCTACCCCAGGCCTGGCACTGGTGGCAGCTCTCCTTGGTTCGCAGCATGGCGTCTCCCATGTGCCTCCAGGTTTAGCACAGCCAGTGAAAAACTATGGATTGCTTTGTAACTGCTACAAAGTAGTCTCCAGCTGGTCACAGGCAGTGGGTGACCTAAGCCTTCACTGGAGCCGCTCCCAAGAGGCCCCAGAACATACCCAGAACAGAGCACCACCCAATTAGCTCCACAAGCAGCATGGAGGTCTCAACAGTCAGCAAAGCCCACTGAGGTGAATCCCACTCACTGGGGTAAGTCCCCTGCACAGGAGCCCGTAAGCTGTGAATGTGCCAAATCCCACAGCCAGTCAGCCTGAGGGTCAATCCTACATACTGATGTGCCAAGGGAAATCAAGGCTCTACTATAACAGAAGGGCACACACAACCCACACATGGGACACTCCTGGAGCACCTGGCACTGGTGACCAGGGAGACTGTGCCAGGGCCCCACAGGGCACCTGCTACATAAGGCCACGCAGTCAAGACTGGGAGAGACAGCAGATCTACCTCATATATAGAAACAAACACAGTGAGGCTGCCAAAATGAAGAAAAAATATGTCCCAAATAAAGAACAGGAGAAAACTCCAGAAAAAGAACTAAACAAAATGGAGGCAAGCAACCTACCAGAGACAGAGTTCAAAACAACCATTATAAGGACGTTCAAGGATTTAGTGAGAGCTTCAACAAAGAGATAGCAAGCATAAAAAAGGACACAGACACCATAAAAAAAGAACCAGTTAGAAGTGAAGACTACAATAACAAATGAAAAATGCACTAGAAGGAATCACCAGCAGACTAAATGAAGCAAGGGATTGAATCAGCAATTTGGAAGACATGATAGCAGAAAATACCCAATCAGAACAGCAAAAAGACAAAAGAACCCAAAAAACTGAAGAGAGTTTAAGAGAGCCTCTGGGACAACATCAAGCATAACATTCGCATCATAGGGTTACTGGAAGGAGAAGAGAGAAAGCAAAGGATTGAGAACCTATTTGAAGGAATAATGACTGAAAACTTGCCTAACCTTGCAAAGGAAGTAGACATACAAGCCCAGGAAGCACAGCGAGTCCCCTAAAAGATGAACCCAAACAGGCCACACCAACATTCCCTTTACCCTCTTTTGCCCACCACTTTAGTTTCTGTCTCTATGAAGTTGATTATGCTAGGTCCTTCAGATAAGTGGACTCATACAGTATTTGCCCATTTGTATTGGCTTATTTCACTTGGCATATGTCCTCAAGGTTCATTCATGTAGTAGCATGTGTCTGAATTTTCTTCCTTTTTAAGGTTAAACATAATCCGTTATATGTATATACCACCTTTTGTTTATCCATTCATCTGTCAATAGACACTCGGCTACTGTGAATAATGTTTCTGTGAACATTGGTGTACAATACCTGTTTGAGTCCCTACTTTCAATTCTTTTGTGTATATATCCAGAAGAAGAACTGCTGGATCAGATGGCAATTCTATTTTTAATCTTTTGAGGAAACTCCACACTGTTTTCCATAGAGGCTGCACCATTTTACATGTCTACCAGCAATGCACAGGGGTTCCGATTTCTCTACATCTGTGCCAACAGTTGCTGTTTTCTGTTTTTTTGCTTACAGCCCTCCTAGAGGATGTGAAGGTGATACTCATTGTGGTTTTGAGTTACATTTCCCTAATGATTAGTCAAGTTAAGCAGTTGACAAACATTTTTATATACGTATCATGTTTTGTGTTGGCTTAACCATAATTTCTAAGGTTCTTATATAGTAATTTTAAAATGTGAATTCATGTAAATCAACAAATTTAACGGATAAGCTTTGGAAAGCTAGTTTCTAAGAAAAAAATGAACACTAAAATAATGCACATAATTTCAAACTTGTACACTTTTCCTTCATATTATATATGCTACAGAGTGGCTATAACTTTGGGTCATGCCAACAAGAAGTTGTAAGGGGATGTGTAAGAAAGTTGTGCTGTTTGTACTGATGTACTTTCTCAGTCTGCTAAGATGCTTATATATGACACACTGTTCTCAAGTACCTATCTCTCAGTTCTGTGAACAGACGTTATGACTTCATTAAAAAGATATAAGTAATATGGATGGTTGAGACTATTAAGGGCAAAAATAAAAGAGAAATACATTTACAAATGCAAGGTAATAAGACTTGTTTTTATAAAAAACAAAAAAGTGAGTAGAATTGTTCTAATTAAAGTCTCAGCTTGCTCTAGAACCTAGAAAAGCAAAGTGAAAGACCAAACTCGAGGGAACTATAGCAAGTTGTAGGTTAGGAGGAAGTATACTTGCCTGATTTATAATACCCGAGTAGGGAAAGAAGCTATAAAAAAATGTTAAAATGTCAACTAAGTTCACTCGGTTTTGTGGGACCTCTATATCTGAGAATCTCTTACTCATTTTGTAAGTGAGAGAGTGAGGGTCAGGGTGATTAGGGAACTCGCTGAGGGTCACAAAGCCAATTTAGAAAAATGCTAAGAAGGACCAAAACCTGGAATTTCCAGCTTTTAGTTCAGGGTTTTTCTCATTTAACATTGCTTCTGTGGTACAGCATGCTAAAACATCATCACGATATATTAACATGTCCTATCCAACATAATGAATTAAGACACTTCAGCAATTTACTAAACCAAAGGATGAATCAAGAAATGTATTTCTCAACAAAATAATTCTTAGGAACAGAAATGATTCAAAGGAAGCTGAAAAGTTTACCCCAACATTTACAACTTACAACTACAAGCACTTGTAATGACAAAAATTTGAACTTCACAAAGCATAGATAATTGAGGAAAGATTTACAGTAAATGTTTCTAATAAGTGTGATAAAAATAAGAAAAGAATTTATTTCTGCATTTTTACAGCAGAAGAAAGATAACAACTGAGATGTTAATATTTGGTTTTTTACTTTGCAATTTCCCTGTATTTTAAATCCTAACTACCCAACAGAAGACTTTTAGTGAGGTACTAATCAAAATGTTCACAAGGAAAACTATGAGAATCCCAAACTTCTCATTTCTACAGATTAGTCAATATTTACTGAACACTGCAACAGAAAACAGATACCTCAAAATCAAGAGTTACTATCATAATGTGAGACTTCACTTACATCGGTTGAATATGAGACTCTTGCTTTGCCAATCTTTCTTATTCGGGGAGGGAGGAATATCCCCCAGTGACAACCCAAACTGATATTTTTATTTAGAACTCAAGGACTGCCAACATCAGACTGACATCCCCATGGAAACTAATCCACCCCAGGATTTACCATTCAAACATTTTCTGAAGCATTCATGCACATCTAATGGGTAACGAAAATTGTCACAGCACATGACCCTAACTCTGAACACACTTGAAAGACCCCTGGAGTCAGGATGAATACCATTACTTACTAAAGAAGACTGACCTGGCAAAAAGACATCGTAAATGGACTTAGATTTTAAGAATCCTGAACTAATCAAAGCCCCATGCAGGAAAATCTTCAACAGGGAAATTTATGGCATTTTTCTATTTAACGTTTGGCTTTCTATTCTAGTGTACTTGTATCCTCAGAATAAATTTTGATATTTTTATCATATGACATAGGTTTCCATAAAAAGACTTCCAGTTGATAAAATTTCACCATGAAATACAAGGTTTCAACTTATATTGGCTCACCTATCATGTGATATCCAGAAACTAACCAGAAGTAAGTTCATTCATCTACTTCTAATTCATTCTAATTCCAACACTCACTGAGCGCCTCTGGGAGCTCAGGGGACCCTATTCTCACCACCACATAAAAGACTTCTCAAGCACCATTTACTGAAGTGACCTGAAGGCAAGAAGCAATGCCCGCAGTTCAGCTGATTCTTTGTCAGTGGCCTGGGTAGCAGCCCCAGTCCAGCGAGGACTGCCCAAGAGCCCTCAGATCAGACCAAGGAGGACAGCAATCCCATGACAACCCCAAAGGCAGAGGGGGATTTGGCTCCAGGACTCACTGATGCCTCTGGCCAACACTACCTCGCCTACTCGACCTCTGATTCTACAGTACAGGCTCCGCCTGAAAAAGACATGACTTGCCCAACTCATGTAACTGGAAAAAGCAGCACCCCACTTTTGCAGGGGATCAAGCCCCAGCCAGCTTTCCATCTCCGACTCCTCGGTACCAGCAGCCTGGGAGCCCCTCTCTGAGGAGCCCTAGGCCCCGCAGGCACCTCTGCTGCCTGGCTCTGACTCCCTGGTCGGCCCTCCAAAGCACTAACCCCAGCAGGGAGCGGCTCCAAGCTTCGCCAGCACACGGTCTCAGCACTCTGCTTCCCAGCCTCGCCTCCGCGGCTCTCCAACTCAGGCTAGCTCTCTGGCTCTCTGATTCTCAGACTTCTCCTGATCCAGTAAAACTGTTCAAACTCCCTCCCAAGTTTAGCAACTCAACCTTCTGCCCACCTCATCCCCCAATGCTATGTCTGCAAGCTCCGTTCGTTTCTACAGGACCCGGTTTGGGTAACGGCCACGTCCTCTTCCAAATTCTGGCCACCGGAAATATCCTATCTAGCTGAGCCACCCCAATGATAACTTCATATGCTGACAGACTAAAGAAATGGTTTGGTTCTTATGGTCCTTATTTTTTTTTTTTTTATCCTGACAGTGAAGTGAATGCTACCACTTGCTATAAAGCTAGAGACTATGGTAAATCCCCAGCCCTGCTGCCTGCAGCTTGGAATCAGTGCGTGTGTGCGTGCACACACAGTCACATATTTATTTATCCAGTCTATCACAGCACTTCAAGTGAGAAGCAAAGGAGCTTCCAACTCCGAAACAGGCTTGGGAAGATGTTTTATAAGCTATCAAAAAACTAATGACCAGCACTGTTTAATATTAAGAGTATTAACTAGGTCATGTTTAAATATTAGTTAATATATATTTATTTCAATACACAACACTATCTCAGTGAATATTAAAACTGTGCAAACACCTATACCACAACTAGGGATGTAGTATAGATGCCCATTTTGGGAAATTAAAGAATAAAGACATACACTTTAAAAAAAAAAAAACAACTTTAGAGGTATACTGTAATGATGAAATTCACCCATTTTAAGTGCAGAATTCTGTGATTTTTAGTAAATTTATGCAATTGTGAAACTGTCACCATAATCCACTTTGGGATATTTTTATCATCCCCCCAAAGTTCCCACAAGCCCATTTGTAGTCAGTCTTTCATATCTGCCTCTAATGACAGGCAACCACTAATCTGCTTTCTGACTATAAATTTGCTCTTTTTGGATATCTCATATATAAACGGAAACATACAATATGTGGTCTCCTGTTGTCTGGCTTCTTTCACCTAGAGTAATATTTTTAAGGTTCATCCATGTATCACGGTTTGTTCTCTTTTATTGCCCAATAGTATTCCATTGGATGGATAGACACAATTTGCTTGTCCATTCATCGGCTGATGGACATGTGAATTATTTCCAGCTTTTGGCCATTATGAATAATGCTACCATGAACAATCACGTACAAGTCTTTGATTGGACACATACTTCCATTTTGCGTGGACATATTCCCAGGAGTAGGATTTCTGAGTCATATAGTAACCTTACGATATTCTGAGGACTACAAAACTGTGACTATACCATTTTACATTGCCACCAGCACTGTATGAGGGTTCCAATTTTTCCACATCTCACCAAGACTTGCCGTTGTCTTTTGACTACAGCCATTTCTAGTGGTTCTGTGGTAGTATTTCATCATGGTTTTAATTTGTATAATGATGGTGAGCATCTTTTCATGAGCTTATTAGCCACTTGTATGTCTTCTCTGGTGAAATACATAATCAAATCTTTGTCCCATTTCTTAACTAGGTTGTTTGTCTTATTGTTATTGAGCTATGAGCTCTTTTTGTTATGATTCTAATTCAATTTTGATCAGAAATGATTTCAATCCTTTTCAATTATTAAGATGTGTACAATGGTACAGTATATGCTATGTCTTAGTGAATGTTCCCTGTGTACTTGAAAAAACATGTGTGTGTTCCTGTTGTTGCGTATAGCAGTTGATAGTGCTATTCAAATCTTCTATGTTCCTTCTAATTTTCTGTCAAATTGTTCTATCAATTACAGAGAAAGCTGCCCTTAAGTCTCTAACTGTAACTGTGCATTCGACAATTTCAGTTTCATTAGGTTCTGCTTCACATATTCTGTGGCTCTGTTATTAAGTATATCCCATTTTGGATTACTGTGTCTTCATACGATGAACTGACCATTATATTTTTTTATCACTGTAAAACATCCCTCTTTCTTTCTGGTAATAGCCTTTGGCCTAAATCTATTTTGTCAGATATGAATACAGCCACTCCAATTTTCCTATGATTAGTATTTATGTGCATGGCTTACCTTACTCTGACCTTTTACTACCCATATCTTCATAGTTAAGGGAGGTCTTGCATTTTTTCTTGTATCTAGTGTGACAATGTCTGTTTTATAATTTTTTTATTAGTTTCAGGTATACAAACAACATGATGATCAGACATTTACACCCCTCACAAAGTGATAACCCCGAAGTCTACTACCCATCTGACATAGCTTTTCTAATACAGTTGACTATACTCCCTATATCTGTACATTATATCCTGTAAATATATATATATATAAATTTATATATATACTTTTATATATAAACATATATATATTTTATATATATATAAATATATGTATATATACATATGTATAAATATATATATGTAATAGTTGACATTCAATATTATAATAGTTTTGGGTGTACACCACAGTGTTAGGCATTTACATAATTTGATCCCCCCAATAAGTCCAGTACCCATCTGACACCACACATAGATTTTAGGCTAACAATGTCTTTTAATTGGAGTGTTTACAGCTGGACTGTTCAGCACGATAGCCACTGGGCCACATGTGGCTACATAAGTTAACTAAAATTTAAAACACTTAAAATTCAATTCCTAAAGAGCTCAATAGCTATGACCACTAGCTACATTCATGCGTTTTGGTTTAAATCATTTATATTTAATGTTATAACCAATATAGTTGAATTTAAGTGGACCAGCTTGCTATTTGTTTTCTATTTGTGTCACATGATCTGTTCACCTTTCCCTCTTTTTCCTGCCTTTGAGAGAGGTGGAAAATGTGTTATCGTTGCTATTACCTTCACTACTGGCTTATTAACTATATCTGTTTTTGTTTCTTTTAAAGGCTGCTCTAAGGGCAGTGGTTTTCAACAGGGAACCAATTCTCCCCTAAGGACATTTGGTAAAGTCTGGAGGCATTTGTTTCAACTCAGGGAGAGGGTGCTACTGGCATCTACTGGGTAAAGTCAGAAATGTGGCTCAGCATCATATAACGCACAGAATGGCACCCACTAAAAAGATTTAACCTAAAATGTCAATAGTGCCAGGCTGAAAAACCTCGCTTTAGCATTTACAAAATACATCTCAAACTTATCACTGTTTTGCTTCGATATTCTATCACTTCATGTAATATAAGAATCTTTCAGGGTCGGTCGAGTGGCGCGTTGGTTAAGAGCTGGCTTGGGACGCCAGCGGCCCCGGTTCGGATCCCACATATGAGGGCCAGTGACACTGCCCTCTACAGCTAAAATGGTAAACAACAGCTCCACCTGGAGCTGGGCTGCAAGTCCCGGTGACGGTGTAGGCTGCAGCCCCTGCTGCAGTGGGCTGCCATAGGCTACAGTGAGTGGCCTGGCTGGCAGCCAGCGAGAGCAGCTGGCAGCCGGTGTGAGCTGCCAAGAGCCGCGGTGAGCGCCCATCCAGAGGCCGGTGACCGATCTGCCTCACCCGAGAAGAGTGCAATGATGATACCAACACAGGCCAGTGAAGCAACGTCCTCCACAACTAGACTGAAGAACAAAAAGGACAGCAACTTGTCTGTCCCCTTCCCCGGTTCCCCAATGCTGTTCCTCTCTCCGAATTCCTCAATAAAATCTTTAAAAAAAAACAAAACAATCTTTCAGCAGTTTCATTACATTTTCCCCTTCCTATCCTGTTACTGTTGTCACACACCAGTGGCTGTGCTACTGAGCTTAGCTAATCTACCTCTCTAGGATCAACTTTTTCATAAGAAAATGGGGAACATCTATTGGACACTCATGGACACTGTCTGAGAATTAAAACCACGCAAGCAAAGAGCTCAGCACACACCCTGACACTTCTCGAGAAGTTACAACTGCTAATGGAGAAGGTCTTAAGGGTCTGACATGAAGGAACAGAGGACACAGCTGAAGAGGACTCTGAGGGAGCTGCATTCACACATGGTTTAACGTTTCTTCCAAATGCCCCCCTTGTAGCTCTCTGCCCCCAAAAGGACGGATAGACTGCACCCTACCGGACTGGCTGGCCGAGCGGGACTCAGAAGAGAATTTCAAGAATCTTTCAGCCTCTGATATGTAATCCCTTTTATTGACCTCCATTTAATTGAAGACATCTGTAGGTGGTGCCACACCAAATGTAATTCAGACTTAGAAATGTCAATAAAAGTGTCTGTAAGGGGGGGCCAGTGTAAACCTAGCGGGGGGGCGCACATCAGCAGCCACGGGGCCCCACGAAACTGGGAACAGCATGGAAGGATGCTGCCTGACTTGACGAGGTGATAAAAGCTCTTTTCCCATAAAGCTTAATGAGCTCTATTAGTCTTTGGCTTACAGGAATGTAAAAGGGTCAGCCCCCACAGAGGGAAGTAACTGACTCCCCACACATGGCTCCATTCAAATGACAGCAGATCAAATTACTGATGTAATTACTATAACCTGACAATTCTGTTAGATTCATGTGGCAGTTAACTGTTGAGGACTTACAACAAAGGGATATGGTTCATTCATAGCCGTTTTTGTGGACAAAGCGAAATTTAAAGTCTCCTTCATTTCCAACTGCAAGTCTCACGTATTTTATTGTCTCTACCAAAGTTATTTTCCTTTTATTCAAAATTAGGGAAGGGGTTTGGGTATTTACCATATTTGTAATTTTCCATCGCCAGCTAAAACATAAGCTTCACGACAAAATTAAACATTAGAAACACCCAACGTTCTCCAGCCTTGGCTTTGCTTTGGCTCCCAGGCTCTGCGGGGCCAAAGGAATGGGGTTCCAAGTTCACTGCTGCTGGAAATCGGGGGCGGGTAGCAGCCACTGACTACACCATTCGGTGGCTCCTGTGAAATTCCAGGCTAGAAACACATCGAAAGAAAGCCCTCAAGTATTTCTGAAACACTTCAAAAGAAGCACACTGGTCACCTTTCATTTTCTTTCTTCCTCCCCATGTCCACAAGTACAGTAAGAAATAGAGCAACGTGGCCAAGGTAAAACACAACTCCAAATCATTAAGTGGAGAAAGCAAATCAGACAGAAAGCGACAGAAACCATCACTAAGCTTCGATCGTATTTTCCCTTCTACTTTTCACCAAAGATTAGGTGTCCACACAGATTCCCAATATTTAACCAGAGTAGCAAGATGTAATTTAAAAAAAAATTTGTGGGCCAGCCGAGTGGCGCGGTGGTTAAGAGCTGGCTTGGGACGCCAGCAGCCCCGGTTCATATCCCACATATGAGGGCCAGTGACAGTGCCCTCAAAAAAAAAAAAAAAAAATTTTGTGTGGTACAACTCCAGGTGTATGATTGGTACACTTCCATGCCCTATCTACCTGAGAGAATCCAAAAATGAAAAAGACACAAATCCTGATCTAAGCAGCTACAACAAGACAGATTGTTAACTATATTGAAATATCAATACTAGGCCTTGAGAGCTTTTAGCTGAGTCCTGCCAAAATATGGATATTATTGGTGAGGTCTATTCAGAAGCATCTTTGCAGTTGCTTAGTAACATCTTCAAACTGCTGCTTGCCCCAGTGAAGTGGACATCAAGCTCCAGCCCCTAATTTACTGCAGGAAAGTCAATCGGGCCTAACTGCTTCTGCTCACAACCCTCATTCTTGGTCACTCCTTAAACTCTTGCTGATATGAGAGTTCAGCTTTAAACATTATCAACATTATCTCTTCATCTAAGCTCCTACTAATCTCTTTTTCTCCAGGACCCTACCCTACATCACTTGTTTCCACATCAGAGATTTCCCAGATGTACATCACAGTCAAACAATGACTACAGGAACTACTACCAAAAACCTACCAAGGTACTTCTTGTCCCCAGTGAGGCTCCTTCATGGAAGAGCAAAGGGTAAAACACGTCAACATGTCGTAGTTAATGTTAACATTTGGCCTATCTCCTTCCTAATTTCTGTCTAATTGTTTTTCAATTGTTTTTAAATTTAGACCTATACGTATAATTTTGCATCCCGTTTTTTTTTTTTTTTTTTTTTTTTATTGGGGAATTGGTGGAGGGGAACAGCGTTGGGGAATCGGGGAAGGGGAACAGACAAGTTGCCGTCTTCTTGTTCTTCAGTTTTAGTTGCGGAGGATGTTGCTTCACAGTTGGTATCGTCATTGCTCTTCCCGGATGAGGCAGATCGGCTGCTGGCCTCTGGATGTCGCTCATCGCGGCTATTGGCAGCTCACGCTGGCTGCCAGCCGCTCACGCTGGCTGTGGGCCACTCACTGCAGCCTATGGCAGCCCACTGCAGCAGGGGCTGCAGCCCACACCATCACTGGGGCTCGCACAGCCCAGCTCCAGGTGGAGCTGTTGTTAGCTGTAGAGGGCAGTGTCACTGGCCCTCATGTGGGATCCGAACCGGGGCCGCTGGCATCCCAAAACCAGCGCTTAACCAATGCGCCACTCGGCCGGCCCTTGCATCCCGTTTTTATCTTAATACAGCAAACGTATTTTACACTGTTATTTATCAGTATGTACTCATGAACATATATGCATAATCCCTATTTTAATGGCTGCAGGGTGTTTTATCATATGGTTGGCTGTACCATGGTTTATTTGACCTTTTCCTACTGATGGACACAGGTTGTTTATAAATTTTTTGCCATTATAAATAATGATGTAATAAACATGTTTATGCAAGTTTTGTCCCCATGTTTGATTATTTCTCTGGCAGTGATTCTTAGACTAGAATTACTCACCCACAAGGTATAAATTTATATATAAGGTCTTTAAAATACAACACCAAACTGATTTTTGTAAAGGATGAAGTTTAATAACATCTCATCTCATCACATGTTTCCAAGCATTTACTTTATTTTTTACTTTTATTTATTTATTTATTTATTTTGAGGGCAATGTCACTGGCCCTCATATGTGGGACCCGAACCGGGGCCGCTGGCTTCACAGGCCAGCGCTTTACCACCACGCCACTCGCCCGGCCCTCACTTTAAAGAAAGATAGATAGATAGATAGATAGATAGATAGATAGATAGATAGATAGATAAAAAAAACTATCACCGTTTTTTCAAACTGCATTTCTTTGATTATTTAAAAGGTTGAACTTTTAAAACATGCTTATTACAATTTATATTTCATCTCATCAACTATCTGATAAAATCCAACTAGGAAATAGCACATTTAAAATTGATTCTAAGAGATCATTATACTAAGTATAATAACCATTTTATCACACTCTCCCTAAATTGCCTTTTAACTATATATGTTTTTGTGAACAAAATTACAGTTTTTACAGAATCTAATGTTTTCCATCCTTCCCATTCTTCTATCCTTAGAAAGCGCTTCACCAAGTAAAAAGTAGATCATATAATTTATATTATCTTTAAGTTTCTTATGGTTTAGTTTATTTTTGTTTTTACACTAAACTTTATTTAAAATTCTGTGTGACAGGGATTGTGCTCAGCATTAGCCACACGTTACCTCATTTCATTTTAATAACCCTCTAAGTATTATTGTCTCCATTCTTAGATTAATCAAAAGACAAAATGACTTGTTCATGGGATTCCCAAGTAGCTCTCATTTCAAAGGTCAGGGCCTTTCACGATAGAGCTTTGTTTCCCCCTTGATCCTGGATATTTAGAAAATGTAACCAAATCTGGGTGGTACGAGCCTCTCTAGTCTAATCAGCTTCCCCAACAATCACTCACACTGGCCACCAGGAATGTTCAATGCGCTAGGCTGAGCTAAATCACATAACAATAGTTTCAATAACTGTATGAGCGCCATGTTATAGAAGCAGAAAAGGGAACAACTGCCCCTACGTGGAGAGACCAGAGTCTCACAGGGGACGGGCGATCCGGGCTCATCCTGAAAAGGGGTCGGAACAGGTTGGGGATGGAGGAAGGAAACAAAACATGACAAAACAATAGAGGCAAAAGGAAGGACAAGTGAAAGGCAGGGAACAGAGTCTTACTGTGTGGGGCTGAAGCACAGCCTAAGAGGAGAACGCAAAATATTACTAAGATTTGAACAGCACTTTATAAGGTGTTCCCATGGCCACTGTTTCACTGGAGAGGTAGGAATCATATGCATTTTAAAGATAAGAAAACTGAGGCTCAGGGAAGTTGTGACTTGCCTGTGAGGCTAAGTGAAGACATGATCTTAAACCCACGTTTGGTTCTAAGTCCGATCATCCTTCCACACTCTCCAGGGCCTCCCCTTTCCTACTCCTTTCTCAAAGTCTCATCCATCTTCTGAATATCCTCTGAATATCTAGTAGTTTTTCTTTAACTCATAATTTTATCACTGGATTCTAAGTTCCGCATTGCAGAACCATTATGAGGATTAAATGGGGAAGTGAAAGCAGCACTTAGATTAGTGCCTGTGTACAAGGGTAAGTCCTTTGCTCTTCCCTAACCAATTCATGGATTTTAAAAAGCTCTCTCAAACCAAATGAAATCTCCTTGATGGCAGCCTCTGCCCCTGACTTCTCCAGCTCTCTTTAACACCAAAGCAATTAAGAGAGAATAAGGCTGATGTTAAACAGTTAAGGGAGCAGGAGATACAATAAGGATCTTTAAAACAAAGGATTGATTTCACTCTGCTTATTAAAAAAAAATGTATTAAAAAGAGGCAGTGACCTGTTATGAAGGTTAATAGTTCTGTAACTTTTAGGAATTCTTATCAAAAAAAAGGCTGTATTCATCTCATTACTATTATTGAAGAATGCATGTGTCACAACAAAATGATCACTCCTAAATTATCAAATAAACGCCTAACACAGGATACCAATAGTGATGTTTAATTAATGATTCTAGTATTAAGATCAGTGAGTAAACTTACCTCCAAAGGTGAGCTGCAAAGGAATCTTGTGAACTGCAGATTCACATTTGAATAGAATCAGTTTCATCCAATAAATGGGCAGCAAAAGAAAAACAAAAAGGAAAAATTATTGCATGATTTTTCAGTAAGAGCATCTGAAATAAACCTAAAATCCTATACAAAATTAATGCTTTCATACATTGTATAATTCATCCAAGGTAAAGTTCAATCTAAGCCCATAATAGGTACCCAACTATCTGAATTAGTTTAAATAAACGTTTTTTAAAATCTGGTGTAAAAATAAAGCACAACAAATTAGTCCTAAAATATTTCATGTTTTAAAGTGTTATCTCACAACCCCTGTATAATAAAACATCCTCTAAGGAAGGAATCGGCAATCTACCTGACCATAAATGCCACAGGCAAAGTTAAGTAAATGCCAAAGAAAAAGATATAAACCAAAGGGGAAACTGGGAAAAGAAAAAAAGTCATGACTAGGAGAGGCAGGTGGGCGAACCCGAGTGAAAAAAAGGAGAAGTTATTCCTCCTCGATTTGGTGCTGGGGCGCCCATTTACCCTGTTTCATTTCCCTTTTTCTCAGCCCCACGTGCACATCTATTCCGTCTGCCCTCTTTCTTGAATACACACAGAGGCTTACAGAATTTCATCTGAAACGATGTATGCTGTCTCTTAGCATTTAAATAAAGAAACATAAATGTTGGGGGGAGGGAGCCATGCACAAATGACAAAGTAACCTGCAGGTTAGGGCTGAAGGAAAGACTGTCCCAACTTCATACATATTCATAATGGTAATTCATAATGTTTTCTTAGATGTTATTTACAAAATCAACATTTCGAATCCTTTGAGATTTACTATAATAATAAAATTCCCAAGTAGTATAAACTCTTGATCTTTCTAAATGCAAATTAACTACAAAAAATGTGCAATGGCAGGCCTGGTTCCAAGCACTCTTGAACTTCCTCTCCACAACAAAGCGAGCTAGTACTCACAGGGAATACAAATAACTTGATTCTCTTTTAGAGACACACATAGAAATATTTCTCAGTGAAATTACATGATGTCTGGGATTTCCTTCAAAACCATTGTGGGGCCAGGAGGGAAGTGAAGGGGTGAGTGTGCAGATGAAACAAGACTGGCCATTAACCCAGTGAGGACGGGAGATGAACATGAGGATTCATTAGACCAGTCTCTCCACTGTGTGAACATTTCAAGTTTTCCATAATAAAGTTCAAAAAATGTATCAGGCACTTCCTCCTCCAAATACCACCAAAGCAAATATATTCCTAAGATAGTACTAGTTCACGCAAAAGCCCCGTAGTTAATGAACATCATCTAGGCCCTAGATGATAGATAGGGTGTACAATACAGACTATAACACTTTCTTCTCAAATGATATCAATATGCAATTCAATTACATTAACTGTTACAAGAACTTTCTGAAAGTGCAAGATATACCAGAATTTCAAATTTTCATAATGCTGATATGCAACAAATAACTCTATTGAAATTTACAGTGCACACTTTGTGGTCTTGACTCTTTTCATAGTAGTCCAACATAACTTACCCTTCCTCCCAAGAGAAAAAAGTGACAGTTAAACACTCGCTAGTTTTGACAGCGGAGAAATATGAGGCATGGTGAATTTCTTATTTTAAAATGAGAAATTTGCTATTGTAGGGTTTCTGTGTTTTTCTTCAGTATGTGCATGTTAATTATATTAAACACGTTCAACTTTAGAATTTAAACATGGTTCTGGTTTGGTAATAACTGATGGGTCAATAAAGAGAAGCACATAAATACTCTCCAAGAAAACTAATGACTCCTTGCAGCTCCAATAGTTTACGCACATCTTTGTTATGTGTATATGGAACACTCCTGTCACAGCTTTTTCAAAACAGACCTACACATCCTCATCCTGTGTGAAGCTGCCACAACATGAAATACATAAATAAAAGTTCAGTCCCCCAAGTGGTAAAAACAGAATAATAAATCAAAAGACACACATGAAAAGGTTCAAAAATGCTGCTTCTAGATTATTTACCAGAAAAACCCATTGCTACTTCCCTCGCGTTAAATTCTTTCATAACGAAACTACATATTATCACATCCAGCACAAATGGTAGTACTTTGAAAAGGAACAATTATAAAAAAAGCAAATGTAATTGCACATTTTGTATATACACTGAAACTGACAGTAGAAAGACACCTTTTACCAAATGCCAACCACCATGATGTCTGATCAGTATAAAAAATGGCTCAATTCTGCTGTGAATGTAAAAATTTCTCTAAAAAACAAAGTCTATTATAACAATAACAGTGAAAAAGACGATGGTTGCTGCTTGAAGCCTGCAGTGCTCCCACTTCTCTAACAGAGTCACACTAACATGGCTTTTCAAACATACTGTGTTACGGGCATAGTTAGTTGATAGGTGTAAAGGATCCTATTCTAGTTATTTAGGCATAATGTCGAGAAAATAAAGAATTTAACATGTTTTACAAAAAATCTTGCTGATTTTACATACCAGGATATACTTCATTATTACAGAAACAACTGTAAAGCAAACATAGCCATTATCTTTATCTTTCATGATTTATTTCAAAGATTACTTCTAGAAAATATCTTGATTTAATATAGTTGAAAATAGAAACAACCTGCCTGATGACATCTGGCTTTTCAAATTTAAACAGGTAAGTTTCTTGTCAATAACAATATTAAGAACATTAATCTGATTCACTTGATAAAATCCATAAAAATTTTAATTGTCAACTATCCTGTCTACTCTTGAGTTGTTTTTTATAAAACATAAAGATTATGTTCCATATTTAGGATCCAGGCCTCTAAAACGAGGAAAGAATTCACACAGATCGGGGCCCCCGCTGCAGGTCCTCAGCACCTTGCTTCTCCTAGAGCTCGGTACTCACCGCTCCTGCACCATCACTCTACTCAGCATTGGTAGCCTGGCCAGAACAAGGTCTCGTTCCGTCCAGAGAAGCACTTCATACGTAACAAAATTTTCTAGCTTTCCAAGCATACAAAACTGTAGTTAAACCTCCTGTCAGTTACGATTCGTAAATTCTTTTTTTTCCAAGACTTGTATTAACCGTGCCAGTTATTTGAGGGTGGGGAGAGGCAATAAACAGGAGAGAAGAATATACATCACTAATTTTGTCAAAATATTCCAGTAAAACTATAATCAACCATGGGGTTGTCGGAAAAGTCATGACCAATTTTTTCTGTTTTTTGTTGCAAAAATGCGTAATGATTTTTCCGACACCCCAATATTTATCTTTGTAATATAAAATATTCAACACATAAGTAATTTAAGCTATGTTCCTGAAATGCAAGTCCTATTTAATAAGGAAACACGTTAAATTTCTTTATTTTAAAAAACAGAAAACACTGAACAGCAATTTTTACAAGATAAGCCACAATTTTTTTTCTAAACCAAGGAACATCAGTGAGGTGTACCTGTTTGTCAAGGTGGAATTCCAAGGCTTTAACAGCACATGTAGATTGTCCAAAATTTCCCTGAATAAACAAAATACTGATGCTGGTCTTATTTCCTTGACCTTTCACCTACCACGTGGTACTTACTATCTCACAAATTGTCAGGGGACAAACCCAACTACTTTAGGCAATAATCCAATAAAATTTTTATTTAAAATTTTGTAATTGTCAATCTAAATCATACCTCAATGTAAAATACTAAGTTGTGTCTTTTTTTTCTATCAGGAATTTGGAAGCTTTAATTCAGTTAGGAGTCTAAATGATGTCAAGTTAGAGAACGTTTTAAGACTCCCTTGCCATGCCCCTACAAGTTCTGGAACATATTTATACGATTTTGAATTGTCTTGTTTTAAGACAGTGGAAAAACTAAGTTTTATGATAAGAATGTGTCTCTTCGAGCTGAGCTCTGAGCAACAGCAGTTCGATGCCCAGCCCGAGCTGAGCAGTCGCTGAGCTGCCAACAGGTGGCAGGATGGCTCAGCTAAAAAAATAAAAAAAGAATGTGTCTCTTATAAACCTATGATTCTTAGAAATTAATTTGATTCCACAAAAGGAACAAAAGTTTCATTACTTCATATTTCACTGCAGGAAAACGAGAACTTCAAAAGAAGCCTAGGGGCCGGCCGAGGGGCGCGGTGGTTAAGAGCTGGCTTGGGACGCCAGCAGCCCCGGTTCGGGTCCCACATATGAGGGCCAGTGACACTGCCCTCAAAAAAAAGAAAAAAAAGAAAAGCAGCCTAAAAACATAGCTAACACCCATTTAAAAAGACATCAACAGAATGAAAATTAAATCTATGTTTAGCAGGGAGTCAAAACTAAGGTTTCAGAATTATGACCGTTTATCCTCACTTTAGTGGGAGATAAAAAGAGCAGATTCGGGTAATTCCTTAAATTCATACTCTCTTTTCCATCTGTCAGCAATGTAGCTGAAAGGACTAACAACTTGTACTGCCTCTTTTGGTTAGAACTAGATGTTAAGCTTGGGCCAGACGTTAAGCTTCAATAAATTTTAAAAGATGACAACAAATATCATATTTACATTCTAATATATTTAAACCTATGTCTTCTGAGCCATTAAATCTCCCTTTTTTGCTGAAGGAAACAACAATGACCTAAGAGTTAGACTGTCTGGAATTTCACGAGGTCTAGTTACTTGAGTGAGTACCTTAAATTATTTGGGCCTCAGTTTTCTCCCTGTAAAATGATTTCAGCCTAAGCACTTTTACCAATTGGTATCCTGTGGCATGCCCAGTTCCTGAGACGCTCTCTAAAAAATGATTCCATGGCCCAATAAGTTTGGGAAGTGCTGTATATTATTGCTGCCTCACCTCCCCTTCTTCATCCTACAGAATTACACGGTATACTGATAAATGAAAAGCTCTGAGAATTCCTGCAGTTAAAAACAAAAAGCCCTAGAAGGTGAATAAGTTCTAGGGATCTAAAGCACAGCACTGCAATCACACACAATTCTGTATTATATACTTGAAAGCTGCTAAGAGAATAGATCTTCAGTGTTCTCACCACAAAAGAGAAATGGAAATTATGTGATGTGACGGAGGTGGCGCTAAGTGTACGGGGCAACATATTGCAGTATACGTTGTGCACCTTTAAGCTACGTAATGTTACACGTCAATTATATCCCAATAAAGTTGGAAAACAGAAACAAAAAAACCCTTCAATTTCATTTAATCTGGTGCCTTCCAAAGTTACATGACCAGGGAGTTTTGTTTTTTTGCTTTGTTTTTAATTTCATGCAACATTAGCATTCCACACAACTAACATTCCACCAAGCTCACTCTAGGAAACAGTGGTCCCTGCGAGCTCTGACTCATTTTCCCCAATCTGTACCAAAAATACTCAGTATGGCCATTTATGATGTCCGAAAACTAACACGAACTATCAAAGAATCATTGGCCCTTTTTCCCCCCACAAGAGTTATGGTTCCTCCCAATGCTATCACTCAGGGGAGTCTCTGCAAGATGGAGCACCCTGCACTGGTGACTGGGTGGACGCTCAGCCAACACCATGGAAGGAACTGGAACGAAACGCCTCCTGAAAGACTCGAGTATCTGCCCAGCCTCACACAGCGTCACACTAACACACAGGGCTGGTTATAAATGTTCTGCTCTAAGTGTTGAGTCCACAGTTTGCTAACATACATCCTGCTTAGTCAGCTACTTCAATGCATCTTCTTGCACGACTGACATCTCTCTCCTGAATACTAAGAACAATGGGGATTTGGGCTATAATTAAGTCATTTACTAATAACTTACCTTGTGTTCATTATTATCATAATTATATGTTTTAAAGATAGTAACTTTGTTTCTATTAACACAAATAGTATACATTTGAACTTATTAGAAATTCATTTATTATTTACTATCTCCAGCTTTGGTGTTTCTATCTAAAAGGTCAGTTTTGCAATATGATGGACAAATACCAGTAAGAACAAAATTCTATAGCTTAAGGAGCTACTCTCAAAGACAATGAAATCTAAAAGAATTCTGTTGCTCTTCAACACTACCAACAGCCAACAAAATCACGATAAACAGAGTTCATAGCAAAATGCAAAGAAAAAGAAGTTCTTGGCAAGGTCACCAAAAAACACCCACTGAAGAAAGTCAAGTGCCGGTGACATTGTGTGCTGAGTCCAGAATCATTTGTTTCTCTAAAGGGAGAATCATTTTGCCACAGGACCCAAAGACCTAAAGGCCTGCTTGCTTATAACATTAATTAAGTTGAGGACTTATATAAAATATTAATATCAGAAGTGTGGAAAAATTATAAAAGTGTGTTTAAGAGAAAATGTACCTTACGATTTGTTTTAAGTCAATATTGGGACCAAAATTTTATACAATAAGGAAAACCTTTATACCTGTTGCTTTCTTTTTTTTTTTTTCTTTTTAAAGACTTTATTGGGGAATTGGGGGAGGGGAACAGCGTTGGGGAATTGGGAAGGGGAACAGAGAAGTTGCTGTCTTTTTGTTCTTCAGTCTAGTTGCAGAGGACATTGCTTCACTGGCCCATGTTGGTATCGTCATTGCGTTCTTCCCGGATGAGGCAGATCAGTCGCCAGCCTCTGGTTGGTCGCTCACCGCGGCTATTGACAGCTCACGCTGGCTGCCAGCCACTCATTGTAGCCTATGGCAGCTCAGTGCAGCAGGGGCTGCAGCCTACACCGTCACAGGGGCTCACAGCTCAGCTCCAGGTGGAGCTGTTGTTAGCTGTAGAGGGCAGTGTCACTGGCCCTCATATGTGGGATCCGAACCGGGGCCACTGGCATCCCAAAATCAGCTCTTAACCAATGCACCACTCAGCCGGCCCAAAGATGGGGCACTCTTAAATAGGCACTCTACAAAAATGAGTATATTCAAATGGCCAATAAACTTATGAAAAGGTGCTTCGTTAGTCATCAGCAAAAGGCAAATTAAAACCCCAATATAATACCACATTATACCCAGGAAAAAGACTACAATTAAACTGTCAGACAATGGGCCAGCCGAGTGGCGCACTGGTTAAGAGTTGACTTGGGACGCCAGCTCTGAGCAGCAGGGCTCTGGTTCGGATCCCACATGGGCCAGTGATGCTGTGCCCTCTACAGCAAATATGGTGCACAACAGCTCGACCCGGGGGTGGGGTGCCATGAGTCCCCAACAACAGCTTAGGCTGCAGCCCCTGCTGCTACAATGGGCTGCTGTGAGCCACCGAGAGCAGCTGTCCAATTTCCAGTGACCGATCTGCCTCATCCGGGAAGACTGCAATGATCACAATACCAACATGGGCCAGTGAAGCGATGTCCTCCACAACTAGACTGAAGAACAAAAGGACAGCAACTTGTCTGTTCCCCTTTCCTGATTCCCCAAAGCTGTTCCCCTCCCTCAATTCCCCAATAAAAATATTTTAAAAAAATAAAATGTCAGACACTAACAAATGTTGGTGAGACTGTAGGACAACAAGAACTCTCACATGGTACAACCATTCTGGAAAACTGGCCATATGTACAAAAAAGCTAATGTGTATTTACCCTATGACTGAGCAATGTAATTCCTCGGTAGGTATATATAGCCAAGAGAAATGAGTATTATGTTTATCAAAAGATATATAGGAGAATGTTCAAGGCCGCTTTATTCATAAACCCAAAACTGGAAACCCACACGCCCATCAACAGGGGAATGGACTGTTGAATCCCCATACAATGGAGTACTACACAGGACCGAAAGAAAACCACTTCCGCTGCCCTGCAGATGGAGTCACGGACAGCAGATGGGCTAAAAAATGAAAAGAAACGGGAATAGGTGCTGTATGATTACATCTGTATGACTCACGAACATGGGACAGAAGTCAGAAGAGCAGTTGCCTCTGTAGATGGGACCCTCCTGACTAGGAAGGGGCATGAGGGAGCCTTCCAGCAAGCTGAGGTCTCTCTTAAGAAAGCGTATACACATATCTAAAAATTCACAAGCTGTACAGCTAAAATGTGCACACTTTCCTGTATATAAATTTAAAATTTAATTTTAAAAAAGAAGAAGAAGAAAAACTACTGAGTTCCTCCTGGAGATTTTTCCTTAAAAATCACTGAAACCACAGAATTTTAGTTAAAATTCTCCTTTACTTTATATCTTGATAAACTGTAAACTGAGTGCACAGGAATGCATCAAAACTGAAAGGTTTTGAAAATTGCAGAAATGTTACATCGCTTCACACTCAGCAGCAAAACTAGAGTCAGCACCCAGAAGCCTTTTCTCATCTGTGGTTCCTTTCATTCCACCAAGGACTTAACAGCACCATTAATCAGAGCTCACCAAGGCAATAAAACCCAGAGACACAGCCTCATTGTGATAAAACAACACGAAAGCATGGTGATGAATAGGTGTTCCACAAAAAACATTGCTAATTAACAAATCTACAAGGAAATACATAATTTTTATGACAATAACAAATTCACCAACGAATGGCCAGGAAAAAGAGGGGAATTAAAATAACCTTCAGAAGCGACACAGATAAGGAGACGCCCATGCCTGGTTTCCCAACCTAGCCTTGTCCCTGCTGATGTGTGGACAGGTCACGCACTATCCCATCAACCTGAGAAGAATCTCCTGAAGACACGCACAGGCACATACTCTCCACCCAGGCGTGTGCCAAGGAGCCCCTCTTCTGAGGTCCGATAGGATTATCGCCACCACCACTCTTAGCCCTCACTCTTCAGTTCTCTCGCCAGCACATATTACTCTGACACTATACTGCACACTTATTTATTTATTTTTTAAAGATTTTATTGGGGAATTAGGGGAGGGGAACAGCATTGGGGAGTCGGGGAAGGGGAATAGACAAGTTGCTGTCCTTTTGTTCTTCAGTCTAGTTGCGGAGGACGTTGCTTTACTGGCCCATGTTGGTATCGCCATTGCGCTCTTCTGAATGAGGCAGATCTGTCGCCGGCCTCTGGGTGTCGCTCACCACGGCTATTGGCAGCTCACGCTGGCTGCCAGCTGTTTGTGCTGGCTGCCGGCCACTCACTGTAGCCTATGGCAGCCCACTGCAGCAGGGGCTGCAGCCCACACCATCGCTAGGGCTCACACAGCCCAGCTCCAGGTGGAGCTGTTGTTAGCTGTAGAGGGCAGTGTCACTGGCCCTCATATGTGGGATCCGAACCGGGGCTGCTGGCATCCCCAAACCAGCTCTTAACCAATGCGCCACTCGGCTGTCCCCACGCTTATTTATTCTTTATCTTCCTCGCTAGCAGATAATCTCCCTAAGCGTGAGGACTTTTATGTCTTGTTAACTATGCTGTATCCCCAGAATCTAAAATAACGTCTGGCACATAGTAGGGGCTCAGTGCATATTTGCTGCTTACATGCCTACATGCATCCATTCGTGAACTGAATTAATTCATGAACAAATAATTTCCGTTTTCCCTTTGTCTCCTCATGGCCCTGGCTACTCTGTAGGACTGGGTCACCTGCTAAAGGTGAGATGCCATCAACAGAGTAGCAGGCACCATACCCAGGAGATGGTGTCACAGAAGAAGCCACCTGTCGCCTTTCCGTCAGGTTTTCTTAGGACACCCGTGTCCTCCTGCCACTCCTTTAATTTCCTGCAGGGAAACTTCCACTAAGTACTATTTCTGAGGAGCATTACTCAAGAGACTGAGGACAAAACTAGGTTGTCATTTAAAGTTGGGGAAAAAATTCAAACTGATCTTGAAAAACTGGGTTTCTTCCAAAAATCTGAATGCCATGAATTAGGGATATGCAGAAAATGTCACAAAACTTAGAAATACAAATTAATGGAAAACCATAATCAAGACAAAACTTATTTTAAAAGCCCTCTGGTGAAAGTACTAAGAAATAGAATATATTATCAGCAATATAATTATAAAAACTAATACTTGATTATATTAACAATGCTTATAGATACTTAACCATTGCCTGCATACTTAATCAGACCAACTGATTCCAGCAAGACCAAGTACCTCCACATTATGAGAGGTACATATATTTCCAATAATTTTTATTAGTAGTATTTTAACATTTTTAACATTAAAGCAAACCTATGAAAAGAAGCTTTTGAAAGTATTTTAAATTTTATTTTACTTGTTATCCAAAATGTGCAAAGGACCATGTCTTATTTACCTATGCACCCCCAAAACCTACCACAGTAATTGGAACATGCTAGGAATTAAATGTTTACACCATTGTTTCAATAGAACAGTCACACTTCTCCACAGCCACGGAGAAAAAGACATGGGAGCCATTCCAAGTGTACAATTTTGAACTATTTCTAGAATAGAAAGACTGTCACAGAAAAGTGCGTGTGTGTGTGTGTGTATATACACACATACATACATACATACATATATATATATATACAGTATTTATAGACCAACACAAATAGATTCCCTACTTTTACATATTCTTAAAGGCAGAGTTATGCTCTGGATAAATAATCATGTACATAATATAAATTTTTTACTGTTATAACTAACTCCTAACTAGAAGAAAATCAAATACTTTTTAATCATGCAAGCAGTTCCCTAAAATTACTTGGCATATTAAATGAATTACCGCAGCCCAAACGCCAACTTTCCCTGTTTAGACTGGTCATCAATAGTGAGTATTGTTCACTTGTCAAGTCGTTGCTAGGAGGTCATAAAGCTTGAGGCTCCTCAGGTTTCATGGAAAAAGCAGACCTGAGATACAACAACTGAAGACAAATGGCGCCCACAACAAGATGATTCCTATCACATGAGCTTTGCACTCACTAAAATGTGCTTAACTTGGAGGTAAATTTCTCAACACACTCAGGAAATTAAAAGCAGCTTTTACTTATAAAAAAACAACTGTCGAGAGCTTTTGACATCATTTGAATTTTCCCTTTGCTTCGCGTCACAAGTTGCAAGAACACTATTTTCTTTCTGAGTAGTTTTCCACCATTTGGCATCAACTTCTCTCTCCAGCTGTTCTTCAGAACAGTCAAGTCAGCTGCTCACTCATTCACGCATGTTCACTGGGCATCCCTCCATCCCAGGCGCTCTGCTGGGCACTGTGGATTTCCTCTGACTCTGGCGCTCTGGTTTTATAAGTTGGTGTAAGAGCACAAAGTATGCTACACATGATGGGAGTCTAATAAAGGGAATTTTTCAGAAGGAGAGATCTACTCTAATAATAAGCAGCAAGCTCCATCTATCACCAGAGTAAAAACCCAGCAACATCCATAGTTCCTTAGTCTGAAGTTCTAAGTAAAGCAGTTAAGAAATACACATATAGGGCCAGCCGAGTGGCACATTGGTTAAGCGCTGGTTTTGGGATGCCAGCGGCCCCGGTTCGGATCCCACATGAGGGCCAGTGACACTGCCCTCTACAGCTAACAACAGCTCCACCTGGAGCTGGGCTGTGCGAGCCCCGGTGATGGTGTGGGCTGCAGCCCCTGCTGCAGTGGGCTGCCATAGGCTACAGTGAGTGGCCGGCAGTCAGCGTGAGCTGCCAATAGCCGTGGTGAGCGACCATCCAGAGGCCGGCGACCGATCTGCCTCATCCGGGAAGAGCGCAATGACGATACCAACAGTGAAGCAACATCCTCCGCAACCAAACTGAAGAACAAAAAGACAGCAACTTGTCTGTTCCCCTTTCCCGATTCCCCAACGCTGTTCCCCTCCGCCAATTCCCCAATAAAATCTTCAAAAAAAAAAAAAAAATACACATATAAATCTTCAATTGGGCCGGCCAAGTGGCACGGTGGGTAAGAGCTGGTTTGGGGACGCCAGCGGCCCCGGTTCCGATCCCACATATGAGGGCCAGTAACACTGCCCTCCACAGCTAACAACATCGCTGTGAGCCCTGGCGATGGTGTGGGCTGCAGCCCCTCCTGCAGTGGGCTGCCAAAGGCTACAGTGAGTGGCCGGCAGCCAGCGTGAGCTGCCAAGAGCCGCAGTGAGCGACCATCCAGTGGCCAGCGACCAATCTGCCTCATCTGGGAAGAGTTCAATGAGAATACCAACATGGGCCAGTGAAGCAACATCCTCCGCAACTAGACTGAAGAACAAAATGACAGCAACTTGTCTGTTCCCCTTCCCCAATTCCCCAACGCTGTTCCCCTCCCCCAATTCCCCAATAAAATCGTTAAAAAAAAAATCTTCAACGAATACCTTTTATAGATTTTATGTGGTTCAAAAGTAATTTAAAGACTGAAATTACAGGCTGATGAACCAAACTGAAAGGTGTTGAATATTTCTTTTTTCCTTTGAAAGGACTAATTCTAATATTAAAATTTAAAACGTGTGATCTTTTGATTCAAATATTTGAATTCAAATGGAAATATAAAACAAGGAAAAATATAATTTCATTTGCAGATGCTGGCTGGATGGCCAGAAGTATCACTAATTCGCCCTTGACCTCAGTGATTTGCCCTTGACCTCAGTATCTCTGATGATTCCTAATGCTTTATCATCTGCATCCTAGCAACTAAAGTTTAGTCACTGATTACTTAAGCCAAGCACCTTTTACCTTTATTTAATCCTCACAACAAACCCCATTGTACTACTGTCCCCCCTTATTTACAAACAAGGAACCCGACATGAAGAAAGCTGAGGAATCAGGAACTTGCTCAAAGCCACACACAGGTGGGAAGCGGGGAAGCTGAGATCTAAGGCTGGAATGTCTGGTTGGAGTTCACACTGTCACCTTTGATGCTACTTGGCTTTCCTGTTATCAACACTCTTATCCAAAATGCATGGAACTACAAACATAACAAGCTGTTTGGTAGTACTGGTATCACCTTCACACCATTCAATCCAAATAATTTATCACTGGGCACATCTGTCCTTATGCAGGTGGTTAATCAAAAATCAACATCCATTCCATGCCAAACATTCCATTTGACACCTGACATTCCATTTCACTCTCTCATTCCTCAGCTTTCAGAAAACAATGTAAGTTTATACATATTAACTATAATAGTTATTGCTATACTAAGTTACACCTTAACTAGCAGTCAATTATCAAGGTACTCTAGAATTTCAGACATTCAAAGATAAAGCGCCAAAAGAAAGGAGTAAAAGTTAAAGTGAGAAATCAAACAGGCATTTCCTAATGCTTATGTCCCCACTCACCAGAGTCCCTCAAGGTCCTTTAGCCTCTCTTCTCCTGACTGTGACATACTAAGAAGAAACCTGGCACTCTAGTGTCCACAACAATTACTATCACTGCCATTCCTCCCTGACACCTGGCACTGCTTCTCCTTAATGCTTACCCCCTGCTGACCTGCACTGCAATTTACTCATTTATTAGGCTCATTGTTTAATGCCTCTCTCTGACTGCTCCCCTCGCACACCAGAAAGGGAGTGCCAACAGAAAGAGAGGTCTTCACCTGACTTACTCATTTGCTAACTGTACCAACTGCCTCTTTTGAACAGGACCTTGCACATACTATGTGGTCAATAAATATTTTAACAAACACATTAAAAAACTACAAATTAGAAAGGGAAGGAATGCTAAAACTAGACAAAAGAACACAGCAAAAATTGACAGCAAAAACGAGAAAGGAAAAAAGATTAAAGAAGAGTAACTTTAAAGAAAAAAGCAGCAGCCAGAGGGCATGTGGCACACGGAAATACAGGACAGGACATTATAACAGCCGAGTCAGGACTCGGTTTGAGAAGGCAGGAAGAACACTACGTTAGAAAAAGGCTGTCATTTTACCTGATTTGAGAACATACATTCTTAGCAATAAAGATGTTGCAATTATCTGGAAAATTTGCTTATGTTCATTTACTGACATCAGTGATTCTATACGAATTATTTAGGCCCACTGTAACTTTTTCATACAGTAATACAAGACTCAGTGTAAAAAGCACTGAACTTATTATAAACATTACTCTGCCACTAATCACCCACGTTATCTTGGACAAATTAATTCTCGAAATAAAAGAAATTAATCTATATGATCACTTGTCTCTAAGGCTCTATGATGCTATGATTTTCTGATCCGAAACAAGTTTCAACAAGTTTCTGGAAATTACAGACCAAAATAAACTGCAAGGAAAAAATGTTCCCAGTGCTACCTTTACCTCAACCTCTTTGCATCTCCCCCAAAACTAACATTATGCTGGGGATGCAAGAGTGCCTCTGCTCTCATTTATTCCAGTAAATGATAGGTAACTGAACTACTGTTAGTAACCAGTGTCTTACAACACACCTGAAGACAGACTACAATCCAAAAGTGCCCTGATTTAGAAGTTGCTCATAGAAGTGGCCTTTTTGATTGAATTGCACAAATAACTGCCTAATCACTCTACTTTATTCAAGTAATATATGACAGCTATTTATGAACTAGCACATGCCTATACATTAGTGTCTGGCCTGTTTGCATAACTGATGGAAAATGTCAGTCTGATGCAGTGAATAATTTTCTAAACTAAGCTATTATTTTCATATACACTGAGTTAAGCCTAGTAAGAGGGAAAAATGAGGCCGAAAGCTTCTGTAAGTTCAGATCCAGAAAATATTTAAATCTCTAACAAGCGAAGAATCATTTGCTAATTATCACACTCAATTACTTGTAATAAATGGCAGCAGAAAAGCATTTATCCCTATTAGGCCGTGAATACGGAACTCACACATCCCACAGCACGGAGGACCCCGGCCAGGAGCAGACACCAGGCCTGGCTGGACCCAGGGCGCCGCCTGGTGGCCACAATGAGACAGAATATTCATTTCTCCACGAGGTCAGAGGGACTGTCGTGACTTTCTCCCTTTTTCGTGACATTTACTATCTAATCATAGATGCTGGAATATAAAGTAACTTTCCCCAAAGTAAGTGTCCATCCAAAGTGGAGATCTCCCTAACATTTGAGTCTCATTGAAAGGTCTTTTCCGTGAAAGCAGAGTAGCCTGAAATAACCTCAATCATTGTAAATTCTACGTTTATACAAAATCACCTAATGGAATCAGAGAAAAAAGTACTCATAGATAAAATGGCATAACTTCAGGAACTTGTTTTTAGATAATCCAACAAGCTGCAAGGCGGAACGAGGCTCCGTGCCGCCAGCACTGAAGCTGCGATGGGCACAGGGGTTCGCCGTGCCATCGTTACCCTGCCAATGCTTCAACTGTCAAGTTTCAAGCTTTTTTAAAGTAAAAATATATCATTCAGATCTACTTTTTAATCCTAGGGTTGTCTTTCAAATATGTGAACTCCTTTAAAAAGGAAAAGGCTTTTAATCTAAAACTGCTCTAAAAAAACAAAGTTTATTAGTTGTTTGGTTTTTTTTTTTAAAAAAAAGAAGCCTTTTAAATATTCCTTTAAAAAACTAAATGGTAAGTAACATTGTGAACATCAAGCAAGTAGAGAAAAACTGTCCTGATGATGTCCGATTGGGAGCCTGTGACCTGGCAGGGCATTTCCACAGTCTCCCCCATGAATCCAAACTGCGCTGTGTTCATCTGAACAGAAGCAAGATGATGGGCCCTGTCGTCTCTGCCAGAAGAGCAGCTCTAGCAGGTGAGAGACTATTTTCACCTTCCACGATTGTTTTCTTGTTCCTAACTCATGAATGTGTGACACAGCAGAAGGCAAAATGAAAACATGGAACAGGTAGGTGACGATGAGTCTGAGAGCCTTACTCTGTTTAATTAGGGAGCGGCAAGCTAACAAAAGGAAATTCTCTTGTCATACAGATGTTTAACAGAAGCTTATTAAAAGCAGGCAGGTGTCCAGTGCAGATAAGAGAGCCATGGGACAAACAGTCCAAGGCAGTGGAAAGAGAATAAGGTCAGAGGAGTCACTCCAGCCCAGGGCAAGAGCTGCCCAGCCCCAAGGGTCATAGGCAACGAAGAGGGGTGCATACCAATGTCCGTTAATAGGAGACTGCCTGAATAAACTACAGTGTGTCCACTCAAGGGACAATACGTGGCTGAACAAAACACAAAAAATTGGGAGGCTCTCTATGATATATGAGAGTAATGCCTAGGATATGATTTCAGGGGAAAAGGGTACCAAAGAGTATATCCAGAATGTTTCTCTTGGCTTAAGACAGGAGTAAAAGTAAGATTATGCATACGTATTTACTTATTTTTGCAAAAGCAAACAAAACCCCCAGAAGGAAAACTCAGATGATGATCAAAATGGTTTTTAACAGAGCGCAAGGAAGAGGGTGGAGCAGATATGGAAGGAAACTTCTCCGAATGTCTCTCTTTTTATATAGTTTTGACTTTTCAACCACATAAATGTATTACCTATTAATAAACTCAAATTAAATTAAAAAGCAAACTCCAAAACTGAAAACAAACAGAAACAAATGAATGTAAGTCAATTTGGTAACATAACCATGAAAGAGAAAAAAATTATTCCACATGACTTCTGAACACAGTACTCTGATGGGACAACTGAGTGAAGTATATTCTAGCAACAAAAGAGAATCACAGAAAAATAATAAACATCATTCATCAGTCGTCATTAGTATTGTTATTGATATTGTAATGACACTGTAACATTAAGTCTATTTTATGTATATCACAGTATTAAGCAAATTCATAAATATGCTAATGTGACCAAGAAACACAAAAAAAGAATCAAGTATAAAAATCAGAAAAGTTAAGACCACCCCATAGGTTAAATTTGAATTGACAATATCAACATAAACTCATACTACCCAACCGGTCTTGCTCCTCAGATTTAATTGCCATTATAAGGAACCAGGGCTTCTTGGAAAAATGCTGCCAGGTACCAATACCAGGCTAGGAAATGCACTAGATGAGACTGGGGTACCTTTCTGTTCCAGAAAGCAGGAAGGCTCCCAATACTAAAAGGAGCCCATCGAAAGGACAGGAAATATCCTGAAGGATTTTGCACTGGCCAAATTCAGGACAATTGGATCATCAAAAATAATGGCAGTGATTATAAAGTACTGAACAACAACAAAAAAATCCATGAGTTTCACAATGATAGTAAAAAACAGGAGAGATACTATTTGCCACCAACTCCTTACTCTAAAATCTGTAATTAAAGGGAAAGAATTTTGCATTTATCCTTGCCTTTTTAGGAGAAACTGGGGTTCATCCTTACCTGAATCAGAAAATCTCCCCCTGCCTTTTTTTTAAACAAAGAATGGCTATTAATAAATGTATTCAAAAAAAAAAAAAGAAAGAAAAAAAAGCTAAACAAATCACTATTCCACAACCACTACTGGAATGCCTGATCCGAAGATTATCAGTGGACACTAAAACCATGAGGCGACAGGCTGCTGAGGAAAGGGACAGTCATCAGTGCTGAAGGACCTCTCCACAGATTACTTGCCAATCACAAATGGAAAGTCTTTTTTCCTTACCAGAAAGACCTCTGGAGGTCACCAGCTAAACATAGTGTTCAAACTCAGCATCCTCAATACTGGGACAACCCATGAATATGTACCTTCTGACATAATATGATATACACAAAATCACTGATGAAGCATATTTCCCCAAATTATTTAACTTGAATCTAATAAAGACTTAATTATCGGTCTACAAGAAATATGGGCAGCAAATGAGACAAGGAGGAAAGGTTCGGACAAATACAGAATGTGGGACATTCTATAAGACAAGTGGCCTGGACATTCAGAAGCCAATGTCATGTGCTACTTTAGTAGCAATGAGCCCAACTAGTGTTTTGATTTAGGCACAAAAATACCATTCTCCACTAAAAGAAACTAGGACTCCTAAGAGAAAGGGCTGATTCCAAATCTGGAAGAAAAATATGACATTAGTCTGGAACATCTTGTGCCAGATAAAAAGAATAAAGACTAATGGGGTCATATCAAAAGAATGTAGAAGCTTGCATGAGGGGAACCCCACTGGCTAAATTTGGGACAATTGAAGCATTAAAAAGAAACAATAGCAATGGATTATAATGAAAAGAATTTTATATCCATGAGCCCATCAATAGTGATACCAAAAGGAAAAAAAAAAAAGATGAGGGAGAGGGTGGTGAATGGAGAGATAAAGCTCTTCTTTACAAAAGCAATTCGCGATAACAAATGTAGAAGAGAATTATACGATTAGATAAATCACCATTTTGCAGACCCTTCCACCTTCGCAAACTGATTCAGGCAAGGAACATCAAATGATGCTAAACCGATTAAATGATAGGTTGTTGGGGAACAGATCAGTCAAACTATCTCAAAAATATCATCCCACAGATTTTTTTGTTTGTTTGTTTGTTTTTGAGGGCAGTATCATTGGCCCTCATATGTGGGACGCCGCTGGCGTCCCAAGCCAGTGCTTAACCAATGCGCCACTCAGCCAGCCCAGATTATTTTTAAATAATAAGGGAATAACGTGCCTTTACAATGGAAAAATCAAATCACAACAGTGAAAATGTCTCGTGATAAAGAGATGTGATGGCTTCCATCCAACCAAGTGAGCAGACCTAGCATCACAATAATGGACAAGCTGACATCACGTGTTGCCCGACATGATACAGCAGAACAAAAGAAGACTGGCACGACCCCTAGAGGAAAGTATTTGGCAATGGCCAAAGGCTGGGTATCTGCATACTGTTTGCCACAGCGATTCTGTCCTAGGTATATACCCACCGGAAATGTGCTCCTTTTACCAAATTCAGGTGCAAAGATGTACACGTGCAGCTTGCTCACAGCAGCCTCAAATTCCCATCAACAGTGGAAACAGAGAAATTACGGTATGTTACTTAAGTAGAACACTATACAATGAGGTTGAACAATCCACACAACGTGAAATAATGGTGATGAACTGTACTAACATAATGCTGGGCGATAGAAACCACAAGCAAGAGACACATATATGCTCCTGCTTATGTACAGTATAAAGGCCAAACTTTCATACTCCTACAAGTCAAGGGGGCACTGGCAGTGATTGAAAAAGGGGGAGGGGGAGGGTTTCTCAGAGGCGAGCAGTCGTCAATTTTTTGTTCTGAGAGGTGGTTACAAAAATGAGTTCAATTCATGAAAATTCATCTATCTGAACAATTAATGTGTGTTTCTGTATGAAACACTATACTTACTAAAAAGATCTTTTTTCTAAGTACACATCACCTACACCTAAAAATTTAAGCTGAATCTAATCACTAGGAAACGCTCAAATTCTGAATATAGGACTGTCTAGAGATAATTGGCCTCTTAAAAAATATCAGTCAGAGCCGGCTGAGTGGCGCAGTGGTTAAGCGCTGGCTTGGGAAGCCAGCGGCCCTGGTTCGGGTCCCACATATGAGGGCCAGTGACACTGCCCTCAAAAAAAAAATATATATATATACCAGTCATTAGAAACAAAAAAAATCAAAAAGGATTAAAGAAAGTTAACAGCCATCTAAAAACAGCATAAACATAACAGTTCATGCAATGCACAAATTTTGACTGAATCATTTTTTTTAAGCTTTAAAAGGTATTTTTGGTATAACTAACAGTTTGTTAATTTTTTAGGAATGTTAACCATTATGGTTAGGTAGGAGTATACTTTTTCTTAGGAGAAGCATGGTTAGTATTAACAGGTCAAGTGTTATACACAACTAACAATGGTCCGGGTGAAAAAAAAAGAAAAAGATAAAGCAAACCTGACGAAGTTAACAAATGATGAAACTCAGTGACCATTTTCTGGGTGTTCACTGTATTCTTTCAACTTTTCTGTTTATAAATTTCCAGTTTCAAAGTATAAAGTTGAGAAAAACTTCACAAATATCACAAAAAACTTTAAAATATCACAAAAAATAATTAAAAATGAAAGCTGTTCTAGAATTTTAAAAATACATAAAATGTAACTAAATATAACACATGAACATGAATTGTAAACTAATTTTTTTTTAAATGAAAAAAATGTAAGTAAGGACCAGATATTAGATGGTATTTAAAATCATTAATTTTCTTATGGGTGAGAATGACACTGGATTTTGAAGCAGCACATCTTTCTTTTCAAAGATGTATGCTAAAGAATTTAGGAGTAAAATGTCATAATGTGTACTGGAAAATAAAATGATTCACACGCAAAAATGTTAAAGCCAACATGGAAACATTAACCACTGTTAAACGTAGGTGATGGATATACAAGTGATCAGCGTACTATTCTTTCCATTTTCCTTTATGTTTAAAAGTCTATAATAAAATTTGGAACACAATTTAGTCAATGCCTCGAAAGTGTGATGAAATTACTGGGTTTATGGCTACAGTCTGTTTTTCAAAGTATAAAAGAGCTGAGATCAATTTTAATTATTCTAAGGAACCAAAGGCACTAATAAACATTATTAGATAATGGTATGGTCCATAATACTGCATCAATAAAATGTCAGCTAAAATCCCATTTTATATAATATGGAATTACTGGTATTTTCAAAAACAAAGATTCTTAAATGCTAGCTTTATATTGTATTATACAAAAGGTAGGTCACAAGTAAATCTCATTTTATTTTATTTATATTGTATTATTTTCTGAAAATTTGATATCTACCTGCACGATGGGAAACAGTAATGGAAACACACTGGAGTAATTTATGAAGTCCTATACAATCTCACTATCTTCAATTATGTGCTACTTTTCTAAAGATGTTGGTAAAAAGAACTGACTTGTTATTTTGGATATCACAGCAATCTATATTTATCTTTTCATCAAATCTCTCAAAAACTAACCTACTTTTTGGGGATTTTTAATGATTATTTTATGGTTACCATGAGAGTCAAAATGGATTTTATGTACTGATACGGCTGCTTCAAGATCCCAACTTAAATAACTGACTGTTGTTTAAATGTTTTACAACAGCAAAAAATGTATTTTCTTGAACATAATTACATTAGTTTTGCCCATTATAGTAACAAAACCACACCACAATGAGGGGCTGCACGGAGCCCCTAGAGCAAGTCAGGAGAACACTTACATTTTTCAAAGGGGAACTTTTTTGGCTTTTCTTTCTGCCTCTGAGTACAGAACATTGGCCATTTATTTACTCATATACAAAACTAGTCAGGTACCAGGTGAAATCACCTTTTACTCTGTGACAAGACTTAGGTTCCTTCAATATAAGATGCCACACTTCAAGCAGGGAAGCAGAGTAGTGCATCCAAACCAGTCTCTCTAGGCAGCCAGCGCCCCACCGTGGCGTGTTTACTCTCTACCTGTAAGCTGTGGTCTGCCGAGCAGAGTAAGCACTTCTAGGATGAAAACACAGCAGGTGAAAAGACCTCATCTGAAGCCACAACCACCACCTTACACAGAAATGTGGCCAGGGCAGCTCCCAGGCTCCAGACTCCCTAATGGCGAGCCCAGATTTAATTCCTTCACCTAGAGGATCAGAGGCGCGGCTCCTGACCACTGCCCTGCTCAGAAGGCTCCACAGCTCCTCATCTGGTTGCTGCCGCATGTCTCATCACTCAGTCTCCCACACAACCCTGCCACCAAAGTGACACTCAGTGCCAGGCAGGATTCTGGAATGTCCAACATTATTGAAAAACCCACTCCACTCTTCTTAAAACGTACAGTTGAGATAAGGACCTTCCTCCGCCTGAGCTGTTGGGTGAGGCTTGTGATCACATGACAGCCATGGACAAATACGCGTGTACATACACGCATAAAAACACAGAGAGAAACGCCTCTCTCTCACCACCCCCCACACAGATACCACATAGGTGTTACTTACATTTTCAAAAAGAATCAACAGAAGGAAACAAAATTAATTCCAAGATAAATGACTTACTTTCTTTAAAAAATCCTACCAAATACAAGATGGAAATCTGTTCTAAATTAAAAGACGTTTAAGGGCCGGTCAAGTGGCTCAGGTGGTAAAGAGCTCGCTCAAGAGTGCGAGCTGAGCTCTGAGCAACAGCAGTTCGATGCCCAGCCTGAGCTGAGCTGCCGCTGAGCTACCAACAGGTGGCAGGATGGCTCAGCTAAAAATAAATAAGTAAATAAAAATAAAAGGTGTTTAAGAGCACATCAACCAAATATGATGTGTATAGACCTTACGTAGATCCTGACTCAAACAAGCCAACAGTAAAAAGACATTTTTAAGAGAATTAAAGAAAATGGAACATGTACTATTTGATTGGGTATTAGATACATAATTACTGTTAAGCTTGCTGAGAGTGGTTATGGCAATATTTTTTAAGTTTTTAATTTTTAATTTAGAGCAGATTTCCATTTTATAAACAGTGTTTACTTATTATGTATCTAAAGGATCGGCTGAGTGGCGTGGTGGTTAAGCGCTGGTTTGGGAAGCCAGCGGCCCCGGTTCGGGTCCCACATATGAGGGCCAGTGACACTGCCCTAAAAAAAAAAAAAAAGAAACGAGGTCATTTGTCTTCCAGAATTGCCCAGGTGTCAATTTAATATATTCCTTTATCCTTCATATAGTTTGTGAACTGGCTATATCTAGAAGCTTATAGATTCAGGTTCAATTTCTTAAGTAAGAATGTTCCACAGGTGACACCTTGTACTTCCTACATATAGTCCTGTTGCTGAGAAAGCTCTTTTCCCTTTTTGGCCTGCCAAACACTCACTCATCCTTTTGGACTTGGCTCAGATGTCACCTCCTTCAGAAAACCTCCCTCACCTTCAGTTCCACGCTAAGCTGGCTTTCTGCAATGCACTGGCCTTGCTCACCTGTCTGTCTCCCAATTACACTATAAGCACCTTTAGCATGAACTAAGTCTGCAGCAAGGGCCTCCACAGATGCCTGATGCTAAGAGGGAAGTCCTGGGAAAGTGATCTTTACTTTACCCAGTAAATATGCCGGGCCATGTCAGTGTGTTTTGGCCCAACTATCCACACCTGGTAAGCAAGAGTGCACAGAGCCAGAACCTCCACGGTAGCAGGAAAGAGTAATGTTCAGAAAGGAGTAAGACCGCCGAGAATACCTAAGGGGGCTTCTAGCCCTGGCAGAATCCTCTCTGCCAGCTGCGTGTCTGAACCGGGCACTTGGGGAAGCGCTTCTCCAAGCACTTGCATCGCCTGGAGACCAAGCTCAAAATGCAGATACGGATTCAGGTCTGAAGTGGGGCCTGCGAGTCTGCATTCCGAATGCTGCTGGTCTGCACACCTCATTTTAACTAGCAAGGCTCGGGGAGACGGGAAGCCAGCCCTCTCTTAGGAAAGATGCAGCGCTAACTCCTGCCTTATTAATCACCTCTTTTAAGCTACCACATTCTTTAAAAAAAAGAAAAAAAAAATCAAAGCTTTAATTCTTCTGCATCTGTGGGTATCTTTCTTCCAACACATCACTGTCCCACTGTGACAACTATGCAACCTCTTACTGTTCTAAATATCTCCAGCCTAAAAACCATAGGCCCTCGATAAATGCTTGTTAAATGATGTGATGTATAATCTCAACATATGTAATTCTTTCTCACCACTTCTTAAGATATATGTTTATTTGTCTGTCTTTCCTATTTGATTATCAATCCCTTGAAGAGAGACTCCTCCCTGTGCACTCACATGAAGGTTGACCCATGAGGAGCACTCAGTGCTGTCTGCTGATTCAGCCCAGCGACTTCACACATCAACACACCACTTTCAGCCTCCTGGGCAGATCACAGAACAAGAACACTGCATTGTTTCTAAGGATTTAAAATGCTCACATGTGGCCAGCCGAGTGGCTCAGTTGGTTAAGTGAGAGCTGAGCTCTGAGCAACAGCAGTTCGATGCCCAGCCCGAGCTGAGCTGCCAACAGGTGGCAGGATGGCTCAACAAAAATAAATAAATAAATAAATAAATAAAAATAAAATAAAATGCTCACAAGTATGACTCATTCTCACACTCAGTAATACACACTGAAGGTAGAGAGCAATATACACTCCATTTAATGTATAAAAACATGGCATTAAGAAAGTTGTGCTATGCTTCTTCACAGACAACCTCATCCACATAGGAAAAACGAGTAACGACAGGTACCTCGGTCTTCCCGCATTCATCAGGCGGATCCTGGTGTATGGCCATTTGATACTTGACATATAAAGAAAATGACTGGCTGAAGGACGAGTTGAACTCTGGGTCCTCAAAGGAGACAGGCACTAACCTCACCTTCAGAGCAAGGAAAATACAAGCAAATGCTATTGAAACACCTCTACCCGATGATCCGCTTCTGAAGGTGAGGCTAGAGTAAGATCTTCACAAATCCACTTCCAAAGCTCAGCACTGGAATTGTTCATGAATGAATAAGCCCTGAACGGGCAGACTGGCCCAGAGCCTGAAGCACTAACCGTATAGTAATAGATATGAAAATCGTAACCCACGAGGGCCAAGATCATTTATTCTCCTTTTACCCTGGCATTTTCTCTTCCCGCCTATTGCGGTTTTCTGCACACCTAAGTCAGTATTGTTGGGAATGGCCGCTGCTTTTGTCTCCACCACAGGCTGTGCTGTAAGCTTTTTTCCCTTCCAGGTTTTTCCTGGGTAGTTTGACTAATACAGTTATAAGCAAATGAGAACTCCCGTTAAAGCATCCTACTGTCTAATTTTTCTAGTTCCACTCACTTGTGTATGCAACAGAGTAAGTTGGCTGTTATGAACCCTTTCTACATATGACTTTAAAATGAGGATTAGCGTATTTAACCACGTTGTGCAAAGTATGTTTATCATAAAAAATAATTTTTCTTTTGCTTTTTTTCTCATAAATGTTTTTACTTAGAGCTCTATTTATCACTTTTAGATAAATGCATCTATCTAAACATAGTGATTTCAAATAAAGGTGGTTCACTTTACATGTTACTTTCCCACTTTGAAATGATACATGATGGCCACTTAACATGGCATTGGGTAAAATCTGCACTTTCAGAATGTCCATTCCTCCACAGACTCTCTCTCTTTGCAGATAGGCTGCAAATCAAGTATAAACAAAATGTACCACAAATAAACCAAGAATCCATACAGTGATAGCAAGTGGAAGGGAAAGTTCCGTTTGCACAGAAAAATTACACTTGGCCTGCTGACCTGGCTTACAGTTGGCTTATCAGGTGGGTGCTTGTGAATAACCATCTGGTAACGTTTATAGACCTGGTACGACTCCAGCATTGTGGCTTTGAACTGAGAACTTGGTGGAGATGATCTCACCACCCTCACCTTCAGAAGAAGTTAAGAAACAATGCCCATTAATTCATTTATTTATCCCACATAATATGCATTAACAGTAACTCCCACCAAAAAAGAACCAGAAGTTTCAACACAAATACAAAAGCATAAATATAGAATATTTAACGCTAAAATCAATCAGTTAATAAAGTTATTTCTCCAACTTATTGACTCATTATGAAGGCAGAGGATCCTGTCTAAGTTCTAAGACTAGTTAGATTCTATGATAGAATTATGTAAGCCTGACTCTGTTGTAAAATGACAGAACACTTATAGCTCTCAAGGTACAAACACGAATTAAATACTCTTTAATCTTAGTTGTGTGCAACTCACCTTCAGTAAATCAGTCAGAAAGACCAAAAATGTGAATATATGTTTTGGACCCCCTTATATGCATTATTGCTAATGCTAAATTTACAACTTTTTTTGAAGTATAAAAGACAACAAAGTGTACCTATTTCATAGCATAGTTAAGAATGAAGACTCTAAAGTCAGAATTCCTTTACTGAAATCTTAATGTTACCGGGCCGGCCGAGTGGCTCAGCTGGTTAAGAGCTGGCTCAAGAGAGGAAGCTGAGCTCTGAGCAACAGCAGTTCGATGCCCAGCCCAAGCTGAGCTGCCATTGAGCTGCCAACAGGTGGCAGGATGGCTCAGCTAAATAAATAAATAAATAAATAAATAAATTTTAAAAAAATAAAAAAAAAATCTTTATGTTACCATTTTAGTCAAGTATATAAATTAACCCTCTCTGCCTTAGTTTACTCATATGTGAAATGAGGATGAATTAAAAACAGTAACTGCACTCAACAGGCTAACAGTTATTTTAAAATTAATTATTTACTAACCAATTAAAATGTGTCAGCAAAACAGAATAAAACAGAAAATCAAATGGAATATAATAAAAACACGTAATTGGAAACTGTGTTCGCCTTGAGAAGTAATTCTTCTGTGAAGAAAGAGTGACACCCAGTGGACAACCAACCTTTATGCATCTTCCGTATCATTATACTAAAAAAGAAAAGCTGCCTACTATAGAGCTGTTACACTAGGTGTGCCTGGTGCCCTGAATACATTACTATTTATGATCAAAAGGTAAAAGGACTCCTCACAAAATATTGTATGTAGCGTGATAATTCTCCTTACAATTTGGGAAGGAGAAAGTAAATACCAAAATCACAGTAGCCAAGGAATTATAACAAAGTTATTAAAACTTACGTCTGATAATATATATTCTCCTAATGTTTAGACTGTGTCAAAGTTAATTTTTAATATCAAGTCTTTAGTGATAAGTGATGTTCTTAGACTATAACAAGTTGTAAATTCAAAGGCTGACCAATTACTAATCGGGTGTGAGAATATGATAAAATCATTATGGCTAATGTTTTAGAAAAAAATTTAAAAATATCAACGAATGCTGAAAAATCTAGACTTAATCTGGATTATAAATCAATTTGGGAAAAATAACAGGAATACTCTAAAAGTATAATACTTTTATTGGTTTGGGGAAATCAATGAGAGAGGTTTATAGGAGTACAATTTAGTACTGTTCAGTTAATTCCTAACTGCTGGCTTGCATATGTAATACTATTGATTGCTTTGAACAAGATCAGAATATTAGAAAAGATAAAACAGTGATATATTTTTTTCACTATCTAAACAAAAACTGCTAAAAATGAAATTTAAATAGTATTTTTCTTTTTGACACTAACTACTTAATTTCAATCAAGGGATACAAGAAGCCAGAGTACCTTCCACATTATAACCAGCTAAAACTGGAATTGTTTTCGTAACTTTAGTTAAACTGCCTATTTTTTTAATCTTAAAAGAAGTTTCTCTCAAGTAGCAATTGAAATGCTACTCCATCCCAACCCATTTTCATTTCCCATTATTTAAACAGCAACACATCAACGGATTAATATAACCACAAATGAAAATATACACAGTACTCAACAAAAAACAAACCAAAAAAATATTTATCTTCCAAAGTACCTCTAATTTGTGTGATGTGTTCTCTGGTAAAGATTCAAAAATTAAATCCTCCAGTGATTTGGGCTGGTTGGATTTAGCCTTTGGTGGGAACAGAGGTTCATGGTGAGCCCGGAGACCCTCAAATTCTCCAGCTGGGTGCTGCTGCATGAGTTTTAACCTTTTCCTTTCTTTCCGGATTTCCTTGGCCTTTCGACATGGAGGCTTACTCAAATCTGCCCCTTTGCCTAAAAAGAGATGCAAAACATTATTAGGCCAATCACGTTTGGCTCGAGAAGTGATTTTTTTCAAAAGTCTCAAAGATTCTACCAGAGTCAAGTCCAAAGAGTTGCAACTGTTAGGGTAGCTTTGTAGAAGTTTCAGGCTCCTGGTGTTGAGCTCTGAGTTGACCTTAAAATTCTACCACAGAAGCAGGAAATACCAAAGAAAGGAAGTAGGCACAGAACTTTTCAGGCAGCTCCTATTGTGGAAAATCTCTTTAGAAAAAATATTCACCCACTTCTCTGCCTTTGTAAGTAGAAACCAACAACAACAACAACAAAAAGGTAAGAATAGTCTGTATAGTCCTGAATTTAAACTGGAAATATCAATATGACTCCATGGTCTGTTAAATCTGTTCACTGAAAAGGCCTAGAAAGCCACGCAAGCCAGCAGCAATAACAGCCTCTAATCTAGCTTGTGATCTCCAAATACCATTTCCCACTGAACGCAACCAGCACGTCTTGGAGAAAGGCTGTACAAGATGATCCAGGAGCTTCACGTCACACCAGGTAGCAAGAGCGCGAGCAAGACGACGACAAGTGCATCAGTTCTCAGAAGCCACCTTAGAGAAGTTCCCATGGGGGCAAAGCATTCTAACACAGCGAATGTGGGTAGATCCATGAGTTCACAATGATATCCCCCAAAATGAACTGGTCCCTGTTAGAAGATGTTATTTTGAAGAATGGAAAATAAAATACAATAATTTATGCTGCCTTTGCTACGAGTTCTTACGGGAAAGGAGATGAGGGGACAGTTCTCTTTATAGAAGTATTTCAACCAGTATGGAGAACGAATGACAGAATTAGAATATCTAATGGATCAATGAATTTAAGAGAATCCATGGCTGTTTACATTAACAAAAAGAGCAGCAACCAGACATTATGTGCCTCCTGAAAGAATGCCCCACCACTGAAGAACCTCACCCATCTTCATTCAGGCAAAAAAATTTGAACCCAAATCTAATTAAGATTTAACCCCCTCCAAAAAGAAAACAAAAAAACCAACTGAATCCAGAAATCTGATCAAGACTCTAGATCAACTATCAATTTATAAGCAGTTCAATAGCACTGCAGATGTTACTGGCAAATGCAGAGAGTAGGACCAATAGCCCAGATCAAATAACCCAGTTTCTTAAACAAATGAACTGCAAATAAAAAAGTGGGAGCTGATGTAAACAAATGTTTAAAAATTGAAAATTTAAACAATGGATATTCAGTGACATTAAGAAATTTTATTTAGGTGTAATAATAGTATTGTGAATATGGTTTTTTTTTAAGTTATCCTTTAGAGATACATTCTGAAATACAGGATGAATAATGTCTGGAATTTGCTTCACTATAACACCGGAAGAGAGGAACGGATAGATGAAACTAGAGTTGTCATTGTGAGCCAGTTACTGTTTCAGATGAGGGCAAAGTACATGGAAGTTCATTATAATATTCAATCTACATTTGTGTCTCTCCAAAATGGCTTTCTAAGTTTGATACACCGCCAGTAATTTTTAAAATTAAAAATTAAAAATAAAAGAACTGACCTTATCACCCAAGATAGTACAAGTTGAAAGAAATTATCTAAATCATTCAAAATATTTTACTGGATTATTCTTATTAGGATTAAATCTCAGACCAACATCAATTCAAATGCCATGAAAGCCTTATGTGAAAAAAAGAACTATTCAATAAAAATGCACAGAAAATTGTGCTTTGATGTGTAACATAATTTAGACAAGAAAAACTAAAATAGGACTAAAAGTCTCTTCCTTGCATCATTTTGTACAAATAAATATAAGAATGAATTAAAGAGCTGAAGCATAATAACCACCCAAATTGACACTTTATGAAATAATTTTAAAAGTCGTATGCAGACACATGCACGTTTACACACATATAATAAACCCACTGAATGTTCAATCAATTTTTAAACCTAATGTTTTTATAAGTGAATATAGAAAAAAAACCTTACCTCATTAAAGGTGAAGTTATACATCAAAATCTTAAAATTGCTCAAGTTAAATTTATTATAATTACATTAAAAAATCTAATTAAACACTGAGGAATTTTATAACATCTATATCGGACATAATATCTAAAATTTACTTTGTTTCAACAAAAATAAAAATGTTTAGCACATTTTTTCACGGACAAAAATCTGGTTCTCGGGCCGGCTGAGTGGCGCGGTGGTTAGGTGCTGGCTTGGGAAGCCAGCAGCCCCGGTTCGGGTCCCACATGTGAGGGTCAGTGACACTGCTCTCAAAAAAAAAAAAAAAATCTGGTTCTCAAACCTCTGGGGCCCTAAGATAATAAGAAGAAATGAAACTCTTTCAAAATGTCTGTATTTGGGGATAATAAAGCCATTATTTCAGGCTTTTTAAAATTGCAGTCCTAAAAAAAGACGTGGTTTGTCCATCTAAATCCAGGTAATAATAAGTTGTATAAAACAGGGATCCATTTTACAGATTTCATGAGTAATTCAGTTTTTCAGCTGATGAGAGGGCTCTGGGGTAATATCTCAAACGCAATCATTTCACATGACTCTAAAATGGCCCAGTAACAAACTTACACTACCTGGCTTAGGAACTGTGTGCACTTCGATTGAATGTGACGGCTCACCGGAGCCCAACTTCTGTTCTGTATCTTGTGGCTGGATTAACTCATTAGATCCTGCCTTCTTTGCCCTTTTTCCCTTGGTCTTCTCTCCCCTCTCTAAGCTCTCTGTGAGAGTTTTAAGGTCACACTGCGCATCCAGTTTATTTATTAGCGCATCACCGGCAACGGCGTCCTCCAGGGTGGGCTCCATAGGCTCATCTACAAATCAGAAAAAAATCAAAGTCCATCAGCCAGACCAGGTGACACAAGTAAAATACATACAGGAAAAGAAAAACGCCCCTTTAATCCAATGTTACAGAAACTATTTTGTGTCCACCAAATCTGTTCTCCTACCTTCCGCAGCAACAGCACAGCAGTGAAGACTGGTACCAAAGCCACGGCAGGCCATGCCTGTCCCTTTGCAAGGTGTGACAACACTCCCGCCAATGGAACATAAGCACACCGGTATGTCCAATTTTGCCTTGTTTTAAAGGAAATTTGTGACCTTGAACTTTCACCCTTTCTCCTCCCCACTGGCTAAATTGGAAAACCAGAGAGACTTTGGAAATCATATGTTGAAGAGAACCCAGAATGGCTAGGAGGAGCACAGCCGCAGGCTGTTTGGCCTTCCTCCTAATGAGAAAGTCCATCACTCCTATGAATTATGTTGCAGGCATAAATAACTCAGAAGACTATAACAAGTCAAATAAAGAACATAAAAGCTACATAGAAAGACAAGCAACCACCAATTTACAAATAAACAGCATCCTCAAAGCTTACCTGAATATTAATTTTTGAAACTCAGAACCTGCTTCCTAAACACTGAAAAGAATTTATGCTGACTAACCAACGCAATCTATTTAACCGGGAAGACTCTGTATTGTCAATACTAATCCGAGCTGCAGCAGAATGCTGATGCTCCCAGTGCTCCAGCTGCCCCTGAACCCTATGACCTTGAGCCTTCCAGCCGCTCTGCTGTTTCAGCTCTGCCAAGTCTGCTCCAAGCTGTCCTCAGTCCTGGGCTGTTAAAGACAGTGCATGAGGGCCAAGAACTTACCTGTCTCTCTGGCCACTGTCTCTCCAGTGCTTAAAACAGGGACTGGACATTGTAGGCATTCAAACCATACTTGGGGAATGAATTAACAAGCTAAGACTAGGGTAGGAGGCTCCCAGGAGTAGGCATTTCCTAGGGCTGAAGTGAGCACAAGCTCTAAGAATGAATGGGTGGCATTCCCAATTCATATGCGCATGTATTTAGACACTATCTACAAGAAACGTTTTCTTTTAAAGTAACAAGAATGAAAAAACTGAAAATGCAATGTGTCTGTAACCAAAGTTAATTAAACATTAGTAATCATCTTTCAAGAAATTCACTCACAATTCAAAATTTATCAGACAAGTAAGAAACAGAATTTCAGGCAATATAATGGACCTAAGTAAGCCTTACTCAAACACAGAAACTCTGAGCTTTACTCAGTACAAGCGACTCTGCAACCAGGTGCAAGCTGCATACGAGCACCTGCGTCTAGTAGAACCTCATCAGGACCTTATTAGGATCATCAGGACCTTATTTCCTAGAACCTCATCAGGACCTTATTAGGATCAGGTAAAATAAGAGTTGTCAAGCACTGTGAAAATTAAAATTTCAATAAACTCCTCATCACAACACCTTTAAAATAATCCTCAATCTTCTTCCCAAACTAGCCTCTCCCTGCGTATATTCCCCGTATCCTTGAGTTAGGGCCAGTGACAGCAGTAGCGGCAGTCCTAACAGTAATAGTCCTCACCATAGTAATAGAACCTGATTGTAGTATGGACCTCTTTGTCCCTACCTAACTTAAGAAATGACCACAAGTGAGAAAACTGGAAAGACACCATTTTAAAGCGAATAGTTTTTAGATCCCTGTCGCAGCTTACCTTCACAATTTCCTTGGGAAATTTCCCCTTTAGCCAGAAATTTGAACATTTTTTTCAAAACCTTCTTGTGAGATTTTGATGGCTGGAACTGTAAAGATCGGCACCTAGACAAGAAAATAAATATTTAAAAAGTGAACTCACACTTTGAAGAAATGAAATCAGTTATGGATAGTATCCCATATAAAGAGGCAAAGCTCAGACCTGGGATTTCTGGGTAAAGACAGGGCTTAATGTAGCCCCACCCCACATCTCACTAAATCTAGCTAAAAGATTAGAAAAAGAGAAGAAGACATAAAGCACTAGGAAAAAGCGAAAGGGAGAAATGTTGGAAGCTGGAAAGCAGATGTACAAGTGGTAACTGACTTAGCCAACCAAAGAAAGCTGAATCCTAAGTCAACAGTGGGAAAAGCCAAAAGATGCCCAATCTTCTCCATTACCCCTAAAAGTTTTAGGGACTGGCGATACCTGATACCTGAGGAGATACACAAGAAGGTAGGTCTAAAAACAGGAAGCTCCCGGCCAGCCGAGTGGCGCGCTGGTTAAGAGCTGGGTTGGGATGCCAGCGGCCCCAGTTCGGATCCCACATATGAGGGCCAGTGACACTGCCCTCTACAGCTAAGATGGAGAACAACAGCTCCATCTGGAGCTGGGCTGCTGGGAGTCCCTGGGACGGCATAGTTGCAGCCCCTGCTGCAGTGGGCTGCCATAGGCTACAGTGAGTGGCTGGCAGCCAGTATGAGCAACTGACAGCCAGTGTGAGCTGCCAAGAGCCGCTGTGAGTGGCCATCCAGAGGCCGGTCACCGATCTGCCTCATCCAGGAAGAGTGCAATGATGATACCAACATGGGCCAGTGAAGCGATGTCCTCCACAACTAGACTGAAGAACAAAAGGACAGCAACTTGTCTGTTCCCCTTCCCCAATTCCCCAATAAAATCTACACACACAAAAAAAATTTTTTCTTAAATAAATCAAAATAGGAAGATCCCTTGAAAATCTGTTTCAGAAGCAGTCAGATGTTAAATGCTCTCCCCAACTCTGCATAGACAACACCCTACGTAATCCAGCAGAAAACGGCACACTTTTAGGAAATCATAGGAAGTAGAGCCTCTGACATGAGGAATCCAAGCACAGTTGAAAGCAATGAAACCACACCGGAAACAGGAAGCCTGAGTAAAGTCTATTTGCTGAATGTTGAGGCCTCAAACCCACTTCCTCAACCAAGTCTGGAACGCCAGCAAATACATTCTCTCCGGAATGTGATCAGACCTACAAATACCGCCATCAGGGATTCCCCAACAGAACAGCCCAGCCAGATCACCATCCACAAAGGCCTTACACAGTAAACAAGGGCCACCTAGTACACAGAATTTCCAACAGAACACTGGGAAGGTGGAATCACCAGACACCTGAGGAGGGCCTACAACAAAGAGAGGTGCCAAAAAGAACTGGAGAAAGTAACTCGAAGGATGGATACAGAGTATGCAGGAAGAAGAGAACCTAAAAAAAAATAGATAGATAGATAGATAGATAGATAGATAGATAGATAGATAGATAGATATAGATATATCTGTATCTATCGGAGAATGCCCTTATTTCTCTCAAGCTATTATAGTCAAATAGCAGCAAGTTACAAAAAAAAAAAAGGAAAAAAAAGAAAAAGAGTCCAAGCACAAAAAAACCCTCTCACAAGTAAAAATAGAAGAAATCAAAAATGAAATAGAAGACTTGGAAAATAAAGATGAGGAAATCTCCTAAAAGATTAAGCAAAAAGAGGCTCCTTCTCCTTATAGCTTCCCGGGAGCCCAGCACACAATGTCCTGTCACATCCACTCCCACAGGTCACTGCTCACCAGGTCCACACCATGACCACCCAACTGGGGATTCACCTCGTGGGGGCAAGGACTCCGAGCAGCCTCTTGCCACTTCCCGGTCACTCCCGGAAGCAAGGCTGCTATAGCTAACTTATGTATTGGAGACATAATCACAGCCATTGATGGGGAAAATACCAGCAATGTGACACACTGGAAGCTCAGAACAAGATCAAGGGCTGCACAGACCACATGACTCTCAGTAGCCACATCTGAACATAAAGTCTGGTCTCTGGTGACAGAGGAAAGGAAACATCCATACACGATGAACTTAGCCTCTGAATCGCAAGAGGTCCTGCACATAGGAAGCGCCCACAATCACAGTGCCGTGCCCTTTATCGCCTCACCTGCACCCGGGGTCATCACAAAACAATTCAACAACCGCTCTGGCTTCTACTCCTCTGAAAATATCTCCAACTTCAACAGCACCTTGGAGTCAAAGACAGCAGCCCGTGGACCAGAGACAAATGGCAGTCTTAGAGCATTCTTAGCCTCCAAGCAGACTGCCATAGACAAGGAATCTGAAGTTTACAAGATGCTGCAGGAGAAACAGGAGTTAAATGAGCCCACAAAACAGTCCACTTCATTCCTAGTTTTACAGGAAATCCTAAGTCTGAGGAGACAGAGGATCCCAACGAGTGCCCAGGATTCAGAAGTGTTAAGGCTCTGGCCACCAAAGTGGCTGCATCTATTGGAAACGCCCAGAAGTTGCCCACATGTGACAATGTGGCACCGGCATTGTTGGTGTGTTTGTGGAGTTGAGGGACCGTCACCACCACCCTGAGTGTTATGTGTGTACCGACTATGGCACAAACCAGAAACAGAAGGGCCATTTCTTTGTGGAAGATCAAATCTACTGTGAAAAGCATGCCTGAGGGCAAATCACGCCACCCAAAGCCTACTACACGGTCACCGTGTTCCCCAAGTGAACCCAGCAGATCTGCACGAACACTGTTCTCTAAAAGCTCTGGCCCTCTCCTCTCTTGGGAGACCTTGCTTACTTTTTATCCTGCTCATTAAACGCTGCTGCCCCTGCCTTTGCTGACTGACCCACACTGCTGTATGAGGCCTGCTTTTATAACTAATGGAAGGCTATTCTGCTCAGTATCTCCAGGCCAGCATCACTGTGTCTTCTCACTACACTTCATCTCTGCTGCTGCAAATGCACATCAGCCAAATTTGAACCAAACCAAATTTAATATGTCTGACATTGATTTCATTTTTACTCAATAAATTTATAGACTCTAAAAAAATTTAAAAGATTCAGAAAAAAAAAAGATGAAAAACCGAAAAGAATCAGAGGACCTGTCTAAAGAATTCAGTATCTGAATAAAGGCATTATAGAAGAAAAAAATAGAGGGGAGACGATCAACAAATAATACAAAAAGTATCTGTGAACTGAAGGATATGATGGGAGGACCTCCCAGGTAAGAAGGGCCCCTCAAGTCTAGTATGTAATGGATGAAAACAGTCACACCACCAAGCATATTATGAAATAGAAGAATATTAAGGACAAAAAATACTTACAGCAAAAGAACACTTTTCGAACAACAGAACTACAATCAGGACACTACTGGACTTCTCAATAGTAATAGGATAACAGTGGAGCAAACCCTTCAAAATTCTAAAGGAAAATTACTTCCAAGGTACACTTCTATACTCAGCCAAACTGTAAGTTAAGTTTGAGTAGTGAATTAAAACTTTTTCAGATGTACAAAGTCCCAAAAAGTTTATCTCTCATGCACTTTGTCTCAGGAAGCTACTAGAAGGTGTGCTTCACTAAAAGGAGGGAATAATCCAACAAAGAGGGCAGAGGGGACAGAGGACGGGGGATCCAACTCGAGAGCCAATGAGAATCCCCAAGATGACAGTAAAAAGAGACCCTAGGAGGACCGTCATGTGTCAGGTGTGGAGACAACCTGTCCAAATCCCAGCTGGTCAGAAGACTCCATCCACAAAAGAACATCTAACACTAAGAGGAAATTTACACAACTGGGGAACAATTCTAAATAAACTGTCAACTCCAGAGAAAGCCAAAACTTGTGCAGAAAAGACAAAGGAATCACAGTGCACTACGTGGCTCGGCTGTGAAGCGCAGTTACACTGTCACAACGACAGGAAGCTGAGGATGAGGACAAAAAGGAGTCTGACCGTGACAGGGGAATTAGGAGTTAAGTTAAATCCTTATCTTTCAAAGAGAGAAGCCCAGAGATAATGGGGAAATAAAACAAAAATCAAGTATTATGATTATATAAGCATGTTTCTTAAAGACAGGGAGATGAAAAGCCAAAAAAATCAGTTGAAAGATTTGAAAGTGACTGCGCTGGTAAACAGGAAATGGGACGGGGGTTTAGGGGATTGCTATTTGGTAAAATAAGCTTTATGGAGCTATTTGATTCTTTAAATTATTAGCATACGTAATTCTAATAAAAATAAAAACTAAAAAAAAATCCTAGCCAGGAAGCTCGTCCTCATTTATACTCACATACTGAGCAGCCCCTAACGTCTGCCTAACAAGAAGCTCAATTGTAGGCTGAACCCGCCTTGTCTTTACATTAGGTCTTATTGTAACTACTGCAATAAACAAGGCAAAATCACCAAGAGGAGCCCATAATATGGATCAATATATACAATAAAGTGTGTAAAGAAAAACAATTCACATTTTATAATTACTTTGTTTTGATCACAAAACAAATTAAATTCAATTAACGAATGTTAATTAACTCCCTTTTCATAATAACAATTTACCTGAAACAGCGCTTTGCATATGATAGCCATCCAATAAATTATAGATACTTTATCGTTTTCTTTAACCCACTGAAAATGGCCTTTTCTGGTTACAGATGCTGAGAGTTCAGGCCACTCAACTTCACACTTATTTGAACAGAATCTTGGGCATCATCCAAAAATAAATTGCTATCTGAAGGAAAATGATTTCTGCCTTTGACGATGTCACTGCTTCATAACCACCAAAGCTGAGAGAGGACACAGCATAGCTACTCCGTCACTGTACTGTTGTAAAATAAATGAGATGGTGGCAGCAAACCAGACATCCATCTTTTCTCTTTACTGTCCCAGTCCCATGACAAGTAAGAGAAAGGATTCTTTACCAGGAATCACTGGAACTTGGGGAGTCTGTGACCATTCTAAAATTAACATGTAAAATGTTACATAGTTTTATCCACATGCCCCCTTCCCTTGTTTTGTTTTGTTACAGAGAGGGTCTATAACATTCATCAAATTTTCAAAACCATCTGCAACCCAAAAACAAGTTAAGAGCAGCAAAGGGAGATAGCTGTGAGGACGAGCCAAAAAGGGATGGCTGTAACTGTGTTTGCTTTTTTTATTTAGCATACACACATACACACACACACTGAAACTGGAGACAGACAAATACGTCAGTTAACGTACTTTCCCTATTTTCTACCAGAAGAAGGGAAAGGGGAGAGGGGGACGACAAGGGCGGAGAGAAGGAGGGCCTTTATAATCAAAGGAGGAGGGCCGGCCGAGGGGCGCGGGGGTTAAGCGCTGGCCTGGGAAGCCAGCGGCCCCGGTTCGGTCCCACATGAGGGCCAGTGACACTGCCCTCAAAAATAAATAAAATAAATAAATAATCAAAAAGAAGGGAAAATCTTTCCATGTTAGGGTGGGGCGCAGGGGGCAGAGGATAAACCCAAAAGATTGTGGAAAATTAAACACTTATAGGAAACTAGAGTTTTTCATTTGTTTTCCAGTGAAGAAAGCTGGTCTCTGAATACATGTCAGCCCTCCTCCTCCTCCTCCAGGGCCCTGTGGCACTGAATGTAAGCACAGTGTCCAGTAATACACCACACTAGGGAATGCCCTAAGTTAAAACATATGGAAATTTGATATCTACAAGTAATTTGAGTATTTACCAGTATTTCCTCAATATTTCATGGTATCACTGACTAAATTGCCAAATAAAGAGGGTTATTTTTTCATATCATATTTAGATAGAACCAATTAAACATTACTAAAAGCTATTGATCAGCATGTGAATATAGCATCACTACATGGAAAAAAACCTAACCCATTTGCTTTTTTCCTTATAAAGAATGTCTATCTAGAATGAAAATTAACTTTAAAAAAAAGCAAGTCTACTAAAAAATTATACACAATCTTGATATTATAGATCCTCTTTCCATTAATCAAAATTCTTACCTTATTGTGTACTGAGGACAACATGTTTGATTCATGACAGGTTTGTACACATATTTCCCGCTTCTAAAATAATAAAATAGTTTTGTTAATTTCTTACACATTTCTCCTATGTACCAAAGTAGATCAGTATAGGAACACAAACTTAATTAGGGTAAAAATTTAATCACTAGTGTAATCACCCGTTTAGGTTTAGTTACTCCTCCAAAGCTAAATAATCTTGCCACGTGGATATACCAAGGACCAGAGGCCAGCTTTTCCCTTGCTAAACCTTTACCTGTGTACCCCAAGGTTAAGCACCTCAGTCACCCTCCCCTCAGCATCTGCAGTCCCTTCTATGCCTGGCCTATCACCAATCCTCCAAACACGAGCAATCAGAGATAACTGCCCAGGATGCTGTGGAACTGATGTCTGCTGCTATGACACCCACGCTTGGGGGTTGCACATGCACCAGCACAAAGTACCCCCAAACCAACCTGATCCTTTCCCTGCTTCCTGGATCTCAGGTAATGGCAGAACCGTGACATTATGGACTGAATTTTGTCCCCGCAAATTCATATGCTGAAGCGCTAATCCCTAGTACCTCAGAAGGTGACTGCATTTAGAAATAAGGCCTTTAGGGCCGGCCGAGTGGCGCGGTGGTTAAGAGCTGGTTTTGGGATGCCAGCGGCCCCGGTTCCGGTCCCACATATGAGGGCCAGTGACACTGCCCTCTACAGCTAACAGCTCCACCTGGAGCTGGGCTGTGCAAGCCCTGACGACGGTGTAGGCTGCAGCCCCTGCTGCAGTGGGCTGCCATAGGCTACAGTGAGTGGCCGGCAGCCAGCGTGAGTGGCCGGCAGCCAGCGTGAGCTGCCAATAGCCGCAGTGAGCGACCATCCAGAGGCCGGCGACGGATCTGCCTCATCCGGGAAGAGCACAATGACAATACCGACATGGGCCAGTGGAGCAATGTCCTCCGCAACTAGACTGAAGAACAAAAAGACGGCAACTTGTCTGTTCCCCTTCCCCGATTCCCCAGCGCTGTTCCCCTCCCCCAATTCCCCAATAAAATCTTAAAAAAAAAAAAAAGAAAGAAAGAAAGAAGGCCTTTAAAAAGGTGACTGAGGGCCGGCCGAGTGGCGCATTGGTTAAGCGCTGGTTTTGGGATGCCAGCGGCCCCGGTTCGGATCCCACATGAGGGCCAGTGACACTGCCCTCTACAGCTAACAACAGCTCCACCTGGAGCTGGGCTGTGCGAGCCCCGGTGATGGTGTGGGCTGCTGCAGTGGGCTGCCATAGGCTACAGTGAGTGGCCCGCAGCCAGCGTGAGCGGCTGGCAGCCAGCATGAGCTGCCAATAGCCGCAGTGAGCGACATCCAGAGGCCAGCGACCGATCTGCCTCATCCGGGAAGAGCGCAATGACGATAACAACAGTGAAGCAACATCCTCTGCAACTAGACTGAAGAACAAAAAGACAGCAACTTGTCTGTTCCCCTTCCCCGATTCCCCAATAAAATCTTTAAAAAAAAAAAAAAAAAAAAAAAAGGTGACTGAGTTAAAATGAAGTGTTAAGATGAGCCTTAAACCAATCTGATGGGTGTCCTTCTAAGGAAACTGGACACACAGAGAGACACAAGGTGCCAGGGATGTGCACACAAAGAGAAGGTACCATGTGAGGACACAGCCAGAAGGCAGCCACGTGCAAGCAAGTAGAGGCCTCAGAAGAAACCAAAGCTGTGGACACCCTGACTTTGGACTTCCAGCCTCCAGGACTGTGAGAAAACAAAATTTTGTTGTTTAAGGTGCCCAATCTGTGGTACTTTGTTATGGCAGCCCAAATACACATGAGTTAGTTCCCAAACCAGGAGCCTAGGGTCATCGTGGACTCCTCCAGTAACGCAGCTCTATACCCTGTAAGAAAGCCTTCTACTTCTAAACTATCTTAAATCTGTCCCCTCCTAAAGCCACTGCTACTGACAATGACAGTAGTCCTCACCGTCTCACATCCCAACACTGCACGAGCCTCTGGAACTAGTCTTCCTGCCTCCAGGATCACCTCCTCTACTATGTAAATGATCATTTCCAAAACAAATCCCATCACATTTCTGACATAAAAGCCTTCAGTGGTTTCCTTTTGCCTTTGAGAGGTTCCTTATCATGTCATACAAAGACTTTCAACATCTGTCCCCTAGTACCTTCTGAGACTCATTAGTAAGTTTAAGGAGAGCTTGATGTTTCACTTGTATGCTCAAGCCCATCTCTTGGGAATTACTAAATACTGATTACATTTATGTACAGAACTTTCCCTAATAGTTATTTACAATCATTTACATAAAAATAACTACCAAAACAATCTTAGTCATCAAAGGCAATGTGTGGATTTTAATGGAATCCTGGTTCAAATGAATTAACTATTAAAAAAGGACATTTTGATGGGCTGGTGGAGTGGCGCAGTAGTTAAGTGCTGGCTTGGGAAGCCAGCGGCCCCGGTTCAGATCCCACATGTGAGGGCCAGTGACACTGCCCTCAAAAACAAAAAAAACAAAAACAAAAAACTAGGAAACAGGTGACATCAAAGAATTATTAGTTTTGTAAAGTATGATAATGGCATTGTGGATATGTTATAGTATAAAGCAAAAAAAATATTTCTCTCTTAGAAACATATACTAATTACAGGTATACTGACATGGCACCTGAAATTTGCTTTAAATTATTTTGTGGGGTCAGGAGTATCTTAGTCCACTCCGGCTGCTATCAACAAATGCCCTGGACTGAGTAGCTTCTAAACACAGTTTATTCTTCACAATTTCGGAAGCTACGAAGTCCAAGATCAAGGCACCAGCAGAGTTGGTGTCTTATAAAGAACTTCCTGGTTCCTCTTTTCATCCATCTTCACATGGGAGAAGGGGTAACAGAGCTCTCTGTGGTCTCTTTTATAAGGACACTAATCCCATTCCCAAGGGATCTATCTTTATAACCTAATCACCTTGCAAAGGCTCCATCTCCCAATACCATCATAATGAGAGCTAGGATTTAACATAGGAATTTTGGAGGGACACAAACAGTTAGTCCTTGGCAGGGGGCAAGAACTGATGAGACGAGACTGGCAAAATGGTAACTGTTAAAGCTTGGCAATAGGTACCTGAGGTTCATTATACTGTACTCTGTTTGTATACCTTTGAACTTTTCCTAATAAACATCTTTAAAAAGACAGAATAGGGCCGGCTGAGTGGCGCAGTGCTTAAGTGCTGGCTTGGGAAGCCAGCAGCCCTGGTTCGGTCCCACATATGAGGGCCAGTGACACTGCCCTCAAAAAAAAAGAAAAAGAAAAAAAAAAAAGACAGAACAACATCTAAATAAAAGAATATAATAAAAAATTTCTTAAACCTCTTTCCAATGACAGGAAAACATTTTAAAGGCAAACGATATTTTTTTTCAATGACAAGAAGTTGCTGAGTAACGAGAAGACGTATCTTTGCATTACGTTTTACCTTCGCCATCCTCGGTCAATAAGATCCTGATAATCCTGCACTGTCATGGAATGTGCCCACATGCCTGAAAAAATGAGTAACATGTTAACTACAGCAGGTTGTACTTTTTACTTTTTTTTTATTCAAAGCATTATTTTTTAATGTGAATATAGAAGCAAAAAAATCTAGTTCACACCGGAAGAATGAAAGTTTTCACATACGTCATACTTGTTAGTTTGACATAATACATAACAGAAATGAAAAATATATTTATCTTAATTGAAAAATACAAACACATCAAAGTAATTACATTTAATTCAGGATTAGTCAATAGTCTCTATGACCCCATAAATTTAGGTCCTCACTACAATCAGATTATATCACACCTTTAGAACATAATAATATCCCCAATAATTTAATAAGCTGCTGTTTTCAGATGAATTAGAAAGCAAATGTTTTCTTCTGTATGTACTGGGTTGTTGGAAGTCATGACGTACTTTTCCTATGTTTTTTCGTTGCAAAAATGAGTCATGATTTTTCCGACAACCTAATAAATTCTCGATTTTTGTAAGCATTTAGAGCATAGTCTTGAGCACTGAAAAGTATACAGCAATATTCCTTTTATGTATAAAAACTGAAAGTAACCCAAATGCCCAGGAACAGGGAAGTGATTATAGGTTCTATGTGTTATCAGTATGATGAAATAATTATGCAACCATAAAAAAATGAAGACTATAAGAAAACATTAAAAGGCATATTTGAATTACTGTTAAAAGAAAAATAAATTTCTCTCTTATAAACAGTAAACCGCATCAGAGGTATGTTAAGACAGAGGTAGGCTTGATGGAACAGGACGTAGTGAGGAAAGCATGGGCACTAGAGGACAACAGAAATGTCCAGAAGCCTGGTAGGTGCTCATTGACAACAAGTTACTCTCTGGGGCTCAATTTCATCATCTGAAGAACAGAAACAATAAAACCTACCTACCCAATAGGTGGGGTGCCCTACATTATTATTATTAGAATTAAGATTATTAGAATAAGATTATTAGAATTAAAATCAAGTTGATAAAAATTTAGTTATCTCTTTAGGTGATAAGTTTGAAAGCAGGTTTCTTCCACAAGACTTTAAACATAGGACACCTATACTAGTCAATTTTCTCTCACTAAAAATAAAATTATTGGAAAACTAATTAAGAATTAAAATATTTAGACATATCTAGTATAATTTATTTATTACATACATGTCATCGTCACAACATTAAAATTCTGAAAAGGTGAAGGGAGGAATCTATATAACCATATGGCCTAATACCAGTCACCATTTGGTGTGCTTCTCCTGGGTTTTTTTCCTCCCAGGGTTGTAACCAGGTCATCTCATTTGCATCTTGTGTATCTTCTCTGTTTAACCCTACACTCTAAACATTTTTTCCCTTGATTCATCTTCACACTTTCACTCCCAGTGACTGCATTACATTCTACTCCCTCTAGCCCACATGAAGTACCCAATAAACACTTTTAATGAGTGAGTAAATGGACACACTATAATCATCCAAAGCATTTCCCAACGGCAGGGCATTTATAACGTTTTTGTTTGTTTGTTTTTTTGAGGGCTGTGTCACTGGCCTTCCTATGTGGGACCAGAACCGGGGCCGCTGTCTTCCCAAGCCAGCGCTTAACCACCGCGCCCCTCGGTCGGCCCCCATATAACGTTTTTTTAAATGGAAACTACTTAAATTTACATCTTCGTGGATATCCCATTTTGCACAGTCCCGGATTATTCTTTACAATATGAGCTTCTACACTGCCAATAGACGACACTTAGGAAATAAACAGTGCTTTGTTTACAAACAACACATGTTCTGAAAGAAAACTGAACCATGATGCGGAAGAAAAAAAAAAAAAAACCTGTAGGCTGACTTTGTCGCCGTCATCGGTGGGGGGTGGGGATGAATGACAAGGCACATAAGTACCTGGAAACATGTAGCACAAAGCGGCCCGGTCGCCAGCAGCGCCTGCGGCCCCCAGTTCCCGGCCTCCTCCTCCAGAGACATTTATTTCATGGAGGCCCGCGCACACGCGTGCACACACAGCACCCCTCCGACACGCATGCCCCGCACCCCGCGCTTTGCACTTGCTATGGGGTGCACTCACAGGCCGGCCCAGCCGTAGCCGCCTGCACTGCAGGGCCCCTGGCATAGAGGCCCCCCACCTATTGGCGGGTCCCCTGCTGGCGATGGGCACGTTTCCACTTGGGGGCTCCTGCAAGACCATCGCCGTCTCGCACGTCCGAGCACCTGGGCAAGAATACACACCTGGACGCTTGCCGGCTGCATCAGGTGAAGCCCCGGGGCCGCCGCCCCCCGCACACCCCCCGCGAGACGGGGGCTGCGCGCGGGTTCCGGCCGCCGCGGCGGGTCCCTGCAGCCGGTGGACCCCCGAGGACGCCCGCCAGCCGGGGAGCCCCCCCCCCCAGGCCGCGGCGCCGCCCCCCGCCCGCTCACCATTGGAGCGACTCCCCGACTCGTTCTTGCAATAGCCGCAGCGGTAAAAGTCCTCGCCCTCGAAATACTCCACGATGCTGGACGACAGAGCGGCCCAGGAAGCCATGGCCGCCCCCGCCCTCCCAACGCGACGCAGCCCCGCAGAGGACGCCCGCCGCCACCCCACCATGCACCGCGCCGCGCCGAGGCAGCCGGTGAAGCCGCGCCGGCGCCCGCACACCAGGCCTCGCTGCGTGCCTTCCGCGCTGACGCCGCCCGCGCCATCTTGGACCCGGGCAACCTGCCGCTATTTCCGTTCCTTCTTGCAGACGGTCGGACCCGGCATCTCTAGCGAAGATGAGCTGGGCAGACGGAGCGCGCGAGGAAGACACCAGTGGGAAAGGAAAGCGGGAGTGGGGAAGCCGAGCCCGTGGGCTGCCCAGCAAAGGGCCGGCCCAGGCCGGCCCAGGCGCGGGGCGGAGGCGCGACGGCGGTGGGAGCGCTCACCGTGGGACGCCTTGCCTGCCTCCGAGCCGCAGTAGCCGCAGTGGTAGCCGGCCTTGAGTCCCTTGTACTCGACCACGGAGGCCATGGCAGCCGCCGGGTCCGCGCGGGCCGGCCACGCCTCTCAGTGCCGCGGGGCCGACCTCGGCGGAGCGCGGGGGCCCGCGTCGGGGAGGTGCCCCCGAGGGCTGCAGGCCCGCGCCCCGAGCGCCGCCTCTGGCCCGTGTCGGGGCCGCTCGCGCGCATGGAAGCCGCGAACCCGGGCCCTTCCCGCGGCGGCGTGCGGTCCGCCCCATTTTGCAGATGCGGAGACCGAGGCGTGGAGGCTGCGATCCCCGCAGGGGATTTCCTGTGGGTGTCCGTGTAAAAAATTGCCATGTCAGGCCGCCTCCGACCACCAACCAGGTCGCCCACTCAAGCTGCTTCCAAACCAGCCAGCGCTGACCGAAGTGCCCAGCAGGGGCTGCAAGCAGCCTTCCCTGAGTGGCCGGGGTGCTTGAGGAGATCACCTATGGCTTTTAAAGGAAACTGTCAGCCCCATTGCTGCCTTGTGCCACTGTAAGCCCAGCGCCGCCACCGTAACTTAACACTTTTAAAAAGAAGCTAGAAGTGCCGGCTTGGGAAGCCAGCGGCCCCGGTTCTGGTCCCACCTGTGAGGGCCAGTGACACTGCCCTCTAAAAAAAAGAAGCTAGAAATCCGAGACTTTTTTTAAAGTACAATCTTTAAGCGTTCCTTTTAAAGAATTTGTTTTCATTGTATAGGCCAAACAGAACATGTATGTAGGCTAAAGTCATTGGGCCTATATGCTTGTAACCCCTATTTCCTAGAGACTAACAGTCTGAGGCAAAGTACAAACTGACAGTGCTTCCGACAAGGTAACGTTCCGTAATCTCTACCTCGTGTTCATAGATCATTGAAGCCTGTCTGCCCTTATATTGGTCCCAGTCAACAATAAAGCTAATGATCTTTTGGCAATGTTATAAAAAATGAAATCATGAAACGTGGAGAAACAGAGGTACACTTTTGAGGTATCAACATTCTTGACCCCAAGGTCCACCGTGTCTGATGATGCCTAAACTGAAGTGGTTTCTTCTCTTTTTTTTTTTTCAATAGGGGAATCGGGGAAGGGGAACAGGCAAGTTGCTGTCCTTTTGCTCTTCAGTCTAGCTGTGGAGGATGTTGCTTCACTGGCCCATGTTGGTATCATCATTGTGCTCTTCCCGGATGAGGCAGATCTGTCGCTGGCCTCTGGATGGTTGCTCACCATGGGTATTGGCAACTCACGCTGGCTGCCGGCCACTCACTGTAGCCTATGGCAGCCCACTGCAGCAGGGGCTGCAGGCTACACCGTCGCCAGGGCTCCTGCAGCCCAGCTCCAGGTGGAGCTATTGTTCACCATATTAGCTTGTAGAGGGCAGTGTCACTGGCCCTCATATGTGGGATCCGAACTGGGGCCGCTGCCGTCCCAAAACCAGCTCTTAACCAATGCGCCACTTGGCCGGCCCCCCGAAGTGGTTTCTTGATGGCACAGTGACCTGTTACATTGCTAAGCATCACTTGTGCCTCATATAATGGGGAAAAAACCCTAAGGAATAGCTATATAGCATGCAGCAGGTTTTCAGGGTCCCTCTAGGCTTCTCTAGCTCCCTCAGCTGCTTCAACTCCTTATTTGAAGGCTCCTTACTAGATCTGAGTACCATGCCTTAAGACAGACATCATTTCGTTTATTAAGACAAATTTTACTATTCCCAGTCCTTTCTGGGGTAAGCTCTCATTTTGAATGAAAGTAAGGGCCTGTTCAATGAAACACCAGAATGCCATGCTCAGTGCAGAGAGTAGGAAAAGCCCAGGAGGCATTTCAGTCTTCTAGTCTTGTCTCACTTTACCTCTGCCCCTTTGAAGACCCAGCCTTATCCCAGACCCTACACCAACCTCAGCCAGGGCACACCAGCCTTGAACAACAAGAATGTCCAAAATCCTAGGCATATGTTTTAACTCTATTCTTACAGCAACTTCACAAAATAGGAAATGAAGACCAGAGAGGACAAATAACTTGCCCAAAGTCACACAACTAGTTAAAAAATGTATAGGAGGGGGAAAGCGTGATAAAAATAAAATAAATTAAAGAGGAAAAAGAGATCAACAAAACTAGGTCTGGACTTATGTAGGACAATGTTTCCTAGATATCTTTATTTTGCTGAAGACCAGAAACAGTTTCCATCTTCCAGGCCCTCTAATTTATAAAATTGCCAGCAGTAGACAGTTGTATTTGTCTTTAGTCCAATAATATCAATCACTTTAAATGTCAGTGGTCCAAAAATACCAGTTAAAAAGAAAACTGATAAAAAATAAGACTCAACTATGTTATCTACCCAAAAACCCTACTTGAAATATAAAAGCACCAATTAAAAGTAAAAGGACAGAAAAAAAAAAGGGGGTCAAAAAAAAGATATATTGTTAACACTAATTTAAAGATAGCTGGACTAGCTACATTAATTTCAGACAAAGTAAACATAAGAGCAAGAAAAATTAGGGCCAAAGGGGACATTATACAATGATAAAGGGGTCACTTCTCCAAGAAGATATAACAATCCTTAACATGTATGCACCTAGCACAGAGTGGCAAAGTATGTGAGGCAAAAACTGATAAAACTGCAACGAGAAATAGATGAATTCACTATTAGAGATTTCAGCACCCCTCTATCAGTAACTGACAGATCCAGCAGGCATTAAATCAGTAAGGACATAATTGAACTCAATATTATCAATCAACTGGATCTAACTGGCATCCACAGAACGCTTCATCCAACAGCAGCAGCATACAAATCCTTCTCAAGCTCACAAGAACATTCACCAAAATAGACCACATTCTGGGTCATAAAAAAAACAAAACACCTTAACATATTGAAATGAATAGAGATCATACAAAGTATGCACTCAGACCACAATGGAATAAAACTAGAAATCGTAACAGAAAGTTGGCTGGAGAATCCCAAAATGCTTGGAGATTAAACAACACACTTCTAAATAACATGGGTCAAAAAATTTTCGAGAGAAATTTAGAAATATTTTGAATTAAACATGAAAATGCAACTTACAAAATGTGGGATGCAGCAAAAGCAGTGATTAGAGGGAAATTTATAGCACTGAATGTGTGTGTGTGTGTGTGTGTGTGTGTGTATATACATATATATATATAAGAAACGATGTCAAATCAGTAATGTAAGCTACCTCAGGAAACTAGAAAACGAAGAGCAAATTAAAATCAGAATAAGCAAAAAAAAAAAATTAAAGCAAAAATAAATGAAATTGAATACAGGAAATCAATAGAGAAAATCAACAAAAACCAAAAGCTAGTTCTTTGAAAAGACCAATAAAATTGATAGAACTATGAAGCTAATTAAGAAAAAACTAGAGGGTCAGCCGAGTGGCGCATTGGTTAAGAGCTGGTTTGGGATGCCAGCAGCCCCGGTTCCAATCCCACATATGAGGGCCAGTGACACTGCCATCTACAGCTAACAACAGCTCCACCTGGAGCTGGGCTGCGAGCCCCGGCGACGGTATAGGCTGCAGCCCCTGCTGCAGTGGGCTGCCATAGGCTACACTGAGTGGCCAGCAGCCAGCGTGAGCAGCTTGCAGCCAGCGTGAGCTGCCAATAGCTGCGGTGAGCGACCATCCAGAGGCCGGCAACCGATCTGCCTCATCCGGGAAGAGCGCAATGATGATACCAACATAGGCTAGTGAAGCAACGTCCTCCACTACTGGACTGAAGAACAAAAAGACAGCAACTTGTCTGTTCCCCTTCCCCGACTCCCCAATAAAATATTTTTTTAAAAAAAGAAAAAACTAGAGAAGATAAATTACCAATGTCAGAAATGAAAGACCATCACTACTGATCACATGGACATTAAAGGGATAATAAGGGAATAGTAGGAACAATTCTGTGCCTATACATATGATAAACTAGAAGAAATGGACCAGTTCATTGAAAGACACAATCTACCAAAACTCACAAAAGAAGGAATAGATAATCTGAATAGGCCTATATCTGAAAAAATAGAATCAATAGTTAATGACTTATGAAAACAGCACCAGGTCTGGATGGGTTCACCGGTGAATTCAACCAAATGTTTGAGGAAGAAATTATCCCAACTCTCTACAGTATCCTCGTGAAAATAGAAGCAAAGGGAAATTTCTAACTCATTCTCTGATGCCAGCATTACCCTAATACCAAAACCATACAAAGATATTACAAGACAGGAGAACTACAGACCAGTATCTCTGATGAACATAGATGTGAAAATCCTCAATAAAATATTAGTAAATGGAATTCAACAATGTATAAAAAGAATTATATGCCACCACCAAGAATGACTTATTCCAGGTAAGCAAAGCTGGTTCAACTTGACGAAAGCAGTTAATGTAATCCATCACATCAATAGACTAAAGAAGAAAAATCCCTCCATACAGTGTCTGTCTGTTCAACTTCCTCTAGTTAACAAACACTCTGGTTGAGCCACCTCTTGCTTGGCTGGTCTCAGGAGTGTCTCCCACATTTCTAGCATTCTGCTCAGAATGTGCTCCCCGGGGAGGCCTCCTTGTTCAGTCCCACCTCACACTAATGATTCCTGCATACTTAAGCATCCCATTTGGACCGCTATTATCACATGTGACTACTTGCATACATCTCCTGCCTCCCTAATTGGATTGTAAATTCTACAAAGGTAGGGACTGTTACACTTCCGGTACACCAAGGTTAGGTGGGATGCCATGTGTTGAAGATCACAAGCTTTGCTTTTAGATTTCCATGTTCAAGTTTCAGTCTCCCACTTGGCGCCTATGTGGCCTTGAACACATCATGTAGCTCTTTTTGCTGCCATTTCCCTACATGAAAGATGGGGAGAAACCCAGGGTGGTTAGAGTGTCAGTGTCTTATGTTTAGATACTATCCGAGAGGTGCTTTTGTTTTTAAGTTTGTTTTCAAACTCCTGCAAAATGGAGACAGCAGGCAAGGCACTGTTTCCAATACCAGAGGTGAATTTGTGATTACACTGTGAAGTTTAATTCAAGTTCAGTGATGAGAAATGGTTCACAATAATTTCAGTTCAGGAACCATCATCATCTTCCCCAGCTAGGACTTGTAACCATTTAAACATATTTCATGATTTTTGATAAAAGATTAAAATTTAGGTATATGATAAAATATTGTTAGCAGAGTCTTTTTCTATCATTGATAAACACAACTCAGGCCATCTTTTGCTCATAGTTTGTTTCAATCTGATTTGCTATCAAAAATGTTCTTTGTTTATCTCCCTGACCTATAAATATTCTTTATCCCCCCAGTTTCTTACCAGGAAAGAGAAACGATTTACAACAGAGCAGTTAAAAGTCCTTTTACGCCCAGGTGATTCTCTTTATATATGTTTTATTTTCATTAAGCTGATTCCTTACTTAAAGAAAGGCTTACAGTAAGAATTGCATACTTTGCTTTATCCTGTTTTCATAGCAGATAAATAGGATATTGCCTTTTAGCACTTTGCAGAGTACCTGGCTGTCAGTGAATATAGGCGGACCTCAGAGAAATGGCCAATTAGGTCCCAGACCACCACAATAAAGCAAGTTGTAATCTATTCGCTCGTTGGAGGGTCTTGCTTTTAATTTGTAAAAAAAAAAAGCAACATCTGTGAAGTACAATAAAACAAGGTGTGCCTGTATTGGGAACTTGTGGTAGTATGACGCTGTCATGTCTCAAGTATTATAACAATTTTGGCTGAATTAATATGAGTGACATCTAAGTGGCATGACTTTATCAGTGTTAAAATGGTATCTTGTTTAGGAAGCAAGTGAAGATTAAAATATAAATTAAAATTTAATTCAGGGCTTTGGTATGCAATAGAAACCACTGTCATGTCTTGATGTTCCAAATTCTTTGATATTTTAAGCATAAAATACCTGTTTCTGATATGAGTTTGGAGCTACAATTTCAAGAAGTCTGCAAACAACACATTTTGAAAGGGATAGAGTTTATTTCTAATAATAAGCCAAGTTGTGATTAATCACTGTATTTTCTCCTTTTCACATTTTTTTAAGAACTAGAGACATCTTAAGGGGCTACCTGAAGACTGTGTTAGGACGGATGCAGCTTCCACATATGGTGAAGAGTACACAGAACCATTTACATTCATTTTTACTTCAACATTGGTGTCTCTTCTGCTTCTTTGTCTTTAACTAATAAGCAGTTATGAACATAATTAAATAATGTGACTAAAAGTACATTAAATAGTATGAAAGCTCAAACTTTCACAGCAGCCACAGTATTTAGCTTAGTGAAGATGAGACCACATGAGTGGGCCTTCTACACACTTGTCAGACCTCCGTGACCTCCAAGGGTTTCCACTGAATCCATTTCCAGGGAAGATAGACAATATAACAATATATAGCCCCCCAAAAAGAAGAAAGATGCTTCTGTTGCCTTGAAAGGTGCTTCTGTATCTGCACTGAGGTATGATGCCTGTCTGCGCCGCCACCCCCACCCCCCCACCACCCTCACCACCCCGTGTCTGCGGCCCTTCGGCCCAGCTCACACTGAAGTCCGTCCCTGACAACCGGAGATGCCTTCGCCTACCACCTCACAGCAGTCTCAGTCTAGGATAGTGATGTCATAGAAAGGCTTGTGACTGCTCCTGGTTGCCCTAGAAATCAACCCAAGGCATTCAGTAGGATCAACAGGAGGTAATTGAAAGTCTGAAAGAGGGTCAGAAACTTTCATAGCTGGAAAACAGTATTTTGCAGAAAAGAGAATGAGAGATTAGAGCAGGGAGAACATCTTAGGAGAGCAGACGCTGAGACAGAGGGCGAAGAGCAAACATGTTTTACTTAAACCTGGCGATTGACAGGGTAATGGCGGAAATGAAAGACATCGAAAAGAGACAGTATAAGGCTTCGAGACCAGTGGAAGTGACCAAAGGTGGGGGCCTCTGGAAGGATCAGCCAGCAGTGCAGACCCCATCCTCACACCTTTCTTTGGTGACAGACTTGGAATGGTTGGGTCTGAGCACAGAAGAACAGTAGGTATCATTTTCCTCCCGTTTGGAGTCAAGGAAGGAGAATGTTCATTTGCCTGGGAACGAATGTAGCACAGGAATGAAAATCACGGGCTGTGGAGTCACACAGGTACAAACTCTGCTTCTGAAACTAACTGTGGGGCCTTTGACAAATCTCTGATCTCTCTTGGCCTCAGTCTGCTTTGCCATCTGGGAGATAATGAGTTCCCTACCCAATATGGTTGTTCAGAGCTTAAGAATCCATTTAAGTTCTTAACACAATGCCTAGTGTACCGTAAACTCTATACATGTTGCTATGGAAATAGTTACAAGAACCTCTTAGGAAAGAAAAATCTGAAAGCAGAAATATGAGTCGTTTTAAGAAATTAGCTTTACTTAAAAGCAAATATAGTTTTGTTTTTTTCCAGTTCTGTTATAAAACCCTTCTCTTCTGCTGCTAAGGGAAGTCAGAGAAACAATATTTATAACTCAGATTGCTAAACAGAGAACCTGTTTACTTACCACGCAGATCAAGAAATACCAATAGCAGGTCTCAAGGGTACCTAAATGTGACTGTGCTTTATGTTAAGTGAGGAATGTTTTTGCATTTAAAAAAAAAAAATCTTTTTTGCTGTCAAATTGTTTCATTTATCTAAAATATAAACCTTTGACAAGAATCTTGAAACATTCTAGTTGGATAGCTGTTATCAGAAATTAATGATAGCTTATAAACTACATTATTAATTATGCATAACAACTTAAAATGGACTTACCAACCTTGAAAACTGATTTTCACATCAAAGGTGATTTCTTGGTTCTACCAACAATTATACACAAACAATGCTCTGTGGACCTTGAAATAGCAGCTCGGCCTCCCCTGTCCAGTGTTAAAATAAAGGTACTTCTGGGCTGGCCGAGTGGCACGTTGGTTAAGAGCTGGCTTGGGATGCCAGCAGCCCTGGTTCGGATCCCACATATGAGGGCCAGTGACACTGCCCTCTACAGCTAAGATGGTGAACAACAGCTCCACCTGGAGCCAGGCTGATGTAAGTCCCCGGGACGCCCTGCTGCAGTGGGCTGCCATAGGCTACAGTGAGTGGCCGGCAGCCAGTGTGAGCTGCCAAGAGCTGCTGTGAGCAGCTGTCCAGAGGCCGGCGATGGATCTGCCTCATCCGGGAAGAGCGCAATGACAATACCAACATGGGCCAGTGAGGCAATGTCCTCCACAACTAGACTGAAGAACAAAAGGCCAGCAACTTGTCTGTTCCCCTTCCCCGATTCCCCAATGCTGTTCCCCTCCCCCAATTCCCCAATAAAATCTTTAAAATAAATAAATAAATAAAATAAAGGTACTTCTGACAGTCTCAACCTCAAAAACAACATGGCTTTGGGCCGGCCGAGTGGCACATTGGTTAAGCGCTGGTTTTGGGATGCCAGCGGCCCCGGTTCGGATCCCACATGGGGGCCAGTGACACTGCCCTCTACAGCCAACAACAGCTCCACCTGGAGCTGGGCTGTGCGAGCCCCGGTGACGGTGTGGGCTGCAGCCCCTGCTGCAGTGGGCTGCCATAGGCTACAGTGAGTGGCCCGCAGCCAGCGTGAGCGGCTGGCAACCAAGCGTGAGCTGCCAATAGCCGCGATGAGCGACATCCAGAGGCCAGCGACCGATCTGCCTCATCCGGGAAGAGCGCAATGACGATACCAACAGTGAAGCAACATCCTCCGCAACTAAACTGAAGAACAAGAAGACGGCAACTTGTCTGTTCCCCTTCCCTGATTCCCCAACGCTGTTCCCCTCCCCCAATTCCCCAATAAAAATCTTAAAAAAAAAAAAAAAAAAATAAATAAATAAAAAAAAAAAACAACATGGCTTTGTTTGTACTTCTTTTAGAGAGCAAGAAATGAAACATACTGTAGAGTTCTGCCTGTGGGCACAGAGAAATAAATGCCTTTTGCTACCTCTGAAAAGTCAGTCCCAAATCAAGTCCCTAATTCATACCTGAGAGTGTTTCCTGAAACCCTTCTCCGAATCCCAGTATAATTTCTCTTCTTGATCTTCTAGGTGGGCCTGGGCCCAGAAGGCTCAAGACCCTCGGATTGCAGCAGGTTCCCCGTCCCCGCTAGAAAAGATGATTAAGGGGAGGAAATGTGTTTACCAGGAACCTTGGAGCCAGTGAAATAGTCATACAAAGTGGATCACCAAGGTAAAAAGGGCCTGAGTGTCTCAAGGGCGAGTGATTTGTGTAATACAAAGAGCATGCTGGCCACCATGTGACCGGTCTGATGGGGCTGGTGACAGGAAACAGGATGGGTTCAGGGAAGCCAATTAGGCTGCTACCCTAGAGTGGGGGCATTTTGAAGTTAGAAGGGACAGGATTCAGAAGGGGGAACCAGAAAACACTTCAGAGGAAGAGTCAGGTGGAGATGCCCAGGAGATAGTATCTAGGTCCAGGGCGAGAAGCGAGCAGAGGGCAGCCTCGTGTGCCTCGGACGACTTGCTCCTCCCTGATTCCCACTCTAGAGCAGTGCCTGACACACAGAGGGTGACCTGGTTGAATGATTGAGATTGTCCATGTCCACGGAGGCCTAAACGTGACTGCTCTATCTTAAGTAACAATGTCTGTGCTCTATTTTCCTGCATTCCGTTTAAAAGAACCTGCAAAGCAGGTGGAATGAGTAGCCACGAAGTAGGAAGAGAATGAGGACCTGGTCAGTCACTTGGGGCTATCCAGCTAATGGCTGAATAATCTCGGGGGGTCCAAGATAGCATCCATCACATGCCCTTAGCCATAGCCTGAAAGAAAGCCAGAAGAAAATAAAGTATTTCCAGGAGGAAAGAGTAGTCACCTCTGTAGAATGAGAGGTCAAGTACGACAGGGACAGAGATGGGGGCACTGAACTTGTCCTTGTGGCCATCGGTCATGACCTAGCCGAGAGTAGTCTCAGAGAAGTGGGGGATGGAAACCCAGCTGAAGAGGACTGAGGGGAAAATGTGAGGTGAGAAACTGGAGAAGGGGTGACAGGTCACTGCTTCAAGTTACACTGCAATGGGAGAACAGGCAGAAGCTTGAGAGGCAAGGACAGGAAAGGAAGTTTTCCTCTTTTCGAGATGATACATACTGAGGCATATTTTGTGCTGATGCAGTGATCCAGTAGTGGGGAAACTCGATGAAGCAGGAAAGGGCATTTGGTTCTTGAAGCTCAATGATCCCCGGTGAAAGAACTGGCTTTCGATCAAGGGGCAATGTTTCCATTGTAAAGGCCGAAGGACAGCGTCCGGGATAGACGCCCTGGGGGAAGGAGGGCGCTCCGGAGTGGCGCTTGTTTCCTCTAGGAAGCCTTCGGCACAGTCTTCAACTAGGAGAGGACACTGGCGAGGGGAGAGCAGGCGCCCTGAAGAGGACATGAAACCCAGTAACACAGTTAAGGGTCCCTCGCTGGGACACAGTGCAGGAGTGCCAGGCAGGGCTGTCACTTGAGATCTGTGCCATGGACGATAATAAAGGACATCTAACTTTAAACATTTTAATACTTCCTTCTTTCAAGAGTTTAGGTGGTGTCCATTCTTCAAAAGTGAGGCAACGGTTAGCCCAAAAGTTTCAACAGGAGAATGAAACAGCTCATAAACTTAAGACCATGTCTTTTGACTTCTGGGTCGCCAAGGCAGATGAACGCTATCATCAGCTGTATCAAAAAATGATGCTGGAAAAGGCATGGAAATATAAAGCGGTTCCAACATGGGAAATTAAAACAAAGGAAGAGAGACCACAAAGTGAAGAAAGAGAAGATGCTAAAAACTGGGACTATCTAGTGTCTAAGAGGGAGCTGAACCACATAAGGAAACACATACACAGACCTGAACAAGCTAGGGGCCTCAGAGACCACCAGTGTCAACTGCTTCCAGACCAGAGAAGGATGAGAAGACTGAAAATATCCAGAAAACACCCAAAGCTAAAACCCCAAAGCACAAGGTGGCATGGACAAAGGAACAGATAAAGGGACACCAAGATCGAATGACTCGAGGGAGAGAACTCACAGAGCAAAGAAATGATAAATGAGATGCTCAGAAACTCTTTACCCAAGCTCGTCTCCCAAAATCTCAAGTGGAGAAAGAGGCAGTGAAAGAATATGAATGGGTCACAGCCTATCCAATTGTCCAGCCTCACCAGGAAACACTTAACAGAAGTGACTATCCTGATGGAAAAGTCAGAGGGCAAACTTAAAAAACCTCTTCGAAGGCAGCTCTTGAGTATACCACCATTTCTGAAAAGTCAATTAGAAAAAAATAAACTGATTTCCTAGATTATTGTTCTTTCTTTCCCAGGCTTGCATACTTTCATAGCTAGTGCACTAAAATCCTAAGACCCTAATTTTGTTTCTAAGTGCATCAAGCTGGAAAAAAAAAAAAAGGTAAACCACAAGCACAGAACTTACCGACTTAAAACCACTACCATTTTATTGTATTTCACAATTCTGTATCAGGAATTCAGGGAGCGCTCAGCTGTGTTGAGGGCCGTGTAGCCCAATATTGAGGGGCACGCAGTGTTGAGGACTGTGTAGCCCAATATTGAGGGGCATGCAGGCTGGCTTTAGTGGGCTTGGTGAATCATAAACTTGTCTATCTGCTCCTATTGTTTCCTCGCTGCACCTGGAGGTGCTCACTATTTACTAAGGAATGTGGTGAGGATGGCCGGATCCTTGGGACACAAAAGAAAGATGGCTATCTGGGTTAATGGAAGAAATCGGCTTAAGAAACTAACCAAGGTTTCACTGACCTTTAGACTATTGGTAAACAGTTAATGATCTACTGAGGTAATGCATATTTTTCCTACATGTACCCTTGCACGTACCCCCTACCTAAAAACTGTATATAAAGCCTGTGAGAAATAAACCGGAGAGCTCTTCCTCCATTTTCTGTCTTTACTGTTAACTCGTTTCTGTCTTTATTTTATCACCTAAGCCATGTCCACCTTCTCGAACCCTGGTCAGCGGAGGCTGGTCCCCCGCAAGTGGCGCCCGAACAGGGACCTGAAGGTAAGTCTTCTAATTTTCAACACGGTTAGGCTTCCACTGAGGGTGCTGCAGACCCCCTGGTTGGTGACGCCAGGTGTGATAGTGGATAATCTTGGCACTCAATATAAGAAGTGCGGGTTTGCACTCAATATAAGAAGTGCTGGGGTAGTCACAAACATTTGCACCAAGTATAAGAGTGCTGGGGTAGTCATAGAATTTTAAGAGCACAAATAAGGTGCTGTTTTAGCTTACAATATATACAATAGGTCCTTAGAACACATATATTTTACTAACCATTTCGTGTGAAAGTGTGTGGGTGTGTGAGTGAATGCTTATAGTTCCACGGCTCTTCGCTACGGAACTTGAGTGGGCTCTAATCTGCGGTTCCGTTCTCTGTCGTAAGGCTAAACGGCGACTGACTCGTTCACCTGTGCGGGGGCTTATACCGCAGAGCTTTTGCCAAGACAGACTAAGTCCCGCGAGGGGCGCGGCCAGACGAGCATCAGAGTGGATATCGAGTGACTGTTTCTTTCTATCCCTTATACTTACTAACATTAAATATGGGTCAAACTGGATCTAAGAAACTTAAACTCTTTATTAACTTAATTAGCTGCTCTCTTGCAGCCAGAGGTTTAAAGGTCGGAACTTCAAAAATAGCTAGATATTTGCGTTGTGTACAGAAAGCCTGTCCTTGGTTTCCAGAAGAGGGAACAGTTAATTTAGAAATTTGGGATAAAGTAGGAAAAGGACTTAGGTTATATTATGACAACCACGGCCCAAAAAGGGTCCCGGTTGATGCATTTGGTCTCTGGAACTCATTTAGAGATACACTCGTTCCAGAGACAGTTTCTGCACCAACGGCGCCTTCTGATAAACATACGCCGTTACTATCCCCCTCTCGCTCTAAAACTAATTTGGCCAGTTCAGTTAAAAAATATACTGAGTCTAATGATGATTTACTTGATAAGGGAGAAAACCTCCCTCCCCCAGATGCTGCCAAATTGGAAACGGAGGCAGCCAAGCACAATGAACAAGATCTATGGGACTTTCCCATTACTAAAAAGGAGGATAAGGGGCCAGGTCCCCCAAAATATTCAGCTAAAAATGAAGAATACGTAAAACCCCAACCTCCTTTAAAGCATCCTATAATGCCTATGCCTCCACGTAATTCTAAACCCACATCTCGGTTTCGTAGAGCCATTGAGAAGGAAGAGGCAAACGGGAAATTTGATTTTACTCTTAGTTGCCCAGTGATCTTTGATATGGATCGGGAAGGAGATGAATGGCCTTCCTGGGAGCCCCTGCCCTATAAAATCTTAAAAGAGCTGAAATTTACATGTACAGAGTATGAACCTGTAGCATCTTATACTCTTTCTTTAATTGATACATTGGCAGAAAAATGGATGACTCCCTATGATTGGACTCAAGTTAGTAAAGCCTGCTTAACAGGCAGAGATTATCTCCTTTGGAGGACTGAATATGATGATAGGACAGAAAAATTTGTCAGTAAATGTGATTCAATTACTACAGATATGCTTATGGGAAGAGGTAAATATTCTTATACACAAGACCTGATGTATTTATCTAAAAAAGGTCCTAGAAAAGGTTACTGATTGTGCTGTAAATGCCTGGAGAACTCCCTGCTTCATCAGGAAAGCCAACTACATTAACTACCGTAATACAAAGAAGTAAGGAGCCTTTCAAAAACTTTTGTCTCGGCTCATTCAAACGGTTTGTAGAGTAATTACCAACGATGAAGCCGCAGATATTTTAATCAAACAGTTGGTATTTAAAAACACAAGTTCTACATGTCAAAATCTACTTCAGCCTATCTGTAAATCTGACACTATTAATGATTAAGTAAAACACTGTGCTGATGTCTTCTCCAGCTTTTATTCAAGGAGTAAGCAATAACTCCCACCCTTAAAGGGGATGTTAAGACAGTAACTCAGTCAACACAGGCTACTCCCAATAATAAAAATAATAATGATGGCTACAATTGCTATAATTGTGGAAACCGGGACACTTTAACAGACAGTGTCCTAAGACTAGACGAACTCCCCAATCACAAAATATGCAGCCACAAAATGTTCCTAATGTCTCACAACAAACTTTACCCTTGATGCCACAGACTATTTGTCCATGATACAACAAGGGATTTCATTGGCTGATAGACTGCCATTCTAAATATCGTAAAAATGGACAATTATTGCCACCGAACAATCTTATCTCTAAAGTCCTTCTTTTTCATCCAACTGGTAGTCCCTTAATTGGGAAACACCCCAGGGCCCCAGACTTGGGCCCAGACAACAATAGAAACATCGATTTGCAACCCATTCAGCACCAACTTATTTAACAATTTAAATCAGTCCCTGAGCTCTTCAGAGCAACCCCCTGGAGTGCAGGGTTGGGCCTCAGCTCCACAGCCAATGCAATGTTAACCCCTGACTCTCCAGTCGTATTTTAAAAATAGATACATCAAAACACTCATCTATGTATAAACATTAGAACTCTGACCTGTGTCAGTCTAGGGCTTTAGTAAAATGGAAGGACCTGTTAACTGGTACCTGAAAGGGACCGGACATACTGTTAACCCAGGGGAAGAGGGTATGCTTGAGTATTTCCTCAGGACACAGACACTCCAGTTTGGATTCCAGATCGTTTGATCTGCCCGCGTAGCAGCTGCCGCCTCCTGGTGCTCACACTGCCACCGCAACCACCATAGCAGCCCCCTGCCATGCCCAGGCCGCAGCAGCTCATACAGTCCACCGGCCATTGACGCCCCTCCCTTCTCCACTGCTCCGGAGTAGGCCTTCTGCTCGACCACCCAGTTCTCATCCACCATCCGTCAGTCTGGGAGAGCCCAGAAATCCCGGTCTATGAACACTGAAGCTGTCCCCCGGAAAATGTGCCATAGCAACATGCCAGTGAGATACAATATTCCTGGAGTGAATAGGTACATTCTGGACTGGTCTCAAAGTAATAGAACGAGCTGGACAAGGGGACTAGCTGCTGGAATATGGAAGTCTGACACTCAGTATCAACAAAACTCTCTTTGGAAACTTGTGGGAGCGATGGGTGAAAATTTTCAAACCGTGACTGTTTGTAGGCCTGATACCCCCTGTACCTCCACTAGTCGCTCTATTAATGTATCTGCTTGTGTTCCTTCTCCTTATGCACTGTTGATTGGAGATATTTCTATTCATGTTAACAAACATATGTTTAATGTATCCTGTTATAATTGTACTTTAACAAATTGTATTTCTTGGGTACCCCTTGGAACCCGTGTTATGATATTTCATCAACCGTCTTTTGTTATGCTTCCTGTTAATGTTTCTGGACCTTGGTATGATGAGAGAAGTCTACAAATTTTTAAAGAAATCAAACATGCTTTAAGTAGACCAAAGAGATTTATAGGGCTTATGATTGCTGGAATTATGGCTTTAGTTACTTTGATTGCAACTGCTACTGCTGCTGCTGTGGCTCTTTCACAGACTGTTCAAAATGCTCATTATGTTAATACACTTTCTAAAAATGTCACTTTAGCCTTAGGTACCCAAGAGGATATAGATAAAAAATTAGAACAAAAGGTAAATGCATTATATGATATGGTTCAATATTTGGGTGATGAAATTCAAAGTTTAAAAGTTAGGTCTCGTTTACGATGTCATTCAGAATATCATTGGATTTGTGTAACCCCAAAAATATATAATGGTAGTCAACATGATTGGGATAAAATTCGTCTTCATCTTCAGGGAATTTGGCATAATACTAATTTGTCTCTGGACATGTTTCGGCTTCATGATGAAATTCAAAACATGAGAGAAGCTGAACCCTTAAAATTTGATGCAGCTCAAGCTGCTTCTGAGTTTGTCGATGTCGTAAAAAATGTCCTGCTGTCTTGGCCCAATATTGGCCATTCCATTGTGACATTCCTTACATTGGTCATTTGTGTCTGTTTGGTTCTGTGCCTACTCCCCGTCCTCATTAGATGTTTTCTCAAGCAGATATTGGACGTCCAAGCCAACATCCATGAGATGAAACTGAGGGCAAAGCCTCCGGTTTAGCCACTTGCTTATTAGCCCCACTACCCCTAAGCTTCAGCGAGGACAGGCTAGCCAAAGACGGGTAAGGACCTCCTTGAATGTAACTAACCTAAGACAGGGCTTGATCGCCAGAGGATCAAGTGCCGATGACGGGTTGTTATTTCATTGAGGGACACCTAAGACAGGCACTGTGACTCGCAGCCGTCTGGGGTCACAGACGTGCTTTTTAAATAATAAAGAAGGGGGAGATGTTGAGGGCCGTGTAGCCCAATATTGAGGGGCACGCAGTGTTGAGGACTGTGTAGCCCAATATTGAGGGGCATGCAGGCTGGCTTTAGTGGGCTTGGTGAATCATAAACTTGTCTATCTGCTCCTATTGTTTCCTCGCTGCACCTGGAGGTGCTCACTATTTACTAAGGAATGTGGTGAGGATGGCCGGATCCTTGGGACACAAAAGAAAGATGGCTATCTGGGTTAATGGAAGAAATCGGCTTAAGAAACTAACCAAGGTTTCACTGACCTTTAGACTATTGGTAAACAGTTAATGATCTACTGAGGTAATGCATATTTTTCCTACATGTACCCTTGCACGTACCCCCTACCTAAAAACTGTATATAAAGCCTGTGAGAAATAAACCGGAGAGCTCTTCCTCCATTTTCTGTCTTTACTGTTAACTCGTTTCTGTCTTTATTTTATCACCTAAGCCGTGTCCACCTTCTCGAACCCTGGTCAGCGGAGGCTGGTCCCCCGCACAGCTGGGCAAGTTTTCTGCCCCACCCATGTGGCACAACTGGAGCTGCTTGGCGACATGCAGCTGATGGCTGCCAGTCTGGAAAGTCCAAGCTTGCTTCCCCTGTATGCCCGTGGCAGGAACGGCTAGAAGGCTGGGCTTAGCTTGGCTGGTCCTGTCTTTCTCACCCTTCCCAGGGCCAAGAGGTGGCTTTCCTTACTCTGTGGTGGCTCGGGGCTCTGAGAAGCCTGTCCGAATTTCCAAGGCTTCTGATGACCTGGCCTGGAATCCCAGAACATCACTTCTGCTGTATTCTGTTGCTCAGACAAGTCGCCGAGACCAGCCCAAATTCAAGGGGAGAGGAGACAGGCTCTTCCTCTCAAAAACATTTGTGGCCATCTTTAAAAAATCTACCACTCAAAAACTCTGGAGAGTCTATCACACACCTCTATCCCTCATTCTACTTCTCATTGTTCTTCTATGCTAACACTGCTCATAAAAATGAAATAAGTATTTTTATATGAACAAAGAACACAATTTCACAGCCCCTAAGTTGATATTGACTAATGAGGCTTGGGTCCCGCTCTGCAGAGGTAAATATAGACAAAAAGTGTAAAAGCCCATTACAATTATTATGCAGAAAACACACTGTCTTGCATTCTGTAATTCATCAGAAATGTAATGGGATATCATGAACCTAGGCCTAAGCCCTAGCCTTGCCAGAGATCTAAGACTCTAGGATGCAGCCCTCCAAGGGGATTACAATCTATCTGGGGAAGAGAACAGATGAAATAGGATATGCCCGATCCAGTAGTATAAAATGCTCTATTGAGAATATGGACTAGAGTAGGGTAGCTATTTATGGGGAACATGGAGTGTGAGAGGATGCACCCTCGATGGTAACTCCTTAGGAGGAAGGCATGGCCCCTGTTCCACACTGATGCCTACCTCCTGCCAGCCTCTATCAGCACAGAAATAAGGCACAACACTGGCCCTGAGGGAACTCCACCAGAAAAGATGTGCAAATAAACAGATGAGGAGCACAAACCTTAGATGCCTTAGGTAAGAACCACCTACTACTAAAACACAAAATTCTGGAGAAAAAGAAAAGCTTTGGCGATAGGACAAGTTTGACTTTTCAAAAGATTATATGCATTCGTGTGTTTTTTTTCAATTCAGAAGTTGAAAGAAAAAGAGGCTCATAATCAGTCGGTCTAGACAATTCTGTTGATAATTTTTAAAAATAGTGAACAGGTATGCGATTAGAAAACTCATTAGTTACAGAAAGGTACAGAATACAAAATACCAACCTTTCCACCTTGGTTTGAAAAAGGTCACTACTGGGAGGAGTTTTTGAAACAACCAGAAAATAAATGAAAGAAGGGGAATAGAAAGGCAACACAAAACACACGTGCTTGAAAAATTATCATGTTAAGACCACATGTGTGATTCCGTTTACATGAAATGTCCAGAATAGGCAAATTCATAGACAGAAAGTAGGTCACCAGTTGGTTAAGGCTAAAGGGTGAGGAAGGTTGAGTGACTGCCAATGGGTAAGGATCAGGGGAGTATGAATGTTCTAAAATTAGATTGTGGTGATTCACAACCCTGTGAATAGACTGAAAAAACAATGACATACACTTTAAATGGGTGAACTGTATGGTATGTGAGTTACATCTCAACAAAAATAGGTAAGAAAAATGAAAGAGATGGCTAGAGTTTGGAGAGGAGGAAGTGTGCCTAGAAATGTAGGCAAAGGGCCTGATCATGCAAGGCTTTGAACATCAATGAACAGCTCAGGTTTTTTAAATCTTGAAGGTAGTGCGGAGTCACTGAGAAAATTGGCGTGTGGAACAAATCTGAAGGACAGACGGGAAGTGGGGGACACCAGCTGAGTGTCCGTGGCAGGAACCTGGGCAAGATGGAGTGAATCAAGAGACCAGATAAGAATTAGTGACTGATTAAGGCAGGGGTCGTGGAGGGTAAAAAAAGAAAAGAATTCATAGCTTTCTTTTTGGGGAAATAAGGTAGTAAAAGTACCAGTACAGGGATTACAGGGCGAAAAGGTTTAGGGGCTGTTTTATACATGTTTATTTATTTATTTAGCTGAGCCATCCTGCCACCTGTTGGCAGCTCAGCAGCTGCTCAGCTCAGGCCGGGAATCCAACCGGCAACGCTGTTGCTCAGAGCTCGCACTCTTGAGTGAGCCCTTAACCAACTGAGCCACTCGGCCAGCCCTATACATGTTTGTTTAAAATAGCCCAGTTGCTGTCCAAGGAGCCATTGGTTACATCTATCTGTTGCTTTTTAGAGAAGTTTAGTCAAAGTTTTGGGATATAAATAATGTTCAGGATACAAACATAGTAAGATATTAAGATGGTGGAAGGGAATGAGAGAAAGCATCAGACATAGAATGTAGTTTTCAGGAAGTACATTTTCAAGTGTGAAATGCACAGCATTTATCCCGTGGATTCAACAATTTGGAAAGGAATCACCAATAAATTTGACATAAAACAGCCCCAGTAGAATGGTGGGAAGGTAGTGCTAAACTGTGATAGCTTAAGGACTGACAAGAGGGGAGATAGCAAGTGGTTCTTATTTAAAGGGGAGATAGGGCAGTAACTCGGAAAGAGTCACAATAATTTTTTTAAGATGAGATGAGCACAGTTGAAGAGAAAGCACTAGATACAGAGAGGGGATGACTAGCAGAGCAGAGAGCCGCTGATGCAGGAAGACCTAGAATCCAGAGCCTTCCACAGAAGAGACACCTCTTCCTCCGACACCACAGGGATGGAAGGAGAAAGGATAGAGACAGAAAGTCAGAGAATGGGAAAAGGGGCCAACTAGGGACTCAAAACATCAAGGTCAGACCTGAACGCCCAGCCGAGATTAGAGGCATAGGAGCAGCATTCCCCACCCTGTAGTGTGGTTTCCCTCGGTGGAAACAGTCAGCAGCCCTGTGTACAGCGGACGTTGGGTCCAGGGCTGGCTGTGCTGGGGAAAGTAGCCCAGCCCAGCTTGGCCGAGGATTGAATCGCTTCTTGTATGTAAATCACAAGCTGAATCAGATGACATTGCTGATATCTGACCACATTTCACTTATAAAAACAATTTCATATGGTCAACCTAATGTTTGTTGACCTAACCAGCTAACTTTACAGCTAAGGAGATGTAAAAAGAACCATAACGACCAATATAGGCCATTAACAACCTAACTAAAACTATCAATGATACAGGAATGGAGAAAGAAGAAACTTTCCCGATAATGAAAAATAAAGTAACTACAATTATTTGTGAATATGGCAGTGAATTTCATTTAATCAAAGACAACCATGACAAACTATCAAAAGCTACATTTTACTAAAACAATCTGTCTTTAAAAATGTTTAATCATACAGTATATACAATAGATGCTGCTTTCCTTTTTGGATTTCACTATCCACTCGAGTCCTAAAAAAATGGGGGAAAAATAGCTGGTTAAAGTTTATAAATTAAAAGTCCATTTACTAAACATACATGAAATCTAAGTGCTAGCCCCTTGGCGAGTGGGCCCATGTTAACCCACGGTACGTATCTTATGTCAATACTCCCCTCTCCCTTGACTATCCCAGGGAAAAAACAAACCTTAGCAATGATCTAATTCAAAATCCCCAATTTATAGATGGGTTTATAGATAAGGAAGATGAATCTGAGTGACCGTAAGTGACTTGCCAACATTATAAAGTAAGGGCAGAGCCAGCAGAATCCACGCATCCGATTCCCACCCACAGCTGTCTGCACGCCAGACGCTAGACCATGACTGAGATTCCCTTCTAACAATGTTCTCCTTCATAAAAAGGAAGAATTAGCTCATAACCTAACTTAGATTTCAGAAATACCCACTGACTAACTGCAGCCTGAGGAATCCTCCTTTCCTGCTTTTACCTATAAAGTAAGGACATCTAATGGGACAGTGAAAGACACTGATGGGAGGATTCAACATCCTACTTACCGTAGGAATCAATTTATTAAGGTGAGTGAGGGGGGTGCCCAAACCAAGAACAAAGTTCTGCGTTGCCCCTATCAACTATACATCTTCAGAACAGCAAAGTAATTAACTCAAAGAAAGGGCACTGGCAATCGCTAGTATACACCGTTCTAAGAATGGGGCACTAGAAGGAGATAAAACCCAAATGTCACTAGAATGTGACAAGGTGGGATGGTCTGGAATGCCCAGTTTAATAAAAACACGCAGCTGTCCCACAGGAAGCCTTACCTCCAGCCACGTCAAGTACTGAGCGTCTGCTGGCTCTGGCTTGAGGTAATCACAGGCTCGGAGATCTCAAAGGTCTTCACAATCTCCTGGCAGAGAACAAAGAGCATTCAGGCACTGGGTTTACAGCAAACCAGGTCAGAACTACCCAGAAACCCCGAGGGTCCACTACAGAGCTTTACCTCCCAGTCCCGGTAGCTCAAAGCTATAATTCCTTGATTCCTAATTTGGGTGTTTTGGTCAATGCGTTCACTTTCTTCATTAATATTAACGGGTTCTGTGTGAAAGACAAAGTTTTCAAAGGTGATCAAATCGGAAGAGGCAATCTGAACAGAAACTGATGAGTAGTAGGAATGAAACTTTTATCAAGAAGCTCCTTATAATATTACATTCTTAGGGTTTCATGCATCATCGAGTTGTAATTTTACTACAATAGCAAATTCCATTCACTTCCATTTAAAAAACATATAGTAGGGTAACACATTCCAATCACTTGGAAAATTCTGCATATCTACACTAAGCCCTAGTGAGTCCAATATGAAAGAGTAACTAACATACAGCTGTGATAAAAGCACTTAATAGTCTCTCCTGGAGACGTTGAAAAGAAAAGAGTAATGGAGTGTGTGAAATTATTCAATTAAGAATTAAAGATTCTCTCAGGGAGAGAAGGAGCTGGCATGAGGAAAAAAACAACAAAGAAAGAAACTTCAAAAATAACTGCAGTTACAAACTTTCTAAATTCAAATTTGAGGGAAACGGTATCGTTCCTTGTTGATCTTTACAAATGTTGAATCAATGACATGATGAATCCATCGGTTTTAAATGATGACCATGTTTTCAATTAAGCAAGATACAGCATTATAAAATTTGTTATGTAAAATGAAAACTCATTTATATTAGTCAAATACATTTCATAAACGCTAGTAACAAATATATTTTCTCTAAAACCAATTTTTCGGAACATAGTTTCACTTATACCTATTATCGGCAGTCGGTCTTGGTCAAGTTTTATTCTTGCAAAACCATCCTAAAACACAAAAATGACGTTAGGCGAACACAAAACTGAGGTTCAAAACTTATAACCATTGGATGACAGAAATTACTCAATTAGAAAATTCTATACCTCAAGCAATGAAAATATAACATTAATGATGGACAAGACTTGGACATCTTTCTTAACATGGGCTCTCTCTCACGTTTCTTACCCAGACACAGCCTCCATCCTGAGGTCTCTTAAATAAAACTGTAACTGTCTTGCCTCTTTAACTGATTTATACATATTTTTGAATACTCCACATTTTATTGTGCATAATTCTATCATTTACCAATAACAAAATATGCCTCTGTTATCATTTTGGGGGAAATACTTTGGTCAATACAAGGTTTTTGTCTAAAGTTAAGATTGAATTCATCTGACACTATGCAGGAAAGCAACCTGGTAAGACTAAAGACACAAAGACAGTCTAAAGCAAATTTCCACGCAACATTTTTTGACCTTTCCTTTTAGAATGATTTTAAACCTAAGAGTTACATGACGACTGTAAAAACTCCTCTTTAGCCTTTATGCAACATCACCAATTGTTCAAGCAAGTTTTGCCACATTCACGTTGTTACCACTAACTGTATATATTATTAATTTTTGAGAGTGAGTGATAGACAACTTGACCTCTTTCCCTAATGCTTCAAGTGTGTACTTGAGAACAAAGATACTCTCTTACATATCATGACAACTATCGAATTTGGGAAATTTAACATTTATGCCATACTGTTATGTAATCTATAGTTCCATATGCAAATTTTGCCAGTTCATTCACTAAATAATTTCTAAAATGTAAAAGCAAGCACACAAATTTTAAATTTTTTCTTGTTTTAGCTGGTTTCTTCTGCCTACAGGTCAATTAAAATTTTGCTACAATGGGTCTAAAATGCATACTGATTAGTACAAAAATCTTTGTCAACTCCCATCTATGGCTTTTATTATTTATCCTTTTAAAAGCACATAAAAGCAATTAGAAAAATAAATCTTACCCTGATAATGAAGGAAACATGGAAGATGTTTTCCACCGTACGGGGGAAAGATTGTGGATCAATCACAAAGTCAAAGAAAGACATAGGGGTATCAGCTATAGACAAAAAAGGAAAAAACTCTTTAAGACAAGAAAAGGATTTTTGCTTATCGATAAGACCAACACCCTCTAGTGTGAAAGCAAAGAAATGGGCCCTCATTCTGTTGTGGGAGTGTAGATCAATATAACCCTTCTAGAGGGCAATGTCGTGTGTCTATTAAAAATATGTGTGCCCACGGACCTGACACCCCTCCTCAAAAAAGCTGTCCTGCAGAAATATCAGCACATGTGCACAAAGCTGCATGCCCAGATTTTTCACTTCCACAGTTTAAACAAGGGTAAAATGCTATAAAGAACTTACTCATACTCAGATAGAGGATTTGTTCAATGTATTTATGAGATAGCAATACAATGGAAACCACTGAAAAAAGGGGGATCGATCATCTATACTGATATGGAAAATATCCACATGGGAAAATCATGTTGCAGAAGAATGTGTATATATTAAAAACACACACACAAAAAAAACAACAACAAAAAATCCTAACTATGTGTCTATATTAAAAACACACACTAAACAAAAACAACATAAAATCCTAACTACTTTAGTGTCTATTTACATGACTGACATAAACATAAGATAATCTGAAAATATACACATCAGGTTTTACAGGTGGCTACCTCTGGAGAGTGAGAAGAGGTGGAATAGGCACTTCTCACTTGTATGTTATGTTTTATTTTTCAAGAGAAAAAGTACCCCACCTTTTAAAAATAAAAAAGGAAAAGTTACTCCACCAAAGTTCTCACACAGCCCTTCTGAAGGGGAGAAAAGCCTCATGAAATACATATATGCCAAGAGAATGAAAATGATTTAGAACATATCACTGAAAATGCTTTTTAAATAAAAATAGCTGCTCATGGAAAGTGACACAGGTCTGATAAATACAAATTGCTCCATTTTGAATTTGATATCAGACTTACGATCTTCTCGAAAATATGTTTGCAACAATCCCAAGATCCTTTCTACTTCTTTTTCTGTTGCTTCTTGATGAGATTCTTCCATTCTGTTTAACTGAAAATATAAAGTCATCATCAAACAGACTGATGTACTTGCCTGTTAACCTTTTCTGTGTTCTTACATGTCCAGATTCCTCTAAATGTCTTGTTATAGGGGATTGCTAGCAGTTTTTAATCTATCTTAAAATGTATAGTTGAAGGAAAAAATTTTCTACTTTCAATAACATTTTTATATTAATTTTTTTTTTTTTACAGAGGAGTCACATTACCCAATCAACCATTTTCAGGTTGACCATAAAATAGCAAAATACAAAATGGGCACTTTAGAACAGCGGTTCTCCACTGGGAGTGATATGTGCCAACATTCGGCTGTCACACCTAGGAGTGGGGAAGAAAGATGCTGTTGGCATCTAGTGGGAAGAGGCCAAGGATGCTGTTAAACATCCTACAATACATAAGACAGCCTCTCACAACAAAGAATTATGCAGCCCCTACTGGTGATAACGCTGAGGTTGAGAAACGCTGTTTTGGAACTGATTCAAACTATAGAAATGAGTTAAAACTAAGACAAATGGTCAATCCTATAAAAAGTTGAAAGGTTTACATAAAATGATTACTTAAGTGACCAAACCTGACTCCAAACCAGAAAGCTAAGAAAAGATGGCCAAACTGCACATACATTAATGGCTATTTTAACTTTGGGTGTTTTAAAAAGCAACATTTACAAAAACAAACCTGGGCAGGCATTTCCCCCTGCTCTTTTAACACAGGAGCTTTTCTTGGACGATCAGTTCGTGGCTTTGGCACGGGGGCTTCTCCTTGTATTGAACCCAACCTGATGAAAAATATGCTTTCATGTCTTTGTTTGTTTTCTAAACAAACTGATTTCACTGAGAGCAGTTCCCATGGTATAGTCAAATTCGGACCAGGCATCAGTGACATACAGGCTGACATCAGACCAAGACTCTTGTCAGGTTTGTGACATCCTTTCTGCTCCCTTTTAGTTCTCTGAAAGAACTCCTAGGAGCTTCATTCAGCCTTGGGGATCTCCTCAAACACCTTCACATCTGAACAGTGAACCTCTGTTCTTCCAGCTAGCCTGCTGTCTGTCTGTTTTGCAAAGCCAACTTCAGAGATCAGGGGAAGGACAAACATGGGGGAGGGGAACAAACAGCTCCACTGAGGTTAAAGCCTTTGCACAACCTGTGCCAGGGCAGAGCCTCACAGCCTGCAACTACAGAACACACCTGTCAGGATTACAGGTGAGGCAGAAGCCATGGCATTCCTTTCCCTTCTGGACTCCCGCCACCTCCTCAGAAAGCCCTAATACAGACTTAAGCTACGGTAATAGATAGATTATGTAGAGACCAAAGTCCCAAGAATTGAGACCCATGTGGTCCCTATACGTGAAGAGCTCAGAGTAGACAGACAGATACTCATGCACACAGATCTCAACATACTATGGTGGTCCTATGGTGCCAAACTGGAGTATCACTCAAGAGTTATGACAGCCTCTGCCAGAGCTGTCTCCCCAGACATGGAAGTAAGCTGCTTGGGACATCTGATTCTACCCTGGTATCTGTGTGGAGAAGTTACTAGAGGCTCCAAGTTGGGGCCTGTGGAATAAATAAACCTTATCAGATGGAAAAATAGGGAGAAAGATATTGAAGGCCAAGGAACAGCAAGTGCAGCGGCACAGAGTGCTAAGTAATTCATGCCAGGTGGAAGTTGGGCAGGATGATGAGATCAAGTTCAAGTCACACCACAAAAGGCTAGCCGTAGATCCTAGGATTTATGACAGAGCCTGAACTCAACAGCCAAACAACAAGCTTTGGAGTTTATCCAGAATAAAGAAGTTTGATCTTTATGTTATAACACATACAGTGGTTGTGGGCACCTCAGTTACCCCCAGGCTTGTGGACAACAGATAGATGCCTGGCCCAACACAGACCTACTACACTGCATCCCCAAAGCCTTCTAACTGAGACACACACGATCTCGGGAGGTTTAGAAGGGTGAGTCAGAATAGACCAATGCTCAGGAGCTATACCACCTAAGGAAGAAAGAGCTTGGGTGGAGACCCTAGACAAGGTACCTACTGGGGAACATGATCAACGTATTTGGATGCTGTCTCACAAAAGAACCAGTAAGAGCCGTGCTTACGAGTCTCCATAGGACTGAGCTAGGAAATGAAAACAGATACCAATTTCATCTGAGTATAAAGAAAACTTTTCAAAACTAGAGTTGTTTCCAAAAAAATGAACTGGGCAGTTTATGTAACGGTGACTCAAATAGTCTCTGAATATAACTCAGGGATCACCCAACAAGGAATTATATAATATATGGCACTTTACATACATTGTTGGGCCCTTAAGATAGCCTTTCTGGGGAGTATCATCCTCCCCCACAAGAAGGATTTGAAAGATGATAAAACGAAGCCAGATATGCCACAGCCCCAAGGTCTCGCGCGCCAGAAAGCAAGGGAGCCAGAGAACCCTGGTGAGGAGGCTCCGGCCCTCGGCCTTTCCTGCTTAAGTTGAGCAGGATGAGGTTCCACCCACATCCAGATTTGATGGGCTTTCAATCAAAGTTTAGAAAAGTCTGCAAACAATGGCACCCTGATCATCACCTCTACCATATCAAATAACTTTTGTCCCTAGAACAAAAAACAATTTCAGGTTTACAAATGGCTGGTCTGTTGGAGTTTTAAAATAATCTTACAGAAAGTGGAATGTATGGGTTTTATTAAAGGTGTTTTCTGCTGTTTTGCCTGATATTTTCCAGGAGTCATAGGCTATGAATTCAAAATCAGAACTGTCTTCATCACGGATGAGTTCTTCAGCTTCTAGTGGATTTACACCCATATGTGTCAGCTACAAAAATGAAGGGAAACAAAAGCCCCAGTTAAGCCATGAGGAATCATTGACCACATGCAATAATCTGTATCACTAAACTTTAAGAGGCCAGAGAGGCAAAGTCTATTTCAGTGCCTGAACATGTTGGCTAAATGTCTGATTATAAAAATAATTTCATATATATTCCTGTTTTCAAAAGGACCTTGTTTGAGCAGAAGATATTTCCCAATGGACTGAGAACCTTTTGGTGAGAAAGTGAGATGATGGAGACCAGTGGTTCTCAACTAGAACGACCCTGCCCCCTTGGGATCTTTTGGCATCATCTGGAGACATTTCTGGTTGCTGCAGCTGGGTGGGAGGGTGCTACTGGCATCTAGTGGGTAGAAGCCAGGATGCCGCTGAATATCCTACAGTGCACAGTACCAGCCCCCACATCAAAACCTTACCCAGCCCCAAATGTCCCCAGTGCCACGGCTCTAGCCCAAGGCAGGCTGCAGGGTTTAGGGAAGCCAAAAGAACTGAGCCTACTGGGAATTTCTGGATCACAAGTAGTTTGTTTGTAAAATATTAGTAAAGCTATACTCGTTTACTATAAAGATATGAAATCACATCCCAAATCAAAAGCTGCACGATAGAACAGGGAAGTCGAACTGGCATTCAGCTTTTCGTTTTTGGCCAACCTCCTAAAGCCCTCTATTCGGTGTGTATCTCAGCACATCCGGTCAGCAGTGGCCTGGCGCCAATGACAAAACTGTTCATCTGGACACTGCCTTCCAGGGAAGAACTGGCAGGAACCTAATAATTCTCTTATCTCAAACTATCTTACAGAAAATGTAGTATGTTAAATTTGCTTTTATGGAAATATACTTGTATTTCTTTATAAAATTATAAAATGCCTCCAAGTTATCCAATTAAAATGGTACTATCACCCATAAACAACATCGAAAATCCCTCAGAGAGCGTAACCTATTAAAGGGAATCCAATTCTGAAGAAAAGAGGCTACAAGAACGTGGTCAGTGAGTTTGGGTCATGTCAGCGCCCGTTGGCTCTCTTGCTGCTCTGTCCACTACCGCACACTTGTAGGACGACAGTTCAATTTTTGTCTGGTCAAATCTACTCATCTTTTCTTTATTGCTTCTATATTTGATGTTATACTTGGAAAGTTCTTCCCTATGTGGATACTAGACAGCTATTAATGTAGGATTTTATATGGAATTCTTGAAGACTTCTGGGGTTTATTTTGAAATGTTAAAGCATAGCGCTTATCCTGATCAATGAAACTAATTAAAAAAAAAAATAACCCAACATAAGGTCACTTTACTGAGCCATACATTAGTGTGCATTTTTAAAAATGCATTATACTTCAAAATAAAAATGTTAAAAAAAAAAAAAAGAAAAATTTAAAGTTTGAAATATAATTTAAATCTACATTTTTTTTAATTAAGGTTTTTAAAACAACAGAAACCTCATACCTTTACAAATAATTAACATATCTGGTCAGATCTCATGGTATTAAATCATTTTAATAACCATTTAACAAACATCCAGTCAGTAATTCCATGTCCTAACAGAAACGCAAGGACAGAGGTTGGCTCAGAGTAAAATCAAGACAAAAAGAAAACAGAGTAAGGTACAAGGTCAGTCTCACTCTGCTTATTTGGGTAAATCCATCGAAGAAAAGCTACAAAATTTCAGGTAATAACCATTCAAACTTATTTAGAAGCAAAGAAAGGTGAATTAAACAAACAAAATCCCCCAAAACCCCAAGTATATTCACACGGTTCTGAAATATTGTCAGATAGACCAAAGCACGCCCCTCACCACACCCAACTCATCTCCAGCTGAGCTCTGCCACCTGCACCTGCAGTGTGGGCCTCTGTCCACCCCTGGGCAAAGGTCCCAGGTCACTGAGACTGAGCTAGAACATTCACCTATGAATTGACAGGTGACTAAAGAAAAACTGGCCGTTCGCAAATAAACATGGCACCCAGTGCCTTAGAAGGCTAGGGATTTTCAAACTGCTCTAAGCTCCCAACCAAGGTTCCCCTACCTAGCTCTGCGGCCACGTTTAATTTGGTAAAATCTCTTAGAAGGAACCTGAGAGCAAAAAAACAGTAACAAATGAAGTGAAAACCATTTGCAGATGGGTATAATAAGCAGCATGTGAATTATACAATATGTGACAGACGAAACATTTTTTTAAAGTAAGATTCTGTAGCTTTGAACTTACTAGAGTTTCAACATATCTTAACATATCAAATGAGTTCAGATCAGAACGCAGCTGCTTTGCTTTTTCTTTGCCCAAATCTGAAGCCAAAACAAGAAAGTGGGCGTCTAGGACTGCTTCTCTTGCTCGGGACACTATTCAAGAAAGAGGAAAAATGCACAAGTTACAAAATACACGCTATCCACAGGCATTCCCCCTAAATTTCCAACTAAACCATTGGCATTTCCCACTGAACCAAAAAAAAAAAAAATCTCAAAACATGCCCATCTCTCTCTAAAAACTTGGCTCCCCAGCCCACCTCACCAGAACCTGGAATCAAAGCTCACCAGTCTTCCTAAAAGCCAGCTGCATCCACTTTTCCTACTCCTGAGAACTGGACCACAATTTCTTTTCTTCTTTTTTTTTTAAAGATTTTATTGGGGAATTGGGGGAGGGAAACAGCGTTGGGGAATCGGGGAAGGGGAACAGACAAGTTGCTGTCCTTTTGTTCTTCAGTCTAGTTGCGGAGGACGTTGCTTCACTGGCCCATGTTGGTATCATCACTGTGCTTTTCCCGGATGAGGCAGATCGGTCGCCGGCCTCTGGATGGTCGCTCACCGTGGCTATTGGCAGCTCACGCTGGCTGCCAGCCACTCACTGTAGCCTATGGCAGCCCACTGCAGCAGGGGCTGCAGCCCACACTGTCGCCAGGGCTCGCAGCCCAGCTCCAGGTGGAGCTGTTGTTAGCTGTAGAGGGCAGTGTCACTGGCCCTCATATGTGGGATCCGAACCAGGGCCGCTGGCGTCCCCAAACCAGCTCTTAACCAATGCGCCACTTGGCTGGCCCGACACAATTTCTTAATGACCTCAGTTTAACAGAACTTCTATCGTCTCTATCACTGGCTTTTCCCTTTGACTCCAATAGCCCATCCTTATCACCTGTGCTGATGTAAGTCAAATCGAAAACCCACTGTATGTGAAGCACTGGGCTTGGCATGGTGGTTTGCTGACCAGTGACAGGTAAGTTGTCACGGGGCCTCAGCTGAAATAATGGGTACGTGCTGTGTGGCAGAAGAACATTCACACTTTCTCACAGTTTAAGGCAACAGAGCAGTGACCTCTGAGAATGGATGATCCAAAAAGGTTTGACAGAGGACCCAGGATTTAAGCTAAACTATAGAGAGAAAAGATTGAAATGAGACAAGAAGGGGACCTGAGGATGAAGCTTGGGGAGGTGAGGGAAGGGTGCCCTGGAGGACACATCAGGGCTTAACAGGGACAGGGGAAATCAGACCCCTTAGGAAAGAGGGTGAAAGAGTGCTCTGGGACACCTGCCAAGGCAAACTGAAAAGTAAGCCAAGCAGAAATGAACACAGCAAAATTCAAGTACAGAAATACCTATGCCTGGCTTGCTCCTCCAGGCCATTCCATTGGATCACCAATTTCCTGAACAATCCCTCAGGCTGGTGAACATGTTGACTCCAGGAGTGTGCTTTTAGAAGTCACTTTTCCCCCTCAGTTTTTATTTTATGACCGTGACAGTGGACGTGACAAGGGGTGAAGAGCACGGGGCAGAAGCAGATGGCGGCTCCTGGGATGTTCTAGATCCCTGTCACCCATTCGCCTCATAGCACATACTGGGAGGAACGATCTCTGTTGCGGATGGCTTTGAGGCCTCTAAGAGATGAAACGGAGACCATCAAATCCATGCACACCGAGGGTCTAGAACTCTGCCGACCAACTCCTCGGGCCCAGCCTTAAAGAGGTGACGCAGTCAGCACAGTGGAAATTGCTGAGTGGGAACATGATACGTGGATCAAGAACTATCAAGACGCGCAGTAAAGTATCAAGGGAGTGAATGAGTCGAGAGTAACCTTGAGGAGACTGACTGGGGGCCCAGGCTGGGGAGAAAAAATGCTAAGAGGGTGGAGGAGGGATTTCACCAGGTAAACAGGAAAGGCCGGTTCTGGGAGGCTTGGATGCAACTGATGGGGAACAGTAAGGAGGTGTGGTCAGAGCAAGAAAGACAAAAATCTAAGAGCATATAGACAGAAAAATGTTAGAAGGGGACAATAGTAACCATACTAGGGAATGGCCAGAAATGACTGTTCGGGTCCTCGGAGAGCAGAGGGAATTGTGGTATCGGGGAGTACAAGGTCTGCTAACTCTTGTTTACTGCTGTCCTTGTCCGAATTCTCCCTTTCTGTTCCCACAGAACTGTCAGAGAGGGGCCTGGTGGGAAAAGTGGTCTGAGGACTTGTCCTAGGGCTCTGTGCCCCAGTGCCTACATCAGGCGGTACCCTGACCTGTCCTCTGTCACTGAACAGACTGCTGCTACCATCACACTGCTGCTGTGTTTAATGCGAGTCATGATTATTTTTTAAAAGCTTATCCCATGGTCTAGAGCTCAGTGCTCTGAGATTTCTCTCTCCCCGCCGTCACACACATACGCCCCCTGACTGGAGACCAATAGGTCCACTGACAGCCATCGCCGCCCCGCCCTGGGTTATAGGTGGACCAACAGCAAGGAGCTGGGGGCGGGGGAGATCAGGAGAATGACAGGAAAAGAAACAGGGTTTCAGGGGCCAGCTCAATTCGTTCTTTAATTCATCCATCACAATACATCAGCAAATGCATGTATATGTCCTGGGAACACAGCACTAAATACAATTGAAAAATCAAAGATAATACATGTAACGCTCTCAAACAACAGAACCGCCTGAGCGGCTTGTAAAAACAGATTGCTGGCCCCACCTCCAGAGTTTCATGTAACGAAAGCCCTTAGTATTTGCTTAAGGAGTGGTAAGTACACCATAACAATATTTATTATTGCAACAATGAAACAGTTTCCAAAAACTGGTAAAGCACTATTATTATCAATGTGGGAATTGTTTGATATCAAAGAATTGACTCTTATATAAAACTAATTAAAATTATTCTAAAACGTTAACCAAAAGCTTCTGTATATAAAATAATGAATTTTACCTTCATTAAACAGTGTGTTGGCCTCTTGAAGGACCTCTGTTAATTTGTCGCTGGCATTCAGTATATCCTCCCGGTTTTCTATTTTAAAAATACAAGCTTTGGGAAATGTGCTCATCATTCACTAACAAGTCATTGGGCACAGTGATCACCAGCCGTCAATCCAAGCCCCGCCCCCGGGGAATTCCTTTAGACATCTTTATGTTTTTAACCAAAAAAGGGACGTTAAGACAAAGGCGGGCTGTATACCCTTTAAGCAACGTGAACTTGAAAAGGGGACCCACTCCATCTAACCCTCACCCAAAGGGCTTGCCTCCTGGACGCCTTTAAGGAGCGCTCCTCACAGAACGGGTCTCACACTCGGCAGCCACGCAAGCCCCTTGGAGAGACGCACAACCGATGGGCGGGCCACCCCCCCGTTTCGGGCTGCATTTGCATTTCTGACAGTTCCCGGGCGCCGCGGCCGCTGCAGGCAGGGCGGCCCCTCCTGGGAACCGCCCAAAGCCAAAAAGGATCCTGGGCAGCAGGTCCCCGCGCCCCGCTCCCGGCCGTCTGGGCGAGTCACCGGGCGCGCCCGGCCTGCAGCCGTGCCGTCCCGCGCACAGGGACCTGCGCGCCCCTGCGGAGGCCGTGCAGCCCGATGGGCACCGCGGGGCGGGAGCACTGAGCGCGCCAGCCGAGGCGCGGCCGGGCCCCAGGCGCCCTGAGCAGCCGGGCCCCGCGCCCCCCGCCCCGCGCCCCTCGCCCCGCGCCCCGCCTTACGTTAGACCGAGTTGATGAGCGCCCGGTACCCCCGCGCCCCCCGCCCCGCGCCCGGCCCCCAGCCCCGCGCCCCCCGCCCCGCGCCCCGCCTTACGTTGGACCGAGTTGATGAGCGCCCGGTACTGATGGCGGATCTGGCGGCACAGGCCGTGGTCGGGCTCCTCCTCCAGGCTGGCCGGGTCCACCATCTCGTCCCCGGAGTCCGACGGCTCTTCCTCCTCCAACCCCAGGCGCGCCGCGGCCTCCCTGCGCTCGGGCGCGGCGCCGCGGCGGGACGCGGGCGACAGCGGGGAGCGGGAGCGGTCCCGGGGCAGGTCCCGGCCGCGGCCCCGGCCCCGGCCCCGGGCCTCGGGCCGCCGGGCGCTGCTGTCCCCGGACATCGCGCCGACGCCCGCTGTAACTTCGGGGCGGCGGAAGTTCGCGCCAGAAACTGAAAGCCCTGGTCCGCGCGAGCGCCCGCTCCTCGCCGAACGCCACTCCCGGCGGCGGGAGCGCACAGCGACGCCAGTGGCGGGAGGCCGGCGGCGGGGCCGGGCGCGGGGGGACGGCCTCCCCGCGGCGCCACCTGGCCCAGGTCCCTTGGCTTCTGATGTGCTAAGAGCCCACTTACACTGTGAAGTGCTGAGCATCTTGGTTGTGGGGTCCCCCGGGCCCACCCCGCTGGACCTTCATCTCCCCAGGGTCTCTGGCGCCCCGGCACGCAGCCACAGGCTGGCAACGTCCTGGGCACACGACACATATTAAATGATGAACCATCCCTTCTGTCTGAACCATGACAGTGTATGTTCATAATTGGTTCTCAAGCTAAACGATTTAAAATACCTTCGAAAGCATCCAAGAAAGGGTCCCTAAAGTTCTCTTTAGTGCTGAGAATGTAGTTCCTCAAAGGAACACTATGTTCAGTGATTACACAGCCTACAAAAATGCCATTCGGTGCATCATGCGTACTATTCACTGCTGCCCAACAGCGGATACCTCGCCCCTACTTACCTGGATTTCAGGAAAATTGTGCTCTGGTGTCTGCTTCCTTAGATGAAGTGTGACTGGCCTACATGAGTCCTGGTCATCTCATCTCCATTCCCCAGTGACTGGGCTAGGGATGGACATGTGAACGAGTTCCGGCCAGTGAACTATGTTGGGGCTTCCTATCTGGATGAAACACAAGCCTCCAGAAAAGAATGTCTTTGTCCCCCACCCCCACTCCTTCTTTGAGATGCTGTCACAAAGACACGATACATGGGGCCAGCCCAGTGGCTCAGTTGGTTAAGAGGTGGCTTAGAGCGCGAACGCTAAGCAACAGGGCCGCTGATTCGATTCCCACATGGGCCAGTGATGCCGCGCCTGAGCTGAGCTGTCACTGAACTGCCAACAGGTGGCAGGATGGCTCAGCTAGTGTAATAACAAGATTGCCTGTTCCAGGTGGGCTATGCCCATCCGCAACTAAGACTGAACTTGGCACCTTGAGCTGAGCTGCCGTCCTGATGGCTCAGTGGATAGAGTGTGCACTTTTAACAACAAGGCTGCTGGTTGATGCCCGCACGGGATGGTGGCTATGCCCACCCGCAACTAAGACTGAACTCAGCACCTTGAGCTTAGAGGCCACGAGCTGCCTAAGGGAAACCAGATGGTGACTTCAATCTCCACAACAGAGATTGAAGAACAACAACTTGGCTGGTCCCCTTCCCCAATTCCCCCCAAAAAGAAAAAAAACAACCAGACACACTAAATGGCATGATGCAGCCATCTGGTATGAGGTTATGAGGTGATAAGTGTGGGGAAAGACCAGAATGCGGAAGACAGTAGAGAGAAAGATGGCCATGGCTGAATGCTGAATGAACTGCCTACCTCCCAACTCCTTGGTAAGTAAGCCATAAATAGCTTGTGCTATAAGCTACTATTAATTACTTTGTAGTTGTTACTTGCAGCTCAATGCATTGGAACTAGGCATTCTTCTAGGTGGAAACTGTTTCAAGCTCCAGCCAAGCTGTCCTTCAATTCAACAAGTTTTGGAATGTACTAATGGGCAGACACTCTACCAAGCATAGTAGGTTGCAAAGATGGCTCAGAGACTTGCCTTTGTCTTCCAGGTTCTCATGAAGCTGATCCTAAAATTTACATGGAACTGCAAGGGACCCAGAATAGCCAAAACAATCTTGAAAGAGGACAAAGTTGGCAGGACTCACACTTCTCAATTCCAAAACTTACTACAGAGCGATTGTAATTAAGACTGTGTGATACTACTGTCTCCTCCTTAGCATAAGGATAAACAACATATAGATCAATCGGATAGAATTTGAAGTTCAGAAATAAACCCATACCTCCATGGTCAATTGATTTTCAAGACAATTGAATGAGGAAAGAATAGTCTTTGCAACAAATAGTGGTGGACAATTGGACATTGAGATGAAAAAGGATGAAGTTGGACTCCTCCCTTACACTGTATACAAAAATTAACTCAAAATGGATCATACCTACATGTGAAACTGTGAAACTCTTAGAAGAAAACATAGGTGTAAATCTCTGTGACCTTGCATTAGGTGATGGTTTCTCAGATATGACACCAAAAGCACAAGTAACCAAAGGAAAAATAAATAAATTGGAGACCAGGTTTGTGATAATTTGTTACAGCAATCAGAGGAAACTAATACAGGTGCCTAGAGCAATCAGAGGAAACTAATACAGTAGGAAGACATACTACTCCTGGACCTGAGTGGTCAGAAGGAAGAAGCGGTGTTATGAGTCCCATGAGGGCTGAAGCCAGACAAGAGCTGTGATCCTAGAGGGGTGCAGCCATGCCAGGAAAAAAGGAAGTGTGGGCTAAAATACCCTGGTCTCTCTCTTCCAACATCTTCTCCCCTGCTTATCTCCTGTTAGCTGAGGCCTGCAGGAAACCGGAGGGCAAAAGAACCTGTGTGATGCAGTCCGTAGATCAGTCTCTGGGCAGAGCTGGGCCAGGAAACATTGACATGGATTTGAGGTAGGTATTGGGATAAATGGAGGATAACCAACATGATGGGTAAAGAGTATATCCGGTCTGTTCAGCTAAGTATAATAGAAACCCCACTACAGTGCCTTAGGCAAAATAGTTACAATATTTCTTGTGAAACTGGAAGTCTAAAAGTAAGCAGTCCAGGATTGGTGCACTGGCTTAACTGCCTCAACCTAGACGTGGCACATGTCACTGCTGCTCCTAGCCTATTGGCCAGAGCTGGTCACACAGCCCCGACCTAACTGCAAGGGAGGCTAGGAAACATATTTTTTGTTTCTCTGTTTCCCCATCTCGTCTTCTACTATCAGAGTCCACTTTCCACCATAGAAGCAAAAAAGAACAAAAAAACAAGCCACTTACTCGTCTTCCTCCCCTCCTTCCCTTGTGTCTGTGGCAGGGAATGTGGCCCAATCTTGACCACGGGACTAAGGAGAAGTCTATTGAAGGCCTTCTAAGAAATGCTTTCACCACAATAAAAATAGACATCAAGAGAAAATGCTCCTTTTTAATCCAATATGGTCCTGTCCACATGTGTTGCTCAAAATGTGGCAGCCATCTTGTGACCATGTGAGGACACATGAAGAAATTAACATTGTAAAGCAGCAAGAGCTGGAGTCCTTGATGACATAACCAAGCTGCTAAGCCAGCCCTGTCCTTCCTCTGGACATCTTGTCAGGGGCAGTAATAAATGTCATTGCTTCAACCACTTTTCATCACATGTTCTGTTGTTTGTAGGAAAACAAATAATGCATTCATTTCCTGCTTAAACCAACTTGGCTTAGATTTTCTAGTATCAAAAAAAAAAAAAAAAAGAATCTCTCAACTCGTGCTGCCAGATGGATCCAGAAAGTAGGAACTATACCCATGATGAGAGACTGATTAGCATGGAATAATCATCAGGAACAAAAAGCATTGCAGATGATGAAGTAGAGAACAGAGTGGTGAAAGGAGCTGATGGAGTAGTCTCCTCTCCCAGGAGCTGGTGCCTCTGGATTACCCTCCTAATTAAAATGACAAGACAATGAGGAACTGCACAGTGAGGAGTAACCCGAATCAGGGCGGGGGTGGGGGTGGGGTGGTATCTGGTAACCAGGACTTAATGAACCAGCAGAGACAAGAGACACAGAAGAGTTTGAGGTAGGGCAGAGTTGGAGAGAATGGGTCCCCCTGTGTCACAGAGTCTCTGCCAGGCTGCAACTGGTTACCAGCTCTCTTGGGAAAACATGTCAATTCTCAGGTGAGGAACAAATAAAGTTTATAGTAGTTCTGGCAACACTGCCTCTAGGGAAAACAGCCAACAACAGGTGGGATCCTTCTGGTCAGATCTGATTGGCGGCTAGGAATTCTGGATTTGCGGGCCTGTGTGTGTCCAGCCAGGTCTGAGTTAGAGCATCGGCAATGCGTTTATTGTGGCTAGTGTCATAAACACGTCCGTCCCTTGGTGTAATTTGATTTTCAATATGTCTCGGGGAGACCTCAGTGCCCTCAATCTGCCAGACTCCCAGGAGAAATCGGAAGTTAGTAAAAACTTCCAACACCCTGCTTCTCTGGTAGCTCCTGCTGTGCTAGTGGTTACATGCATCTGTGATGAAAATCTGCCTCTTTTCTGGGTTCTTCATTTAGTAGTAAATGATTATTGAGTGCCCCTTATGTGCTGAGCCACATGCTAGATGCTGGAAATAATAAAGACAACAGGCAAAGTCTTGCACTCACGGAAATCACAGTTTTGGGAGAGAGTCAGACGCGAAGCAAATGAAAACAAAGATTTCTATATAATGGCCACTGTGTTAAGGGCTAGGAAGGAAAGGACTAGGAACTAGGTAAGAATTTTGACCTAGACAGCAGAGTCAAGGCCATCCAGCTGAGATGGGAAGGAGCATGGGATGGGCGTCCGGGTAGGGCAGAGATGGGGACGAGAGCAGGGGCCAGGCAGCTGGGTCATCAGAGCCCAAAGCCTGGCGCTCTGTATTCGGGAACAGCTTCATTCAAAGATGAAAAATAATCACAACTGTGTCAGATTGGACACTCTGAGGAGTCCCCTGCTACAAAACAACCAGATCCTATTCTGTGGAATGTCAGATGATCATAAGTCTTGTTAGGGAGACCATTTCATGGATGGAGTAGAGGTTTGATCACTGCACTGTATTACTAAAGTGGAGGTGGTATACCTACTGTAATTGAATATATATAGATAGTCACGGGATGTGGATTATACTGTGGAAGAGAGTCAGAGGAAGAGTAATAGATATATATGATATGGGGGGGTGTGGGGTGGTGTATTGGGGGTGGGGGGTTTGTCACTTTGAGGGGTAAAATGTATAACTATTGCACTGTGTTGTACACCTGAAACTATTGGGGGTGGGGGGGTTGTCACTTTGAGGGGTAAAATGTATAACTATTGCACTGTGTTGTACACCTGAAACTAATTAAAAATAAAATAAAATAAAATTCAAAACAACCAGATCCTGTCTACACCACAGCTTGTATGGATGGCCTTGCTGGACTCAGAAAACAAAGGAGTTTTCTGCAGGGACATAAAAGGAAGCTGAAGTGGAGAAAATGTCAGCAACTCCAGGTGGGGAGCTGTTGACATGTGGACAAGTGTCCATTGTCACTGCAGGTGAGCTCAGAGGTGGCCAGGGGTGTGGGGTTGGGCATCGGCATGTCTGCTCCACAGACTCTTCAGCTGGAAGGCAGGCATCATGTGCCCATTAGAGGCCAGGCTCACCAGAGTGAGCAGACACACAAGATCCCTGCTGTCCCAGGCAGACACCGGACAGCAATCTTATCAGGGAAGGAGACGACAAACAAGGAATAGATAAATAATTTCAGGTGGTGATATGAAGACATTAAAAAGCATATTGTGGCAAGGAATTATTATGCAGTGGGGCGGGAGGAGAAGTAAGGGGCTTACTTTAGCTGGGGGTGGTCAGGGAAGCTGACATTTCGTGAAGAACTGAATAACAAGAGGGAGTCCACCATGCAACCTTCTGAGGGATAGAGCTTCCTAGATTTAGAGACTTCTCTTTTTCCCAAGCCTCTACCTCAAGTCCCACTGATCCCAAAGCTTTTGAGAGGAAACAGCCCAGGACTGCGACATGCCTGCCTTTATCGTCAAGGCCTCTGGATCAAGGTGCCCAAGACATAGGACAAAGCAAGAGGGACAGGCATGCACAACTACTCAGCCCTTCCCTCCTGGGCACAGACAGCAAAGAAAGCACCTACTTTGACCCAGTTTGGCCAGAGAGCAGAGGCGCTGTTTCTATTCAGCTGTGCAATGAAAATAGAAAAAACCCAGAGGAAGGCGTATTCTCTGTTGTAAGGCTCACCTGGGATGGGTATGGGGAGAAGAAAAAGCAAGAAATTATTAAATCTGTGCTGCTTCAGCAATGTGTTCATGTTATCATTCTGGAAGAGAAATTTAATAAAAAATACATTAATTTTTAATCGGCATCGTCAAACACTAAATGCAAATTCTTAATGAAAAAGTACAAATATTTTCAAGGATCTGAGGGCTTAAGAGTCTTAAGGTCTAAAGAAGATCCTCAGCTCCCCCACCCCCCCACCCACCCCACAGGCATTTCTCTATTTTTGTGGAACAGAGCTACAGCTATATTAGTAAACAGCATTCACATCAGAAACAGCAGCTGGCCAGTGAAAATCCTGCACCTAAAGTGTTTTCCAGCTGGCAAAAAAAACAAAGAAACAAAACAGTGCTAGCTTGGGGATATTTTGTAACATGCTTAAGCTCTGTTTGGAAGCACCATCCCCAGAACCTTTCCCCCCATTTGCTTTTCTTCCATGTTTCTAAACATTAAATAGAATTTCTAAATAAACCAATAAAAAGAGCCAACATATTAAAAAAAAAAATTCTGCTCTCTCTCATGTCAGTGAAATAGAATGTGTTAATATGATCACACCTGCTATGGCTAGCAGACTCGATGGCCTCCATTGTGCTTTAGACCAGTGCTTCTCAAACTTCAGGGCTCCTTTGACTCTCCTGGGTGCGGGGGGAACTGCTAAAATGACAGATTCTGGTTCAGTAGGTCTGAGGGGGGCCTCTGTCCATTTCTAACTCCCAGGGGATGCCCATGCTGCTGACCATGGACCACACTTTGAACTGTAAGATTTAGGAGGAGATGCAGAACAACTAAAATATGACTCACCTTTGAGGGCGAGAGGGAGATTTTTTTTTTTTTTAGCAAGAGTAAAGAAGCAGATTTAATACATACATATGGGAACACCGCACACAGCAGAGAGTCAGAGACCCCACATGAAGGAGTGAGGTAGGGAGATAGAGAGGGAATATGGGTCCACAGGAGATCTTCTTTATTGTTATTATTGACATATAATTCACACACCATACAATTCACACTTTTTTTTTCTTTAAATTGGGGAATTGGGGGAGGGGAACAGCATTGGGGAATCGGGGAAAGGGAACAGACAAGTTGCTGTCTTTTTGTTCTTCTGTCTAATTGTGGAGGACGTTGCTTCACTGGCCCATGTTGGTATCATCATTGCGCTCTTCCCGGGTGAGGCAGATTGGTCACTGGCCTCTGGACAGCAGCTCACGGTGGCTCTTGGCAGCTCACGCTGGCTGCTGGCTGCTGGACGCTCACACTGGCTGCCGACCACTCACTGTAGCCTATGGCAGCCCACTGCAGCAGGGGCTGCAGCCTATACCGTTGCAGGGGATCGCAGCCCAGCTCCAGGTGGAGCTGTTGTTAGCTGTAGAGCGCAGTGTCACTGACCCTCATATGTGGGATCCCAACCGGGGCCGCTGGCATCCCAAGCCAGCTCTTAACCAATGCGCCATTCAGCCGGCCCCAATTCACACTTTTAAAGTATACCAGCCAATGGTTTTATTTTATTCACAGAGTTGTGCAACCATTGCCACAATCAATTTTAGAACATTTCCATCACCCCAGGAAAAAACCCATACCTACTAACAGTCGCTCCTTCTTTCCCCCAAACCCTCCCCACAGCCCCTGGCAACCACAAATTTATTTTGTTTCTACAGATTTGACTATTCTGGACGTTTCATATAAATGGAATCATGCGATATGTCATCTTTTGTGTCTGGCGTCTTACATTTCGCATGATGTTTTCAAGGTTCTTCCATGTTGCAGCACTTGTTGGTACTTGTTTTCTTTTTACAGCTGAATAACATTCCATTGTTTGGATATACCATATTTTGTTTATCCATCTATCAGTTGATGCACATTTGGGTTCCACTTTTTGCTATCATGAATGATACCTTGGCATTTTTCAGGAGTGCAAAGGGGTCCCAAGCCTTGTGTGTGTCACAATCACTTGTTCATCCCAGAGGAGTCACCGCTACCTAACCTGCAATGTTTGCTTTTGGCAGAGATGAGGGCTGTGGTGAAGCAGGCCCCATCCTGAGTCTGGACTCAGAAGAGAAGAGTCCTGATGTCTGGGAAGTAGCTGCACCTGCCCAGTGAGACCATTAGCCTTTAGGGGTACATGTTTTCCCAATCCTGATTTCTGATTCCTCACCCTGTTTAGTTTTAGTGCAATTTGGTCAGGTGGTCTGACAGCATTACAATCATCATTTTTTAAAAAACTATTTATTTTGAAATAATTTTAAATGTATAGAAGGTGCAAAAAGAATATAAACAGCTCCCATGTCCCCAATTGTTAATGTTTCATTTGTGCCCCCATCTTCCTCTTGATATTCATCATTATTTGGGATCAAGTTGCAGACATGATGCGCATCTTTCCTCAGTGTGTTCCACCCCTGCTCCCCAACCAAGGATTCTTTCTTACATCACACAGCACAACATCCCAGCAGGAAATCAGCGCTGTACAACACGACCACCCAGCCCTCACACCCCATTCCGATGTCACCATCTGTCCCAACATTTCTGGTCCAACATCCGTCCAGGATCACAGGTTGCAGTTATCTTTGTCTTTCATCTCCTTCAGCCTGGAACAGTTCCTCAGCTTCTAGTTCTCTTTCACAACCTTGACAGTTGTAAAGGATGCTTTTTGTAGGTTCTCCCTCAGCGTGGTTCCGTCCAGCTTTTCCTCAGGTTCAGACTCAGGCCGTGCATCCTTGTCAGGAATTCCACCACAACGAAGTAACATTCTTCTCAGTGACTCACAGCAGGGGCACATGATGTGTCCCACCGGTGATGTGAACCTTGATCACCTGGTCATGCTGGTGTCTGCCAGGTTTCTCCACCATAAAGGAATCTTATTCCCCTTTGTAGATGAGCAGTGTGGGGAGACACTTGGGGACTAAGTCCCTATCTTCTGTTTTTAAGATCATCACTCACCAGCCTTGGCATTGATTGATTGTCACCTGGATTAACCACCACTGTCAGATTGCAAAGTGGTGTTTTCTATTTCCATCATTCTTCACACATTTATTAACTGATGTGCTACAAGGAAGAGCTTCTCCTTTGAACTCATTCATTCATTCACCCACTCATTCACATACTCATAAGTATGGTCTGGTATGTATTTGTTACTATCACTATTTACTTTGATGCTTAAATTGTCCCAGATTTGGAAAGCCCCTGCCAAGTGTCTGCACTGTCCTATTAACATACAGCTTTCATTCTTTGAGCACTTCCTTACTTTTCTGGCGCATGGGATACACCGGCTCATCTTGTACTTTCCTTGCCTTAACTCTGGAATCCGTCATTGCTCCGAGGAGCACTGGTTTCTTTTAGAGGACAGTAGTATTTAGAAACCAAGATCTGGTGGCCAAAGTGCTCACTGCTGCTAGGGCATCATTGCTTCTAGACCCTCTCAGAAAACAGAGCAAGGAAATGCATACATATGCTTACCCATAATAAACACACACATCCATATTTTTCTTACATCTAGATAGATGGATAGATAGATAGATAGATAGATAGATAGACAGATAGATTTAAGACATGAGTTCACACCAATACCTATGATTTCAATGCAGCACCTCCTGGTTTTTTCTAGCTTTCTCTCATTCCATATTTACAAATCCTTTCTCAACAGTGAATATATTTGTTATGAATATATTTGCCTATCCTTCTGTTTGATAATCTGCTGCATGCTTGGCCTTCTGGCTTTCACATTCAGCTATCTCACCTGTTCGTTATGTTTTTTCCAAGTGGTCATTTCAAGCATGGCAACAGCCTTATATTAGTTACTATTTCTTTCTTGTTGTTAATACCAGAGACACTGTACCAGCTAATACACTTCCTTCCCTGAACCATCACCAGCAAAAATCTTAACAACTGCACTGCCATCCTGTACCAGGGACCATCTGTGTGCCACCTGCCACCAGTAATGATGTGCTCACTGTCCGCCAGCTGGCAGGTGACCCAGCTCCAAAATCCCATCCCATCTGTGTTTTTGGACCGTCCCACTTCCGGTTCCAGCTGTCACAGGCGGCATTCTCCAGGAAGCAGACTAGGAGACACACTGGCATGCAGGAGTGTTGGGGTCAGGGTAGGATGCCATTGCAGAAGGGAAGGAAGCAGGATTGGGCCAAGGGAGATGCTGAATTTCACATCATGCACCTCTTTTTAGCTGAGGCCATTTCCCAAAGGGACAAACAGCTGAGGCCCGTCAGCCAGCAGCACTTTCAGCAGCTGGGGGATGGAGTTTCCTGTTTCCTGGGGGAGGAGCTGGATAGTGCAACCAGGGGCCAGCAACATTGTCAAGGCTGTTCTGTGACCACAAGCGAATCACCTGCACTTCATCTACGGATCCATTCTCAAATCTGAAAATCAACGAGCAATGTTTTTATGATGGGATTCTGTGAATATTGTTTACTACAGAGCTAGTGATCAACGGGATTACTGATGACATTTTCTTTCTCATATGTTTGCTTTCCTCTGCAGTTTCCAATCACTTTGATTGCACTGTGTGAAGAAATGTGTCGCTAATTTTTTCCAACCTCTTCATCCAATCCACTGTTTTACTGAGCTCTCCATCCCAAGGTCCTCTGTCTGCCCACCGCAGTTTGGATGAGCTGCAATTCCAGTCGTGCTGCCTCGTTGTCACCATGGGGCTTCCCTTTACTGCTTTCCTTTGTTAAATTCATTGTTTTCTGGATTCTATGTTTAAAACCTTTCTTGGGTGACTGGTTAGCTTAGTTGGTTAGAGTATGGTGCTGGTAACACCAAGGTTGCCGGTTCGATCCCTGTCTGGACCACTGTGAGCTGTGCCTTCCTTTAAAGAGTCAACTCTGCCATTGTAGCATGAAAGCAATGTGTAACCAATGACCATGGCTGTTCCCCAATTTAAAAACAAAAACAAAAAAAAACCTTTCTTAATTTATGCCCTAATTTTGCTGGGGCACTTTCTTAGAATAGAGTCAGAAAGGAGGCAAATTTTATGAGTTAGAAAAATGTCTTTATTTTTTCTTTCCATTTGTTTGATGATTTGGCTGAATATAGAATTTTATAAATTGAAAATAATTTTTTTTTCCATCAGGAATTAAAAGGCATTGTTATCGTCTGCTTGAAATGGGTTCTGATTCAACAATCACTCAACCAACATTTCAGGGACTGCTAGGCACTAGAAATACCCTGAATAAGACAGAGTCCCTGCTCTCATGGAGGAGACAGATAATAAATTTAAAAAAAAAACTAAAAAAAAAAAAAAACAAGGAAGAAGGCTTGGTAACGATGAGTGCTATGAATAATTTAAACAAGGCTAAGGGTAGAAATGCTGACTGGAACTGCTATTTTAGATACAATGAGCAGGGACACCTTTTCTGAGGTGGTGACATTTGAGATGACACTTGAATCATGAGAAGTAATGAGTCATGCAGGGATACGGGGAAATTGTATGCTAGTCAGAGGCAATGACAAAAAAGAAGTCTTTGCCTGAGTCTGGCACATCCAAGAAACTTCAGGAAGGCACATGTAGCTGGAGTGTGGTACATGGACTTGGTTTTGATTCTCATTACTTTGTAAGTGGCCTGTTTTTTTGTTTGTTTTGTTTCCAGAAATATCTAGGACTGGTGATGGATTGAAGATGGCTGTGAATGCTTTGACACTCCTCCCACTGAAATGAGGGATCTATGTCTCCTCCTCTGTAATTGGGGCCTAGTGACTGTCTGACCCATAGAATACACGGGAAACAACCCTGTGCCCGTTTCTGGATCCTGGCCTGAAGAGACTGGCATAGTTGACTACCTGTCTGTTGAAATATTTACTCTTGGAGCCCATCTGCCATGCTGTAAGGAAGCTCCAAGTCATATGGAGAGGCCATGTGTAGACCACAGATGAGCTCCCAGCCAAAGCCTGGGGCACCTGCCAGCCATGTGCATCCAACCCTGTCAGCCACCCACTGATCCCTCTGATGACTCCGGCTCTAGCTTTTGTCTGGCTGCAGCCACATGGGAGCCCTCCCCCAACAGTAAAGCTGCCTACCTGAGCCCAGCCCACATGCAGAACTGTGAGAGGTATTTTTAAGTTACTGTGCCAGGTACCTACTGAGCCCTTTCAACCTAGAGATTCACCACCACCTGCAACTTTGGGAAATATTCTTATATTGCTTCTTTTTTTTTTAATCTGTTCCTTTAATTTATTTTTTGTTTTGTTTTGTTTTGTTTTTTTGAGGGCAGTGTCACCAACCCTCATATGTGGGACCCGAACCGGGGACGCTGGCTTCCCAAGCCAGTGCTTAACCACCGCGCCACTCGGCTGGCCCTTATATTGCTTTTTTTTGATAGTTTCTTCCTTCCACATTTTGGTTCCATGTCTGCACCTCCTGTTGATCAGATGTGGGACCTCATGGATTGATTTTCTAAGCCTCTCATGTTTTTTAATATTTTAAATCTTTCTTTAATTTTATTTTTTGAGATGTTTTATAGCTTGTCTTCAACCTTCTATTGAATTTTTAACTTCAGAATATATGGGAGGTTTGGGTTTTGTTTGTGATTTTGCTTTTGTCTGGTTGGTAGGCATCAAGGGAGGGGTGGGACAAGGTGAAGGGGGACACCTGTTTTGAGTTTTCAGCCCCTGTTCTGTTCCCTGCATTGCTCCTCATGTCTCCCAGCCTCTCCCGGGTCTTCAGGGCAGACTGGGTCTCCACCCCCCCACCCCCGCTCCCCGCAGCTCTAGGCTGAGGCCCTCTGTTCTGACTCCTCCATGACCAGGCCTCCATCCACTGCCTGTTATCCAAAAACATGGAGTAATTATTTGTCAGCTGATGTGCCATCCCAGTTTGATTTATTATTGTCCCACCAAACTCAAAAAAACAAACAAACAAAATTGTGCTTTGCTACCATTTTAATGCAGTCTCTTGAAAGAAAGGGGTTAAATGTGTGTGTTCTGTTAGTTTCACTAACAGGAGTAGGAGTGTCTTTTTCACCGTGTACAGAGATAATGGACCATAAACGTTATCTTTTTATTCAAACAAATCTACCTGTTTATTCACCTACTAAACATTCTTTGAATTTATTTTCCTCTCAGAACTTTTAAATAATCATAAGTTCTGAACATTGGCTGAAATGTTTTGTTTTCTTTGTGTTCTCTGCCATATGCTAGGAATTTTCAGCATTTGCGTTTATGTGCATTTGAATTGGTCAAGGAATATGGAATAAAAGTAATAAAACCTCACATTATGAGCAAATTTTAAAGTATTTCAAATCTTCTCAAATTAAAAAAAAAAGCTTTTGTTAATTCATCAGTGTTTTGGTCCAGAATCATTTCTAGGCTGACCGGCATATGAATGATTAAAACTGCACTTACACTGTTACCACCTGGTGGCGCCACAGCAGCTGTTAAGCAGATGGGTGCAGTTTTTCTCAGGAATGTGGGAACCACACTGTTAGGCGTTGAAACTTTGGCCTGTGGTTTTAGTGTAAAAAGAGTTCTATCTCTCAAGGCTATTGCACCCAAGCATTATGGATTGGTGCTCATGTGAGGACTAAAAAAAAATGTTTCTGGATGAGTAAACTGGGAACAGTCATTCAATGGGATAGAAAGCCCCGAAGGAGGCCAGAACAGCCCCCCATGATACGCCAGATTGTTAATTCAGAAGAAGGCACTTTGAACAATACAAGAGAGGATACTGAGAAAATTAAAAACAGCACTAACGTGAAAATGAGCCACAGTGGCTGTGGGTACAGGCCTTCTGAAAGCATTCCCTCTACTTTTATGCTTTGTTCCCATGGGAAAATTTGACGTAAATTATTTGAGTGTTGAACTACACAAGAACTTCAGAAAAACATTGTAACTTGTTATCATCTTGAACAATTCTATTCTTGAATAGGTGTTTTCTATTTTTAAAGAATATATATATATATATTGCCTTGTTTATGCCATGCTGGGCCTGTGGAGAAGGTGTAGGATGGAACTATTTTACACCTGATGAAATCAAGGTGCAAAGCACTGGGCAATTGATCCAAATCCTGGCTAGAAAGGAGGCAAATCAGAACTAAAAAAGTCTCATTCAACACTTGCTGGTAGGTCCATTGCTGTTACAGGATTTTAGTTATTGCGAAACTCTGTCTTCTGAAAAACTCTCCTTCCCAACCCAATCAAAAAATTTAAATATGTGAAGAAAGATGAGTTATGGTTAATTGAATTTAGTGCTCTGAATAGTAATTTTTAAAAATTTTCATTGGGGCACAGTGTGTTTTCCCAGGACCCATCAGCTCCAATCTAGTTGTTTCAACCTAGTTGTTTCAATCTAGTTGTGGAGGGCGCAACTCAGTGGCTCACGTGGGGAGCGATCTGGCAACCTTGTTGTTATGAGCACTGCTGTATAACCAACTGAGCTAATAGGCCACCCCCTGAATAGTAATTTTGAAAATCAACTATCTCTAATGAAAATAGATTACCTTTTAAATTTTCTTTGAAAAATTACGATTCACATGAGATGAAATTCCTAGAACAGAAAAAGAAATTTGTGAGGAGACAATCTTCCTCTTTCTCTGTCACTCAGTCTCCACCCCTCCCTGGAGGCAGCCACTGTCACTAGTTTTTAATGTAAATTTCCAGAAAGAGTCATTAATTTATTTATTAGAGTATAGTATGATTTTTTTGGAGTGTAAAATCTACATGTTATACATAGTGTAGAACACACACATAAATTTATATCCTTTTTTTCTACACAAAATGGTAGCATATTATACACACTGTTGTGTACCTTAATTTTTTTTTTTTTTCACTTAATGGTGTATCTTGGAGAGTTTGCAGTGTGGGTACATAAAGAGCTCCTCATCCTTTCTAACAGTTGCTTAGTTTTCCATTGTACAGTTACACATTTAATTCATCAAATACTGACGGAATTTTGGGGAGCTTTGCCGTTCAGAATTGGCCTCACAGCAATTGCTCCTTCTCCCTTTTTCAAAGGAGCGTATTGACATTTTCAAAACAGGACAACTTGATTTTATGAGGTTGGTAGATGCTGACAATGTCCTGTCCTTGTTTACCAGAAGCATTTTCTAATTTCATAGTTTTGTTTGTTTGTTAGTTTGTTTGTTTTTTAAGCTGCTTTGTTTTGAAAAGTGGCTGGTCCTAGTCAAAATTTAGAACTGCCCCAAAGTCAATTGAATTGCAGCCCAAGGCAGTTGAAACAGGCTTCAGATTCCAAATAAACTTAGAGTGAGAAAAGCAGAGCTGGGGGGCTCTGGGTACCTGCGCTCCCTGCCCCCTGCACTCCTCCCCCTGGGCTACACAGCCCTGTGGAAAGCTGCCACCTGGCCTGGGTCAGATTGCTTATACACCGGCTGCCACCCAGGCCAGCGTTCCCAACCTTAAGCCAATGCACATTTATAGAACACTTCCATGTGATCCTGGGGGAAGGCAGACCTCGGGCAGAGGACAGTGCTGAGAAGTCGTCACACTAGGAAGAGAGGGCCTTTCCTTCGCTCTGTGCTCCTCATGCTAAGAGGATCCTGGGTAAGTCAGTCTCAGATGGATGGCTTTTTTCCTTTGAGCGACATGTGGCTTTGAACTGGTGTGGCTACTGAGATCAGAGGGATACTTGCATTTCTTTCTCTCTTTTCCATGTCAAGGGAAATGAAAGGCACATCTGTGCGTCTTAATCCCCCTCTCCTTGTCGCCTAAATGAACTATAGTTTTTTTTTGTTTCCGATAAGTAACTGGTTACTTTTGGAAGGATGTGGCCTCATTGATCTAGACCTTAGCCTCTTCCTTTGTAAAACAGGGCTGGGCTAGATGATGATTGAAATTTCTCCGGCCTCTGTTCTGATTCTGCCCATAGCAAACTAGATTTTCAGCAAACTAGTTATAGCAAACTAGATTTTCATGTATTTGGGATTCTGTGGAATGATGATGTGAGAGATCTCCCTAAGATCCTAATACACCAAGGCTTTATGGGAAATAGTCATTTTTGATCACTCGATGGTGTTGGCTTTGACGTGTTTGCACAGTGTGTCTCCAGACTCACACAAGTACTTTTTCAGACCTGTTTCTGATGCTGGAGCAGCCAACTTGAGCTGCCATGTGATCTCAACAAAAAACTGTGCGTTTCTGAGTTTGACTATCACCAAATCATCAGGTCACAATGTAGTAAGGCGGAATTCTAAGCCTCCTGAGAGAGTTCTGCAGTTCAGTTAAACATGGGGCAGTGTGCATGCGTGTTTCTGTGTGTGTCCTCTTTTATAGCCTATTATGTGAAACACAGGCAAGGACGGAAATTCTTCATGTGCGGCCCTTACCACCTAGTGTGTAGCATCTGCAGATGTGTGTTTACAGGGGGCAAAACTCTGCCCAGTTTTAGCTGCTGCTTTCAGATTGGCCCTGCCTTTTCCCTGGTGAATACCTACCTACCTGTTGGCATTTGGGGTTTTCCTGCTCTCGGGGCCGGTTGAGAGTACCTTGCTCCTTCCCTCTTCTTCCACCTGCACAGGCGCCAACACCAGGTGTATCAGAGCAAACTTTATTGCCAAGTTTTGTTGTAATCGCGCCTAGGTTTTCAGCTTTTCTATCTAGTTGCCCTGTTTCTATGAGGGGGTTTGGGAGGATGTAAGAAGTCTGCTGCCGCCATCTTCCTAGAATTCCTCTTGTCAGGTTGTTAATCACCATCAGGGAGCACAGCTCTAATGGGTAGTGATCAGGATGTGGCCCAGAAGCAAAGGGAACAGGGAGGAAGGGGACAATGAGAGAGACATTGGGAAGGAAGAACCCAGAGGGCTTGGTGAGTGTATATTGGAGGAACGAAAGATAGGGGAAAATAAAAGATAACCATTCCTTCCTTCATTTATTCAGCAAATATTTAAGTAGGCCCATGACCAGACCCTGGGAATGGAGGTAGAGTTGTATATCGCATTCATGTCATCCAGGCTGTCCTGGGGCTCCTGTGCCACTGGGGAGGCAGATACTAAGCAAGCAGTCACCACATGGTGCAGAATTACCGTGAGGGTCCCCCGGGATGTGACTGAGAGAACACGCCCCTCTCAAAGGAAATGGGAAAGAAAGTCAAGAAAGAGGTTGGCTTGAGGGAGAAAGATAGCAAATTTCCATTTCGAGAGGCTGAGTGGCTGAATCATCTAAGTAGAGATATCCATCAGAGAGTTAAAAATGCAGTTGGGTTACGACGGAGAAGTCAGGGCTGGCACGTTCTGCCCGGACTCAATAGAGGAAGATATGGGGACCAGTGGAAGCTTCCGAGAAGACCAGCTGGAAGACCAAATCTTGAATCTCTTTAGATGGCCTTACAAAGAGGGTGGGAGAAGCGTGATTGGAGAAGGAAAAAGACAAGAGGATTTTGTAGTACCTTGTTAAGTGGAGAGAGGTTGAGGAAAGTGGGGGTGACAATGTCAGATGCTGACGGAGGTTGGGGACTGAGAAAAGGCCAGAGTTAGGGCAACTTTTGAGGGTGTTTTCAATCAAGGACTGCTTTGTTGTAAAAAACAGAACCCACTCAGAAGGGAATTAGCTGAGAAGACATAGCTCTGGGCAACTCTTCACCCCTACTTCTTAGCCACCCTCTGTTTCATTCTGGTCTGGGGGTGGACAAGTCTCCTCTGCTGGGGTCCCCCCTTAAGTAAGCATGCACAGCTGTGAATTTCTCTGGTACTGACCCCGGCCCGCACTCCCCATTGCCTTGTGGCTTGTGGCCTCCCTTGATTGACTTCTAGGGCCCTGTCTAATAACCAGATTGAGAATCTGATTGGCCCAGCTTAAGCCAAAATTGACCCTAGTCCAATTAGCAGGGTCTAGGACTAATTGTGTGATGAGTCAAGACTGCTCAGTCAGAGGAGGGTGGGAAGTGGGGGGAGAATAAAGGATGAGCAGTTTTCAAAGTAGAGGACAAAGGCAGGCCCTCAAAAGTTACCTGTTCCAGTGTCAAGCTGGTGATTTCACAGGAGTAGGGAAGTGAGTGAAAGCTGGGTTACAACAATGGGTGTTACTAACTGCATGCAAGGGTGAGTATTCAATAAGCTATTGGCGTCCTGAGGAGAAAGGGGGAGGAGACAGCCCTGGCTGCCTAATAGGGAAGGAAGAGAGTCAGGGAAAGTGCAATGGACTAGATTGTGGAGTACTGGCCAGTAGAAAACCATACTCACTCTGATGTTGACCATGGACCAATGCTCTGATTTCTAAGGAGAACACAAGACCAGGTAAGACTTGTCCATCTCACCACAGGAGGTCCCAATCCAGGCCCAAAGGCTGGGAAAAGACATTTTTCAGTAGAATTTCCCACCCTTTGGTGAGCCAGCATTGCCCAAGAATCCAACACACAAAGACCATTCTTTGTGGGCTTCTCTGTACCTTTACAGAGTCACTGGACAATTCACGACCCTTGTCCTAGGGTTCCTAGTTTGGCCATGTTTAGAAGAGGTGCATATCAATGTGGTTTTATAGTCCTAGCCTGCTGTGGCAGGTTTGTGCACGAGTTTCAATCTTGCGAAATGCCGTGTATGGCAGAAGCAACTCAAGAGAGTTGCCACTTTGCCAGCATTTCATAAATGTTGTTAATTGACACGGTGGAGAGAGTCACTGTGATGAGTGAGAGCTCCGAGTTTGTGACCTAAAAAGGGGAAATTCTGCTCCAGCCTGGGAATAGCCTCGGCAGAGCCCCACGCCAGCACTGGTGCCAAAAGAATTAGAAGGAGATTAAACCCAGCAACACAGGCTGATGTTGTTCAAGCAAAGCGAGCTAGCTAACTTTCTGTAGTCAAGCTGCTGACATCTGTGTAAAGTTCAGGAATGGCTGAAATGAGTTGTGTCTCAGTATTCTGGGGCGCCAAAGAAATACACAGACTCCACTGAGGACTGAGGCTCCTCAGAGTAACTACCTGTGATGCTAATCAAATCCTGAGTTGCAAGACTTTGACTGTGAATGATTCTTTTTTTTTTTTTCTGGTTGTGCTCCGTACGTGTGAAAGGACTGAGAAGGGTATGAATGTGGGTGAAGCTGGGTGATTATTTCTAAGTAGGGCCAAGTTTTTCATTTTGAGGGGGCATGATTTTGTTGTTGTTGTTGTTGTTGTTTTTCAGGGTAGTGTCACTGGCCCTCATATGTGGGACCCGAACCGGGGCCGCTGGCTTCCCAAACCAGCGCTTAACCACTGCGCCACTCAGCCGGGCCCGAGGGGGCATGATTTTGTAGGTGACTGTGAGCTTAAAAAATATGGCTCTGTATTTGCATGGCTTTGTCATGCAAAAATCCATTCCTGTGACTTCTGCTGCAATTGATAATGAGATTCAAGTTAGGATGTGACAAAGCAATTTCGCATCTCATATTTCATAGTGAACAGATGAGACAACCAACCCTTGAATCCGGGTCGGTCACAAGATTGCCCTCTCATGTGTTCCAGTTCTTTGAAGAGCACCTGGTGATATTGTTTGCTCTGCTTGGTGGCAGTTTCACTTTTGGCATTTGTTGGGTGTGCTCCCCTTTACCCCCAAACCAGCCTGCTTTAAAGCCTCAGGACTGTCAATACTTTTGCAAATGCTTCCTCCCTGCATAATGAAAAAGATTTAGTTTGACTTATGTTGGTCAACAGGTGTGGGGGGAAATGATCCAACTCTAGATGCCAACCTTGGAGAAGCAACTAGATAGAGAAGGAACAATTCCCACAGGCAATGTTTCATTAGTACCAGAGCTTATCAGATGGGCAGATCCCAGCAGTAGAGAATTCAGGAAGTTATCCTCTGGGAGACGTGTTCATACATGGTGAGATTAGTCCTCAGGTCCACTTTCTGGAAGCCAGGTGGTAGTCAGACACAGTCAGTACTAGGAACCAAACCAACATGGATGGGAGAGAAAAGGGCTGAACTAGGACTTGTAAGATTCTCAGGGAGAGAAAAGGGCTGGACTTGGTAAGCAACACTTGAATATAGAGGTTCGTTGGAGGCACTGGACCCTACATCTAAAGTTCAGCAAGGAAATTTGGTTTGGCAAATGCAGATCACCTTGATGCGTGCTTATGAAGGACTGACCTAATTCCAAAACTCACCATTGACAGGCAGAGATTGGCTTAGCCAGGGTGGGCTCGGGAACTGTAATGCACCCTGGTCACAAAGGAAAAAGGAAGGTTTCTTTCCCTCCTTCCCACCGTCCCTCCTCTTCTTCCTTAATTTTTTTAAAAAAGATTTTATTGGGGAATTGGGGGAGGGGAACAACGTTGGGGAATCGGGGAAGGGGAACAGACAAGTTGCTGTCCTTTTGTTCATCAATCTAGTTGCAGAGGATGTTGCTTCACTGGCCCATGTTGGTGTCGTCATTGTGCTCTTCCTGGATGAGGCAGATTGGTCGCCAGCCTCTGGATGGTCGCTCACCGCGGCTATTGGCAGCTGAAGCTGGCTGCCGGCCACTCACTGTAGCCTTGGCAGCCCATTGCAGCAGGGGCTGCAGCCTACACCGTCACTGGGGCTCGCCCAGCTCCAGGTGGAGCTGTTGTTAGCTGTAGAGGGCAGTGTCACTGGCCCTCATATGTGGGATCTGAACCAGGGCTGCTGGCATCCCAAAACCAGCTCTTAACCAATGTGGCACTCGGCCGGCCCTTCCTTAATTTTTTATTATGGTCTTTTCAATCATGCACAAAAGTATAGAGAATATTACAAGAATCTTCATATACCCATTACTGGTTTCAAACATTTATCTACATACAGCCAATCTTATTTCATTTATTACTCCACTTCCCATTAACATCTGCCCTCTCCCCTAACTGCCATATTGTTTTAAACCAAATCATTCCATCCTTCAGTCAGTAATAATGAAGTATGTATCTCTAAAATATGAGAACTCTTTTTTGTATGTGTATAACCATAACTTTGTGTTCATACCTTAAAAAAAATACCCACAATAATTCCTTAATATTAAAAATCTTGTCAGTTTTCAACTATTCCTGGTTGTCTCATTTATTTTTTGATAACTGGTTTATTTCAATCAGGATCCAAACAAGGACCACAAGTTGCTTTGGGTTGATATCTCTCTGAAGGCACTTTTCCATTCCACCCTCTCCAGAGTTTTCATATCTCTGCTATATTCTCCTTTATATATCCTCCATAAATGCCCCATGTCTTCCATCATTATATCTGTCTTTTTCTGTAAGTTCTTTTTGTCATGGTTATAAGAGTAATTTTTAAGCCCTTGTCTGCTAATTCCAACCTCTGGGTCATACTCATGTCTGCTTATATTGATTATTCTCCCTCTCGACTATAGGTCATATTTTCCTGCTTCTTTACGTATCTAGCTGTTTGCTCTCGTATCCTGGATATCCTGCAATATCCTGGATATCCTGCAATATCCAGGACACGAGAGCAAACAGCTAGATATGTAGTGATACATTATAGATAACGGTATTCTAGTCTTTTCCTCTGATAGTATTGTATTTTCTTCTACCAGGCAGTTAAATTACTGGAAGATTGACTTGATTCTGTGAAAGTTTAGTTTTAAACCTTGTTAAGGTAGGTCTATTTTGGTTTAGCCCTAGTCCTCAGGCATAATCCTTAGTCCTAGGATATAGTCCTGTGGCTTGGTTCTTCTGTGGTTTCAGTGAGAAGTCGGAGGTCTTTACCAAGCCTCTCTAACTCAGTGGGACGTGAGCTCCAAAATGCATTTTTAGAAACTGTTCCTCAGATATTTCAGCTTCTAGTTGCTGCATTTTCCTTGGTTCCTTGGTGCTTTTTAGGAATCGGCCAGAGATTTGAGGCGGAATTCATGTGCCTATTTTGGGCTCCTCTGCTATGGTTCCTTCCTTTATGAAGTTCCCCCCTCAATTCCTTAATTTTTAAAATGGCAAATGTACAGTAAACTTGTCTGAGGAACAGAGGTTTTAAAAAGCTATTTTCTATTTTACATAATAAAAGTGCCTGATTTTAGCTGAAACTCTCTCTGAGGCCTAATAACTGCTTTTGCAAAGTCTTATTATGTCATATAGAAGGCAATATCTTCAGTTTCTTAGTTCAGCTCTCACCTGTGGCTTACAGTATTAATGTCTCTGGCTCTGATGAAATTGGCACTGATAGCTCATCTACACTCAAGATCGGTCGTATTGTTTTCATTGAAACGGCTTCCCCACTCCTCATTACACTCCCTCTACCCTCCCCTTAGTCCACAGTTCCTAATTAGGTTGATACTGTATTTGGTTTCCAAAAATGACAGCACACTTAGAGTTTTGGATTCAAGCTGCTGTCTGAATTTTTGTGGGTTTCAGCAGCTTGTTTTCATAAGAAATATGGTTTTGCTAATCTCCAGTCTGTTGAGAAGGACTATATATGGAAATTGTGAGTAAGGGGAACCTTATATTTGAATGTGTTGTCAAGTGTCTGTTTTAGCAGGGGAAAAAAAAAGAGACCCTTTACTGCAAATCAATATGCAGCTTTATGTTTCCATTTGGGGCTAAGGGGCTATACATGGTTTATTACACGGGATGCCCAGAGCCCAGTCCTTAGAGAGCTATAGGGCAAAGACACTCCATCTGGCATAGACCAAGGTGACACTAGTGGCCACCAGTCAAGGAGCCGTGCTTCTAAATTGTCATTTCACCACTGGAGAGGGATGTGTTTCATCCATGAATCCTCCCTTACATGGCATACTTTGTGATTCAATAAACAGATCTTCAAGGTGGCCAGCCGGAAGCGGGTGCAGGCTGGTATGAAAGAAAGTTAAATGGACCCTCTGGGGAGAATTTTAGCAATTAGCATTTGCCATATCAGAAACCACCCCAAAACTTGGTGGTCTAAAACAATAACCATTTATTTAGCTTTTGACTCTGTGGATTTTGAGCTATTTGGCCTGGGATCAGTTGCTCCTCTGAGCGGCTCTCTTGGTCTCAGCTCGGGTCCATCCTGTATGGTCAGCTATAGACTGGCTAACTGACGGCTACCACTCCTCAGCCATGAAGATGAGAAGGCATGGGGATTCAGTGTCATCCCAGAATAAGACAGATTTAGGCTGGGCCTTGAGGAAAGGTCTGTGGCCCTGTCTAAAATGATGGTCCATAAAGTGAGCTAGATTATCCCTGTTGGTCCTTGGGCCTCACCACCAACCATTGCCCACGCCATGCCTGGTAGTGTCACCACTGTCCAAAGCCCTGGGATAATATCTCACGGAATCAGGGGCAGGATTTAGATAATGGAACAATAGAAATAGCTTTCCAGTGATCCAGTATAACTCCCACCAGAGAAGATTCTTCAGGAAGTAGTGAGTTTCCCATCACTGGAGGTATTCAAGCAGACCCAGGGAGTCCATGATTATCACCAGGACCTAGTGTAGAGTTTCAAAACTTGGAAAGCCTTACCACCACCAAAGGTATCTGGCCTCTGTCCCCAAAGAGCCAGGTTCCACTTGATGAACTAGACCCTTTATGACATGCCTCAAACATCCTAGGACATGATTGCTAATGGAGATGTCAGCTTATTTCCCATGAAAAGGCGGTGCAGAGCTGCAAAGCTCGCCTGACACAAGAATCCTCTCTGCCTCCTCTATTCCCAATTTGGCTACAGGCCTTCCACCGCCCCCAGCCACACCGTGTCCTTGCTCACCCAGCCCTTTGCCTGCTCGCCACCCTGACTGCTTGTGCTGGCACAGTCTCTGACCCTATTTCTCATCCTGCCAATCTGTGCCCCTAAGTGCATCCCCCATTCACAGTTCTCCAGTTTCAATACCGTCCTGCTTGATCTAACCGGGGGCAGGTCTAGGCTGACCTCCAACCCTTCGCTCTGTATCCTCTTTGAATCCCAGGCAGAGACAAAGTATAAAAAATGAGCTACTTGTTTTTAAACAGCTGAAACTTGGCAACAATTTAGTATCCACTGCAGCTATTTAATAGGATACTGTAGCAGCATGGGGGAAATGTTCTTGATATGTTCCTATTAAGTGAAAAAGGAAAGCAGTTTCAAAAAGAGTACATGAAGTTATATGATCTCCAATTTTGTTTTTGTGGGTCTTATTTTAGTTTGTAACGATATGTTTTCCCTGATGTCAGCTGGGGTCTCCCTGCCCCTTTAGACTCATGTTGCAGCCCATGCATATTGGATCTCTAAAGTCCACCCCAAGATTTCTGTGAGTTTCCCAGGGCTTGTATGTCTGGTCTCCTTTGCCTTTGGGCTTCTACTGGACACTGTGTCTGTTCCATATTGTACCGACCCAGATGTGAATCAAGCATAGCCCCTCGTTCAAGTTCCAACCCTCCAACCCCTGCCCAAAACAAAGTGCTCATAGTGAATCATGAATGTAGTAAGAAGATGTGAGGAGAGAGGAGGAGAACTTTGCACTACAATAAAACAACCGTGAAATGACGTTAGACATTCTTGCTGTTCCAATGTCCTCAGTTACCCCATTTCAGGGGGAAGTCCTGCTGATCCTTCACCCTTATCATTCTCTGTCTCATACCAATGCCCAGGTGCACCCCACCACCCCATTCCTTTCTCTGCCCTCGTGTCCTCTTCTTTGATCTTCCACCTCGGAACCAAACCTCGATTACTCTCCTTTCACATGGGGACAATGTGACCATCTCACTTTACCAAGCTTTAGCTCCTGCTCATACTTGACACCCATAAAGATTATACTTCTTTTCCCGAGCAAAGACCATTCCTTCCCAGAACGAAACCCCGTGTCAGTCTTGCGAATAAGCCCAGGCTAGCCCAGGATGAGGGAGAGCTGAGATGCTCCAGCCAACAGCGGAAGCTCTCAATTTGGGCAAGTTACCTAAGCTTCCTGACACTATGTGCATCATGTATAAAATGAGAACGTTAGATTAGGTCAGTGCTCCTCCACAGTAGGCCAGGGGCTCATGGGTTTGCAGACAGGCTATAGGTGTGCCAAGCTTTCGATCCCCGCTGCTCTGGATGTGACTGCGGGGGGGCCTGGGCAGTGGATGAGACCGCAGGCTGCCTGGTCCATTTCCCAAGCCAGGGGCTGTGTAAATGTTACCACATGGATGCCAAGATGCGCAAAGTTTGGGAAGCCCTGTGCTAGAGATTGACACAGGAAGACGGGAAGTCTAGGTTGTGTTTTGGAGATAATTTGTTGTTATTGTTATTGGTGGTGGGAAATCCTAAACATCTTATTAAAGTGAGAACTGATGAATGGAGTGAACTCACGGTACTCATTCATTTAATTGGACGTTTATTGGATCCCAACACAGAGAGTCCTGAACGAGGAGAAAGAATCTGGCTTTAGGTCCCAGCTCTGCCAGTGTATCAGAGTGGAGTCAGGAGACAGGAACCTCCCAGCTATTTTAACAAAGGGAATTTAATATAAAGTGATATCTAGGTAAGTGCAAAGGCCAAAAGGAAACTCGAAGGTATGATGGCAGATAGCAACTGCAGGAAGCAGCTATCACCCTTAAGGCTGGTGGAGCAAAAAACAGAAGTTGGAATTATTAAAACTGAGAGGCTTGAAGGAGGGCCCCACAGAAGAAAACCTCAGACCTCTGTGGAGGGGGCTGCAGCCGTGGGCCGGTGTCCATGGGGCCAGCTCTGTAAGAGCCGGGAAAACTACACACCGATGCTACTGCTGCTGCCCAGGTGAAGCAGGGAGGTGGGGGGGATGGTCCCAGAAACAGGGAGCGAACAGGAAGGAGTGTGCTCTCCTTCCTGCTTCCTCCTCTGGCCTCGGGCCCTCCTGGCAGAACGCACCAGGGGCAGTTGGCAGAACAGGAATGGTGTCTGCAGGGCCCCCAGCAGCTGACGGTAGTGGGTTTGGAGCTAACAGTACCTGGCCTGCTCTCCCCAGCAGAGGAGCTGGGCACGGCAGTCTTGATTTTGATCTCTGGGGCATGTGAGCAGGTGACTTCTAAGTTCCTCCTAACCCTCACATTCTTCAGGATGGGACATTTCCCATCGAAATTTCTAGGTGGCCTCAGAGATGGGGGAGGGAAGAAGGCAGGAGGCGAAGGGAGAGTGTGAAGGAAGAGCTGTCATTTCACTCAAACCGACAGAGCGACAGAGCGGCCAGGTCCTTGGAGCTCATGCAGGTCCCGTCAGAGCAGAAAGCAGGCAATGGCTTTTAATAAATCCCTTTCCCAGGCTACGGGTGTTTGTTTGTATTAAAACAGGAACATGATAACAGAGCTATAGATAGCTCCATGCTCAGCTGTGCAAGGTAGAGAGTTAGGATAACTGAATCCAGCCACTGGAGGGAGAAGCGGAGGTCTCCTGCCTGCCTGCCTGAGATGAGGACTGGGGCCATCGGCGGGAACAGCAACTGGCTTTGGTCACTGGGCTTGTCGAGGCCCCAAAGGAGCTGCAGGGTCAGGTGACCTGAGCTCACCCTCAGTGAGCAATCATTACCTGGATTCCTCCGCTCGGTGACTCCCTCATCCTGGGCTGAGCCAGGGCCTGATTGGCTGAAGGCCACTGTGGCCGGAGGGCAATATCACGGCAGGACAGGTGGGTCTCATGTGACCTTGCTGGTCTGGTCTGGAGGCCACGCTGGAGCCTGCAGAGGCCTGCTCAGGGAGATCCTGCTTGTTGGAAGCAAGCCAGCCCTTGCTCACTATGAGACGATGGGTAAATCATTTCCACTCTCTAGGCCTCAGTCTCCTCATCTGTAAAAGGGGATTTTGGAAAAGATAATCTCTTAGATCCATTGAGCACTCATTATCTACATTACTCAATGCAGGAGAAAAATCAATATTTCTTAAGGCTTTAAAACAGATACATTTGTATCACATACAAGAAAGTTTTTTCAATAGAGAATAAAAAAACCCGAACTAGAAAACTTGATATGACTGATGTATCAACAAATCGCAGTAGGCTGTTCTCACAGGACGGTGGGAGGTTAGTTGCAAAACCTCTCTGAGCCTCTGTGTTATCATTGATCATTGATAAAACAGGGCCTGTGCGATCTTGCCTCGGATTCCCCAGCTCCCTGCACCCCACCCACCTCAGCATGTAAAACGGGGCATTAGCCTGGCCTGGAATCGCACTTGGGGTTCTGAGCCATGTCTTCCACTTGCATGCAGCTTCTGCATAGTTTAGCTGGTTGTCACATTTCCATGTCTCCAACTCTTTCAGACTCAGCCCTGGGCCCCGTTTCCCCCTTGGCTCCTCTCAGCAATGCTTCTGGTTACCCAGGCCTGCTCTTCTGTCACAGCTATAACAGTCAGTCACCCGTCTAAACCTGGACCTGCTACCCCATCAACGAGGAGGATCCCACATTCTCCAACCTTCCAAACCAGCATTAGATGCCAATAGCTGGGAAACCCTCACTCCGTTATAGAATTAAGTAGACAAGAGATGAAGGCAGTCAGTTACCTCTGAACTCTCTACCAAAATCATCCAAGGCACGGCGTGGGGCTCACTGGGAGCCATCTTTCCTCTTGTTCCCTGCTGGTCTTTGGCCATGCCACTTGCCACCTCTGGGCTTCAGTTGTTTATTCATAATAAAAGAAAATATCTACCCCATAGCTTTGCTGTAAGTGTTAAAAAGAACACGAGCACCTCTGTGCTTGGTACATAAAAAGAGCTTGATATGGACTGGATAAATATGTGAATTAATGAATCAAAGACTGTTGTGGTTTATATTCAGGACCTTTTGTAGCTGCAGTAATGTATCACCAATGCACCAGTTGAAAATAAAAATTCTCCCAAACAACTGTCTTTTAAAATGAATTTCAGGGCCGGCCGAGTGGCTCTGTGGTTGGGAGCTGGCTTGGGATGCCAGCGGCCCCGGTTCGGATCCCACATATGAAGGCCGGTGATGCTGCCCTCTACAGCTAACAACAGCTCCACCTGGAGTTGGGCTGTGTGAGCCCCGGCGACGGTGTAGGCTGCAGCCCCTGCAGCAGTGGGTGGCTGGCAGCCAGCGTGAGCGGCTGGTGGCCGGCGTGGGCTGCCAGTTGCCGTGAGTGACCGATCTGCCTCATCTGGGAGGAGCGCAGTGACGATGCCGACATGGGCCGGTCGGGCGGCCTCCTCCGTGGCTGGACTGAGGAACTGGGGGACAGCAACTTGTCTGTTCCCCTTCCCCGAGTCCGCAGCGCTGTTCCCCTCCCCCAATTCCCCGGTAAAATCTTAAAAATAAATAAATAAATAAAAATAATAAAATAAAATGAATTTCATATTTTAATCTACAAGAGACTAGTCTGAAGGTTAGCTGGCTGTTTATATTCCACACATAGAAGAGTCGGTCGAAGAAACCTTGGGACACTCAGTCTTGTTTGTGGCAAGCCATCTCGAATTAGAAGCCTAAACCATGAATCATTTTTAAAGAAGTGCAGTTTCCGTGCCCCAAGAAACCCACTGCCAATAATATTATCATCGTCAACAGTTTATCTAGTGCTCAATCTCTTCCAAGAGCTTTACAGAAGTGAACTCATCACAGCCACGTGATTCCCACTTGAGAGACGACAAAACTCAGCACAGAGCAGTTACACAATTTGCCAGTTGGTACATCGGGCAAGTGGTGCAGTCAGTATCACACTGTGGCAATCTGGCCTGCGGTCTGGAGCCCAACACAAGCCTCTATGTATGGCCGACGAAGGGATAGGCGAGTGAGCCCACGCACAGGCATGTTTAGCCATCTGTGGGGGAATGGAAACCCAGTCAGTTGCTTGATGCCCGGCTTGGAGGAAGACAGCCCAAAGAGAGGGAAGGTGATTGTCACGACACCTGTACACAGCGGTAAGTCATGGAGACTGATGCTGGGGTCTTAGTCAAGTATGGCCCCAGGAAAGGTCATGGCTAAGGAACGAGGGCTATGAATTCCATAGTGCCTGGCATCTGCATCTTCCCCGGTGCCTGGCAATCTATCGTTATAGGAGACAGAGCACTAGATTCTGGAATGGAAGCTGAAAAGTCTGAATATTCATTTGTTCTCTCTTCCTGTGGAAGTGACAGCTTCTTTGATGGCAGGTGGTGGCCAGGACAGCCAGCATCCAGCTGGGATAGGTGGTGGCAATGACACCTGGCGTCCAGCTGCCATGGTCCAGGGGCCAGTGGTGACAGTAACAGTGAGGCTGTGAGGCTGCAGAGTGATGGAGAGGGTGGCTCATGAGGAGACTCACATTGCCCAAATGTCCACAACTGAAAATTGAATATTGATCATTACCAACCTTCAAAGTCCTAAGGGACTCTGTCATTTGGGTTGGCCATCCTCTCTCTCCCTCCTGCTCCCTTCCCCTCAGAAGTGAGCCCCCAATTCTCCCTTCTTTTTGTCGAGGCTTTCCTTGCATTTGCCTGCTGCAGACTTGCCTGGGGCCTCTCTTCATTCCCAATGAGCTCATCCAAGAAATTTTGCTTGAAAAGATTCTCTTCCTTAGAAAAGTTCTCCTGTGATTTGGAAAAGCAAATGCTCTTGTGTCTCTTCCTTTGATTCCTTAATTGTACAGAAACGTGGTAATAAACACAAAAGAAACAGGTTTCAACCTTTCACCGCTAGTAGTGAAATTCTTTTTTCAAACAATGTCTTATGCAAAACCCCAACGTGGAAACGTACGCACATTTAAAAATTGAGATGAAATTCACATAACATAAAATTAACTATTTTGAAGTGAGCAATTCAGTGGTATTTAACACATTCACAGTATTGTGCAGTCACCACTTCTATCTAGCTCCGAAACATTTTCATCATGCCTAAATAAAACCCTGAACACCCCTTAAAACACTTCCCACTCCCCCGGCCCTTGGCAATCATTGGTCTGGCTTCCGTCTCTGGATTTTCCCATTCTGGACCTTTCAGATCAATGCAATCACATACTATGTGACCTAGTGTGTCCACTTTCCTTCACTGAGCATAACATTTTAAAAATCAAATGTATTGGGGTGATATTGTTTGATGCACATAACATTTTCGAGGTTCATCAGAGTTGTCGCACGTGTCAGAGCTTCACTCCTTTTTTAGGGCTAAATGATAGTCCACTGTGTGGTTGGATCACTCTTTGCTTCTCCATTCACCTTTTAAAGCAGACACACATGGGCTCTGCTTGAACCAGAAGCAGGACACATCCAGCTGGCCCCTGTGAGGAGCTCCTGACTCCCCACTGAGCTGAGTAAAATACCTGCTCTCTGGGAAGCCTTTTGATGAAATGCTAATTTGTTTCCCTGGAGGGATCATGCCTTGTGCTAAGGGCCTTCTGTGGAAGCTTTCATTTGAATCAAAGCCTCCGCCACTACAAAAAAAAAAAAGGGGTGGTGTGGAGAAACTGGCTGTATTCATGCAAGACTGGCTGACTGGCAATAACCGGAGGAATCCTGGGAGGGGGGCGGCTGCCCTTGGACCCGCCCACCACAGGCCGCAGGGCGCTGTGGGCAGCGCTGCCTATCAGCAATGCTGACAAGCCTGCTGCTGCTTTTATGACTTCTCTTGTTGAAACTCAGGCTACGCCTCGGTAAGTACACTCTGCAAACTCCACACCATAAGCAGGTGCCAGACTGCTGGCGTCATCTCAGCTCTACAAGTTGTCTTTGTCTCTTCACGTTATTTACTTAGGGACGGTGGAATTTTCCCACGTGCAAACGGGAGCCCTGTGAGCGTTTTTTACTCCTTTCTAGAAAGAAAGTTTGTCCCTCTGCTCCACTGTACCCTGCTCCCCTACAGGACAATCCTGCTCCCCTGCAGGACAATCCTGCTCCCATAGGTGCGGCCAATCAGATCACAGGGCCAGTTTTCGTTTGGGTGAGCCTTTTCTGGAAGGAGCTCGCTGATGGAGCAACAGAGAAAGTCCTCTTTGTGAACGTGCAGTGGGCTGGGAAATGCTGATGGCACGCACGTTTGTGTAATCACAGCGGCTGTGCATGGCCACTGCCCAGGTATGAAGCCCAGCTGGTCTGTGTCAGCCTCAGGGGTGGAGACAGCTGTTTGCCCAGCTGGCTGAGGTGGGTCAGGGCCTCAGCTTAGATCTCACCTGCTTCTGAATGGAGGAAGAGAAGGTCCAATTGCTGAAAAGCAGACTTCCCGTGGGCCGCAGCCTCCAAACTCCGAGACCTTCCCGAAGGTAAGTAGCTGGCAGAGCCGCCCTCGCCTCCCCTCCCAGTGTCAGAACAGCCCGGAGGGGTGGCAGTTCTGGAGGCCACCAGGAGCGTCCCAGACACAGCTCGGCCTTCCCTCTGCAGTTCTGAAGCTTACACTGAACCAGAAGTGGTTTGACCATTCTCTTTAGTCTATTGACCTATTCGAAAAGCTGGCTCAGATGTTCTGATTTTCAATTAAATGATTGAATTTAACTTAGTGAATGAGTTTCAAAACTTACTAACACGTTGACCCATATGAAATTCCGGCTGTGTGTGGTTTAGCCTGGTTGGTACCAGGAAGGTAGGATAATTCATAAAGGCATGATGACTACAACTCTCATCTTTGTTTTCTCATGGGGCGTCATTTGCCAGATGAGCATAATGAAGATTTTCACATTCTATCAGTGGGCATGTAGTTGTTTTAGCCCATCTTATAAACAGCAAATGGCAAATAAGGATTCAGAAATTGATTCCTTTTGATGAAAGGGTTAGGATTGACAGAATTGGTCACTGCAGTGATGTCCCTCGCAATTTTCTCAGTTTGGGGGCATTTAAGTGGGCTCACTCAAAATACTTATATTTTATTTTCCAGTGACATGGTAGCTACTCAATTAGTGTTGGTTGAATGGATAAGCAAATCGATGGACAAATTTTAGTTTTTGTAAGTCAATCACTGAAGTTTTCTGAGGACATGCTATGAGGACAGCCATACTGCCAAGGAAGGAATTTTTTTTTTTTTTAAGATTTTATTGGGGAATTGGGGAAGGGGAACAGACAAGTTGCTGTCCTTTTGTTCTTCAGTCTAGTTGTGGAGGACATTGCTTCAGTGGCCCATGTTGGTATCATCATTGCGCTCTTCTTGGGTGAGGCAGATCAGTCGCCGGCTTCCAGACTGCCGCTCACAGCGGCTCTTGGCAGCTCACACGGGCTGCCAGCCGCTCATGCTGGCTGCTGGCCACTCACTGTAGCTTATGGCAGCCCACTGTAGCAGGGGCTGCAGCTGTGCCGTCCCGGGGACTCACAGCAGCCCAGCTCCAGGCGGAGCTGTTGTTCACCATCTTAGCTGTAGAGGGCAGTGTCACTGGCCCTCATATGTGGGATCTGAAGTGGGGCCGCTGGCCTCCCAAGCCAGCTGCCAACCAACACGCCACTCAGCCGGCCTGACCAAGGAAGGAATCTTGAATTAGAAGGCAGGCAATTTTGATTTCAGCTCTGGCCTCCCCAAACTGGGTCCTGGGCGCCCACCAGATTAGACTGGTAATCTCTTAGGTCTAAAAGTCTATGATTTAAAAACTCTTGTGTGACTTAGTTTCTCCACCTAGAAAAAGTAAAGGTAATAGCCCCATCCCCCCTTAGGTTATGGGGTTACATGGTCAGTTGGCTAATGTCCAAAGGTGTCCTGTTTCTCCACGAGCTGAGTAGGAAGCCTCCTCATTATGATGTTGATTCATAAACATTGTCACTAAATGAGCCCCATGAAATGGTGCTAGTTGTTCCTGCCGCATATGCCACTTGACACGACAACTTATTCCTTGTCTGGCCCCAACTACCCATTTTCCTCAGCAAGAAAACCATTCTGCCTTCATAAAAATATGTGCAGAAGTGAAACTGATTTGATGAAACAAGTGTTTAGAGTGAAAAACTATAAAAACCATATGTTGTTGAAGAGAAGTGGATTTCACGCCTCCTAATGTTGGACCCCCACTCTGCTGTCACGGACCGTGGGAAACCAGCCACGCTCTGGGTTTCCGGACAGCATACAATTGAAAACAGCGCCACTCCTGACGCCCTCTGGCAAATGGGCCCCCTTGTCACTTCGTTTGTGTATATATGTGTATACGTAAATGTGTACATTGGCGTTAACTCAGAGACTCGGTAACAAACTCTTTTTTCAGAAGTGTCTGCCAACCCCGGGGTGGGGAATAAAAACACCAGCCCGTAACTGGGAAAGAAGTGTGGGTGGCACATCGCAAAAGAAAATCCTTCAGAAACAATTTTCCATGATGTGACTGCACAGATCAACATTTCCCATCGTCTGGCTTTTGAGTTTGGGGGAGACGAGCAGACAGAGAAAGCCTCAGATCTTCTTCAGTTTCACAGATGTGAATGCCCTTCTGTTTCTTCCAGTTGCCTCTGATAAACTCCCGAGGGACGCTGGACACCCTGAGGCGCCATGGGCAACGAGAACAGCGCCTCGGACAACCAGGTGGGTGTTGGGGCTGCTCCCTCACCCTACACAGCAATTTTTTTTTTTTAAAGATTTTATTGGGGAATTGGGGGAGGGGAACAGCGTTGGGGAACCGGGGAAGGGGAACAGACAAGTTGCTGTCCTTTTTTATTCTTCAGTCTAGTTGCGGAGGACATTGCCTCATTGGCCCATGTTGGTATTGTCATTGCGCTCTTCTTGGGTGAGGCAGATCGGTCGCCGGTTCACGCTGGCTGCCGGCCACTCACTGTAGCCTATGGCAGCCCACTGCAGCAGGGGCTGCAGCTATGCTGACCCGGGGACTCACGGCAGCCCAGCTCCACGTGGAGCTGTTGTTCACCATCTTAGCTGTAGAGGGCAGTGTCACTGGCCCTCATATGTGGGATCTGAACCAGGACCGCTGGAGTCCCAAGCCAGCTCTTAACCAACGTGCCACTCGGCCGGCACCTACACAACAATCTTGACTGACCTTGACTAGACTTTTCTTTTCAGCATCTGCTTTCTTTTCCTTTCCATCAGGATGGAGGAAGCTAAAACAGAAATTGTGCATGCAGGCATATAGATATCCACATTAGGCCCTTTATTTCATTTTCAGAATGCCCTTATTAAGGCTAGCCCTAATTTTATAAACCGTAAAAACTGTTTTTTATTTTTAGTCTGTGCTTTGAAAACGGATACAGTGAGAGTGGTACATCTTCCTGGATTGTTCCTCCCCCTCCCCCCCGATTCACCCCCCCCACTCCCCCCCCCCCCGTGCGCTCCAAACAAATTATACATGGATGCAGCAGAGGAGGTTAAAATAAAACCTTTTCCATGCTCCTCCCCAAAAAGTTATGGCCCTTAAAATGCAATTTTGAAATCTATCAGCATTGAACAGCTAAAATGTGAATTATTGTTTCCATGTTAGGTAAGGTTTTCACAACTGAGGAATGGACTCGAACTTCTTAATTGTGTATAAGGCTGGAATGTTAAAATATATTCAAATCTTATTATCCATTTTAAGTTTGAGATTTTAATTCCATGTCCTGGAGAACAAAATCAGGGAGACACTTTTCCATTTATGTCGCACACAGTGGAAATTATGGATTAATCGTCTTGAGTTCTTTGAATGAGAAAACTGTATGTAAAAGCCAGAATAACACAGTTCGTTTTCCTTCTGCCTTTGTCTTCCCTCCAATCTTCTTTTCTCAAGCAGGAAAACAAGAGTCCTTAAAAGAAAAGATGGCAAACCCCAGTCTTTAGGGGCAGGCCAGAAGGCAGCAATTGTGTGAAATGACTGGGTGTGACAGACGAGGGAGAGGTGGGGACTGTGCCAAACAGCAGGGGTCCTGTCCTGTTGTCTGAAGGGGGCAGCCAGTGGGAATGGAGGCCCACTGTCACAAGATCTTCCTAGTTCTTCAAGGGAAGTCAGACACCCATATTTTTTCTATGAAATCTTTAAGTTTTTAATAACTAAACTTTTATTTTGAGGTAATGGTAGATGTGCATGCTGTTACAAGAAAACATATCTACGTGTTGTTGTTTTTCTCCCTTTACCTGGTTTCCCCCAAGGGTAACATCTTGCAAAACCGTCGCATCACAGCCTAGATACCGACATGGATAAGGTCAAGATACTGGACATTTCCATCACGGGAAGGAGTCCTCTTGCTCTTAGAGCCACACCCACTTTCCTCCCATCCCGCATTCCCAACGCCGGCAACTTCTAATTTGTTCTCTATCTCTATAATTTTAACATTCTGCAAATGTTATAGAAATGGAATCACATGGTATGTGACCTTTGCGAATTGGCTTTTTTCATTCAGTGTTATTTCTTTGCAATCCGTCCAGGCCATCACGTGTGGTAGATAGTTTGTTCTTTTTTATTGCCGAGTAGCAGTCCATGGTATGGGTGTACTATACTTCGTTGAACCATTCACTGGTTGAAGGATATCTGGGTTATTTCCAGTTTGGGGCTATTATAAATAAAGCTGCAACGAACGTTTGTCTAAAGGGCTTTTTGTGAACATATGTTTTCATTTCTCCGAGATAAATGCCCAAGAGTGCAATTGCTGGGTCATATGGTAGTTGTATGTGGAGTTTTACAAGGAATTGCCAAACTGTTTTCTAGAATCACTGTACTATGTTGCATTCCCCCCATCAATGTGTGGGTGATCCGGTTTCTCTCTGGCCACATTCGGTGCTGTCACCATTTGGCAGTGCCCTTCTGAGATGTGTTGTGATAGCTCATTGTGGTTTTAATTTGCATTTCCCTGGTAAGCGATGATGTTAACATCTTTAATGTGCTTATTGCCATCTGTATATTCTCTTTGGCGAAAGATCTGTTCATGTTTTTGCCCATTTACTAACTGGATTTTTTTTTTTCTAATTTACTGTTGAGTTTTGAGATTTCTTTATATAGTCTAGATACCAATCCTTTGTCAGAGTATGGTTTGCAAATATTTTCTCACACTCTTGCTTGTCTTTTCATCTTCTTAACAGGGTCTTCTACACCACAAAACTTTTTATGAGGTACAGTTTATCAGTTTTTTCTTGTGTGGATAGTGCTGTTGCTATTCTAAAATTGCTTTTGCTATTCGAGGACCTATGGCTGTCCATACAACTTTTAGAAAAAGCTTCTCTATGTCTACAAAATTCCTTGCAGGGATTTTGATTGGAATTAAACCGACAGATCAATTTGGGGAGAATTGACATCTTTACTATGTTGAGTCGTGCAGTCCATAAACACATAGTGTGTCTCTCCATTATTTAGGTATCCTCGGATTACTTTCACCACCGTTACATAATTTCCAGCATATAGATCCTGCATATGTTTTAAGTTTATGCCTCAGTCTTTCTTTTCTCTCCAGTGATTTTAAATGGTATTATGTTTTTGGTGTTTTTTTTTAGATAAGTAATTAATGATTTATTTAAACAATGGCTCTCAACAGGTTCAGTGGCCAAGAACTTCTTCACCAAATCAAAGATTTAATGGTATTGTGTTTTTAATTTTGGTTTCCACATGTTCATTGTTAGTGTATTGATTTTTGTGTGTTGATCTTGTATCCTGTGACCTTGCTGAACTCACTTAATTCCAAATGGTTTTTTTTTTTTTTTTCCCCCAGATTCCTTGGGATTTTCCATGTAGACAGTCATGGTATTTGCAGATAGGGAGGGCTGTAGTTCTTCTTTTTGAGTCTGTATGTCTTTTATTTATTTTTCTTGCCTAATTACAGTGGCTAGCAATTCCAATACTATGTTAATTAAGGATAGTTGGAGTGCACATCCTGGCCTTGTTCCCAGTCTTGGGGAGAAAGTATTGCCTTTCACTATGAGTTCTGGACTCATAGGATGGACTTATAAGGTGCTAACTATAGGATTTTGTTTCAGTTTGGTTTGGGTTTTTGTTTTTTGTAAATTTTTTTTATCAAGTTAAGGAAGTTCCCCTCTATTCCTGGTTTGCTGAGTTTTATCATGAATGGGTACTGGATTTTTTTCAAATGCTTTTTCTATATCAACTGATGTAATCATATGATCTTTCTTTTTTGGACTAGTGATATGTTAGATTACACTGATTAATTTCTGAATGTTGAACCAGCCTTGCATACCTGGAGTAAATCCCACTTGGTCGTGGTGTATAAGTATTGTTAAGCATTGTTAGACTTGATTTTGCTAACATTTTGTTGAGGATTTTTGTGTTTAAATTCATGAGAAACATTGCTCTGTAGTTTTCTTTTTTTGTCTGGTTTTTGTATCAGGGGGATCCTAGTCTCAGAAATGAGTTGGGAAATGCTCTCTCCTCTTCCAATTTCCAGAAGAGATTGTGTTAAGAAATCTTACAATTTTTAAAATGTTGGCACCTAATTTAAATTATTTTTATATACCCTGTGGGCAAAAAGAATGTTCCTCTTGGCTGGGGTCGGCTCATGTTCTGCCTCTTTATAATTTCTACTTAAAGGAATGTTCTATGTTGTGATTTAGCGTGAGAAGGGCCTAGTCAGGGGTCAAGTGCCTTCTATGTGCAGACATAGTACAGCGCACTAGACTCGTATTCTGGTCTTTATTCCTGCTTATTAACAAACCAAGCAGCTCAAGTCCAGCATCTTCCCTAAGGTCTTACAGGCCTGTTTGGGGCCCAAGCCCTCTGCAGGCCCCACTGTTGGCTACAGACAGAAGAGAGCACTGATTCTCACTGGGGGTGATTTTGCCCTCGGGAACATTTGGTGATGGCTGAAGACTTTTTTGGTATCATAGCTCCAGAGTGGAGATGTTACTGGTACCCAGTTGGTAGACATCAGGGATGCTGCTGGAATGTTCTCACTGTACAGGTTCAGCCCCACAACAAAGAAGTACCCATCCCCAGATGTCAAAGGTACTGAGGTTGAGAAACCCTAGAATAGAGGAACATTTGGAACATTTGTCTTACCTGCTTTAGGAGAACTCCTAGGGGCCATGGATGAACTCCTCTAACCTTAGATGAATTTCTACCTGGACACAGACAGTATAAAGTGGCTTCTCCTTGGAGCTTGTCCTCTCTCCTTCGTAATGCCTTGGTGCTCAGGGCGGTGCCCCCGGCCCTCTGGGCAGTGCTAGGTTTCCATGCTTCTTTCAGCTGATGATCCAGCCCGTTCTAAGGAATCTGACTGGTCATGCGTGACTGTGTCTTGTGCTTTCTCTGGCATCAATCACTGGGTCCTGGAATAACGGACTCAGAGATTAGCCAGTCTGAGTTGCATACCCACCCCTGCAGGGGAAAGGAGGGCCCAGGTTGATAACGACCCATCCGTATCCCTTGAACCACTATCTCAGAAGACAAAAATGCAGCACATATTCATCATGTTGTTTTTTTCTAACACTTTTTCTCCTCTCCACCCCTGCTATCACAACCCTACCACCTCACACCTGGATCATTGCAAATCCCTCCAAGCTCTTTGTCTGCCTCCACATCCCTCTGTAAGCCAGTCCATGCCCCCAGCCCTCTCTCTGAGGCTCTTTCTCTAAGAAGATGCATTTAGAGGTCCCTGCATACTGCTTCCAAATGAACTAACTCTTGGAAGGAAATCTGGGGTCTGAAGGAACATCCTGTTCACAGATTAAGGACCAGGCACTGAGGACCAGCCATGTCACCAGGGTAAAGCATGAGTGACAGGCCTGCCTCATGCCAACTCTTGCTTTCTTTGGCTGGTCTCTCTGTTGTCTAATTTCTTGGCCTGGGCAGGGCAGGAGCACACTCAGCACGGTGGGCCTGGGAATAGAAACTGCCAAGACTGTGTCACTCTGGTCCTGTGGGGGATCCTGTTCCCTGTGGTCTGTCCTAACGGCAAGACCACTTTGCTTTCAGCAAGAGGACCCTGGCTTGCACAACATCATCCTGTGGCCTCCAAACCCTGGGCCTCCACAGGTAGGGCAGTGTGTTCGCATGGTCTGCCATTTGGCCCCCTTCCTAACATCTAGATGGTTGCAGACTTCTGGCATGGCATGTTCATTTGTTGTTTTAGGTTTTCTGTTCCTCTTATTGCCTCTTCCCATCCACCTTAAATAAGTTGGAAACACAGTCAAATATGCAATACTGGTTTAGGTTTTTAAAAATAACATTTTAGGGCCGTCCAAGTGGCTCAGTTGGTTAAGAGCTCGCTCAAGAGTGTGAGCTGAGCTCTGAGCAACAGCAGTTCGATGCCCAGCCTGAGCTGAGCTGCCAACAGACGGCAGGATGGCTCAGCTAAAAAAAAAATAATAATAAAAAATACATAACATTTTGGTGTGCGTACCCAGAAATGGATTAGGTTGATATGCTGTGAAATGCTGACCAAGGCCTATATCCTCAGTAAGGGAGATGCAGGGAACCAACACTAACCCTTCCAAATACTTCTACTTTTTTTTTTTAGCTGAGCTATCCTGCCACCTGTTGGCAGTTCAGCGGCAGCTCTGCTCAGGCTGGGCATCGAACTGCTGTTGCTCAGGGCTCAGCTCACACTCTTGAGCAAGCTCTTAACCAACTGAGCCACTCTGCCAGCCCTTAAATACTTCTACTTTGATTTCCTTTGTCCTGGAGTGAGGCTGCATATGGGGTGGTGGCCTCATCCTTGCTGGTGGGCAAACTGATTTGTTGTAAAAAAGATTGCATTCCGGATTGGTTGTCAGTGTCATTATGCAGTAACGCAGTGGCTGAGTCCCAGACTTTTAGCTGTGCTGGAAATGTTTGCCATCTACCGGGGAGAAGGGCAAACTGGGAGCTTTGCATCCATTTCATCCTGGAGAGGACGTTGAGGTCGGTGTGCTTGTGGGCTGGTGAGGGTGAGGCAGTCAAACACTGCCTGTCCTGAAATCCTGTCACTCCCATCCAGGCACAGCGTTAGTCACCCAGGTGACATGCCCCTCACTTTCAGACAAGAGCCACTTTATCCCTGAGGGTGGCTGCCAGGTAGGTCTGCTTGGGGCTTGTGTCTCTGCATATCCATCCCATCAAATAGTAATGTCTGAGGTTGTGAAATAGCCATTCGTGTAGAGTCTGGTGAAGCCTTCTGCACGTGTGATTTCATCTGATCCTTGTCATTCTCCCGGGAGGTGGGCAGGCAGAGGCTCATCACTCTTGTTTTCTAGACAAGAAACATGCTCAGAAGGTTAATTCCTCGGTCACTTGGGGAAGTGGGCGAGTGAGCACGAGAACCCTGGTCTCCAGAGGGCCCCAGAGAATGGCCGGGCCAATGGTGTTCAAACTGGGTTCTTTTGTCTAGCTGGGCACTTCCCACAGCACTTTTCAGCGGAGCTCCAGGTCTCAGGGACGGACTTGCACGTCCTGAGGTGGAGGTGGCTTTTCATTCAGTGAGTGAGCCCCTGATGGGTGGCAGGCACTGGTTTTGGTGCTGTGGGCCCAAAGCAGACAAAACAAACCAGGTCCCTGCCTTGTGAAATTTATACCTGGAGGAGAGTGAACAAACAGACAAACCAACGAGGAAATAGAGTGTTTTTATTTAAAACTATTTTGAATGCTTATTGTTTACCAGGCACAGTTCTAGCACGTGCGAGTCAGAAGTGACTAATTCAGCCATAATCTGCTCGAGTGCAGCTTCCCTCCCACAGGGAGAAACAGACAATGAGCTACACGCAAACAAACACATGAAAACATTTCCAACCTCATGGGTGGGAACTATTTTTTTCTCTTTGGTGGTAAAATACACATAACATAAAATTGACTTATCTTAACCATGTTTAAGTGTCTACAGTTCAGTAGTTATAAGTACATTTACATAGTTGTGCAACCATCACCACCCTCCATCTCCAGAACTTGCTTTATCATCCCAAATTGAAACCCAGTACCCCTTAAACAATAATTTCCCATTTTCCCTCCCCCAACCCATGGCAACCACTCCTTCACTTTTGGCCTCTATGAATTGACTACTGTAGGGGCCTTGTACAAGTGGGATCAACAGTATTGGTCCTTTTGTGATTGGCGTATTTCACTCAGCATGATGTCCTCAAGGCTGGAACATGTGACAGATTCTTCCTTTTTCATACTGAATGGTATTCCGTTGTATGATAGCCCACGTTTTGTTTATTTGTTGATGGACATTTGGGTTGCCTCCACCTTTTGGATGTTGTAAATAATGCTGCTATGAACATGGGTGTGCAAATATCTGTGTGAGTCCCTGCTTTCTATTCTTTTCAATAAAATTTGAATTGCTGGATCATATGTTAATTCTGTGTTTATTTTTCTGAGGAATTGCTATACTATTTTCCACAGTGGCTGTACCATTTTACATTCTTAGCAGTGAAACACAAGGGTTCTAATTTCTCCATATCCTTGCCAACTCGCTATTATTATTATTAATTATTTAAAAAATATAATAACCCTCCTGGTGGATGTAAGTGATATCTCACTGTGGTTTTGATTTGCATTTCCCTAATGATTAGTGATGTTGAGCATCTTTTCATGTGCTTACTGGCCATTTGTAGATCTGAAGAAATGTTTATTCCAGTTCTTTGCCCATTTTTTATTTTATTTTATTTTATGTATTTATTTATTTACTTTTTAAGATTTTATTGGGGAATTGGGGGAGGGGAACAGCATTGGGGAATCGGGGAAGGGGAACAGACAAGTTGCTGTCTTTTTGTTCTTCAGTCTAGTTGCGGAGGACATTGCTTCCCTGGCCCATGTTGGTATCGCCATTGCGCTCTTCCCGGGTGAGGCAGATCGGTCGCCGGCCTCTGGATGTCGCTCACCGCGGCTATTGGCAGCTCACGCTGGCTGCCGGCCACTCACTGTAGCCTGTGGCAGCCCACTGCAGCAGGGGCTGCAGCCTACACCATTACCGGGGCTCGCACAGCCCAGCTCCAGGTGGAGCTGTTGTTAGCTGTAGAGGGCAGTGTCACTGGCCCTCATATGTGGGATCCGAACCAGGGCCGCTGGCATCCCAAAACCAGCTCTTAACCAATGTGCCACTCGGCCGGCCCTCTTTGCCCATTTTTTAATTGAGTTGTTTGTTTTTTGTTACTGTTGAGTTGTAGGAGTTCTTTATATAATCTGAATATCAATCCCTTATCAGATACACAATTTTCAAATACTTTCTCTTATTATGAGTTGCCTTTTCATTCTTTTGATAGTGCCCTTTGATGCACAAAAGTTTTTAATTTTGAAGAAATCCAACTTACCTATTTTTTTCTTTTGTTGCCTGTGCTTTTAGTATCATATCTAAGAAATCATTCCAAGTCCAATAGTATAGAACTTTTCCATTGGTGGCAATTTTTTTTACTGAGATGAAATTCACATAAAATGAACCATTTTAAAGTGTACAAAGCAGTGGCATTTAGTACATTCACAGTATTGTGCACCTACCACCTCTCTCTAGTTCCAAAATACTTTCATCACCCCCAAAGGAAACCTCCTACCCATTAAGCAGACAGTCTCTATTCCTCTCAATCCCCAGGAAATCACTAATCAGTTTTCTATCTCAATGGATTTACTAATTTTGGATATTTCACATAAATTATACAATATGGAACCTTTTGTGCCTTTCTTCTTTCACTTAACGTAATGTTGTAGCATGTATGAATACTTACTTCCTTTTTATGGCTGAGGAGTATTTCGTTGCATAGATATACCACAGATTGTTTTTCCATTCATCTGTTGATAGGCTTTTGGGTATTGTGCATAACGCTGCTATGAACATTAGTGTACAAGTATCTGTTCACATCTCTACTTTCAGTTCTGGGGGGCATATACCTAGAAGTAGAATTGCAAGATCACATGATAATTCTAAGTTATACATGCGATCATTAAAAAAACTTAAAAGCAGTTCCACTGTCCAGATGTTTCTGTAGTTTGAGTCTCAGAAAGAAGAAAAAAAAAAAGATTTTCAACTATAGAAACTGTGGTCAATGTTATGAAGCAAGAAGTCAGGTGCAAAGACGCCTGATCTGCTCTGGTGCCCGGGAAGGCTGTCACGGGGCGCTGCTGTTTGGGCGGGACGTGAACGAGATCAGGAGGGCCGAGAGCAGCTCACTGTGCATGCTGCTCCAGCCCATGTCTCACAGGGGCAGGTCTCCCTGGCCCTGGCTCAGGGGCCAAGAGGCAGCCTGGGGCTGAGAGGTGCATTCCTGAAGGTGACCTCAGCACTGTGGCCTCAGGTTGTGGAATTTGCTGACAGCCGAGGGACAGAGGGCCAGGAGGACAGGAGAACGTGTGCCACGTGAGCATCACTAGGGTCTGGGTAGCCCAGACATGTGAGTGAGCATGTTTCTGCGGGCGGAGGCTAGCCGGGGCCCAGGCACTGTGTGTGTGATCATTGTTTTGCTTGATCCAGAAACGGTCCATAAATATGTGCGTGCATGTGTTGTTGAAATGCTTGGGGCCCCGAGTTGAACTTCGGGGTAGTTTCTGAGGAACCTAAGGCACCCACCATTACGACAGCCTTAGACTAGCACTGCAAAATACAGCATCGTCTAATATTCTACTGGCAGTAGGTGGGCACCTGGGATGAATTATCTGCATTTAATGAGAAAGAAATTGAGGGCAGACACCATGAAATGGCAGGAACTCCATGTTCATGGCAACGGGGAGTGGGGAGCTCCTTCATTGTCATGTCTGATTGCTCCGCCCAGAGGGTTGGTGCTAATATTCACTGAACGATTGTTAAAAGTTGGCAAACTTCATGGCTCCAGGTTTTGGCCAGACGTCTCTTCTAAAGAACCTGAATAACTGCTTTAGCTCTAAGCTGAGATAGCTATTGGAGTTCTGAGTTAATGAATTTTGAATCCATTTCTTCTTTGTAATAGTAATATCGAGCATATATGAGTATCTACTTAGTCTTCTGCTAAGTGCTTCTCGTGTATTATTTTACTTAACCTTCAAAGCATCTCTATAATTATGATTCCCTTTTTTCAGGTATGGTACTGGAGGGTGAGTGGGTGGGGGTGTGGGGGGGATAGAGCCCAAAGGCTTGTAGCTGAATACATGGTAACGCTCAGCTTTTAACCACTACATGTGACCTTCTGTACCCTAATTCTTGAGTCAAGACTTGTGCCGCTCTAGCACAAAAACAAGTGGATGTCGGAATTCTAGAGAGGCAAAAAAGTGAGGTTTATGTCTGCACTTCAAGTATAATTGAGTAAAAATCACAGGACATTATAGACCATCCTGACAAACCCAGAGCTTTGAATAAAAAGACTTTTTCCTCCATCTGTACAGTTTTTTGTTTGTTTTCCCAATGTACTCCTGTCACCCCCTGAGGCAGGCAGTCCAGGGATTGTGGTCCCCATTTTGTAGATGGAGAAACAGGCTCCAAGAGGTGAAATGATTTGGGTTTTCTGAACTGGTCCAGCCCTGTGTAATATACTGCTTCTAAAAAACATTAAACACGTACGTTAATATTGAACAGTGGTTTTGAAGTTGCGAAGGTTTTCCTTTCCCTGCAAACTAAGGACGTCTGACCATGTCCACTCTGACCCCTGTGAGGGTCCTGTGTCCTTTTTCGGCAACTCCTACCACTTGTGACCCAGATGTTTGTGAGGAAAGGAAGATAGGTACCATTTATTGAAGGCTCATCTCTCATTCATTCACTAAACTGTAAGTTACATGATGGTAGGAACCATGTCTATTTTTTTCTTTTTCTAATTATATGTTTTATTTAGGAATATTTTCAGGTTTTCCTAAAAGTTGCAAAGATAGTACTTACTCTTCCCCCAGCTTCCCCTGAAGCTAGCATCTCACACCATATCTTTCTTAACCTTCCCTGCTACCTGGAGCCTGGACTCAGCCTTTCCTCGACATGAAGCAGACTCATCAAATCCCACCACAAACTCAGTTCTGTTATTTTCTCCATCTTTTAAGAGATGACTGGGGATTCAAACTCAGTTCTCTCTGACTCCAAAGCTTGTTCATTTTTCTACCATATCAGGATGCATTAGAAAAGCATCCTGTCTGTGGAAGCCTGTAATTCCATGCTTGCGGCCGCCTCCTTTTCAGCGGGACAGAGTGCCTGCCAGGGTAGTTAGCTGCTTCAATCCTTTGTTTTTGCCTCAGAGGTAAAGACATTTTAGGGACAATTGAGCAGAACTGGTCTGAATATTTGCCTTCCCATGACAGGGAAGATGGGTGCCCGCACAAACATGTGTTCCTCCTCCATATTTGGTAGCCTGGCCGTTGCTTCTGAAATCCGATTCCTGATGCCATGGGGATGACCTTTGGTCTGTTTCCCAGCATTCACCTGCAGTCATGCTGCTCCCACTGAGCGCATTCAAAGAGTGGGCGAGCTGGCAAGACATTCTGGCCATGATCTAACCATGTTAATTAGGCCTCTTTATTGGCATGGCCAGTAAACCATGGTCTAAAGGGATGGAGGACATTTAAGAGGTAAGGCCAGAAAATCTTATTATATTTTTAAATGGGGAAACACTTTAGCACTTAGTGAAGTGTATTTTTCAGGACTGGAAAGCTACAGTGACTGTTTGAAGATGGCTTTACAGTAGACACAGAGCTCAGAGGATTCTAAAGCCAAAAGAAAGGCTGTTTACTTAAGCAATGGCAGCAAAGGAAAGATTTAAAGAAGCAACTTGACAAGTCAGCTTGTCATGGGGAGGCTCGCCAATTTTGTTTTTTTCCCCAGCCTGCTCTTTGGAAGCATAAGGGGTAACTAGAAATGCATGCTGTTTTGCAGTGACGCCTGTGGACACAACAGACCCCTTGGAATCCTGTAAGCAACAGGGCTTACTTAGTCTTCTTGCTAGGATGGGGAAACCGAAAGTGGGGTGGGGGACACAAAATCACTGCAGAAAATGTGGTCAAAGCGAGAGCTTCAAGGGCTGAGTGTGTGTCTCCTATTTGCAGAAGTGGCCACCAGACTAAAGGGGAATAATCTATTTTTCAAACATTCAACAAATATTTATGAAGTGACTCTTTGTGCCAGGTGCTATCCTGGGCATTGGCTCTAGGCTACTGTCCCACATTTTCCACAAGGATCCAGTTGTTTCAGTTACTTGGAGCGTGGCAGGAAGATGGCAGGGATCACAGGCAGCTATTTCCACTGTCTGGTGAGGCAGCCTAAGGTAGGGTTCACGAGCACAGGCCCCAGATCCCAACCCTCGGGGTCCAACTCCTGGCTCCACCACTTCCAAGCTGTGTGACTTTGGGCAAGTGGCTTATCCTCTCTCTGCTAAGTGAACTTATCTCTAAAATAGGGTTGTTGTAAGGATTGGATGAGTTTAAATATGAAAAGCACTGAAAAGAACAGAACTTGGCACAGAGAAATTGTTTATAGTAATAAGTTTGCTGTTATTGGTATAGCAGACAAAGTGCTATGTAGACTTTGGTTGTTATTATTATTGTGGAAAGAGCACTGGACTTCAAGCAGAAGACCTGGCCAAGCCGCTCTGCCCCCTGTTTCTCATCTGGAAAATGGAAAACATGATTTTACTTGCCTGTCTGGCTTACAGGGATTTGGTACGAAGCAGATGGATGTCAAGTGCGAGGTGTCATTTCCATGGATAGTACTATTGCCTTATTCTAACTCATCCAGAGATGTTTGTGTTGGAGGGAGCTGGTATTCTCGCAGATTAGCTTTCTATTAGGAGGAAGGGTGTGCCTGAAAAGGGAGACGGGTCTACCTTTTTAAATTCGTCCAAGATGGCTCTCAGCCCTTGTCATATATCCCTTGGCTGAGGAAAGTTAGCATGTGGTCCCTTTTTTGCCCTTTAGTGAGAGCAAAGATCTGTCTCCTTGTTCCATCTGTTGTTTGCATCTGTCTGGGCTGTGAGATGTGTCAGTGTCTTTTCAGAATTACTTTAAAGTAACCTTGATTATGGAATAAAGGGCGGAAGATTTATCTGTTAAATTATTTGCAGGATAATGCACTGCACTTAATATGGTGATTGAAAGGGAAGCCTGTCTGCAGGATGTGTTTGGAGCTGGGGCTTGCATGACAGTCAGACAAGTAGAACTGGGTTACAATTTTAAAATTCAGGACCCTGACATGAAAATGTCAGTCACTCTGTGATGTGATTCTTGCGTTATCATAGTAAACAGTTTAAATCATGCATCCAAAGATAGTGATATTATGTAGTTAAAGAACTTTCCTCAGGAGTGTCAGGAACACTTTGTTTGAATTGATGGTGATAGAAAGTTTGTACCATCTTGATACTGTCCTATAGGGATGATTGTCATCCTGGATTCACAGGCCAGGAGACCGAGGCCCACAGGACAGGTCGGGGGCTCTCATTCCAGGGAGTAGTTCAGCCAGCAGAGTCGAGCCAGCTGGGTCAGCAGTCCCCCTCCTAGGTGAGGAATCAGCCCCAGGTCCCTCTGCCTCCTTCAACATTTTCCCATTGAAGGAGTTGAACAGAGGTGCCTTTTCCTGGTTCTGGGGACGGAGAGAAATGGGTCCATCCAGACCCTACTGCTGTGTGATCTTGGCCAAATACCTCACCTCTCAAAGCCTCAGCTCTAAGCAATGACACAAATAGCCTCTTCCTCATAAGACTGTTGTGAAGATTCAATGACACAGTGCATGGAAAGCTACTGGCCCAGACCTGGCACTTAGTAAGTGCTCAGTGAACGGAAGCTGCTGTTATTGCTGTATTGTTGTTATTTACCCCCACACTCTGTTCTAGCAAAAGTGAATGGAGATTTCCTAACTGCAGCATCGTGTTAGATCTGGAACGTATGGGCTACTGAGAGTTGAGGCATCTTTTACGTTTTACCTCTGGGCACAATCGAGTGAGCATACACAGCCATTCGGAGAAGTGCACTAGATGGGGAAACATCTCACCTGGGCTTTCCCTTACCTGCTGTCTCCACTTTCTCTTCCTGAGGTCTGCCTTCTCCCACAATGACTAGAAACAGGCTACCAGTACCCCTGCATTTGTATGCTACAGAACCCACCACCAGATTTCCGACCCTCTGGTTCTCTGTGGGAGGAATCCTGTGGACGGGCCTGGCTTGACCTGAGCCTGCGCATGCTCCAATGAGTGGGGATGTAGGGAACCTGACTGCTGCTTCCATGAGAACCTCAGGGATGGAGGACATGGGTGGAAGCGTTCTTTAAGATAAGGCACACCTGGCCCCAAAGGAAGGGGGGTGTGTTGTTCCCAGGGCCAGTGCCTTTGTCTGGGAGGACAAAATAAGACAACCACTGCTGGGCTGGCCGAGTGGCGCTGTGGTTGAGAGCTGGCTTGGGAGGCCAGAGGCCCCGGTTCGGATCCCACACATGAGGGCCAGTGACACTGCCCTCAAAAAAAAAAAAAAATATTTATCTCTAAACCTACTGATAAGGGGGTTGGGAGTCAACCTATGTTGTTAAAAATAAATAAATAAATAAAAGACAACCACGGCTTTGGAAACCAGTGTGTGGGGTTCATAAAGGCACTTCCCTCATTTCTGGTTTTTATATCATGCTTAAATGAACATCATCTACAGTTAGTTTTTAAAACATATCATTCTCTTCCTGTCCTGTGCTTTGAAGTTTTGACTGTTATTTAATATATTTATTTTTGCATCTTGGTTTTAAAAATCAAGAGCAGACAAGCTTTATTGTGGGAGTTAAAAGATAGGTCACCAACTCTCAGAGTAGATAGGGCCTCAGATGGGGCCCTAAGTTTCCAAGGGCTCGCCATTTTCTTCCCTCAGTTTTATTTTTTTTCTTCAGGTTTTCCACTGAATTCTGGTCTGCAAAACCATGGTTGAGCGTAGGGGGAGGAAAATGTGTTTCCATCTAGTGGTGCCAAAAACATCTTGGATACTTAAAGATCTTAGATTAAATATCCCCACTTTCTCCATGGAGCAGATGACTCCCCAAATATGGCAGGTATCCCCGATCTTGGTTTCTTACTAAAACACTAATCCTACTCAACTGCAATTGCTTGTGTAGCAGTGTTTCTTCTCCATTAGACGAGAGCAGGGGTCACATTGGCTTTGCTAGTCATTTGTGCTCGGCTGGATGATAAAGCCAATGAACAACGTGGTCCTTGAAGGTTGCGGTCAGTGGCTCATTGATAAATGTTACTGTGTTTTCAGAGACTCCTGTTTGATTTTCTTTCCAATTTCTCTTTCTTCCGGCTTAGAGGACTTCATCATCTCACAGCCCAGGATCCCTGCCATCACCTGGGAACAGTCAGAATACAAAGAAGCCAGAGAAGGCCAGAAGCACTGACCGTGGAGACCTGGCCAGGTAGGAGCCAGGTTCAGAGGACTAACACAGCCCGAGGCATGGCCAGCTCATGGCCTGCTCAGCATGTGCTTTGCTCCATTTGCTCTGACAACTTGACCCTAAAAAGCATGACGTGTTCCTCAGAAGTGAGATGTTAAGAACAATGGTTCACAGGCTGGCCGAATGGCTCAGTTGGTTAAGAGCTCGCTCAAGAGTGCGAGCTGAGCTCTGAGCAACGGCGGTTCGATGCCAGCCCGAGTTGAGTTGCCGTTGAGCTGCCAACAGGTGGCGGATGGCTCAGCTAAAAAAAAGGAAAAAAAAAAGAACAGTGGTTCACAGACCTTTTTGTGATAGCCTAGATCTGCATGATTGGAAAATTAATGTTTTCCTGCCCAGAGATGAAATTAGTAATTATAGGCTTCCATCCTAGCAACATTCCATAGGTTGTTTATCATCACTGTCAGAACTTAAAAAAAAAAAAAAAAATCAAAGCTACCAAGGGACTTATCAGGGGTGGCTAATTTTGTGGCTAAGTTGGGGTGTGTTGTAGGGTAGACAGAAACTCTACTTTCTAGGTTCTTTCGGCTGGTCTAATAATTAAGTCAACATGAGACAGATTAACAAGAGAACATAACCAAATTTAATTACGTATGTATGTACAGGAACCCCACACACATGAGAGGATCAGAGACCCCCACGTACATGAGAGGTTCAAAGACAGGAAGGAAAAATGAGACATATATAATATTCTGAGCTAAGGATGAGGTAAGGCACCCTGGGCTTCAGAGGGGAGGAGGGTCACTGCAGGATGATAAGAGCAGATGTTCAGTAATTAGATGCTTGCCTGCCCTATAGATAGGTCATAAAAAGTTATCTGTGGTAATAACTCTTATTACAGGCAAAGCCCTTAATTTAAATTCTTCTAGGTAGTTAGGGGGGTGGGGGTGGGACACAAGCTTCTCGTGAGCCTGCAGGGTCTCAATTACCTTTAGCTCAAAATAATCCACATGTGGAACTGTAGCCAGCAGATGATGAGACAGATGGTTTACAGAACTATAACTAAAGTGACCAGCGCCCTCAGTCCCAGGGAGGCCGGTGGATGATTTCCAGAAGTTCCTAAGGCCGCACCATTGCAGTGGAACGTGGTCCGTGCAGGTGTGGCCATTGGTCACTGGCTCCTCACCGACCCACAGTCAGGTCCTGTTTACCCCGCTGTGGCTGCTGGGAAGAAGTCCAGTAGCTTGCTCCCATGTCGTGTTCAGTACCCATCGTCTCGGGGGCATTCATAGCACAGGGCCAGCGGACGTGAACATTCAGTCCCTAGAATGGACACTGGCCAGGAACACTGGAAGCAATTAATAACCCAGTGGGCTGAGCACATGATCTGGTTGGAAAAAGCCTCCTTCACTATGAACGCCCAGCTTCGGGAAGGGTATAATTACAGGCCTTAATGGAACGAATGACCAGGAGCTCCAGGGAACAAAAATGAAAAATGGAATGAAAGACCCCTCTCCCCTTTCCCTGTTATAGACAACAGACAGTGAAACTGTGGGTCACCAACGCTTTGCAGTAGTTTTTCACCTTAAGATATAAGCAACATTTGTTGCTTTGGATGTTAACTATGGTCGGTCATGGGTAAGTAAGAGAAACTCCTGGTGGCAGGAATTTCCAGGTCCGCTGGCATTTTCTGGGTGGCTCCGGCTGTGCACTTTGAACTTCCTGGTACGAACATTAGATTTCTTTAGAGAACTGGTGATCAGATGGGGCAGAATCACGGAATATGCCTCCAACAGCACCTTTGAACTTTGCTCCACTTCCACCAACTTTTTATCATGGTAACTGGACAAAGGTTTTAATATTTGGCTCTAATGAGACCAGATAACAGGTCTGATCTCCCGATCATCATGAAACTAATGGATGGATTCATGTTTTCTGGAATTCTACACAAGGCAAGTCACTGCTGGCTGAGACCCAAGGTCCAGCTCTTTTCCCTTCCCATCTTTGTGAGGTTCTGGGATCTCTTAAGAGGTTTGGAAGTTATTTGGGGGCTGTGTCACAGCTGGACTGAAGACAAACAGCATCTCCAAGAACTTTTGTTTCTTGTTCCCCAGCTTTAGTCAATTATTATTTTTCCCTTGAAGAAGAATTGCCTCTCTGGCATGCAAATTGAGCATAAAAGAGGTGCCTTCTAAGAACAAGCTGAAAGGAGCAACTTCCTGTTCACAATTAAAAACATGAGCCTCCTCCATAAATGAAAGAATGTCTATTGTGCAGGGCCTGGGGCTAACTAACTCAGAAACTACCAAGAGGTGACCTGACGTTGCTCCAGCTCTCAAGGGTTATGATGAATCAGGGAGTAAGGGTGTTTCTAGGAAGAGAGAATGAGCTCAGGGTTCCCCTGTGTGCTGTTTCAGTGGGGGCACACCACCCAAACAGCCACAACAGTAACAATAGCATTTAATGTTCATTTTGCAGATGGGTACCAGACTCTATACCAAGTGGTCTATATGCATAAAATTTTCTTTTTGTTTAATCAATTTATTTCTGTTTCTGAGACCTTACTCTGCTAGGCTGATGGGAATGCCCATGTCAGCCCCTCTCCTGACCTGGTGCTTTGAAGCCATAATCTGTCTCCTCCCCACCCCATCACCACTGAGATGCCCCCTGGTCCAGGCCACGCTGTCCATCGGGCCCTATGACTGTGCTGCCTTCTGCCGCACTTGGCACTGGGACTCTTTGGTGAATCCCGTGGCCACTCCCTTTGCTGCTCCGGGCTCATCCCTTCTCTGTGCTTATGACCCCTCCAGCCTGAGGACTCTGTCAGGAAGCAGGAGGGACTCTCAGATGTCCCTCACATTCTAAGACCTTTTCCTGTTCTCTCCTCATCGTCCCCAAATGCATTTTCCTTCTCCCTTTGCCTCATCAGATAGCCAGCATTTTCTCTTCAAAGGATATATTATAGGATTTTACAAAAGATGGGAAGAGCCATTGATCTCAAACTGTTTCTGTTTTTACTTGTAAAAACCTCAGAGAGAAAACACAGTGAGGCCTACAGTGGTTTCTGCTGGACCTGGAGGCAAGGGAAGAATACAGGGAGAAAGTCAGCCATAGGTCAGTACTGCCAATGACTGTCCCTCTGTACAGGCATGACTTCCACTCTACAGATGGGGACAGTGATGCTTAGAGCCCTTTCATCTATGCCCTACTGGTAGAGAGTCCATTGTTTTTCCCTAAAGGCTCTTCCTTCTGTACTACACAAGAATGGGATTTATACATCCCCCCAAGGCGGTAAATTCTTCATCTGAATAGGGAGTCCCATTAGTTTAACTGCGTTGCCTTCCAGTTGCCACATGGTGTCGCTGTTGTAACTTAGCCCAGCATTGGCCAAACCCTAGTAGAGGCTGGGTGCCCATCCGTGCCCATGATGATCCTGTCCTCCTAGGAAGTTGCTTAACCCCGGTTGCACCTCTTACTACTCAGCACTGCCCCCTCTAAGCACAGTGGCCCTGGCTACCTGTGTCTGGACTGGTTCCACTGCCCACTGTCTTGTTGACACTTCCTTTCCTTCCTTGGGTACTGACAACCAGGCAGCCCTTTTCTTTTAAACCCCACAGACACAACGGATCTTATCGTGCAACCTTTCCCTAGATACCATAGCTGTTCTGTTAGGTTGCACCAGAGGAAGTGACCATCTTGGCAGGTAAACCGTTGTTGGACAGTAGCCATTCCTGTGCTTCTGCATCGCACCTGCTTGTTTTTTCCAGGGAAAGCCACAGGCAACCTCTCAGAGATGATTGACTTTTCTCAGGGAGCGACCTAAGTGATTCCTAGGTGAAGTTCTGACACCTTTGTCACTGAAGAAGGAAGAGTGGAAACGAGCAGCCTAGAGCCTTAACCGTCATCCACTGGTTCTCAAAAGGGCGCTGGCATCAGGGTTAAAACACAGATTGCTGGGCTTGTCCAGAGATTCTGATTTGGTAGGTCTGGGGCAAAGCCTGAGAATTAGCATTTCTGACAAGCTCCCAGGTGACACCGATGCTGCTGGCCCGGAGACCATGCTGGAGAACTGCTGCAGGGTTATGTCATGCAGCTCAGTGCTGGTGGCGGTTAGAAGAAGCCTTCTCTGAGGGCTGGATTGGACCAGGGGAGACCCTGGCTGAGGGTGGGGGAACTTGACCTAAAGGGGACAGCTCTAGAGGCCATTCCAGGTAGGGCGAGAATTCCGGAACTGGACTTCTCTGTGGCTGAGCGGGAAGTGAGCCCAGGCCACCGTGGTGGAGGGTCCCTGAAAACCAGCGGGGCCAGATTGAGAACTTGGAGGTCAGGTGAGAGCTTGAGATTTATCCTGCAGGTAACAGGAAGTGGGGGAAATGCTTTGTGGTGTCTTTTGTTATGTTAATGAGAGAGTTTGGAGAACCTCAGGGTTGGTGAGCACACGGGGGTGTCAGGAGGGTGGCCTCTCAGAGGGCATGAAAGCTCTGTGCCCTTTCCCTATACCGTTGCCCTGTGCGTCTCTTCCATCTGGCTGTTCCTGAGTTAGATTCATTTATAATAAATTGGTAATCTAGTAAGTATAATGTTTCTCTGAGTTCTGTGAGCCATTCTAGCAAATTTATTGGACCCAAGGAGGGGGTCATGGGAACCTCTGATTTTTAGCCAGTGGGTCAGGAGGTCAGGAGTATAGGTGACAACTTGAATTTGTGATTGACATCTAAAATAGCGGGGGAAGGGGAAGTCTTGTAAGACCGAACATTTAACCTGTGTGATGTGACACTTTTCCAGGCAGACAGTGTCAGAATGGAGTTGATTCGTAGGATACCCAGCTGATGCTGGAGAATTGCTTGGTATTGGGACGAAACCACTCACACACTGGAGTTGTTGGTGCAGAGTTCTAACACCCAACACCTTAAACACCCAACCATATCTCATCCTTTTCTGTGGAGGGGGGCAGGTGTCTCAATCCATTCAACAAACATGGACCCACCAACACAGACCCCGTTCTGGGCTTTAGGCCAGAGGTATGAAGGTGAACAGGACATGCTAATCTAGTTGTAGGGAGAGGCCTGTGGACAAATAACTCTAGAATAAGCTAAATGCTATACGCAGGCGCTGTGGGAGCACTAGGGAGGAGAGAGGCCAGCCTTGCTGAGGGAGAAGTGTTCTCCAGAGCAGGCAGCCCTGCAACTGCGTCTCAAAGCTGCCTAGAAGTCAGGGATTGTGGGGAAAGAAAGAGGTTCCACGCAGAGGGAACAGCTTTAACTATTATAGATACACAGAAAACAGAATTTAGGAGGGACTAGGCCTCTCAAATAGGAAATTTCAGAACTTCTTTAAATTTGGGAAAGAGGAGATTCAGCATATACCAAGGGTGTCAAACATGTATACAAGTGGATAGTTTTGTCAACATTGCTCAAGTAGCAGTTCACTGCAATCAGAAGTGTCTGGACGCTGATGGTAACCACTCTTGAGCACCTCTTGTAATTGCCGAAGTCAAACTTGACTTGTATTCATCTTTTGTTACCGGTATATATTATTACAATTTTAATAGTTTTTTTCTTTGCTTAAAATGTGTACACTTTTTTTTTGGCACCCTCTATTAGGCTCAACCTCTTGGCTTTTTCAAAAATACAAACTTCCTTAGAACAGGAAAACCATGGTATTTGGGTAGCAGCAGCTTCAGGAAGGAAGAAAGATCGTTGGGGAAAAAAATGAAACTGTAGACTTCCAATGAAAGGCAAGATGTTTCTTATGCTTAACCCCCGGCTGTCATTTGTGGGCTAACTCTACCTAATCCTAGGCACTGGACCCAGGGCAAAAACCATCACCTCACCCAGCAGCTCAGTGTGGAGGAATACAAGTGACGTCAGGGGCTAAATGCAGAAACACAGGCTCAGAGAGGTTAAGTAACTGCTAACCTGCCCAGGTCACACAGATACGACATGCCTTGGTGCAACTAGAACCCAGCTTAGTTTGATGCCACCCAAAGCCCAGGCTTGCAGCCGTCACACTGAGCTCTCACAGGTGTCTGAAAATAGTTGTGTTGTGGTCTCCATCAACAGAAAGCAAACTCAAGTCTGTCCTTCAAATTTAATTTCCGTCTTAACAAGGTCAGTTCTGAGACCCAGAAAAATGAAAAATTGAAAAGATTGGATGTGTTTTTATGATGCGGCTGGGGCCAGAGCTAGATGACCTGAGCCCAGTGTGCCCTCAGCAGTGCATTCTGCCTCTTCCAAACAAACTTTTGTGCAGACCCAGATCTATTCACAAACTCCTGCCAAGGAGGAGCTGGGTGCAGCCTCCTCCTCCTTCTGGGCGCTTCTGACTCATTATTTATCTCTGGCAGGAAGGAAACACCGAGAGGTGAGTGGGAGGGAGGGAGGCCAGCAGTGAGCTCCCTGACTTTTGACACCAGCTGGAAAAGAAGGTCAGGCGCTGAATCAGGTGTGTGTCTGCTTTCTGCTCATCTGGTTTCAAGAGGACGTTTGGGAAGAAGAGAGGAGTATTTTTCCATTCTGAGATAAGACCTATTTACTGAAACAACTTGGAAAATAGAGAAAAGAGGAAAGCAGAAGGAGAAAAAATCACCAATTCTCTCACCATCTGCAGACAACCTCCCTTCTATATTAGTGAGTTTCCCTTAGACTTTTCTTTTTTTTTCTAGTTCTTTCTTTAGTGACTGTGGGATAGTTATGTGTGTCTATACATATATATTTCTTTCTAAAACATATAAATAATATATATTACACACATTATACTATATAATGTTATGTTATATATAAAATATACCTTTACATAATGACTGGACTATTTTTTAGAGCCATTTCAGGTTTACAGAAAAATGGAGCAGCACAGGGAATTCCCACATACCTCTCCCTCCTCCGTATACACAGTTTCTTGTATTATCAACATTTTGCACATTTGTTACAATCAACAAACCATTATTGATACATTATTGTCAACTAAAATCTATAGTGTATATTAAGGTTCATACTTTGTGTCGTACATTCCGTATGGGTTTGACAAATGCATCATGCCATGTATCTATTATGACAATATCATATAGAATAGTTTCATTGTCTTAAAAATCAAGTCTTGGGCTAGCCGAGTGGTGTGATGGTTGAGCACTGGCTTGGGAAGCCAGCGGCCCTGGTTCGGGTCCCACATGTGAGGGCCAGTGACACTGCCCTCAAAAAAAAAAAAAAAAAATCAAAAAAAAAAAAATTAATCACTCCCTCCCTCCCCTACCAACCCCTGGCATCCAATGATTTTTGTACTGTCTCTATGGTTTCTTTTTTTTTTTTCCTATTATCTTTTTTTATTAATATAAAATATATCTTGTAAGAGTATAAATCTGAGAGCTGGATGAATTTTTTTTTTTTTTCTTTTTTGAGGGCAGCGTCACTGGCCCTGATATGTGGGACCCAAACCAGGGCCGCTGGCTTCCCAAGCCAACTCTTAACCACCGCGCCACTCGGCCGGCCCTGGATGAATGTTTACACTGCTGTACACCTGTGTAATCACACCCAGGTCTGGAGCTAGAGCATTTCCAGCCCTGCTCCCCGCCCCCCTCAAACATTCTCTCAAGTCCCTTCCCAGCCAACAGCCCTGCCCAAGAATAACAACTATTCTGACTTCCATCATCATTGATTAGTTTTTCAGTTCTTGAACTTCATATAAACGGGATTAAACAGTGTGTGTGTATATATATATATATATATATATATATATATACACTTTGGTATCTCGTTTCTTATATACACTGCTACTTGATTTTTAAAATTATTTTTATATGGTTAAAAACCGCATAGCATAAAACTTAACCGTCTTAACCAGTTCTAAGTATAGAGTTCAGTATGTTAAGTATGTTCTCACTGTTGTGCAGCTAATGTTTCTGTAGTTTCTTAAGGTAGAAGCTGAGGTTATTGATTTGAGCCCTTTTTCTTCTTATAGATACTTTAGTTTTTTAAAAGTCACTCTTAAGTCTTGCATCTGACACTGATAGGTGTGTTTTCATATTCATTTGGTTCAAATTTCTAATTTCTGTTTTAATTTATTCTTTGACTTGTGGGCTATTTAGGAGTATATAATTTAGTTTCCAAGTAGTTGGAGATTTTCCAGGTATCTTCCTGTTATCGCTATCTAATTTAATTGCATTGTAACCAGATAATAGACTTTGAATAATCTGAATCCTTTCGCATTTATTGAGACTTTTGATGTGTAGAATATGGTTTGCTTTGTAAATGAGTCATCTACATGTGAATGTAATTCTGCCGCTATTGGCTCATGTTTAATAAATGTCAATCAGGTCCCGTTGGTTGGTAGCTTTGTTCCAGTCTTCTGTATCCATAGTGGTTTTCTCTCTATGTATTCAATCGATTATTGAGAAAGGGATGTGGAACTATCAGGTTATATTTGTGGATTTGTCCCTTTCTCCTTTTATCCATTTTTTTACATGTATTTTGAGACTCTTATTAGGATGTTTATGTCCTTGTGATGAATTGAACCCTTTATCATTGTGGTGACCTTCTTCATGATGGGTAATATTCTTTGCTCCAAGACATCTGTTGGGTTGTCGGAAAAGTCACGATGTATTTTGTCCATTGCAAAAATGCGTCGTGACTTTTCCGACAACCCAATATTTTGTCTGATATAATATAAGCACAACAGTTTTCTTTTGATCAGCATTTCCATGGTTTATCTGTCCCCTCCATTCTTTTATTTTTAACCTATGTGTGCTTTTTAAGCAAAATTTGACACCTTTCTTGTAGACAGTATATATTGGGTTGACCGAAAAGTCATGACGTATTTTTTCTTTTTCGTTGCAAAAATGCATCCTGACTTTTCCAACAACCCAATAGTTAGATATTGCTTTTTTAAATCCACTCTGCAAATCTCTGCATTTGAGCTGGAGTGTTTATAACATCTATGTTTAATGTGCTTATTAATATGGTTGGTTTACATGTACAGCTTATTATTTGTTTTCCCGTCCATCTCTTTTTTGTTCATTTCCTTTTTTTTTTTTTTGTCTTCTTTTGGAAAAATTAATCATTTTTATGATTCTACTGTACCTCCCTTTTGACTTATTAGCTACAACTATTTGTGTTATTTTGGACGGTTCCTTTAAGATCTAAAATGTACATCTTTAATGTATCACAATCAGTGATACTATATCACTTCATGTATAATAGAAGTCTTACAACAATGCACCTCCATCTCCCCACTTTAGCCTTTGTGCAGTTGTTGTCATACGTTTTATTTCTACATGTGTGTTATAAATCCCACAACTTATGTTATGTTTTGCTTTACATAGCGAAGTATCTTTTAAAAGCAATTTAAATTAAAAGGAAAAAAAGACTTAATATTTAGCTGCATGGTTGCCATTTCTGGTGTTCTTTATTCTTTTGTGTCAGTCCTGATTGCCATCTGGTATTATTTTCTTTTGGATTGAAGGATTTCCCTCAACATTTCTTGAAACGTAAGTCTGCTGATGAGTAATTCTTTTTGTATATCTGAAAAAAAATTGATTTCACCTGTGTTTTGGAAAGATATTTTCACTGGGTAGAGTTCTAGGTAGGAATTATTATTTTTCTTTCTCTGGCTACTTGAAAGATATTGCCCCTTGGGCCGGCCGAGTGGCGCATTGGTTAAGCGCTGGTTTTGGGATGCCAGCGGCCCCGGTTCGGATCCCACATGAGGGCCAGTGACACTGCCCTCTACAGCTAACAACAGCTCCACCTGGAGCTGGGCTGTGCGAGCCCCGGTGATGGTGTGGGCTGCAGCCCCTGCTGCAGTGGGCTGCCATAGGCTACAGTGAGTGGCCGGCAGCCAGCGTGAGCGGCTGGCAGCCAAGCGTGAGCTGCCAATAGCCGCGATGAGCGACATCCAGAGGCCAGCGACCGATCTGCCTCATCCGGGAAGAGCGCAATGACGATACCAACAGTGAAGCAACATCCTCCGCAACTAAAACTGAAGAACAAGAAGACGGCAACTTGTCTGTCCCCTTCCCCGATTCCCCAACGCTGTTCCCCTCCACCAATTCCCCAATAAAAAAAAAAAAAAAAAAAAAAAAAAGAAAGATATTGCCCCACTGTATTCTAGCATGCATCATTTCCAACAAAAAAGTCTAATGTCTCCCTTACTTTTGTTCTTTTGCCTTGTTTTCCTCTGGCTGCTTTTAATATTTTTCACTTTTTTCTTTTTTTTAAGCAAGTTAGTTTACAATATGCCTTGGTGAAAGCTTCTTCTTATTGTGTTTGGAGTTAGATTCTTGGATGTAAGGGTTTCTAGTTTACATTATATTTGGAAAATTTTCAGCCATTATTTCTTCAAATAGTTTTTTTCAATCCCCTTGCCTTTGGGGACCTAATTATACATATATTCAGCTGCATAAAGTTGTCCCACAGTCCATTGATGCTCTGTTTTTTTTGTGTTTTTTTTTTCTCCAGTCTTTTTCTCTCTGTGTTTCATTTTGGAATATTTCTGTTGCTATATCTTGAAGTCACTAATATTTTTCTCTGTAATGACTAATCTGTTATTAATTCCACCCAGTGTGTTTTTCATTTTAGACATTACAGTTTTCATCTCTAAACGTTTGATTTGGCCTTTTTTTTTTTTGTATCTTTCATGTTTCTACTTAACATGCTCAATCTTTCTTCCAGCCTCCTGAACATATGGAGTACAGTTAGAATAGTCTTTTTTATATATATATAAGTTAATTAAAAAAAAATTTATTGGGGAACAGTCTGTTTTTCCAAGACCCATCAGCTCCAAGTCAAGCAGTTGTTCCAATCTAGTTGTGGAGGGTGCATCTCAGTGGCCCATGTGGGGATCGAACTGGCAACCTTGGTGTAATGAGTACTGCGCTCTAACCAGCTGAACTAACCAGCTGCCCCATAATAGTTTTTAAAAAGTTCTTGGGTGCCAATTCTATCATCTGTGTAATTTCTGGGTTGGCTTTAATTAATTGAGTTTTCTTTTCATCGTGGGTCATATTTTCCTGCCTCTCTGCATGTCAGACACTGGACTTTATGCTTTTGGATTCTGGATATTTTTGTATTTCCATACATATTTTTAAACTTTGCTCTGGGATACAGTGAAGTTATTTGGAACAGCTTAATTTTTTTTTTTTTTAAGATTTTATTGGGGAATTGGGGGAGGGGAACAGCGTTGGGGAATCGGGGAAGGGGAACAGACAAAGTTGCTGTCTTTTTTTTTTTGTTCTTCAATCTATTGCGGAGGACATTGCTTCACTGGCTCATGTTGGTATCGTCATTGCGCTCTTCCCGGATGAGGCAGATCGGTTGCTGGCCTCTTGATGGTCGCTCACCACGGCTATGGGCAGCTCCCGCTGGCTGCCAGCCGCTCACGCTGGCTGCCGGCCACTCACTGTAGCCTATGGCAGCCCCACTGCAGCAGGGGCTGCAGCCTACACCGTCGCTGGGGCTCGCACAGCCCAGCTCCAGGTGGAGCTGTTGTTAGCTGCAGAGGGCAGTGTCCTGGCCCTCATGTGGGATCCGAACCGGGGCTGCTGGCATCCCAAAACCAGCTCTTAACCAATGCACCACTCGGCCGGTCCGGAACAACTTAATTCTTTTGGAGTTTACCTTTACATTTTGTTAAGTGGGATCAGAGTGGTGCTTAGTCTGGGGTTAATCTTCTTTAGGAACTGCTGAGGCCAGACCGTTCTTAGTATTCTAACCAATGTCCTAGGAATTATGAGGTTTTCTACTTTGGCTGGTAGGAATGGGAACTATTCCCAGCCTCATGTTAGCTTCCACAATTTTTCTCTATAAACCTTTCAGGTGGTTTGTTCCTAGACTTGGGTGTTTTCTGTACAAGCGCGTTCTACCAGAACTTTGCACATTTCTGGGGTTTCTCTTTTGTGGTATCTCCCTTGGGAGCTCTAGCTCCCTGGGTCTCCCCAGATGCCCAGCTCTGTTTCCTCCTCAAGTCGGGGAGACTGTTCACCTGGGCCCGTCTTGCCCCGCGCCACTTCCTTCTTGTAATTCCTACTTTTTTTATATGATACTTTTCAACCTAGGGTCTCTGTAAACATGGAAAGGCCAATATATCAAATTTATTTCTCTGGTTTTCAGTGGAAATGCAGCAAAACACCTGGCATTTATTTTGGGAGAGGTGGGAAGACCCTTCTAGAAGAAAAAATAATAAGAGAAAAGATGCCATGGGCACCAATTGTTTTTCTTTTCTTTTCAAGAGCAGCTTGTATCAAAAACACTTGCAGTTTCTTGTCTTTTTATGGGCTCAGATGCCAACTTTGACAGCAGTTAATCTCCCCAAACTCGCCATTGCAGCTGTGTTAGTGCTGGGAGTAGACTGGGATGGTTTTCATGTCTTTAACATTGAACCCGCTTGGCCCCTGGTAATGCTGACTCATCGGCTCCCCCATCACCCACCATTTAGATCTGTGGGGCTACAGAGAGGCGTGTCTCAATGAAATAGGCTGGTGAGTGGGACCTTCATCTATTGCTTGGGTTGCTCAGGCATCATGTTGTATGTTTTTTTCTATCTCAGAATGAATGCAGAAAAGAGTTAAAACTGGATTAAAAATACAAAGCTGAGTCTGACGGGGCTGCCAAGGTCAGTGGGCCTCCTGTCATGTGTGCAGGGGGCATGGTTAGGACCATGTGTGGGGACTGGACCGAATCTGCTAGGCTCACAACGGAGTTTCCGAGGAGGTGCCTGTCTGTGTGAAATACATGTTAAGGTTTTAAAGGTGTGGCACTTTTCATCTCCTTATTAACTTGAGAATTCTTTCCCCTGCACAGATCACTTAGGATATAAATTGCTTTTTCAAAGTCTCTGGAATAAATGATGCAACCCACAGTGCAGGTCCCAAAAAGCACTCCATCCACTCGTAGTATTGAAAAGAGACAGGACGCAGTCTCCATTATCCTCCAGTGGGGGAAATGGTCACCAGTCAATGTTGATAGGCAGCTGTGGCTAGTGCCATCAGTAGGTGGGCCTGTGAAAGGAGGTCTGATCCGAGAAGAGAAGTTGGGTCAGGACACGCCACTGAAAAGAAGATTGGGGCTGAGGGGGGCTAGGGGGATTCCAGGCTCCAGGCAGATGCAGGACGGGGAGCTCTGTGTGGGACAGGCAAGGCAGGAAGTGTTGGCTGGGGCCACAGCTGGGAGCAAAGTGAAGCCACCTGAGTCCACCGCCCCCCCACCATCAAGCTTTCATTTCTAAGCCATTGCTCTGGCTGCAGCCTGGAGAACAGAATGAAGGGGGGCAGAATGGATGGGAGAAGAGGCGGGGGCCAGCAGTACAGGGGAGCGGCAGGGCTCTAGAGCAGGCGGCCGGGGGCTTGAGCTTGCTTTGCAAAGGGGTTCTGCAACCCCAGGTCTGGTCTTGAACCTCTCTGGGAATATTTCATCATGTGCAGGGCAGGGGGGGCATCCTCTCTACTGGGCAGTCATAACTGAAAAGTGCTTAGCATGGCCCTAGCCTTAGCAAATGCTCAGTACATGGCAACTGTCCATCCTGATAGTTTTGCTTTCTGGTTTTGCTGATCTTAAAGCCTGGCAGTACACGGCCATGCTTGTTTTTTTCTTCAACTGGCCTCCTTCCTCTCTCTAAGCATTCCCGGTCAGCTGGTGTGTTGTCTTCAGAATTATGCACTTAAGAGCCCCCCTGGATGTGATTGTCTTCAGCTAGGGTAGTGTGGGGGGGCCTTTTGTGCCTCCCAGGCCCGCACTCCATGCTTCTCCTTGTTGTGCTGGGGGTGGGGTGGGGGAGGTTGCACCAAAGAGTCTGTAGTCCTAGTGCCCTCCCGACCTCAACACAAAGGCAGTGCCCCCTTTGGGCTGACAGCCTTCCATTGAGAGCTCAGCCCATGGGAGTGTGCCTTTGAATTCTGAGCAGAACCTCCGTCCCACACATTTCGACTCAATCTTGAAGCATAAAAGGATATTATGTAAGCTTCGATTAATGCAGAGCCCTCAACAGATCCATTCTTAGAATTTGCCTGCCCAGAGGCAAATCTGCTCTTGGTGTGTGGCTTTAATCTGGCTTTCAAAATTGCTTCTGATGAGCCATCAAAGAGATTGCTCGGCTTCTGCGAAATAAACCGATGCTGGGTTCTTGTTGTGGAGGGAGTATGAACTCACACACAGTGGGAGGTTTGTTCCTTGGTTGCTCTGTGATAAGACCCACAAGTTTTCAAGGGGCCCAAATCCAGGGAGTTTATCATCTTGTGTCCAGATGATAATGACTTCAGTCATCCTGAAGGAAGACACACTCCCCTTAGCTCGCTGCTCCTGCCAGAGGTGGGGACGAGGAAGTGGCTTTGTCTGTCTTATTACCAGCGTGGAGGTGGGTGTGTTCTGTGCTCCTTGAGCAAGCCGACCTAAATAGAAGTGCTTCGTTTCAGAATCAAGCACCATTAATCTCATTAACTACTAAATGGTTTGATACCTAGTCAATAGGTAGGACACAATTAAATGTCAAGGGCGAAAATGACCAGATGCGGAGTGCAGAGTTGCTGGTTCAGGAACAATCCATGGAGCCAACAGCCTTGCAGTTTGTGAGCACCCTGAAGGCCAGGCCTGGCTCCATACCGCACCCCAGGTGGTTTCGCACATGCCTCCCAGCGCTGCGCCAAAGCTCTCGTGGGCACTTTTGTCTTCGTGGCCATTTGGGAATTGGAGGGATTCATGTCACTTACACTCTGTGTTTTCTCTTTTTTGCTCTTGTCAGCCCTGCTTTTGGGTCAGAAAATGATCACCTGGTTGAGACAGTAGCTAACTCTATCTTGGGTCCATCTTGAACCTTTCAGGGCCTCAGGCACACCATTCTTGTCATATGTTCAGGAGCAGGCATTAAATAAGAATGACAGGAGTTGTGATGATGTGTACACACCTCCTTCAAGGATGTCATATGATGTCACATGCATTTCATAGGTGAGGCGCTTGGTGAAAGGCTGGCATGAAGCCAGGGAGGGAGCTTCTTGTCCTCTATCTCAGTCTGTTCAGGTTGCTATAACAAAAATATTATACCATAGACTGGGGGCTTAAACAACATTTATTTCTCATGGTTCTGAGGCTGGAGGTCCAACATCAAGGCACCAGCAGATGCTGTCTGGAGAGAGCCAGCTCCCTGGTTCATAGATGGCCATGTTGGGCAAGGGAGCTCTCTGAGGTCCCTTTTATAAGGACACTCATTCATCCCATTCATGAGGGCTCTAGAACAAATCACCTCCCAAAGGCCCCACCTTCTAATACCATCACCTTGGGGATTAGCTTTCAACATAAGAATTTGGGGACAAAAACATTCAGCCTCCCTCCTTGGAAGTTTTTATCCTGGAGGCAGCATAGCCTGAATAAGAGCCTCATGCCCGTCAGATCCCAGCTTAACCTCTCTGTTCTCAGTGTTTTCATCTGCAGAATGGCAGCGATGACATCCATCAGCAAGGGTAAAAGAGACAATCCACGCAACGGCTTGGTGTCCAATGAATTTCATCCATTATTATCTTCCCAACTTTTCATTTTGGAAACTTGTAACCTCAACAACGTGGACAGGATAGTACCCTCTCCCTATTGTGTTAGTCTGCTCAGGCTGCCATCACAGAGTGCCACAGGTGGCTTCAACTCCACAAATTCATGTTCTCACTGTTCTCTAGTCCAAGGTCAGGGCGCCTGCAGGATTGGTTTCTGGTGACACCTTTCCTCTTGGCTTGTAGGTGGCACCTTCTTGCTGGGTCTTTTCTTGGAAGAGGACACTCTTGGTGTCTCTTCCTCTTCTTGTGAGCACACCAGTCCTATTGAATTTAGGACTCTCTCTGTATGACTTCATTTAACCTTAATTATCTCCTTAAAAGCACTGTCTCCAAATACAGTAACATTGGGTGTTAGGTCTTCTACATATGGATTGGGGGTGGTGGTGCACAATTCAGTCTTATCACATATATTTCTAAATATTAACAGGAACGTTCTTCACCTTCCCACTGCATGCATCCCTCAGATACGAATGTATATGCATTGCCTTGCATGGAAAGCTAGAATTTTGGTACTGAGCATTTTAGAGAGATTTTTTCCACTGTTCACATCCAAACGCCGTAGGTCTAGGTGTATGTGGATGTGAATGTATGTAACACACAGTTACAAGAAGAGTCCATACATTTTCCTCCCTATGAAACTTTAAAGAAAATGGTAAGAGCCTTTAAAAAGCCATACTTCTGTTACCTTTCTACATTTTCAAAATCTTGTATTGGCAATGTATTATTTTCTTTTAATTTAAAAACGCACTTAATTAAAACTACGGAGAATTGAGAAACACTGTCCACATAAAGCATGTGATAAGCTATTTCACAAGAAGTGGATAGATGTTTATCTATAGCAAGCCCGCAATTCTGAGCCCGTTTCCCCAAGTTTCCTGGCACACTTCATAGTTTTTCTTCCCACATTGTTCAGCTAAAGTGTGTTCAAGACAAATATGGGTATAAAGTAATTCAGCTCCCAAGAGCTATATTTAGGTCACATGCAGGAATTCCACAGCTAAATAGAATGACTTTTGGATTATACCTCTCACAGCACCACCTGTTGAACGTGAAGAATCAAGTTAACTATTATCAATAATCGCTCTTTATTTCAAAGCATGGCTGTGCTCATTTGGGCCTTTTCCCCCCCAAACATCTAAGGATCCCCAGGGGTGTTCAGGACCTCCTTGTAAACTGCACAGAACTGGCTCAAACCCTCTATTATTGTATTAAACTTATTTAAAAACTTGGAGTTTCTCGCATTTTAGACTATTATGAGTTATTTCCGCATTTCCCTATTCAGTACTGATCAGCATGGAAAGCCCCAAACTGAATGTTTGAGGTCCCCTGTGTTGATTTTTTGAGAAAGTGATGGCTTTTGTAATGATTATTATGGAGGGGATGGGACCGAGGGGGGAGGGGTTTCTTTATGGGGAGGACTGAGCTGCATGGGGATGATGTGTTTTATGGCCTGTAGTTGGGGGAGGGTTGGGGTAATTCTGCCTGTGATGTGGCTCTGTTCTTTGCATCCGTGAGAACCGATAAAACATTTGATGTTCTCATTATTGGCAGCGTCGGGCACGGAGACTCCTGCTTGGTTTCTGAGGGTGCTGTCAGCTTGGATCCGTACATCGTGTCCCCAGAGGTGACTGAGCCAGAGAAGCACCCACATAAAGCCAGGGGCCCGGAAGGCTCTCCACTGCCCAGCCCGCCAGTGCCCTGGGAACAAGAGTGCCCCTCGGTCGCCATGCCCTTTGCCGAGGGCCTGCCGGAAGCTGGCCTGGCAAGTCCTGAAGACTGGCCCGTCGCTCAGCCTGTCGCTCAGCACCCCAGGAAGGAACCTTCTGCAGATGCCCCAGGGGACTCCCTGGCAGCCTTTGCCCCTTGTGGGGACAGCCCCGCTCAGCACAGTACGGTTGCCATTGTACCCAGTTCCGGAAGAAAGGAAGACCTGAAAGAAGGGGGACAAAAATCCATGTCCTCCAGTTCCACGAATCAGTCACCAGGGACTTCACCAGCTCCTCCCGGAGACCCAGCAAAGGGACCACTGTGTGGAGAGGATGGCCGGCCTGGTGGTTTCAAGTCCCAAGAGAAAGAGGCTGCAGGCGGCTTCCCTCCGTCAGAGTCCGGGCGGGTGGCAGCACCTGTACAAGTGGCCCCCAGGAGCCCTCCTGCAACCCGGTCAGGCAAGGAGAGTTCAGCTGGCCTGGAGGAGTGCCCCCCAAAGCCCCAGACCCCAACCCCACAAGAGCCGGCCCACAGAGCCTCCGACAGAGAAAACTGCCAAGTACAGGTGCCGCCTCAGGATTTAGCTGCCGACTTGGGATGCCTTGGGGCCTGCCGTCCCCCTGGTAGCAGCTCAGGGGCGGCCCCAGAAGCTGAGGCAATTGCTGTTTCCCAGGAAAGCTGCCAGCAGCAAATGGGGACTCAAATGCCCTGGGATTTGTCGTGTCCTGCCCTGGCGCCAGGGGCCAGGGGCTCTTGGACGGAGACTCTGCATGCCAGTGATGCTCAGTGTCACTCACAGACGGGGACACGAGAAACTGAGCCCAGTAAAGCTGTCTGCATGGCAGCAGGCTGCCAACCTGAAGGGGCTCAGCTCGTGAGCGCTGAGGAGGTGCGCCCAGGTGCAAGCCTCGCTTCACAGACGGCTGCTCAGGCCTCTGCGGCTGCAGAAGAACCCAGCTGGCTGGCCAGGGAGATGGTTTCAGGGGCCGAGATGCCCGTGCTTACAGATCCAGCCACAGAGCTGGCAGGTGCAGGGTTGGTGGGGCAGGAAAACCACGCATCAGACCTTGGAGGTGATGGCGAGGTTCCAGCAGGGAGCCCTGGAGAGGTTTCTGCCTGTTCGCCCCAGGAGGAGAGGGCAGAGCTCTGCAACAGGGAGCAGAGCCTCAAAGTCCAACAAGGAGTGCTGCCCCCTCCTCCCAGTGCATCCGATGAAAGTTCCAGAATGTTACCGGGGCCAGAGGATGAAGCCAAGGCCCCTGACAGCCCAGCTGTTGCCAAGGAGAAAAGCAGACTCTCTGGGGCTGACTCGACACAACAGGAAGAAGACCTAGGGTCACCTGACGGCGCAGATCCTGGGAACCTGTTCGGAGAGCCACCCCAGGCCTTCAGCAGCAAGACCAACACAGGGACGGAGACAGACGAGGTTTCAAAGCTCACCAGCAACGTGGGGAGCAAAGTCCTTCCGAGCATGGCCTCAGCACAGCCACTCAGAAAGGAGGAACCCGGGCAGGCAGACAGGCCCGGCTCTTCATCAGAAGCTGCCGCTCGCAGCTCCAGGGCCTGTGGGATGCTGGGAGAAGCCCCTGTGGTCTGTGAGTCTGGCTTAGCGCACAAGCTCCATGAGCAGGATCCTGTCCCACCCCCTGGGCCAGATGGAGCCAATGAATACGTTATTCCCGAAGGAGCTGCCTGGGAGGGGCCAGGATTGCAGCCCAAATGTCCTGACACCCTTCAGGACGTGGGGGGACTGGGAAGAATGGACGCTCTTCCTGCTTTAGAATCTGAGAAATCAGACTTCCTGTCAACTCTGGCTGCAGAGGTCATCCCCAAAGCTCAGGAGGTGGACAGCTCATCTGAAATACGGACGAGGAGCCACCCGTCTATGCAGGGGCCCGGCAGCTGTGCTGGGGAGGGCTTGCTGACGTCCCCCCAGCCCCGTGGGCTGGAGCGTGATGCAGCTGGACAGGAAGTCCAAGCTGAGGGGCCACATCCCCCAGATGGGGAGAGCTTAGCAGTGGACTGTGGGCTCACGGTGCTCAGCCCAGAGCAAGGTCCGCAGGGAAATCCGTCCTTCCCAGGAAACAGCTGGATGAAAGTAACTGCACCCCCGGGGCCCCTAATATCTTCTGAGAACCATCTCCACCCATCCCGGTCGGACCCAGAAGCATCTGTCATTGATACGCTCAGGGAGAAGGCCCAGCCATGTGAAAAGGAGAAAGAGACTTCTCCAGGTGATCCCGGTTTGAAGAACCCAGGTGCAGATTCTCCCCAAATCCATGGACCTGTGGACGCTCAGGAGGATGTGAGCTTGCCGACTCATGGAAGAGAGAAGCAGGCTTCTGGCTCAGAACTTCAATGTGAGCCCCCCCAAGGCAGTCTGTCTGATGCTCCCGCTCCCAGGGACACAGGGCCAGAGAGCCCTGTGGCAGAGCACTCAGAGTTGTCAGCACTAGGGGAGAATGGGCAGGAGGGGGCATGCACTGGCAGTCAGGCCCCCAAGGCCTCGCCTCCTGCAGCAGACACCTTACAAGACTCCTCTCTCACAGGTGGCTTGAGCACAAAGGAAAGTTGCTGTGCTGGGCAGGGGCTGAGCAAGTCCCAACAGGAGCTGGTCGCTGGGCCAAAAGGCAGTAGCCAGCATGAAGAAGCCTGTCGCGGGGATGCAGGAGTTTCTGAAGCAGCTGACACTGGCCCCCCACTCGAGGGCTTGCGTAAGATGGAGAAGGCAAGTGGGAACACAGTGGGGGCCCCACCTTGTCGGCCTGACTCAGTACCACTCCTGGATGCAGCTCTCTGCCTGCCAGCCCCAGTGCCTGCCAGCCTCGGCGTCACACCCACTCAGGATGCTACAGAGAGAGCGGCAGGTGATGAAACCCAGGAAGGCAGGCACCGACCAGCACCGGTCCCGCAGAAGGAAATGGAATGCCCCAGCTATGCCTTGGATGCCGAGGCTCAAAAGCTTCTTGGAAGTTTCCCATCGGCCGAGGAGCGAGGTACAGAAGGTGGGGCTACTGAGACTGGTGGGGGTGCTGATGAAGGAGGCCTGGGGATGCCGTGGGCTCCAGAGGAGCCAGGAGAAGTTGTTCTGAGCGGTGGCTTGCTTCAGACGGAGCAGTGCCTTTCCCCTGGGGAGCAAGCTTCTCCCTCTGTCCCAGGTGAACCTGGCCAAGCTGACCAGCCCTCAGCCAGCTCCCAGGATACCTTGCTGCCAGTGGGAGAGTTGGGTGGTATAAGGAGCACAGTGGATATTTCTGCAGTCCAGGTTGTCCCTGACCCTAAAGGGCTCCTGCCATCTGGACCACCAGAAGAGGTTGTTCCTGACACTCCTTACTTGCATATTGATGGTGCTGCCAGGAAAGGGGCAGAAGACTGTGGAATGAAAGCAGTTTCCTCTCAAGGTCCCAGAGGTCCTGATGAAAGCCCTTGTCCCGTAGGGGAGCCCCTGCTTGCCTTGGAAAATGCCGCCTCCAGGAAGCTGTCTGCTGGTCCCCTTGTGTCCCTCTCTGAGCCAGGAGGTGCAGATGGGGAAATCTCTGCAGGGCAAGCCAGCAGTGGAAGCCCCAAAGCCGTGTCCTTTGAGGGACCTGTGGACTCCGTGCCCTACCTGGATAGCACACCGTTTCTGGCCAGTGATAAGCAGATGACAGGGGAGAAGAAAGCGGCAAGCGGCCTGGGCGCAGGTGCCCACCCCTGTGAGCCTCCTGTGTGCCCTGCCAGTGAGGAGTGCATGGCTGGTGATGCAGCAGGCCAGCTGGAAAGCAGCGCGGAGAGGATGGTAGAACCTTCCCAGGATCCGAGGAAGGGCGCATCCCGTGGTGTGGACGCAAGCTCCAAGCAGACCAGCATGGTTGCCGGGTTCCCTGACTTCAGGGAGCACATCACCAAGATCTTTGAGAAGTCTGTGCTCGGGTCCCTGACCACTGATCGGCCTCAGCGCACATCGGGAGAAAAGGCAGGAGCTGGGAGGAATGTGGCAGGCAAGGACCTGGCCATGTCGTTAAGCCCAGAGAAACTTCCAGATGGAGTGGCCGTAGCCCCTCTCGCTGCCCCTCCTGCTGGACTCTGGGTGAACTCAAAGGAGAGGAGGCACGAATTGGCTTTAGAGGCTGACGTTTCCCATCTGGTTCCCCAGGTTCCAGCTCCAGAAAAGCTGCCGGGGCTGGTGGGGCTGGCCGCAGAGCAGAACCTGCCAGGTGCCAGTGTGGGGAAGGAAATGACTGGTGCCCCACAGATGCTGAAGGAAAGCGAGAAGCCGGAGGAGGCCGGAGAGGCTGGGCTGGGGCTTGGAGGCCAGGCCCCCTCCCAGGGCGGAAGCAGCTGGCAGGAATCTGCTTTGGGGCTTTCTTCACAGGCTGCTTCTCCAGGGGCTCTGGTGGAGAAAGCTGCTGCTGATTTGCAGGTGGCTCCCCAAAGCCACAGGGAAGGGGACTTGGTTCAAGATGATAGAATTCCTTCTGGAAAACGGCACCAGGAAACATCCACCAGCAACAGTCAACCCAGTGAAGACGGGGCCTGGGCCGTTGCTCACACAGGGACTCCAGGTGACATGCCGGTGTCCAGCTCTGCCCTGGGAGCACCTTCTCCCCATGGGGATGTTCCAGTTGTGGCTGAGGCTGTCAGTGAACCCTGCACCCCCGACACACTTGGGGGTGAGAAGAGGCATGGAGGTGCTGCTGGGATCTCAGAAACACAAAATGCCCAGGGCAACCAGAGCGCCCCTGAGTCAGCAGCTGGAGAAGTGATGGACACTTCCCTCAAGCCCGGCTTGGTGGCAGGAACTGCTGGGGAAGCAGAGGGTGATGTCACTTTGAGCCCCGCTGAGACTGGGGCACGTGTGTCTGGTGACCTGCCGGAAACGGGTACTACGAGGATGTTCTCAGGCGTGGCGCCTGCCTCCACGCTGTCAGGGAACTGTGGGGCCCCAGGCTGCTCTGACGGGGCTCCGGGGATGGAGGCTGCAGCCACCCTGCGCGGGGAGAGCCCGGCTGGGCCCCAGCAGGCTGAGCATCAACCCCGGCCTCAGCTCCCTGCTCTTGCTGGGGATGAGAAGGTGTGTGTCTCCTCACCTCCAGAACCTGATGAAACTTGGGACCCAAAGCCGCAAAACCCAGTTCCAGAAGCAGTTCATGCTAAAAGGTACTTAAAATAATAAATTCCTGTGGGACTATGGGGTCCGCTTTAAAAGTGATTCTTACCCCGATTTCTATACGTCAATCAAATAGACAGGCAGTTGGTAATCTAAGTTTTCCACATCTAATTGTTTACATTTACCTGCTTATCATCCCTGCGAGGGCTGAGACTGTGAAAAATGTGAGTCATGGGTGGTGTGTGGGAGCCGTTCGTTTAACATGGCTTATGCCTTTTCTTGTATTCTTTAATTCATCGCACTTAAACTGTTTGAAAAGCATGAAATGTTTACTGGCTGGCAGTGCTCTATTGGTCATAGGTTATAGTCAACTGTATGTTTTCCTGGAGTCTAGATACATCTGTTTTGAATCTGGATTTATTTATGCAGAGAGGCCTAAATGATCCAAAAGCATATCAAAGCCAGTGACTGCCTGAAACTAATTTTTTTCCTAGGGATTTTGGCATAGTCATCATTTGAAGCTTAGGTTGGGACATGGGCTTTTCAACAGAACACTAGAAGAGGCCTCCTTCTCACCATCTATCACTTTCTTTGCATTATCCCAGAAAGAGCCCCAGGCCTGGGCCAGCCTCTTTACCTTCCATTCCTGAGAAGGACGCTCCAGATGTCACCAGCAAGGCCATTTCCGATGAGGCCAGAAGTGCGGGAGGTGCAGAACGGTGAGTGAAAGGGTATCAGCTCTGGAGAATGTGATACCTTCCCTCAATAGAGGCAGCATGAGAACTGCCATACACGAGTCCTTGGGTAAGAAAGAGGCAAACAGCCAGCCCCGATTCTTCGTACAGGTAAAGAAGGGTCTGATATGACTGAAAGCCTCATGGTTGTAAAAGGCAATGAATGAGTTGCTTTCCTATCTGAGCTTATTACTTATTGTTTGGGAAAAAAAAAATACCTTTATTGAGATGTGATTCACATACCATGGAATTCACTCATTTAAAGTATACAATTCAATCGCTTTTAGTATAATCACAGAGGCTTGCAGCCACCACCATAATCAATTTTAAAACATTGTTGTCCCCACCAAGGAAACCCTGTGCCCCTTAGACATCACACCCCAATTCCCCACCCTGCTGAGCCCCCAGACAACCACTAAGGTAGCTTATTCCCTTTCGAAGCAAATGGATTCAACATTGATTTACTCTCTGAAGCAGAAATGTCGCTCACCGACAGCAGTCACACTCCACAGAGATTTTGGGATTAGAGGGGGAAAAATGACAGACATAACTGTGACTCCCAGACCTTCGCACTTATAGGGTGCCTGCCTGTTCTTTTGAAACTGAAATGCCACCTGTGGTTGTGCAGAAGCTGCTGCTCATGAGTTTTATCCTTTTGGGGAAATGGAGATACTGTGGACAAACGCATTGTGAACCGGCTTTGCAGCATCCTTAGGCCTTTGGCTGTTGCGGCGCTGTGTGTGTGTGTGTGTATGCGCGCGTGCGTGTGCTCACATACGTACGTGCTGCATATATGAGCAGGGCGGGGCTGGACTTTAAATTAGTACCTGTGGCTGGCTAGTGTATCCTCCCAAACAGCTGCAGGCATTCTGTAAATGATTTGACTCATATTTTGCACATGCTGAAAGAACGTGATCACCTGTTTTTTGAGTCTGAGCATTTCCACTGACACCCAGCTGCCTTTCCTGCCCTAAAAGGACCACTCTCATAACTGCAGGCCAGCGAAATGCGGATGCCTTTTGCCGACACACATGCAGGTCTGACTGCATTAGACACTGGTCTTTGCTGCTGGCTAAGCACGCAGTTCCCTGCCGCCCATGCTGTAGGGGTTTTGACACTCCCAGTTGAAGTGTGGGGAAAATATCTAATGGGGAGAACCTCCCTCTCCCAACAAATGATACGTGAGTCCCTTCTTCAGTCTCTGGGTGTTTCATCACCTTCTTGGAGAACTTAGAGCCAGACATAGAGCAGTTCAATGAATATTTCATGGCTTGTTGTATTAATCGCTTTACATTTTAAAATAATTTCTAAATTAGTATTAGAGCATTGATAAGCTATAGAAAGGTATAAAGGAAAAGAGAAAGGTTCACAACCACACCACCTAACGATTACTGTTCTTTATTGTATTTTGTGTATGTTCACCCCATTTTTTTCTGTTTAAGTATTCACTGAGTTGTTTTGCCCCTGCCCTCAGAACTCTTGGTAAACAAATCTTAGTGGCTGAAGTCACATGACTTACTGTTTACTGAGCAGTGGACATTCAAGTTGTGACCAGGTTTTGTTCACTTTGCTCTGGTCGAGGGTCCTTTGGGTGGCAGCCTTGTAGGCTGTCTAAAGCTGCGGGGTCCGATCAGGCAGCCACTCATCACATCTGAAGGGAGATGTGCTGTAAGTGTAAAATCTACACCAGACATTAAAGATTGAGTATGGAAAAAGAATACGAGATCCATCATGAATGATTCCTATATTGCTTATAGATTAAAATGATAATATTTTGAATGTCTCGGGTGAGACTATTATTAAAATTAATTTCACATATTGCTTTTTCCCATTTTTATTGTGAATACCAAAAATTTTAAAATTACATATGTGTGTTTTGTATACATGGCTTTCTGGTGTGGGTTGAGGTCTACTTCTGTTTAGATCATTGGGCTCCATCCACAACCTGCTTTGCCCTGGTTGTTGAGGGAAATGAGGATGGAGGCTCTTGGGCTCTTGTTAAAAAGTTTTTCCACCCTTCCATTGGATGAGGATTTATGGGAAGAATTCTAATTGTACCCTCCCCTCCAGCCTCCATATGGGGTGACCTCTGGGCCCCTTTCTTTGAGGGGAATTAAAGAGGTGGCAACATCTGAGCCGATAGGCTACAGCAGATCCCAGCTTATATCTAGTGGACAGAGGCCTCTAGAAGGGTACAGACTATCTCTGTCCAATAAAAATATGACATAAGCCACAGATGTAATCTTGAATTTTCCAGTAGCCATGTTAAAAAACTAAATAGAAAATTAAAATATAAAACCAATTTGATCATATATATTTTATTTAACCAGTATATCACAAATATTATCATTTCAACAGGTAATTAATATAAAAATGATTAAGGTGATATTCTACATGCTTGTATTCATAATAAGTCCTTGAAATCTGGTGTGTATTATATTTTATAGTCAAAGCACATGTCTCAGTGTGGGCCAGCCACCTTCTAAGCACTCAGCAGCTGTGTGTGGCGAGGGGCTGCTGTATTGGGCCTCCCGGCCCCTCACTGAGTTGTAATGGCTATTGACAGTCATCCAGGAGGGCCTTCCCATAGGGACCCTAAAGACCCGTGGTGCTCTGTCCAGCAGCCTGATTCCTACAAGTGTAACAAAAACCCTGGGAACTCCTTTTGGCCTTGAAGAGGAGGCTCAGTGCCTCTGGTGAGCCCATTCGCCATGAGGGAGCTGTGTCATGGACCTGGGCAGATCTCAGGAAAAACCCGGCCAAGGCCATGGGTACATGTCCTGGGAGCCCCAGGTGTAGCAGGTAAAGGTGAAATTCAACAGCAGTCTGGGAGTAGTTGGGTGGCCATACTTCACTAGACATGGCCAGGAGCTGGGGTGGCGATGGAGTTCAGAGCAGGGGCTCCAGATTCCTACCCCCAGCTCTGTCCCTGACTGGTTATGTACATGACCTCAGTTTTCTCATCTGTAGAATGGGGATGGTAATTGTACCAGCCTCCTGGAGTCACCATGAGGTCATTGATTCAAGTGCAATACCCATAGGTTCTGGCCCTCAGGGGGTGTTAGGTTTCCTATTATAGTCCTGTGGGGAGCCTTTCTTGTGAAGTGAACTGACTGGCCCCCTTTTCTCTTCGTGTGGGGACTGGTCTCCGAGGTGCAGATTCCAGCCTGGCCATCTTTCTTTTCTAGTATTGAATTCTTTGCTGAGATATCTTAATGAGTGAGGAGAGCGAATTCTTTTTTATACCCCACTGTGTAGCCCATGGTGATCTGCTTCAAGTTAAAAAGTTTTGAAATTGTGTTTTAATGTAAAATGTTATCTGTCCCTTTCATTGTGTACTGTAGTGTATTATATTTCAATATACAAATAATGTTTTGAGTTGCCCCCAAGGAGAGCAAAGCAAATCAAAACCAAATTTCCTACTGTCTCGTTGGTGATCTGGTGACATCTGTTGCATCTAGTGAATTTTGAAGATTCTTCTGACTTGAATAGAGCTGATACCACAGGTCAGATTCAATATGTAAGCGTGTCTCTTTTTTATCTTGGTGACAGGGTAGTTTGATAACTCAGTCTCATACACATGTAGATAGCTGCAGAGAGCACAGATATGTTTACTGCTTTACTTTCAACTTCGGAAGTCAAAGTGGCCCTGCTGGTGGATGTGCCGTGGTTATCCTGTGGCTGTATTTACCTCCAGCCTTCATGTCACACACCAGGGGCACGTGGGCACCAACTCTGTGAAGCAGAGGTTGATGGATGCCTCGGCCGTGGGTTTCCATACATTGTGTGGTCCCTCCCTCTGAAAGAGATTTGGACCCACAACAGCTTCACGTTATTTTCAGATGGTTCCACAGGACACTCTTGAATTGATGTTGACTTTTCCCCATACGACCCTCTTCCGTGTGGATGACAGGTGTAAAATTTGGCATATTGCGTGCTTACCACTGATAGTCAGACATGTTCTGCATCCATCTTGGGCACCACCAAGCTGGGTTTTGCTGAGTATTTATTTAAAGGGGTTTTTCTTTTCCATTTGGGAAAATGGTTGGGGAGGTATCATTTTCAATTATTAGTGCATTTTGAGAGACTTAAATGATTCCCAGATGCTCAGGGTATTTGTGTGGACTTAGGCTAAATCATGAAGGGCAGTTGGGTTGAAAAAGTTGAGGGGGTTCAGGGAGGGAGAGCAGAGGGGAACAGCTGGCCTCCTGCCGAGAAAGTCCTGGTCCTGGTGGGGCCTGAATGTAGTGCCCTCCCTCCTACGCTCCCTTCCCACTCCTTCCTTCTCTCTCCTCCTCCTCCTTCTAAAAGTAGCAGCTATGACACCATGCTCTCGAGTTTAAGAATAGGTTTAGAGGATGGCAACAGCTGTATAAATTACGGAAAAGCAAAAAAGCATTCAAGCGTAGTTCTCTTAGCAGGTAAAGCCAGGACAACAGATCTGCCTGTCTCCTGGAGATGCCTCTGGGTTTGATTTTATAATATTTTACATTGCTTCTAGTATTTTAAACTTCCTTTCGAGAAGTATTGGCTATTGCAGAGCTACTACTCTGACACTCCTTTCACCTGGAGCGACTTTCTTCCCAAAGTGGGAGGCAGCAGAGTCAAAACAGACGGGTTCATATCCCAGCGGCCTCCTGCTGCCTGTGCTGCCTTGGATAAGCCACTCAACTTTCCAATCCTCAGTTTCCACATCTACAACATGGGAGAAAGACTGCCTCTCTGTTAGGGTTGGAGTTAGGATAAAATTGGAAAGTTGCCAAAGCATCTGGTATAATGCCTGGTATATGGTAAGTGCATAATGAAAATGGTAACTACTATTATAATTTTAATTGTGTTGATTCAAAATCATCCTGGCAATTAAGCAAAAGGAGAACATGTCCAAGGCCCCAAATGAAGTGGTCACAGACCCTTCGGGAATAGGCGACATGGGCCTGGTTGAGAGTCTGTTTCCAACCCTTCAACCTCTGTGTGCTGCTTTCTGTCACTGGGGGCTCCACGAACGTTGCTTGGCTCACAAGGAGCTGGTTACATGGTTCAAAGGTACTTAGAAACTAAAGACTCTACAAACGACTTGGATTTATATTATCAACAGCTTCATTCATGGTGAACCATTACATATAAAAGTCAAAGGAACTTTTAAAATGTAGCCTTTATATTATGAAGCTTTTGGGTTCCATAACTTTCTTAGAAGTGAATGCGCCCTTTAGAAAAGTGCCAGTCACTTGGGAAAGCTGGTGGATGAGGCACCTACACAAAAGGTGGCACCCTCCTCGGCGGAGAGGGGCTGAAACGCCGCCTCAGGGGCCTGCTCGGGACCACACCACTTCGGCTTCCGGTTCTGCGTTTCTGAGTGCTCTGCCCCATGGCCCAGCTTCCGGGCAAGGTGGTGATTTTCCAAATGAGTATGTCCAAACTGACCCAACTTCTTTCCCTGGAACCTCTCATTATTGCCCCTGGTGGAAGCATTAAACCTGGCTTCAGGTTTGTTTTAGCAGCAATGTTTGAGAAATGGATACTCTTGACCGTAACTGGTTAGAGCTGGAAGGAAATGGGACATCCTTGTTAAGGCTCAGAATAGGAAGGGATGAGAGGACTAGCTGGCAGGAGAGCTAGCCCTGGATTCTGGCCCCTGACTGCCCCTGATGGCATATTTCCCCTTTGATGCCTGAACTGAGGGCCCTGCCACAGGGGAGGGGGCTGTTCTTCCCAGCAATGCCAGCCCCCGTGTCCCCAAACCTGCTTCTAGGCTTCTGAGAGAAGACCATAGAATTCTGAGTTCTACTGAGGGACAAGCACAGGCCTCCAAGTTGACAGACTACGAGTTCCAGCTCAAGTTCTAGCTCTGTGTCCTTGGGGCATCACCCTCTGAATCTGCTTACTCACCTGTAAAATGGGGATACATTGTACCTAGGATTAAAGGAGCGCTTTATTTAGAAAACCTGACACAAAATAGGTACGCGTTATAAGTCTCTTGCACTTATTTCTTCTTCTGGGCCAAAGTACTTCCACATCCAGCATCTTATTTTATTCTCATCTCATCTTAGTAGGTACTGTTTGCAGAGGAGGAAAATGGAGGCTCAGACAGGTGACATGGCTTGCCCAAGGCCAGAGAGTTAATAAGATTTAGAGCTGACACTAGAACCTTCTCAAAAGTTTTCAAACATCAACTCCATGTTTAAGTCCCTGATCATTAACTGAATAGGCAGGTGGAATCTTGGCGAGGTTACTCTCTAAGACAACTCTGTCCACTAGAACTTTCTACAGTGATGGAAATATTCTGTATCTCTGCTATCCGGTACGGCAGTCACTGGCCCAAAGTGTCTACTAAGCACCTGAAATGAAGTCACCTGAAAATCCAGGGTCAGTTTCAGGACAAGGTGGTTTCAGGGCCCTTGAGGAACTGAATTGTGCTTGTTATTGAACTCTGATTAATTAATATTGAAATTGAAATAGCCACACAGGGCTCGTGGCTCCTGCATGAGACAGCCCAGCTCGAAGACCTAGGTTTTTCATGTATACGTGAGAGATCAATGGTTGCTGCCAGCCATGAGGTTCTGTGTGTGAAGGCTTACAAGGGCTCCCGTGCCTCGTGGTGCTTAGCGAGGGCAAGCTTCCCCCTCCTTCATTACCCTTGGCCCTGCAAGTGGGAAAGCCAGGTGGCTGTGTCTCCAGAGTGGAGACATGGCACAAGTGTCTGGCAACACTGGTCAGCAGGAGGCATCGTTCAGGCACCTGAGCCACGGAGGTTTACCATTGGCCAACCAGAGGCCTTGGCTTCGCCGGGTGCAGCCTCACACCCAGGCCTGGTACAAAGCACCCTGCCCGCCCTCCCCGCACCCACCCCCCAACCTCCACCCCAGGCTAATGCAGTCAGTTGGCTCCAAACAGCTGCTTGTAATCTAGAACCCTCCCTGCAAACACAGCCCTAATGGCCACGCCTCCAAGGGTACCGCTCCTGGCCTGGGTGGAAGACTATGTTGGTTCACTGCAGAGATTGGTTTTCCGATCGCCATTTCTGCTTTGTTCCATTCCTGTTCTGAGGAACTGGCAGGATGGTAAAGAGGCTTACCGTGGGGTGTGTGGGGTCAGCAGGCCCCAACTAACTGCATCTGGGCCTCCTCTTTCTTCTCAGGGCCTGTTAAGTTGTCCGGCATTAAATATTTTAGCAGCCTGCTGCTTCAGACTAGACTGCGAAAGTGTTCCTCTGTTTTCCAGGGAAGGCACTGGGACAGGTCTGATTACTGATACTTTTAATGCCTTCTCCTCTTGCTAGGCATCCAGAGGGTGTCTGGGAAGAAGAATCACAGGGGAGGGGTGCAGGGTGGGCCGAGGAAGGACCACAGTGCACAGTGAACTCCGGTCAGTGCCGAGTTCTCAGGTCAGGAGCCCCTGAAGCTGCCCCAGGTGAGCAAGGAGGGCTGGAAAAGGAGGGACCAGAAGTGAGTCTCAGGATGAAATCAGGCTGGATAGAGGGGTGAGTTAGGAGGGTCTGGAGTTCAAACCCTAACCCCAACCCCAACTCCGGGGACCATGTGGGGTGGTCACGCAGCTGCTCCAAGCCTTGGCTTCTTCTCAGGTAAATGGGCCACCTATGTCTCCTGGAGTTTCAAAGGAGGGTTTAAGTGGGGATTAGAAGACGAAAGATACAGCATACTCTGCGCAAAGCCAGCTTTCGGTCGCCAGTAGCTGTTAACTATTACAGAGCTGGGGCCTGTCAGCTCTTAGCCCAAGGACAATGTTCCTACTAAACTGCAGGGAGTCTTGCAGGCCACTCCATCCCCACAAGGCCTCAGCGGTCACCCAGCAAAGGTGCACCCAGGCTGGGAAGCCAAGTTCTCTCCTGTTGGGGAGGAGCTGAGACGGGCATTCAGGATGTTCTGAGCACAGTCCTCCATTAGAAAAAGTGGTACAATAAATTGATAGATGGGCAGGCAGGGGGGGTGACACGCTGCAGGTGAGTAGCGCGTGTGGTTTGTTGACCCCCAGCGCAGTGCCTGCACCCTCCTGAGGGATCAGGTGGCTGAGCAGTTCCTGTCTGCTCCCTATGTGCCTTCTTCAAGGGCTGCACTTCCTTCCCCTCCCCGGGCCTCCATGTCCCCTGATGCAGAATCAGGAGTTGGGTGTCATGATTCTGAATCCCCTGTCTAGGACAGTTTGCTCAGATACGTGTTGGTTCTCATCTCCACAGAGTGGGTCTCGGCCTCTGGCCAAGAGGAAAAGTCACAAACTCGATTTTTTGGGAATGAGAGACTTGCAGATACAGCTCTTGGTTGCCCAGCACCCGATACTCTGTGGAGTGCCCAGTGGGCACTCCATACGCACTTGCTGAATAATTCAACCCACCTCGCTATCAGGTGAGTCGGAGGCTTCCTGTCCTAGGAAACTAGGTCAGACAGGACATTGGAGGCAGACAGCCTGGTGTGGCTTCCGGCTCTGCCATTAGACTCCTCAACTTTGAGCAAATTCCTTAGCTACCCTAAGCCTCAGCTTCCTTGTCTGTTTAATGTGCATAGCACTAGGGTCCACACCACATGGAGTTATTATGGAGATTGCATAAAAATAACATGTGTACAAGCTTAGCCTCATGCCTGCTTGGCATGCAGTAAGCACTTCAATGGTGGGAATAATTGTTTTTATTATTACTATCATTATTATCACTGCTATCATTATTTGAATGATGCTAAAGCTATTATTAAGACCGGTTACTTAAAGCACTTATGCTTTGACACGTGGACTTGTTGAAATTTACTGAAGTTGGTGTGTATGTGCCCTGGGTTCTTTGGTGTGTTTCACTACCCTCTAAAGCTCCCTCCCATCCCATAGCCACCAGCCTCCCCACTCCCCACTGTGGCCTCAGTGTTGCAATATTGTATTTGATGCAAGGTCAAGCCATCCAGCACACATATGGGGAATGTATTCTCTTCCTTAGGGAAACTGGGGCTTTGGGGTTAACCTCTTGCCAAGAGTGGCTGCAAAGAGGCCGAAACCTAACATTTGTGGAAGAAAGAGAACGTCTGTGTGGGTGAGCCCAGCCAGGCTGCACCAGCGGAATATGAGCTCTGAGTGCATCTTCTGGGACAAATTGCCATGGCTAGCTTGGCGGGACATTTTGAGCTGCAAGGCCATCCCAAAGCTCCTAGAGAAAGGGGCAGGGCTGAAAGTTGTCTGCCCTGCCCGACGGCCAGACACTGGAGCATAATAGCTGGAGGAGGAGACCATTCCTGGCAAGGGACCGAGCAGCTGGTATTTAAATGTGCATGGCCAGAATTGGCAGAAAGTGAGAATTTGGGGGAGAGGAGCGTGCCAAGCCTGGGCTTAAAGTCTCAGCTTAGGCCAGACTGCCTTTCCGGGCCACCTACGAAGGATGTCTGGGGCAGACACTCCTCTGATTCCTGAGGCCTGGTAGCCAGGGTGCTCACTCTTTGAGATGGGTCCCACCCCTTGGCTGGCTCAGGTATTCACAGTCATGCAATATCGGGACTAGGACCTTCGGCACCTGCAGCCTCCTCATTTTCTAGATGGGAAACCTGAACCCCAGGGAGGCTGCGTGACTTCCTTAAAGCCACATGGCTTGTCAGGAGGCCACTGGTCTGAGTCATATTGGATGCACTGCTTTCGACCTCAAGACCACTGAGTGCTCTTTCCAACGAACCCACAGGCACTCTGGTGTGCAAGCACGTATCACCTTTGCTGAGCAGCGCAAGCATCCAGGTGAGCCTAGAATGAACTGATGTTATAGATTGTTTTCTGGAGTCACAGTCATCTTGACCTTGGGTCCTGTCTGAGAAAGCTGCATAAGCAGGTTTGCTCCAGCTTTTTTTGTTGTTTTTTGCTAAGTGAGTTAAGCTGCAGCCTCTGGGCTGTGTGGGTCCTGGGTTTCCTTTGCTTGTAGCCGATAGCATTTGCAGTAGGATTGCAGGAAAAACACTATGAAAAGCTCACTGCACAAGCAGATTCTTTAATTCACCACGATTTGGGAAGTGTGCGGATGTTGACTGGGAGGGCAGTCTCGGGTGAGAGTTCACACAGGAGGCTCTGCTGAAACTTGAGTTTCATCTCTTTCCAGCTGAGTGTGTCTGTCTGAGCCATTTACTGAGGAAACTCAGAGGATACAACTGTCCGTTTCAAGTTTCTTTACAAACAGTTGGGCCATGAATTCTTGGGAGATAAAACAGTCTTACTGATTGGTGCAAGGTTTAGTTTTGGGTTTTTTTGCCTGAAGATGGGAAGTTTATCTGTTAGAAACCACCAGGCTCCCTGGTGAATTGATGTTTATAGCTCTTACTTGGTTCATATTTTATTTTCAGTGGAGAGTGATTTTTCTGTAGAAATGGCCCCATATGGGAGGAAATTTTTCTTTTTCAGAACCCCACCCCCTTGCATTTTGCATCGGGGACTATAACTGACCCAAATAGGAGAGTTGTTAAGTACTTTCTGGCTCCTTCCAGCAGCCCTGAAAAGCCACTGGCTCTATAAGTCTAATGAAGGGCATTTCATGTCTTCCCTTTTCTTTTGGTATAAAAAGGTGGATGAAGGTGTAAGTGGAGAGGCAGGCCCAGACTTTAAAGGCATCAGGGGCCAGAACTTCAGCATGGCTGAGACATGCTGGCCAGACTCACATGCCCAGTCCCTGGCTGACCCCTCTGCTTTGTCCCTGCCCCTAGGGGCCACATTCTTGTTCAAGAGACCATAGGGGCTCAGGTAAATATGGTGCCTGTGAAGCCTTGTCAACCGTCCAGCTCCCCAGGACACCCCCAACGCCCTGCCTAAGTGTCCAGAGTCCTTTCTGTAAACTGACCACAATTTTAAGGCAGAAGCAAATGTATAAGTTTGTCATATAGGATTTCATCCTTTGCAGAAGAGTTTGGGTGTTTTGAGCTGGACAGGTGTTTTGAGCTGGGTTCAGATCTGTCACTTATTCTAGGACCTCAGTCAAGTTACTTAATTGCTTGAGTCCTCAGTTTCCTCATCTATAAAATGGGCATAAAACCCATACCTATCTGCTGAGTATTCAGAGTGATAGTGCATGAGAAGTGTAGCTCAGGACTTGTCTGGGGAACTGCTCAATGCATTCCGTCACCATTTGAGAGTGAGTCCTCTGAGGTCAGGGCTTGCACCTGGTCCTATTCCTTAGCACAATGGGCTGCATGTAGTAGATCCTCAACAAATGTTTGTTGAATGACTGTGTCTTGTCCAGCAGATCGAAAGTGTGTTTATTTGATACTTCCCTTAAAACAGAAATAAAAATCTGTTGGCCAGGTTCGTTTAACAACACAACAAAATCATTCTGGTTATGGGCCGGCCGAGTGGCGCGGTGGTTAAGCACTGGCTTGGGAAGCCAGTGGCCCCGGTTCGGGTCCCACATATGAGGGCCAGTGACACTGCCTTCAAAAAAACAAACACACACATAGGGATATGAAAGGCAGTTCGGGGAATATAATGTTGTTAAAATTTTGTGGGGTGTCAGATGGTCACATGTTTTGTTAGGGAGACCACTTCACGGATGGAGTAGAGTCTTGATCACTGCACTGTATACCTGAAATTGATGTTGTATAATATTGTATGCCAACTGTAATTGAATATATAGACAGTCACGAGATGTGGATTATATGGTGGAAGGGAGTCAAAGGAATTGTAATAGATAGTATGATATGGGTGGGAGGAGTGGGAGGGGAGAATTGGGGGTAAAAAGTATAACTATTGCACTTTGTTGTACACCTGAAGCTAATTAAAAATATATAAAAACAAACAAACAAACAAAATCATTCTGGTTAAAAATCATTCCGTTCGTTCATTCATTCATTCATTATTCACTCACTTAAACTCAGGGCCTCCTACATAAACATCCTGTGCTAGGTGCTCTAGGCAGGACTTCTCATTCTTAGCACTGCTGATATTTTGGGCTTAGTAATTATTGAGGAGGGCTGTCCTGCGCATAGCAGAATGTTTAGCAGTACTAGATATCAGTAGCATCCCCCAAGCCATGACAATCAAAAATGTCCCCAGATACCGCCAAATGCTTTTGCTGGGTAAAACTGCCCCGGGAGAGCCACCACTCTAGGGCCGTGCTAGCCCCAGCGTGGTCCCTTAGACCAGCAGTCTTAGCGTCACCTGGGAGCCTGGTGGACAGACTCTCAGGCCCTTCCCCAGACCTACCAAGTCAGAATCGGCATTTAAACACGGTGCTTGCTCCCTGACCATGTCACACACTAGCGTTCCCGAAGTTGCTAGGTTCACAGGCCACCCTTTGAGTAGCAAGCTTCTAAGTCACTGTTCTCAACCTTGGCTGCACACTGAAATCTCCTAGGGAGCTTTAACAAATACTGATGCTTGTGCGCCACTCCCAGAGTTTCTGATTTAATTGATGTGGGGTGTGTGTGGCCCGGGCATAGGGAACTTTAAAAACCCCCTGGTGATTCTATTGTGTAGCAAAGTTTGAGAACCACTGGTCGAAGGTGCAGAGGCAAATCAAACAGAGACTCAGGCTTTAGATGCTTGTTTGACTGGCGGGGTGATGAGACATCTGTGTTACTCATGATCACTGAATAGACTAAACTGAGTCCTGCAACCACCCTCCACCCCACCACCCACCAGACCCTCAGACTACCATGGCTGTTTCATCAAATGTTTTATTTCTCAGCCATTGCCCTGATGTCATGCAGACATCAGATTCTGACACCTGGAGAAGATGCTTTTTCTGCCCAGGAAGACAGAACAGCAGGCAAAGACTTGCTTCCTGTGTAGTCAGAGACTTAAAATTAGGACTAAGTTCAAATGCAGGCCCAGCTGAACCCACGTCTGAGTGATGCAGGCCTGTGTGTAAAGTGGACTGTGTGCACTCAAGGAAAATTCCAAGGCCATGTCCAGAAATTCTGGATGAGGCAGGGCAGTCATGCGGAAAGCTGCCCCCACACATTTCCTGCATGTATTTTGGGTTGAGGCTGACATTTCATCTCAGCATGGGCGGAGGTAATGGCTGAATTTTTTGAAGGCCTGAATCCCACCTACATATTTCTCTCTTCCCTTACAACTAAGTTTTGCTGGGTTGTAGTTCAGGAATGTATCTCGTAGCCTGGATAGCCCTTCATGGAATGTGAGGACTCAGCTCAGAGGCCCAAAGCAGTAATTTCTTCTAGAAGAAAAAAACTTTCCAAGATTTCCCTAGGGAAGTGGATCTTACATTATTATTATTATTATTATTTTTTTTTTTGAGGGCAGTGTCACTGGCCCTCATAAGTGGGACCTGAACCGGGGCCTCTGGCTTCCCAAGCCAGCGCTTAACCACCGCGCCACTCGGCCGGCCCCAGGATCTTACATTATTAGTGTGAGGGCTGAACTCACATGCTGCAGCTGGGCATTCATCCTGGCATATGCCTCTGCTGACAATAACTCAAAGTTCAGCCCTGGGTCACTGTGGACTGGTTAGGAGTTTGGTTCTGTGTGTGAACGTGGCTGTGCCTGGTGTGACACTGGGTAAAAGAGGTCATGACTCCAAGTCTGTTTCCTACTTTGTCAGGTAAGGACACCAGCAGTGCCCACCAGGGAGGTTCAGATGATGATTAGGGGTGAGAAGAGATGTAAGCCACTTAACAGAGTGCCAGCTGGGTAGTAAATGCTCATGGACATTAGCTAATGGAGTAGTCATTTTAAAAAGTTTTTCAGTTGCCTTTTTTGCTTTTTCATCCAATGATTAAATGGGGGAGGCAGAGTGCAAGCTGTCATGTGGATGGTATTTTGCAACCCTTCAAAGCTGGCAGTTGACAGAATAATCTTCGAGGCGAAAATGCCCTTTCTGTGTGGGTTGCTGGTGGTTGGTTGGCGGAAGCCCTGAGATGCTGCCTTGCTGGAGGAGAAGGGCCTTAAGGAGCGGTAAGGTCCCGGGTGGTAGGTAGGGCTGGTCCCAGGGGAGGGGACTCTTCTGCCAGGAGAGGGGACGGACAACGGGCAATGAGCACTGGGCTGAGGCGGCTGCCAGGATGGGCACTTGTCAAAGCTTGGTTTCCTGCCCTCAAGGTGACCATACTCTGCTTCAAGGGACAGCACACAGGCATTCAAAGATGCAACCAGCTCTAATTGTCTTTGCCTCTCATTTGTTATTAATGTAGGTGGCTATTAGCACTTATCTAGAAGGTATTCTCTGTGAGGCAAGGGTTTATCTCTTCTGTTCATCCCTGTCTCCCAGTGCCTGGAAGTACCTAACACATTGTAAGTACCCAAGAAATATTTGCTGAATGACAATTATGTACAGTCTTATCACAATATGTTACTAGGTATAGTCAAGAAGAGATTTAACTCCCACTGCGTGGAACATTCTACTTTTTCTTTTGTTTTAGTGCGGTGTTTTACTAATGTCAATCACTTACATACTACTTACAAAACTTTTACCATATCTATATAACGCTTGTGTTATTATGTACTTACTGTTTTTCTTTTCGTTGCTTCATTTTTATCTCAATACGTTCTTTTAGTTTTGCTCTAGGTAATGTCTGTGAAGTTGGGGGTTTGGTGTGTAAATTACATATTTTTGCTAATATGCTGTAAATACATAAGTATTATCCTAATGTGAGAAGCATTAATATAGCAACACCTTCTTATCCTGTAAAACTCAGCTTAAGTATCCCCTCTTCTGAAAAATCTCCGCCTGCCTCTTCCAAGGCTGATTAAATGTTCCTTTTCTGCCCCTGACATGTGGTAGCCATTTGCTCATCTGATGATAGGACTGAGCAGAGGTCATCAGGCATCTGACTCTGCTCAGTGCCAGGAACATAGTAGGTCCTCAATAAGTGATTCTGAATGACTGAATGAAACCCTCCAAGTCTAGGCAAGTTCGTGATGTCCACCACATGTGGGTGGCCTGACTGGATGGATGCCTTATGATTCTCTGGGGACAATAGGTCCTAATTCAAGGTCCCAGTGTTCCACAAGTCAGAGACATGAGCTTCCGTTTAGCCTCCCACCGCCAGCAGGGAGCTGGTATGTTCTTTGTCTGGGGAGAGCTTGGCCTCTGTCTTTCAGCATCACACACTCTCCATCCGTTCACCAGCCAGCCTTGCATGATTCCAGTGTCTGGCCTTGGAATTCCCAGATTTCTTCATGTATCAAACTGTGGAACCGCCCCGCCCATCTTGGTGGTGCGGGGGGGCCTTGGTTAACTGGGCAGAAGCGTCAAATGGATAGAATGAATAAGATCGGATAGAACGGAAGTTCCTTTCAGGCTCCTGAAATAACTTCAACTTAATAGATACGCCGGACCCTCCAGTTATTTCTGCTCCTAACGCCGACTACAGCTGTGATCTGCTGATGTTCTTGGTTCCATATTCCTGCTTTTTGCCTCTCTAGCATAGCTTGTCTTTCCAGGCAGGGTCAAGTCTTATATGTTTTTATACCCCCATGGGCACTTGGAGTAGTGATTGCAGATGCTCAGTGAATTTTTGATTAGTTCACGGTTATTTATGTGTCAGGCAAACTTGGGCCCAGGTTTCTAGCCTGGCCTCCTATTCGCATGTGACTTGTCACTTTTCAGCCAAAGCAAGCTATTGTTGCCACAATAGAGTATTAAAGGAAACTACAAACATACAGCAAAGTGCCTGGGTGGACAGGGCTGAGGGCATCTCCCGGTCACTGAGTTTCCTTTGGTATTCCAGAAGACTCCCTTAGCAAGTGACTTTTCATTTGCTTTGTGGTTTTTCATTGCTTTCATTGCTAGCCTTAGGTCTAGCATCGACCAAATGAGTGCATCTCAGCATCACAGTTGACAGTTTTTTTGGATTGCTGATGGCTGCAAGTAACAGACAACCCAATACAGGAAAATTCGACAAGAATAAGTTCATCATCTCACCTGGCAGGGAGTCCAGAGGCAGGGCACGTCTAAGGTTGAGTAATTCATTAGCCCTTTCCACCTCCCCCATCCACCCACACTGAGTATGTAGGCTGATGCTCTCTTCATTATTTCAGCTGGGCTGCCGCAGCTCCCAGCGTTGTGCCTTCAAATGACAATACTGAGAGGCTGGAAGACATCTGAAGGACAGGAGATAATATTATCTTGTCCTCAAAAGAGTGAGAAAAATGTCTCCAGAAGCCCAGCTGACTTCCCTTTCTGTTTCATTGGCCAAGAGCGCATCACAAGACCATGATGAAATTATTTGAACCTAAGTAAATTAGGAGTGGGAATAGCGGTTCTGTAGGCAGTCAATGACTTCTGCCACAAGAGTTCAGGTTCAGAGTTTCTGCACCATGGTTAGGAAAACACCTCCATCAGAATTATCCTTGCTAAATGTGCTTGCGACAATGCATGTCCCCCACCCCGCTTCCCCGACCTTCTGAACCAGCCTCTCCAGGCACATTTCAACAATAACCCAGTGAATCTTATGTGCTGAGTTTTAGACTCCTGGGTCTGGTATTTGTGGTTCTCTGCTAACACTTACAGGTTGTACACAAGCATTCATCTGTGCTGGATCCGTTTGTGGGATCCTTTTGAGGCTAAGGCAGCAAGAGGAATTAGCCCATTTCTTTTCTTACAGCTCTGTAGGAAAAACATCTGACATGGGTCTCACTAGGCTAAAATGAAAAGCAGAAGCTTTCAAAACATCCCTTGCCTTTTGGAGATTCAAATAGAAATATTAATGAATGTAATGATGATATCTGTATCTGGGATTTGCTTCAAAATAATCTGGGTAGCAGAGGGAAGTGAGCATGTGAATAAACCAGAATTGGCCGTAATTTGATGATATTAAAACTGAGTAACATGGGGCCGGCCAAGTGGCGCGGTGGTTAAGCGCTGGCTTGGGAAGCCAGCAGCCCCGGTTTGGTCCCACATATGAGGGCCAGTGACACTGCCCTCAAAACAAACAAACAAACAAACAAACAAAAACTGAGTAACATGGATAGGGCTCATTATACTGCTTAAGTTTTAAAAAAATCTCCTTCCAGACACCTGCTCTTGTCGCTATACAGCCCTTGACGTAGAATATGTCACCTTCCTTCTTTGGGCCTCACGTTGGATTCTAGGTTTCCAACAGCACAAATTCTTCTCTATAAAGCAGTGCTTCCATATTTTCTTTTTTTTTCCCTTTCCCTCCAAGTGAACCTTTTCTCCAAATAAAATCTTACATGGAACCCAAAGATATGACAGATAAGACTGGAATATCTCCGGTTGCAGGTGCTATACACATGCCTCCCGGGCAGCCTTTAAGATGACTGCAGAAACCCTGCAACTCTGTAAAAGAGAGTTTAACAGCTACTGTACTAAGAAGGCATTGCCGAAATGCTTGTACGGTCTCCATTTCTGCAGAGCCCTTGGCCTTGCACTTAGACCCAAGAAATCCTTAAGACATAAAGGTTCAGTCATGGAGGCAATGACGAAGGCACATCCTTTCTACCTGTGATTCCGCCTTTTTCTGTAGATTCCAGGTATCTCAAGACAGAGGGCACAAAGGTGCATTTATCCGTCTTCCTCTGTGGAAGCATTGTGTTGTTACCCTGACCTAGGGCAGGAAGAGAAGGGCAGTGCAAATTTACTTACCTTGTGTGCAACAGTTCTGGCTGTGCCCAGGACCAGGGCTGGGTGGGTTGGCCGAGACTGTCCGGTGTAGATGTACGTCTGTCATATTGTGGGATTTGAATCTCATCCCGTGATGTTGGGAGCCCGTGACTTCATCTTCTAACAAGTATGTCCAACACTGGACCATGGCTCTGACTGATCGTTGGCTGTCCAACATCAGTGCACTGTTTGCGCTTGGGGATACCTTGGAGAGGTGATGGAGCTAAGCCATTCTCAGCCAGAGTGTTTCTCCTGCAATGAATGGTCTTAGACTCTGTAGACATTCATGGAATCCAAGATACTTTTGTAAAATCCTTCCATGAGGACATTAAATCACAGCAATAACCAGATACCTACTGTATTCGTTTCCTATTGCTGTTGTAATAAATGACCACACAAATCGTGGCTTAAGACAATGCAAGTTTATTTTCTTACATTTCTGTAGGTAAAATGTCTGACAGGGGTGTCTCCGGGCTAAAATCAGTGTCAGTATGGCTGTGCTCCTTTCTGGAAGCCCTTGAGAAAAACCCGTTTCCTTGCTTTTCCAGCTTTTAGAAGTTGCCCATATTTGTTGGCTCACGGTCCCTTCCTCCATTTTCAAAGCCAGCAACACAGCATCTTCAAATCTGTCTCTGACTCTGCTTCCATTGTCACTTTTCTTTCTCTCACTTCCTTCTTCCTCCTTTTTACTTCTAAGAACTCTTGTGATTATTTTGGGCCCACCTGGATAATCTAGGATAATCTCCCTATTTTAAGGTCAGATGATTAGTAAACTTAATTCCATCTGCAATCCTAATTCCCCTTTGCCATGTAAATTAATATATTCATAGACCTCAGGGATTAAGATGTCGACATCTTGGGGGGCAAAAGGGAGCATCAATCTGCTGACCACACCAATGGGTTTCAAAGGCTAGTGGTGCCTTCCTGTGTCATGAAGGATGCGCCTCCAGCAGCTTGGGGGCTGGTGGTGTTTTATATGAAAGGGATGGCACCTCAAATTCACTTTAGCTTTTTACCTAATTGGAGTGCTTGAGTTTACAAGATGGTAAAATAGGGCACAAGGTGAGTGGGCCTATTTTTTATATATATATACCAGCTGCTGGTATACATTTAAACAAATTAGCCTATTTGAGTCTCACTTATTACATTTATGAAATGGGTGTATTAAGACTGTATGAACAAGGAATCCATTTAAATTGACATCAGAAATGTGACTCTTAAAAGCACGATGTGTTTTTTTGTTTTTTGTTTTTTTTAAAAAAAAACTATTTTAGGAGAAGGCAGGAACAGTGTACTTCTTTATTCTCCAGAGAATTCTCATTTGGGACCATCAAGCCTTGGACATCTGTTTCTTTAAGAGGAGGAAAGGAAGCATTGAGTCATTTGTGAGTCTCTTGCCCTTTGGTCCCCAAGTATATAAACGATAGCAATGCTTTCTTGACACAACTTAAAATAGGAAGCCTGGTGTCCACATATAGCCACAGGCTCTTCTGATTGGGGCCTAGCTGCAGAAATTTCCAGGGAAAAGGTGCTATGTTGCAATGGTGTGGGTAGGTAAGTGCCACTTGTGGGTGTGAGGTCGATGTTAGCAAAGGAGGCCATCTGGGAGCATGTGAGGGCGAAAACAAAACAGACAACTCACAAATAGGAACACATGCTCACTGGAAATATGGCAGCGGGAAGTGGTTTGCATTCAGTCCCTGCCTACTTCGGAGGGTCCAACAGCTCGGCAGAAGGCACGCCACCAAGTTTTGGAAAATGTAGAGCACAGTGTACTCTAAGGATCGGTGGTTAAACAGCATTAGGTCTGGGCAGGTGACATTTGGTTGCAGAAACAAGCTCGGTAGGATTTCATCCCCACCTTCTTTACCGGGCCAGCCTCTTCTCGCCCCCCCCTCCCCGGGAAGCGCAGAGTTGAGACCCCCCCCCCTCCTGTACTTGGCCTTCTGAGTTATTTCACACGCCAGTGTCTTCCCCGTGACTCCATGCGTAGTGGAAAGCGCCGTGGAAAAACTAAGAACTTGAACAAGTTGTCATGATTCAAAGGCTCCTGGAAGCCGCGTGCAGTGCAGCCGGGAGCAGCGGCCGCCGCGCGCCTGTCCCCTGCTCCTGGGCGCGCCTGGGCGCATTCCGGGGCCGGGAGGAGAGCGCTGCGGGCGCCCGCTGGAGCAGCTGGCTGCGCTGCAGGCTCGGAGCCGGGAGCTGGGGGAGGAGCCTGGCCGGCTGCCGCCCGCTCCCAGCCCTTGGCCTTTTGTGCTGCAACTTTGCCCGATCCCTTCAGGGCGCCGCGCCGGCCCCCGCCCGCCCGCTCCGAGCCGTTGTTGCCCCGGGAAAGTTTGCGTCTCAGGTTCGGTGCCGGCCTTGGAGGCTGCTGGCGCTGCCGTCTGGCTGCGGAGACTCAGGCGCTCCGGGGCTCTTGGGCAGCTGCGCCCCTGAAGGAAGGCGGCTCCGTGCGGGCCATGCCCAGTGGCCCCGGGCCGGTAAGTGCGCACGGGGGCGGGCGGGCGGGGACCCTCGGCCCCAGGACCTGGGCCGCCAGACAAAGGCGGGCTAGACATGGAAGCCGAAGCGCATTTCATCTTCCCCCCACAGGGTTAGAGAAGGAAAGTGGCCAAACACCCATTTGTGTCCCCTGCTGGCAGAACGCTGTGCCTGCCCGGGAACCGGCGGGCGCGCAGCCTCTGCCCCCGAGGCTCGTTCCGTGGGGCGAGACCGGCCAGGTTCCGCTCCCGTGGTTGGGGTTCGCGCCCGGGGGCTGCCATCCCTGCCCCTGGTGGAGGTCCCCGCCCGCCCGCGTGGATGGGGTCCCCGCCCACAGTTGGGGTGCGTGCTGGTGGCCTGGCTTGGTGCCATCCCTGCTGAGCTCCTGCGGCCCCACCCGGTCGTTCAGGGGCACCCCTGGTAGGCCACAGGGGTGCGTGGATTAGCCGTAAAACCGCGCTGGATTGCCTCCGAGCATGGGACTTTTAAATTCTCGAATAGTTACGTCAGCAGGGCTGGGCGCACTTCAGCGCACGTGACCGCCCGAGCTTCCCCTGGGCGTCTTTGGCTCCCGCCGCCCCAGCCAGAGGCACCCTCTGCCTTTGGACGTCCTGGAATTGCGACTTCCAAACCGCTGTGAAGCACTGGCACAGCTTCGAGGCTTTCTGCAGCAAGCTGTTGCATGGTGTTCCTGCAACATTTGTTGTACTCCTCAATGATTGTATTTCCTTAAGATGGCATCATCATCATCATCATCATCATCATCATCGTCATCATCATGTTATTCTCGTTGTTGTCTTCTATCTCTGTCAAATCCTAGGACAGAAAATGTGATAGCGGATTAAAATGCAACAGAAATACACATTGTGAGAAAAATGTGTCTCCCAGGCCTTGGTGCCCTTGGGAAGGTGGAAATAGAGGAGGAGCTTAGAGGGAAGGGCAGCCCCGGGGCTTGCTTAGTGCCCAGTGTGTGTGCACCTGCACACAGGACTGTCCCAAGCCCCTTCTGTCACAGAGCATGGAAAATCAAGGGTCCTAGTGCAGTTTTCTGACTGTTCTATGCCAGAGATACTGGGCCGGTGTTCTGTCAGCTAAGTCCCTGAGACTAAGTGTCCTCTTTGGTTCCATCCTGCTTTTTGTGTGGTGGTCATTTACATTTACATCTTATTAGGCAGAGAACTCTGTTCTGGTTTCTCTGGGATTCCCCCTTGAGGCCACATTTCAAAAGCTGTTCACTATATGTGGAAAGGACTTTGGAAATGTCTGGGAGCCATGTCCTGAGGCTGCATTCATCAGTGGCTTCCATCCCTTCAGATTCTCTGTGTGTTTCAGAGGGGTCCATTTTGACAGTTGCTGGAAGGAGGAAGGATTTTTGTTGGGAGTTGTAGAGTGAGCTGCCCCCAGAGCATTTGGCTTTCCCACTCTGTGGTCAGGCTGGGAGCTCCCCCAGAGAATGGTGCTCGTTGTGCTGGACAGGTCAGTGGAAGGGAGTGGAGTCCCACCAGGCTCCTTCTCACCTGCTCTACCTGGGATGGACACTCCGGGAGCGGAGTCAGAGCAGGAAACAGGTCTGGGAGCAGCCTCCTTGTGCAGACATGACAGCCACCTCTCGGCTTTCCAGAGCCTCTTTGGCTCCTTCATTGTCACTAGTCACTCATCAAAAGTTTCTAGTTCCTGAGCCTCAGGTGGGCCAGGTACTATGGAGTACACCCATATTCGGGCTTTCCTGCTTGTGGAAATCCACGGAACAAATGTGCTTCCTCTGGGAAACCTGGTCAGAATCAGCCTCTGGGCTGTCTCTTCATGTCCATCCCTTGTCTCACTAGGCTTGGGCGCTTAGAATATTTTAGCTGGAAGGAAACTCAAAGATCAAGGTTTCATTTTATAGATGTGAAAAGGGACACTCAGAGAAGTCCAGGGTTTTGGCCAGGGGCACATGTGAAGGTGAGACTCAAACCCAGGCCCCCAGATACCTGGGCTGGTGTTCTGTCAGCTAAGACCCTGAGACTATAAGTGTCCTCTTTGGTTCCATCCTGCTTTTTGTATGGGGGTCATTTATATTTATCATTTCTATGGAGACAGACACTACTCAAGGGAGGACTTGTCTAGTCTGCAGTATCACTTCACAGGAGTGACATGGGTTGGGGGGTGGGTAAATGGTGGTTGAATGAATAAGACACAGCCTCTGCTTTCAAAGAGGTGTGCAAGTGTGTGACTGTGTGTGTAAACGTGTGTGATAATTGAGCATACACACGTTAGGCAAACTTTATGGTGAGGAGACTGTCCCAGGAGGGGACATCTGGAAATAAACGGGGGTGTTTTAGTTGTCCCAGTGTCTGGAGAGGGTACTGCTGGCATCTAGCCGGAGAGAACCAGGGATTGTGAGCATGGGGCAGTCCTGCACAACTAAGAATTTGCCTCATCCAAAAGGCCAATAACACCCCCTGTAGAGGACACCGTAGGGGTTTGAGGAACTGGGCGAGACCAGTTCAAACTGGGAAGATGAGAGATGCGTGTCTATGGGCTTGCTAGGCCCCAGACTGCAGGTGTGGATGAGGCTGGGGGAGGAGGCTGAGGGCTGGTTTACGCCGCTGTGTGTGTGTGAGTGTGTGTGTAAGTCTGTGTGAGTGTGTGTGAGTGGTGAGTGTGAGTGAGTGTGTGTGAGTGTGTGTGTGTGTGTGAGTGTGTGTGTGTGTGTGTGTGTGTTATGCTGGGTCTCAGTCGCACAGCCAAAAGCAAATGGTTCTTGGGTTAACTGTGGTTTGGGTTTTGCAGACCCTAGCACTCTTTGCACAGACGATCAGGACAAGGTTTAGGAAGCTGGTGATAAAGTCACTGACTAATCCTGGAGAGGGGAGCAAGTCTAAGAAGGAGGAGGCCGAAGGGCTGGGCACCCTGTCCCCTCCCGCTGTGACCTGTGACCCAGGCGTGTGAAATCTGTCTTGGTGGCTGGCTTTTGTGTGCCTCTCCCCCACGGAGATCACAGTCCTTGGTTTATAACTTTAATAATCATTTCCACAGCAACTCCCTGTGATGACAGAACAGCCCAAGGATTGTGAAATCGTTCGGGAGAACAAAAGGCATGAGAAAGGAGACTGGGGGAAAGCCATGTTCATAGGGACATGCCTCCAAATATAGAGGGGCAAGTGAAATACTGGCGGACTACGGAGCAGGTATCTGCAGTGGAGCTGTCATTTCACACAGGCAGCACCCTTCCCTTCCTGTCTGGTCCCCTCTGGTCTATAGTTTCAGGCGTCATTTAGCAAATGCGTTCAGTGCTGCCAATTAAGAGAAAGCCAAGTTCCCAAGACTGATTTCCCCAGGGGTGGGAGAGGCAGTATGGCTCGGAATTTAGAAACAAAGATAGACCCTGTGTTAGAAGCCCTGCCCCACTTTTACCACCTGTGTGACCTTGAGCAAGTCACTAACCATCTCTGAGTCGGCACTTCCATCTCATTAATGGTGGGGACACTTAATCCTGCCTGCCTAGCTCACCAAGCTGTGGGAAGAAGTGAAATCATGTACATGAGAATACTTGGCAAACTGTAAAGTGCTGTGCAAGTGGAAAGTCGTGTCAATATTTTTCACCTCGTTATTAGTAAAGGGGTTTATTTAGGGGATGTCCATCCTTTATGTCCCTTTATGTCTATTGTTCCTTGTTTTGTCATCCTCCTTTTTAATTAGTCATTTATACTTTTCCCAGAAAACAAGTAAAACTAAAAGAATAGGACACTCATGGCAGTTCTGCTTACAGAGAGCAAATCTGGGGGGAACATGGTAAGAGAACGCAGCTGCTTCACTGGCTCCTGTACGTACAGGTTTGGCTACGTACAGTCCCTCTAATCCCACTATTGTGTGGTTGTGTCCATGTGGGTCCTCTGAGGTCCAGCAACTGCCCCCAGGCCTGTGTGGCATTTAGAATATACGGCTCCTGGCCAGCATTCTCCAGTTTGAGCTCCCGAGGGCACAGGGTTGCTTTCACATCATGACAGTGATGGGGTCACATTCCCAGTGGAGAAGGGGTGTATGAAGGTGGGTCATGTCGGTGTCGGAGCATGCTTTCCCCCCTCCTCTTATTGCCAGAACTCACCTCTCTCCAACCCTTGGCCTTCCCATGGTGCCTGCCCTCCAACTGCCTGTTTCACACAAAACAGGAAAAGGTCCCATGTTACCTTGCACACCTTGACTGAGCCGCCTCACCTGTGAGTTCCCTGGCCCTGAAACCTGCATTCAGCAGCTCCTGGATTATCTTGTGGTTAGCCATGTGCCAGGCGCTCTCCTCGAGGGCGGACAGCACCCTGCCTCATTTCTCCTGGCGCAGCAGAACCTATGCCCAGCAGTCCCTCCTTGGGTCAGTGACTCTGCATCTGGTCCCCTCTGGAACCTCGGATACAAGGCTTTACTCCATGTATGAGGTCTGAAAAAAATGGACTTCAAAATATGAAAAGCACAGCTCATAATTGAAATGGACAGATGTTCAATTTCAAGTGTCTATAAAACATCACATGTCAGCCTCCTTGTTGGAACTCAGTTGCGTCGTTGGCGCCACCGGCTGCCTCCCTGTGGCTCTGCCTTTTCCCATTCACTCATCCCAGGAAACGTTTGCCTGCTGATTCTGGGCTGAGACTGTAGCAGGGAGCAAGGTAGAGAGAGGGTCCATCTCCTTTTGCTGGGGCCATGATTCCCCTGCTGGCCCTGCTGCCTCTTCCTGTGCCCAGGGGGCCTCTACCACCTCTGTGCCCCTCAGAGGGCTGAATTGGGGGGCAGTAAGCACTGGAGAAAAAGCCCAGGGAGACAGCGTGGGTTCCGGTAACAAGGACAAGGCTGTGTCAGAGGCCTGCGTTTTTGCCACTGGTTTCTTTGCCAGGTTTCTTAATTCTTTGAGTCTCAGTGTCTTGTTCTATAAAATAAGTTGTCTGCCATCTACATAGGGGTGGGGGAGAGTTTTAGGCAGCTTTGGGAAAGCTCTCAGATACTATACAGATATAAGTAGCTATGTATTTTTTTAATTACTGGAAGGCTAAATCTTCAAATTGCTGGACTCTCTTATCGGAGAGTGGAAAAGCTCTGTCTAGTCTCCCTGACACAAATCTCTTAGACAAGCTGCTTTCCCCGGGGTCCTGTGGGAGCCATCTTCCTGTTCTTAACTTGAGCCAGGCCCAGGGCACACCCGCCGCCATGGGATTGCCTGGATCTTGTACTCTTGGACCTGGATTCAAATTCTGCCGCCCTTCCCCCTTCCCGAGGGCTGGATGAGCAAGGGTATCACAGAGCTGTATCTGCCTGGCAGACACAAGCACCCAACAATGGTAGCTGCTCTCATGATGATCATTTATTAGTAGTAGTACTTTTATTGTAATTATTTACATTTGTTCCAATATTAAGTCTATATTAAAATATTGCCGGGCCGGCCGAGTGGCGCAGTGGTTAAGCTCTGGCTTGGGAAGCCAGCGGCCCTGGTTCGGGTCCCACATGTGAGGGCCAGTGACACTAACCTCAAAAAAATAAAATAAAATAAAATAAAATATTGCCATCAGCAGTAAAGACAGCTTGCTTGAGACCTTGGTCACGCCCCTCCACTTGCAGAGTCTTGAATTCCTCCCCTGCTCCCAGGAGCAGTGGAACGCTCTGCTGTTAGGAATCTGATTATCCACCCAGCCCAACCCCTGTGCCCGGCCTGGAGGGATGCCAAGCCACACGTGTCCCACTCATCATTCGCCAGATCAAGAAAGGACGCGTTGTTCTCCATAGTGACTGAAAAAGCAAAGCGTTTTTGGGGAGATGCCAGGGCCACAGAGCTGGCCACCTGGTGAGCACACCTTGGCCAGCAGGAACAGAAGCCAAGCTTGGCTGTCTCTGCCCCTCACGCTGGAGGGCCACGGTTTCATTTCAGAAGGCCGACGGGGAGATCCGAGAAGGACATGCACCTGTGCTCCATATGTGAATGCCTTTGCCGTGGCTTCTAACCTTTGCCAGCTGGGTCATGCCCAGCTTGTAACCGGCCAGCGACTCATGAAGATGTGAGATCTCAGAAGATTTTATTTTGCTGATTAATGGCAGGCTTTGCTTTTCTTCAAAAAGAAAAAGACAAAGGAGTGAGCAGATGTGAGCAGCGTGGGGCTCAGCGGTGTTGGTGAGAGGTGTGCCAGTATTTTCTGAAGTGTGGCGTGCAGCTCCCGGTGGCCATGCCCTGAACTTGGAGGCTGCCCGGTCATCTTAAGAGCTATAAGTATCACTCACTCTGTATTAGAAAAAAAGTAGAAGTAGCACATCAAAACCACAGACTCACAGATGTTATTACTTAGAATGATGTAAGTTCGTTTAAATTGAACAACTGGCTTCATTGAAAGATAAGTATTAAGGAAATAAGAGCATGGGAGGATTAAGGTATTATGTGTGAGGCATGCAGTTAATAATGTGACTTTCTAACCAATGAGATATTCAAACCCCAGGTCATCTTTTGATTGTTCCCCATGTCCCTTGCCTCCCTGGGTGGACATCTTGAAACCTCTTGCATGAGTGACCCCATGTCCTCTAGAACCCAAACTGAGTTATGGAGGTGCCTGCACGCCTTCACTCAAGATTTTTTATTGTTTCTGATGTAATTTCCAATTTACAGAGAAGTGGCAAGATCAGTACAAAGGATTCCCATGTTCCCTTTGCCCCGATTCCTGAATTGTTCACATTTTACTGCACATGCTTTGTCATCCCCTCTTTATACACACACACACACACGCACACACACACACATATGTATATATGGATGGATGGATGTGTCTGTGTCCATTTTCATTACTCTTTCTTTGAGTCATTTGAGAGCAAGTGGCAGACGTGAAGCTGCCCCCCTCTAAACAAAACAAAGCAAAAACAGCCTCCAGTGTTCATTTCCTCCAAACAAGGCCACTTGCCAGCACCATGTCAATACGGCCGTCCCTCTGCGACATCCATGTGAGATGGCAGCACACCACCCAGTCTTCAGAACCTGTTCCGATTTACCAGCACTGGTCCCTTTGTCCAACCGATCCAGGATCAGTCCGAAAGCATCTGTCCAGCTCTGTGTTCCCGTAGACTCTCCTCCCATCTGGAAGAACTCCTCAGTCCCCCTCTGCCTTTCCTGGCCTTTCAAAGTACAGCTCTTTCATGCTGGAAAAATCCCTCAGTCTGTGTGCATCTGGAGTTTCCCCATGACCAGACTCTGGCTGTCCCTTGTGGTCAGGGACCCTACAGCAGTGATGCTGTGCCCTTCCCAGTGGGCCACGTCCAAGGAACCTCACCCATGTACATGGTCCCAGCCCCGGGATGGTCATCCTAGTCAACACCTGGCCAGGTCGGTACCTGCCAGCTTTCTCCACCATTAAGGCATCATTTTCCCTTTGGTAATCCATCAGTTTTTGCTGGGAAGATGCTCTACCCCAGTGTCCTTGACTTCTTTAAACCGGTTTCATCCACCTGGTTAGTGTCCTTCAATGGCTCCTGCCTGAATTCACCACCACTCTGATGGTTCTCAAAGGTGATTTTCTGTTTTCATCACTCCTCCTACATTTACCAGCTGACATTGCACTGTAAGGAGGAGCTTTCTCTCCTCCCTCATTTGTGCATTTGTATTTGTCTTTATATGAGCTCATGGATTATTAATTTTCCCAATGGGAAAGCCATTACTATCCATATTTTTTTTATGCCCAATTAGTCCCAGATTTGGCCAGTGGCAGCCCCCTTGATGTGGTTCTTACGTACTTTTGACATGACTCCTGTCAGCAGACAGAGCTGGGAAAGAGACGTGTGTGCATGTACATACGCCCGCATGCACACACACATTTTCTATATCTAGTTCTGTATTTACCTGATAACCTCTAATTGCAACCCAGCCCTGAGAACTCTGGTGCTGAATCAGCTTTTGTATAAGCAAATCCTGTGACGTGAGAACCTGGCTCTCTCACCACTGAGGTGGTTATTTGGGGCTAATCTGCCTGTAGGTGGTGAGGTCCTGAAACACTGGCCCCCTCCTGCCTTTGCAGCCCCTGCCCCTTCTCTTGGGCTCCTTCCTTGCTCTGTCCAGGGGAAGGGAAAGGAAGCCTAGTGGCTTTCCCACTGAACCATCAGGGAGAGAGGGAGAAGCTCTTTTGTTTTCTGGAAAGCCCTTGTACATATCTGTCTATTGAAACACTTGGCTCCTCCCCCGCCCCTGCCCTGGCCACCCCAGGGACCTTCCCAGATCACCCCAGCCTGAAAGAGCCCATTTTTCTATGGCAGTTTGTTCTATTACCACCCTTCACAGTTCTCCGTGCCTTAGACTTTGAACTTGCCTTGCTCTTGACTGGTCAACCTTGAAATGTGTGGTCCTCATTTTTTTTTTTTTTTTGAAAACCACTTTATTGATGTATGATTGACATATAAAAAGCTGTATGGATGTATACAATTAATGTATACAATGTGATGTATACAATTAATGTATACAATGTGATGTGTTTGGGGATAAGGATATACCTGTGAAACTTACCGCCATCAAGGCCATAAATATATCTGTCTCCTCCTCCCAAAGTTTCCTTTACTGCCCATTACTATTATTATTCCTACCTTTGGTCCCATTTAATTCGTTCTGGGGCCGGCCAGAAGCCCTTGCTGTGGCATTGGGTTCTATGCATAGCACTGAAGGTGTTGGCTTTTTAGACTGGAAATGTGAATGTCTTCGTCTCTGGAGCAGAACCCTATCTGCCTCCGTCCCTGAACAGGGGTGACTCATGGCTCTTTGGAGAAGCACTTGTTGATACAAGCTTCCCTCCCTGACATGCCAGTGGAAAATCAACCCTTTGCTGGCCTGTCTAAATTTATGGAGGGCTGACCCCAGCAGCTGGTGGCAGCAGCTGGTGGTGAAAATCTGACAGATTTTTTTTTTTTCTTTCTGAAAAATATTTCAGTCACTCTAGTCCCAGCACCACCACTAGTAGAGTCTAGATGTCATTTATAGCCTCTTACAGTTGGTCCGAGAAGAGCTGTTTATGAGTCTCTGCATCCCCAGAAGTCAGCTCTTTCCTGTCCTTAGCTCCCTGGAGCTTAACCAGATGACTAGGAAGAAAGACAGAAAGGTCCGGGGAGCTGATGGCCCAATGTGAATGTGACAATTTAATTTTTTTAGCAATTTCATGCGGTTTAATCTAATGTATCTATATACACGTACATGTTTATTTTTAAATTGTTATATTGATGTCCTGTGGGACATCTATAAAGCTTTATCAGAGCTCTTTAACTCTTGATTTATTCACTCTTCCAAAACTCAGCCGTGTTCCCTGGTCTGTAGTCCATTAGAAGCAGAGACCTGGAGGCATAAAGTAAAAGAAGCTGAGGAGTTGGTTGGCTGGCAGCCTGCGAGGGAGGGACAAGACTGAGTTGAAGAGTCCTCGGGGCTCATGCCTTCCAGTGGCTTCGCCTCTACAGGTGGAAAAGCGAAGGCTCAGAGAAATCACCTCTCTGAGATCCTGAGGTGGGGCTGGGCTAGCATCCAGGCCTCGTGACTTCGTATGTAATTGTTTTTTCAGTGCCCTGACATCGTACTTCCTTGCTTCCATGCAGTCACTCAAGATGCTGAGCGCGTCATTGAGAAAATTTTAATTATGTTAGAAGATTCTCTGTTCCGATAAATCAGGGACATACGTGTGCAATATTCTTTGAAAGAGAATTCCATCCCAAATTGCTCAAAATGCCATCCCATGGAGTAGGTGGGCAGGTATCTGTTACCCGAGGAATTCTCCACTGGAACCTTCCTGTGCCCCGTGGTGCCTGATGAGTGAGGCGTGGCTGTGTTTCTGTCTTGGGATGGGGCTGATGAGCCTAGAGTTCCCACAGTGGAAAATCTAAATATAGAAGTGGGGTGGGGGTGTGTGTGATGGCATTGCTCTGACTGTCCCATCTCTTAAAACTCACTGAGTTGTGAGCTAAACTTGTTCCCTGGCACTTATTTCTTTAAATATGTTTTTTTACGTGTTTTATAAAACCAATGTGTGTTCAGCATAGAACTAGAAAATAGAGATAAATTCAACAAACAAGAAAAAACACTCACAGTTTCACTCCTGAAGTCATTACCATGAATTCCTTGGTGTATGTCCTTCCATGTTGCTTGGTGCCCTGTGCCCTGCTGCTCTTTCTGTGTGTATTTATACATACATGTACATATGTGCACACACACACATATGTTTATGCACACAGGCACGTAAAACCTGCATCATGCTGCCAATAGTTTTTAAACGTCATTTTAGTTAGTGATGGACATATTTACCTCTAGACACATGAAGATCTACCTTATGTTTTTAAACAGCTGCAAATGAGTCTGTTCTGTGGCTGGGCCCTCATTGGATTAACTGTCCCCTGCTGTTGGACATTTGGCCGGTTTCCAGTTTTTGTTTTGGGGCATTTTTTTGCTGTTAGGATCATAGCTGTGATCAGTATCTTTGCTCAGCACCTTTAATCACCCCCTTAAATATATTCTTGGAAGTAGAATAGCTGTGTCAAAGGGAACGAAGTCTTTTATGGCTTTCAACGAGTGTTGCCAATACCCCTGGACGATGTTTTTCCACTCAGGTTTTATGACTTTGGAAAGCCAATCTTGCCTGTTCAGGATTCTTCGAATTGTGATCCAACAAAGCCGTCCAGAGCCCCTGCGGTCCTCCCTCTCTGGAGGGCTGGGCCCGTCTGTCCCCTTTCACCTCCTCTCTGGCTCGTTGGGTGTGGCCACTGGGCTACAGGATCAGGTTCTGCAGGGTTTAGACTGGGGTGTGGGGACCATGGAGAAAGAGGGGTGTGTCAGAGGATCCACCAGAATCAGCAGTAATGTGTGGGCACGCACATGTGCTAGTTTGCTGTGTGCTAGTCTGATCGTCTGTAGAACGTAGTTTTGGGAAGTTCACCCTAGGCTTCCCGCCTCTTGTTCATCTCGATGCCAGGGGCAGCTCATTGTGGCTGAGCATTTGATAGCAAAGCCTTGGGCTGATTCTTCAATTAACAATCAAGCCACAGTACCTCTACCTGGCCTTGTGAGCTGGCTCCTGTCCACCTCTCCCCTTCATAGTCTTCTTTTTTTTTGAGGGCAGTGTCACTGGCCCGGCCCTCATATGTGGGATCCAAACCGGGGCCGTCGGCTCCCAACCACTGTGCCACTCGGCTGGCCCTTCATAGTCGTCTTTTTGTGCAGTCTCGCCACAGTGACCTTTGTGCATTTTTCCAGAATGCCAAACTCTTTCCTGATCTAGGGCTTTCAGACATTCTCCTCCTTGTACCAGAGAGATCTCTCTCTTTTCCTTATTCTTTAATCTTGGAGACATAGCCTAGTGGGTGGTTAAGAATATGGCTCCTGGAGTCAGGCTTGGGTTTGTGTCCTGGTTCTGCCTCTTGCCAGCTGTGCAACTTTGGACAAGTTACTCAGCCTCTCTGTGTCTTACTTTCCACATCTGTAAAATTGGGATAATGATAGTACTCACTTCACGGAGTTGTTGTGAGGATCAAATAGGGTGATATCTGTGAGTATGCCAACAAACAGTTCCTGGCACAGCGTAAGTTTCAGGAAACATTTGTGACACTGAGCTGGCCAGCTGGCCTCCACTTACCACTCCCTAAGGATGGGTTCCCCGAGCCCACTCTGGCCCAGAACCCCCTAGTTCATGCTCTCATAGCCACCTGTACCTTTGCTTCTTAGCAGTAACTACAGTTGTTACTGAGTAAACATGCATTTTTAAAAATGCCGGAGCCTTGTCTGTGACTGTGAGCTCCATGAGGCCAGGGACCACCTCTTTCTTGGTCACAGCACAGAGCTGGTATTCAGTGAATGTCTGCTCAGAAAATGAATGTAACTGGCCCCTTACTTATTGCTATAGAGCCGAGTTCATCAGAAAGAACAAAACTCATGGCCCTCCAGGATGAGGTAGTAAGACGTGACTGGTTATGACAGGGGCTTCCTGCAGAGTGACTGGATGTGTGTGACAGTGACAGTGTCCAGTGACCTGTGTCTCTCCAGACTTTCAAGGGCAGCCTGTTTTGGAGGTTCTTTAGAGCAGACCTTCTCAGTCAATGAAGTGTTATTTTTGATTCCAAACTTTGGAAAATGCCATTAAATTTGGAGGGTTACTAGAAAATGAAACAAACTCAGGCCAGGATTTCTCCACCTTGGCACTGTTGACATTTTGGGATGGATGATTCCTTGTCTTGGGGCTGTCCTGCGCGCTGTAGGATGGTTAGCAGCACCCCTGGCCTCTACCTGCGAGAGCCCAGTGGCTCCTCCCCCCCAGTGATGACCACCAACCCTGTCCCCAGACATTGCCAAATGTCTCCTGAGGCAAAAACCACCGTTAGTTGAGAACCACTGATCAGGACCTATGAAACACCAGCCCTGACTTGTATTATTAGATTCCACAGACATAAAAGCAGTCTATCAAACTGCTGTAAAGCTCCCTGAGCTCTACGTCAGGTTTCTGTGCCGTCTCATCATGAGTGGTGACAAACCCCCCTGGGCCAGTACCATCCGCGGGCCACGCGTGGAGCAGCACTAGACCCTTCTTTTATAGAAAGGGAAACAGGCTCTGCTTATGGTCCAGAAAAAACGTGCTGTTCAAACACACTTAAAACTTTAGAGGACATTTCTGAGCCTTGGTTTTTTTTCTCCTCACCCCAGTTCATCTGTAGAGGAGGATGTCACCCAGCCAGCTGCCCTTGAAGACCTGAAAACCCCACTCTTAGCTGCCCCTTCCCACCATGGTGATGTCATCAGCCAGGTCTCCAGGGATCTGACAGTACAGAGGTAGGGTGGGGGCTGGTGGGGGGAGCCAAGACTCAATCCCTGAAGCTGAACCCTCCCTTCCCCTGTAGTTGTCACAGCTCCTTTCCCCCACCTTCCCCAACAGATCTTTGCGCCGACTGAGTGATTTTGGTGCCTTGCCCATGTTCACGAACAATTGTCAGAGTTGTCTTGTCTTTCCTGGAAATTGGTGGAAAAAAGGCCATTCTGATAAGAGGAGTAGGGATTGGCTTGGCTTTGATCACCAACCATTTCCACAAAACATGGTCTCTCTTCATTCCACACAGACTCCATACTTGTGAAATTGCCTGAGATTTATTTGAAAGCCCAGTATCAGTCCCCTTTGTGGTCACTCGGAACAGTGGAAAATTTGAGTTGCCTGACATGTGTGCTCCCAGCTGAGGTGGAGCAAGTGAAGCACGCCCTGTCTTCTCGTTGTAGCTCTCTGCACACAAGTCCTTTCCAGGTATATTTAGTGCCCCGTTTTTAATAATTTTGTGCGTTTTGTTGATGATTTCGCTGTTTTAAATGGCCCCCAAATGTAATGCTCAAGTGCCAGCTAGTGTTTCTAAGCGTAAGAAGGCAGCTGTGTGCCTCGTGTGGAAAATGCTGTGTTAGGTAAGCGTCATCCAGGGGTGAGTAGGTGACGTTCGCCTTGACTTTGATGTGAAGATGTTAATGAATCAACAATATGTACAGCAGTTCTCTCTCATCCTGGGTTTCGCTTTCCACGGTTTCAGTTACCTGCAGCCAACTGCTGTCTGAAAATATTCAATGGAAAATTCCGGAAATAAAGAATTCATAAGTTTTAAATTGCCTGGGACGTGAATCATCCGTTTGTCCAACATCCTGCCCATTAGTCACTTAGTAACCGTCTCTGTTATCAGATCAACCATTGTGGTTGTAATGCTTGTGTTCAAGTGACCCTTGTTTTACTTAACAGTGGCCCCAAAGCACAAGAGTAGTGATGCTGACAATTTGGATGCGCCAAAGAGAAGCTGTAAAGTATGTGTATGCACAGGGAAAATCAAAGTACCTGTATAGATAGGGATCGGTACTATCACAATTTCAGGCATCCACAGGGTGCCTGTGGGTAAGGACAGATGACTGCATTAAATAAGGTGTCTTTCAACAGAAACACACATGAAACAAGGTTACGTGTTGATTGGGTGACCGAAATGTGGTGACCCAAGGCTGGCAGGAATCTAACTGTATTTCTCCTAGGAGCTGTGGCTCGGGTACTGGCCAATTCAGTGTCTGTGGTGACTTTATGGGACCACTGTGAAGGACACAAATCAGCTGTCCTTACCCTTGCCAATCTGTTGGAGTTGCTGAGAAGGTCATTGTGGGGGTGCAGGGGTGGCCTTGCGCACCTCAGAGAGGCCCTCCCCCCATCCCACCTGTCTTAGCCCATGTGTGCTCACAGGCTGAGTGGTTTATAAACAGCAGAAAGTTGTTGCTCAGAGTTCTGCCACCTTGACGTCTGGGATCAAGGTGCCAGGGTGGCCTCCCGTGGCAGGAGGGGCTCCCCAGCAATCCCTTGTAAGGGCACTAATCCCATTGGTGAGGGCTCCATCCTCATGACCTAATCACCTCCCAAAGGCCCTACCTCCTAATACCATCAGTCTTGGGGGTTATAATTCCAGCTTGTGAATTTTGAGGACACTGACATTCAGACCCAGCCCCACCTAAGGCTCCACCTCCACTTTCTATTTAGAAGGGACAGGAGAGGCGGAGGGTGAGAGAGAGGCAGGGAGGGGGAAAAACTAGGCAGACAGGCAGCTGTAACAGCCCTCCCTAGAGGTTTGCCTCTTCACAGAAGCAGGGTGGTACTTTAAAAAATTAAATTGAAATTAATATTTAAAAAATACGTTTCTAAAAAATTATTTAAACAACCATCAACAACTGGGGCTGGAGCATTTGTTTTAAGCCATCTGAAAGAAAAACAGCAGGCCTCTCCCTCCCTCCCTCCCTCCCTCCCTCCCCTCTCTCCCTCCCTCCCTCCCTCCCTCCCTCCTTCTCTCCCTCCCTCTCTCCCTCCCTCCCCTCTCCCTCCCTCCATCTCTCTCTCCCTCCCTCCCTCCTTCTCTCCCTCCCTCCCTCCCTCCCTGTCACCTGCCTTGTCTCTGATGTTGTATGTACCCTTCCCTTTTAAGAACTCTTCTTTCGGAATAGGAAAGAAGAGCAAACACCCCCCCATTTCTGAGGCAGGTCTCAAAGACAGGGATTTTGACCACCCCTTTTTTATTAAAGCCCTGGAGGACATCAGAACTTGCTCCCTCCTCAGGGAGAGCCCCTGAACCTACTTTAAGTGGTTAAGCTTTTTTTTTTTTTTTTTTTTTTTTGAGGGCAGTGTCACTGGCCCTCATATGTGGGACCCGAACCGAACCGGGGCCGCCGGCTTCCCAAGCCAGCGCTTAACCACCGCGCCACTCGGCTGGCCCTACGTGGTTGAGCTTTTGGCGTCCCTGGGTGGCACGAAAGCTGATCCCAGACCTTCGAGAACATTCTACAGATGACTAATTGCCTGTGGCCACTTGTACTCCCATCTGTTTAGTATTTTTAATTTTTTTTTTTAAAGCAGCAGAATTATTTTTCAAATGAAACTTTCCAGCTGTACCACCAGTTATTAAACAGTGAAACGGGCAGTCTGTTGGGACCCACAGTCAGGAACCCACACAGAGGGGTACCTGTAGACCTGGAGGCGTCCCGGGGACACAACTGGAAAACTGCTCACCTGAGCCACGTCCGTGGGGGTCAAACCTTAGCAAACATCAGCATAATCGGGTTACAGCTCAGCTGCCCCACCCCCAGTTTCTGATTTGGGAGGTGTGAGGAGGAGCCCTGTTTCGCATCTCTGCCAAGTTCCTGGGTGAGGTTGCTGCTGTTGGTCTGGGCTTCACGCAGGGGAAGCCCTGGGTAAGATGGTCTTGTCCAGATGCTTTGCTTCTTACCTGTCTGGCTGGTAGCAGCCCAGGACCACAGACACCTGTCCCAGCAGCTGGTGGTTGCATTTCTGATGTCTGCCTTCTGACCAAAGAGGCAGGAGAAGGGGTGGCTCCTATTGCTAGAGTTTCCAGGTTCAGAAATGGAGTTCCAGAATTCTTCAGAGTTGAAAGCGTAGGGAATTGATGCTGACTTAACAGCTTCTGTTTTTCCTCTTTTTTTCTTTCTGGTTTTCAACTCACGGGGTTTATTCTGGTTTCTATTTTAGTTTTCTGTTTTTCAGCTATGAGTATGCTTGAGTGGATTCAACTACCTCACGAAGGTTAGCTGAGTGTGCACCTATTAAAAACTGAATGATAAAGTATCATTATGTTTTTAATCTAGAAAAGGGATCACCCATAAGTCTTCTCTGAACAACAGAATTCCTTCGTATCATTTAAAGGGTACATGTTCATGAAACAAATTTGTAACCAGTAGCCAGCATGCTGAGTAAATTCGGGTTGCACCTATGTCTTGTTCAGAGCTTTTGTTTGAGTTTCCAGTGTCCACTTGGGTACCCTTAGGTTGAAGCACAGGAATCGTCACATTGGCAGTTGTCAAAGAGTGCCAATTTAGTGTCGTTCACACTAATACAGGATTTTGTTCTTGTTTTGGTTTTTCATGATCTGTGAACTGCTTTTTCTGTGTAGGTAGATTTTGACTTTCTAAATAAAAAGATCAGTCTTGTCTATCCGAGATCAGTTTCCTTTGGTTGTCTGCAGCCCTGTAGTCTCTGTAACCAGGGCCCATCAGAGAGCATTGGAACTCTTGCTGCCCGGAAGAGGACGCCAGTTGCTGCTGGTGACGCGTGACAGTGGCAGGAATTAATAACCTAGAAGATGCAACCCAGATCAAAGCCTCTTGGACAGTTCGGGGTGGTGTTTATGACTTTTCCTTAAGTGGATATTTTCTTTCCTGATTGTTTTGCTTGAACCAACCTTAAAAGTCATTTCCTCTGAGCCCAGACTTGCTCTGTGAAGGGAAGGAGGGTAAGGCCATATTGGGAAAGAACAGACAAGCCTGTTCAGGGTTAACTGTGCAGAGCCCGCCCACAGTCGGACATCTCAAGATCATCGATGTTTGGGGGCTGTTCAGGCTCCCACGTGGGCTGGGGTTCACATGTTGGTTTATCTCGCTGGTGACTAGAAATAGCTCGATGTGTCTGCCTTGGAGTTTCCAGCCCGTTTGCATGCCTCCCCAGGCACCTCCTGATTTTGGCTTTCCTGCTGCTCAGCCGCCGCATTTTGGGGGTGCAGGCTGTATCTGCCGTCGCTAGACTTGTTTTATCAAAGCCCAGGCCCCTGAGGGGCTGACTGTCCAGCGCTCCAATCGGTCCAGCTTAGCTCTCCAAACCAGTCATTTCACAGCACTTTCCTTTCTGTAGCATGGATCTCACTTTCCATCTAAGCTGGCTCTGGCCTTATTACGTGATCGTGTGCACTTGGGGATTCAAGAAGAAGAAATCAAGAGGCCTGGGAGGGAGGCTATTGTGCTAATACCTTCCAGATGGTGATATGAGAAAGGAGATAGGACGCTGTCGCCCATCTGGCCTGACAGGACGTGATATGTTTGGCCTGTATCTTGGGGGCTCTTATCATCCTTCCATGACAGCTGGGGTCACTTTGGTGTCTGTCCTTGGACAAGGGCTTAACTTGGCAATTCGAGCCGATCTCTGAAATGAAACTTGCCGTCAGTTCAGTGGGGGATCTGCCAAGAAAGACTCAAAAACCCTGAACAGGGAATCAAAAGACAACAGTTGCTGACAGCATCTCCCTGCAGCTGGACTGTGGGGCTGTCGGGCTGAAGGCAAGCTCTAAAGCAACAGTCTCTGTTCCTCAGGTCCTGTGTGGGTGGAGGCTGTACCCACAGAACTCTCAGTGGGGCCGGTTGTTTGCGAGGACCTTGGCAAGGTGCTGGATTAGGGATGACCCATTGGGTGGTTCCCCAGGGATCTGTGTTGAGAAGGATTCTGAGGTCTTGTCCAGCTGGGCCCAGCAAGAAAGACTGCCTTGTCTGTTAAAAGTATGGTGGTTTACGTGCCTTCTTTGTCAATTCTTCTCATAAAACAATAAATAACAGGCTTAAATTAAATCATTCCCTTTGTTTTCCAAAAAATATAGACACTCTATAAGAAGTTGTGTTCATCTTTTTTGTTATTCCAATAAGGCTTAGAAAACATTCATTAACTCCTTAAATGGGAAAAGGGATCTGGACTTTTATAAGTAGGAAATTACTCCCCCTCCCCACACCCCCGCCCCACTTTGCAGGGGAGGAGATCAAGGGAAGAGGATGTAAATATCTTGCAGAAGTAAAAGGAGAACAGATGTGCGGACCCCCATCTCCGTGCTCTGCCCACCTCTGTGCTGGGTTTGGCAGCTGTCAGGAGTTCCCCCGAGGGCTGGGAGTGGTGCTGGGAATTGGAAAGGGCCCAACTCTCTCCCTGAAAAGAACATCTTTAAGGCGAGTCACTGGTGGTCATGAGAGACTTGAGTGGAGACACCAACTCCTGTCTCCACTCAGAGCGAAGCTGAACTGTCCTTACCTGCTTCTCTCTCTCTGCTCTGACGACATTGGCTTCTGGCAGCTCATGGGGCCTTCGAGGGACCCTGTGTAAGCTCCTCGTCAGGGTCTGGAACCTGGGCCCTGAGCCTGGTTCAGCACTCTGCCGTCACGGTCTTGAAATTGTTAATACTTTTGGAACACGGGGCTCTGCGTTTCCACTCTGCACTCATTTGCATTCCATTTTGCCTGCAGATTATATTGCTGGTCCTGCCTCACAGGGTTGGACTCTGGGATTCCAAGATAGGACCATTGTCCTGCTGTCCTATGGGTGGCATGTTTGGGACTGCCATGTGCTGAGCACTTCTTGTGTGCCAGGCTCTGTGCTGGAGGCTGGAGAGACGATGGCTACAGAGACTCAGATAGGAGAAAAGGACTCATAGGCAGAAAATGGGATTCTCAGAGGTGGGGCCCAGTCCAGCCCATGCAGGGTGGGCATGGTTACCCCCAGGGGTTGGGGGGCTTCCTTGTGTGCGTGGCACCTCAGGATGATTATGAAATGGGTTGGGCCGGAGTCAAAGAGGTAGGCGAGCTTTCAGGGCAGGGTCTGCCTGAGCAAAGACACAGAGGCAAGAAACTGCCAGGAGATTGGGGGACAGGCTTTGTGGGGTTAGAACAGGGAGAGGAGAGGGGGGACGGAGAGGGGTTGTGAGAGCCATGAGGCTGGGGAGTGTCACCTGCATTCCAAAGGTCAGGGGAGGGTTTGGCAAGGAAGGGACCTGATTAGAACTCAAGCTGGGTTGTTCTGGTGTCTGGGGGGATGGATGTGTGGGGACAAAAGGGGAAGCAGCCTGCCCGCATAGGATGTGCAGGAGTGCTGCTCAGAGAGGCTGTAGGCCTGGACCAGCAGAGGTGGCCATACAGAGAGGATCCCAGAAGGAGAAGGGAGGTGACTCAGCAGGAAGACACAATGACGGGGCCCGGGGCTGAGAGAGAACCGGAAGAGTCAAGGACTGTCCTGACGTCTGGTGCCAAGGCCTGGCTGGCTGGTGGTGCCACTAACTGAGCTGAGGAAGTTCTGGGGAGGAAGAGGATTAGGAGGGGAGTAAAGGAGTTCCGTTGGGGCCAGGAGGTGTCCGTGTATCCGAGCTTCAGTCGTGAGTCACCGAGCATTGCCCTGTGGGGACCTGACCTAACCGGCCACTGGGGAGGGGCCAACAGCAGCCTGGAGGCTGGGAGGGCGGGAGGCGCCATTCTTAAAAGGGCTGTTGAGTCATTTGTTTGGTGCCTTTGGCTGATGGGAGCAGGCCAGTGCAGGAAGGGTGTGGCCCTGTGGTCCAGGCCAACAAGGGAAGGCTGGAGGGAGCAGGCGCCCCGGGCTTCAGGGCCTTCTCAGGGCTGGGGATGCTCAGCATGCGGGGCTTGCTCATCAGTGGAGTGTGATGGTCCCGGTGCTTCACCCCTCAGAGCTGGCTTGGTTCTGAGGCCACAGTCTCTGTCAAGATTTTCAGACAGAAATCTGTCCTTGCACTTTGAGAGTCCCTTAAAGTAACAGAACCACAGACTAGATCAACTTCCCCCACTTTGCATTAAATTCAATAAAATCTTCATGGGCTGTGCAGAGGAAGGAGCAAGGCCAGTGGAATTTCTTTAGGAAGCTCAATTTTAAACTAGTAGTTTAGGTTCGTAAGTGGCCTGTTCACTACTTGCGAGTATGAATGAATGTAGGCTTCCGAAGTGTGTGAATGGTTCTCCAAAGGTGCTTAAAAGCCCCCAGTAGTTTGCATTATTCATTTGAGTCACTTCTTTACAAAATGTATTATTTGGAGCTGCTAAGTTGTTATGTAATAGATAAGAGTTTGAAGAACCGAGGCGGCATTCCATCTGTGAACCCACTTTGCACTTTGCTGGGTTGTGTCCAAGCACTCGTCATAATTTTTGTTCACTGTGAATTGGCCCTGCTTGGGGCTTACTCAGGGTCATTACTCCCTGATTTGTTTTTATCCCTGTTTCCATGGGGCCCAGGGGAGAAGGCCACGTGGGCTCCAGCCCTGCCTCCACGCCTGTCAGCAGGTGTGGTCATAGCCAGTGGGGTCACCCTGGCTTTTCCTCTCCCTGTTTATGGAGTGCCCACTGTGGGTGCCTGGCCAGATGTTGGGGTGCTGGGTGCATATGACAGATGTGGCCCTGTGCTCCTGGAATCACAGTGCGCTCTTCCCAGTGGTCTTCAAATCCTCAGTGATCCCCGTTCCTAAGGAGTGTGGGGGCTTCCAGCTGTGTGTCAGGGAGGCCGTTAGAAAGTGGCCATGAAGGTGTTAACGGATTTGGTGTCTGGGTTCATGGCTCTACCACCTACCAGCTATGTGACCTTGGCTAAGTGACCCTACCAATCTGAGCCTCAGTTTCCTTGTCTGTAAAGTGGGTATGATGACATTTGCCTCAAAGGGTTGTTGTAAGGGTTACCTGAGGTCATATATGTAAAGCACCTAGCATAGGACCAGGCACCCAGCGCTGGGCATACAGGACCCAGCACCCAGTCAGGATGGGCTACTGCTGTTTCTGTAGCTGTTGATTAGTGATGCCCAAGCTGAGCCATGGAGGCTGAGGAATTGCTGGCCTGGTGAGGGGAGGGGGTCGCAGGCCTGGGAGGCAGCATTGTGGGTGCCGAGGGAGGCCCGGCTGTTTGGTTGGAGCAGAGCAGGGGGTAGCGGGGGTGTCAGAAGTGGGGGTCAAGGCAGAGGCTGGGCCCTGGAAGACCTGCTAAGCTGTGACAGGGATTTGGGGCAAGACTGAGAATTCTTTCCGTGTGTTGGATGTGGGGGTGCCCTTGGCTGCTGCCCTCCAGGCCAGGAAGCCAACCTTGTCGGTGGAGTTGGAGGAGATGGAAATTGGCACAATGGTGTTGATGCTGTCCCAGGCTCCCCGACAAGGGCCGTGAAGCTTCCAGCCCCTGGCTGGGGCCACAGGCCTGGGTTCGGGCTCTCAGCGCTGAGTCATGTAATTCCGGTCACCTTCAGCCCTGCCAGCTCCTCTGTGGACAGCAGTGCGGACAGCTGGAGAGAGGCTGGGAGGGACAGCCTACTCTGACAACTATACCCAGGCTTGGGGCAGTATTGTTAGCCGTGCTTTTTGCCAAAGAGAAATATCGCAACCTGTTGTGAGCTTCGAGCCTCGTCCCTTGTTGGTTTCTGAGTGTGTGTTTGCAGGTGACTGTCCTTCCTATCCTCTGTCCTCCAAGGGGCCTCTCTCCCCTCCGGGTGTTTCCCTGGATGTCCAGCAGGGGGCACTCACCCATTGAACGCAGGACATTGCTCTGCTATAGAAATCCTCCACCAGCGAAAAGGTTCCCTGATTACCCATCAGCCTTTTCGCCTTGACTTTTCTCACCCTTGGATTTTTGGGGCAAAACCTCAGGGAGTTTATAAAGTTGTGTTAAAGAATCATTAGACACGATCATGCAGAATCCTCCACCCCCAAACAAAATGCCCTGAACACCCCAGCTGCCCCTATCAGAGCAATCCCAGGTTCTGCTAGAGCCTAATGAGGGAGGAATGCACGTCCTTGCCTGGGGGGATGGGGGGGTGTCTGCTGCATTGCAGGGTGCATCTCCACTGCGTTTAAGTGGAGGTCCTAGGGAACCGGGAGGGGAGCCCAGGGAAGAAGGGTGTTGGGTCTTTAAATAGCCCAGGGTGGGGCCTGATGAATGTGCCATTAATGAGCTGAGTTCCACTGGGAATAATTCTCCCTTTGTGTCTCCAGCACCTCCCCAGCTGCTGCCCTTGCGGATCTCTCTGCCCCGGCCTCCGAACACTCATCTTTGCCTTCTGCCCCAGCTGGCGACAGACTAGAAGCTTCCACTCCCTCCTGCCAGGGTCTGGCCAAGGGCTTGAGCAGGTATTGTGCACGGTGCTCTCTCTCCACAGCTGCTGCCCCTGGAGAGGAGGGGCTGGTGGTCTCTGCCCCCTAGGCCTTGGGGAGAGTTGAATTTGGGGCAGTATCAACAAGGCATTGAAATTTGGAACCGTGAGGCTGTGGCTGCGAGTACTTAGGCTGTAGCTGATCTGAGGTTTTCCTTTACCAGCAAGCTCTCCATGTAACTGTGGGACGCCCTGTGTGAGCAAGTGTGTTATCAGGATTCTTCCGAGAAACAGATCCAGTAGGATGTGTGTATATATATATATATCTATCCATCCATCCATCCATCCATCCATCCATCCATCCATCCATCTATCCATCCATCCATCAATAGTGAGAGAGAGAATTTTAAGGAATTGACTCACGTATTGGGGAGATTGGCAGGTCCAGAGTTTGTGGGGCAGGCGGACAGGCTGCCAGGGAAGAGCCGATGCTGCAGCTCCAGGAGGAGGCCACCCTCTGCTGGCCAGATTCCCCCTCCGCGGGGAGCTCAGTCTCTTCCTCTTAAGGCCTCCACTGATCGGATGAGGCCCACCCACATTATGGCTTTACTCGAGTCTACTGACCGAAACGTTAATCTCATCTAAATACCCTCCCAGCAACACCCCACACTGGTGTTTGGTACAATGGCCTAGGCAAGCTGACACATGCAATTAACCATCACAGCAAGTATATGGAACTCCTCTGTTTCTATGCAAACAGTTGTTCTGCTTAGCTGTTAAAAGAGCCCTCTTGGACAGTGTTTTGTTGTGGACTGCTCAACACACCTGGGTGTGTCAAAAAAGGGAAAGTGTGTGGCCTCAGAGAGCTCCTGCCGGCGGGGGGAGGCACAGAGCCACTGAGACTAAGCCAAGGGGAGGGTGAGACTCGGGGGTCGGGGGGGACAAAGCGATAGATGAACAACTGCTGAACCAGAGTGTCCAGAAGTAATAGAGGTACCAGGGGAGAGGGTGGCCACTGTCACAGATGCGGTTCTAGAATGCGCAGTAATGAGAAGCTGGGTGTGGAACTGGACGTGAGAGCCCTCTTATTTGGACAGTGCCCTGTGGGGCATAGGCTGCCCCCACTCCGCTACATCCTGAGATTGACCTGCAGGTGCTGGTGCTGGGTCTCACGGGTGGGGTAATTGACCTGCAGCCCCTCGTTCCTGAGGGGCACACCTGGGACTTCCATTCCACCCCTTTTGGATCCAAGGTAGTGCCTTGTCTACCTCAGCCCCTGGCCTGGGGCTGAGGCTGGGACTGTGTGGGCACCTGCTTTCTGGTGGTGACGTAGCATGAGCAGTTCGGCATTTATGGGTGTTTGGGGAGACACACTTGGTTTGCCTTGGACATAGCAGTGCTTAATAAATATCCATCAAAGAAATAAATACAATTACTCTTAAATATTCTCCCCTTTAGTTTCTTATAAGTTAAACATATATCTACCGTAGGACTGAGAAAGCCCACTTTTAGGTACATACCCATGAAAAATAAAAATATGTATCCACCAAAAGACCTGTACGTTTATAGCAGCTTTATTCATAATTGCCCCAAAATTGATACCTCCCAAATATCCATCAACTGGTGAATGAGTAAACTGTGGTGTATCCATCCTATAGAACACTGCTCAGTAATAAAAAGAAACAAACCACTGATTCACGCTACAAAATAGACAAATCTTAAATGCATTGTGCCGAGTGAAAAAGTCCAGACTCAACAAGTTACATTCTGTAGGATCCCATTTATATAATATTTTGGAAAAGGCAGAAAACTACTAGGAATGGAAAACATACCAGTGGTCCCTTGGGGCTGGTTGCTGGGAGTGGGGTTGACTACGAAATGCCATGAATGATGTTTTTTGCTTTTTTTTTTAAAATTGGGGAATTGGGGGAGGGGAACAGACAAGTTGCTGTCCTTTTGTTCTTAAGTCTAGTTATGGAGGACGTTGCTTCACTGGCCCATGTTGGTATCATCATTGCGCTCTTCCCGGATGAGGCAGATGGGTCGCCGGCCTCCGGACAGCTGTTCACAGAGCTATTGGCAGCTCACTCCAGCTGCCAGCCACTCATGCTGGCTGCCGGCTACTCACTGTAGCCCATGGTAGCCCACTGCAGCAGGGGCTGCAGCCTACACTGTTACCGGAACTCACTCAGCCCAGCTCCAGGTGGAGCTGTTGTTCACCCTCTTAGCCGTAGAGGGCAGCGTCACTGGCCCTCATATGTGGGATCCGAACTGGGGCCGCTGGCATCCCAAGCCAGCTCTTAAACAATGTGCCACTTGGCCGGCCCTTGAAGGATCTTTATGGGTTGATATGTCTTGGTGGTGGTGGTGGTGGTGGTGACATGACTATGTGTCAAAATTTATGGAACTGTATACCTAGAAGGGGTGAATTTCACTGTATATAAGTCATATCTCAATTAAAAGAAAAAGAACCAAGTTTATCCAAGGGCTAGAGCAGAATCTTTTTTTTTATTTTTAATTTTTTTATTGGGAACAGCCATGGTCATTGATTACACATTTCTTTCATGCTACAATGGCATAGTTGACTCTTTTAGGGAGGGCACAGCTCACAGTGGCCCATACTGGGATTGAACCAGCAACTTGGGTGTTATCGGCACCATGCTCTAACCAACTGAGCTAACCGGTCACCCCTAGAGTAGATTTTTTTGATGAAATCTTTCTCTCTCCCTCTCTTCTTCACCCCTCGTGCCCCCCCCACACACACACACACAAATTCTGCCCGCTAGACCTTTCCCTGCAGCACACAACCTGGGGGGTCACAGAACGCCCCTGGTGACCCTGGCACCAGCAGATGTGAGTGATACCTTATCTGCTCAGGGTCCTCCTTTCTGAGGTCACCTGGGCCCCAAGTGCTAAACCTCTCACACAGGTGCATCGGGGCCATCTCACACTAGGTGTTTGCTCCCTGGAGCCAGCTCGGTTGGGGTTGCTTCTGAATTACATTTATTTGCGCATCTAAATGCTCAGCAGCATGAACACGCGGTTACTGAGGACCAGACACTGTGCAATGGACAGGCACTGTCCCGCCCTTGTGGATCTTACAGCCCACTGGAGAAGACAGGCACAGAGTGACAATCACCAGTGGGACAGAAGAGGGGTGCAGAGTATGGGTGGATGGAACCTGCAACCTCGCCATCTGGGTGGCAGAGGAGAGCGTCTCAGGGAAAGTGACTTCTGTGCTGAGTGGGCTGGTCTGTACATGGGCTGGGCAAAGAACAGATATTCTCAGGGGAACGACCAGCATATGCAGAAACCCCAAGAAAAAAGAAGGGAGCAAAACAGAAGGCAGAGGATACGATGGAACCTAGAGAGGAGGGAAGGCGGATGGCATCGCTGGCAGGGACCAGGACGGGGCATACAGGTCACGTGAAGGATTGGGCGCTTTGTTTTTCTCCCTTGGTAGAATTAAGGAAAAAAAGTTTTTTTTTATTAATAGCTTTCTCATAAGAACAGTTTTCAATTTACAAAAAAATCGAGACGATAGTATAGAGAGTTCCTATTTTCCCAAGGATACGATTTCCCTATTATTCACATCTTAAAGAGAGTATGATGCATTTGGTACAATTAATGAATCCATATTAAGACATTATTATAGACTGAAGTGCATAGTTTATTTGGATTTCATTATTTCCCCCCAGTGTCCCTTTTCTGTCCCAGGACCCTATCCAGGACCCATATTCCATTTAGTCATCATGTCTCCTTAGGCTCCTCTTGGCTGTGACAGTCTCTGAAACTGTCCTTATTTTTGAGGACTGGCCAGGTATCTGTAGAGTGTCTCTCCACTGGGATTTGTCTCATGTTTTTCTCCTGATTAGACTGGAGTTATGGGTTTGGGGAGGAAGATCACGGAGGTAAAATGCCGTTTTCATCACATCAGATCAAGGGTATGTGCTGTCAACCTGATTTGTGACTGTTCATGTTAACCTGCACTGCTTGGCTGAGGCTGTGTTTGTCAGGTTTCCCCCTCTTTTTTCACACTGTCCCCTGCGGAAGGGAGTCACTATGCCCAGCCCACACCTAAGCAGCGGGGAGTTGTATTCCCCTCTTTTGGGGGGTGGGAGCGAAGCTGTGGTCCCATCAGCTTACTGACACCCTGCCCCCTGCACCTCTGGGATGTTGCAAACTCCAGTCTCTCCGTGGCTGCTTTTAGCCATGGGCTGTGGCCTGGATCCAGGGATCCAAATAAATCTTGTCTTTTCCCCTCTGGTGGTTCCCTGGAGGTTTTCAAAGCAAGTTTTGAAAATGCACTGATGACAATTTCGTTTGGCTGCAATGGAAGCTGTGATCACCAAGCCTGGGCAGAGTCTGAGTCCCATCCATTCCCGTTTCCAGCCTGGCTTCTCTTGGAGCTGGCACACCTTCTGCGTGTTTTTACCGTGCACAGGAGCGACCGTAGCCCCCCTCATATGTGGCTTTGTCCTCCCTCTGGCCTCGGAGGGCAGCTGCAGTGCAGGGAGGCCTGATGTCTTGACAGACAAAGCAGGGAGCAACATCTCATTACGGAATCGACAGATATTCTGTTCTTGTAAACGTGCTGGCTGGCTTCCTGCTGCCTCCTCCTGATTCTGATGGCCGCTGTCGAAATGATGACACAGTCCCGCGGTTCCAGTGCAAATGGCTTTTCTCTAGGACTTTTCACACACCCCCTCCCCTCCCCTGTGCCCATTGGTAATCATTACGCCACAGCCTTCGGGAGAACAGATGTGACTTGGAGAGAGGCCACGGGGAGCAGAAAGCTTCCTTTCTCTGTCCCCCAACCCTGCTCAAGGCAAAGAGCTTCTCTCCTGGGAGGGACACTGTCCACTGTGGTGGCCAGGCTTCCGACGGGCCTTCCCTTCCTTGAGCACGGCCCCTCTTCGGCCTCCAAGTTCCTCCCTGACCTACCAGAGAGTTTGGAGAGCATCATGCAGTGATTAATTGAGCTCTAAGTGGCTGAAACCAGACAGGGAATCTGATGATAAAGAATTTCCAGGAATGCAAGTTGAAAGCCCTCACTCAGGCCAAGGCAGCCACAGTTGACCACGGGGTTTTGGATCCCGCGGGAGGCGGAGGAGGGGTTGTGGCAAAGAGGCTAGTGCATTGTCCGTGGGTCAGGAGGGGCGTGAACCTGTTCAGAGCTGACCCCCTACTCTGCCGAAGGCGGACAGTTGTCCTGTAGGAATTGACTGGTTTGAAACTTGGCCAAGGGCTGCCTGGATAGACCCGGAAGAAATGAGCCGGAGAAGCAGCTGAGCTCCTGCTGGGAGGACGCTGGTTCCCTGGCCCTGGTCCGGGCGGCCCAGGGGACACGCCCCTGAGCAACTCCATCCTGAGCTGCAGCATGGGGGTGGGGTGGAGGGCGGTGGCTTTGGCTCAGCGGGGTTTCTCGTGAGGGTCCCCCAGCCCGTGCCTGCTGTGGGTAGTCCCAAATTGCTCCCATCTCTCTATCAACACTTCCCTCTGACTTGAGAGCTTTTTCCAGGCAGGGGAGGGAGTGCAGAGACCTCGGCCCTACCTGTGGCGGGGCCCTTTCACCTGCCAGTCACAGCTCACGGTTAATTTCCTAGGTGGGGTTGGGACCCTCCTTTCTGTTTTAAAGATGTTGGAGTTGCTGATGCTGACACCATCTGGTCATGAGACGCTGCTCTGAGCAGACGGGTCTCACCCGGCCTTGAGGACAAGGCTATCTATGTCAGCCGCGTTACATTTCTGTCACTCTCCTGCCTGTAAGACCCACTTGCCATAGGGCACACTGGGCCTGGATAGGGTGCTCAGTGTGACCATCCTGGACGGACAAGCAGAGGCCAGCCGACCTAGGTCTCCTGCTCTTGTCAGTTTCATGAATGGGCCAGTGTTGGGCAGCTGCCAAGTGTCCTGTGTTTGCTGGGCGAGCGTGTCCGGAGCTCCACCTCGTCGTCCGCTTTAGCCTGAGGAGCGGAGGGAGGCTGTTACCTCACTCTCCACAGGAGCCCCGTAGAAGGCAGCCTCCGCAGTCTGGGCAGAGTGGCTGTGGAGGGGCCGGACGCAGGATGCAGCCCTGCCTTTCTTCCCCTCCCCCGGGGGGGACAGGAGGAGAGGCATAAAGCAGGCTGCTCTGGCCCCGCTCACTGGGGGGCATGGTGGAGAAGCCCCAGGGCTTCTGCTGGGGACCCCACCTGGGCGGGAGTCCCAGGACCCCTAGGAAGGGCACCAACCTGAAATGGGGTTCAGGGAGGAGCAGATGGTGCAGCGGAGCTTCGAGGAGCCAGTGAGAGCGTGGATGGGTGCCCGGCTCAGCGCCCTGTGGGCAGAATGCTCCAGGGCACATGAGACCTGGGAGCCTGCCCTCCTTTCGCAGTGGCCACTTGGTCATTTTAGGCTTTGCACTTCGGGAGGCTGCTTTTCTTCCAAATCAAGTGTGTGCCTTCGAGCCCTCAGGCCCAGCTGGTGTAGAAAGTGGGGTTGCCAGGAGCACGCCTGGTCACAGGTTGCCCCAGAGAAGCTGGGGAAATAAGACCCCCAAATGGAGGGAGGAGTGGGGACAGAGACAGGACCCCCGGGGGTGGGGAGAGGGGGTTGAAATAGGCCTGGCTCAGGGCCCCTCCTTGCCTAGGGTTGCTGCTCTGTTGTGAGTCAGTTTCTGGAACACGGGAGCTCATGAGGTGAGGTGACAGGCCTGATGCTGTCAGCAGCAGGGAGTGGCGAGCGCCCTGAGTGGATTGTGCAGTGCAGCCTGCTTTGTTTCCATCAGTCCGTCTGTCCTCCATCCGCTCAGCAGGCATGTCCTGGGTTCATTCTGTGACACATCCCTTGTGTGATGCAGGGAAAGGAGCGTCAAGTCGGAGACACATGCCTCCGGCCCACTTATGAGCTGTGTGACTTTGGATAAGTTACTTGACTAACCTGAGCCTTCGTTTACCTGGTGGGTAATGGGAGGTGACCGTGCGGCGTGGATGAGGTGTATGAAGAATGTAGCTGAGCGCTTGGTAAGTGGGAGGTATTTGATCTGCGTGGGCTTCCCCTGATGGCCAGCAGTGCCGGGGTGCTGGGGGACAGGAAACAGAGCCCGCTGTTCTGTAAACAGGCACAGTACCACACACGCTGGACTCTCCAGCAGAGCTGAGAACAGAAGACCCAGGAGGAGAGAGTGCACTCTAACTCTGCCTAGACAAGTTGGGTGGGTGGGGGGCTGGGGGCTCCCCAGGGGAGTCAGAGTTTCCACTGGGCGTGAGCAGGTGGCTGCTGAGGGGAGAAGGAGGAGGGGCCCAGAAGATTCAGACAGTGGGGAGCGGCCTGGAGGGACTGCAGGAAGCTCCCGGGGTCACCGGCAGAGCAGTGGTTGGCGGCAAGAATGGCAGGCGGTTGTCAGGTCTAGACAGGCCTGCAGGTCTAGACCGGGAAGCTTGCGGGGACCCACAAAGTGAAAATAGCTCATCTCTCCTGTTTAAGCATAGGAGAGTCAGGACCAAGTTCAGTTTGAGGGAATATCTCTGGTGGCCAAGGGGAGGGTAGATGGAGAGGGGAGGCCAAGGGCCACTGGAGGGTGTCACCATGATCCAGGTGGGAGGCGATGGTGACCTGAATTAGGGCAGTGGCTGTGGGGATGGAGACGAGCTGAGTTTGTCTTTCTGGCTTGCATTCATTCACTCATTCATTCATTCATGAACATTCATTGAGCTTCTGCTCTGGACAGGCTTGAAACGGGTGCTGAGGGGCATTGTGGCAACCCCCGCAGACATGGGCCACAGTCTTCTGAGGGGACTCTGCAGGGATGGCTGTTTCCAAACTGGGCTGTGATTCTGGGCAGGGGCCCCAAGGACAGGTCACCTCGGACCTTGGGCCCAGCACCAGTGTTTTGTCCCCATGCTGCCCAATCTTGGACTCAGGGTGGAAGGAAGGTGTACCATGCCCCACGGGGCCCCACCCAGCATGGAGCCCCTGGAATTTTCTCTGGGCTGAGAGGCAAAGAACGGCCAGCTCTTTGGGAATGACCTGCCCACCTGTGCCCCACCTCAGCGCTCCTGCTCCTGCCTCTGTCTAAAAACCCACCTTATGGAGCGTCTTTACCTGCGGCTTTGCAGGGCCGCGGGGAGCTGCAGCCTGTCTCAGGTTTTTCGTAACAGCGTTCTCCTCTCCTTCCCTCCCCAACTTATATTGCCTCCATTTTATAGATGTGAAAACCGAGGCTCACGGAGGTCTAGACCTTGCCCCGGTCACAAGCTTCTAGAGCAGGGGACGGCAAACTGCTAAGATGGAAGAGCCAATCCTGCCCCTCACGACAATTTAAAAATTATTTGAGAGCCATAGAACAAATGAAATCACCATTATGTAAATAATATCCTTTAAAAATTTTATAAGTGAAACTATGATAGTTTTATTTTCATTTTCAATTTTACTTCAGAGCCACATGTCCATAGCCAAAGAGCCGCATGTGGTTCACAAGCCGCAGTTTGTCGACCCCTGGTCAGAGCAAAGCTGTGGTGGGAGCCTCCTGGGTCAGATCATCTCGGGGTGCTTGCCAGCTTCTCACATCTCCTCCTGAATGAGGAGCTCGGGGCCTGGTGCCCCGGAGATCCCATAAGACAGTGAAGCAAGGACCCCAAGTCCTCCCCAGGACAAAGTGATTCCTTGCTTTTTCACAACACAGCCACAGCATCAGCTGCAACTAATGTATGTTGAGCGCTTGCTGTCTGGCTGGCGCTGCTGTACTAAGAACTGCTCATGTGTTATTCCACTTAAACCTTGCAATATGCATGTTGACAGGAGATCCTGGGAATATTTACACCGCACAGGTGAGAAAACTAAGAAACAGAGGGGTCAGGTAACACCTTAGGGTCAGTGTAAGGACTCAAGTGAAAACTTCCCCAATGTCATCTTTTTCACTTAGGTGTCTGAGGAAGAGAGTTTGATTCAAACCTTGTTTCTGGGCACCCAGCCTGCCCCTCTGCCCCGCGTGGCTCACACAAACCAAGACCTGCGATTGGGGTGGGATTGCGGACGGGAGGCTGCAGAGTGTGGCTCTGGGCTCTGTGATGCTGTGGGAGGGCTGGTCCTGGGGGCGACTTCACTGGTTCTCCGTAAGCTCAGGCCTCATGTGGGAAGAATTTTGGTTTCTGTCTCTCTCCTCTGTGTCTGTAAGTACAGGTCTGTCCACCCATCTGTCCATCCATATGTTCCCATAGCTACTGCGGTCCTCCCCTCGGCTAAGTGTCGGTCATGCTGTGGGGCATATGGGAGGCGTGGCCGCAGCCCTGCAGGGCTGACCTGGCCCAAACCTCTGCTTTCTAAGGAGAAACTGGACATTGCGGGTCGTGGGGAAGGCGGCTGGGGAGCCCTACCCTAGTTAGAAGGGGTCAGAGCTGGTGCCTCTGGAGAGAGATGTTGATTTCCTGGAAAAAAACGGAGCTGCACTATGCTGGGGTCAGAGGCATGTTCCCGGGCTGGGCAGCCACTGCTTGCAGAAATGCTCGTGTAAACTTGGAGCCCTCCATCTCTTTGTGGATTAATAGCTTAAATTAGAGATGGGCGGTGGGGGGGGGGAGTACTTATGCAATGCACTTATTCCATGCCAAACTTTTTTAAGTCACCAGCCTCTGAAAGCTGTTAGGAAACCTGGTGGCGTCTCTTGCATAGCTCCTTAAAGTCACCGGAATGAGGCAGGTCTGTTATCACAGAAAGATTGTCTTCACGTGGACAAATCAGTTCCTATAAATCTGAGTATTTCGGAAAAAGAATCCCTTTTCCTCAGATACAGTTATAAGCGAACTGCATCCAGCGATGAGTAGGCTGCGTGCAGAGGGAGTTACTCAGACAGGGCCCCTGGGATGGTTATGAAAAGAGGGGAAATATTTTTAGGGCTCGGGAGTGCACAAGTGCACACACACACATGCCTACACACGCACGCACGCACACAGTCCCATTCACTCACCCTGCCCTCAGACATTATGCTAATTCTGTTATCAGTAGATACTCATGGATGCTATTTCTGGCCCAACCGTTGTTCTGGATTCTTGCTTTGTCTGGGAGCCTTGAGTCAGCAGTTCTGGTCCTCCGCGCCTGGTTTTCATGGCTCCGCTCACAAGTAGGACAGCCCCGCGTCAGGCTCTGTGTCACTGCTGGCGAGGCACGGAAAGCAATTCACTCCAGACAGGCTGACAGCAGACTTGCCTACTGGGGCAGGATGGGGCGCACTCTCTGCACAGTGAAGGGGGAGGGGCCACAAGGCCTGAGAGTGCTTGTCTGCATTTTCATTTGGGAAGCATTTCCACCCTGACCGGCCTCCTTGGAGCCACCGAAAGCTGTCCTACTACAGAGGGGCGGAACCTACGGTTCTCAACCTGTTTCTCCAGTCGTGCTTCTGAAACCAGCTTTGCGGACAATTTGGCAGCTAGCAGGTCCCATCTCTGTTTACACCTGAGTGTTTTCCTTAAAAGGCCTCTTATTCCTTCTACAAAGTAACCTCTAAAACCAGTAAGCTTAAACTCTAGAGGAACTCAGTGGATTAACGTTCAAACCAAATACATTTAAGCTCTTTTAACAAAGACTGGAAAATTTTTATAGTGCATACGGCATTTTCTGTGCTTCTTGGAAATGAATCCCCCGAGAAAGATGAATAACTGGTTATGTTTTTTAGTCCAAACAGAAGTAATTACCTGGCCCAGGTGGGCTCTCTGTCGGTTCTCTCTTCCCAGGTTTGAATGAACCTTGACTTCGTTTCTAAGTACGAGCTTGAACTTTGGAGCTTGGAGTTTGATGTAGCCAAATGTCTACCTTGGACCACCCGGTTTGTTTTTGTCTATGATCTTAAACCTAGTTTATAAAAGTAGTGACAGGAAGGGGTCTGGATGATCTGAAGAAAATTGTTACCTGAGAAACCTCACTTAAAATGAATCCACTTACTGAATCCAAACGTTATGGTCATTGTAGGGAAAATGTTTAACTGGAACTCTACCTTGAAAAAAGAAATGAAACTTAGGAAGAGGGTTTGTTTTATAGGTAACAAAATGTAGACTTTAATGATAACCATATGTTAATGCTTAGAATGAGCAAAGAACCCTGGCCGTATTTTTCTGCCAAATTTTCAGGGTTCTGTATTTTTCACTCTATATTTGACTACTGCAGTCCAAGCCGGTTCACTTTTCCATAAACACACAGGGATTGAAACCGTTTTCTGAAGGGCTCCCCTCATTCTTGGATCCTCACGTCCTCTCTTTGAAGCCATCTTCTTCTTCATCCTTGTAAATGTTTCTTCTTCAGTCGTTCACAGGTCGCCATTTCTCTGTGGCTTCCAGTGGCTTTTGAGTAACTCTGCAGGATCAATTTCATTGACTTGGAGGTGTACGGCATTGTCTGTGGGTTTGTAGTTTCACTTGGCAGTTGTGGGCCTTGTATATTGGCCTCAACAGTCGTATTTTGGCCTCAACAGTCAACAGGAGACAACTGGCAAGGACGTGTGAAGCCAGGAGGTGTGTGCTTGAGGGAAGACTGAGTTTGTGAGTGGTTGCTTTGCTGAGGAACGTCTTCCTGTTAACCTTGTTCCTGTGGGAGCATGGATGGTGAAGACCCTCTCTGAGGGATGGGGCAACTAGAAATATACCCCCTGGGAACCTCATTGTTTTCTGATTATATTGATTGTTGAGCTTGCCAGTAGCTGCTGATGGCCATCAGGTGTAATTGAATCTTGTGTTAGCAGAAGGATATTGGTGAAGGCATTGAAGGCATCGTCTGCCATATGCACAGTCCCTGGTGGAGAACCCGTAGAAGAGAACGTGTGGATAAAGTTGGTTGCCAAAAATCCTGCTCACCCGTGGAATGGTCTTTTTTACATCTGGGTTTTATGAGTTGCCTAACTGGTCACGATTATTTCCTTTTTTGCTCTGGCTTTTGGGAACTGTAGAGTCAGACTTGCAGCCTACTCCACCAAGGGTTTAGGTAAGTACTTCCGGGCTGACCTCATCCCCTCTGACTTTTACCCACATTTTCTACCCGAGTTTCTTCTTTGCTTTCTTGAATTGGAAGCTTAAATCCTTTTTGAAAATAGGTAGGGTATATGTTTTAAAAAGTTTTCTTAAGAGTATTTCCCACTAGTTCCATCTCAAAAGGGGTGAATTGATTTGGAAAAGAAAGAGGATTCCCCAGTGACAGGAACTTTGAAAGGTCTCATGTGCAAATATGGTGAAGGCAGATGTATAGCACATCAGCCCTTTTCCGGGAGACAGCAAGAGAATCTTCTGGAAAAGATGGGGTTTTACCTGAGCTTGCACTTTAGCCCAAGAAAACCACTCAGACTCCCCAGAGTGAGCACGTGAGATTTAGTGTGGGAACACAGGCGATTAACAGAATACCTGTGGCCTTGGAAAGGAAGGAGCCCAACAGCCTTCTACCTTTTCTCTCTTCATCATAAGATTGAAAAATCGCCAGAACCTTGTTTCATGTCCTCAGGGTTCATGCCCGTGAGTTTCTGGCTGTGTGTAGGGCACACGTCATGGCTGGAGAGTGGAGACACCCACACAGACACACAAAGCGAGAGCCTAATGGGGTGAGAAAGCGCCAAGGCCTGAGGCTGCTGGCCATGGGGAGAATAAGAAGGGGCCTGTGGCTGGGGGAGACTGACCCCTCCCAGGAGCTGGGATTGGACACAGTGGAGGCACTGAGAGAGGTGGAGATCTTGGGAAGAGGTGCCTCCTGGCGGTGAGGCCCCCTGGCCCTGCTCCAACATAGGGTGAAGCAACAGGATCAAGGCGGGGTATAGAACTGGGACTTTTTCCTGAAGGCAGTGACAACTTTAGGAGTGAGGTTGAGTGCCATGAAAGCCATGTCCTCAGAAGCACAGGGGAGAGGGTCCCTGATCTGTAAAACCTGGTCAGAGCACGTGCCAGCCACGTGCTGTTCTTGACCTGTAGCCCAGTCCTATTCGCGGGTCGGCTTTGCTGGTCTTAAGCTCATATTTAACATGTGGCTGCTGAACTCAGGCCACACGCGAGGCCTGAAATCCAACAGCTCCCAGCTCCTAGAATCTCAGGGAGGGCAGTGGGCCAGGCTCTCACAGCGCTTGGAGATTCAGAAGTGCTCAGTACGGAGCTGTGTGATGTGGGGCTGGATCTTTGTCGCCTCCAATGGAGGAACAAGTGGCAGCGCCATCCAAGGCTGGAGGCTGCCTAAAGGTTGGTCCTTAAAGAGAAGGCCCACATGGCTTTGTCCACACTCCACACCATGGTTACAGGAGGGCAGCAAAGGCCTTCGAGTTAAAGAAGCAGAACCCTGTCCAGGTCCGCCCTCCGTCTGTGTTTACGTTCTTAGCCCTCTCCAGATGGGTTTTTCTGTGATCTGACCTACTTTCCTTTAGCTTGTGTGCTCGGGCTAATTAGCAGTGCAGGGGTCCATGGGTCGTGTTTGGAGAGCATCGCTGCTATGGCAACTGGAGACTCCCGAGGCCGCAGGCAAAAACAGAGCTGCTCAAGTTTGTTTTTCCTGGGACGTCAGAGGTGCTTCAGAGGACTCTCCCCTTTTGACTGTGGTCAGTCCCTGGGATCTCCGTGGGATTTAAGAATCTGTAGCACATAGTTTATCTCTCCGTTACTGGGACTTGGCAGACTTGCTGATCTTTCTGGTGTGTGTCAGGAAGTAAGCTGAGAACAGACTCAGCGTATTCTGTATTTATAGGCCAGGCACATGGTAAGTGCATTAATACGTGTTGAATTGCTAGTTGTTTTAGGTGTGATGGGTCTCAGGGACATCAGTAGGAGGGTTGGCAGTGGCCTCAGCCTACCTTCAGCTTCCTAGAATATGGGTGCTGTGGTCAGAAGGCCCCAGAGGGGCTGTTGGAGTTCATGGTTAGAAGCGTTGGGCATCACTGGTTGATCTAGAAAGGAAATACTGTGCAGGAGCAGCCTCCGCCCTCCCTGGGCAGCCCAGGTGGGTCTGGCCATTGCGCTGGGAATGAAGAGGTGGTAAGGAAGGGATTGAGCAGCCAGGCCACATGAAGGCAGCGCCTCCTGCTAGGAGGGTCTCAGTCAGGGAAGGGAGGGATGGAACCGAGTCTGTAGTCTCTTCTCCAGGTAATTAGTGGCCTGGCCCGAGTGGGTGCTCAGTACAGGTTCCAGTACATGAAGGAATGAGTGATTGCAATGCTAACTGCTTACATTTTAATCCTTTGAGATGGAATCTGTGCGTTCTTATTGTACAAACCCATGACTTAACCTTTGTGGAATGCTGTGGGGTCGGGGGAGGGAGAGGAGAGGAGGAGGCAGTAAGGAAGCAGGCGTGGGGTGGAAGGTGGTCTCTGTTCCCAGCAGTGCTTGTGGGGGCTGTGCACCTTCGGGGTCTCCTGGGTGCCTATGCTGGGTCATGGTTCTCTGAGCTGCTGCCTTGGTGTGACTTATTTAATAGTTTTCTATTTTTTCCCCCTTTTTGTTAGCGGTTGTTCTTGGTCCCATCAATGTATCTGTATTGTTTTTGTTTTGTTATGTTTCTCCCATCCATGTATCCTCAGCAGCCTGTCTTGGTCAGCTTGGGCTGCTATAACAAAAATAACCCAGATGGGATGGCTTGAATAAAAACTTGTATTTCTCACAGTTCTGGAGGCTGGATGTCGGAGACCAGGGCGCCAGCATGCTTGGGTTCCTGGGGAGAGTCTCTTCCTGGTCTGCAGATGGCCACCTTCTCACTGTGTCCTCACGTGGTAGGGGAGGGAGGAAGCCGTACATTACGTGTCTCCTTCTGTTTTCAAAAGGACATTAATGAGAGGCATCATGAGAGGACCCTTGTGATCTACTCTAACCCTAATTACCCCCCAAAGGCCCCACCTCCAAAATAGCATCTCATTGGGTATTAGGGCTTCAACATATGAATTTTGAGGCAACACCAACATTCAGCCCTTTTCCTCCGAATCACTCCCTCTCCCCGTGTGTGTGTGTGTGTGTGTGTGTGTGTGTGTGTGTGTAGTTTTATGGTAGGCTAACTTACTAGATAGGCTGTAGGCTGAATTACTAGATAACCAAGTTTGTTTAAAATTATGGGCAACGTAAGCCCCAGACGGTCCTGAATGAGGGTCTGAGAAGTTCCTCCATCAGGATACCACCCTCAATGGTAGTGCCTGGACTTCAGTGGGACCCACTTCAGGGCCAGCCAGGCTGTGTTTGTTTTTCTCCCCATGAGCTTGGTCATGTTTTTGATATCAGTGAGATGTTGTCAGCCCGCTTACTACATGAAGGTGCCACTTGCTTGTAGGGCGTCTAACTAAAAGCACTTCGCTTCAATGTTTCCTTATTTCCTCAATGGTACTAAGGGGAAGACGTTTCTTATAAAGAAGGAAAGAAAATTAGCACCCCTTGAGCACCAATCAGAGTTCTCCTGGATATCCCCTTTGGTGTTATTTCACTCTCCTGCCAGCTCAGGAAGCAGGCTTAGTATGCGTGAGTGGCCACCCCAAGGCCACACAGCAAAGAGGGACAAGTCAGGATTGAACTCCCATCTCATTTCAAAGTCCTCTCGTTACTGCAGCAAACTCCTACCTACTAAGGGAAGGACACTTGGGTGGCTCTGTACTTTTGCATGAAAAAAAAGTTAGCAGGTGAGTTCCCATTGTGGTTCCTCATTTTTTCCCATGTATTTTCCCAGTGACAAGTTTGGCTGAAGGCCATACCCTTGGTGCCCAGGGAAGGGAGTCACTTTCCTGAAAAAAATGAAGTCTAGAGTAGTGCTTAGGAAATGTTCAGCTCCATGCCTTAAGGTTCTTTGGGCTCCCAACTGCCTATGGGACTCCAGAGGTCTGTTTTTCTGATGGAGAAATGAACCCTCGGGGTACCCAGGATGATAGGGTGAACAAATTGCAGGAGCCTTGCCACCAGATGACACCCAGAGGTGACAGTGACTGACGGCTTCCTGGGAGGTGCCTTCCAGAGCACCTCTCATCAGGCTGCCCCCTGACAGCTACCTTCCCTATGAGACTGACACGATCATTAGCTGTTTTCACATAAATGCTTCTCTGTGTTTACTGGAGATTTCATGTTGCGTCTTGGGAAACAATTTTGATTGTCTGGTTTTTGTTTGACACTGATCTTAAATAGTAGCAGAGGAGAGTGAGCACACCATGAAGCGCTAGAACAATCCTGATATGAGCCATAACCTCAAAGGCCCCCTCCCAGGCATCCTGGGACGCGGTTGTAGAAAACACTCAGTGTATTGGAGGAAATTTTAAAATGCTTTGAGCATTTTTATTGTCATTTTGGCCACAATTTAGATGCATTTAGGCTGTGGAGTGAAGAAATGCTGGGAAAGTGTAGAAGTTTTCCACTTCCCCATCAGAGGGTCCACTTGAATTCAGTCATGAGTCTGTGTTTGGAGCTCAGAAAGCAGTTGCACAGAAGGGAGAGCAGGAGAAGATGGTGGGGGTTCCAGGGGTGCCCCAAACCGCCTGAACCCAGAAGGGGATAAAGTCCTTCTCTAGCCTTTGTGAGAAGGTCCAGCAGCCAAAGCAGTGGGGGGTCTGAGTCAGCCACAAGCCAAGTGGGCGGGCCCGGCTAACCAGGGGCATGGAGGGTAGGTGCTGGGGACCCTGTGATGGGTTGTCGTGGACATTCCTGCAAACTCAGACTGTGTTTAGAATCCAAGACGGGCCTTTGGATTGCATGTCACTGTGAGCTGCCCCCCACCCCGCACCCCTTTGTTATACCTGAGGTGGACCTCTCAGCTTGCCTGGCCTCTCTGTGGAGAACTCATCTGGTGGCCTAAGATGGGGTTGCAGACTCTAAAGCAGGCCTGTGCCTCTTCCCAGCTTGCCCCAACCCCCCTCACCACTACTCCCATCCCCAATTGAGTGAGCAAAGGTGTCCTTGGAGGCCTGTCCTGGGCTTACTGTGGGGGTGGGGGGGAGCCAGGCCCTCCCACCTCCCAGGTCCAGGCCTCAGCTGTTTCCAGAGCCTGGCCAGCGGCCCAAAGCGGGCAGAAGGTGGCAGTGGGAGCCTGCTAACGTCTTGCCCATTCCCCACCTCGGCCTGTTTACCTGCTCCTCCAGCCACCCCGCCGACACGGGGCGGGAGAGTCCACTTCCTTCCTCCTGGAGGGATGAGCCAGCTTACCCCTCACTCCTCTGTGGTCAGCCCGGGAGACCACCACGCCCCTCCCACCCTCCCTCCGGAGGACCCCCCTCCCCGGATCCCCAGCAGTACATTTGCATTTCAAAGCCACACAATGCGGGCGTCGGGGCGCGGTTGGGGCGCGGCCGGGGGGGAGGCGATGTCTGGGTGCAGAGGGAGGGTCTTCGCCCTCCCCCCTTTTCCGGAGCCGCAGTGGAGCTTTGTGAAGATGCTGTCGTAGGGGCTGCTCCGTGATGATGACATCACCGTGCCCCACACCGGAGCTGGGCTAGTGGGGAGCGGGGAGGAGCAGAGCCTTCGGACCACACCGGCGCTCGCACTCGTGCGCCCCAAGCAGCGCCGCGCGCGCCCCAACCACGCACACACTTAGGCACGCGCGGCGCTCGCTCCCCGGGCTCCGGATCGGACCCCGCGCCGCAGCTCCTGGCTGCCGCCGCCGCCGCCGCCACGGATGCCTGCAGCTGCTCCCCTCTGCAGTGCAGCAGCCCCGGCCGCCGGCCGGCCCGCCCCGGGCTCCCGGCTGGAGGAAGCACGCCAGGACGCTGGCCCTGCTCGCGGCTAGCCTGCTCGCCCGGGCGCAGCGAGGATGGGAGGCTCGCAGTCCCTGCAGCCAGTCCCAGCCTGCGACCTGAACCAGGAGGCGTCTGAGGCAATGTAAGTGCTCCCGCGGCCGCCCGGAGCCTCCCTGCAAGAGGAGAGGCTGCCTGGGCTTTGTTAGGGTCGCCTTTCCTGATGCCTGTGCAGCCTGGAGCTGGGGCTGGCTGGGGGTGCTCGGCAGCCGTGCATGGCTTTACCTGGTGGCTGCTCCTCGCGTTTTGGTGCCCCTTCTGCAGTGAAAATCGGGTAGCCTCAGGACGCTCCCTGGGGGGAACAATGACACCCTGGGATTCAGCCTGTTACTCAGCATCCCAGTGCGTGGTGGGGAGCTGCCTCTTCCAGCAGCGTCTTAACTCCGCACCCCCAGCCCAGTGGTATTTCCTGCCAGGGAACAGCCAGGCATCCACAAGAGCCTCTTGGGACGAACCCTTGAGTGTTGGCCCCGTGGTGCCCATGAGACGGATCAGTTTCGGGGCAGCCACTCGCATGGCTAGGCAGATGGCGTGGAGCGTTGCTGGTGGACATGCGGTTGGGTTAGCCGAGGCACCCATGTCCTCATCTCTGGTGGAAACACTGTCGAGGACGAGGCCGCTTGCTATGCTTCGTGAAGCCAGCCAAACAGTCTTGTCATCGGTCTGTTCGTTGAGGCAGGATTGGACTGCGCATCCATCCAGGAATCCTGTCTGTTCTGTAAACCACAGAGCTCATGTGCTCAGAAGGGGCCATTTATCCGAGATGGGTGCTTATGAGAATGGCCATTTCTGTAGGGTTGCTTCCGTTACCTACCCAGGCATATCTGGGAAAGGGGGCTCATGGCAGAGAGCAGGCTGCTGACCCTGGTGTCTGCAGGGCAGACTCGTCCGCACAGGGAGCCTCCACATTCCACGCTGACCAGCTCTCCTTTCCCAAAGAGAAGAATGTGTTTCAGAGAAGAGCATTTTCCGGGGATTTGGGGGTGGGGCTGCTAAACTGGTTGGTACATGAGAGCCCTTATTGTGTAGATTGAGATAGCAGGGATGGGGCCGTGCTGTTGTAGTGAGGATGGGGTGCCATGTGGGGCGTCCTTCTCCCCACGCCTGGGCTTCAATGAGGAGCTGGCTCAGCGCGGTGATGTAATGCTAGGCTGAGCCTCAATGGTTTTCCAGGCTCCAGCTTTTGAACAGCGAACCTCACTTAGGAGCAGGTGTGTGCTGACCATCTGTCTTCATCCCTGCAGCTCAGAGAGCATCATCTTACAATGCACGGAGGCGGGTCCTGTGAGAGGCTTTATGTTGTAGTGCTGGGAGCCTATGCTTGTCCTGGTTTTCGTCCACGTGTAGTGCTGTGAGATGCACGGAAATACAAACTGCCATGGAGGGAGGATTCATGCATCCACAGAAAAGGACAATTTCCACCTATTTTTAAAAGTCTCTAAACTGGGAATCAGTATATCAGGCACTAGCTAGCTAGATAGCAGGGCTCAAGACCTGTCTCAGAGAGCTTAAGGGACTTGGAAAAGGTAATGTGACTGTATTTTTTTTTGGGTGGGTGGGGGGGGAAATGCCCTCCTCAGCCATTGGGAATTCGGCTCTTCCGTCTCTAACATCCCCGCCCTCTTTCTCACTGGAGCTAATAAATGACCAGCATTCTGTCGGATGAAGTCTGAGTTTGGAGAGGTTCTGTTAGGTACATTGCCTTTTTGGATAAAGTCCCCTAAGGTCCTGCTCTGTGGGGACAGTAGTGTTTAGATAAAACGCCAGGCTGATGGGCCACATTGTGATGGGACCTGCTTCTCAAATATTGCATGGTTGAGTTGGCCCTTATGTGCTAGCGTGAGGCCTCTCTCCCTAGAACTGCTCCTTCTGAAATGTCTCTAAATACAGATGGTTAAGACAGTGAGTGCATTTACTTGTTCACAAAACGCCATCCTCCCTCCCCTAACATTTTTGTTTTTAGAAATGGAAACAGAGGAACTGTTGGGGGCTGGTGCCATTCCTAGCAACAGTTCTCTAAAATCCTCTCTCTGCTCGCTGAATAACTGGATCTTGCTTTTCTGCTACAGATTTGCTCATTTTCCATCTAGAGGTTTAAAAAAGTGTATGAAGAGAGCACCCCTTTCTTGCACAGGCTCAAGTGTTTCATGATAGTATGTGTTCCCATGCACGTGGATAACACACTAGCAGCAGTGTGCGTGGCCTGTGACAGGGAAGGTGCTTCCTCTGTAAGACCGATGCCATCAGAGCTGCATGGGGAGCCGGGGGGGGGGGGGAGAGCTCAGGGTGCACACCTGCTTCAAGGCGCCATCGTGACAACTGGAATTTAGAGGGAGCGTGTCCCTTTTTCTCTAGAGGTTCCCTGTGAAAGAATGGCTTAAGGAGGGCCTTGCCTGGGCCTCAAAGTGAAACCAAAAGACAGGGATGATTTGAAAGTGATTGCAGGATTTTTTTTTTTTTTTTTTTTTAGTTTTAGAATTACATTCCTTCAGATTTCAGCTTTGGGCAGCTTTGGTGGCCTTAGGTGATAGGAGCTCCGTTCTGTACTGGGTGCAGTAGGATAAGGAGGGAGGGAGAGAGATCCTTGAGTCCTGTGTCTCCCCTTTGGGGAGCAGCAGCAGGAAGACATATGGGATTGGGAGCTGGGGTAGGGGGCTGGCGGTTCAAGCATTGATCAGGCCCGTGCTACTTCCAGGGTGGTCCACGAACAGCATCAACTTCCCCTGGGGGCTGGTTAGAAATGCAGAATCACAGGCTGCACCCCAGACCAGCTGAATATCACAATCATCATTTTAACTATCATCTGTGTAGGTGTACATGTGATTTGTAGGCAAAAAAGTTTGAGAAGCCCTGAGCTAGTGAAGTCTCTCCATCCTGGTCCATGAGAGAGCACGGGCTACCTCTCTAGTTGCGTGTTAACTGTCTGGGAAAGAAGTTCTGGTAGCAGTTGAGCCATTGTTTGCAATTAGAAGAGGGGAGGCAGGGAGAGGAGAATTCCACTGCAGAAAACACTTCTCAGCACGGCTGCGTGGGAAATACACACAGGAAAAGGACAGGAAGTACTGAAGTAAATGTGGTCTGAATCCATTGATTAGACCCACAGTTCCTGCCTTCCATCTGTGGCAGCCCCTTGTGGCTCGGCTTCTGCTAAGCGAAGCAGCATTGGGTACTTGGCCCTTTGTGTAGTTGGAGAGCCTTGTTCCAGGGGCTCCCTCAGCTTCCTGCAAATTCCCACACCCTGGTCACCAAGAGGCAGCCGGAGGTGGGGGTGGGGGCTTTATCATCTGAGAGTAAAAGGGTTTGTCCTCTTGGCACGTTCAGCCTGCCTGACTGTGGCACCATTCATGCCCTGAGCTCTACAAAACCAGTCACAAATAGGGAAACCCATGGCTTTATAGACCCGTGAGGATCAAGACCGAAGGGCCAGAATGGATGGAGGGAAGTGAGAGAGGACGAAGCAACAGGCCCTGATGATTGATGAGACAGCAGCGGGAAGGTTAAAGACTGGGTTAAGCTCCCATGACTAAGACAAGAAAACTGGATTGGGAGCACGTTTCAGGGAAATCTGAGAAGTTTGAGCTGGGATTTGAGAAGCATTCAGGATCAGAATTGTAGCTGAGAGAGCGGCTAGCACCAGGGAGAAATCTTGGGCACCACTTCACTGCGTGTTTCCAATTGGGGGTTGAAGCTCCTCGGATCTGTGGTCACGCACTGGAACGTAGAGATTTAGTCCCTTCTATCTGCATGTGGCCCCTCTTTCAATCTGGGAGCTGTTGAGAGGCTCCAGTGACGAGTTTTGTCCACCTGCCTCATAGGGTTTCTCAGAGGTGAGCTGCCACTTCTGTAAAGACTGAGAAGATGAAAGCATCAGACAGCAGCAAAAGCTGGGGACACTGTGCCTGACAATTGCCAGCATTTAAGTCACTCAGAAGGCCAGAAAGGGCCGCTGGGGTTCCTGACAGGAATCTTTCTTTAGGCCTCATTGAATCTCTTTCAAAGCCTTGTTTCTTGAGGCGACCCTTGGCTAAGTCATTTAGCTTAAATGACAGCGTTACTGTGGGCTGCGGACAGTTTTTCTGTTCCTGGAAGCAGATTTCACTTTGGATATTATTGTTAGACAAAATTAGTAGAGTTTCTATCCGCCCCCACGCCTCCAAAGTTGAATAAGCTACAGAGTTATCTGTAGAATTGCCTGAGTCTCAAAGGAACCTCTTGGGGGCTGGTTTAGTGCAGAGGCTGCTTTAACAAAAGCACTGTAGCTTTAACGTGGCTTAGACAACATTTATTTCTGATAGTTCTGGAGGCTGTGAAGGCCAAGATCACTGTGTTGGCAGATCCAGTGTCTCGTTGTCTGGGAGGGTCCATTTGCTGGTTTACAGATGACCATTCTCCCATGGGACGGGTGGGGGGGGGGAGAGAGAGAGAGAGAGAGAGAGAGAGAGAGAGAGAGAGAGAGAGAGAGAGAGGTGTGCAAGCTCTTTTCATACGGGCACTAATCCATCACGAGGGCTCCACCCTCATAACCTAATGACATTGGGGGTTACAGTTTTAACATACCACTTTTGAGGGGTACACAGGCATTGAGCCCATAGTAGGTCTTGTTTTCTCACTGTCATTCCAGCATATGTCCAGCATGGCCCTTGTGGCCAGGCGCCTGTGTTAAAGGGAATCCTGGCCCTTTACTTCCTTCTCTGTGGGACTCGTCTGCAGGTTTTCTCTGAAGGCTGCCTGAAGGCAGAACGTTCTGAGGCCCTCAGCTAGCTACCAGTTGTCCAGGGGGTGATGCAATCTCTTCCTGCTGGGGTACGGGTGTGGGGACCTGCTAATAGTACAAGCAGCTAGGGCTAGGGTACTGAGTGAGTGCACATGCAGATCAGTGGGTTCTGGGCCAGTCTTGCCCCCATCCCCATGTTTCTTCCTACTGGGGAGAGCCTGTTTCTGTGTCTATAGTTTTGGTTGCCTAGGAACCACTTTAGCCTGAAATATGATTGGCTGTTCTTGACAGATGGATTGCCTGAGCTGGGGCAGCGTACTGGGGTAAGCAAAGGATGTTGAACAATTCCATCCTTTCCCCCTAAGATTAATGATGAGGACCTATGCATTGTAAATAATGGTTCCATGCAAACCAATTGTTCATGGACTAATGCTTTTGTTGGATGTGAGTCTGGGGAGACTGGCCACAAAGAAGTGACTCGGTCACAACTGCTCATACACATCCATCCTGCATTGGAAGCAGTAGCTTGGATGACACTGGTTCTGTTTATATTTACAAATATCCTTTAGCAGTGGTTTCTGGAGAGCAGTTGTGTGTGATGAGCGTATTTGCATCGCTAAATGTGGAAACAGAGCTCAATGCTGGTGTGTCAAAGCCAAGGCTGAAAAGCTCGTCATCTTAGCCTTGCTGGGTAGACTTTGGTGTTTTTCATGATAGAAATATTATATCCATTAATCCCACAAAGCAGGCACTTCTACCCCCATTTTATAGGTAAGCAAACCAAGGCCACCCACTGGATGGTTTATATCAATGGGTCAGCAAACTTTTTCTGTAAAGGGCCAGAGAGTCAATATTTTGGATTTGGGAGGCTATGTGGTCTTTGTCGCAGCAACTCAGCTCTGCTTTGAGAGGGCAAAAGCAGCCGCAGACAGCTGGTCAACCAGTGTTCCAGTAAAACTTGACAGACATAAGCAGTGGGTTGTAGTTTGTGGAGCTCTGGTCATACAGGTGGTTGGCATGGGACTTGCACCCATGTCCCATCCCCGATGACCTCATGACTGTATATCAACACGTGAGTCCTCAGGTCTTTGGCCTGGGCTACCTTCTTTGTTTCTCTGTTCTCTTTCTCTAAGCTATCTCACCTGTGCTCATGGATTTAAATACTATTATGCATTACGTAGAATGCCCCAGTTTTTACCTTTCCCTCTCACCTGAGCACTGCACTTACCCAGCTGCTTCCATCATATCTCCTCTTGGGTTTGTGATGGGAGCTCAAGCCTGACGTGTCCAGAATAGAACTGATGACCTGCCTCCTTTCAAATACAATATAACATACGTGCAAGCTAAGCCAGTTCCCCATCTCAGCACATGGCAGGCACCTCATCACTCAGCTGCTCCAGCCAGAAACCTGAGAATTAAATTTCATCTGCTCCTTTTCCTTCACCCCCAACCCTTGCTAACAGCCCAGCTCATGGTCCTTCCATTGCTATTAGGCTAAAATCCACCCCTTTGCTGGGGCCTACAGGCCTGCATGTCAAGGCCCCCTCTTCACCTTACCTGTGGTCATCTGTCAGCATGCAGCACTCACCTGCCTCAGGGCCTTTGCACTTGCTGTCAGTGGTCTGGGAGGAACGCCCCATGCCGGCACCTTCTCCAGTGCTGCCCAATAGAACCTCCTGTGAGGATGGGGAGGCTTTCTCATCTGAACTGTCCAGTCTGGTAACCACCAGCCACACATGGCTGGTGAACTCTTGAAATGTGGGTGGTGCATCCAAGAAACCCAATTTTAAATTTCATTGGATTTTAATTAAAATAGCCATGAATGGCAGGGGGCTGTTGTATTGGACATTGCAGCTTTGTGTCATCCTCTTGTTGGAGTTCTTTGTAATACTCAGCACAATTGGGAGTTACTTGCATGGCCTCTTTTAACTGTTCTCATCAGAATGTAGGCAACACGAGGGCATTCTCCTTGTTTATGCTTGTGCCCTAGCACGTAGCACAGGGCCTGGCACATAGTAGGTTCTCAGTAAACAATTTGTTGATTGCATGAACGAATGAATGAAATGTCTTACTAGCAGAAAGAGTCATAGGCACATGCACTCCGAGCTGTGCCAAGAGGCCCTGCACTTGGGGACGTGGAGGGACAAGGAGAGGCGTGGCCGGACCTTGACCGTTAAGCTTCTGTGGACCTGACCCGAGGACCTGACCCACTGCCACAGAAACCGCCGATTCAGCACTGTGCTTGCCTGTTGCCACCGGTGGCGTCACAAGATCCTGCCACTGCCACTGGTTAAAGGACACACAGCCCTCCCTAAATGCTTACATCCCCAGAAAGAATTCAGGGCAGGCTGAAGCTAATTAGCAGGTCTCTCAGTGTCACCTGGGGCCTCCCCTTCTCTTTTCTCTCCCCTCCTGGATGTTTTGCTCTTCTTAGATGTCTGTTTTCTCCCACGCTTCTGTGCTCAGCTCCCCTCTGATCCCATACGCCGTGTCTTCTGTCTCTCTCAGGGCAGGTCTCTCTTCCCTGCCTGCATGTCTTTCCTTCTGCGGAGGCAGCTGCTGGAGGGGTACGAGGCGGGGCTAGTGAGGCCGGGGCGGGCCGTGAGCCACAGATTACCTTTGTTCCTGTATTCTTAGTGTTTGCAAAGGGAATCAGCTCCTAGGAGGGAAGGTGGGCTTGTGCACAGTGTCTCTTGTGGGCTGTGTGGGGAATGAGCTGTTGGGACGCTGGACTTCCCACAGGTTTGCGCCTGCCGACCCGCCTTATTGAGAAGAGCTCGTCGTCGTCTCTGGGTCCTCTGCTTCCATCATTTCCTCTGCTTTCTCCTTAAATGGGAAAAGCAGTAGCTACAGCTCTAGGCTGGGGACCGGGTGGGTGGGCGGGGGCAGGGGCAGCCCCTTGGCCCAGGGTTTGGTTTGCTGCTGCCTTGCGACAAGGCAGATCGCAGTAGCTCTGTATCTGTATGGGGCAGACATCTCAGGCCAACTGCTGGGCCAGTTTGCCATCCGCATCCCAGCGTCCCTGACGCGGAGGAGTTTGTGGCGTTTCTGAGCCTGAGAATTTTCGAGCTGGAAACACCAGGTCTTCGAAATCACAGACGGGTTTTTCTTACCAGAAAGCCGTTTTAAATCCCACAAGCACATCATTTGTCACATGTCAGGCCTTTCTGCTAGTCATTACTCAGAGAGTCAGGTAGTCATTTTATCTTTTTAACTTGCAGTTTGCTAAAAAGTGTATTTTTAGATGGACTATATCATTTGGTAAGCTAACCTCGGAGGCATCCGCCCAGGGCAGTGAATTAGCTTAGGCTGCAAATTCTCTCTCCCCTGAGGAAATGTAGTAGATGTTCATTGGAGGATAAAAATGACCAATAGTGGGTCCTTGGTCCAGGCCTTCCCTTGAGCCTTCACTTGTGTCTTTGCCCTGAAGGATCTTCTTTTCTAACTCCTTCCATCTCTTCGAATGTTCTAGAGGTCAGTTTCCAAGGAGGTGGGTGTTGACTCTCTTCGTCCCAAGTGGAAGTGGCTGAAGTCCTGCCATTTGTCTGGGTTGAAGCTCGACATTTGTTCGACACGTGGGCTGTTCCTTTTCCCATGTAGGGCTCTCAGAGGGAGAGTTGCCAGCCCACTGGGGGCAGCCTGCCTAGGGAGGGGCTGTATGAGTGCCGGCCTTAATGGGGATCGGATCTGGGTCCGTCCGGAACTTCAGGAGCAATCTATATAGGTGGGGACGGGGGCTCCAGCTTTGGGAGAGACTCCTCTTAGCCATTCTTCAGGGCCCTGGTGGGAGTTGCTGATTGTTCATTGTTCTGCATGAAAGGGACAGCCTGGTGTGGTCTGGAAGTATTTTCCCTCCTTCAAGGAAGCAGGAGAGGCTGGCTTTACTTTAGGGCAAACACCTGCACACATGTAGGTCATGCGTGGAATTTCCCGGCCCACCCTCGTTCAGAAGAGGACCCTGTGACTCTTCTGAGGAGAGAACAAAATGACCCCAAGACCCTTGCCTGGGGGCAGGGCTGCTGGGGGAGGGACAGCCATCACTCAGCACCAGTCTCCGAGGGACTCTGCTCTTGGGGGAGAAGGAAATGGCAGAAGCCCCGAGGATGTGTGAGAGGCAGCTGGTCCCTGTGGCGGTCCAGCCTGAGCCTTCTCTTCCTCATCAGAAGGGCTTTGCCTGTGGCCCTAGCTACGCCCCTTCTGTTACCAGTGAAAAAAAAAACAATTCAAACTGACTTAAAGAAAAGAGGGGAGGGCCGGCCGAGTGGCGCGGTGGTTAAGCGCTGGCTTGGGAAGCCAGTGGCCCCGGTTCAGTCCCACATATGAGGGCCAGTGACACTGCCCTCAAAAAAAAAAAACAACAAGAAAGAAAAAGAAAGAAAAGAGGGGATAGGTTTCCTGTGACTGGCAGGTAGGATTTCTCCGTGGTGTAATTTTTGGGGAACCCCCCCCAAAAAAAATTAAAAACTGGGGGTAAAAACTCTGAAAACCTAAAGCATCATAGTCTATGGCTTCTAGAATCACCTTTGATCTTCAACAGGTGACTTACCCAGGCTTCCTGGGGCTGCCTTTCTCTAACCTCCTGCTGCCCCTAACGGGCTTTCAGCTACTGGGGGAGTTCTGAAGGCCTCCAGTGGTGCTGTCTGCGTGGACTTAGAGCCAAGCTGGGGAGGTGAGGGGTCTGAGAGGACAGCCAGTGTCTGGGCCCTGGTCCGTCTATGAATTGCCTTTCGATAGCTTAGTCTGTGTCACCTGCCCTAATTGGGATGTCATGGGAGGCAAGCCTGCTCCTGGGACAACCCTCGGGTGTTTTGGCACCTGTAGTGAGTAGCTCTAGGTACCAGGGCAAAGCTTGAGACAAATGGCTGGGTCACAGGGAAGGAAAGGGGCAGGAGTGCAGTCGTACTGGGCTCATGTCCAACGGCTCTAGTAACAAATGAGGGAAGCGAGTGTCCGAGCCAGCTCTGTGGACCACATGTCTCTCCCAGGCGCAGCTCTTAACCGCCAGCCTGACTGCTCAGTGCTGGGGCTGCTCCCAGACTCCAAGGCCACTCCGGGATTGAGACTTGACCCTGTGGTCACCAGCTGCCTGCTCCTAGAGACAGTGGGCAGGGGGCTGCAGCTGGCAGAGCCCTCTCCCCCCTACATTTCTGTCTCTCGCATCTGCCCTCCCTGTGTGACTGTCCCCATGCCCTGGCCCTGACTAGAATTCCTCCGATTCCTCGTTGTCTTTCTGACTGGTGAGCTAGGTTCATGCCTGTGAACTATGTGTCTTACATGGACCAGAGAGGCTGGTGGCATTGAGACTGAGGGGGTGCCTGATGGCCTGGCCCTGCTGCTCCCAAGATAAAGAGGGTAGAGTGTGCCCAGATCAGCGTTAACAAGCCCATCTCCACTGTTAACAACAGGGCAGAGTTGGCAAATACCGCCTTAGAAAACACCAGTGGGTCGCAGCACTGGCTCAGTGCAAACCTGTCTTAGATGCTTAGGCATGTGGCACTGCCAGCTCACCCTGCACTCAGGTCATCAGCTTTAGGAGCCTCAGTTATGACATCTGTGAAACGGGTTAACACCCTGTTGCCCTCTCCTTGCAGAAGAAATCCTGCACATAGGAAAGAATGCATGCTGGTGTTTGGGGACTGCGGAAGAAATGATCCATAAAAGGTTCATGAAATACTATGTTTTTATTTTAAAATATAGCACAATTCCTAGAGGATGGTGAAGAACCTGAAATGCTGATACAGTCTACAAAAGGATACATTAGTATCACTCATCTCAACTGTTTCTAACAAGAAAACCTTTTAATACCTGTGGAGTGGAAAAGAAGGTGCTAAGTCTCAGAAACCAGCCTGGTCAGACAGTGTTTCTTTAAGAATGCAGTGTCTGCCCTTTGCTCACGCTCCTGGGCTTACATATTACATGGCTGCTCTATACTCAAAATATTTATATTCCTAATTTCCTGGATGCTGTTTCTTTCCCACCCTCCTAAACCTCAGGGCTGCAGTGCCTGGCATGGCATGGGGAAGGGAAGCAGAAGTGGGGGTGATGGGGGCCAGGCTTTTCTGGAGACAGTATGAATTGCCCAAATCTCAGGGACCCTTGGAAATACCACCCTCATATCCAGATGTAATCTTTTATTGGTGAAAAATATTAGATGAAGTTGGAGCAGTCAAGTTATAAGATAGACCAGGCCAAAGTGGCAGAATGATGGCTGCACATAAAGAATTGGGGGCTGGGTCCTGTGTACCTTGGGGGCTAAAGTGAGGCAGAGGGTACACTCTGTCAAGCAGGGAGCTTGCTGTCTACTGGGGGAGACCGATGCCATGCACCCAAACCGTGCACACAGATGTTGTAGGCGCTGGAGCGAAGACCTGCATTCAGGGGGTGTGAAGCAATGGAACTAGCAGCACAGGAGGGCTGCGTGGAGGAAGCGATGCTTCTGCTGAGCCTAGAAAGGCAAGTGGTATCTGCTGGGTAGGAAGACACACCTGGTGGAGGGAGCAGCAAAAGCAAGTGCAGAGGGGCTGGCAGGGGCCTGGAGGGCTGGTGCAGGACAGGGCGTGAGGTCTGGCTTGAGTAGTGGGGTGAGGTGGTGGGGCATGGGGGGCAGAGGGGAATGGCGGGGGGCCAAATCTTGAAAGCCTCCTGCTATGGAGTTTGGACAGTAATGGGGGGGCCTTTGATGGAGTTACAAGAGGAGCCTTGTGATCAGATGTGGATTTGTGTTCAAGGGGAAAAAAGGGAGAAAGAGCGCACCTTTGTTCTTTTTTTTTTGGTCTTGCCCTGTGTCACACAAGTTGACTTTCTTTCATTCTGAGTTTTCACATTTGCAATCTCAGTGATTGGCTGGCCTCACTCTTTTAAAATCTATGGATCCTTATTAGAATTAAGAGCATCTTGTTTTAGAATTGCTTGGAAATTGACTTTCTTGAAAATTTTCCCTGCGGACCTCGCTGGTTAATAAAGAACTTCAGCTCTTCCGCCCCGTGTGGATAATGGTGTAGTGCCTCAGAGGCTACTCACTGGAGGAGTGGTGGCCTGTCAGGCTGGGCTGTTCCACAAGGGACGACATATGCCCAGTGCCTGCAGCTCCTCCTAATTAAGGGGAAATACAACGTCGTTTTATTTAATATCCCCATCGTACGTGTAGACAAAAACTGGATTTTTTTTTTTCCCCCTGAAAAATGTATGGCCTTGTAGATAGCCATGCAGATGGGAGCTGCTGGACGGCTGGCCTGACCAGATTGTACGAAATTAGTTACAGCAAGTTAGTGAATACAGAGGGTAGCTCGGATTTAAGAATTTCAGGTAAAGCATTCTCATTTTGGGAGGAATAGTGGACGGAGCTGGGAAAGAGAGAAAGGCAGTTCCCGCAGTTCCGGGGCACTCTGCCGTTGAAAAATTGTCACGATGGGCTCTGAGGTAAAAGGTTTCCTAAGCCGTGCAGACAGTGACATTGGGAGTGGATAAGGTCCAGGCCTGTCGCAAACGGTGTTATTTTGCTCCAGGAGGAAGGGAGTTGGGGGACGTTGTGGAGTTGGGGAGTCCTGGTGCCAAAGTCAGCTGTGGTCTTTCCGGTTCTGCCAGGCTTCTTGATGAAGCTCCAGTCGTCGGGGAGAACCAGGGCCCTGAATTCTCTGAGGAAACGTGCGAGCAGCAATTGAAGTCTTTAAGAGGCCCCTAAGCCCCGTGTTGGCCCTGGGTCCCCCTGTCAGGAAGCAGGTCTGCGTTTTCTCTTGTCTGGGACCTGGAGAGAGCTAAGGAGAGTATGGGGTGCACAGTGATAGGGTGGGCAAGCTCACCTTGGGGCGTTCCTCAGACAAGCATCCGTTAACGACTGAGTCAGGTGTTTGGGCCATTGGAGTCTCTTGCTCCGAGAGACACATACCCTCCCCTTCCCGTTCATTCTGAGGCATTGCTTCCAAGTCCTGGGGTGAAAATGATGTCTGAGGGGAAATTGAGGGTTGTGGGCCTCCCTCTTGAAATGGGGCTTAGAAGCGTCTGATTATTTTTCTGTGTCCGAGTGTTTCTGCATTCATTGGCGGAAGTGCTATTTGTCCATCACTCGTGTGTTTGTTCTAAGATTTCTATTGACTTCAGTTTAAAGGCCGTGGAAGGATGATTTGGTGGATGGATTTTCGTCAGCGAGTCTGATGTTGAGCCAGCCAATGCTCTCTGTGGTCCTGTGCATCATTACCCGAACCAAGCAAACGAACCCGCTCTGGTGTTGGCATTTGACAGAAGTACGATGTGGAAATGTCAAGCGTCAGAATGTTTCCATTTTGATTCTGGGCAAAATTTATCGGACTCTCCATTCATGTTGGAGCACATGCGCTTACCACCACTACTTGACCTGGTTGCATAAATCAAAACATAGGTGAAATCCTTGATGCTATTTATCTTTTTCTTATTTCGAATGCTCCATCCATCAACGTGTCCTGTGACAAAGAAGAGATAAGCCCCTAATTATTCAATTTGACTGACATTAAGATGCCAGCTAAAACCTGAAGCATGACTTTTTAAATCGCAGAACCTTGGAATCATGGAAAACTTTGAGCCTTTGATACAAGAAATTTGAGAAACAAAGCACAAAGCTGACCTTTCACATCTTGACCCAAAAATAACAGAGGAAGGTGGAGTTTCTAAGTTAGAGAGCCTGAAGGCATGACACATCGAAAAAGCCAGGCGATTCTTGTCAGATTTGTACCTTATTCCGTTCCTTTTATCATAAAATGGAGTGGTTTGTTGGCAAGAAGATCAGCTCTACGAGTCCATTTTAACTCCATTGGGTGAAGGGATTGTCACATGTCCATCCTTTCATCTCGACAGAGTTGGCCTTTTTGATGTGGGAAATTGTATCTGTTCATTGGAGCTTTGTCATATGTAACTGAAATCTGAGGTTGCTTATCAGCCTTCTCGCATTTAAAGCACTGGTTATGGCTCCGATTTTTGTGTTATTATTAAATCATCTGGTGTACAAGATGACCCAGAGTCTCTTGGAGTCAAGAAAAACGACTTTCTTCCTGGTATCAGTTCAAGTGCAAGTAAAAATAAAGGCTTAGTGTAGCCAAAACGTTTTGAAAGCACCCTTGGAATCTCAGCTCTTTCCCCAGACACGTGTCTCCTTAACCTCCCACGTGTGTCTCACACCTGGCCACTTCTCCCCTTCTCAGTTGCTACTGTTCTAGTCCAAGGTTCCATGTTCTTTTTCCTGGACCCTAACATCTCCCCACTGATCTGGTGAGCCCTGCCCCACCCCTGCCCCTGCTGCTGTCCTGGGGCAGTCAGAATGAACTTTTAACAGCATAAATCTGGGTGAGTCCTTCCCCGTACAGCCCTCCACTGGCATCCCAGCTCCTCCTGCAGACTTTCCCTTCCTGGTCCACTTTGCACTCCCCGGGGCCCGAGGCCCATGCCTTCCTTGCACTTGGCAACACCCTTCCCACCTCTGGGCTCTTTGTTGTGTGGTTCTCTTTGCCTGGAACTTTCTGTCCCTGGCTCTGTGGTGACTGGCTCCTTCTGCCTTCTTCGCGTCTCGTCTCTGAGAAGCCTTCCTTCTAGGGAACGCGAGAGGGACAAATGCCAAATGTATCCCGGAGCCGAGAATAAACCGTGTCAGCACTTGTTCTGTTTTGCAGATTATGATGTCTCTCTTGAGTGGCTGTGAATTAATTCAATAAATAGTCGAGTGAAGTGTATTGCTTAATTTTTACAATTCCTTGCCCACAGCCACTTTCGCCGTGTTTGTGTGTTTTGGGTGGGGGTGGGGAAGAACAAGAAAATCACATTCTTTTCTCTTTGTCTATAAACTCATGAATCATTGGCACAGCTGTCTCCTTGACTGCAGGGCGCTTTCAAGAAAGTACGAGCATGCTTTCTGTCTCTCGGATTATGCTAAGGTGAAGGGTACCACAGTCCCGGTTATGGAATGTTACGCTGTGAGGCCTGGAGAGAGTACGTGCCTTCTCTGTGCCTGGCGTTCTGCAAGTCACTTTACAGGGACAAACTCAGCTCTCAAAGCAGCCCGTGTTATTTACTGGTGGTACTCCCACCTGCCACCCGCTGCTACCCGCTGCACAGCTGGGAAAACAGAGGCCCCGGGATGGTAGCAACACCTGCCTGAAGTTTCCCACCTCGCCAGGGCCAGAGCGTGAATTTTGGAACCAGATTGGTCAATGCTCGTTTTTGTATTTGGTGAATGCTGTGCTGTTTTCCTCTACAAGACCATCAGAATCATAGAATTCATGCGTTATACACGAAGGAGGTGCTTTAATACAGACTTTCTCAGTTCAGAATTTTAAATAAGCATTGCAAAGCCTGAGTTGACGTGGCCGTATTACGTAGGAGAGAATGGTGTGAAAATATGTCGGCACAGGCCATGCCTAAAGAGAAAAGCACATTTTGAAGGTGTGGGGCGGTACTTATTCCCCGAATTCGTGTACTGTTTACAAGTCATTCTTTTCCTTCTTATCATTTAAAGAGAGTGGAAGGAAAAGGATCCAAGGTTTACTGTACAAAAGCACTGTTTGCAGGTGGTGGCGGAAAATGAGCTTTCAAAGCTTTCTAAATGTCAGACTTTTTACTGAAGTACTCTGGCCACCCTACCCAAATCCAGGGTTTGCATTTTATTGCTATGTGCAAAATCCTGTGTGAGACTCAACAGAGACACCCAATGGCCCACATGTTGCCATTTATTGAGCAGAGCTGGGAAAGAGGTTTTCTGGGGAATTTGTCTTTGATTAGGAGAGCAACTGTGAGAAGTATGGTTGGATGTTGTTGACTCTGGGCAGGGCCCCGAGAATTGCCCATGTTTAGATAAGTGAAGCAGAACAAAAACTAAACCCACTCAGGAAGCACATTCTCTCTGAGTCAGGCAAAGCTTCACGGTCTCCAGTGGCCTCACCCAAGGTCACCCTTTTTTGAAGGAGGGAGTGATGCCGAGATAAGATCCCAGCTGCTTGGCTCTCAGCAGACGCTCACCATGTTTTCTGGGCTGTTCAAGTCTTAACACACTGGTTGAAGTCCACATGGTTGGTGTGCATATATTTGTTAAAAACTATGACTTCTCAGTGTGTTTCAGTAATGTACCGGGGGTGCCAAAAAAAATGTATACAAGTGGACACTTTGGTCAGCGTTGCTCAAGCAGTAGTTGGCCGTCATCAGAAGTGTCTGGACACTGATGGGAACCACTTTGAGCACCTCTTGTAATTGCAGAAGTCAAACGTAACTTGTATTCATCTTTTGTGATCGGTATATGTTGAGTGTTATAATTTTAATACAGTTTTCCTTTCTTAAAATGTGTATACAGTTTTTTGGCATCCTCTTATTTGCACTGAGTGAAACGTTGCCCTGTATTCTAGAAACAGCCCCCCATGTCCTTGCAGTCCGTGGGCTGTGTGCCCGTCCAGGGCAAGGGGGAGTCAAGCTCAGTGTGACCCACATTCTCCAGGATGTACCTCTGCCCAGAGACAGCCTGGCAGGACAGTCATCCCACGTGTGTAACCTCCAGATTGTCTTTCATGCCCAACATAGAAGACTTAACAGCCTGCTAACAAATCACAGTTCCCCAAATTTCTAATGCTTGGAGGCGAAGGGCACCATGGGACCTGCTGTAATAAGGGTGGGGGTGGCGTTATCATTACAGGTATTAGCCCTGCTTATTGGACACGCGGTCCAAGCGCCTGGGAGGCCAAGTGACTTGTCTAAGGCCACACAATTACAGTGAGTGGGGTAGCTGGGAGGAATTCTGTAGTAGACCTTTGTTGCTTGGGGATTATCTACCATCCATCCCACCTTCTAATTGGCTTTTGGAGGAATTCCATCTCCCCCACATACCCCATAACAGATGGTCATACGACCCTAGGTGACCCCATTAGATGCTCCTCCCCGTCTCTTCAAATCTGGTTCCTCAGCCATCGTAGCCCTTCAGTAAATTCCACTTTTATTTCAGTTATCCAGTCAGTTTCTGTTTCTTGCAATTATATTCTGTGGACAGCTGGCTGTCACCAGGTCTGTAGTGACCTCAGTCTGTGTGTGCTCTTTCCCCTTCTCCATGCCACTTCTCTCATTGGGGGTGCAGCCTAAACTAGAGGCAGCCAGTGTGCCAGTGACTTTTGCCCCTTTGAACCCTGCCGACATTTCAATGGAGCCACCTCTTGACAGCTCCTTAAATCTGAAAACAGGATCCCCGCAGATGCTAGGTGCTGGGAATCTTGTGATGATGCAACATCATCTGCTTGGATTGTCCCTAGGGCGTCAGCCTGGAAAGTTCTAGCAGCCTGGCTTGCCAGAGCACGCCTTGTGTTCATGGAAGACTGCACACGATCGTGGGCTCCTTGGTCACCTGACAGTCCAGAGAGGGTCTTCGCCTTTGGGTGTGTTGAGGTTCCGTTATCCCTGTACCTAAATATTGGGGAGTGATATTGCAGAGAAAGTTCCTTTTCTATGTGCAGGATGGGCAGGTGAAGGTGAGAGACCCTCTGCAGTCAGCCTTAAAAAATGACCTGTCCGGTGAGCATGTTAGGCAGGAGGCAGTGTGTGTGAGTGTGTGTGTTTGTATGTGCGTGTGTGTATTGGAGCAGGAACAGGCATTCTTTTTGTTTGTTTGTTTTTTTGTTTTTTTGTTTTGTTTTTTTGTTTGTTTGTTTTTTGAGGGCAGTGTCACTGGCCCTCACATGTGGGACCGAACTGGGGCCGCTGGCTTCCGAGGCCAGCGCTTAACCACCGCGCCACTCGGCCGGCCAGGAACAGGCATTCTTGACAAGCCTGTTTCAAGTGGAATATTTTGATGAATAAAATTTAGTGCACAGCTGTTTCAAAAATATCTGCTCACTCACAAATCTATCAAACTTGTACTCACGTGAGCTGAAGAGATGAATGAGACAGTGTGATCTGCCGACAGCCCAGTTTCTTTTCTGGAAGGTCTCCCTCTCTCTGCAGGGATGGCAGATGGTCTTTTGGCCTGACGCAGGGCGTTGGGCCAGCGCTCTTGCCTTTCCCTGGGTTGTGTCTTCTGGTGGGGAGAGGTGCGGTGAGGGCCTGCGTTCTCACTTGCTCTTCTTGCTTAGGGGGTACCCTCCACGAGGCGTTCAGAGGGCAGGGCACATGTCGCAGGAAGCCCCCACCCCCACCGCTAGAGGGTCTGCACTGTGTCCTTAGACTCGCAGTGGGTGGTCACAAGAGTCTCTGTCCCCTGGATCACGTTCACGTTGGGAGCTGCAAACTTTAATTCTGAGGAATGGATCGAGAAATAGATACACACTTGGAAATATCCCCTTCCCATCAGCAGTGCTTCAGAATAGCTATTCCTTGATAACCATGTAACATTTCAGTCTACATAACTTAGATTTCCAGGGTGGGAGGAGGGCATTGGCTTGTTTTGGAGGCTCTTCTTTGGAGGTGGTATTGAATGGAGGCAGGCCTGGTGCTGCGGACGCTCTGCCACAAATGGACCCGTGACCCTGGGTAGTCACGTTAGGTCTCCGGGCCCCAATTTCCTCATGGGTTTAAAAGGACAACATACGCATAAGTGTGTTGGAATAGGAAATGATCTCTAAATTTTCTTCCAGCTTCGGAGTTGGAAGATTCTGTGTTTTTTGGAATTTTCAGTAAATCTTCAGTAAAACTTGAGCAAATGTAACAATTTAATGATATGCTGGAAAACTATATTTGTCGTATCTCTGTTAACAGATAGCCATGCTTGGGCCAGTGTGTTGGTTAAGAGCTGGCTTGGGACGCCAGTGGCCCTGGTTCGGATCCCACATATGAGGGCCAATGACACTGCCCTCTACAGCTAAGGTGGTGAACAACAGCTCCACCTGGAGCTGGGCTGCTGTGAGTCCCCGGGGATGGCATAACTGCAGCCCCTGCTGCAGTGGGCTGCCATAGGCTACAGTGAGTGGCCGGCAGCCAGTGTGAGCAGCTGGAATCCAGTGTGAGCTGCCAAGATGCACTGTGAGTGGCTGTCCAGAGGCCGGCGACCCATCTGCCTCACCCGGGAAGAGCGCAATGATGATACCAGCATGGGCCTGTGAAGCAATGTCCTCCTCAACTAGACTTAAGAACAAAAGGACAGCAATTTGTCTGTTCCCCTTCCCCGGTTCCCCAACACTGTTCCCCTCCCCCAATTCCCCAATAAAATCATACCTATGCTTAATTTATACACACACATTCATGCATACATTTGTATGTATATATACATATATATGTATATATTGTACTAGCTTTACTGCATTATACTAACTGTATTATATATATTATACTATACTAATATTATAGTATTTATACTATGCTCATTACCTTATATCGGGTTGTTGGAAAAGTCATGACACGTTTTTGCAATGAAAAACATAAAAAAAGTCATGACTTTTCCAATAACCCAGTATCAGTGTGTTTGTATGTGGGTGCTGATCTTACACTATTTTGTTGCTGCAGTTCATAGAAGGAAAACATGAAAATATCTAAACCAAACCAAAACTATAGGTGAACAGGCCCTTGGGTTCTAGATTTTGCCACCTAGCAGTCTTGCTTTGGGGACGGTTCCCATAAGGTGCTCTGTTTTGACACAGCATGTCCCCTGTGGAGGGAACTAAGTTCCTTGTTGTGTGGTTTTCAGATTGTGCTTGGTAGGAATCCAAGAGGCTATTCGAAAAAATATTCAAAACTTGACTAACACTCACCCAGGGAGCTTGGCAGGTTTGGGTTTCAATGGCTAGCCCAGCCTGTCCACATGTACTTGGAATTACATGTTTCCGTGTGTCCTTCTCTTCTGTAAAACACGCTGTGTGGTATTGGATCCCACCAGCATATTGCCTTGTGCTGATGGATTCATTCGGATTTGCTTGGTTGGGCTCTCCTGCTCTGTCTGCCTTATTGAAGAGTAGCCCGTGATCAGAGGACAGCCTGTGAAAACAGGCGCTGTTTGTACAACTCATGGGTCCGTAGCAGGACTTTTCCTGGTGATATACGTGCACCCAGGTATCATGCTGCCCCTGGCCTCATCCCCAGCCCTTAGTGTCAGATTCACAAGGTCATCAGGATAGCCTAATTGTTCTCAACGATAGACTTTATAATAAGGATATATTATAAACTGAGCTTAAAATAAATGAAACACTACTCTATGCATAGAAATTTCACATAAGATTAATTTAGAAAAATAGTTCTGTTGCTATAAATGTTTGGAAAAGGATGCAGAGTTTAGAGGCAGACGGTTCTGGGTTGGAGCCATACTTCCATTGCTTACTAACTAGATGGCCGTGGGCAAAGCAACTTGCCTCTCTAGGCCATAGTCGTGTCATCTGTAAAAATGGGCCTGCTCCCCGGCAGGCAGGAGATTTCTGAAGATTATGGAAAAGTGTACAAATGGGCTCAATCCAGTGCCTGACACGTAACAAAAAGTTGACCATCTGATAGCTATTAGAATGCTTTTCAAGCTGGGAATTAAAGTAAACATATTTCATGTCTGGCCATTAAGGGCAATTCCTTTACTCTATAGAAATACATATATTTCACTGTATTTGCATGTATTTGCATATTTACTTACACAGATAACATAGCATATGCCTATCCTGGTAAACATATTTTCCTATAATTTAGAGACATTTTAGCAAACTGTAGTGCCACATTTCTCTTTCCCATCCATCTTCTAGGCAAATTAAATTAATTTTATTTCATTTTGAAAGTGTGGGGAGCCTGAATGGAATAATTTCTTGTACTTCAGTATTTTTGTCATAGAAATAAAAATCGAGCAGCCGGTGGGAGCTGTTTTTGCGCATCGGGACTGTAAAATGCTGCTTTATTTTTATGTACAGGCTCTTTGTGGGTGGACTGCAGAGATCCCTGCTCTTGGAAATGTTTCTGAGCCCCCTGGGTAACTGAGGAGGGAAAAAAAGAGCTAATTTAAAAAGCTGCCATCCGCCTCCTCTAATTAACTTGCTCTCCGCTCCTGGGAGAGGGTGTGGAAATGCGAAAACAACGGGTGGGAGCGAATGCCATTCTAGTGGTCCATGGTAGCCCCGGGTGTTTTGACGCAGAATAGTTCATAGTCAATAGGCAGGAACCACAAAGGGACTTGGTGTGCCCTCCCCATCTCAGCTCACGCCCCCCGTGCTGGGCAGTGGTGAACAGGGACCCCTTCTGCGCAGGTGTGCAGGCTGGGCAGCTGCAGCAGGAGACACCTCATTGGAATTCAGCAGCCTGAACCCAAGCACACCCAGCCCTCCCTGCCGCTTGCTTGTGCTGCTGGGAAAGAGCAGGGGCCCTTTGTGCCTCAAAGCCGCACGTCACCAGGGTCCAGGAATACAGAAACCCAGGGGAAGGACTCGAAGTCTCTCCCTCTGTCTGTCTGCTGGACGCCCGAGACACTCAGCATGCGTGGCTGGTGGTGCAGCTCACTTTTTTCATGACATCTTGAATAGATTTAGACCCCACAGAATTAGGGGGGGAATTTGGGGGCTGAAGCTGTTCCTCAGCAGAGATGGCTTTTACCTCCTGGAGGATGTGGCCCCCGGGGGAATGGGCCCGGTGGATGTGGACGGCGGTGACCAGCAGTGGGGGCTCCAGCCTGCTGCTCCTTCAAGAAAGCCCTGGAAAGAGGCAAGTTGGCTGCGTGTGTTTTGGCAGCATTGCCCCTGATGCATGCAGGGCTGGGGCGCCAAGGTGACACCAGGCAGGTCCCAGTTCTGTTCCTCTTTGGTGCTCAGTTGTGTAACTTCCTTGTGTTTTTATACTGTTAGTAAACAGACGCTGCAAAACTTTAGGACCTAGAAGTGTTGTTGTCCAAGTGTGGGTCTTAAATTCTCTCCCCGCCCCCAGACAACAGCTAAGCCCTGTATTATTAATGTGTTTGTAAAACGTCATATGGCTGCTGTCATGTTTGCATGAATTAAGTCTTTCCTTACGAAATTTGATCGTAGGCAGGCTTTGGCTCATTGGGTCCCATCAAAAGCAGCTCTGGTGTTTCTGTTCATCTCTTTGGGTCCCTGGAGGGCTTGGTGACTGGTTGGAGGAGCCAGGGTCCTTGGAGGAGTGGCGCGTGGGGGACCTTTGGCGTGGATGAAGTGAATCTCTGACAAACACGTTGTAAAAAACAACATCGATATAGATTCTTCTGAAGGCGAATTCACCAAAGGGCTCCCTTTTTCCGCCCTGGCTGACTGGAGAGGGGTTGGTTGGTTCCTGGTCTCTCTGCTGGCCGACAGATGGTTTTTAGAAGGTGCTGACCCCGGCGGAGGTCACTGGTCCTTTGACCTCTGTGAGAGCCTCACAGCCTGAGCTTTTCATTCTCCACACTCACCCGATGTGTCACCCCTATTATATGTTTTCACCCAGATTTGCCCACGGGGCCACTTGTGCCAGCAGCAATCCTAAGTATCCACCCTTTTGGTAATGACCCCTCTTGTTGCAAGTGAATAAATGGCATTTTGGTCTATTTAAAGTATTCTGAGAGATGGGAGTCAGCCCAGGTGATGCCCATTGCACTCTGGCATCTTCAGAGCAAGACGACTGGGCCTCTCAAGCAAGTGAGGAGCCACCCTCTGCCCAGAGGGCACATGCCTGGCTCAGTGATTTGGGCAGGCCTCATTCTTTCTGGCTTAAAATTGGGCCCCCAGTGGAAGCAGGGTGATGGAGAAGGGCTGTCTGCTCTGGCTTTTCTTGAGCCCAGGACAAGGCTTTTGTTTGGTGAGTGGCCTCCCCTTGTCACTGGGTGGGGTGTCCTCTAGGTGGAACTTGGGTCCATTCTCTGAGTGAAGAATCTTCCTGGAGGGCAGACTTTTCCTGCAGACCAGGGAGGGCCATTTTCAGTCCTATGCTTTGTGTCTTGGTCAGTGGGGCCAGTGTCTTTGTCTGGGACATGCTCCAGATGACTGGCTCGCCTGCCTTCATTCATTCACTCATTCGTTCGTTCAGCAGATCTTTATTCACTGCCTCCTGGTTTAGGCTCAGGGATGCTGTGACTCCCTCTGCCCTCATGGCCTTTTCAGCCAGGTAGAGGAGAAAGGTGATTAACGCGATTGGAGAGAGAATAAATCTCTAGGAACAAGCATTGAGAAGCCCTGGGAGGAAGGGCAGCGGGAAAGGATGACGGGGTGGGGCGGGGAGAGGCTGACCGAGATGGAGTTTCTTGGAGAGCGGATCCTATGGGTGTGGTGGAACCAGGGCATCGAGAAGTGTTCCGTGGAACTCCTCCCTATCCGTTTGTCTGAGCTGACGCCAATCACACGTGCCGAAGTTGATCAAAAGATTCCACTGTGTTTGTATTTGCCACTAACGCCAGAAACGTGTGTTTTGCGTAGAGCTGAGTTCAGAGGATATGTCATTTGAGCACAAAGCTGATGATGCAGATTCACTCTTGGGAACCATGCTGTGAAATGGCTTTCCTCGAGTGTGTTCTCGAACGGTTTAATTGGGCAGCCGGCCTGATTCCACTGGGGGGTCAGGAGGCCGTGTACTTCGTTAGCACCTGGCCCCTGCCTCACCTTGTGTTTCTCTCCCTCTCTTTCCATCAGGAGTTCTGACTCGGAAGAAGCATTTGAGACCCCGGAGTCCACGACCCCTGTCAAAGCTCCACCAGCCCCACCCCCGCCACCCGCGGAAGTCATTCCAGAGCCTGAGGTCAGCGCACAGCCTCCCCCCGAAGAACCAGGTAACCAAGGATCAGGCACCCCCTGGGGAGACACAGCGACTCTTCCTGGGGTACCGCTAGAGGAGGGCAACCCCCTTGGGGCTGTCCCCCCCGAGCTCTGTAGATTGTTGCCACTGCTGGGGCCTCACAGCCCTGGGCTGTGCTTTATGGGAGTGAAAAGCAAGGGTGAGCGGTTACTGCAGATTGTTCTGTTCTTACTTTGCAGAAGGGACGGGGATCTATAGGTGAGGTGTCTACACACCTGTGCTTAAGGCTGCCCCAGGTGAGGGATGGAGCTTGGGTGGGAGGAGAAGGAGCAGGTGGAGGGCTGGGCCTCCATTTGTACTCCTGCCCTGACCAGGAGCCAGGTGTTCTGTAAAATAAAGTCACACTTGACCTTGATTTTCTTTTTTTTTTTTTAAGAAAGAAAGAAGTGGCATTTTTTTACCTGCCCTGGGCTCAAGCAGCCTATTGTTTTAGAAAGGATAGACACTCCTGGGCTTTATTGCTAAAGCTAATGCTCCCTGGTGCTGCAGGGAGAGGGGTAGGACTATTTTCAGGGAGAGCAGGCAACTTTGCTGGTGTCTGATAAATGCAGTTTTGAGATCTTCCCTTTTGGCACTCACCAGTTAGTAGTATCTGATCACACACAGCCAAACGAGGTGCTGGGCTCTGAAGGTGTAATTATTGGGATTTATGTGATTTCAAGGTGGAAAAGAAGCCAGAAGGGCCACTTATACGTTTCTCAGGGAATCTTTTGCATCCCTACTGTCTTCCATATATTCAAGCATATAAAAGTCATTTCCTATAATGTTAAAAAAAAATATATCACCCTTAAGTTTAATGGAACGTGAGTGACAAACAGTTGTAATTCCTAAGTCAGAGATGTGGTAAAAACGCAGCTATCTGGGCCAGCCGAGTGGCGCGGTGGTTAAGAGCTGGCCTGGGAAGCCAGTGGCCCCAGTTCGGGTCCCACATGTGAGGGCCAGTGACACTGACCTCAAAAAAAAGAGGCAGCTATCTTTTTTTGTGGGTAGAATCAGTCGTGCCTATAAATGTATGGGACCCTTTAGAGGAGAATTTAGAAGAGAAACGACAGTGTGTGGCAGTGTACAGCCTACCCCCACGTGTCACGGACCGCTCAGAGGAAGCCATTGGTGTGAGCGTCCCCGAGCCTTTCCGGTCATGTGTCCCGACTGCTTCTGGGGATGGTTGCCATGCCTGTGCTTTCTTTGGCCTGCGCTTATTCCTTCCACCTGATTCGCTTTTCAACAAAGCAAAGAACAGCCTCCTTTCTTAGAAACAAACCCTTGCACAGCACTCACCTCTTTCTTGAATGGCAGTTTCCAAAAGAATGAGTATGATGGGGGAGTTAGAGAAGCTCCGCCCCAAAGGGGTTGGAGCAGTTAGTTACCCTGCGTCCCAGCCCCGCGGGACTTGGATTACACCGGCAGCAGTCTTTGAACGGGGCTTTATATTTCTCCACCTTGGAAAACTACAGCAAGGCTAAATGTATGCCGATGGTACAATAAGGACACTTGCGACTGTGTCTGCCAAAAGCCCCCCTGGCTTGGGCTGTACAAGGATCCATTTGGTTAGCTGCACTTGTGAGAAAAGCCTGCTGGTCCATTCTGCAGACAGCACGGGGCATCACCCGAGTGTGAGAAGGAGGCTGTGCTCGCCTACAGATGTGGGTAGAGGAGGAGAAGCCTTCCTTCTGAGAACCATGGGAAAGAAAGGGCAAGAGAAGAAAAGCTATTGGGTTTTCCTCTGCAGAAGTGCCTGGGCCATTGCTCAAGGGGCCAAAAGAATTACATGGAACAATAGCCGTGACCTTTGGCAGTGACTAAAGACATGATTTTCCCTCCTGGAAACCTACATTTTACACAACAGTCAACTACCTTATCTTGGGTCCTGCCAGCAGGTTTCTGCTCCATGGCAGGGAGGACAGGTGAGACAAGGGATGAGCAGATGCTGGGTTCACCTTGCATCTGCCCTGGTCTGGGCCGGGCCACGGGCCACAATGCGGCTTATTGGAGACCAGTTTTCTTTCTTTCTTTTTTTTAAGATTTTATTGGGGAATTGGAAGAGGGAACAGCTTAAGGGAACCGGGGAAGGGGAACAGACAAGTTGCTGTCCTTTTGTTCTTCAGTCTAGTTGGGAGGACATCACTTCACTGGCCCATGTTGGTATTATGATCTTCCCTGCTAAGGAAGATCGGTCACCGGCCATTGGATGGCTGCTCACACTGGCTGCCGGCCACTCACAGTAGCTCACGACAGCCCACTGCAGCCCCACTGTATGTAGCCTGTGCCTTCGCCGGCCTCTCAGGGCAGCCCAGCTCCAGGTTGAGCTGTTGTTCACCACCTTAGCTGTAGAGGGTGCAGTGTCACTGGCCCATGTGGGAACCGAACCGGGGCCCTGCTGCTCAGAGCTCGCCCTCTCAAGCCAGCTCTTAACCAACTGAGCCACTCGGCTGGCCCCCCAAGTTCAGTTTTCTTATCCATAAATTGAAGAGGGTGAGGTATGAGTGCCCTGAGCACTCTGACCACCCATGGTCCCATGAACAGAACACATGGCTGCCATACAGTGCCCGTGGTATTAGAGCTCAAACTGGCTGCTGAGGGACATAATTAAATGTCACGTGCCAGGCCTGTGCTAGGTTCTTTGTATGTTTCATCTCCAATTCAGTTAAGCAAATATTATGAATTGCAATAAACTATGATTCATGTACCTGGAATATGTAAAGCTATGCTCCCTGTGTAGACCATTTACCCTGATTTGTTGGTTTAAGAGACTGTGGTCTGTGAGTGCGGGGGTGTCATGTGTTGACACCTGTGATCCTCTGGACCCATGGATCCCTGCCCAGAGGGAGCTCATGGAGAGGGGAGAGCCGAAGAGGCGGAGAAGGTGGAGAAGTACCGACACAGCTAGCAGGAAGTACTCCGGTTAGAAACCGCCCGGCAGGGCTAAGAGATGTGGCTTTTGGAGATGGTGGGGTGACATCAGTTGGGTGGCATTAGTTGCCTCTTATTAGCTCTCTCTCTTTCCTCGGAATTTCCTCTTATTTCCAAACATTGGGGGTTTTTTTGCCTAGCTTGGGGATTTAATTGCCTAGTAGTGGTATCATGGTTGTACCGTGCTCCCCCAAACTCAGATGTTGAAACCCTAACCTCTGATACGACTGTATTTGAAGGTAGGACCTTTAAGGAGATGATGAAGATTAAATGAGTTCATAGGGTGCAGTCCTAATCCAAGAGGACGGGTGTCTCGGTAGGAAGAGGAGGACACACCAGGGATGAGCTCACACAGAGAAAGGGCATGTGAGGACAGAGAGAGGAGACAGCTTTCTACGAGCCAAGGGGAGAGAGGCCTCAGGAGGAGCGCCTTGATCTTGGACGTCCAGGCCCCAGAGCTGTGAAAGAGGGAATGTCTCTTGTTGAAGCCCCAGTCTGTGGCACTTTGCTATGGTGGCCCAAGCAGACTGATACAACTGGGGATCCCCTTTGCATATGATAAACCAAGGATGTTGATTTTGTCATCAAACCAAGTCGGAACCTGGAGCCAGGGTGGGCATTGCCCAGGTTGACACTGCTGGGGTGTACGAGGTAGAGGGTGTGTTTATGTGGATGGATCCATCTGAGATCTGGTCCTTCCTTCCTCTGGCCATACATGCCCCACAGTGGCGGGGATAATTTCCCACATTATCTGGGGAATGGGTCATCTTCATGCAGATATGGTGTGTGGATTCAGAAATCCAGGGGGCATACTGGGAACCCAGTTGGGCCACACTTGCTTTGGAAGTTCGGGGCCTGCACATGTAAGTGACCTTTTCCCGTCTAAGGAGCGTCTTACCCAGGGATCCTCCGAAGAGCCCATGGAAGGAGGCCCCCTGTAATGGGCCCCCGGGGCATCCTGCTCTGGTCACCACACAGTAAAACAGCCATTCTCAACCAGGGACAGTTTTGCCTTCCAAGGGGGACATGTGGCACCTTCTGGAAACATTTTTGGTTGTCAGAACTGGGATGCGGGGTGCTACTGGCCTCTAGCAGGTATCTAGCAGGTGTAGAAGCTACTGGCCTCTAGCAGGTAGTGACCAGGGATGCTGATAAGTAACCTTTGATGAGCAGGACAGCCCTCATGACAAAGAACTGACTGTCTCCAAATGGCCACAGTGCTGAGGTGAAGAAACCCTGCAGCAAGATTAGGCTTCCTGGGCCATGATGATTTAATTAGGGAATGTCACTTCTAAGTAGGAAAGCTTTGTTAAGCAGGCTGGGAGCTTTTCTTTCGGGGAAAACAGTGAGCAGATGGTTAAGCTGACAATTTGCTGAAGGTTGCACGATTCAGGGGAGAACCACTGACATCTGATGGGCCTCAGAAGACTTCCTTAGGCTGCTAGGGATGGGCCAGGGTTTGTTCTTCCTTCTTCAAGGCCCACTGGAAAGAACCTGGTCCTCTGGGTCCCCTGTCCTCTGTGCCATCTGTCCTGTGTGACCAGGGCAGGAAGACCAGGTGACTGCTGTTGGAAGGATGGGTGCTTAACGGTGCTGGGTCCTAAAAAAAATAAGGAGGGAGTTGATTTTAGAATGAAGGGTTGGGACATCTTTCTAGAAGCACAGGAAAAGGAGTGTTTCAAGACGGTAGAATAAGCCATTTGGCGGCCAGCAGAGCTAAGAGGCTTCAGTCAAGTGCTCCGTCTTATAGGACGTCTGCTCAAGGATGGCCTGGGGTGGCACTGGATGCAGAATTGAGGGGAAGGTTTGAAACCGTGATTGGCTAATCGGTGTGCTTCTGGAAGATGCGCTCAATTACGGAGGCATTTATTGAGTCTGCGAGAGAAAGTGCAGCAAGTCCGGGGAAAAACAAAGATCAGTCAGGCGAGCTCCTGAACTCAAGAGGCTTGAAGTTTCCTTGTGTTGTCACTTCATCTGCTGGGTCCTCTGCCAAGTGCTCTGAGAGAGATTTGCTTGTGAGCAAAGTGTGGTAAGCACCGTGCGAAGCATTCCCCACCTGGAGGTTTGCAGTAGGGAGCATGAATTGCTCTGAGAAAACCTACAGTGAGAAGTCAGCTCGGGTTTAAAGCGAGCCTTTCCCAGACCTTGTTTGTTGGGATGAGGGATAGGGCTGCCAGATGAAGCAAATAAATATATGGGGTGCCCAGTTAACTTCGAATCTCAGATAGACAACAAAGACTTGGGACATGGGACATATTTATGCAAAAAAAAAAAAAAAAAAAGAAATGTATTCATTTATCTGCGATTCAAATTTAACTGAACATCCTGTATTTTATCTGGCAAACTGTACCACCAGTGGCCGGTGGGTGGGTGCTGGGGACCAGTGAAACACACTTTGCAAATGCCATCCCAAGCCGTATGTGCCAACTCTAATTCCTTCTTCCGCAGACCACTTTGCAATGTTTGCGCTTCTTTGAATAGTAACACATTTTTGATTTTCTGACCCATCATCGTCTGGCCTGCTTGACTGCCCAGGACAGCTGTGAACCCAGACATGCATGAAAGATGCCACCTGGTACAAGCAGAGCCCAGAGTAACCAAGCCAAGGCCAGGCCAGCCGGATCCCTGTGGGGCAGGAGATGATGGAGCCTCCCTTGGCCAGCATTTGGAGCATCTGTGGCTTGTTGGAAAATCAGGAGCAACCTCTTTGGCCCGCAGTGGCTGAGGAGGCTGAGGAACTGAGAGGAGGCAGCCAGGAGAGGAGAGAGAGGAGATAAGGGGAAAGGCTGAGAAGAGGAGCGTGGCAGACAGCGTTGGAGGGAGGATTACAGGGGATGCCGGGCGTAGGCACAGGTGGCTGATGGGCAAGCTCAGTGCTATTGCAGCTGCCTGAGGACCCATGGAAAGGATCCCTAGTGTTCCTCACGTGGCCTTCCTGGCATTACTCCTGTCCTCTGGCCTGCTCCTGTCCCTTGCTTGAGCCTCAGTGACCTCTGATGTTTCTGGAACATGCCAGACATGCTTCTACCCCAGGGCCTTTGCACTTGCTGTTCCTGTTGTCTAGGAGGCTCCCCTCTGGATGTCTCCTGGTTCACACCTTTACCTTGTTTCTCACGTTTGTTTAAATGTCTCCTCCTGGGAAGGCTTTGCCTAACTATCTTACTGAAAAATTGGGACTCCTCTACCCTTATTTTTCTCCAGAGAACCTGATAGTCGGTATCTTCTCCTTGTTTATTTACTTCTTGACTGTCTTCCCCCTGAAGAATGTAACTTCCAGGAGAGCAAGGATTGTGTTCATTGTTGAATCCGCAGCCCTGAGAATAGTTCCTGGTCTTGACTGGGCACTCGGTTAATGTTTCTGATGACGGAATGCTATTCCTTCACCAGCCCTTCTCACCCCCACTCTGTGGATGATGGGACTGAGGGTGAGCCTGTCTGGGGTCTGGAACTAGTAACGCGTGCGAGCAAGATTTGTCCCATGCAGCATGGCCGCCCGGGCTGGGCCAGCTTGGCCAGGTCCTCTCTTAGAGGCTAGTAGCCTGGCCCAAGGTGAGACATGCTCCCAAGTGTCCTGGGTCCCCAAGTGACTGATCTGTCTCGTTTCCAGGATGTGGTGCTGAGGTGGTCCCCATTCCCGATGGCCCATGTAGCCGCTCCGCGGAAGGCAGCCCTTTCCGTCCCCCTACACACTCCTTCTCCGCCGTCTTCGATGAAGACAAGCCCATAGCCAGCAGCGGGACTTACAACCTGGACTTCGACAACATTGAGCTGGTCGATAACTTCCAGACCTTGGAGCCTCGCTCCTCAGACCCCAAGAATCAGGAATGCAAAGTGAGCACGCGGCGGAAGTCCACAGATTCCGTCCCCAGCTCCAAGTCCACGCTGTCCCGCTCTCTCAGCCTGCAGGCTGCCGACTTTGATGGTGCTTCTTGCCCAGGCAGCACTGAGGCCGCGACCCCGGCCCCAGATGCCTATGGCACGGGTTCCAGCAGTGCTTCCAATACGCTTAAGCGAACTAAAAAACCAAGGCCCCCTTCCTTAAAAAAGAAACAGACTGCTAAGAAGCCCCCTGAAACGTCCCCCGTGAAAGAGACACCACAGGAGCCAGGAGAGGAGAGTCCTATTCCCAGCGAGGAGCCAGCATCTGAGACAAAAACAGAATCAGCCCAGCCGGAAGGTGCTGGCCCAGCCTTGTCGGAGGAGGCACCTGCTGCCTGCCCTTTGGACTCAGAGGGTGCAGAAGGGGCTGTTCCCCCAGCTTCTGGAGGTGGCAGAGCACAGAACTCACCCCCCGTTGGAAGGGAAGCAGTGCCTCTTGCCACGGCCCCGGAGGCAGTGGAGGTGACCCCATCAGATAGCGGGGGGCAAGAGGACTCCCCAGCCAAAGGGTTCTCAGTGAGGCTGGAGTTTGACTATTCTGAGGACAAGGGTAGTTGGGACAGCCAGCAGGAAAACCCCCCTCCTACCAAAAAGATAGGCAAAAAGCCTGTTGCCAAAATGCCCCTAAGGAGGCCAAAGATGAAAAAAACACCCGAAAAACTGGACAACGCCCCTGCCTCACCTACCAGATCCCCTGCTGAGCCCAATGACATCCCTATTGCTAAAGGTACCTACACCTTTGATATTGACAAGTGGGATGACCCCAATTTTAACCCTTTTTCTTCCACCTCAAAAATGCAGGAGTCTCCCAAACTGCCCCAACAATCATACAACTTTGACCCAGACGCCTGTGATGAGTCCACTGACCCCTTTAAGATGTCCTCTAAGACCCCCAGCTCACCTTCTAAATCCCCAGCCTCCTTTGAGATCCCAGCCAGTGCCATGGAAGCCAATGGAGTGGACGGGGACGGGCTAAACAAGCCCGCCAAGAAGAAGAAGACGCCACTGAAGACGTAAGTTCAAGGGAGTCGGCGGGGCTGGGCATTGGCGCGGTCCGGTCCGAGGTCGCCTGCCTGGGCCAACCGGGGCCGCCCTCACCCCTCCCACATTTGCCGCAGTGGCGCCATGTTTGTGGCAGGACACCCGTTTTCCTTCCTCTCTGTGCTCCATCCCCATATCCCTTTGGGTCCTGAGTCTTTGCTCTTTTGCCTTAATAAGTCAGGGTTCTCACGCTTTACTTCTAGTAGAAGACCTGGCATTCAGCTCCAGGGGAGTGTGGGAGACCCCACAGAAGGGAGGAGACTTGGCCAGCCTCCCTGTTGGTGACTTACCCTTTTCCATTTAGCATGTGAATCGCTTTTTGGAGTGGCCTAGAAGCTCGGAGATACGCCCCTTAAGATATTGTTAAAATGTATATATAGTATTCATTTCTGCCTGTTAATGAGATTAGGAGGCAAACACAGTAGGCTCCAGGAGGCCTGCTCCCTTCCCTGCAACCCAGCCGGCCTGTAAGAAACACCCCTATTTGTCTCTATCCCTCTCTAGAGCCATAGTCTTTTGGACACAAGAGTCCAAAGGACCTATAGATCCAGTAGAGGTCGCTGGGACCTAAAAGTGAGAAGCCCCACCGTCCCCAGGAGGCCATCAGGAATCCGGTCTATTGTCCACAAATCCTTGCTGAGTTAATTGCCTTGAATGCTACATGTCCATGCCTCCAGAATTCATTCTGAGACACAGCCCTGACTTGTATGGCTGCAGGTCCATTCTCAGGACTTGGGTCCACATGTGGTATGCTTTGGTACTTGGAGCCTTTCTCCTTGCTCTCTTGTGAAGTATCGTCAGTAATTTAACAAGGCTGTGGAGACCAGTCTTCCAGCCTTGAGACCAGGGATCTCAGCAGAACACACCATGGCCGATGGCCCCTGATCTGATTGAGTCTGTCTGGCACTAATGGAATCGAGACAGGGCGGCCTGTTTACCTCCTGTTCTGGGCTCGCTCACGAGCATCGAACATTTTCGAAGAACCCGGGGTTTCCTGAGAAGAGATGCTCTAAGCAGGCTTGGGCCTTAATAACCCTGTCGCTGTCTGGTGGCGGGCAGGAGGCACTTCTGGGCAAAAATGTGGACTTTTCTTAGATCAGTTACCCACCCAGGCTTTTCCTAGAGACTATAGAATCCGTGTTGGAAACTTTATTTTAAGCCTCGAACAAGGGAAGTCTGAAATGCTCAGATTGCGAAGCTATGTTCTCTCATCTTTGGAATGAGAGCCAACTTGTAGCCACCGTCTCCGCCCCCACCCCCAGCTTGGCTGCGCTCTGTTCTATCATCAGAGCTAATAGGTTGGGGAAGCTAGTCCATCCTGCAGCCTCACCTCTAGTGCAGGTGGTGTGGAATCCTACACCGGGTGACAAAGCTCTTTGGGCACCAATGTTTTAATGGGATAATTGCAACCAAGAGAGGAAGGCTTTCTCGCTCATCCCCTCTCCAGAAAGCTGGGATATTTCCCACTCTCCCAAGCAGAACCTACCGTGAATGGCTGTTGGATCTTAACCCGTTAATAACCACTTGTCTGCAGATTTATCTTTTTTGTCAGTTCCTTCTGTCTGTCTCTCTTTTTCTTTGTCTTCTTGTCTTAGGATGGTTGAAGATGTGATGTCTGTATGTTCTCTGTTGTAAGTAAATTTAATGGAATCTGCCCCTTCTGCTAAATGTGCTTTTTTCCCCCTGCCTTTTTGTTTTTGCTTCCAAGCTCTTTTTCTTTCCTCTCCATGGCTGTTGCTTCATATTTCCATGGTGGGCCTGGGAGTGATGGGGCATGGGGCTTCCCAGTAGCAGAGGTTATTTTCCTGTTTCATAGTCATTAGTGTTAAGTGAAATTGCTTGGCTGTGAAAACGTGATTATCCTACATCTGCCTGCTTGTCAGGAATGGAACTTTTCTTTCCCCCTTGCATATTGGATGTCTTCATCTGAAACCCATGCGTTGTTTTGGGGTTGTTTTTTTTTTTCAAACTCTCATTCCATTGTTTCATTTTAAATTGGACCAGTGGGCGATTGCTTTCAAAGTACTGTGGCTTCACATGAAAATAACCATCCAGTCCGACCACAGGCAGTGACTGCTGTCACTTGTTCTTTCTAACACGTGACGCAGAAGCGTTTGGGCTATTGTACACTGAGACCTGCGGCAGCCCCTGAAATGTGGGGTTGGCTCAGCGTGGAGCCCATGGCTGTGAGAGCTGTCACCAGGCTGCCCTGGGCCCGCGGCCTTGGTCCCCCAGGTCCAGGCTGTGTGTCCGTCCGCATGCCATCTGTGGGTCACCCTGCTGGATGTTGGTGGGAACAGAGTAGACCACCTCTGTGCCTCTCCGGCTTTGCTTCCCTGGCCGGGAGGGATCTTTTGGGGCAGCTCCCAGTGCCTCCCCGCTCTTAAAGGGAAGCTGGTCTGGTCCCAGGCATCGAGCAGCCCCAGGAGAGGGCCGAGTCTCGCCGGCTCTCTTCTGCCCAAGGGATTTCTTTAGTGTTTTAGAGCCATTTAGCAACTTGAAAAATATACAGTTAATATATTTATATGCATGAATAAATATATGCTTCAAGCTGTGATTGCACTGTTCATAATGGCAAATGCCATAAATGCTGTAAATAACCATTTATAGTATTTTTTTTTTCATGATTGAATGCCATTGTTGGAGCATTTTATTAGAGAGAACACAAGGAAGGAACTTGAGTGTCAAATTGCTCGGTCCATCCAGTTCATGTGTAGAGCAGGGGAGGGGGCTGGGGTCCCAGGTAAGGGACTCCCCCTTGTTTGGCTGGGGGCAGGACCATACCACGCAGGGGCCTGAGTCCAGGAGGCACGGGCCAGTCTGTAGGTGGAGCAGCCTCCGTTCTGACCATGGAAATGACCCCTGACCTCCCAGTGGGCTAATGGAGCCATCTATGTTGGAAGTCCCTTCCTTCTGACCCCTTCGGGAGTCTGATGGGGTGTTTCCTTGGCCTCGCGTCCTCACCGCCCCCATCTACTTTTAAGAAGGAGAAAGAAAGGGAGAAGAGAGACATAAATCTTGTCTGTTGACCATGGTTAGGAAAAGACTTTAAAAAATCATCTTATCCCTGAAAAGAGTTCTGGAAATCTCTTGAGTGTCAGCAGTATGAATGTACTTAACACTACTGAACTGGACACTGAAAAATGTTTAAGGTGGTAAATTCTATATTATGTGTATTCTTTACCAAAATTAAAAAATAATCAGCATCATCTCACCCAGGAGCTCAGAGGTGTAGGAATCCATGAAGCTCCGAGTGCCTGTGAATAGGAAGGAAGCTTCCAATCCTCCCCAGAATCCAGAACTTTCCCCCCTGTGTTTGCACGGCTCTGAGCAGTCAGTGATGCCAGCTTGCCTGTCTGTAAATTGGATCCTGTTAATTGGCATTACCAGGAATCCCCTCCCTCCACCTGAGTTGGTTCAGGCATTCCTGGATGAATCGCTACATTAATCTGCTCACCCAAAATTTGCTTTTTGAAATCAGTAAAAGAACAGCTGGTTAAATTTAGCTTCGTTTTTTTCTGGGTCAGCTCTCCAAAATGGCATCCCTTTAAAGATTTCCAGCTTGATGAATCTTTCCCTGGGGGGGCGACAATAGTATCTGTTAGAGTCAGAATGAACTGCCGGTGTGGACGTCCTCTGGTTGGTGTTGGCGTGGTGCAGGTGGCTGGGTGGTCGGCACGGATACTCCGCAGAGGTGGTGGCTTCCGTCTGCTCTGAGTGCTCTGGAGTGTTCTGCACCTCTGTTTGTTGTGTTTACATTTTCCATTTTGTTTCCAGTGACACATTTAGGGTGAAAAAGTCGCCAAAACGGTCTCCTCTCTCTGATCCACCTTCTCAGGTATACTGTTCCCTTGATGTTTATGATTTTATTGCTCACCCGGGAGTGAAGGGTGATATGGTTTTATCACCCTCTAAGTCAGCCGAGCTTCCCTCCCTGCTCATCGTGGGTACGTTCCAACACCCTCTTCTCGCCTCCTACAGGGATGTTTGCAAGACACTGTTTTGATCCCATCACGTTGCGGGGAGATCAGCGCGTGTCCCAAGAATAGGAAGATACATGTTCAGGAAAAGTGTCAGTTGGACATTGCTAGAGGAATCTATAGCAATTGTGCCAGTCCGTTCTGACCAGTTAATTTGCTGAGAGTGTATATGAATATCAAGTTGAGGAAGCCTGTTGAGATGAATGAATATATAGGGGGAACAAAAGAATATGTGTCAGGAGCACTGGATTATGTAACCCAGATCAGAGTGGGGAGATAAAGCAAATCCATCCCCCGAAGAAGTGGGGCTTGGACTCTTCATATGAGCCCCTGTCTCCTTCTTATAGTTCCTCAACAAAATATAAACCATTTCTTCTACCCTGTTTACAGACCAAGGAAGGTTATCCTCTGGCATGGATGCCGGGCCATTTAAGGTCATAAAACAAACCTCCCTCCCCCACCTGAGCCAGTGAAGCCCCAGCCAACCACCCCTGGCTAGGATGGGGGCTGTGGGGAGAGGTACCAGCGCCAGGAGACGGGTCTTGGGTCCCAGTGCCAGCTCTGCTCTGACATTTCTGGGCTCCCACCCTCAGCTACACACCCTCTGTGGAGAGGGCGATAAGACCCCCTTTCTCTCTATCCAACTGGCGTGAGGATCGTCAGGTGATACCGATGGTATTGATGTGAGGAGCCTGAGACACTGGGCATAACACAGTATTTGCAGTACTAAGGTGCCGGTCACAAAGTTTCCCTGTTTCTCAAATAGAATGAGCAGGAACGTCTCAAATAACCGAGACACAAAATCCCAAATTTCTAAATCCGTGGTCACCCCCCCGAAACAAGCCACCCAAAAAGGAAATTCACAGCGGAAACGATCTGTTTCCTTGGGACCATTTTGAGCAGAGTGCGAGGACATGCAAGGGGTGTGGGCAGGGACCTGTCCTGGGGGGTGGGGCCCCAGACGGGTGGGTGGGCACAGTTCTGGACGCAGAGACTAGATGAGAGGAGAGACTGCTCCCCTTTGCCTTGCAGGACCCCACTCCAGCGGCTACACCAGAAACACCGCCGGTGATCTCTGCCGTGGTCCATGCGACCGATGAGGAGAAGCTGGCTGTCACGAACCAGAAGTGGACGTGCATGACAGTCGATCTGGAGGCCGACAAGCAGGACTACCCGCAGCCCTCGGACCTGTCCACCTTTGTAAATGAGACCAAATTCAGTTCACCCACGGAGGGTAAGCAACCGGGTGGCCAGCCAGACCCCCACCCTGCCTTGGAGACCACTGCCCCTAGGGAGCCAAAGGCCAGGAAAGAAACTCCTAAGCCAGGTAACCGAGCCATCGGCTATAGTCTCCCAAGTGTCCTCCAAGCTAAGGCTGTGTTTGAAAATAGCCTGAGGCCTCACGCCAGCTGCACCCTGTCCCCAAGACGCCTGCTGAGAGCCAGCCCAGTGGCCTCTAATTCCCAAACCTGAGCTCACTCGACCTTTGCTCATTCTCGGCTGTATGGCTTATGTCCCTTGGTAATTTTGAAACACACAGCTCTAAGGAGCATCATTCCAGGCAAATGCTCAGTGTAGGTCCACCTACCCAGCGGCCTCTTGGTGTCACCAGTTCATCGGCTCCATAGGATGCTCTGCAGTGCCTTCTACTCAAACCTTCTACTCAAGCCCTAAACCAGAGATACACCCAGGCTTGCTAACAAGAGGACGGAGTCCTGAATAGCCCCCAGGCACATGGCTTAGTTCATTAATATCTTCCTCTGATGTGTATTCACTTTTAACTTTCTGCCTGATTCTTTGGCTTTAAAAATTCATATATCTTAAATCAGCACAGCCTGACGAGGTGAATCAAGATTTTTAAAAAATGATCCCAACTGATTTTTCTGAATCGGCATATTGGCTTCCATGCTTCCTTTCTTGTTAGGAGAGCAGATGGGGGAGTAACTAGAACCTTTCGTCCGAGGGGTTGATCATCTCCCCGATTCGATGGTACCCTGTGTCCCCAGTCCTCCGTGCACCTCCAGGCGAGGCTTGTGAGCCCAGTATTGGACAATTGTTCCAGCCCTCTGAACTGTCCTGATGGTTCTGTTTCCCTTTCCAAGGTGCTGATTTCTAAACATTTTAAAAAACTGAGTAGAAGTCAATACGATCAAACATGAAAACCTTCTCTCTCCTTCTTTGCTTCTAACTGGGAGCCACCATGTCTGTTAACCGACCTTCTGCCCCCACCAAGGCGGGCAGAGCTGTTGCTGAGGTGCTGGCAGTTTTTAATTGTCACTCGGATGCTTCCTCTGGGGGCTCGTCCATGAGCAGGCCTCTTGGTGGTACCTTTGTGCCCATGAGGTCTCTGAATGGTACCGGTGAGACCCAGTTCATGTTTTCTGGGATTTGGGATGGTTATCTACTTCCTATAGTTTGAAGATGAAAAGACGATCCAAATTAGGCGTCCTTGGACTTTTGGGCATTGTATTTTTCGGCGGACTGGAACCTTTCGGTGGACTGTCTGGTTGGCTCTCTGGCTTGGGGCTTGGGAGGCTTAACAGGGACCATCTCACTGCCGCCTGGCCCAGCCTGTCTTCAGTCCTGGTTTTCCTCTGCGCACACACACGTGAGCCATGAGCTCCACCCCTTTTCTCTGGGGATACTCCTGCTCAGCTGCCTCTGCTGTTGGCCGCAGGCTGGGATGTCCCCCTCCCGCCTCCCACGCTTGTCCTGCCCCCTCCCAACCTCTCTCTGGACGTCCACTTTGCTTTGCCTGCCCCTAATGCTTAGTCTGGGCCACTCTGAGGTCACTTAACACTGTAACGGTGATGCACGTGGGTCTCTTGCTCCCCTACCAGATTGTGTGTTTCCTGAAAACAATGCCATCTGATCTGTCTTTGTGTCCACAGCTCCCTGAACATGGTAGGGGCTCAAGACAGGTTTGTGAGAGGGAGGTAAACAGTTTAGTGTTAACACAGTCGATTTGACCTTGACAATAGGCATCGCCTGTGTGAGGGGGATTGGTGGGAGGCTGACACCTTAGAAGTAGCAGGGGTGCTTGAGCACCAGCAGTGGACGAAGCCATTTTAATAGCAGCAGTGGTTTCCTGCTGGTTCACATCTCTTCAAGCTTGACAAGAAACTTCTAAATGTGAGAGAACCTTTTCGAAACCAACCTGGGCTTGGTATTGTAGATAAGAATCAAAAGGTGTATGATTTGGGGGTATATGTGTATTTCATTGTAGGAACCAAATATGTGCATTGTTTTCATAGAAAATATAGAGATTTTAATATTACCTTTTAAGTCAGTAGGTGCCTCATTCAGTGGTAACATCTATTTCTTATCTTTATCATTGAACTAAAACAGACAACTCAACTAGCTCAGCGACATCTTTGATAATTGTTTGCTTTCTGCAAAAATTCAACAGATGGGTAAATCTATAAGCTTGGAACAAAACCCTGATAAACCTGCCTCCTTAGAAAATAATTGTAAATATTCGGGACGTCCCGACTATAATTACAGTGGCTGGAGGGAAATTGGAAATTCATCTACTGTGTGAATACAGAACGCTACCCTTTCAGGAGGTGTGGACCTTGCATTCGCCTCTCTCATATGCCTTGGTTCCCTCCAGCAACTGGATGTAGAAACTGAAGGCAGAGCCCTCTTATCAGATTGTCCTTCCTGTTAAATGAATGAGGTCAAGTCCAGTGTCATCAGACACGCACCTGAGGGCGCTGATGTGATCACCAGGAAGCATCTGGCCAGGGCCACAGCTGTGATCGAGACTGTTACACGGAAGTTGCAAATCACAGGATCCTAAAATGTGGGGTTAGAAATACTAGTTACCATTGGAACTACAGTAAGCACTACAGCAGGAATTGTCTACGCCACAGTGATAAGGCAGGAGCTGTCATTGGCGAGGCATTCTTTCTGAGCCACGCTGAGTGCTTTACGTACATGTTTTAATGTCGCCCTGCCAGCTCTGCAGAGTGGATGTCTGCAGTTCCCCCATTTAAGAGCCAGGAAGCGCAGGCTTTGAGCTGGTAAGACTTGCTGATCTGGGCTGTCACTCGGCTGATCTGTGGAGAGCCAGGTCTGCCTGACTCTAAGAGCCCTGCTGTGTCCTGCCAGACGCCTCGTGTGAGCGTCCTTTCATCATCAGTAGAGGGTGTTGGACTGATGGGTGATGCCCTTACTGGGTCCACAAGAGCTTCAAGTTGTCTTAATATTTTGAAAGACCTGAGTGGAACTAGTTTAGCAAGGTGCCCAGCTAATTAAAATTACGTGTTTGGGTTGTAATGACATCAACTCACTGGTGACACTGATCATCTCCCGCTGATTCAAAACCCAGATGGGCAATTATAAATGTTTTCCTTTGAGTACTTTTAGTCAATGCCCTTGTCTGGCACAGTCTTTTGAAACATGCTGCAGGAGAAAACGTAGTCCACGTGGGCTCTAGGGATGGAGAAGATAAGGAACCGCTGGCGACAGAGCTGCCGAGACCTCTCCTTGCTCTGGTCCAAGAGACCTTGAGAGCAGTGTTGTAGGGTCATAAATCTGGGTGTCCTTTGATGGTCATCCAGTCCCCCTGTCCCTCTTCACACACAGCTGTGTCAGCCCCTCCTTCCAATCTCTGTTGTCTGTCACACTGCAGACATTTAGCAGAGTGACAGCATGTGTTTAGAAGAGTTGGAATCCTGGTCTTTGTCCCCTTCCAAAGAACTCTTCTCCCCTAATCACTTAGGTTAAAATCTCCAGAAACATTAGCCACGAGCCATAATACACCTGGTCCCGACCTGTTACGTGTATAACTTATCATAGGGCTTTCATCTTACAGCATTTCATTTTATCCTGCATGAGGTCGGCACTTTGAGCTCCATTGTGTAGACAAGCCAAAAGGCGTGGAGAAGTCAGGGAGCTGGCTCCCCGATCCTGAGAATCAGGACCTGGACCCCATGACTTCCTGCCAGAAGAACTCTGCCCAGGGTCCTTTCTAGCCCCCCAGCAAAGCTCTAGTAAATGGGGTCGGATGAGAACAGCAGTCCAGCCCTCTCGCTGTGCGTTCCCCAGTATAAAATAATTAGCCAAAGCAGCCCTGGGACATGACAGGACCCATTAAAAGTCACTGGGCTTCTTCGGCGTGGAGCAGCATACATTTTAGCGAGCAGTCTCTTCTCTTAGATGTGAAGACGTTGTGTCACTTGATGGAACTGGCATCACTCTTCCTGGCCCTCCAGTCGCATGTGGTGTGGTGTCAAGTGGGGCTAAAAGTGGCCATGCCCCACCCCCAACCCCCACCCCTAAGCCCACCCTTTGAGGCCTAGCATTTAAAGCAGATGAGTAGATTTTGGAAACTACATTCAGTAGAATGTTTTTTTTCCAAAATCCTGGGCATCATCACACTGATGACAAAAAGAAGCATTTGTTTTTCTTCACCTCCTGTCCAGGCCCCTTTGTAAATTATAAATGATTAGAAGTGCCCGATCATGTGCCGGGTCACATCCAAGAGTCCCTCCTCAGGGTTGACATTCCCGTGTAGAGGCTGGCCATCTGTAAACACGCGTATTACAGGGCAGACATTGTCCTGGGGAGTCAGAGGACCACACACACACACACACACACACACACACACACACACACACACACACACACACACACACACACACACACACACACACTGCTATTGTTCTCTCATATGCTGCCACCAAAGGGAGAGGTGAGGAACACTGGACACTGAGAAGGGAAACGCTCTTGGCAGGTAGGAAGGAAGGCAGATAAGTGAGCCCGGTGACCTGAAACTCACCCAGATCAGCTGCCAGGTAAAGAGCTAAGATTCTGGGTGGGATGCCTCACTGGCGAACTGGTAGCCAGAACCGGGCATGGACCCAGGGCCACGTGCCCCAGGAAATCTCGGTGGTGGCCCTGAGCTTCTTTGGTGCATCCTGGGTGCTCTGTGCCATTCATGGGGTGTGCTGGGGGGGAGGGTGTCTTAAATAATTTAGCGTTAAATCATACCTTGGCAATAACGCTTCCTTGGAGAAGGAGGCAGCTGTATTATTAGATTCTCAGCTTAAACAACCATGAATAGGACAAAATGATAGTCCTGGGGTGCTACACCGGAAAGTGATAGATGAGGAACAGGCTCTAGGAATCACCTTGTCACTGTCCTCGCCTGCTTCCCATTTTTAAGGTGAGGTGGACAGACGTCTGTATAACGGAATGCCCCTGGGCTGGGGCTGGCCCCGGGAACAGGTCATGTTACAGCTACAGACGCTGAGCTGCAGCCCGGCAGCATGTGGTTTGGCTCCGGTCTCTGTTCCCCCCGAGTGACGCACAAGTCAGGGCATCGGCCTCCAGGACGCTTGAGGTCTTTCTGGCCATTAATCCCCCAAACCGCCTTCATGCAGGCCAAGCCTCCTGGACGGATGCGTTTGCTCCACCATGTCAGAGACTTCTAGACCTCGTCCACGGGTTGAAGTTGCTGGGGTTTATTTGGGTACAACCACCCACTCTTGCCAGTGTTCCACGGAATGTCACATTTTAAAGCTCATGATAACGAATCATTTTTTAAACGGATAGCTTCAACAACATGTAGAAATAGAGGCACTTTGAACCAGAACTGCTATTTATATTTATTTTTATGTAAAAAAAAAATTAAGGCTTTGAAGATGACCACTGTCTCCCTTGCCAGCTGGTTTTTGTCACCTCTCGGTTTCTTTTTAAGTAGAAAAGAACCATCCAGTAGCTGCAGGATGTGGCTTCTGTGATTAGAACCTTTTTGGTCTTGTTCACCACTGCACCTACTGTCCAGCACAGTTTGAAGCACATAGTAGGTGCTCAGAATTCGTGCACTGGGTGGGGAATTCAGTTGAATGGCGGAGCTGGAAATGCCCACGTACCCGAGGCTGGGGGTCGGTTTGTAGTCTCCAGTGAGAGCTTCTGCAGTTTTCTTTGCAGCCTAAAGTCCCAGTTAGTTTGCAGTATGTCATTCCTATACCCAGTTGGTTAGTCTTTGCATCTGAAAATTTGATTTGGACCAGCCTTGTAGGCACTGGCAGAATTTGGGGAGATGGTTCAGGTGGCTGGAGCTAAATCCTCAGAGAGGGACAGCTGGGTCTAGTTTCAAAATGTCTGCAATGTGGCGAGATTCCACATGTCGCGCGTGAGACTTCCAGAGAAAACTAACACCCAAAGTGTAGATGCTCTGAACTGAAAATGCTCAGATCTGTCCCCCAGCCATGACATTTAATTCCTTGGCACTCTCTGAGACTCCCTAACGGCAGAAGCCCCTTTACAGCAAGAAGTTTACCAGTTGTCCGAAGATAGCTGAATTGAGCCCCCCCTTTCAGACTGTATTGGCATCTCTAGTGAGTGGACCTTTTCAAAAAGCTTAGTCTTGTCCCTGGCCCCACCGTGCCCGGCCCAAATCATTCTGTTTTTCTCTGGTACTAACACCTCTGCTTTTGTTTCTTTTGCAGAGTTGGATTACAGAAACTCCTATGAAATTGAATATATGGAGAAAATTGGCTCCTCCTTACCTGTGAGTCCCTTTCCCTCCAGCGAGTCAGGGGACTTGATTTCCCACCTGCCCTTTGTCATGAAAACACGGCAGAAGCTTCCTCCCAGGAGCAAAGCTTTCCCCGGAACTCAGACCTCTAGTCAGGGCCCTCTGTGCTGGCAGCATCCTGGGTGCACGGGGAGGGTGAACTGGGGCTGGGGGTGGGGGAGGTCTGAGGTTTGTACTCCATCCACTTCAGATGGCATTTTCAGGGAGAACACAATAGAATGCAGTTAGGTTTCCAGCAGAATTACTCCCCTAGACTGAGAAAGAATTAGTCAGAGATTGCTTTTGAAAAGGCGGGAGTGTGGTTGGGTTGTTTTCAAGGTGTACTATTTTCTGTCTTCTTCAGATTCATTGCTTTATGTAACTGAAGATTGTCTCTCTATGCAATAAGCCTCCTCCTGCCCTTGCATTATAAGTGGTGACGACGGGCAGCTGTCCGCCTGGCTTAGTACCTGCTTCTGCAGGGCTTTCGGTTCCCATCATGAGCTTGGCGCTTTGCTCATGCCCTCAGAGGCATGGAGGCGCCAGGAGGGCTTGCTGAGGCACTGACTGGCCCACACATGTCACTCTTATTTTGCTGTGTCATCATGCTTGTCTCCTCCCATTTGACTGAGCAACGCCCAGACTGGGCTCTCACTTGCCTCTCAGTTTAACCTCAGTGGCTGGCATGGTTGCCCACCCAAAGAAGGTGGTCAGTGACTCAGGTAGGATCCTTCTCCCCTCATTCCCAACTGCATACAGGCGCACTTTCTCTGCCCCTCGCCTTCTCTCCCGTCCTGCCATCCTTTCTCCTAGCCAGCACGGGGTTTCTCCTCTCTTCTGAGTGACTCGAGGCAAAATGAAGGCCTTTTCAGATGAGTTGTTTGTACCTATTGAAAGCGCCCTGGTTGTCATCTCTGTAGCATGTTCAGACCAGCTGTAGCCGAGTTGACGTGTGACTTTGATCCTTGCAGCAGGACGATGATGCCCCGAAGAAACAGGCCTTGTACCTTATGTTCGACACTTCTCAGGAGAGCCCGGTCAAGTCTCCCCCCGTCCGGATGTCGGAGTCCCCAACGCCATGTTCAGGGTACGACTTCCATATGAGAGGGTTGCAGAGCAGGCCAGAGGTCCCCAAGCCCCTGAGCACCTTGGCACTGCTCTCCTGACGTCACTTCATTTGCATATATTCAGGCAGCTCACATTTCCCTCTCTAAATGTCCACACAGACATAAATGCAGTAGGTTTGTTACAGGCTGCCCTTAGGACTAAGGCAAAACCCTTTAACAGCTGAATATGTGAGCCGCCCCCCAATGCATACACAAATTGATTTTGTAATTTATCCCATGGGAGGAAGCGTGCCACAGCACTCAGAGCCTGCATCCCACCCCCAACCCTTACTGGTTATATGATGTGATGCAACTCATTTGACTCCTTTGGGCTGCAGTTTCCTCATGTGTAAACTGAGAGTAATACTAAAACTGGCCCCCCAGGGATTTGATGAAGATCAAATGAGGCATCCCCCAGCTGTCAGATGGGTAGGGATGGGGTGCCTGTCCTCCAAAGCCATCAGGAGGATTATATTGAGATGCTACAAGAAAAGCCCTTGTCATGGGGCCTGGCCTACATGAAGTGCCTGATAAACATTTATTATTAATAACGATGCAAGTATTAGCATTCATACCTGCGCCTTTTACTGGACATGAGTGAAAGCTCTTGTGTTAAATGCTTTACATGCCGGCAACATCTCCTTGATCTTCAGAGAGAGGTATATTATCTGCATGTTGCAGAAATGGAGACTGAGACACAGTATCCAATCACTTCCCCTCCACAGCTCATGCCTCTTAGCCAGTGGCATCCGTGCTTCTGAGCCTCCCTTGTCAGCAGGCCCTGGGGTGGGGCTGAACCCCCTCTCCCTTAGGCTGCCCAGCCCACAGGCCCCAAGACCTACCCCATTTTTCTCTGGGAACATAGCCCTGGAAGCCCAGGGTCCCTTGGGATGTTGGCTGAGTTGGGGCATCTGGCCAATTCCAGTGAGAAGACTGAAGGTACCCTTTACTTCCTCAGGTCAAGTTTTGAGGAGACTGAAGCCCTTGTGAATGCTGGGGCAAAGATCCACCATCCCGTCACACGAGGACTGGCCCCCAACCAAGAGCCACACTTGCAGGTGCCAGAGAAATCCTCCCAGAAGGAGCTGGAGGCCATGGCTTTGGGCACCGCTTCAGATGCAATTGAAATTGTAAGTGGGGTCGGTGGGGCCCAAGATCACTGGGGCGGAGGCCTCTGGCCAGCTGGGTCCCTTCACCAAGGGTGCCAGGCCTTCAGAGCAATATTCACCTAGCACCTGGCATGGGGCCGCACCCCATGCTCCGGACCACAGAGACCAGCCTCCGCCCCCCCCCCCCCCACCATAATGATGAGAGAAAGGCACTGTTCTCACCAATATGGCTGTGGAATTCTCACCTCAGGGTTATTTGCCTTCAGGGTTATTTGTTTTCCACTTTAGCCCCTTAGGGTTGGACAGTTGCTTTGGAGCTGTCATCAGCCTATACCCATCTTCTCTGTCCTTGAGGGCAGAGAATGACAGAGCAGGGGACACTCCTTTTGGGAAACAGTTGGTTTTCCTGGGCCCTGGTGATGGGAAATCCCTCCTCTTTATAGTCCAGGACTTAGACCTGTCCTCTCAGAGCAAGTAGACCGGGGTCAGAGACCTCACCCACCCACCCACCCCAACCTCTTGCACATTTAAAATGAACCATCCTGGGCCGGCCGAGGGACGTGGTGGTTAAGCGCTGGCTTGGGAAGCCAGCGGCCCTGGTTCAGGTCCCACATCTGGGGGCCAGTGACACTGCCCTCAAAAAAAAAAAATGAACCATACTTCTAGGTGAATTTTATTTTTATTTCTTTTACCTCCCTCCTAGCAATTCCCAAGGGGGCTTGAGACTGATGATTTAGTGTGTCTCTTTGTTATTCCATATTAGTCAACCATTTATCTCATGCATCAAATATTTATTGAGCACCTACTATGCGTCTAGCAGCTGGATACTGGAAAAATAGTCATGAACAAAAAGAGTCTAGATGTGACTCCATCTCTCAAATAGATACTGTAAAGGAGTCATACATGGTTCACTTTCTACAGAGTTGGCTTCTGATTTTGAAGCCTTCTGATCTATCAGGAGACACCTTTTTCATTTGAAATCATCTTTCCATTATTTAGAAAATAACCTTTACTAAAGCCTTCCTTTCTTTGATATTTATACTTGGTGTTATTTTCCTGAGGAATGTTTGGAAAACCCATCAGTGGGCTTGTGTTCCACCCACTGAGATTTTCAAAATAATAAGCGAATGTGAACTTACCCTCCCACCCACTGGTTAGGGAGTGGGGTTGGTGTTGGGGGTGGGGAGGGCACATAAGGCTGTGCTTCCGGGGAGGGGATTAGGCCTGTCACTCTCAAGATGCCCCCTGTCAGCATGTGGGAATCTGCCCACGGGAAAAGGACAGTATTGGCCACTGATTGATACTCTCCTCGGCCTTAAGGCGGAAATGTCCAGCACACAGATGCATGGTTCTTGCTCAGAAACGTTGTCACTCTGCTCTATTTTTCCTCTGTGTCCCCCTCTGTCGGCCTTCAGACAGCTCCTGAGGGCGCCTTTGCCTCTGCTGACGCCCTCCTCAGCAGGCTGGCTCATCCAGCCTCCCTCTGTGGCGCGCTTGACTATCTGGAACCCGACTTAGCAGAAAAGAACCCCCCTGTATTTGCCCAGAAACTTCAGGTTTGTAGCCCACGTGTGACCTTTGGGGAGCATGTCAAAACCTCAGTAGAGAATGAACCTCAGAACCCCAAATGCAGTGAGGAATTTCGTGAGGAATTGCTGAGAGTCTTCCAAACGAAATAACTTCCCCTCAAAGACTGATCTATGCGGTGTTCTTTACCCAAGACACCGAAATGATATAAGTCGTTTGATTGCAAATGGAGCAAACCAGTTGTATTTCCATTTGGAAATGGGGCCCAGTCATTTTTCAGAAGTTTTGATAGCCCCAAAAGCAGTTTCTCTGATTTATTCATGGAACCAAAGGTATTAGATCACCATCGAGCCAAGCTATTTATGTATCAGAGGCGTTCTCAGACGCCCATTGAGATAACATCTGGATTGGGTCTTAAATCTGGAACCAAAACGATTATTTACTCTGTGCTTTAAATTTGACAGCTTAATTTGATATCCTCTAGACTGGGATATTCAGAGCAAACCTGGAGAGATGGTTAATAGTCGTTTGGGAGATGCAAATCCATTCATGGAAATTGCTAGCCAACTTTATATTCAACAAACAAAAGGGAAGAAATCAAAAGGAACAGTACCGTAAAAATTTTGAGTTCATTTTTAAAATCATTTCGTATTCAAATGCATAATGCTTCCTGACAGACATTGCAAAGGGCGATTTTGGGGGGGTAGGGGGAAGGAAATTAAACACATATTTCATGATCTGCTGAGGTGTTAATTGTGCAAGAAAGCCAGAGCGTGTGTTTCCCCTAAGTACCTGTCATGACACATTCCCGTGGCCCTTTCATTTCTTGGATGTGGAAACATTTATGTCCTGTCTTGACGCATTTGCCCTGCGGCCATCCACACCCACCCCTCTGGCAGGAGGAGTTAGAGTTTGCCATCATGCGGATAGAAGCCCTGAAGCTGGCCAGGCAGATTGCCCTGGCTTCCCGCAGCCGCCAGGACACCAAGGTACTGGTTTGCTGCTGCCGTAACACCTCTCGAGAATGCCGTGTGGTCTGCAAGCTTTGCTAACCATTGGCTAGGTAGGCAGCATCGGTGCTCAGCAAAGTATAATTTTCCAAAGAGCTAAAAGCAGTCCTTTTACGTAAACACACACTGAGCACATGTCTAAGATCTATTTAACTCAATAACAAGCAAGGAAACTAACAGGACGGAGAAGCCAGTTAAATGGAAGAAACTAGGAGAACCCGATGGATAGCCGGTGGCGTAAAGAAGGCTGGAATATGATGGCAAAGTTAGATGTCAGACTGGTAGTACCAGTTAAACAGGACCAACAGATCATTGCCTTTGAGGTGTTTTACTTTTTTCCAAAATTTGCTTCTCTACTAAACAAAAATAATTTGCGACTTCTCTATTATCTACAACTTAATATCTAACTGTGCTGAGACTGGACCCTAATCAATAATAGTAAATAAGTGAAACCATATCTGCCTCAGAAGTCATAAATGATCCTTAGGGCAGGGTCAAAAGGATTACAGAAAAGCAATCCTTTTCTGTAAAGGGCAGATAATAAATATTTTAGGCTCTGTGGGCCATCTGGTCTCCATAACAGCTACTGAGTTCTGCCACCTTAGCCTGAAAGCAGCCAGACAATACACTGATGAGGGTGTGTGGCAGTGTTCAGAAAAGGGCAGCAGGCTGTCTGACCCGCACACCATGGTTCACCAACCCCGCTCTGGAGTAGAGTATGGTATCAAAGGAGCATGTGGAAATCGTTGTGTCTGGCTTCCAAGTTTGGGGTGTTTTTTCCTAACTATTTGAATGAGTGGCTGATGACATGTTAGGTTCGAGTGGCCCTGTGAGGTTCACCACACCCATCAGGGTTGACGGGTAAGCCGTGTTTCTGAGGAGACGCTTCACTCCATCCCTGCACCCCACCCCGCGTTGGGCAGCGCAGGGAACCTGATATGTCAGAACAGGGCTGGACCCCAGTGTGCTCTGTGGCCTTGAATGAATTAGTGAACCTCTCTGAGCTTCAGTTTACCCATCTGCCAGATGGCAAGTTTGCAGGTGGCTGTGAGGACTGCAGATGACTCGTGGAAAGCAGCACCATGCCTGGCACACAGTAGGTGTGCAATAAACGAAAGCTGCTGCGGTTAGCTAGCCTTCATCTCTGCTGCTTTTACCTGATCAGATGCGCACAGCGTCTCTCCTCAGTAAACAGGTCCGGGTCCCACGTTACAGATGGGGAAACAGAGTCAGGGAACCAGCCTGAGGCCTGAGAGTGATCCCCTGGCCTGGCGGGAACTAGAGCTCGTCCAAATGGAGCGAGCCCCTTGCTTGCCCGTCTCAAGCAAGGGCTCTCTTGGCAGAGAGGCCAGTGGTTTCTCCCAGCACTTGGCCTTGATACATGGTCAGGAGTTCGTCTGCTGCTCCTGCCCTGAGCGCCCCAGGGAGAGGGGGAGGTTCCAGAGAACCACTCAGTAAAAGAAGATGGTCACACTGGGTGTCCCGACTGGGCACCTTGGGACCCAGGGCAAGGACAGTGTAAACAGAGATAGCTGATATCCTTGTCCTTGTTGCCAGCCCATAAAGTTGGGTTTAATTTCCATGAACACGAGAGCTTTAGAAAGCATTAGGCAGTGAGGACTTTTCCCTCTTTAGATTTATTCCTTGATGTCCTTGGGTAGTGGCTAAAAGGCAGAATTAATTGCTTGAAGTTCAGCAACTAAAAATACAGTAGATTCTTCTTCAGAAACTTGAGGCAGAATTGAGCCTATTCTAATAAGTTGTTCAGGCTGCTTAGGGTGTTCTGGGGTGCCTGGTACCCCTGCCTCTCGTCTAAGAACGCATCAGTGGTTGGCAGATACCGGCCGACAGCTGATGTCCTGTCCGTTACAGCCTGTTCTCAGACCATGTGTCCTGATTTTGATTTAGAAAACATTGTCACGTGAATGTACTGAGTAGGTTGGAGAGAACCCCAGCTACCTCCTCATATATTTCAGAAGGGCGTGCCAAAAGAAACATTCCATAGGGGTGGGATGTCTTACAGCATAAGGGACATTGCTCTCTCCCACAGTAACTTGTGTCGCTTTTGTGAGAAATATATGATCTAGTGACGTTGGCCCTAGGAAAATAGAGCTCTTTCCTAGTTCATTTGCACAAGGATGATCCCTTTACCTTAGCCCACTTACGTTCCTGTGGGTTTCTTGTTCGTGTAGACACTCGATGGCCCCTCTGGGAACTGCTGACATATAGGAAGAGAAACAGCAGCTGTGTATCCAATTGGCTCTCTTTGCTGCCCGTATATTTCAGCCACAGGTGACCTAGCCCAGGCTTTTTGGCAGTATGGTCTTAAACTGTTGCTAACACAAAAGTGTGGAATGAAAACAGTCATATTGAATGGATAAAAAGCAGCATGAAATATGGTGGGGTGGTTTTCTGGTTGCACCTTCGAGCAGCTTCAACTTACCTTTCCCTTCAGACGGAGAGCCAGCTTAGCCAACCTTGAGGGGCTGCAGTGGGGTTTCCTGTCTCTGTTAGAAAACATTAGAAATGAGCAGAGTTCCTTTGGGTCTGGGTGGGGAGGGGTCTGGCTGTAGCTCCTTAATGCTTTCCCTCCACACACTTCTGGCCAAGCAGAATTCAGTGGTGTCCTCCTGGGGATAAATCGGACCTGGGTCGCAGACTGTGTAGCATCCCTGAATTTGACTCTAAACCAAGAGGGATAGAACCTAAATGTTCCATTTGTGTGGTTTTCCAAACAGAGCAGGACGCACAGGGATTGATTTAATTTGTGTATATAACAGATACTGGGCGTGATCCCTAAAACTTTTGGCCTGTTTGGATGATGGGACCCAGTATACAGAATGAAGGATATGTCTGTAACTTAGGAACAAGGGACATACAAATGGCAAGGACCAGAGCAACTCCTAGAAACAGGCACCATTTTGAGGGAGTGTGTTAGTGCTCAGTGTTGGATTTCCTCCAGGACGCCTGGATTTTAAACATCAGTGGGAGAAGGAGTTAGGTCTGGGGCAACCTGTCTTGTTGATGAGCAGCCTGACATCATAGGCTCCTTTTGTCTCACTTTGTATCCAGAACGGTTATCTGCAAGATGCCTGAAAGCCACAAGAACAGTCTGAAAAACAGTGACAGAGGATTGGCACATGGCTTTCTGCCTACTTGCCGGTTTTGAGAATGTGTGGCCATTATCTGCAGCCTGTGTTGAGAAGGACTGAGGCCACATCTTGACTTGGGGGGGAGTGGAGTGGCCGGTGGTGCCCCCCTGAGGGAGTGCCTTCCCCAGGTTTGCCATCCTAAGTTTGAGAGCTGCCTGTTGTCACATTTGGATGGAGTGGCACCCAGGCGAGGCCACTTTCCTGCCCAGCCTAGTGCCAGGTGGCCCGGACATCCCCCAAGTACCCAGCCTGCCAGCCTGTGTCCACACTCCATGACCTTGGCCCAGCTTGCCGTGGTCTCCCCATCTGATCTCCACTCCTGGTCCCCATTGTTGTGCATTCCTCTCACACAGTTGTGCCCAGCCCAGCTCCTGGAGACAGAGAATCCTATCTTGGTCCAGGAAGTGGCAGCTTCCCTGACACTTGACAGCAGGGAATTGGCCACTAGGAGGACTGTGAGCCCTGGTGAGTGACAGGCTACAAGGCCAGAAGACCCCAGGCCTGCAGATCTGACCCCAGGGGTCCTCGCAGGGACCAAGATTTGAGGGTGTGGATTGAGGGGTTGGAAGTTGGTTCCAAAGGCCGAGCTCTCTGAGTGGTGACCATTTCACATGTTAATTTGTGATTCTAGTGGCTTTTGGGCTCCTCCAAAGTTGCCAGTGGAGGATTACAGTGAGAGAAACAAAGCTTAATCTACATCTTCATCTTAAAATATCAACAAGAGACAAACCTATTAATTTCAGTTCAAAACAGTTCTCCGTTGTAAGAGAAAACCAGGGTGTGTACCTTGAATTTCATTAACATGCAGATACTGGGGTAGTAATTCAAATGGGATTCTGAAGTCATCTGTTCTTTTATTGAAAACACCAGGTGGCCGGGATGAAAAGTGATACTGAATCACTGTATATGGTAGTAACCTTCAGCGTTTACTTAGAAAGCTCATTATTTTATTCATGTTGCATTCCCTTCCTTGTTTTACAAAGGACTTTAGGCAGTTTAAAAATCATTAATTTCTGCACTGGTCGTATTTAGTTTCTGCCCAGTATGATAAAGTTAGTTTTAATTCATTTTCTCTTGCACTTCAGAGAGCTGGCTTATTTTGGGTCAGAATTGAATCTCAGCCCGGGAAACCTTGGCCAAATCTCTCAGATCCTCAATTTTTTTCATCTTCAGAAGGACCAGGAGGAGTTAGATAGTATCTAATGTTCTTTCCATTTTGAAATTCTATTCTAATTTCTTTTTTCCCGAAGAAGACATGATTTTACTTAAAAAGTAATAGGAACCGTTTTCTTTTTAATCATCTTCAGAATTCTGTGTATATGAACTTTATCCATAAATACAGATACTGAGTCTTGATGTCTAGGTCTAATTTTCCATTATTCCCTGAGACGTTTCCCATTTGACAAGCAGAACCATGACAACATTTCAGACTGTGGAGCTTACCCCATAATGGGAGAAGCTCTGGGTGGTCTGGTGGCATCTTTCTCCCGAGAGGTCGACCTGCTTGCTCCTGAGGGCTGTTAACTTGTGTTCAAGTGCCCTGGAACGGAGACTCCTTCGGGACCTGAGGCTGAACAAATCGTGGCGTCCCATTTGACACATGAGCGCGTCTCTAGGGTCTGGTCGACCAAAGGCTCCCCTCTCTAACCAGCATTTGTCATTCGGGTCCCCTGTCAGAGTTGGCCCAAATACTCCAGACTGGGCAGGGGCCGTGAACCCCAAGCAACAGAAGCTCACGCCTAGGACAACCTAAACCGTGTAGTCCATCGTGCATGCGTACAACTAATGGGTCCTAACTCGGGAATCTCCAGTCCTATCCATTAACCTTCCGCCTGAGTTTTCTAAGCTGTCTCAAGTTCATTTCTCCCGGTACTGCGGTAGGCGACACGTGCCGCTTCTTATGACTGAAGAGAGAAAGTCTGTTCAATTGCATTCAGGAGCCCCCCATCCCAATTACTGTTGGTTTTTTAGTCTTACCAGCTGCCATTTACAAGATGAGTCCTCACCATTCTTGTCCCAGATCTCCCTCTTTCTACCACACCGTGCTGTTCTGTTCACTGCTCGGTTTCTTCTCATAAATTTCCCAAGGAAGAAGCAGTCACACCATGCCTGTTAGACCACCATCACTTCTCGTCAAATTGGACCCTGGTGTCCAGGGTGGAGGTTGCCCTTGGCAACCATGACAGCACCAGGAGGTTAATGAATAGGACTGAGAGCAGTTGGTTTGGCGTTTCTCTTGCAGTAGACATAGATTGACAACCCTTGGCTGCGCTGGGTTGACGATAGTCCTAACACCGCATTTCTAGTGTGTTAGAAATTGCTGGGTATTTTGTGCAAAGAGAGGAAGGGGCACCAGAGACCTCTCCTCTCTCTCAGGAGCCTGGTGACTCATCTACAGTCAAACCAGTGTCTGTTGTGGGGGGTGGGGAGTCACACCACTTATTGAGGGTCTTATCCACGAATGTCGTTATTGCCATTGATCCAGTGTTCAGTTTTCCCCTTCACACAGCAGACTGAAGGTGACATAACTCTTACCTGTAGGCGTGCAGAAACTAGGCTGTGGAGACGAGGTGACGTTAGTTGATAATTACCGTAGACCTTCAGCTTTGTTAATCATGTCCTTTCAAATGGAGCTAAATAAATGCCCCCAAATTGAAATGTAGACAGTTTTACAAAAGTGATCAGATCTGCCATGACTCAAAGGTAGGCAAATGTAGACTAGGATTCAACATCATTTACAGCGGGGTTTTCTTTGGGAAGTGGAGCCTGCTGGAGAATGACCTTGGCTCTTACGCGCTGTGCCTAAATGCCTCAGCGTCTGATAAATGGTAGTGATAAGCAGGCACCAGACACGCTCGACTCCACAGCCTGGGAGTTGGGGAGGCCTCCGCCATTAGCCCCTTTGTCTGCCTGGCAGGTGCAAAATGATAGATTTCCATAGATTGTATCCGCCATCCCCCCCCATTCATCAGTCTTAGCATTTTCTCATACCTTGGATGTTCTCTGTTTCAAAACCATACAACTGACCCATTCATGAGAGGATGAATTGCAATCCTCTTTGTTGTATGACTGATGGTAACTTTTTTTTTAATTAAAACCCATTCCACAGAGAGAAGCAGCTCACCCAACAGATGTCTCCATCTCCAAAACGGCCTTATACTCCCGCATCGGGACTGCCGAGGTGGAGAAACCCGCAGGCCTCCTGTTCCAGCAGCCCGACCTGGACTCCGCACTCCAGATTGCCAGAGCAGAGGTATTGTGGGGGGGCGGGGGGGGGCGGCCCGGAGAAGGCCAGCTCTGGGGGAGTGGGGGCGGGGAAGGCCAGCTCTGGGGGAGTGGGGGCGGGGAAGGCCAGCTCTGGGGGAGTGGGGGCGGGGAAGGCCAGCTCTGGTTGCCCTGGGAAAAGTTGCATTTTCTGCCATGTATAAATAAATACGTGTACCCACGTCCAACTTCGGACACAGACTTTCTCCTCTGACCACTGCAGGCAGAGGTGGGTAGCAAACCTTAGGGTTTGATTTTCCTAGACGCGATTGTTGAACAAAACTTTATGGCCTTGTTTGATTTATAACAAAAAGCACACACCTTTTATTGCTCCCCAGTGGACATTGGGAAAGTCTGATCTCTGGCTTATTTCTGTCTCATGCTTGGGAAATTCTCTGAATACTGTTATTGTTTGGTGTAGGAAGTTTAATTCCACATTTATTCAGTGTCTTGTCGTTTTGGTCAGTGAATCGCTCAGATCTGAAGTCACTCATTTGGGGCCAACCTTTCTCTTCTTCTCCCTGATACTAGATCATAACCAAGGAGAGAGAAGTCTCAGAGTGGAAAGAGAAATATGAAGAAAGCCGGCGGGAAGTGATGGAAATGAGGTCAGTTGTGGTGCCTGGGCTTCTGATACCTGTGGTTTGATAACAGCGTCTTGTATAGTGTCTTGTATAAAAGTGATCTAGTCTTTCTTACCAAGGTTCCTATTTTCACAAGTGTTTTTCGTATATCACTATGATTAAAATGTCATGTGCATGAGTTAAATAATGCAACAAATATGTACAATGAAAACCAAATCTCCTTTCCACTCGGCCTTCGGTTCCACATCCCTCAAGTAACTGCTGTGCATCATTTCTGGTGAATCCTTCCAAGAATTTTCCATTTCTGATCACAGATGTGTGAATGTAGCTATATAGGCTCTTTTCATATTCAAAAGTGGAGAGTGGAAATATCCATTATCCTGCATACTTTTTTACACTTAGCATGGACTGATTTTTATATATCTCTACCTCATTGTTAAACTATTGTTTAATAGTCCTAACATGGTTATAACATAATTAATTTCACCAGTCTCTGTGGATGACCATGGAGGTTGTCTCCCTAATTTCGTTTGAATGATTTATTTTCATTTGCTGCATTTGTAATAGAAGTATGATAGCTACTGCCTGGCACATGCCACGTGCTGTGCTTTGGGCCTGAGACACATGGACTATTTCTGCCCCCGGGCCTCAGAAGGGATCGTCAGCTCTCTTAGACAGCAGGAGGCTCAGAGAGGTTAGGTGACTTGCCCAAGGTCCTCGAGCTTCTAGTTAGAAGAACATGAATCTGAATTCACCTTTCTGACTCTAAAACCCAAACTCTTTCTGCTGCACCCAGCGGCCTGCCTCCCTTGTTCTCACTTCTGATGCCCTCTTCCCCCTTTATTTCCTTTCTCCGGTTATCATCTTCTTAGAAGCTAAGAAACCATCTTTGGGGCTAGAACTTAGCCTTGGGATGTGGTTTTAAAGCAAATGTCATTTTTATTTTATTTTTTATTTTATTTTATTTTATTTTTTTATTTTATTTATTATTTTATTTTATTTTATTTTATTTTATTTTATTTTATTTTATTTTTTGAGGGCAGTGTCACTGGCCCTCATATGTGGGACCCGAACCCAGGCCACCAGCTTCCCAAGCCAGCGCTTAACCACCGCGCCACTCGGCCGGCCCGCAAATGGCATTTTTAAAGCAGTGTCTACCCACACCTTTGCCCTGCCCTGACCATCCCGGCTGAGTAAGCGCTGCCCAGATTCTGGCGGCTACCAAGTCTGAGAACTGCCTGGGGGAGTCGGGGAGGAGCACAGTTCAATTTTTCACACCCCTGGCCTTTCTGTAGCACAAGCTGCATTGGCTCGGGTTTTCCAACTGTGAGAGAAGATATGGATTAGAGCACAGTCATTTTAACAAGGCAGAAGACCTGGCACTATGATGAAAATATTATAATAGGCTTCATTTTTAAGTGTCCAAGTTGGGGAGTAAAGGAATGGATGAATTCTTTTTAAATGGTTGAAGAATTCGTACATGTGTACTGCACTTAGTTGCAATGGCAGGTGTTAGTTTATTATCAAAATCAGTTGCATTTCTGGCTACCATTTTGAATCGCAAGCAAACTAGGTAGTCATAGCCCCCGTTTTCTAGGTCAAGCAGTATCTTCCTGAAAATTCTCCTGCTGGTTCCTTCTTTCTGCTGATGCTTTTTATGAGCCCTTCTGGAGGTTAATCTTAGCGTGCTATTTCACGTTCAAACTGAGGCCCTGGAGTTGCGTTATTTTTAAATCTACGTCGCTGTTTGTTTATTTAGTTAGATGAGGGGGTGGGAGAGGGAACAAGTTGGCTTTAATTTTTTTGCCTGCACTGCAGTGAAACAGGGCATATTGGAAAGGCTGGAAGCCCTCCGATTCCTTCTGCCTCCCGGGGAGCAGTTGTACTTGTGGGCACTTCAGGAAGTGCTATATTAACTGGTATGGTAGGATTTCAAGTGGCACCAGCTGGCACATCCACTCTGGTGTTTGATGGCCCCAGTGCCAGCCCTGTCACCCTCTGAAGCCAGACCGGGTGTAAATTAGTTTCTGCTCCCTACCTGCTTCCGGTCCTGTCACATGACCCTGTGCCTGACTTTTGTCATCTGTAAAAGGGGGATAAGTCCCAGGACCTCGAGGCAGTGAGCCTAGGGCTATGAACAAAGGCTCCCAGGTCCGATGTCTGGATTCAAATCCTAGCCCTGCCACTCTGCAGCCCTGGGATCCAAGAGAGGTTGCCGAATGATCCTGTGCCCCAGTTTTCCTGTCAGCAATTCTGGAGACAGTGAGGGCACCGCCTCTTGGTGTCATCGTGAGGATGAGATGAAAATACCGCACAGCTGAAGCAGTGTTAGGCTTCTGGTCTCCCTGCGCTTCTGAGAGGACACGGCTCTTACCTGCTGTGGTCCAGACTCTGTCCTCAGTAGTGATGGGTTCAGATGGGGCCACAGCAAAGAGCCATCACTGTTTTCTGGTTCTGTGGTAAAAGGAGGTGTTGTTTAATCACAGAAAACACAGCAGTGCATCTGTGTTGAATTCAAAAAGAACCCAAATGGGCTCATATCCTGGTCACCTTTCTTGTTATGTGTCTGCCCTGGGACGAGGCACTGACCTGGGGGGCAGAGTCAGGGAGCCAGGGACAGTCGCCCAGCAGCTGCGGGGCGTTTAGACTTTGCAGAATGTGCTTAGCTCTTATTACCCCTTTATCCTTATTTTATTTCCCCCACAGCCCTGAAAGTCAGAGGCTAGGGTCATTCTCTCTACTGGGGAGTGAGCTGAGCCCCACGCGGTCCGTGACCAACTCACTGAGTCACGCAGCTAGGAGAGGTAGGACCGCCTGTAGTGAGGGCACTGAATCTGCTGATGGTTAGTTACTCTTGGTTCTTTTGTGGAAAATAATTATTGGATAACATAGGTGAACCCCCAAAGTCTTTTTCAAGAGGTTCCTTTCAGAAGGTTGACTTGGGAGTCAGGGCGTCTTCACTCTGGGTGTTTCCACCAGGCGGCAGCAGTGAGGCAGTCTTCCAAGCAGGGGATTTCAGTGCTTTCATGCAGCTGTTATTTATTAGGCTACCCAAGAAGTGCTCCTCTTTCCTCCCCCTGCTCCCCACCCCCACCCAACACAGGTGACTAAGAAGTGACCCTGGGCCTTGAGGAACTTTTACACATATATACTGTGACGTCAGATGAATCAGATGTTTTGGAAGAAGATTCAAATAAAATGTTACAGAGTTCCAAGGAGAAATTGGAAAGCTTCCTGTAGAAGAAAACATTTGCCTTGGACATTGATAAACAGATAGACTATGAGAGGTGGAAATAGAGAGGGGACGTGAACAGCAAGGGCATGGAAGTGGGAAAGCTCAGAGCAAACAAGAAATCATGTGTTCTCAGTGAACCCCTGTGTTTATGAGATGGCCTGATAGGAGGTAAGATTAACGAGAGGATTGGGCCCAGGCTGCAGAAGGCTTCGATTGTCAGGATGGTTTGGCCTTTTTTTTTTTCTTAGTGGGCAGTGGGGAGACGTTGAAGGTTTTGCACAGGGAGTGGTGTCTTCATTTGTGGCTAGGAAAATGAACCTATTTGCGTGTGCAAGGAGAGGGCTGAGCTTGGAGGTAGCCCTAGAAGGGGAGTCAGCTGTGACAAGTACAGCTTGTCCCGTCGTACGTTGGTCCAGCTGCTGATGTGCACAGCATGTGGGCCATGGGTGAAATGAAACACTGTTCTGTTGTCATTGTTCCAACACGTTTTCCCTTCTTTTACAGGAAAATAGTGGCCGAGTATGAGAAGACCATCGCACAGATGATAGGTGGGTGTCCTGCCTGGCCCGGGGAGAGCTCTGAGGATAGAGACGCAGGGCGTGCTCCTGTCAGACCTTCTCAGAGCCTGAGGTGCTTCAGGGAGGGACCCAAACATCCCAGAACGCGGCTTCGTCCCAGGACAGAGAGCCTGGGGGCCTCCTGGAAACACCTGCTAGAATGTCCCTCCGCATTCTCCATGCCTGTGGGGGACCGTGGCATTCAATTCAGTGGCCATCCTTTGACCCAGCAAGGACTGCCCACTTCCTGGGGAAAGAGGTTTGGGTTGGTTCCTGGGATGTTTGCTCATGGGAGAGACGAGGGATCAATCCCTAAAGTAGTTTAAACTCAAGTGACAAAATACCCCACTCTGCCTTTACACTGGCTCCAGGGCAAGGACAGAGCGTGTGACAGCCCAGGCAGCCACCCCCTGCTTCCTCCAGTGACGTGGCAGACCCTGGCAGCTAATCACAGCGATTTCTCGCTCAGGTCGGGTAGTGCCTCAGAATCCATTCTAACACAGCATCCTCGCAGCCAGTGCAGGAGGTTGCCTTGGCTTGCAATAACCCAAGGCCTCATGTTATGAGTTGTACACACTTGGGTCTTTTTTGTGTTTTTTTTAAATAATGAGAAAAGATCCTGTGGAAGTTCCAAGGTCAAATTTTTACACTAATAATTACTATTCAAAAATGATGCTATGACTCTAGGGGGTGGATTTTTTTTTTTGTTTACCTGTTGATTTGCTTAGGTCCATGATACCAATTTTTAAAAACTCTTTATTCCTAAGGACATATGGAGTAAAGACTCCCGTTCTCTGCACCCCAGAGTTTCTGTGCCCAATTTGACCCTGCCAGCAGATGAGCCCTCACTCTGAGACATTTCAGTATGTGCCCTGCCACACTTTGGGCTCCTTCCGGGATGAATATGAGAGAAACCTTGAGAATAGCAAAGAGGCTGACACTTGAGTGCTGTCCATTCAAAGGAACTTTAATTTTGATTGAATAAAATAAAGGCCGTTTCTCCCAGAGCTCAGGGGGAAACCCCTTTGGGTGTTGCTAAGGATCAGCCGCATAGTGTGTGCTTTCTATCAAATGAGACCTCTTTATTAAATTGGTGTAAGAATTTATGAATATGTATAGATGAGATAAAAACAGCACACTTGGGATGGAAACGGCTGCTGCAAGTGGCGGGATGAAGGATCTATGCCTTCCAACATACGGTGCTTGGCAAGCTGAGCATGACCTCTGGAGTCTTGGGATGTGACATTGCCACTCAGACCTACAGGGGCTCATCTGGAAACATCCCTCTGTGTCTCCGAGTCATATATTTTTATTTTTGCTCTTGGTGATAATGATTAGGCCAATGTTAAAATGGGGGTTAGAGACTAGGAGCCTTGGTCACTGGTTGAAGGCTGCCCAGAGCCACCTTTTATTGCTTGGCTGGCAGTTTTGATATAAGACATTCCCTCTTGACAACCAGGAGTAAGAATCTCTCTTGTTACATAAGTGGCCTGTCCTGAGGTTGCAGAAAGATTATTCAACTCTGAGGCTTTTCTTGCAAGCATCTTAGCAGGGGAGAGTAGTTAGAGCAGCAGGGTCAACTCTAGCTGATCTAAGGAGTGTATGGAACCCTGATTCCAGGGGCTGTGGCTGCACACGCTCACCCATTTCCCCCCCCAACCCCACCCTGGAGAGGGTATTTAGCTGAAGGTCCCTGTCTTCAAGAGCGGTGAACTTGCCCCTTTTGAGCATTTTCATATTGGGGTGTTTGAGGATCTCACAGTTGGCTCCATGAGACCCCTCTAGCGTCCATAGCAAGGAGCAGCATTGTCACTCAGGGTGGTGTCTCACCGAGGGTCCATTCCTCGTTCCCCATCCTCGCTTATCCATTTCCCATCGTCTTCATCATCCACTGTTCCAGACCTGTTCGCGTTAGCAAGGGGTACGTCTCTGGTTGTCCTCCATCCATCACTACTGCATGTCATTGCCCAGGGCCACCATAGATGTCAAGGTCTTCATGTCCTTGTAGAAGATTGACGACTGAGGGCTGAGGCACGGCCGGGATTTGCCCTCTCTCTGACGGCCTTGAGTCTCTCCATGTGTGGAAGAAACGTGTCCTTATGTCTCATCTGGGTTCCATATTTTTCTTCTCATTTTCACTCACCTAACCAGCATTCCTCGTGGAAGGGGAACTCAGGCTCAGAGAGCTTGGCAGTTTAGGACTGGAGTGAATGTAATCGCTAAAACCAGTTTTCATCTACCTACACTAGCCCTTCCTGGCTCCAGCCTGGCTCTGTGGCTTTAGTCTAACCATCCCAAATGCTCCATGCCTACGTGACATCTGTCCCGCCCTCACGATCCATTCTCGCCACATGTTCCTACAGAGAGTGTTTTAAGTTCAAACAGTGAATATTTAGAACTCAGAATAGAAAGAAACTTCTGCGCTTTCTGCATTGCAGGTTGTTGCAATTGATTTTTTTTTTTTTTCCGGCTTTTCCTAACAACTGCCCTGATTATCTGTTTTGCTTCCATTTTCTGTTGCATCCTGCCCTTTGCTTGCAAAACAAACAGGCAAGCCCGGTAAGTACCCGCTTCTCACCTAATTTAACACCTGCCCGTTGCAACCCTTGTTTGTTTTGTTTGTTTGCTTTTCTATTTTTTATTACTTTTGCTTTTGTGCATTAGCTGCATTCCCACATGGTTTAATAACGTTTTTTTGCCAGAAAATCTGCAGAAAGATCTTTTTGTTGTTGAATCTGGAGCATCTTGGGTTTGGGACTGATTTCCTGGTTTGAAGAACCTCACTGCATTTGTAATTTACAAACAGATTTGTGAAGCATTCTCGCCTCCTCAGTCTCCTGGGAGCTGGGAAATTCCATTTTTACCAGGGTTTTATGGGGAGGAAAGGAAACCTGAGGCAGACCGGGTCTCAGATCCAGGAAATCAGATGGATTCTGTTTGATCAATGGCTCCTTTACCAGCCAAGTGAAATGTATACAAGGCCTCAGACCAGCCTGGAATGTGCATTGTACAACGTGCTGAGAACTGAGGAAGCAGCTAAAATTCAAAGAATGAAAAGCATCTGGTTCCTGGCGAAATGCAGAAACGCCCTTTCTTTTAGGAGTCTGGATGTAGTGAACAGATTGCTGGCAGTCCTTTGCTCACTGTGTGTTAAGCTTGTGAGTCACTGCGATGTGACATCACGCCAGTTTGGGGGTGCCAGTAATGCTATTGGCAGGTCACGGATCTAGGTTATTACTGTGTGCTAAAGGCTTTATATACATTTTAACCTTCCCCACACGGCTGTGAGATAAATACTGTGATTCCCTATTTCAGGGGAAGAGGCTGAGTCTGAGAAGTTATAAACCCCGCCCCAGGTCACACACCTAGCAAGCTCCAGAACCAGGGCTTGAGCTGGGCTGGTGCTCTGGCTGTGGGCTCTTCGCCTCCATGCTGGTGGCGGGAGCTCTGAGGCAGGGTTGGGGGGACAGCAGGCAGCTTCCAGGCCTGTGGTTTTCCAAGTGTGCTCCCTGGATCAGCTGCCTCAGTATCGCTGGGGAACGCACTGCAGATGCAAATTCTCGGCTCCATCCCAGACCTATTGAATTGGACCCACTGGGATGCAGCCCTCTGTGTTTGGACAAACCCCTGCTGACTTGGTTGCCCCTCACATGGGAGGACCCTTTTTTTCTGGAAACAGGGCCCTAGGACCCCTAGAATCCAGGCTTTTGAGCAAGTTGATGTCAGGGCTGGAGCTAACACCAGGATGTGGCACCCCAATTCTACACCCCTCCTTCCACACCACACACCGATTAGGCCTAAACGAGGGATACAGCAAGAAGCCGATCCCTCAGGACTAAGGGGAAAGAACCCAGAGCAGCGTCTCCCCGCCTTTGAGGGGCTGCTTCCTTCTAGGCCTGCTACTGAGACGCCCGTGCTGAGATGTGGCTAAGAACACGGTGTTGGGTTTGGGTCCTGCTCTGCCGCTTCCTCAGTGGACCAGTGACAGCTTCTCAAACCCTGTTCGCCTTTTGTGAAATGGAAATTAGAAACCACCTGCCCCGGGGCTGGAGACGTTCATCCTTTGCAGGACAGGTGTTGAGGCGTCCTGAGTCAGGCACTGTCCTAGGCCCTGGGTCAGCACAGTGGACAGAACCGACTCAGGACCCTGCCCTGTGAAGCGTGCGTTCGGGGGCAGACGGGTCACTAACAGACACGTGTATGTACACACAGACGTAGACGTCTGATGTGAGGATAAGGGGTAACCGTTGCTGGGAAGAGAATAAAGGGCTAGGGAGTAAAGGGCAGAGGAGGCGTTTCCCACAAGTGCTCAGGGAAGGTCTCTGAGGAGGTGACGGGATCAGAACCCTGAGTGAGCTGGGGGCCATGGGAGCTCTGGGGCCCCTGTTCCAGGCAGAGGGCATGACAGCACTGAGCCCTGGGCATGGCGGCCATTGTGACAGGAGCTGGGAGGGCAGAGGCAGAGCAGGGGGAGGCCCCTGGGGGAATCGGAGCGGGAGTGAGGTGACCCAATTTGGGCTTCTGAAAGCTCAGTCTGGCTGTTACGTGCTGACTTAGGAGCATTAGGCGAAGAGCACGGCTGCTGTGTTACAGCTGTCGTCATTTCTAGATTCCATCCTTCCTAAGGCAGCCCCCTCCCAGGGGACCTGGGACTGACAGGGACAGGTCTACAGACCTCCTTCCCCTGGGACCTCTGAGCATGGGGCATCTCTCTGCTGTCACCAACGTCCCAGACAGATCTCAATAAACAGTTCCTCACCAACCTGGTCCAGTGTGGATCCTCACACAAAAGGTGGCGCCATGCAGGCGAGCGGCTGGGTTATGCAGTGTGGTCAGAGAAAGCCTTTCCCTTAAACGCTCGGGCAGACTATTAGCTGGTGATGGCCCGGAGAGGTGGAGTTGGGGACAGAGCTGTCCCTTTCACAGCATCAGCCACTCTGAACTGGGTCAGAATCGAATTCTTTTGTACATAACAGAAACACCAACAGAAATAGCTGTTTTTCTCAGCGTTAAGTCACCTGCTCTATCAAAGAAAATATCCATTTCTGTGTGAAGCAGAATTTCAGGGGCAGTGGTTATGCGGGCCTTGGGTTCGTCAGATGTTTTAAGGATGAGGATGCCTTTTTCTTTTCCAATGACCATCTCTTTATCTTGATAACACTTAGGAAAGCCAGGCCCTTACAACTCAGACTACAGGACCTTTTAAACTTGCCCAACACAAAATTCAGTAGAGATGTTTTCTATTTTTAACCTAGGGATCTATCTGTTTGCTGTCAACAACCAGATAGAATCACTGGGGTCTCCAGTGTAGATTTTTACAGGGCTGCATTGCTCAGGTCAGAGAGCAATGGCTGACGTCCACACAGTTAACACTGCACAGGCGCAGGTCTGAGATGCAGGGCCATGGGGTTCCTTGAGAGGTAGTCCAGGTGGGCTCGGGAGGGAGGGTCTTTCCCGAGTCTGAGATGCCTCCTGTTTAGGCTGAGGCCTTGCTGGGCCCTGAGCCCAGACTCGGGTTCCATGGGCCCCATGTTTTTTTCCAGAGGATGAACAGAGGGAGAAGTCGGTCTCCCACCAAACTGTCCAGCAGCTGGTCCTGGAGAAGGAGCAAGCCCTAGCCGACCTGAACTCCGTGGAGAAATCTCTGGCTGATCTCTTCAGGAGATACGAGAAGATGAAGGAGGTCCTGGAGGGTTTCCGCAAGGTGTGTGCACGTGTGCGCTTGGGTGGTGTGTGTGCACCTGTGCGCACGCGCGCGCGCGCTTCGGAGGCATGGGGGGCGGGAGAGGGCAGGCCAGGCGGGGAACGATAGTGGGGCTTCTGGAAGGCCAACCTCGCAGTCTGGGGAGTCAGACTTGGCTGCCTGAGATGACGCCTTCCTCAGAGAGTTGGGGCTCCCGGCACTCCTCAGCATGTCTTCTGTGGGCTCGACCCCTGTCCTCTGTCACGTCAGAATGAAGAGGTGCTGAAGAAGTGTGCCCAGGAGTACTTGTCCCGAGTGAAGAAGGAGGAGCAGAGGTACCAGGCCCTGAAGGTGCACGCCGAGGAGAAGCTGGACCGGTAAGGCGGCCGGTTGCTGCCACGGCCGGACGGCGCTCCGCCGGTGCCCCGACCTTGGCCTGGAGAGGGCGGATCATTTTTTCAGTACAATTCAATGTAATTGGTGACAAGTGCACTCTTCAGTTAACATGCATGTTATAAGTGAAGGATGCAAGTTGTCATTTCCGAAGTACCTTGGTCTCATGAGAATGGGGGTTCGGGAGGGGGCTTTTCATGGGCCCTGTGCTGGGCGTTCGTTGCTGGGAGCTGGAGCCAGATGGTTTCCTCTGGTCAGAGCTGGGCAGGAAGGTGGGAGGCGTCTATAAAGAGGGGTGATAGTTGCTGAATCCTCACCCCCATTCCCGCAGGGCCAATGCTGAGATCGCCCAGGTCCGGGGCAAGGCCCAGCAGGAGCAGGCTGCCTACCAGGCCAGCCTGCGGAAGGAGCAGCTGCGAGTGGACGCCCTGGAAAGAACGCTGGAGCAGAAGGTAACAGGCCCAGGGCGGTCACCTCCAGGCAGGCAGGGCTGGCCAGACCCTCAGATAAACTGAGGCTGGGCTTCCACTGCGGCTCCCTGGGCAGAGCCCGCACAGCAGCCGCTCTCCCAGGACAAGCCAGCTGACCGCCAGCCCTGAGACTGGCCGCCTTTCTGCCTTTCCTGGAATAGCTGCTACATGGCTGTTTATTGCCCTTTTTCATTCCTTGTCAACATTCATTTACTTGTCAAATATTTGGTAAGCACTTACAGCATGCGCCAGGCATGATATTTTAACCACTGCAGCCAGTGTGCTTACCGATGAGTGGATGGTACCCACCAGGACAATGGGTAGATGCAGAGACCACTGCCTGAGGCAGAACATGGGCTGTGTCCTCTTCTTTCCGTGGATGGGCGAGGATCCTCCTGAAGTCTCTCAAGCTTGTCCCCAGGTTTCCTGATTTCCAATCCAGTGCTCGGTCAGCTGTATACACTGTCTCCCTGGGTGTCCAAATGGGAAGCCTCTTTTGCCTAGGAGTGCCATATGAGTCAGTCTGGGTGAGTGTGGGCCAGGCAGGCCCCCTCCCTGAGTGTGTTCCCAGACATGCAACCCGATTCTGATTGATTTGCCGAGCCTTAGGATTCCCCAGGATGGTCATCAGAGAGACCAGTGGCCTGGGATAGCAGCACTTCTCATGCATTGGGGCCTTGATGGGCAGTGGTGAGGGTCCTTTGTAGGTAGGTGGCATCAGGACTCCATCATGTATCCCAAATGATCTCTGCTAATCCAGAAGCACCCAGCAGGCCTCAGATTGGACCCCTGTTGTGCCCACACCCACCGAGGTTCCAGTGGGGCTGGCTGGGGTCCCCAGGGGGATCTGAACCAAGCAATACTAATTTCTATAGCGGTATGTCCTGCCTCTCACTTCACCTGCATGATGCCAGGAAAGAGCCCTGGGACTTGGGAGACTCGGGTCCCCCCACCCTGCCATCTAGGATGGCTCTGGGCCAGATACTTCACCTCAATATCTAGGTTTGTAATGTTGGAGGATTAAACTGGAAGGTCTAGAAAATTCCTTCTAGCCCTGAAAAGCATACGGCTCCAGTATATTGAATGAATTTCCCTGAGGTCCAAGTCTAATTGCAACTCCGCCTCCAGTTGACTCTGTGCCACAGTAGTTCCTGGTCATCCAGAATTCACACAACTAGAAACTCATGTTACCAGACCATTCACATTCTTTACCTTTCCCTCTTGGGATGAAAAAGACACATGGCCACTGGGAAGTTCAATATCAGAGAATTGTATTTTTACAAAAGAAAGAGGGTGGACTATGCTCTATGTGTTCAGCCACCTCTATTTCCCAGGCTCTGACCATTTTCAGCAGTAACCACAGAGATACGCAGTCCGGTCAGAACTATCACATGCTAGCACTTACTCCTATTTACCAAGCATCACTGCAGTTTTAGTGTTGAGTGGGTGTTTATTTTTATTCTTTGAATGTTGATCATCCATGATAGCATATTCAGTGACTCTTGAAAAGTGGAATTTTTTTTAAAATCGAAGACCACATTCCCCAGTCGTTTTGGGTGTGAAGGCAGCTGTGTATCAGATGCTTCTAGCCGAGAAACATAGCAATATGATTGTTTGAGATCGCTTCCTCCTATTTCCATCAAGATTGGATGGTGTTTAAATTGCATCATATTGGTGCAATTTAGATAAATAGAGGTAAAATGTGAACCAGGATAGATGTTTTCAAGGCACCTGGACTGTTCAGACTATTACAGTTGCAAAATGAATGTGATGGCAAGTTTTCTGGTGAACTAAAAGACAAAGAAGAAATTGGATCGCACAGAGTCAGATAACAGAAAAGGTACGAACATACCTGGAAACGTAATTTTGCCGTAAAAGAAAGTTCAGGCGGAATGAGTTAATCACACGAGTTCTTCCCTAAAGGACTCTTTTTTTTGAGGGCAGTGTCACTGGCCCTCATATGTGCGACCGAACTGGGGCCTCTGGCTTCCCAAGCCAGCGCTTAACCACCGCGCCACTCGGCCGGCCCCTAAAGGACTCTTAAATGATATAGAGGGGACAGTCTCTGTTTTTAAAAGATTCAGAAGCATGATTTCCCCTAGGCAGTTCTTACATGAAGGCGTTGGGTATTTCACCCAGTCAGGACTCCGTGAAGGTTTTTGCCCAGGGAGCGGAGCTCTGTGATGGAGCAGTTCGCTAGGTGGTGGGGCCGGTGAGGCCAGGATGGAGCATGGAGAACCTCCAGGAATCGATAACTTGTGGGTCTGCTAGAGCCTCGCAGCCATCAGTCACTAGACGTGATGTTTAATAAGTAAAACAGCAAAGCTGTAGGAGCCAGGCTTGCCACGTCTGACCAGCACGCTTCACCTCTCTGAGCCTCGGCCTCCTCACTGAGCAGTGGGGATGGTTGGCTTCCATGAAGGGAACCGAGTGCGACCACTGTGGCTTAGCAGGGTGCTCCAGGAAGATGAAACACCACCGTGAGCAGCCCCCGCAGCGGCAGGGGTGGCAATAAGAGTAATTTCAGGATTAATGGTTAGTGCTGATTCCATGCAAGCCCAGCCAGTGGGCATTTCAGCACCTCTCGGAATTGAGCCTCTCCGAGCCATAAACTCTAGACGGGAGGCAGGCTGAGGTGAAGTTCCTGGCAGGGCTGTCTCCTGGCAGCGGGGCTGGTGGCAGGACTGCAGCGAAGACTGAATTTCTCCTACCCTGAGGCCCGGTTCTTCCCAGGCACTGCCACAACGATGAGTGGCAGCAGGGACCCGACCTGGAAACACCGGGCACATGGCACCAGGCAGGAACATGTCTTAGGAGAGTCCGTATTTCCAAGGAGGGGCCTCCGGACAGCCTCAGGACAGGCTTGTGGTTAAGAGTCACCTTCCATGGGGACCTGGGAAAAAAGCTGGCTGCAGAATGTGCCCAGAACACTGGAACGATCTAGCCCCTTAGAGAGGGCCCTTCCAGGCCGGCTGTTAATTCAGGTCAGCATCCAGCCCATCCGAGAGCAAAGCCCCGCCTGCCAATGCCAAGGTGGAGGCGTCATCCTGTTGGACCCCTGCCCTTAAAGAATGGACAGTGTCTCAGATCACTATGAGATGAACATGAAGGTGGTTCCTCTTGATGGGGCTTCAGAGGACAGGCAGGGCGTGGTGTGAGGAACACCTGAAGCTGTCTGCATCCCCACGACCCCTGTATCACAGCACTGCCCGTTTGGCTTTCTCTGAATAATGCCAGTGGTCCCCATTCGAGTAGAATTCCTGAACCCCTCCTGGTGGCATTTCTCCAAAGAGCCATCAACAGCACCCCAGCCCATCCTTGTGTGTCTGCATCCTTAAAAAAGGCAAATAAAGGGAAGAGAACCAATACTCATTAGGCCTTTATTGTGTGCCGGGGAACTTTACATTTCTGACCTCAGAGACAGATGTTCATCAGCTACCTTTTAAAGAGAAGGAAACGAAGGCTTAGAGAGGTTGTGTAACTCGTCCAAAGTCACACAGCTAGAGCTGGGACATATAGATTGTTTGGCTCCAACTCATTCCCAGGGGGACCAAGAGGCCTGGAGGACTCCAAGCCCCCCAAAAAATCCAATGGCCATTCTGATTGGCTTGATTTCAAACAACCAAGAGATTTCAGCAGCCTCTTTCTTTTTTGTCTTCACTTGCAGAATAAAGAGATAGAAGAACTCACCAAGATCTGTGATGAACTGATTGCCAAAATGGGGAAAAGCTAACTTTGAACCAAATGTTTGGACTTGACCGTTGCGTGCAATATGACCGTCGGCACACTGCTGTCCTTCCAGTTCCAGGGACAGGCTCTGTTTTCACTTTTTCGTATGCACTACTGTATTTCCTTTCTAAATAATGTTGATTTGATTGTATGCAGTGCTAAGGAGACTATCAGAATTTCTTGCTATTGGTTTGCATTTCTCCTAGTATAATTCATAGCAAGTTGACCTCAGAGTTCCTGTATCAGGGAGATTGTCTGATTCTCTACTAAAAGACAAATCGCTGACCTTGGCTTTGCCCTTTGTCCATGAGTTCCCAGGGTGAGCGGCTTTTGGATGTAGTGTGAACATATACAGCTTGCACAGGGACTCTTGCCTTAAGGAGTGTAAACTTGATCTGCATTTGCTGATTTGTTTAAAAAAAAAAAAAAGAAAGAAAAGAAAATGCATGTTTCAAATAAAATTCTCTATTGTAAATAAATTTTTTTCTTTGGATCTTGGCAATACATGTGGCTATGATTTATTTTCTGGGAAGCGTGGAGCCTTTTCTCGCCTTTGTTAAATCCTATCAGATTTGGCCTTTCGCTCTCCTCTGTCTGGGCTTATTTCTTTGTCCATAGATTTAAATAACATCTTCGTTATTTTAGCTGCATTTGTAAGTCGAAACTAATGAGAAATATTGACTCGCCTCTTAAATAATTAAGTGAATATATTGAATTAGCCTGGATTTTGTTTTTACCAAGTCCCTGTCACTTTTGGGGGGCAAAATCTATTTACCTTTAGTGGCTCAAGGAATAATAGCTGTCATTCTTCCTGTCTGCTCCCTCAGTGTGTGACATCAACCCTGCATCAATTCCCCTCTAAAGGAAAAGGAAAGCGTGAGCAATTACCGGTGGGAGACAGGTAATTAGGCCACTTTGGAGATTAAACTAGGGATATGTGCCTGCTGTTAAATTCCTTAATTGCCGCTGATTTCTCAGGGAGCTGAGATTGAAGGGTGGGTACATGGCGAGACTGAGAGGGTGGAAGGGTGTCTTCATTTCCCAGGACTGCCATAACAAATTGCCACAAACTTACCAGCTTCAAACAACATAAATGCACCCTCTCTCACACTTTTGGAGGCCGGAAGCCCAAGGACTAATTGTCGGTTTGTTCCTTCTGGAGGCTGTGAGGGAGAGTTGATTCCTTGCCAGGATTGGATCCCAGGTCTTCAATGACAGCAAGGCCCTTTGCATTCCCCCAGGCTGACAGCCTTCTTTAAGGAAGTCCAAGCAGAACGTGGTGGGGAGACAAAGCACAGGGGCGGAAATGCAGCCTAGCGCCTGCTGCGACCTCCCTTGTAGTCTGATTGGTGGCCCTGATTGAGTCTGGCTGGCCCCCCCTGTTGTTTCTAGAGACTAGAAAAAACGCTGCTCTTTGTTCAGTGGATAGGAAGAGCAGTGCGGCTAGCCCAGGCTGAGCCTTCTTAGGCTGATGCAAGTGAGTGGCTTTGCTCTTCCTGGCCTTGGCAGGTTTCCCCTGCACCCAGGGGTCCCATGATACCTCCCCAGGCTGGAGGCACCCAGCCAGGCTTCTGAGTTCCCTGGGCTGGAATAGCAATGGCAGGATCTGAAGAATTCCCATGTCTGTCTTGTGAGTTTATTAAGACCTGGGAAACACAACTTGGAGATCAAAAGCGGTAGGACTCCTTGGCCCCTCTAAGGCCTGGGAAATCTGGCCCCTGCACCTCTTCTGACCTCCCTTTGCCCCTTCCCACCCCAGAGCGCAGTCAGGCTGCACAGGAGTTCCTTCAGCTGGCTCTGACCTCCCCCCCAAGCCGAGCACATGCTGCGCCCTCTACCTGGGACACTCACCCGGCCCCCTCAGCTCATTTCCACTCCCTTAGGGCTCATCCTCGATGTCGCTTCCTCCAAGGAACCTTCCCTGAACCCCCAGGCCTGGGTCAGTGTTTTAAAATGTAGGTTTTATTATCATTCAGGTACAGTGAGGCCAATATCCCGAGACACTTGCATTGAAAAGTTTGTTACGGTTCCCCAGAGGAGGAGCCACGCAGGGCCCTGAGGGGAAGCACCAGGCTTGGGGAGGCTGCAGAGGGAGCAGTGAAGCAGAGTAAGCAGGCTCAGGATTGGCGGGTTTGGGTCATTTCAGCAGGCTCTGGGCCAGAGCAGCTCACTGCAGTTGTCTGGTACCGGGCCTGGGGTGATTAGGGTAGGGGGACAGTGGCCCTGCGAGTAAGAGCCCCTTTAAAGAGGAGGTTGGGATATGACTCTAGATTGGTTGGTTTGCATACGGAAGGCGTGCAGGCGAGTCCTTTTCTATCTAGGGATTGGCTGGCCCTGGCAGGGACATCTCTCCAGAGTCAGCAAGGCTCCATGATGTCATAGCCTCAGAGTAAAGAGACATGCTTCAGTTGCCCCTGCCATGAGTTCCGGCAGCTCACTGGTCCATTACCCTGTACACTGTGAGCCTCAGAAGGGCGGAGGTGAACCTCCAAAAGCAAAAAAAGATGATTTTTAAGGGCAACTCACAAATGACCTTTTAAAATTAAATAGTTACGTAGTTAATGAGTATTAGAAATGAACCAGCGTACTTAATATGTTATATCATTGATAAAATAAATTTACTTTAAAAACATTGTAGGGCCAGCCGAGTGGTGTGGTGGTTAAGCGCTGGCTTGGGAAGCCAGCGGCCCGGGCTCAGGTCCCACATACGAGGGCCAGTGACACTGCCCTCAAAAAAAAAAAAAAAAAAAAAACATTGTAAGTAACAAAAAATTGTTGGTAAAAAGGTAGGCCCGTTCTGTAAGAAAATTTTTAAGTAAATGGTGTTCCAGGTGATATATGGGTATGAAATTGCTGTTTCTGGCATTGGCTAATGATAGTCTTAAATGATCTTGAATTTATTTTGTGTTTTTGGTTAGAGCCTTGAAGAACTCAGGGTTTTGCCAAAGCTTGTGTGCCGTCACCTTGTCCCCATTTCATCCCCACCCTGTAGCGTGTGCTTGACACTCGACCTTGTTGAAAGGAGTGAATGAAGCGAGCCCAGAGCCAGCACCAACCTGGAAGTCTTAGAATTATGGGGTCAACAGTGGGCAGCGCTAAGGAGTGGGTTGCCTGAGTATTGGTTCGCAGACCAGAAAACTAAAGCCCAGAGTCAGAGGGAGGACTTTCCTGAGGTCACACAGCCAGTTAGCAGTGGCCAGTGTGTGACCACTCCAGCCATATAGGACTCAGCTCCAAGGAAGGACCCACACCAACGGAGCCACCTGGGCCTGATCTGAGTACCCATGGAGGCCTCTCACTGCACACACACCATGTCCTGGGCCCTGATTCTTTCAGAACCAGCCTGCAGGCTCTGAGGTCTAGACGCTCCAAAATGCCAGGCCCCAGAGGCTCCGGGTCTACACTTCGCACCAAACAAGGTTAAGGATGTGTCCAGAGTCACACAGTTAGTCAGTGCCGGAACCAGACTCGAGATAGAGTATTATTTCAGTGGACCCCACTGCCTCCCCATACGTGTGACTGGTTGAAACGGGCTAAATTGGACAATCTGGGGAGGCAGTGAGCTCCTTATCCCTGGACATTCAAGAAGAAGATGGACATCCCCCCAGAACCTCCCTATAAGTGTGGCACGGGCGATTTGGGTACAAGGTGGTTCTAGCTGAGACATGTGCTCCAGCAGTTCTGCTGTCTGAGCCACTGAAAGCCTTTGCTCTTGGGGTTCCTGCCTTGTCTGGGCCTGTGAGGCTGGGTTTCTGTACATCCCAGTACACGGGGCACCATCAGGAAAGGGTCTTGAAAGAGTGGTGCTAGAGCCATTTCCATTTGTTTGTATTTGTTGTCTTTGCACCCAAGGGCTCCATGGGGGAATATGTGCAGAGGTCTTTGGAGGTAAGCTGAAGCCCCCGGATTCCTGAGTTCAGACCCCATAGGGCGTGATGGACCTAGCCAAGTCCTGGCAGGGCTCCTGCTTTGGAGCAGCCTGTGTGTGTTGGGGCGGTGGAAGTGGGGCCGGACACACCCTGAGACGCTTCCCTAGAGTGGCCACTAGAGGGCGCCCAAGGGCCTGCTCTCAGCTGTGCCTCAGAAATGGTACCTGAGGGATCCCAGCTGGCCCATAATAGACATGTTGATTCAGGACAATGTATTTCAAACCCTTTAATGAGGACCTACATTCCAGGGACAGGTAGCTGGGAAAAGCTAGTGTGTAGGGGAGGGAGCAACTAGAAAAGAGTGAACATGTCCGTTTGCGCAAAGATATCTGACATGTATGTGACTGACCCAGACAGAAGCAGACACACACACACACATGCATGTGTGAACATGGGTGTATATACACACACACACACACACACGTGTGCACGCATTGCTTATCCATGTGCAAAGGCAGAGCAGTGGGTAGGTACTGATACGTCCAATAATCCAAGTCAAGAGACGTTAGTTGAGCTGTTCTAAGGGCCGCGTTTGGTTATTGGGCTCTGTGGAGATGGGGGTAAGCTGCCGTAGAACACCCCACAGTAACCAACTGCTCTGCAAAGCCGAATGTGGGTGACAGGAGGGCGGAACCCCAGGTCTGAGGGTGTGAGGAGGAAGGTCCATTCAGAGGTGCCTCCCATGTATATAGTAGTGTTTTACAGTTTCTAAAACTCTGTGACAGGTAGGCAGAGAGGTGCGTTCCTGTTCTACTGTATCATTTACGTGAGAAGGACCTGGAGGAAGTCTTTCAAGCTATGCTGACTCCAGGGACTTCGGTGAGCCAGGACTTGGATGGACGCAAGATCCCAGGTGTAATAGATGTGGTCCCCACCTCGCTTCCCCCCAGTTCAAGTCATGGGCTTTGCAGACCAAGTCGCTGAGGACACCGCCAGATTCCACCTTGGCCCCTGAATGCAAGCTGTTGACCTTGTCCCTGACTTTCAGACAGTTCTTAGTTCCTGGAGGCAGCAGATTAAAAACCAACCGCCAACAAAATAAACTATCAGGCATAGCTTCCAATTGTATCAAACTCTCCAACATTTATATCGATATTTTTGTCAAAACATTTCTGGACACTAGGGATAGAAATACAGCACCTCGGAATGCCAAAGCTGGGAGGTATCGGAGAAGCTTCTAGTCTAATCTCCTTTTCCAGATGAGGCCTGAGGAGTTGGGGGCCGATTCTCACTGAGACCATCTTAGAGAATCTCCCAGGTTACCCCAGGAGCTGTAAGGAAACATGGCACTATGGAAAACAGGAATGACACCACTCTGCTAAGGAGGGAGGCCGAGGAGGAAGTGCCTGGCACCCCAAGTGTGCGACACCCCCGTGGTTGGTCTCTGTGACATGGCATGCCTCCTGTAGCCCCCATCTATGTGCTGAAACCAGGCCTGGAACAGGAAGTGCTCAGAACCTTTCCTGATGTTGCCACGGTGCCCATGAGAGCCCAAGGAAACCAAAGGCCAGCTCCCCTGACAAGGCACCTTGGCTCATAAAGGAAACGGGTAAGCCCCAGGGGTCACCAGCGCTCTGAGGATTCAGCCTCAGAAGGTGAACAGTGCCCCCGTGATCGACCCTATAATTCAGAGACCTGTACAACGAGAATGCCTCCATTTGAAAAGCTCCCCGTGTAAACACACACCGGTGGTTGGCGAGGGATTTCAGGGCAGTAAGTATGGCGGTGCTTTTTCATCCACTTGAAAACACTGTCTATCCCTAATGACCGGCACTGCTTGGACTTGGCAGGGAACGGCTTCGGGGGTTCCAGGCGGGGAGGCAGAAGGTGTCTAGGAGCCTAGGGACCATCGCAAGTGGCAAATTATATGATCAGCCTCCTTTGGTTCCCATCTCTTGGGTCAGGGTGAAGAATCATGGGTTATCTCCTATTTTGCTTTATCTGAGCCACTTTCTCAGCACCATAGAAGAGAATTACCAATCTAGCAATGTGCTTTTTAAGAGTTGGATATTCTTGGGCCGGCCAAGTGGCACGGTGGTTAAGCGCTGGCTTGCGAAGCCAGGGGCCCCGGTTCAGGTCCCACAGATGAGGGCCAGTAACACTACCCTCCAAAAAAAAAAAAAAAGTAAAAGTTGGATATTCTTTTGATTTGATAAGTAGCCCACACTCCAGGCTTTACTCATTGTGACTTTTGTGGCCAAATATATATTCTTTAGGCCAATCTCCTCCATAATATTTTGAAAATTTTGAAATTGACCTGTTTTGTCTTCCAGGTGCTTCTCCCCTGCCCCCTGGGTAGCTTCCACTGTCATTCATGACAATGTGGAATCCGGTAAGTAGATCTGCTTCCCAAGAGCATGGGCAATGGTGAGGGGCAAAAGCACCTGGTTACAGTTGGATGTCCAAATTTCCACGAGGGGAGGGTCCTGCACCATGGACCAGCTCAAGCTTTGTCAGCTGACAGCTGGGAAGATGGTGTTAAGAGTGCTGCTTTCTGAGCCCACCATCTCCATCTCACACTTCAGCAGGACTCTGTCTAGATCCAGATTCCAGTTTTCAACTACCCACCATATTCTAGGCACTATGCTATTCCAGGCATAGTTCCCAGACTTTATTATATCTTATTATTTTAGCATCACCACCACCGCCACCATTGTCATCCTTATCAATCATCCTCATTATCATTATCATCATTCCCACTTCCCATATGAGGACCAGGAGGCTCAAAAAGTTAAATGGCGGGCCAGTCAAGTGGCGCATTGGTTAACAGCTGGTTTTGGGATGCCAGCGTCCCTAGTTTGGATCCCACATACGAGGGCCAGTGACACTGCCCTCTACAGCTAAGATGGTGAACAACAGCTCCACCTGGAGCTGGGTTGTGCGAGCCCTGGCGGTGACGGTGTGGGCTGCAGCCCCTGCTGCAGTGGGCTGCCATAGACTACAGTGAGTGGCCAGCAGCCAGCGTGAGCGGCCGGCAGCCAGCGTGAGCTGCCAATAGCCACGGTGAGCCGACATCCAGTGGCCCGCGACTGATCTGCCTCATCCGGGAAGAGCGCAATGATGATACCAACATGGGCCAGTGAAGCAACATTCTCTGTAACTAGACTGAAGAACAAAACGACAGCAACTTGTCTGTTCCCCTTCCCCGATTCCCCAACGCTGTTCCCCTCCTCCAATTCCCCAATAAAATCTTTAAAAAAAAAAAAGTTAAATGGCTTACTCAAGGTCACACAACTAGTTAGTGGCAATAACCAGATTTGAATTCAGAGCCCCCATTTCACAGCCTGTGGCTCCCCTCCACACTGCTGGTGCCTGGCGTGGCTGCAGATCAATTGTATCCATTCCTGTGCGTCCCTCCTGGTGTACTTTTCCTGGCTGGGTTTCCTTGAGCCACCACATCTGAGGTCTTCATCCAGGCTGTGTGTTCTGCTCCCTTAAGGAAATCCCTGAAAAAAATGTCTAAGTAAAAGTCCCTGCCCGGTGATGCAGCTGTTCCATTCCTGGGTGTGTACCCCAAAGAACTGAGAGCATGTGTTTACACAGGAACTTGAATACGAGTCTTCATTGCAGCACAATCACAACAGCCAAAAGGTGGCAGGACCCCAAGTGTCCACCCATTGATGAATGGATGAACAAAATGTGGCCTATCCACAGAGTGGAATATTATTTGGTCTTAAAAAGCAATGAAATCCTGACACCTGCTACAACGTGGATGAACCTCAAAAACATTATGCTGAGCATAAGATGCCAGACAAGAAAAGCCCACACATCGTGTGATTGCATTTTTATAAAACGCCCAGAATAGCAAACCTGCAGAAAGCAGATTAATGGTTCGTCGGAGCTGGAGGCAGGGGATTTGGGAGTGGTGGCTTAATGGGGACAAGGCTGCCTTTATGGGCTGCTCAAGATGCTCTAAACTATAATGGTTGTACAATACTGTAATGTACTAAATGCCAGTAAATTTACACCATAAAATGGATGAAGTGGTAAATTTTATGTTTTGTTCATTTTACCACAATAAAAAAAGAACAGTTGCTACCCAGGCTCTCGTCAGTTTGGCATCTCCCTGAATCGGTCACATGCTAAATTAAGGACTTAAGGAACAGTTTCTTGAAGCACAATCCTATTGTGGGTTCTTGGGAGCTGCCTGCAAAGAATCATCCTTCTCCCTGACCTTCGCCTCTGGCACTTCCTACCCTAGATCCTAAATTCCAAACTGCTCTGTAGCTGGAAATCCTCCGTCTACTCAATATATTTGCCTTGAGAAGATGGCTCATGAGAAACATTGGCCAGGTTTGAAAATTAACCGGCCTTTCAAAATGTGTCTTGATTTTCTTGCTACTATACAATTTGGAAAACCTGATGGTTATCTGAGGTTAACAAAAAAAGATTTTCTTCCTTTGTTTCCCAAAGCAGCACAGCACTCGGCTGGAACGCCAGATAGCCGGTTCAACCAACCGGTGGCGTTTCCCCAAAGATGCCTTCTCCCAGGACCTGCTGGCACTCTCCCAGCTGTGCAGAGCTGCCAACATAGACTTTGATGATGTGCTGAAGGACCCACACAGGTAGGGAGATCGAAGTCTCACAGCAGGGAACGCCCCTTTGGGGCAAATCGCATTTCTGGGCAGTGCCCCATGGCTGGGCCACTCTGATTGGGCAGAGGGGCTATCACAGTGCCCATTTGCGAGGAAGCATCCTTTAGGGATGCACAGGGCCAATGTGACCCCTTCCTCATCTATGGGTGGTGATAAAAGTCCAGAGAGATGGCCGGTGGAGAGGCGCAGTGGTTAAGCCAGCGGCCCTGGTTTGGGTCCCACATATGAGGGCCAGTGACACTGCCCTCAAAAAAAAAAAAAAAAAAAGTCCAGAGAGACTGTCCGTTTTTTCTTCTAGATTTTCCTTTGCATTGGGAACTTTGGATCCTAATGGGATTCTAAGTTTGTCAACTGATTTGTTGACAAACAAAACTTAGCTGATCCTGGTTCAGTGTCTGAACCAGTCTCATGAATACACATTTCCATCCAGTCGATTGGCTTCCGTTGCTGGGAAGCTGCCCCCGCCCCCAACTCCCCAGATATTCTGAACAGGAGCCTCTGGGAGCATCACTTGTCCATGTTACGAGTTCTCTCTTGCCTCTCCTGGGGCACAGAGCGGGACCCTACTGCAGAAGACACACTTCACTTCCCTGGTGCTTTAGACCTTACTTGATGTCACTGCCCTCCCTGGGCTGGCAGCGCCTGCCTTGTGGGCACACAGTCAAATCTACCTGAGCATGGCCTGTGCCCCAGGGCAGTGCCTGCCACAGAAGAGCCGCTTGCTCCCTATTTGCTCAACAAGGAGCCAAATCTTCCCTTTCTAGACCCCCTGGCCAACCCTGCTCCAGTGCCTCTCCCACCCCCACAGGTGACAGTATACATCAAAATCCATCTGCTTTTGGGGTCTAAATTCTGTGATGATCCCAGCTTAGAAAAATGGAGTACTGTGAATCGCTATTCCTGGCATGGCTATTGATAGCCTTAAGCAAACTTGAATTTGTTTCATATTTTGTTTGGTTAGAGCCTTGAAGAACTCAGGGTTTTGCCAAAGCTTGTTGTGTTCCCTAGCACGAGGGCCAAGCTGGGGAAGCAGGCGCTAGAGCTGGGCCGGGGAACACAAGCAAACTGACCCAGAAAACTGACAAAGATCTGTGAGATGGCTGAGCTAAGCTGGAAGGAAGGCGAGGGCGGCGGAGGGAGGCCTGAGGGGTGGGGCACAGAACCCTGAGGACGATGGCAGTTGTGCTGGGCTTTAGAACTATTAAGCAGCCTACCAGACAGGCTTAGAATCTCTTCTCCTCCATTTACTAGCTCTGTGACCTTTAGTCAGTGGCCTAACCTCTCTGAGCCTGTTTCCTCATCGGTGAAGAGGTGATAATAGCATCTCCTTTGAAGAGTTATCTTGGGGATGAAATCAGACAGTACACCAGAAATGCTTAGCACTGTTTCTGGCAAATAGCATCTGTTCAATAAATAAAGCTATTATCTTTATAGCCTGAGAAGCAATTTTAGTGATTGATCCTAGTTATTTCATTTTGGAGTGTGTCATCCCTGTGCTCTGCCAGCCAACAAATCCATATTTCACTCGGCCTCTTAGCCCCTCCCCCCATCAAAGCATCTTGCTGCAACACGGCAAATTCTCCTCCCTGCTTGGCGATGCTGGCAGGGCCTGGGTCCAAAGGCAGGCTGAGGCAAGGAGGCACTGTGGGCAGGCTACTCCCCCGTGTGTCTGGCAGTCAGCTGATCCAGGCTCAGCTCAGTGGGCAGGGCAGGCTCCACGAGCCTCTCTCATCCTCCTCCTGAGACAGTGGGCTAACCTGGGTATGTTCTTGTCCTGGTGATGGCAGAAGGCAAGAGGGCAAGCTCATTGCACACGTGCTTTTCACACCTTCAGCCACATCACATCCGCTAACATCCCATTAGTCAGGCCAAGTCACATGGCCAAACTCAACGTTAAGGAGCAGGAAATAAAAATGGAGTTTTGCAATCAACAAGCCCAATCCCTGTGGGTGGTTTGCTGCAGGAAGTCCATATGTCCATAAGAAACATCTAGAATATCCCCTTTCCCCCTCTTGTTTCTCCATCATCAGTTATTCCTGGGGGGCATGAGCCCCCCCCCCCAGCCTAGCAGCGTATTCCCGACACCTTACATGCCACTACATCGTAGGCCATTTAGTCCCAAACAATGAAGAGGACAACTCGCAGAGCTACTTAGCCCATTAATTTTTCCATTGGTCTTAAAATGAACGTAGCCCTTGCAACCTGCAGAGCCTGCATGATAAATGGTGCATCTGGGCAAGCAGCCATGACACCAGGTGAGGCAGTGTGACTGCTGCTGGTGTCTGGCATCTCCCAGCACAGCCGATGACAGTGATGTTTGTGAGGGCCGTTGAGCTCATGGGCATTGCCCCATAGTTTCCGAAGTCCATTGCTCCGTTTTGAGATCACAGTCTGAACTCCTGACCTTGGCTAGCTCTTCCCAGACGTGTGGCCCAAGCCACCAGGGGGTATTAAGGCTGGCTTGGGTCAGATCCAATGCTCCTTTGGATAAACAACTCAAGCTTTCACTGCCTTCCTGAGCCTGAGTCACTTGTAGCCACCCTCTCCCTCGGAAAGGGCAGCACATGGTCAATATTACTCTGGACACAGGTTCCCCTACCCAAGCCCTCCTCCAGGCATCCTGGCCCACGGGGCTCCTGGGATCATTAAAAACAGCACAACAAAGATGATGCTGACCAGAAGTGGTCATTAAATGTCCCTTGGATGGTTGGCTTTCTTGGGATGACTGTCTTCAAGCTGTGACTATGTGACTCAAACTTGGTTTCATTTTCTTGCTCAGCGGGATGAACATAGTGTTTATGGAAAAGCATCTTATCTCTGCAAATTTTTCAATCATTGAACTGGCATGTTTTGAGCACTTGAATGATGACTGTGCTAGGGTTACAGCAGTAAATAAACCCTGAATCTGTCTTTGTGGAAAGCAGAACCTATTACAGAGGATTCATGAGTAAACAGGTGACCCCAAGACACTATAGAAGGAGTTTTAATGGGGGTAATTCCAGGGAGGGCAGTGGGGAGGGCTGCTAGCCCAGCCTCCCCAGAGAAAGCAACGACTCACCTTATTTGGAAAGGTGAGTGGGCGGTTGTCCGTGAAAAGGTGAACAGGAGAGCACTATGGGCAGAGGGAAGCTGTGCGTTCAATGACTGGAGGCAAGAGACAGTGGGTTAGGCTCTGAAGAAGGGCTAGAGGAGAGAGTACAGAGGGACGCAGCCACAGGGATAGTCAGGAGCTTGCTGGCCATGGGAAGGATTTGGGGCTTTCCCCCCAGGAGCCCTGGGGGGACACTGAAGGGCTTCAGCAAAAGCAAGACCAGACCAAACTTGAATTTCAGATGGTTCCTCAGGCTGCAAGGTGGGAAGTGCATCAGAAGAGAGCACACTGGAGGCTGGTGAGGACCAGTGACTGGGCGGAGATATGGCGACTGGGATGAAGGTCATAGTAATAAGGGTAAAGGGGGATAGAGGAATTCTGAGGATATTTTGTCGGATCTTGGCACATGATCAGGTGTGACAACACTCAGTATGCTGGCCTGAGCTACTGGAGGTTGGTAGAGCCATTTCCTGAAACAGGAAACGCTGGCAAAGGGGTGGAGTGGGGTTTGGGGTAGGTTCCGAGTTCAGTTTTTGGACACATTGAGACTGGGGAGTGCATGACCCCTAAATAGAAGTACGCATGAGTTAGCTTCCAAGAAATGCCCAGAACCTCTCTTCCTTACTCTAGTAGATGATCATTGAGCACCTACTCTAGGTTAGATGTTGTTGTAGACACGCACCAAAAGAGCTGTCATTAGGGCAGCCACATGCAGCCTCAGATACCTCCTCGCCAAGCCCTACCCACAGACTGGAAATGGGAATTAACGTTTTGATCCAGCCATCAGACCGAGATTACAGTTCATCAAATTGGCAGATGAAGGGGTACCTGAGGAAACTGTCCCAAAGGGCAGGGATCTGATAAGATTGATGAATTGGGCACTTTAGAGGCGCTTACACTGGAGCGATACAGGTTGCCGTTGGAGAGAAAAATAAGTATTAACTCCTGGATTTTTTGTATTTTTCCTTGAGGTTATGCTTTTCAAAAATTCGGAAAAATGTCCCCGAGAATTTGAAGAATGAGGCCATCCAAAGCAGGGATACAGGTGAGTTCTTGTCACCAGTGGATTCAGCCAGAAAGTTGCTGACCTCGGGCATCTGTGGTCTCTCTAGAAGGAAACAGACCATAAGCCAGGCCACTAGTCTTAAGTTTAAGCTCCTGCCCGCTGCGCAGCGTCTAACATGTAATATTTGTCGAATGCACGGTGAATGAAACCAGGCCGGGCAAACACATTTTCATATGCTAATAGTCACAGTTTAGGCAGATGTGCCGAGTTATTGTAATAAATAGACTTTGGATCCAAGACTAAAGAGAAGCCCTGTCAAGCTTGGGACAGCTGTTCTCTGTTCCTTTTAGTTCTAACCAGTCATGACTGGGATGTCACATCTGCACTTGTCCAAGAGGACTTTTCTGAGTTATAAAAAGAGCCAGACTAGGTCTGTCCAGCTGGGGAAAGGCTCCCTGAGCCTCACGAGTACCCTGAAAGGTCAGTTCCTTAAAGGAGCTTTTTTGGGTAAGCTGCACAGAAGTGTGGCTGCCTGAGGTCTGAGCCAGCCTCCTTCCCAGGAGGGGCTAAATGAGTCCTTACCTGTCAACTCCGATTGACAGGCGGACCTGAGAAGTAGCCTGTTTTTGTTTTGTTTTGTTTTGTTTTGTTTTGATTTTTTAGCTGAGCCATCCTGCCACCTGTTGGCAGCTCAACGGCAGCTCAGCTCGGGCTGGGCATCAAACTGCTGTTGCTCAGAGCTCAGCGCACACTCTTGAGCGAGCTCTTAACCAACTGAGCCACTCGGCCGGCCCTTGAGAAGTAGTCTGAGAGCATCTCCTGGTCTGGGAGACGAGGTCTGGGATTGATTGTGATGTCTGCCATCCTGAAAGTAGAAGTGAGCATCCAGTGAAGGGACACACTTTATCCACAGTTCCGTGCCTGCCTAAAACCACCCCAATGGGGTGGCATCCTTCCTAACCCAGCAAAACAAGACCAAAACCTGAGGTGAGCTAAGATTTGAGATGCGAACCCAGGTTCTGAACCCCAGCACCAAACAGTATCATAGAGCTGGTGAACAACAATATTAGTAACAGGAGCGGAAACAGGTATCCAAGGCCATGCAGTCTGTACAATGGCAACACCAGGAGAAAAGTAATGGGGCCAGTGGCCCTCAAGGCCCTGTCTGACATTGAGATTTGGGGTTCTGAAGATTGTCCCGAGCATCACCCCTGCCCCCCAGCTCTGTGCTAACAGGGGTCCAGCCTGCACAGCCCTCTTGCCCACCACCTCTCATGACTCACCTGGCCTGGCATCCTTGATCTTTCATCTACCCTCCTATCAAAGTCTCTTCTCATTTTGATCGTCTATACTGTTCCTGGGTGTGACCCCCGCATCATGGATGAGACCCCCACATAAAACCCTTACAGTTGGCAAAGAGCCTTCTTCACATTGTGATCTCATTTCATACCTGTGAGCTGGCTTTTTGATAGTCCCTGTTCCCTCCAGGAAAGCAAGCTCATGAGAACTCAGCTCCCTGGTGATGGGCCTTTTACTATGTTGCCCTCGACTGTTGCCTGGGTAATGATTCGGCACCAATAGCCCAGTAGTTTTCAGTAGGGAACTGGGTACGGATTTTGTTCTTCTGGGAACGTTTGGCAGCGTCTGGAGACATTTTTTGGTTGTCACAACCCAAGGGGAAGGGTGCTACAGGCATCCAGTGGGTAAAGTCCAGGGATTCTGCCCAACACCCTAAAGTCCAGACAGGCCCCACCACAGAAAATGATCAGGCCCAAAATGTCAACGGTGCTGAGACTGAGAAACACTGTAATGGGAACGACAAGATGAGGCCCCCAAAAGTGTCCCAGCGAATATCCATACCCCATGAAGACTTTTCCAGTTCCCCCAAGTTGGAGAGCAGCCCATGAGCCCCTGATGTCTAGAGCCATCGGTCAGCCACCCTCTTGGAGGTTCATCCCTTCCTGTGTTACCTTGCGAGTCTGCGCATCTTATCCCCCTGGGAGCCAGTAAACTCCCTGAGGCCCGCACTGTGCAAGGCTACGGCTGAACTTGAATGGAGAAGGAATGAATGCACCTTCAGGCAGAAGTGCTATTGAATCGTTTGTTCAGCGTTATCGTTTGTTCAGCGTTATTTTCTCTCCTCAGTGGTGATTCTCAAATGCCTGGGCTCAGAATGGGAACTCCATCTGCACCAGCTTTTTCGGTCCGAGACTTTGGCCAAGCTTTACCTGATGGCCCTGGGAGGGGGCACCACCAGCCCCACAAAGGAACTGGAGAAGCTTCTGCAAGGTACTTTCTCACTGGCACCCAGCCTGGAGCTCCAAACACCCTCTGGTTTGAGAGATTCCAGCTCGGCGTTCGGTAGTCTGGAGACCACAGTCTTGCCGGCAGTTAAGAGCAAGGCCCAAGGTTTAACCTCAGCCTCCTGAGCCATCCAGTGGGGATAAGAGTTGTTTCTGTGTTGCGTTGAAGACTAGAGGATGTGTAGCAGGAATGAGGTTCTAGAGCAATGCCTGGCACGTAGTGAGAACTCAGTAAATGTCAGTTCTTATTCTCAGTTGCCCAATCTTGTCCAGCCGCTAAGATGGAGGCTCTATCTACTTCCTTGCGAAGAGTAAATAGGTTGTCGAGTCTTCTGACGGGCCGTCCGGAGGGCAGGCATAGTTCTGACGTCTGTGGCTTGTTTGGCCCTAAGCATTCTGGTTAGAGGCTTCCACAAGTACATCAATTTTGTTTTTCTTTTCCTCTCTCTTTGCTTTTCTTAACACCACCTCATTCCAAAAAGTGTTTAGGTCCCGTCTTTCTTTTTCTCCTTTTTTAACCCTAATAATCCCCTTGTCTGTCCCATAAGTTCCTTTTTTGGCAGCTTTGCCAACGTCTTCTCTGGGTAATATAGATTGGCATCACCTCAGGACAACTTATAAGCAGGTGCCATGGAAAAGTCAAGGCCTCCCGAGCCAGCCAGTGTGCCAGTCAGGAAGGGATTACATTTCCAGGACTCGGCAGCAACGCCCTGTTATCCCAGAGCCAGACAGGCTGCCGGGGACCCCAGTCACTGCCCTGCCCTGAGCCTGGAGTGAGGGCCCAGCTGTCTGCCGGCCCCTCCCGGGCCACAGGGCCTCCGGCTCAGCCCTTCCCAGCTGAGCACAGAACCGAAGCAGCCTTCCGCTTACTCCTGATCTTCTTTGCTCCTTTAAGTGTTTGTCCCAGTATCTTCAAGAGCAGGACTGAGCTCTTCCTTCCATGTTCTTTGTGCCCAGATCAGAGGTCTGAAAGGCCCTGGGGACCCAGGCAGTGAGTACATGGAAAAGCGAGAGACTTTGGAAGGGGAAATGGAGCTATCATTAACGTCAGCGTCTTCACTGAGTCTCACATGGCCTCCCTGAAAAGACAGGATTTGGTTTTGTTAAGATAGCCTCTCCATGCCAAGCCGCTGCTAGAGGATGGGCCCGACCAGAGGATGTCCGGGTAGGTGCAGACATGAAACCCTAGTGCCCGGACTGTCACGCCTGTCCAGAGACCCCCGACCAGCACCGCCAGCTGCACCAGGCCCTGGGGCTCGTGTCGCCATGATTTTGAATGGGTACAGTCACACCCTTCATGTTCCTTGCAGTGGTGGGTGCTGGGGAGATGCAGCCACTGGACTGGCCCTGTGCTGGCCACACAGGCTGCCCCAGCTGCTCATTTGCATTCCACCAACAGTCTGGGATCATCTGTGGTTTAGCAGAAACTGTTTACCCTCTAGGAGGAAATCCAAGAAGGAAACGGCGCTCTTTTACTAAAAACGCACCACCTTGGTTTTGGAGCACCTCCGAAACACGTGATCTAATTGTCACATTCCTGTCAGGTTTTCAAATTTTACTTAAAATGGAGGGAATGGTGAACTTCTGTCTTCCCCTCATTGTGGCCTTGCTGATAATAATAATTCCTCCTTCCTTCCACAAAGGTTGAGTACTTAACTGATACCAGGCCTTGTGCTAGGAACTTAATCACCCACCATGATGATAAAGCATGACAAATGGCACGATACATAATGGTACCAACCACCACCTCCTGAGTGCCTACTGTGCGTCAGGCACTCACAGGCATCATCTCATTTACTGCCCCCAGTGCGGGTGATGAGAGGATGGAGCCTGTGGATAGGAGCTGTGCAGAAATCCAGGAGAGGAAAATGATCCAAAGCCAAGAGCAAAGCCCTGCACTTAGTAGGTGCTCGACAAGTATTTGCCGAGTGCCAGTCTGGACAGAGCCAGGCGCCGTCAGTGTGGTGAGGGAGTGCTCGGTGGCCTTGCTGCTTGAGGAGAGTGAGCTTTGTTTTGTCTCTTGTTCTTCAGTCTTTGTAGTTCTGAAATGTGACATACTTTTTGGCTCCTGACTCATGTCATTTTTCATTACCTAGAACCTTGAGCTCACTAGGCTTTGGGACGCTAGTGATGGAATCTGTTTGTTCCATTCATTCAGCTGGTGTTTACCAAGCACCGTGTGTACCAGACTGTGTCGGGTCCTGGGCACGGAGTGGCAAGTAAGCCATTCAATGAAACTGCCCAACAGATAATAAACCAGCAGATGATGTAATAGCAGGCGGCTGGTCCAGGAGGAAAAATAAAGCCTGTGTGGGAGTGTGGGGTGCTACCTTACACCTGGGGTCAGGTGGGCCCCTGATGGGGGAGGAGACAAACCATGAGGAGACAGTTTGGGGGTCTAGTGAGCCAGAAACTAGTGGGAGGGTCTTGGGGCCACTGGGGGGCGTTGGCTTTGGTCCAAGGGTGGGGGTGGGGGTGTGCCACTGGAGACCTGAGCGCAGTGTGTGTTATAATTCACATTTTAGAATGACTCTGAGTGGGTGGGGAGGATGGTGGCGGATTGGGCTGTCCCTTCCCCGCCTCCCGGAAGCCCTTGGTGGTGAGGGGCCTCTGTTTGCAGACCTGAGCGGCCAAGTTTCAAGTGCCACAGGGTGGACGCCTCAGTCCCACATTTGTTCTTCAGCAGGTGGTCACTGCTCCCGCCTCGAGGAGGTCTGAACCGATGCTTGGAGCGTAGAGAAATCGAGGCCCAGCCCTCACCCTCAAACTGCTCACGGCCTCATGGGAGAAAGGGGGAGCAAAAGGGAAGGAGATAGGGGAGGGGGCTGGTAATAAATGTTTAAAATCAGTGTGAGCATCTCTTTCCCAGTTCTGACCACCACAGTGGCCGTGTAAGATCCCTGGGAAAGCTGTCCGAGGGGCAGACGGGCGCTCTCTATAACATTTTTCAACTTCTTGGACGTCTTCAAGTATTAATATTTCAAAATAAATAATCATTTCAACAATGCATCTACTAAACAAACAAGCAAACAGAAACAAACCAAGCACAGTGAGGTTCCTGCCAAGATCAAGGCCGTGCAAAGGGTGGTGGCGCCTGACCCTGTACCCTGCACCCTTCACTGTGGCTGTCACAGCCGTATCTCGTTTCCTTTTCTAGTGCCAGCACCGAGGATGGTGAAAGAAAAAAGCCCCATAAAGAAGATGGTCATTTCCTTGAAGGTCAATGACCCCATGGTCACCAAAGTTGGTAATGTACGCTTGTCTTCATTTTCTGAGAATGCCACTGAACCAACAGCTCTCCCAGATTTTAAAAACCAACAAGAAGACATAACGAATGTTCAGTGCTTCCTTCTCACGAGTAGCTTAGTGCAAAGAGAGGAGGGAAAAGAAGCCTGGGGCAACTTGAAATGAAGAGGGTAAAATGCTGCTGCAGAGATGCCGGCCCTTGGGGAGGCATGAGGGTCTCAGAGGAGGAAGGAAGTGGCAGGCTTCTCAGACAGACCCCCTCACGGGGCTCGGGGCCTCAGGATGATCCCAGGTCCTCCCTTACCCCCCAAGCATTTCCTGCCCAGGCTGGCTTCCAGCAGCAGAAGCCTCTCTCAGGGGCTTTCCTTGGGCTCCCCCCGCCTCTCCATCCCATCCCAGCCAACTAGGAACAGACTTCGTTAATGCAACACATGTGCTGTCACATGCTGCCACCATCTACGAGTCTGTAGATGGGGAAATAGCCCCCAAAGCCCTGGCTGGGCCAGCTGTCCTTGGAGCAGTTGGTCCACACCTCAGCACCACGTGGGATCTGGCAGAGCTGGGGCTAGGCTGAGCCCCTCTGACCCTATTCCCGGGAGAGCAGTTTCTAAGCTGCCAGATTACCCGGGCCCCTCCCTGGAGTTCCTGAGGCCTTAGCCTTCTTGCAGACCCCAGACTCCAAGGAAAATCTGCTGTAAGTTCTGTGTCATCTCCAGAAACACCCGCACCTACACGCACACAGCATTCTGCACGTGCTCAGGTGGTCACCTCCCAGCACAGGCCATGGACCCCAGGTTAGGAGGGAACCCCCGAGGCACAGACCCTGACCACGGGCTCACAGGGGCGTTCTTTCAGCAGGAACTCAGTGTCTTTAGCTTCATCCTCAATTCCTTTCGGGAGGCAGGGAGCCCAGGCAGTGTCTGCACCCAAGTCAGAGAGGGTGCGTTTTCTCTAATGGCATCTCGCTGCCCAGCTAGTGAGCACTGGAGCATCCGGACACCTGTGAGTGAGGGATGCGGGGTGCGGAGCCCCACGCTGATGGCTCGCGCTCTCTCTCTCTCTCTCTCTCTCTCTCTCTCTCTCTCTCGGATGCTGCCTCTCCAGCCTTCGCAACAGCCCTGAAAAACCTCTACTCGAGCCAGGTGGAGGTGAACTTGGACGATATGCCGGGGGTGCTGGCCTCTGCTTACACCCTCCAGTTCAGCAACCTGTTTCAAAGGTAAGGGGACACGGTGAGGTGCCTGCCAGGACCAGCCCTGGGAGAAATCAGAAGGGGGTCTCATGGAACCATCCTGTTCTGGAGGCTCTTTGCACAGAGCACGACTTTGAGTCTGCAAAGGAACCGGGACACTATTTCACACTAACATGTTATCAGCTCACCACTGAGCCGTCTCTAGCAATATGTTAATTTTAATCAACAATTCTTGACTCACAGGAATGAATTGCAAAGAGGGGGGATTCGACACCCAGGAGATATTTTTCGGGTGTGCAAAGGGACTTCCCGGTAAACCGTGTTTATTAGTCTCACCTGTGCTCATCTTTGGCTAAAACCGTCTCTCTCCATGTACTGCACTGGCCAGGGCAAGACAAGCTGAGGTTTCCCGTCACAGCCAGCGCTCATTTTCCCCAGTCACTTCTGACAGAGCCTTGTTTTTCCTTGTAAATAATGTTTCTATTTTTACAAATGTTATACATCATCATTGCAGGAGAGAGAAAAATGCAAAGATCAGTGTCCAAATCGCTCATTAATCTGACTGCCTGCCTGTTTTGAGGACACAGCCTTTCTCCTGAGTCTTCAGATCCCACTGGCCCACCTGAGCGTGTGTGTGTGTGTTGGGGGGGGGGTAGGGAGTGGTCCTCTGGCCAAATGTCCACACCCCTCAGAGGAGGCTCCTTCCCCAGGAAAGGGCTCTACCACTGTCCTGGTGTTGAATGAGGACGCCTCGGGCTGCCCATCTCTCTGAAAGCAGCCTGGGGGCCTCGAAAGCAGCAATTCTGTCTCTGCAGGTGTGTCACCATGATGATGACTGGACTCATGTCGGACAACATCAGTAACTTCTACCTGGCCAGCTGCAAGGTGAGATCAGCGTGGACAGGGCATGTGGCCCCTGGGGGATCTGCAAGGGCACCCAGACTCTGGGGTTTCGCTGCCCAGGCCCAGCTCCAAAAAACTTACCCGAAGGCACCTGCTGAAGGGTGCCAACGTTTTATTTTGCCAAGTGAGCAAATTTGAAAGACCACTTTATTTTTAAAAGTATATTTTAACAACCCCAGTAGTTGAAAAGCTCTGATCTGGGGCGGAGGGGAACAGCACAGCCTTGCTCACCAGAATAGCAGACTACCTTGCAGGGCACTGTTGGAGTCGAGTGAAATTTGTCCCCCTGGCTTCAGTCAGCGTGTCAGTGATGGGATGTGATCTAACCCAGAAAACTGAGACCCAGTGGGGAGCAACCAGGCCAGGGTGACACGGCGTCTGAGTGGTTGTGCTGGGCCTGAACCACAGGCCTCCTGATTCAGCCTCCCGCTACGAGGCCACCATTGACCTGGATGGACACTCATAGTGAAAGAGACACTTTTTTTTTTTTTTAAGATTTTATTGGGGAACTAGGGGAGGGGAACTGTTGGGGAATCGGGGAAGGGGAACAGCCAAGTTGCTGTCCTTCCATCTTAGTTGTGGAGGGCGCAGCTAGCTCAGCTCTAAGTCCAGTTGCCATCCAGCGCACTGTCGGCAGCTCGCAGCCACTCAGCTGAAGGTGCCATGTTCAATCTTAGTTGGGGGGCAGAGGGGAAGAAGAGGGGGGCATAGCCCACCATCCCATGCAGGAGGCAAGCTGGCAACCTTGTTGTTAGGAGCACATGCTCTCACCAGCTGAGCCATCCTGCCACCTGTTGGCAGCTCAGTGGCAGCTCAGCTGGGGCACAGGTCGCTGGTTCGATTCCCTTATGGGAATCCCCTATGGGAATTCCCTTATGGGAATCGAACCAGCGACCCTGTTGCTCAGAGCTCGCTCTCTAAACCAACTGAGCCACACGGCTGGCCTGAAAGAGACACGTTTGACTGTGGTGTTTGGTTCATGCACAATCAGCATGTCAGGGTGCTATTCTAATAGCATCTAGGGATGTTTCAAATGCCTATTTTATCAAAGACAAATTGCCGTTGCTCCACTGGTAATTAGAAAGTCACTGGGGGTAGGGGAGTGTTCTTTGCATTCCTGTCAGCATTTCTTCGCTACTATTTGGCTTGATAAGGATTGTAGCTCCAAGGACTTGCAAAGTGTCCTAACACCTTCCCAAGGCCTCTGGTCCCAGGAGACTTTTTCCACTTTTTCTGGACTTCCATTTTGGGGCTGTGCCCACTACTAGCCTCAGAAATCCACGTGGGGTGCACCCCGCGGGACATGCCTCCCGTGATCAGTCACTGCCTTTAGCCCATAGATTTTAGCGTGCAAGCGCTGCGGTCAGACCACCGGGGTTTGCATCAGGCTGTGCCACTTACTTGTGCAACCAGAGGCATCGGAAGGAATCTTGGAGCCTCAGTTTCCCCATCAGGAAAACAGGAATAATAATGAACCGACCTCACAGAGCTGCACTGAGGAATGATTTACGTTTAACCTCATGTGTGCCTTGAGCATAACAAAATGCTACCTGCTGCATGTTATGTGTTTTAAAGAAAAGGGTTCGGGCAGGTCTGCAGCGTGACTCTCCTGAGAGCGCGCTTGCAGTCTCGTCGCAATCCAGCAGAGGGCGCTGAGAGTTCAGGGATTCCTTTGTCAATTGTCTTTTCCTGCCTTCTCAGTACCAGGCCGAGCAGCTCACCACCGCCTGCGAGAAGTGGCTGGACGTGAACTTGGTCCCTCTGATGGGGACGAAGATCCACCTCCGGAAAATCCCAAAGGAGCTACTCCACAAAGTGCTGAAGTCCCCCAGGTAGAGCTGGTCCCAGGGTGTGGGTGTGTGTATTGTGCAGAGCGGTGGACCAGGTTGCTGACCCTGGGCTGGCCTGGGGGAGGTGGGGGAGGGCTGGTGTGGGAAAAGGAGGCACTCCAGTGGGGGCAGCATCCACACCCCTGCTGGACATGCCCAGTGTGCAGCGTTGCCTCCACCCCAAGCTTCCTGCCCTCCTGGACAGCGAGGCCTGGAGTAAGGGCCAAAAGGGGGGCACTGTGTGTGGAGAGGGGGAGGGGCACCCTTCATGCCATTCATCTGGGTAAGGACCTGCTGGGTGCCCACCATCTCATGACCCACCTGGAAATTAATTAAATAATTGCCTAAGTAATTTTTTTTTTAATCCTGCCAACATTAATATATATTCATTGTGGGAAATTTGGGAAACAGAAAAGCAGAAAAAGGAAAATAAAACCTCTCCTTCTAAGTCAGTTTCCATCTCCAGCCCTAACGCCTCTCAGGAACAGCTGTGGACCCAGACATTCAACTGTCTGTGTGGTCTCTCTGACAATTAAGGCTAAGACCCAACTCTCAGGGCCCCGGCCCTGTTACTGCCCCCCACTCCCAGTATTCCTTGGCCAGCTGGTCAAGTTCGCACCTTGGGCCTCCTCCAGGCAGCACTTGGTCCTCACTCCCCGAGGGCCGCGAGTTCTATTTCCAGGCTGAGGGGGTCGCTGTGGGCCTCTCTCCATGGGCTCCGGCTGGAGGGAGACCCCCATGTCTGTATCCGGGCCACTGCAGGGAGCCCTCGCTCAGGTCTTGCGTTTGCTCTTGACCACCTTCCATTCACGTCTCCAGCCAAAGAAACCTCCCCAATGCTGAGCCTTTTAGGTTAGTTCCAATGTTTTACAATATAAATAGCATCTTGGTGACATTTAATTCAATTCCTAGAAGTGAAATTACTAAATCAAAAGGGATATTCTGGATTCTCTTCAGATTGTATAAATCTTTCGCCTTTTACCAAGTCAAAAGGAATATATTCGTTTTTATTAGTGTTTTAAGAAATGTTTTACTTAAAAATAATTTCAAACAAATAAAAATTACAGGAATAGTACAAAGAATATCTATACACCTTTTTCCCTGCTTTGTTCAATTTCTGCCCTGTTTGCTTTATCATTTGCATCTGTACATATATCTACACACTCACATTCTTTTCCCCTGAACCCTCTGAGAGCAAGTGGTGTACACCATCTTCCCTTACCCCAAAATGCTTCAGTGTTTATTTCCAAATAAAAAGAATAGTTTAAAATATAATCACAAAGCAGTGAATCAACTTCAAGAAATTTAACATTGCTGTAATACCGTCACATCAATAACCTGATAATTGTCCTTTATAGCACTTTTTTCCCCTTCAATACAGACTCCAATTTAGGGTCACATATTGCCTTTCTCTGCCATGTCTCTTTGGGATCTTTAAAAGATTTTTTAATACCTACTGCCAAATTACCAAGATTGTATTCCCTTTGGGTGGCTTTCAAAAGTGAAAACTAAATTAATTCTACTAAAACTTTGAGTGGTATATTAGAAAATAAGTGTTTGCTCATGCTTATGTGGTGGAAAGCATCGTGATTTCAGAAATTAGATCTGGAAAGACTTGTTCCCCCGCTGGTTCGAGTTTACTACGCAGCTTGCGGTGCCCTCACGGAGAAACGAAGTCGGTCGGACAGTGTCCTGGGGTCACGGGAAACCGTAGTGTAACATTTAAGAAGACCTCAGGAACCTAGGTCCCAGGAGCAGCCCAGGGCACTGGGTGGGCTGCCAGGGCCACTCCGCCCTGCTCCTGCTGCCTCCCCACCCTGCAGGGGAGCAAAGGTTACACAACTGGAGAAGGGAAGATAAACATGGCATCCCTCAGACTTTGCGTAACACCGCCCCTCCCTTGGAAAGACTGAGCTGCCCCACCCTGGTAGCATTTCACCAAGAAAGAGGAAAAAATATCTGGCCACAACCAGAGCGTTGGTGATGGCAGAGGCTTTAGAAAACATACGCTGGGCAGGAAAAGAAATCAAGAACATTGTGTCAAACGTCTAGACTCCCAGTTTGGGGAAACATGACTGATGTGGAAACTGGTCCAGCTCCTCCGGCACCTCCCCAGGACCTGTCTGCACAGACCGTCCAGGGCCCCCCGGCTGCAAGGAGGATAGAGTCCTGCATGGGTCGGGCACATTGGAGTGACCAGGTCAACAGCTCCCTGACTCATGTCTTCCGAAGTGTTCTCCCCTCACCCAGTTGATGTCCAGGGGCCACCTGCTTTCAAGCTGGAGGGAGGCAGGAAGCAGAAGGCCCAGGAAGATTGGGCTCAGGCCACACTCAAGGCCCAGTAAGGGTGTACCAGGCTTGGGCTCCATGGATCACCCGGAAGTAAGAACGAACCTTTGGGCAAGTTAACTTTTATCGACCACTTTTGGTTATGTACTGTGCTATGCACACCGTCCCTTTGAGTCCCCACAGCCACATGAAGTGGATAATACTATTGTCCATAAGCTAAGAGGGACAATGAAAGGCTGGGCTCCAGCCCGGGGCTCCAAGGCCCAAGCTCCCACCCTCATCGATGGACCATCTTGTTGTTTGTTGATGAGGGGTGTCCTGGGAAGACACGTGGCCCCAGTGCAGCGATGTGGAGATGCCACAGCCCCCCAGGTCAGGGATGGAGTGTCCCCCTGCCCTACTTAGCATAGACGGCGGCCCGCCCCCCAGCTTGTGGCGGTGGTGTGTGGGTCTCAGCCTGGTTGAACAACATCCATCTGTCCGCAGATGCTCGGGCTTCTGGGCCGTTCACCATCCCTTCCGAAGTCCCTTTGATCTCACCTGCCTCTGGGGTTCGCTTTCCAACTCGTAAACAGCCTGAGGAAACATACACACCGTTTTCCTGCCCTCCTGGCCCCCAGTTTTCACTTATTTGCCCGGGCCTTTGGTGTTCAGTCAACTTGCTTCTTAGAGGTCGCCACTAGGTTACCCTGTTCTCACTCTCATATTATGAAAGCTTCCTTCCAAGTTCCGTTTTTCTGGAAGCCGAGCTCCTTGTAGACCGAGGAGGGTGGAGAACACAGAGGACTAGCTGGATCCTGTCATGCACGGCCTGCTGCCCTGCCCCCAGAGGGGACTGCATGCCTCTGTGTGTCCACCTCTCCTGCCTCTGACATGAGGCGTCTCGAGGGCTCGGGAATTCCCGGAGAAAACCACCCCTGGTTTCCATGACATGCCTGTCCCACAGCTCGGCCCCAGTATCTGGAGCGCCACTGGCATCCCGCAGATGTAATCATTCCTGAAGCTGTTGCCTCCCTGGCTAATTACAACACCTATCACTTATTAGGCGCTTGTGGTGTACAGCATACTCTGAGTGGGTCATCGGGTCTAATTCCTACAGCAACCCAGCGCGGGGTGCGTGGGGGGTCTGTGACCTGCGTTTGACCTGTGCAGTGGAGACGACAGGAAATGAAGGACTGGCCCAAGCTCCCCATATGCAACATGACAGCTGGGATTGGAATCCAGGTCTGAGTGGCCTCACAGCCCATGTTCGTTCCCCGCCTCTGGTGTGCACTGCTCCCGGCCTTCCTTTTCCCGATTGATGGCCAAGAGCAATACAGATATTGGTGTTCATATTTTTTATTAGAAAAAAATTACAGGGCCGGCCAAGTGGCGCGATGGTTAAGCACTGGCTTGGGAAGCCAGCAGCCCCGGTTCGGGTCCCACATGTGAGGGCCAGTGACACTGCCCTCAAAAAAAAAAAAAAATTTACTAAGGTAGGAGGATAATAGAAAACCCAGCTGGACCCACCTCCCAAATGAACAAATGATAACATTTTGTCATAAGTTAAGAAATGAAGTATCACCAATAAAGCAAAGTCAGCTGTGTCCCCTCCTAACACTATTCTCCTTCCTTCCTCCTGGCCTCCCTCCATAAAGACAAACCACTATTACAGGCTTACGTGAACCCCCTCCATGCGATTATATTCTCACTACACATGAGTCCGTAAATAATGGACTCATATTGTTGTGCAAAGGTTTAAACTTCAAGTAAAAGTTCTCGCAGTGATTGTCATGTTGTGCAACTTTATGCACTAACATCATGCGATGTGTTCTCTCCATGTTGATACTTACATGTCTAATTAGCATTTTAATTTAATTGTCCTACAGGGTTCCAGTGAATGAATAGACAGCAATTGCTTTATTCCCTTCCTAATGGCCTTTTGTTTTATTTTGTTTAGGCTCATGTTTTGCTATGACAGTCAGTGCTGCCATAAGTGTGCTCATTCATGTTTTCTTGTTCATGGCTTTCTCTGTGGTCTGTATTCAAAAGGGGGCCTTTGTTATTTATATAGTTTTCTCAAAGGGAGAGAGAGAGAGAGAGAGAGAGAGAGAGAGAGAGAGAGAGAGAGAGAGAGAGAGAGAGAAAGACAATAGTGACTTGGTAAAAAGCATTTTTTTTCTTTTAAAGAGCAAACACCAGTTCCATCTCAAGGCTACCTAGCGAGCACCGTAAACGCACTTAGAACAGCCCAATGTCTCCCTGTTGGAGGGAAGTGTGGGGTCTCTGAGTTCCATCTTGATTAAGGCCATCAGAGCTCTTAGGCAGATGAAAACGTATTTGAATGTACTCAGGGTGGTTATTTCATGCACAAACTAATACGTTAGAGTATTGACACTTGGCCTAAAGACAAACGGCTTTATTGCAACAATTACCCTTCATCAGAAAAGTAAAACCAGGATCCTGATTCATGATACTCCCAGTTACCACCAGTCCCCACCCTTACCCGCATTGCTCTTAGCCCCTCTATGGTAAGGTCTCCAAGAACCTTCTAGGCTTGGGGACTTCAAACATGGATTCTGCCCCAGAAGTCACATTGCTCTCCAGCCCAGTGGTGGTTGAAGTCTTGGCAGAGTTCTTCGTGGGGACATCACAGCAAGTGGCTCCGTCTACCATGTCCCCCTCCTGCCTTACCATTATCACCCAGACAGTGACAATTTTGGTCCTGTCTGGCCAGAGTCAAAGCTCATGCATCTGTAGGTGGCCAAAAAAACAAGAGGAAGGAGACAGTTCTGCTATGTCCAGAAATAGCGTGAGTGGTGGGTGGGTGACATTTCCACTGCCCTTTACAGTTACACTTTAGCTTGGGTTTCCACCCACCATGACCACTTAAGTGACGGGTGAAGAGGCTGTGATATATTTTGAAGCCAGAGTGCCATCTCCATCAATGGGTTTAAGAAACACTGAAATGACCTCTTAGATGATCAGTCTCCAGAGGCTGTTTGAGAAGCTGTCTGGGAAATGTCCCTACTTTATGGAGCCGACACGGAGAGCTGCAGCTGTTCCCCCTCATCCCTTGTTTCATGATGAGAAGCCTCATGTGCTCCAGGTGAAATGTGGGCCAGGACCCAGCCCTGCCATTCGCTGAGCATGTTACCACGTGCCAGGCACTGTGCTAAGCAATCTGTATGTGTGTGGTCAGCTCAAGAATGGTCCCCAAAAATGTCCCCGTCCAAACTCCCTGAACCTGTGAATATGTTTCGTTGCATGGCAAAGGGGAATTAAGGTTGCAGATGAAACTAAGGTTACTAATTGGATAACCTGGAGATGCGGAGGGGATCCTGAATTATCAGGTGGGCCTGACAAGGGTCCTTAAATGGGGAAGAGGGGAGGAGTCAGAACCACGGAGAGATCTGAAGGTGCTGTGCTGCTGGAAGATGGAGGAAGGGGCCACGAGCCAGGCGGCCAGACTGTAGGCGGCCTCTAGAACCTGGAAAAGGCAAGGAAATGGTTCTCTGTATGAGCCTCCAGGGGGAATGCAGCCCTGTCCACAGTCTCAGCCCAGTAAGCTCCATTTTGTGCTGCTGACCTCCAGAACTATAGGACAACAAATTTGTGTATGTTTAAGCTGCTGGGTTCATGGCAATTTTTACAGCTGCGATAGGAGACTCATACAGTGTGTCACCTCATGTCACCTTCACCACTGTCCTCTGAGGAGCTGCGGCCATCACTGTTTCGTAGATGAGGGAGTGGCAACTGCAGGGCTGCTTGGCAAGCTGTGGGAGGTCCGCAGACAGTTTGGGGCAGAACTGACTAATGCACAGATCTGACCCCAGAATCCTGTGACCCTGGAGAAGTCAGTCATTCATGTTTCAGGCCTTAATCAGGGCTGGGACTAGAATGTGACAAGAGAGGCCCTCACCTCGGGGGCAAAATGTAAAGAGGAACCAAAAAACCTGTCATTGAGATGAAGTATGTTTTAGTGCAATATTTTTAAATAAATGGGAAAAACCATGAACAAAATATACTTTTAAATAAACACTGGATCAGTCTCAGATTCCACATCTATAAAATTGAGGACTATCCCAACTTTGAGGATTGTTTGTGCAATTAAATCAAGAACAGTTGCAAACATCTTGGAAGCCTATCTCCTAGGAAAGCTCATTAAATGATGGCCACTGCTTTCTGGCAGCATAGTGGGTGGGTAAAAGGCACAGGCTCCAGCATGAGGCTGCTGGGGTTCAAGTCCCAGCTCAGCCGAGTGAGCAAGTCATTTTATGTCTCTCTGTCTGAGGCTCCCAACAGACTCAAGAGTGTTGCCTCATTCCTAAACTCACTTTTGACTTTTTGGTGTGTTTTTTTTTCACAATGGTGTAGTCTTTTGCTAGTCCTAAAAATGTCCTCTCAATCTTTTATTTTGACCAGGTTGTTTACTTTTAGTGAGTTTCACCTTCTGAAAACACTACTTTTGTGGGTCTACTTGCAACTAAACCACAGAATTCAGACGATTCCGGCATATGAAACCATGATGGCATTTTTTAACAGGTACCTTAGTGTTGATGGATGAAATGTACACACACTGTTTTTCTGCTTGTAATATCAGGGTGGGGGGGAAGCTTCAGTGATATTATTTTTCATAGCATTGTTCAGAGTACATAGAATGCAATTTTCTTTTTTTTTTTAAATTTTTTTTTTTTTTTTTTGAGGGCAGTGTCACTGCCCCTCATATGTGGGATCCGAACTGGGGCCGCTGGCTTCCCAAGCCAGCGCTTAACCACCGCGCCACTCAGCTGGCCCAGAATGCAATTTTCTTTATGGGGTCTAAGATCGTGGGATACCTTTGACCCACTCCATTCCTTGAAGAAGTGAATGATATGCAGGTGTTATGTGCTAGATACGTGTTTCTGAGAATTTGTTCTGTGTCCAGAAAAAGATTTGATGATAAATGTACTCCTTTCTTTTTCTTTTTTTTTAAATTTTTTTTGTTGGGGTACAGTGTGGTTTTCCAGGACCCGTCAGCTCCAAGTCAGGTAGTGGTTTCAATCTAGTTGTGGAGGGTGCATCTCAGTGGTCCATGTGGGGATCGAACCGGCAACCTTGGTGTTATTAGCACGGCACTCTCACCACCTGAGCCAACCCACTGCCCCATAAATGCACTCCTTTTATTCAGGAAAATTACCATATTACACTGGCCTTAAAAACTTCACATTTAAAACGTTCCTAAGTCAGACCCGGTCATTCACAGTGACATTTCACTAGATCGCATGTAAAATTCTGAATTTTCTAGACCAATGAAAAAGCATTTGAACATACAAAGGTTTTATCAAATTAATCTAGTTTTTATACCCTCTAAACTTATAAATTCTAAAAGTTGTGTATTTCAACATTTAAGTGAAAAATAACACAGCATATTAATAGGCATGATTTAATTATGCTCACTAAATGCAGTCATTCTGACAAAGCACTTTCTTTTTGTAACCTCATGTAATCTGCATGATACTCAGGGGCTGGTTTATTATTCCCACTTTCCAGATGAAGGCACTGAGGTAGAGGTGAAACATCTTGTCAGAGGTCATGCAAGTGATAAAAGGTGGAGCCTGACTTGAGCCCAGACCCACCAACCCCCAAGAGCCTTTGCGGCCCATTCCTAGAACAACGGATAGGAGTCCTCTCTGGTGCCATTCCAGCTGGTTCAGTAGCAGCTCCTTGGGCACGGGGTTCGAAAGATCCTGGGGCTGCCTGTAAATTCAGTGTTGTTAGCGAATTGCTTCTAACATTGGGTAGCAGTGCACTTCTCCCTGTGCCCCCCTTTGCCTATGAGTGCTTTCTGTCTATATTCAAGCAAAAGCACTCCCATTTGTGGTGTCAGCTGCAGCAGCATGGGGCTGGGGAGCAGGGTGGGGGTGAGGGTGAAAGCAATAGTTTTGGGGCTCCATTTTGTGTCTCCTGAGCCACTATTAAAACTGTGTGAAATTTGCTCATGTCGGCCAAATTGGCGGTGGAGTGTGGCCAAAGACAGTCCCAGGCGGCCTTCAGGAGATGTGCCCCAGGCAGGAAGTAGCTGGTGGCATCACCTTCATTGTCCGGTTTATGCTTCTGTTCCCCCACGTCAGCAAGAAAGGGGGCTTCCAAGCATGATACAGTGTGTGCAAGGAAGTCAAGAGGCTCCATTTCTTTCGCGCGTGTGAGCTTAGGAGATAAACACATCCTCCACATATTTATCAGCATAATGGCCTGTTGAAACCAAGTTTCATTTGCGTTGTTGAGAATTGTTTGCATTTTGCTAGAACATCTGTGCACTGCATTAGCTAAAGAGCCCCTTTTCTTCTTGGGGAAAGTGGGATTCAGTGCCAGAGTGATATGTACTTTGCTTAGTTTCTATCTAGTTTGCTTTGAACGCAAATGTTTTGATCCCTCCCCGCAACACACACACTTTTAATAACCCAAGAGACATTTTTTCCTATGAGTCATGCACACCAGGAAAAATTGCTATTTGGCTCCAGGTTAGCTTACATACTGGAAACATCTTAGAACCAGGAGATAGGAAATGAGCTAGGATGTGGGTGTTTCATTTGAACTGTGTTTTTAATGTAAGAGAAGCAAGCGGGAATGAGAGAGCTCAAGTGAGGAGCCCCCTCCACTGAAAGTGGACCTGGGCTGGGGTCTCGGAGGCTCCTCCCACACATGGATATTTCTCGCCATCATAGCTTCTCCATTTCCCTTGAGCCTACATTAATTCCAGTTTGACCCCAAACCTCACCCCTCCACATGGCGTTTTCTCCAAAGCTCTGATCCTGCTCAGTTTTCCTTGGCGGAAACCATTTGCATGTTTGCAAATCATCTTGTTGTCCCAACGTAAGCAATTCTGACAGTATCTTCCACCAGGTCCCCATGTTCAATGACCGCGGTGCAGGAGTGACCCTGCACAGCCTGCAGCTTGCCCTGGCTCCGTCCCACATCCCTCCCTCCAGCAAGCTTTGTGTCTCCTGGGAAATCAGATGCAATGGTCTGGGCCTCAGATGCTCTCACCCCTGCAGTTGTTCAGGCTCACTCCCAACTTTGAGGACCACATGGCTCATTTTTAGGATCGTGGGTGGCCCTCCTCCTGTCCAGCTCACTCACCTGCTTGAGAATGGTGCTACCTATAAGGTGCACCCTTGTCAGTGGCCTCCACCTCCCAAATGATGTCCCTGAGTCCCCAGGCTCCTTAGCCTAAGAAACAGCATTGCTGCTTCTGCTTCTCCCACCCAGCTTCTTTGCCCCCGCTTCAGCCTCTCTGACCAGCTCCTTATATGCTCCTTGGTGTGTGTATATGTCCTGCCTCCCCCAGGTACATATAATAGCACATTCAATGATGAGATTCCATCATATATTTTTATGTAGCTTGGTTGACCTCAGAGAAATGGGTCTTAAAGTGCGGATGTGAAATTCAGAGAATACCATGTCTGTCGCGACTTGAAGTGAGAGGGATCGCAGACAGACTTGTATTGCTAGGTCTTGTCTGTTTGGTGCACTATACTAGGAAGCGCTCTAAGGCTTTCTCCGGGCTCAGTGAGAAACACTGTCTCGGTAGGTTATTGATTGACATCTACCGGATGTGGGAGCGGGCAGTGGTGGTGCCCATGCTCCATGTTTGCCGTCCCTCTCTGAGGACCCCCGGGGCTGATGGGCTGCAATGCAGGGCCTTGGATCTGCAGGCTCTGTGGGGCTGGTGGCCCAAAGGCTGGGGCCACAAGATGGCACCTCAGCTTCCAGTGGTGGAGAAGGGAGCCCACAGGAAGTCACCGTCAGCCTGGGACAGACCTGGGTCCCCAGGGCAGGTGATCTACACTGTTCAGTGAAGCCAAAGGGGTCGGCTAATCCGTGGCCACTGACAGGGACATGCCAAGAGCATTTCAAGGAGGGGCAGAGGATCAGACCCCATGGGACAGCTGGGGAATGAGAACCGAGGAAGTTGATTCTTTGGTCCAATTTATTGATGAAATAATTTAAATGATAGGATGACTTATAAGCTTTGTCCTGGGTGAGGGAGCAGCAGCCTGAGTGGACATTTTGAGGCCATAACAATATGGGAACTTCCAAAATGGGGCTGTATTTTCATAAGGAAAATACAGAGACAAGCTGCACAAATATTAACCAGGCCCTGTGACCCACAAGGAGTGAGGCTGAGCTGTAGCTGTGGGTGTGGCCCTGGCTAGCCCAGCTTCTGGAAAGGATTTAGAGCAGTCATTGAGTAAAATGAAGTAGATGCCCCCTTTTCTCAGCTGTCTTAGCAATGTCCAGAAGATAGGCTAGGAGTGAACAGCTTTGAATAGTTGACCCTTCCAACTGTACCAGCAAATAAGTCCAAGCCTTTTCTACTCTCCCGTTTTCTTTCATGCACTGATTTTTTTTTTTCAATCATTCATTCAACAAATATGGTTTGGACCTGTACTGTGTGCCAGGGATACTGATGGAAAGTTGAAGGAGCAGTTTCTTTACCTGGCCAGGTGTTCAGGAACATCTTCAAGCTATTTTCATTGCTGTCCAAGTACATCAACATAGGAAGGAGACACACACACACACACACACACACACACACACACACACACACACACCTCGGCACCCACAGCCTGTTTTCCTGGCAATGGTTATTTTAGAAAAGCAAATAGGCTTTCCAGAATTAAAATTAACATTTCCTTGTAGGAAAAACAAACGAACAAAAAAATGTAAGCAAAGCTTTTGCCTTCGTCTGTAGATGAAGTCATCACCCCATTCCACTTACCAGTCTGAGGAGTCCAGGAAAGCGGTAAAAACTCATCAACTGGAGAAGAGCCAGTCGCCTGGCCCATAAATTTTCCCTTTTTTAAAAGCACATTTTTAATCAAATTATAAAACACAGAGAAGTGCGTAAACCTTAAGTGACCTGCAATGAATTCCCACAAAGTGCATGCTCCTGGGTAAACAGCAGGCAGACCAGGAAACAGCCTGACTAGCCCCCCCAACAGATGCTGTGTCGCAGTCACTACCTCTCCCACGCATCCTTCAATTTGGAGATCTCAGGTCTGAGGGCAAGTCATTAACAGACCTGTAATTCTGGCTCTGTTGATTTTTTTTTTTTTTGAGGGCAGAGTCACTGGCCCTCCTATGTGGGACCCGAACCGGGGCCGCCAGCTTCCCAAGCCAGCACTTAACCACCGCGCCCCTCGGCCGGCCCATGGCCCTGTTAATTTTATTAGTCATTAGATGGATCCCTCTCAGACACTGAAAAGGTAGGTTCCAGCAATGGGCCTGCAAACTCCCCGGAAGGAGGTCATTGAAAGCAGGCAAGGGAGCCAATGTCCACACAATCCCAGCTTCTGGGTTTCCCTGATCTCCTGCAATGGAGTGTCCCCCTCCCTGTGCCCTGGCCAGATCTGACCCAGCCTTTCTGGAGCTGGTCAAGGACTCCTCCAGGAAGTCTTCCAGGACCTACACACTGAATGGTTTCCTTCTGCCATCTTCCCTTTGCAGAGAGAGCAAGAATGTGTGCTGGCTGTGTGGGTGTGCAAACGCACCACCACCATCCCGCATACACCAGGCAAGAGGAGCCACCCCGGCATGGGACCTGCTGGGGTCTTGGGAGAAACTCTATGGTGCTTTGTGCCAGGGTGGGCAGAGGCCCTTGTCTCTTGTGGTTAATGAATGGCATTTGCAGATGTGGCCACAGAGCCAATGAAACTGGGCACCCTGGAGTGACAACCCTGATGTCTCTACCAGAACCTTCGTTTTGAAATATCCTGTGAGTCATGGGCATGAAGATCATTAAATTGTTCTCTCTCCGAATCATCCCGCCAGCCCCGTGCAGGGAGGTTGATCTATTTAGGGCCAGCAGGATTTCTCATCACCTACCTTTCGTGTTTCTTCACCTTACTCATTTCTTCTCTGGCTCTAACCAGCTCTGCCCTAGCCTTTCTTTAGGGTGGCTCCCTGGAAGTTGAATCTCCCTTTTTCAAAGTCCCTAAATGTTGATTCCTATTCCTTCCTAATATGGCACTTTCCTCACATGGCTTTTTGGCTTTCCACCCATAGTGGGAAGCCCCAGAACAATGAGTGGGGACATGGAGGGAGCACACGTGTCTGCATGTAGGAGCCGCTTCCGAAGGGCAGCTCAGTTATCATTAGGATGCTAGACCCAGTTCTGCCTTCGTAGTCAGGATGACATTAAACTGGGCCTCAAGAATGTCTGATAGGACTTCACCCAATAAAGAAGCAGGGCAGGGCCGGCCGAGTGGTGCATTGGTTAAAGCACTGGTTTTGGGATGCCAGCAGCCCCGGTTCAGGTCCCACGTATGAGGGCCAGTGACACTGCCCTCTACAGCTAACAACAGCTCCACCTGGAGCTGGGCTGTGCGAGCCCTGGGGACGCTGTGGGCTGCAGCCCCTGCTGCAGTGGGCTGCCATAGGCTACAGTGAGTGGCCGGCAGCCAGTGTGAGTGGCTCGCAGCCAGCGTGAGCTGCCATGAGCGGTCTTCCAGACGCTGGTGACCGATCTGCCTCACCCGAGAAGAGCGCAATGATGATACCAACAGGGGCCAGTGAAGCAACGTCCTCTGCAATTAGACTGAAGAACAAAAAGACAGTAACTTGTCTGTTCCCCTTCCCTGATTCCCCAACACTGTTCCCCTTCCCCGATTCCCCAACGCTGTTCCCCTCCCCCAATTCCCCAATAAAAATCTTTAAAAAAAAGAAGCAGGGCAAAAGCAGATAGGACCTACACATGGGGAATCAGGGAATCAAAATGGAGTAGCCTGGTCTGTGTGCACACATGTGCGTGAGCACACATGTATACATGCACCAGGGCTGGAACTGCTGGCATTCCTAGACGATAAATTGTGGGCGATGGAGGGATCGGATGGTAAGACTGAAGCTGAAGCATTGCAGGGACCTGCTACTTCACACAATTAACCACTCAACGTAGTGCGAGCTGACTGAGAGCCAGGCACTGTAAGAGGTGCCAAGAATACGAGAGTAAACAAAATAGACGCAAACCCCCATCTTCGTGGAGTTTACAAGCTAGGCAACAGAGATAAAAAATACATTAAATAAATGTATTAGAAGGTGGCAGCCCACGGTCTGAGTGCAACTCTGCCATTTATTGGCTGTAAGACTTGGGGTGAGAACCTAGCCTTCCTACATGGAGGTTAATGATACCTGCTCATCTGGACCAATGTATAGGTTCACTCTGACTCAAAGAGGAGGCTGAGCCCAGCTCCTGCTGGGAGGTACCGAATGGTGGTGACCATTTCCTGGGTCTTCTACACTATTACGTTTTGTGAAAAGCCGGGTTCCTTCTTCATCATGAGTTATTTCCCCAAAGTATATATATTTTTTGAACTTCACCTTAAAATTCAATTTATTATTTCAGATATTTTCACATAAAGTAATTTTTTTAACCCTAGCTAGTTTTTCACTCTAATTCTTTTTTATTATGGTAAAATATCCATAGCATAGAATTGACCAATTCTAACCATATCAATGGCATTAAGGACATTCACACTGTTGTGCAACCATCACCACCATTCATTTCCAGAACTTTTTCATCTTCCTAAATTGAAACTCTAGACCCCTTAAACAACAACTCCCCGACCTCGCCCCTACCCCCCACCCCCGCACCCCTGCCTCGTGCCTCATCCCTTGACAGCCACCATTCTACTTTCTATCTCTATGAATTTAATTACACTGGGTACTTCAGATGAGTGGAATCATAATACAGCATTTGTCCTTTTGTGCCTGGTTTATTTCACTTAGTGTGAAGTCCTCAAGATGTATCAGAATTCCAAAGTGTATATGGACAGTCCCTGACTTGTGATGGTTTCACTTAACAATTTTTCAATACAATAGGGTGACAGTGATATGCATGCAGTAGAAACCTTATTTTGAATTTGGATCTTTGCCCTGGGCTAATGATACGCAGTACGATACTTGCTTGTGATGCTGGGCAGCAGCAGTGAGATGATTCTGCCCAGCTGTATACTAATGGGGGTGTTCTGAGCAAGTTTAAAGTCCTCTGGGCGAAGCTGTGATGTTCAGTAGGTTGGGTGTATTAAATGCCCAACTTATGATACTTTATGATACTTGTATTAAATTTTCAACTTATGATACTTTCAACTTACGATGGGTTTAACTGCATTGTAAGTCAAGGAGAATCTGTATTTTAAGGCTAAAATTGCAAGTGCTAGTGCTAATGGGGCTCGGAGCCTGAGATTGGCCAGAAAAGGTAAATGACTCCAACAGATGACAGGATGGTGAAAGTGGAAAGGCTGTGGCTCTAAAATGACATCTATGCCAGTCAGAGGAGACTTGCCCCAGGCACTGCCTGTTCAGATCTGTCCTTTTAGAAAGGATTTGTCCCCAGGGCCTTGAGAGCAGGACCAGAGCCAACCTGGGTGTGTCCCTTAGTATCAAGGACGTGTGAGCTGTCCCCCCTAAAGGGGTCATGCCCCAGGGGTTTCTTGATGAACTTTAGGAGGCAGAGACCGTGGCCCAGAAAAGTCAGTCCTGAACCCAAAGTGGTCTTTGCACAGACAGAGCTCAGGGACAGCTGTGCCAGCCTTTGATGCCACCGACAGTGATGCAGGGAGGCCCCCCGACTTAGCAGCCAGCCTCCTCATACTTCATGTGGCATCAGATGAATGTACTCATCGTTTATGTAACAGATGTCTGCACACCCAGACAGTTGAAAGGAGCCAGGTTAGATGGCCAGCACGCTGGGCTGGACTCGGGAGGCCTAGGTAGAGTCCTGGTTCTATACCAATCGACCTCACTGGGCACTAGGGCCGGGGTTGTACCACTTGGTTCAAGGGGTTGGATCACACCCCTCAGATGCTCTGAGATTTTAGAAACTCAGCCGTGGAGGCCGCCATTTTCTTCCTTGAAGGTGGCCTTTGACTTGGACTATTCAGAAGGTGGCAGTGATAATGAATGTGGCTAAGAACAATTCTATGCACTTGACCAGCTTAAGTCTGGGTTGTTTTTCCTGGGATGAGAGGACAATGATGGTGATCATGAGGTATTGAGGAGGCACTGGGTAACTAGCAGCTGTGCCAAGCACCTCACACACGCTGTAACCTTTACTCCTCCCATCTATTCAGGGAAGCACGTGTGGCTATTATCCCCCCTTGACAGAGAAGATTGAAGCTCAGGGAGGCTTGGTCCCATGACTGACAGCCAGCTGTCCCAGGACTGGAACCTGGTCTGTAGCTCAGGGACCTAAAGCATGGTTGAGAGATGGATGAGCTGACCTGTGACCCCTCCAAGTCAGCCACCATCAATGCCCCTTGCCTGTGGCCCAAAGGGGTCATAAAGTCCAATCACCTGTCTCCATAAAGCTCGTCCTGAGTCCCTTGGGAGAAGAGGTCTGTCTGGAGAGGTCCTTGCTGATGGTCTGTTGGGTCTGAGTCCCTCTCCCAGGAGAATCGGGGGCCGTGGTTCCCTCCTACGCTCTCAGCAGCCTCTCCACAATGCTGCAGAGTTGGCACCTGGGGACGTCTGGGTCAGAGGGGCCGTGCTGTCCTCCAGACTGTCCTTTCCCTCCTGGGCCGAGGCCATATTTAAGCGGCAGCTCTGGCCAGTACCCACTTCTCGGGGGCGGCTCCAGGCTGTGGGCACCCTGGCTAAGGCTACGGGCTCGTTTCCCAGAGCACTCACCTGGGCTGCGGGACTGTGCCCGCTCTGCCCCTTCTTGACTCCTCAGCCAGCCATCATGCCACCTAGCTTGTTCCTCCATTAAATGGTGGCAGACAGGCAGGGGAAGAGGTGCCCCAGGTCAGGCAAAGGAGGCAAACGAGTTTATTTGTCCAGCTAAGAAATCCGTGTTCTCAGGATACAGGCACCGGACCACACTAGCCCAGCTCCACCTGCCCTGCAAAATGGAGGGCTGGTTCCAGAATCAATAGCCCTGCACTCCTGAAAACATCAGCCTTCCTTTATTTATGCCTGATCTGTCCACCCCCAGAGACAGGCACCTTATAAATAATCATTGAATTGAATCAGCTCATACATCTTAGCGCCCCTGTTCCCCCACACAACTCTTCAGCACCCCTAAACCTATCTCTGGGGACCACTGACTTGGAGAGGAGTTGGAGAGGCCCAGGAATTCCCAGATCTTATGAAAACAAATCGTCCTTGGGGCAGGTTGGCGGGCATCGCCGGCAGAGGCGGGGCGTGGGGCCAATGGGGCGTTTACTCTGGCTGGGACAAGGTGTGATTTGGACACCACTCTTGATTCATGGAAAAATAATCTAACAGTGCCCTTGGCTGGTCTCCTGCATGATCTGCTTTGAGGGAATGACTTTGTATTTCCGAAGGGACTTGGAAAAATTATCCCCCGCTTTCCCCATGTGTGAAAAGTGACTGTTTTATGAAGCAAGTTGTTTCACAGCCAGGGCGGTGGATGTGTGTCTGTGTGTACGTGTCTTCTCGAGGGGTCTTCTCGAGGGGACGCTGGTCTTCTCGATCCTTCCCTGACCTTCAGCCATGCGTGGAAATTAACTGGGGCTTAGTATTAACATAAGTGTCACGGAACCTATCGTGAAACCACCTGCTAAAGCCAGTTACCCACTCATCTGACCTTTTTTTTTTCTTTTGAATTCTACCAGAAAGCATTTTTGAAGTAGCCACTTGCTCAAATTGGCAACTTATTCATGGGGTGGCAAGTATAGAGAAGGCATCAGAAATCCCGGGTTCAAGTCCTGGCTGAGCCTTTGTTTTTCCATCGGTAAAGTGGAGCGTATGATACTTATCCTCCCTCTCTGTCCAGGGAAGTTTGTGAGATGTAAGTGAGACAGTGCATCTTGAAATCCTCTATAAAGTAACATATGTCCCCATCAGTCATTTAATATGTATTTTTTGGGCACCTATTATGTGCAGCGCTCAGCAGTAGACAGCAAGGGGAATAAAACCATTCGTCTCAGTCTCCAGAGTCCGCCCTCACAAAGGTTATCTCAGCTGCTTCCAGCCTCCATACTCCTTACCCATCCAGAAAGAATCAAGCACCATCTACCCCTAGCTGGTGAAACCACTAGCCTCTTCAATGTGGCTTCCACTAGCCCTAGCTCATTCTAGAAAGGAGTTTCCTGAAGGTCTTTTATTCTTCTTTGTGCCTCTGCTAAGCTTCCCCAGGAAGTGCTCCTTTCTGGACCGAACTGCAGGACATAGCTTCATGTCACTTTTCCTTTGCCTGCGTCTACACGCTGTCACCAAAGGTAAGTTCCAGCCCATGGGAGTGCGTCCATGGGAAGGCTGTTGGGGAACCCACCCCACCAGATGTTTCCAAAGGAATCAGCTGAGATCTGATGTTGTCACTTCTAAGCTGTGTGCCACTGGGAAAGTCACTGCCTAGTCTCAGTTTATTTGTCTGTAAAATGGGTATAAACAGAGCTTCCATGAAATACGATGAGGCTGGATGGGGCTTGTTCCTTGTGAAGGAGTTCACAGCTGCCAAAGGCTGCACTGTTGCCATCTTACCCGGTGCCCTGCCTCTCTGAGCAGCATTCCCTTAGGCCGCCTGTTTTGCGATTTGGGAGAAAACACTGCGATTGTGCTCCAGACTTGCACTCCCCCCCACCACACACACACACACACATACCTCATGCTCTGGGCCCAGGGGAAGGCAGCTGTGACTTGGAAAGAGGAGGGAAATACTGGGGAGTGTGTTTTGGGTAGCCCAGCAGGCCACCCAGTGAGACCTTTGTGTCTAAAAGGACATTTGAGAAATTGTTCAAAACCGTTTCTAGTTATCCAGATAAAAAGAGTAGCTCTAAAACCCAAGGATGGGTGATGGAGCCCAGGGAGCTTGGTCCAAGCTGCCCCTAGACACTCTAAAGACACTGATTATCAGACCTCAACCCTCCCTCCTCGGGCAGGATTGTGGCGGAGGGTGGGCTGTGAATGCTTTGGGGCACGTGTCCTATATTGTCCCACTTGGGTTCCACACACCTTATAATTCCCAAGACCCTGGGAAGGCCCTACAATCCTCAGCTTCTAACTTCTTCCTTTTTCTCTCTGTAAATGAGACGTTTGCGATTCTTTTCTGAATAAATCCATAAAAATCTCCCCTTTGTGTTTCTTCCAAGGCAAGGACCTGGAGGACTTACGGCACATGAACATCTTTCCGGAGTCCTGGCTGCTCCAGGTGACAGCCAACCATTACCTCGCAGTGAGTCGCCGCCAGCTCAGCAAGGAAACAATTATCAAAATTTATTGCCTTTCTGACTGCTTTTTCTGGAGATGTGTTTTGCATTTGAAACCTCTGGGGCCTTTGAGGTCAGGATCGCTGGATCCTGGGCCAGGGAAGTGGGGAGCCACGCCTGGGAAGGGGAGGAGGCCCAGCCTTAGCCAGCTCTCCTGTTGGCCTGTAGAGTTAGATGGGGCGGGGAAGCAGCAGCCGGACGGCCCTCCGAACTGAGTCCCCGACAGACGGAAATGTCACTTGTGCTTATTGTTGAAAATGTTTCAAAATGCAGAGAAATTGAAAGAAAAATCATCCCCTCAGACCCATCACCCAAAGACAATCACTGCCAAATCTGATTGCATTTTATTGCCTTTCATTCTTTTTTGTTTAATACACTTAATGAAATGAAATTCCTAATACCATTTGTAATGGCTGCAAACTCTTCCACCAAAATGATGTTCTGTAACCAATACTGCTTTGCCATTCTTTTATTGTAGAAAATTTACAGTGTTTCTGATGAGCTATTATAAATGATGATGGTAACGGTATTTGTACGTAATGGTCTGTTTTACTATACTTGGAATTATTTTCTTATAGGAGATTCTGAAGAGCAGAAAATACTGGCCCAAAAAAGGATGTGTATTTTTGTTCCTGACTTATATTAACAAGTTTGGGACAAAATGACTCTCCTCCAGTGATAATGAGAGCACCTGCCTGTAGACATGTTTAGCGACACAATGCATTTTTGGTTCAGGTCACTTCTGTTCATTGAGAAGCAAACAATGGTGTCTCATTTCTTAATATGCATTTCTTTTATTACTGGTAAATAGGGATATTTTTCCATGTGGCATTTCCCCCTTTGTGAACGGTCGGTGCAAACTGTTGTATTTCTGATGTGTTCCCAGTCTTGCATTTTTAGAGATGAAGTAGGGCAGTGTTTGAGTTCTGAAGACTTATGAGTCACTAGTTAAAATTCAATTCAGCTCAACAAATACCTATTGTAATGTGCAAACCACAGTAGATAAGGACTTGCTTCTCTGAAACATAACTCAGAACTCCGCTCCAACAGGACAGAGGAGGGAAGGGGTGATGGGGAGAGGACAGTCACCGGGCTGGGTGCCTCAGGGACTCCCCCGCCACCCTCTTCATATCCTTCTGACCCTGCCCTCCTCCTTCCTTTTGCCCCTTGTTGCCAATGTCATTGTCCTGAAATCTCCCTCCCTGCCCCAGTCCCCACTGGGAGCCACCCATGTGGGGCCATTCCCACCCTTGACCTTAGGACCGTGATCGGTCTTTGCCTCATGATCAGGCTACTCCTCAGTGAGACTCCTCGGGCAGTTTTCCTGTTCTCATCTTTGCATCCCCTGAAAGTGATGAGCGCGGTACCTGGCACCAAGTAGATTTTATTTTATTTTATTTTATTATTTTTTAAAGATTTTATTGGGGACTTGGGGGAGGGGAACAGCATTGGGGAACTGGGAAAGGGGAACAGACAAGTTGCTGTCTTTTTGTTCTTCAATCTAGTTGCAGAGGATGTTGCTTCATTGGCCCATGTTGGTATCGTCATTGCGCTCTTCCCGGATGAGGCAGATCGGTCCCCGGCCTCTGGACGGCCACTCACAGCGGCTCTTGGCAGCTCACATTGGCTGCCAGCTGCTCCCGCTGGCTGCCGGCCACTCACTGTCGCCTATGGCAGCCCACTGCAGCAGGGGCTGCAGCTATGCCGTCCTGGGGACTCACAGCAGCCCAGCTCCAGGTGGAGCTGTTGTTCACCATCTTAGCTGTAGAGGGCAGTGTCACTGGCCCTCATATGTGAGATCCGAACCAGGGCCACTGGCGTCCCAAGCCAGCTCCCAACCAACACGCCACTCAGCCAGCTCCCCGGATAGATTTTAATATACACTGCTGACAGGCTGAATGGCCAGATGTGGGTTCAGAGACAGAACTGTCTTTCAGGCACAGTGAGATTGTGAAGGTGACGTCAGGGGAGGATCAGGCTGATGATAAGCTGTGTGTGTTTCCCTTTCAGCTGGAGAATGGGGGTGACATGGTCCACTTGACAGATCTTACCACCCAGGGGGTGAGATTCGGGCTGATCTTTGTCCAGGTACTGACCGCTGGGCTCCAGCAAGGGGATGCACCACCCTCTCCTGTCGTTGGTTAAGGGCCATTGTGGGATCACTTCATGCCTCTGGTAGGAAGGCCAGGGCAGAAGAGAACGTCATAGGCTTCTCTCCTGCATGCTCACCACCCCCCAGGAAATAAGATGCTCAAGACCAGGGCCCTGGGACAGGCCATTCAGAAACCTGATGTACACGTCCAAAGTTTCCCCAGAAGCGCGACCCATTATCCTGGTTTTCCAGGGATGGAAGCATTTCCCTGGGTTGTAGGATTTCCCATTCTAAAACCAGGAAGGCCCTGGGCAAACTGGGGTGAGTGGGTCATCCTTTTCCCTGCAAACATCAAGCGATGCCAACTGCTCAATGACACACCACTCCAAGCCAGGGGTTAATGTTATGAAGGTGAGCCTGCTCTGGGTGGCTATTTGATAGGCTCCAGAATCAAAGCCACACAGGATCAGGGAGCTCAGCTACAAAGCATTTGGGTACCTTGCAAGTCACCAGGGAGCGTCTGGGCTGCAGCCGCCTCTGTATTCTCTGTGATGGGCACAATTCTCCAAGAAATGGCTGCCCTCCTCCAACTTCTGTAAAGTAGTGATTTCAAACAAATTCATATCTCAGGGACCTGGGACCCTGAATCTGTCATCAGAGGCACTGCTCTGGGTCAGGCCTCCATGGGCTATGTTCAGCCCCTGCTTGCAGAGACCTGCCCAAGTGGACAAACAGCAGGCCAGAGAGGCCAGGACACCCTGCAATACCATGAGTATGGAGTGTCTGGTAGGCCCATCAAACTGGAGCAAAATGCTTTGTTTTAAAGGTCTGTAGACCACAGGTCATCTAAGTCATGCCTAACTCATTCTTTTCCCCACTAAAGTAAGTGGTATCATCACTGAGTACTTACCTGCAGCACTTGTGAAGTTACTACAAGGTGGCTTCTCCTATGCTCCCTAGGCTAAAACTGTTTTCAAATCAGTTGTCAAATTAGTCACTTTTGGTGTTATAGCTAGAATTTGTTTTGCTATCTCCTCTTGCCTTTGAATGCTGGTGATTTTTTCCCCCTGTCATTTTGTTGTTTATCTTTCCCAATTTAGGAATATACAACTTACACAAAAATGATTGCTGTTTATGGATTCTTCTTTGAGATAAAAGGAATCAAAGATGATACTACCTCTTATAGTTTTTACATGCAGGTAAGAAGGACAGAGCACAGGAAAGGTGTGTCTGTGAAACAGCCTTTTAGGTTCGGAGTCAATTCATATGAAATTAATAACTGATTAATCACTAGTTAATAACTAACATGGAATGTGTCGTAAGCCCGGTGCCAATGATGCTCATAAGCGGGATGCCATTTGATTTGTGCAGCAACCTTGGGAGGTGGCCCATGTGACAGATGAGGACCTCAGAATTGCTCAGCCACTCTTCATGTTCACAGAGCCTCGACTGGCAAAGCCAGAGTTCAATTCTAGACTCTGACTCTGCATTTGAGGCTCAATTCAACTTTAGTTCCTATGGGATGGGTGATACTGTACAGATGGTCATGCTTCCATGGAGGTAACGGGCGGTGCCCACGGGGGAAGGGAAACGGTCTTATTTAGAGCGGCAAAGCAGGGCAGTGGGCAGGACATCAGAGAGTTTGGGGGTGGCGGGGTGTGAATGTCTCCACCTCAGTGATCCTGCTGAACTTCTGGAAGAGGCAGGAGAGTGTGCGTTTAAGAGCAGAGTCTGAAGTCAAACTGCCTGGCGAACCGTATGACCTCATCAAGCCCGTGAACTTCCCTATGTTCAGTCTTCTGACCTTTCTGATGAGAAGGAAATAGGACCTGCCTCACTGGGTTGTTGGGAGTATTAGTGTGTTAATTGGTGCAAAAGGCTTGGAACAGGGCCTGACACATAAAGCCCTCTCTGATGATGATGACGACGATGACAATGATGAGGGACTGCTACATTCCATTTAGGATTTGCTTTAGATGCCTTAAGACTCAGGCTCCTTGAGAAATCCTATCTTATTAATTTTTCACTGTCACCGTCAATCACAGAACCTGGAACACAGGGGAGGTATGTTTGTATCCTAAATGGATAAATGAATAAATGCATGAGTGAAGAGACCTGGATTTTAGTCCCTGCTCTGCTACTGCATCGTTATGTGCCCTTGAGTAAGTCACATCTCTTCCCTGGGTCAGTTCTTGGTCTTCAGTGACTCCAGCATTTCCCTGAATAATGGATTTTACCGGATGGAGGAGATGAATTATGTAACGATACCAGTAGAAATGCTCATATGAAGACTATGTGGTTTTAAAATTCTGGCAAAGTGATAGTGAAGATCTTCTAGTGTAATAAGCTTGATTTAATAGTGTTTCTTTGGGCTGGCCAAACCCCAGTCCATTGGCTGGTGGTTCGCATATGGTCAGGACTCAACCACCAACTGACTCAGCAGCAGCAGCTCTCAGGAAATGGGGCCCTGGGGAAATGCTCTCTGCACACATTATACCGGAGGGTCAGTGTGCCAGGAACCAGGTTTCGCTAACTCTGGGTCACCCCAGTGTCAGTGCCACCTAAGGTGAATCACCCTCCTTGCAGAGAAAAAGTCACATGGACATGGAATTCCCCTCCTCGCACTGCGAGTATGGCATCGTCAGCCTGAGACCAGAGCGCTTGGTCAAGTACGAGATCACAGCCCAGACCCTGGTGGATGGCAAGTGGCAGGAGTTCCGGACAAACGCAATCACACAGAAGTTTCGGTTCATTAAGCCCTCCTGCAAAAGCCAGGTGACTGTTTGTCTTTTCTCTTTTATTTTGCTTTTGCTCTTTCTCTCCCATACCCTTTTTTGGGGATCGCTGGCTTCACCTCTGCAGTGACCTATGAGAGAAACTTGTTCAGTTGCTTAAGGATTCTCCCAGTCCCAAATAATGCTAAAGAGAAATGTCCTAGAATGGAAAGCTGGGAATACTGAAAAATGTAACCCAAATCAGACTGCCGGATGTAGGTCACACCAGATCCGGGGTGTTTTTCTGGAGGAGGGAAGGTTTGGTGGAGTGTGTTTGCCGCCACCACTTCCACTTTTGCCTGTATCACCTGTCACTTCTACCAAAATCCACAGCCCAACCCACCTGCCTCTGTGGGCCATGCCGGCATCCAGGTACCTGGCCTTCCTTGTGGCAGTTGCAATCCAGAAATTGCCAGAGAGCCTGTCTGTAGTCCCAGGAGGAACTCTGGGTGGTGAATTCTAGGAGGTCCGGGGCCTCCCTCTTGAGGAACGGCACTTGGCCTTCAACTGGAGAGTAATTCTCAGTCCTGGCTGCATATTAGAACTCGCCTGTCCCCAGGCCTCACGCTACCCAGATGAGACTGGATAGTTCATGGTAGGCCCCAGGTGTCAGTATTTTTTAAAGCTTCCTGAGTTATTCTCTGCGATGTCGGAAATCAGAATAGTGATTTCCTTTGTGGAAGTGGGAGTGGGGAAGGCTAGGATATTGACTGGGAGGGAAATTCTGAGGTGCCGGAAATGCTCTTTTTCATGACCAGGGTGGCCGTCACCCAGGAGTGCTTACTTGTGAAAATTCATCAGGTGGTGCTCTAAAGATTTGTGTGCTTTATTGTATTTAAGTTTTTAAAGCTAATTTTAGAGACCTTCCCTGGGTGATTCTAATAAGCAAGTAGAGCTGAGAACAAAAACCCTACACAGTGGTTATGCCTCCTACTTCCCCCTTCCAGGGGGCAATTGTGTCTATCCTAAAAGTCCCTTTTGCTTTATTTTGTTTCATCTTTTAGGTCTTGAAAATCCAAACTGTGGGCATCCCAATCTATGTAAGTTTTTCATTCATCTTCCCAGGATCTTGACAATTTCCAGAAGGATCTATGGAATATTTTCTCTTCCATCAGTCTGCATAAAAGAAAATAAATGGCATTAAAGGGATTACTCAAGTATTCAGCTAACTCTCCTAGTTAGCAATGGTCTCATTAAAGCTTTTGCCCACTGTCTTCATCCATTTGGGATTGAGCCAATGGGTGGCTTATAAACAACAGAAATTTCTAACGTACAGTTCTGGAAGCTGGAAGTCCAAGGTCCAGATGCTGGCAGATTCCATGTGGTGCCTGGTGAGGGCTCACTACTTGGGTTACAGACGGCCGTCTTCTTGCTGTGTGCTCACATGGCTGGACAGGTTAGGGAGCTTTCTGAGGCCTCTTTTATAAAGGCACTAATCACGTTTGTGAAGGCTCTGCCCTCAAGATCTAATTACCTCCCAAAGTGCCAACTCCTAATACCATCATCTTTGGGAGTTAGGATTCAGCGTATGAATTCTGGGGGGCCACATTCAGACCAGAGCCCCCACATTTGTATCACTTGAGGATAGAGAGCACTAGAGTTCTGAGTCCATTTGCCATCCCTCAAAGCACCCAAGTCCAGCCCTAGCTTGTCACACTCTTGGGCGCTCTTTGATGGGAGCAGCAGTAACAACACCTTCCAACTGGGAGCATCAAGGGCTCCCTTTTCATATGTCTCTGCCTGCTCAGAACAACACACCTAGATATCGGTCCCTGACGGTTTGGGCTCAGCCAGAACAAGAGGTAGGAAGGGAAGGAAGCAATTATAAGGTGCGGAGTGACCTACCTTATTTGTCATTCCGTCTTTTTAAATGGAACCCTGTGGTTTGGAAAAAGTAAGGTAAGAGAGTCTTTCTTTTCACCTTGTGACCTTGTGTAGTGTAATGAGGAACTACAGTTTAGTAGCTTAAAGGAACACATAGCTGTTATTGTTGCATAATTGTTGTGGGTCAAGTGTCTGCTTACGGTCTCAAGCCTACAATCTAGTGGCAGCCAAGCTGTGTTCTCATCTGAAAACATGACTGGGAAAGCCCATGTCACAGCTCATGAGGTTGTTGGCAGATTCATTGCCTTGCAGCTGTATGACTTGAGGGCCCAGCTGCTTAGAGGCTGTTAAGAGAAGCTGCCCAGGTCCTAGGGGCCCCTACAGTTCCCTGCCACGTGGCTCTCTCTATAGACATTTCAAAACATGGCTCTTTATCCTTAAAGCCAGCAGAAGAGCCTCTCTCACTCTAGTCTGCAAAGACAGAGGCTTGTAGAATGTAAGGTAATCATGGAAGTGACATCCTGTCACCTTGGCCATACTACCTGGGCTAGAAGTAAGTCACATGTTCCCCCACACTCAAGGGAGAAAAGTATACAAAGGGTCACCTTAAGGCATGCCCACTACAGTGTGTTATCTTGTGTCATTGGAAAAGTGATGGAGCATCACTCTTCCCAACAGAGGACCAATGCCCTGTGCAGAGGGACCTGGGAGGGAGAGAGATTGGCAGGAAGGCAAAGGAAGTACCGAAGCAAAGGAGCTAGGCGCTGAGTCTGTTCTCAGTGCATCCCTGCCCCCTCCTGCTACCTTGTGCCATCTCCCTCACCAGCCTGCTCCTGGCCAGGTCCAGCCAATGGGAAGTGCTGATGGGTACTGGGAGGACAGGGAACCAGGAGAAGCAGGGAGTTCTCACCCTCTCAGCTATGAGGGCATTTTTCAGCAGTGGCTGTGTCTTCTCTGTGGCTCTAGCTCACTCTGCCACCCAACGCCTGCCCCACAGCCTCCTGCCACAGTGCCCATAAACTGGGCCTGCTTCTGATGCTGGCAACACCACCTTGTCCCTGTGTCCCTGACACCCCCGGAGGCGATGAAGACTTCCTTTAACTGCCACTCTCTGTGCTGCCTTTCCCCCCCTGTTGGCCTTCTTGGTTCTTCCTTCATCTGTGTAATCAGTTCTCTGTATTCTATTTATTCTGTTGGAAATCCCTAGAGTGGTTTCTGCTTTCCAGTGTAGTCCCTGATGTAAAGGGTTTTGATGAGTGAGCAGACGTGGCCCAGTGGGGTAGATTGTTCAAAAACAAGGCCTCAGTAATTCCTCCCATCCCCAAAGGGCCAGGACTAGGGTGAGGCAAGTGGGGCACTCACCTCGGATCAAAATACTCAGTTACCCAGATAAATAGGATTTTAATGCAATATTTTTGTTTTGTTTTGTTGTTGGTGTTTTTTTTTGAGGGCAGTGTCACTGGCCCTCATATGTGGGACCCAAACCAGGGCCGCTGGCTTCCCAAGCCAGCACCCAACCACCACGCCAACTTGGCCGGCCCTTACTTCAATATTTTTAAAAATCCAAATCAGTGCAAAAAAATCTAGAATGTAGCGCAATGAATTCCTATAAGCTGAACATACCCATATAACCAGTACTCAGGTCAAAATCAGAAACAATATAGTCTGCACCTTAGACACTCACTTTGTACCCCCTCTCGAAGGCAAACACTATCCCAGCTTCCATCACCCTTTGTTAGTTTGGCCATTTGGTTTGAATATTTAATAAGCAGAAGAATATGGCGTGTACTCTTTTATGCCTGTTATTCTTTTGTTCTACATCATGTTAAGGAGATCCATCCACATTCGCATAGGGAGCTGCAGTTTATTTACAAATACACAGGATAGTTTCATTTTTAAAAAATGAACAGTTACTTCTATAAAATAACACAGGCTTGTTTAAGAAAAATGAGAGCATACAAAGAAGAAAGTAAAATGCACTGGGTCTCCCCTTACTCAGAAGTTTGGCAGGCGACTATTCGGAATCATTTTTAGGTGCACTTAGAGCTTTCTTTCAATTCAAGGTGGGCCTATGCAATGCATGCTTCCTGAGTACCTAACTTTTTTTTTTTTCCTTTTTTCAAGAGTTAAACAGGATGGTTTCTGTAATAGAGGAGCGCGGGATTTAGGGAAGAAGGAGTTGATATATTTGCCTCAACTCCAAAGTGACAAACTGCACAAAGTCAGAAAGGTTACTTGTCGCTTACTCTCTGTGAATGTTGCTTCCTTGTCCATAAAAGGCATAAACTGGGCCTGCAGCCTCCCTCTCAGGGCGGTGAGCACCGCAGGCCCCAGGCCCCACTGAGAGGGACAGCCCCTTGATGGACCAGCCCCTGTGCAGACACGCGGGGGGCTTGACACTGGCTCTAGAGAAAGAGCGGCCTCGCGGCATTTTACCACAGTCATATAGAATGACAGGGAAGATAAGAACTGAAAACTTCTGAAAGACAAGACTGAACGGGACCAGGGGAAATGAGGAGGCCTTTTGCAGGCACTGCTGAAACATGAATGACTGCCTACTTTCTAAGCCAAACAACTGGCTGAGCTTAGCTATTTGGAATACATGCCTGCAGTTTGCAAGAGTGAGAGAAAGCACTCTTACAAAGCAGCAATGGGACAGTAAAACTTTCAGGGTCCAAAAACTCACAAACTGGGGGTGGGGGAGAAGGCCAGCCCAAAAAGGATGGGGTGAGTGCCTGAGGGATCGGGCTGCAACCTCTGCTGCCAGAACCAGCAACAGGAAGGCTCGAGAGGCAGAAGAACTTGGGGTGTCAGGGAGAGGGGCCCTTTGATACCACTTCCACCTCCTCCTTGTACAGTGAGGGAAACTGAGGCCCAGAGAGCTGGAGTGACAGTTCTGCTCGGAAGATGTTTACCAAGCACCTCTGACCCATTAGGCACTTGACAACTACCCTCTCACTGAATTCCTCCAACCCACCATGAGGTAGGTATATTTTCCACATCTGGTAAGAGTGCAAGCTGAGCCCCAGCGAGCAAGGACCATACATGCACAAGGTTCCTCAAAGTGGCAAGGCCCTGGGGTGGGGGCGGAGGGCGCCAATGAGGCCTGGCTGCAGAGCCCAGGTGTTTCCATTTCCCTCCATGGCCCATGAGAAGAGGGGAAATGTTTTAGGCTGCTTCATTCAAGTGTGTATTAAACACCTACTATATCGTCCACAGAACTGTGCACTGAGCATCTGGGAGGCACTGGGACGTATTGCACAGGGGGCTATCCCATGAGAAATCTCATTTGATTCCAAAGGGGGCGTTGGGATGGGGTGAGGGTGGTCTCGCTGAGGCGGAGACACATACATGGGCCTTGGAGGTTGGGCAGTCTCCTTACAGGTGGAAGATTGGGGGGAAATGGTACACAGGTGAAATTCAAACAGCTGAGAGAAGGCTAAAGTCCAGCCCCAGGCTCTTGTACTGTGTTCACCAGCATCCCGTGGGAACTGATGCAAAGGCAGATCCCGGGGCCTAGCTGCGAGGGGCTGATTTGCAGAGTGGCAGACCCCGGGGAAATCTGATGCAGGAGGTCCAATGTGAAAATGTTAATTCCACCACAGGGTTCCCCACCTCACCCACACACCCAAAAACCTTGTGACTCTATTTCACCACACTAACTGATTTTATTTTTAAAAGCCGAATTTCCTAAAATATGAAATAAACACAACCTTAAGGAGGCAACCTCCTGTGGGTAAACCATTCACGAGAATCCAGAGTCCAGCCCTGTCCACTAGGGGGAGAGCTCTACCTCCAAAACCGGAACCAGAATTTCAGCGTCTGAAATTGGCAACCTAAAAGCTCATCTTTCCTCCTGGCTTAGTGGTTGAGAGTGAACTTTTGAACATCCCAGGTGAGGTTAGGTCATTGGAAGAGCCACAGTGTTGATGTCACAAAATCTCAACTTGGGAAATGTCAGTTATGGGACAAAAATTCTTAAGATAAACTTACAAGCTCTTCTTCTTACAAGTGAAAATGCCTTGAACTAGAATTTAAAAACCTTTAGTCACAATGCCCAAAGCAGTGACCATGAGTGCTGGTCAGCATAATATCTTATGTGCCGGGTCCATGACCTTCTCTGCGTGTGTGTCTCCTATCACCCACCATGTGGCCTACCTCCCCTTACCCTATCCTCCAAGTGGTATGGCCCAGGATTCCCTCTATACACAGCAACTCTTTTAGGTTCTGAAGCCAGGCAGACAAGGGTTTGAGTCCTAGCTCTGTTCCTTAGTAGCAGTGTGGTTCTAGGCAAGTCACCTAACCTCTTGAACTTCAGATTCTAAACTGAAATTGGCAATAAAACCTGTGGTACATGTTAAATAAGTTGATGTGTGATTTTAAAGCACCTAATGCACAGTAGGTGCTTAATACACTGTATTCCTGTTCCTCCCTCGCTGCTTGTAGTCATTTAGTTGAAGGTCAAGGTAGATGCTGTGTGATCCTGGGCAAGTGCCTTTCCTTCTCTAGGCCTGCTTCCTCCTATGCAAAATGCAAAGGTTGAACTAGCTGCTCTTGGTAGAGTTTCCAGCTGCAATTGTTGAGTCCTCTGATTCTGAGTGGAGTAGAACAAAAGTGAATGGCTGAACCTACGAGCCAGGAGGAAGACCTGGGGGAATAAAATGAACTACTGTATTTTCCTGTGGGCTCATCAGAATGAGAATGAATTAGAAAGAGTGAGAGGTCCTTTTTTCATCTCTCCACTTTAGAGGGTTTGCATCCCGGAGATTGATGTGTCTATAGGACCAGAGAGGACAGAGGAAGATTTTGCCAGTCTAAGCCTAGAATGAGAAGGGGAAGCGCTGAGGAGAAGGGAGGGCTCCCCAGGGACTGGGGAAAGGCCTACACCCCATTTGCACACAGGGGGCTGGTGTAGGATGTGGTTTAGCGTGGCTCACAGGCCCTGAGGCCTTGCAAGCTGGAGGCAGGGTAGGCAGATTTCTCCTGGAGGAGACAGAGAAGGGAGAAAGCTCTGTGAGGGAAACCTCAGGGACGGTGCTGTCCAACAGAACTGTCTGCAGTGATGGACATGTCCTATGTTCACCCTCTTCCTGTACAGTAGCCACTAGCCTGTGTGGTCACTGAGCACTTGAAATGCAGCTGGGATGACTGAGGAACTGAGATTTTAATTTTAGCTCATTTTAACATATTTAAATTTAAATAGGCATAAGTGCAAATAGAAGGGGCAGGATAGAAACAGTATCCACCGTGGGACAAGGACCTGGTCCCTTGTGATTCTGGAGAGCCGCCAGAGTACCAGCCTCTCTCCGGACCTGGAGTGGTGGGGCATCAGGGACCACTCAACGCCCAAGGCTCAGCCTGCAGCCACCCCACATGTTCACCAGGACTGCGGGGTGAAGGCCACCTCCCTGGGAGGCAGGGAGAAGCCATGTCGGTGTGGGGAAAGGAAGGTTGTAATGTCAGGGAAACAAACTCAGCTCTGTAGTGGGGATACCGCTGTTCCCCACTCCTTCTATGTGCACTGATGGTTATTTAAATTCAAATAAAATGAATAATTTAATTTCTCAGTCACATTGGCCACATTTCAAGGGCTCAGTAGCCACACGTGGCTGGTGGCTACCATATTGGACAGGGTGGATGTAGGACAAAAGGCTCCTGTTGCCTCTTTGGGACTGAGCTCTGTGACTTGGAATGAATCATGTGTCATTTGTGCTTCATTCCCAGGATTTCTAGTGGGTAGCTGCTGTGGGTCTTGGGTTAAGGTTTCAAAGGTGACAAGACAGGCCCTGCCATCATGGAGCATGTGGGGAGGGACCGTGTTGATGGAATAATTGCACAACAAATGCCTGAGCACCCTGAGGAGACGGAGCCCAGTTCTCTGGGAGCATAACACAAAGAAGCAGACTGAGACTCCAGGAGGGGGTGCAAGGCCCAGGGGCGCCTCCCCAGGGAAGTGATGCGTAGGCTGAGAGCTGCAGTAGGGGTGGAATTACAACGTAGAGAAATCAGAACCCTCATATGTTGCTGGTGGGAACGTAAAATGGTGCAGCCACTTTGCAAACCAGTCAGATGATTAAACACAGAGCTACTGTCTAACCCAGCAATTCCACTAGGTATATACCCAAGAGAAATGAAAATACATGTCCACACAGAAACTTGTACACTAATGTTCATAGCAGCATTATTCACAATAGCCAAAAGGTGGAAACAACTCAGATGTCCATCAACTGATGATGGATAAACAAAATGCAGTTCAGTCATATAACGGAATATTATTCAACCTTAAAAAGGAATGCAGGGCCGGCCGAGTGGCGCAGTGGTTAAGTGCTGACTTGGGAAGCCAGTGGTCCCGGTTCGGTCCCACATATGAGGGCCAGTGACACTGCCCTCAAAAAAAAAAAAAAAAAAAAAAGAATGCAAAACTCTGTGAATATGCTAAAAACCATTGAAGTATACACTTTAAAGGGTGAAATGTATGCTGTATGAATTATATCTCAATAAAGCTGTTAAAAATAAAAAGAGGAGTTGGGGGTTCGGGAAAAGATTCAGCCCAGACAAGAGGTACAGGGGAGCCTGGCACCTTTAGAGGATGCGGAAGGAGGCTGAGTGGCAGAGCGAGCAGAGCAAGTGGAGGGCGGGGGCGGAGGGTGGCGAGGACCTTTGGGGACCTGCAGGTCACCTGAGGGATTTTGGTCTCTTTCTGGAGAGCAACCAAGAGAATTGAAGAGGTTTTTTTTTTGTTGTTGTTGTTGTTGTTTTTTCATATGTGGGACCCGAACCGGGGCTGCTGGCTTCCCAAGCGCTTAACCACCACGCCACTCGGCTGGCCTGAGAATTGAAGTGTTTTAAACCTAGGTCTAACCTGATGAAATATGCATTTTGAAAAAGTCACTCTGGATTATATATGAAAAAAGGACTGGGGGGTGGGGCGCAGGCAGAGCAGGAAAGAACACACTTAAAGAGTTTTTGTGGAGATCCTGGTAGAGATGAGGGGCCTTGGGCATGAGTGACAGCCGTGGAAAGGGTGCCAAACAGACTGGGAGAGACATAGAGCGCAGCCCCTACTCTGTCCAAGGGAGTGACCAGTGACCATTCCTGACTGCCCTGCATGAATGCTAGGTCCCAGGTTACCACCCAGGGGTGTGACTGTGGCCACTCAAGGGACAGAAAATCCCTCTGCTATTGAATATTGTGTACATTCTTCCAGACATGGCTGCACCACTTTGTTTAAACATAAATATTCCCAGGGCTGGCCAAGTGGCTCAGTTGGTTAAGAGCTCGCTTAAGAGTGCGAGCTGAGCTCTGAGCAACAGCAGTTCGATGCCCAAACGGAGCTGAGCTGCCGCTGAGCTGCCAACAGGTAGCAGGATGACTCAGCTAAAAATAAATAAATAAAGGGCCGGCTGAGTGGTGCATTGGTTAAGAGCTGGTTTTGGGATGCCAGTGGCCCCGGTTCGGATCCCACATACGAGGGCCAGCGACACTGCCCTCTACAGCTAACAACAGCTCCACGTGGAGCTGGGCTGTGCGAGCCCCAGTGACAGAGTAGGCTGCAGCCCCTGCTGCAGTGGGCTGCCAAGGCTACAGTGAGTGTCCGGCAGCCAGCGTGAGCGGCCAATAACCGCGGTGAGCGACCATCCAGAGGCCGGCGACCGATCTGCCTCACCCGGGAAGAGCACAATGATGATACCAACATGGGCCTGTGAAGAAACATCCTCCGCAACTAGACTGAAGAACAAAAAGACAGCAACTTGTCTATTCCCCTCCCCCAATTCCCCAATAAAATCTTTAAAAAAAATAAGTAAATAAATAACTAAATAAATAAATATTCCCAAAAGACACTGGCTGTGGCAGCGTAAATTGGTTGCACCTTTCTGAGGACAGTTTGGCAGCATATTAAAAAAGGGCTTAGGATGGAAACTACGGAGATAGATCATTATAATAATGGCCTCAGTGACTCCCACCTCCCCGTGTCCACACCCCTTGGTCTTGCTGCTCCACCCATCAAGAGATGCTGTCTGTTCCTCCACCCTCATGAATCAGGGCTGGCCCTGGGGCTTGATTTGGCCAAGAGAATGTGGCAGAAGTAGAATGTGACTTCTGAAGTATTGACTCAAGGGACTCGGCAGCTTCCACCCTTGCCCTCTGGGAACCCTGAGACCATGCCTGGCAGCAGCCCAGACTAGCCTGCTGGAGGCTGAGAGGCGACATAAAGGAGAGCTGAGGGCCTCAGTTGAATGCCAGCACCAACTGCCAGAAACGTACGTCAAGTCACCTGAAGCCTTCCAGCCCAGAGGACCCTCAGATGGAACGTAGACATGAGGGACCCCAGAAGGGGACCACACTGCAAAGGATTTCTCCAGTCAACCCTTAGAATCTGAAGACATAATTAATTATTGTTTTAAGCCATTTAGTTTTGGGGAGGTGTATCTCCCAGTAATAGATACTGAAATACATACTCTTTTAATTAAACAAACCCAGAAAACAGCCAACAATTTAGCTACAAAGGTGTTCCTTGCTTATATTATTAATTGCTATATTATTGTTAATATATATAACAGCACAATCCTAGATGTCCAACAGCAGGAATTTGATAGAACAAGGAACATCTGTACACTGTGCAATCACTGAGAAGTTATTGTTGAAGCATTCTAGTGGCAATATTTCCAGAATATACCATCAATTGGAGAAACAAAACAATTTCTACAAGTATATATGATCCCATTGGAATACGCATATTTTAAATATATTTTAATATGCATGATGGATCCAACTTCAATTCGATATTGTTAAATTGCTCTCTAAATGTGGGTGTTACAATATATCTTCTGACCAGTGGTCATGGGCCTTTTTGCTTCTCTGTGTCCTGGTCACTTCCCACCAGCCAGCTGCTGACCCATTTGAGAGGCAGGCAAGTCAATCCACTCTCAGAGCTAATGTGAACTGCAGCACATGTAGCTCCCACCTGCATTTCACAGAACAGGCTTTCCTGGTTTCTTGGTCACCCAGAGACATCTTCCCCTGACCCATTTCTCACCCAAACAAAGGGACCCGTTTTACTCCTCGACTCCCTTGCTGAGGGAGGATGTTTGGGTGCAGCATCAAGAAAAACCAGTAGAGGGGCCGGCCGAATGGCGAGGTGGTTAAGCACTGGCTTGGGAGGCCAGCGACCCCGGTTCAGGTCCCACATGTGAGGGCCAGTGACACTGCCCCCCAAAAAAAAAAGAAACACCAGTAGAAAGCCAGGTGTCACACGTGGGACTGCAGCTGGCAGCAGGGGAGTTGTCATGTGTTGGCCTGGCGCACCAGAGAGGGCTCAGTGAGTCTGGAACACAATGATTAACTTGGCTTTAATCTCTGCATCACTGAACAGCCCGGCCACCGGCTTGGCTTCCCCAGCAAGCTCTGCATGAGTCACTCAATGTCTTACTATATGGCCTGAGCACGTTTCATTCCAGGCAGGTGCGACTGTTCCTTTACATGCCCTTGAGATCCCCAGGGAGTGAGTCATGCCTGCTGCCCCCTCCTGTATTGAATCTACAGGGCCTTACTACTTAAAACAAAATAATATTGTTCTCGAGTCTCTTTTTTTGCTGGTTCAGGACCAAAGAAATGAATCCCATTTCTTTCCCCTTTTCCTGGCTGTTGAATCGAGGCAGGAGATCCCTGGGTTAAGAAGCCACTCCTTCAGTAACAGGAAGTTCATGAACTCATGGGTGAATTGAGAAAATCATTTACCAAGCGGCATGTGCACCGGCTGTGCCAGCAATCCTTGAACTGCCATAAAGACCAGGGCCCAGCTGTGGCCTGCTTAGCTCTTTCTTCTAATGTGGGTCACTCCTTAAACTAGGACAGGCTGCAGGTGTTCCTTTTGTGCTCAGACAGACACTCAACTCTTACCCCATGAAAGAAAGAAGAGGAACAAAGGCCTGCGGGGCATGTGGACGAGTAGAAATCACAGAGAGAAGATCCGCAGACGCTTGTCACACTGCAGATGTCTTGTCCTCCTCTTACTCTGTTACACAATCTGTTCATTTCAGTCCGAGTCACACAGACCTGCATTCCGCCTCCCCTTCCCTACAACATCCTAGCTGTGTGACTTTCGACAGATGGCCTAACCTTTCTGAGCCTCGGTTTCTCATCCCCAAGGAGTCATTGTGAAGACGAAATGAGGTGATGAATGGGGAATGTCTGGTAGCCAGAATAATGGCCCCAAAGATATCCATGTCCTAATCCCCAGAACCTGTGAATGTTACCTTCATGGCAGATGTGATGAAGGATTTTGAGATGGGATGATCTTGGATTATCCAGGTGGGCCTGATGTAATCACGTGGTACTTAGAATAAGAAGACAGCCGACCAGACAGGCAGAAGGCGATGAGAGCATGGAAGCAGAGATTGGGGTGATGTGTCCACGAGCCCAAGAATGCCAGCAGTCTCTACAAGTTAAAAGATGCAGGAACAGAGCTGTCCCCTGGATCCCTCTGAAGAAGCCAGTCCTGCAGACACCTTGGCCACAACCCAGTGAGACAGATTCCAGACTTCTGGCCTCCAGAACTGTAAGATGGTAAATGTGTATTATTTTAGGCCTCACAGTTTGTGGTAATTTGTTACAGCAGGCACAGGAAATGAATCTAGGATGATATGTAAATATGAAATCCTGAACAAATGGAAGAATTTGCTGTAATGTAGCCAGAGCCAGGAGAGGCCAAACGCAGTGGGCGTGCCTGATAAGCCAGCAAGGTGTCTATTTGCAGGAGCTTATTTGCAGGGAGGGAAGGTGCCTCCATGGAGGGTTGTATGGCTGGTCACCTAGATTGGAGCCCCAGTCCAGTGGGGAGAGGCTCCCCACAGAGCTGAAGGAACTGTAGTTCAGGGGACTCGGCCTCGTGGGTGCAAACTGTGCTGCTTTGGGGCCCAGTGACAAGGCAGTACACAGAGGGGAGTAGGGAGCATTTGCCCCATTTCTACACGGAACATAGCATGGCTGCAGCTGAGTAGACACTGCCTGGCATGTCCCCAAAGGCTGCATCTCAAGACTTGCACCTCAACCTTGACCTGAGTCACTGCCCAGGTGACAGCAGAGAGACACCATTCTTGGGGCCTTGCAGGCAGCAAGTGTCACCAAGGGATTAAAAATCAAAGAAAGATCCAAAGTTTTCCCTGAAATTCCCCCAAACAAATAACGCAGTGCCTGTTGAGGGTGGCAGAGGGCAGATAAACCCAAGCCACTGGCAATCAGATTAATGTGTGATAAAGCCTGCCTGCTGATGAGGCATTGTGACCTCCAGTCACTGCTTGGCCAGCCTGTTGGCCTCCAACAAAGTTTCTCTCCAGGATAGCCGTTCTTCAGATGATCCACTGACCTGGGGCATGGCCACCCCTGCACTCCCTGCACAGGTGTGACCACACCTCACATTTTGTAAGGGGGCTTGTTCACCGGTGCTCATGTGTGCTTCTCTGGGAATTCCTCCTCCCCTGCCACACTCATTCTGAGTCCACCTGGAAAACCATCAAACATGGTAGCCAGGCGAGATGCTGGATGTCACACGGCTTCTGCTCCAGGTGTCAGAGTTTTATTAACCCAGAGGTGCTGCAGCTGATGAAGGGTGCCTGCCACCCGGGGCTGGATGGAGCAGGGGCCTTCCCTCTGCTCAAGTATTCAGGCAGCAGACCCTGAGTGGATGGGCCTTGGGCCCATCTGTGATGAGTGTATGCCCACCTGCTTGGCTGCCTCCTTGCTACCAGCCTGGTTTAGCAGCCTCTCCTTTCTCCTCATCTGCTCCATCCCCGCTTCTGCCCCATCACTTCCCATGATGCCCATGGTGGGCCAAACAATGCAAATAGGGTATAAATCAGATCAGATCATCACTCCATCACTTTCCCTCTAAAGCATTACAAATAAGGCTTGGAAATACATTTAGCAAATAACGATACAGGATGCCCAGTGAAATTTGAATTCCAGGTAATCCACGAATAATTATTTTTTATTTTAAGTTTTGGGGCATGCTAATCAGAAGTTCAAATTTAACTGGGTACCCTGTTTTTATCTTCTTTCAACCCTATTGACACGATGAATGCAATCTGAACTCCTCACATGGCCGACACGGTCCTGGGGTCCCACCTCTGCCACCTCATGGACCTCCTATTATGTTCTCCCTTGCTCCTCATGCCCCACCACATTAAGCTTCTTCCTGTTGCTTAAACAAAGTAAACCTCCTTCTCCACCGCCCTGCGCCCTGCTAACCTGGACTGTCTGTTCCTCTGTCTGAATAGCCCTCCTGAACCTCACACAGCTGGTCTCCACTCATCCCTCAAGTCTCGGCTCCAGGGCATCCCTCTGGCCAGCTTTCCGCCCTGTCTCTCTGCATCACCACTCTCCTCTTTTCTTCCTTGCTGCACAAACACTGCACATGCAAGTCCACTGCTCATGAGGCTGGAAAATCTCAGCAACTAGCTGAGTGGAAAAGGCCCAGGAAGCCCACAGAGTGATTTTCCATCGGGATGGCCTGAGCGTGGGTCAGTGGAAAGCTCGGCACAAGCCAACCAGGCTCTGCTGTCACATTTCAGTGTACTCTGCTCTGAGGGTGCTGGAGAGGCTAAGGGGGGGGGGCAGCAGGAGGCGTTTCTCCTTTGGGGCCTTTCTCTGCTTCTCCCTTTCCCCGGGGCCTTGTTTGGAGCATCATTACAGATTGCATCTTTCCAGCCTCACCACTGTCCTCCCTTCTCAAGCTTGGCGCCTCTGGCCAGGTATTAAGAATACTTTCGGGGCCGGCTGAGTGGCGCGGTGGTTAAGCGCTGGCTTGGTGAAGCCAGCGGCCCCGGTTCGGGTTCCACATAGGAGGGCCAGAGACGCTGCCCTCAAAAAAAAAAAAAAAAAAAAAAAGAATACTTTGGAAAGTTCCTCCTGGTCTCCCGGTATTTAGGAAAATTTCACAAAAGGGTCTTAGCATCGCTGTAAGTGTTCCTCTGAATACCCTTTTCAGAACAGGGTATCCTGAATCATTCTACGATTTCAAAATTTGTAGTACCACAAGGGAGGGGTAGGGGGAGAGACAGAGAACCTTCCTTTGTGTAAGGTCATCTCCTCCCGGAAGTTGATAACCCAGTCCTCAAAAGCCTAACGTTCTTGATATGAGTCTCTAAAAGGCCTCAGAGGCAATGCTTGTCTGTGGTGGGGACCCATTTTATTTTCTTCCCCGAATCCATCTCAGATTGACACTTTTGTAAAATACAATGAAAAAAGGAGTGATTAGGAAAAACAGGCTTAAGGAAATACAACCTCCCCAACCATGCATTTGTATGTCATAGCAATGTCAATATGCTATACACTTTTCTAAATGCTGACTCTCAGTGTCTGTACACGCCCCATAATAAAAGTTTGTGTGCTGGTCCCGTCCACAGGGCACGCTTAGAAAGCATGGTACAGATTTGTTTGTTTAAGGTGAGGATCCTGAAAGTGTTCTTTATTCTTTAGTATATGAATCTACAGTTAACGTGATATGCAATGAAATCACCAACTCTTAATACATCCTAGAAGGCCCAATTTCATGCAAGTAAATTAGGAAAACACGTACAGATTCAGTGACATTAGTCTTGGTTTTGATGAGCAAGGATTTGTTTTGACTTTCCCTTTGGGAATTTGTTCATGTGGGATTATGACAGTGTAATGAACGGGGTGTGTGTGTGTGTGTGTGTGTGTGTGTGTGTGTGTGTGTGCTTCCATTAAGCTCAGTGCTTGTTTATGTCCATTAGACATAAGGATGGCGTGGAAGGAAATGCAAGGCCTTGAGTCCAGGCTCTTTTACATCCCAGGTGCATGGGCTTCAGTTACCTCACCTGTGAAATGGGAGAAACACCTGACAGGACTGTTGTCAGCTCTAAATGAGACAACATGCATAAAACAGAGTCTAAATAAAGCAGGGCCTGTGTGTGTTAGTCAGCAAGAGAAGATTACAGGTCCATAGTTCCTTCATTGCCTTAAAGACATAGCAAAAGGCTAGATGCACAAAAGCCTTGGGGGAGAAGCAGACAATAGGTACACAACTGTGACTGATTGGTGCAAGATGGTAATGGGGACCTTTAATTCAACTGAAAGTAGGCCTCAGCTTTATACTAGAAGCCCGGAGAGAGGGGTATGGGTAGGTTTTCCATGCTCTGCTGTTTCACTATTGAACCCTGGGCAAGTCTTTTTCCCTAACTGGGCCTCTTTGTCTAGATAAGGGCTGACAGGGGGGTGAGCTCTGCCTGGCTGCCTCTGGGTACGGTTATAAGAAACAGGCCAGCACTGTGAATGGCTCTTCAGTTGAGGGGACTTTGCAAGTGGGTCCTTGTTCCTTGCCCCAAGAATGATACTGAGACTGACAGAGCCATGTCCTGCGCACAGGCTCACGGTCAGCAGGATGGGGCCATGGCCCGCCTCTCTCCAGATGCCCTCTTCCTTGGATCGATTCTGACCCACTTTCCTAGCTTGCTCATGCCAGTTGCATCTTCTATAACGAAGCAAATGATGCCTCCTCCCCCGACCCCGTCCCCCCATAAGAGGTTGGTGACTGCCAAGGATGCAGCCCCACCCCAGACTTGGAGAGCACCTGGCCTGAGCATGCCCACTGCTGCTCAGAGCAGGCAGGTCCCCTAGTCCATGTAGCTCTAGAATGTTCACGCTTGTAGCCAAGATAGGCCAGGAAGCACTTTTGAAGGAGCCCAGTGCTGCTTCTCTTCAGGAACCTGGTTACCCTGGTTACCTGGCAGGGACATCTGTCTGCCACTACGGGAGGGCCTTCAAGGTCACCCATGCTTTAGTCACATTACAAAAGCCAGGATGAAGGGTGGGCCTCTGGGCTAAAGGAGAACAGTCTTTCACTACCATACTCTTCCTGTCACTCATTTAGTGATTCATTCGCTCCATTCATTGCTCATTCATTCAGGCATTTATTTGCTCCTTGATTTTATTCAGTTTGGTCATCTACTCCTTGATTCATTCATTTATTCAGTTAGACATTCATTCATCCATGCATCAACCATTCACCCATCCAACCCCTTATGTATTCAACCCTATATTTGGTGGGTCAGTAAATTAGCCAGGCAATCAAAAGACATATCCCTACTCCCATGTCCAAAAAGCATTGTCATTTAGCAGTGAGGAAGGCAGGGCACAAACATCTGTTGCCAGGTTACTGTGTGCCAGGTATGGTGCCGATTTCTTAATATTAATCTCAGAGGCAGGTTCTAAGCTCCCCACCTACAGAAGAGGAGAGTAAGTTCAGAGAGACTGGGTGGCCTATCTAGAGATAGTCAACCAGTAGGAGAGAGAGCCAGGGTCCCACGCTGGGTTGTCCAGGTTCTGCAGCCATGCCTCTTCCAGGTTTTGTTCGACATCGTTGTTTACAGAGTGCTTTTCTCTTCCCTTGATACCTGCCACAATCCTGGGAGATGCATCATATTGCCCTATTGTGTAAATGAGCAGTGTGAGTCAGAGAGGCTGACTGAGATGCTAAAGACCACAAGTTACTAAGGACAGAATCTGAACTTGAACTTGGGTCTTCTGATTGCAAAGTTTTTGTTTTTTCCACAGCATGTGTGCTCTGATAATTAGCCACACAGGGCAGCGAGTTCTGAGTGGCTCTGGCCATTGGGTGGGTGGCTAAGAACCTTGTGCTGGGCCAAAGGGAGGGGTTTCTGGAGGAGGGAGAAACAAGCCAGGCCTTGAAAGACAATGCCCCAGTGGGGCAGAGGTACAGAGAGTCTGCTTAGGGGTTTGGCTAGAGTGGAAAACCTGTGTCGAGCAAAGAAAGGAGATGCTGCTGCAATATAGATGGGGCCTTCCCTTCCCGGAAGACTCATCAGAGTCCAGCAGAACTTTTCTAACCCACAGATCTGATTGCGTCCCTTTCTTATTTAAAACCCTTCAGTGCCTCCTCTCTGTCTCCCCAGGATAGAGCTGATACCCTGTGCCTAGCTTACAGGCCCTCTGTCCTCCTCATCCTTCTGTCTGTGCACCCACCCTGCCCCCCAGCAGTCCTGCCCACGGGGTAGTGTGCCTCTGACATGTCTGTGTAGGTGCTTGGATGTGCTGGCTTCTCCCAGCAGTGAGTCAGGGAGCAATTTTTGTTTCAAGGAACCGCATGGGCAGGCCTGCCACTCCCTGGCTGGCCTCCTGCATCCAAAACAAACAGTCTGGCGGGCGGCATGTGGGCACCAGAATGAAGTGGGGGAGGGCATTTCAGGATAACCAGGAGAGCTTCCAGAGAAAAGCCTGTTTTGTTGTTAGGAAGTAAAGATGATGAACCCAGGAACTGGGCTGGGGGCGGGGGAAGGGAGAATAGGCCTCCTCCAATGGCCTGGTGGAGACCATCATGATAGTCACTTATTAAGCACCTGCTATGCTCTAAGCTCCATCCTCACAACCTCTATGCAGCAGAGAGATCATCTGGTCAATGAGGCAGCTGAAGCTCAGAACACTGGAGTGAGTGGCTCAGTTACACAGCCAGCAAGAGATAGATTTAACCTCGGGTCTGTCTGGCACCAATCGCATCCCCTTGCAACAGCATCATGGGTCAAAAAGTTTAGATCACAGAGTTGTGATCATTTAATTCTTCGCAAATGGAGATTTTCTAAACAATGCTGATCCTATGACAAAACACATGAATTGATTAAGAGCCATTGATCCAGAGACTGGGCTTCCTGAGTGCTGCTGTTAGTTGCCATAGTGGATTGAGAGCCATAACAATGACCTTATTTAAATGACCTATGTGAAGGAAAAGAGAGAAATCAGAGAAGGAACCTGCAGTGGGAAATACAGCCAATCTCGCTGGCCTACTCTGACCAGCTTCCTGGGCAGCTCCAAAGGTCCCCACTGGAAGGCAGGTAGCAATAAGGAGGGATCAGGGCCAGGTGGCAGTGCTCTGGGCCAGGCTGAGACTGGGCAGCCCCCAGTGCCTCGTAGCTGGACCCACCAATGCCCAAGGGCCTAAGGGTTCCATTCTCTCAGGCTCCTGAGCCCATCTCAGGTGTGTGGGACTGTGCATCTGCAGATAAGCCTGGGACTTGTGATTAAGTCACTTGGGGCTGCCACCAGGAGTAAGGCCTGGACAGCTGCAGACCATGCTCATGCCCAGGCTCAAGACCCACTGGCCTTCCTGTCAGGCTGTCCTTCACGGCCTCTAGGCCCGTTTTAGGCCTGGAACCTGCCTCATTTCTGCCAGCCTCCCTTCCCAAAGCCAGATGTGCCCTATGCATACCCATCTCCCTGGCAGGGGGCCTGCCTCCCAGAAACAGGCTATTATTCCCAGACTCCTCCTATTACCTGGGGCTGAGGTAAGAGAGATCATAAAGATATGGTTCATGCCCTTGAGGAAATCATGGCCCCTTGGCAGAGATGCCCCTATAATTTCAAGATGGGGAGTAGTGGGGTTACAGGGGAGAGGGTTGCTTCTCTCTGAAAAGTCAGAAAGATTCTCAGATAGGAAAAGTTTTGATTGGGGTCTTCAGGCTTACCTCTCAGTCTAGGCAGGTTCCATTTGTGAGAGATTAGGGGGTGGGGGGTGGAAAGGGGCTGGAGGGAAAAACCATTCTGGGCCAGCAGCAACATGAATAAAGAAAGAGGGGCACCAACCAAAATGTCCATCGACAGGAGACTAGATAGATTGTGTGTTACCCATAAAATGAAATATTACACAGCAGTAAAAAGAATAGACTATTACAGCACACAATGACCTAGATTCATCTCACAGATACAATTTGAGCAAAAGAAGTTAGACCCCAGAGAGTATATAACACAGTGTGCAATTATATTAATATGAAGTTGGAGAACAGGCAAAACTAATCTATGGTGATAGAAATCAGAATAGTGGTTACCTGTGGCTGGTACGGGGAGCCTTTCGGGGTGTTAGAAATGTATCTTGGGCTGGATGGTGGTTACACACTTCATCGGGCTTCATACTTAAGAGTTGTAGACTTTATGTCTGAGTCAGCTCGGGCTGCTAGAACAAAACACCGCAGACTGGGTGGATTAAATAGACACTTCTGGAGGCTGGGAAGTCCGAGATTGAGGTGCTGGCTAAATCAGTTCCTGGTGAGAATTGTTTCTAGGCTTGCAGACAGCTGCCTTCTGGCTGAGTCTTCACATTGTTTTGAGGGGAGGGACAAGAGTGAGCTCTCTGATGTCTCTTCCTTTAAGGACACTAATCCTAATGGATTAGGGCCCCACCCTTATAACCTCGTTTAACCTTAATTACCTCCATAAATGCCCTATCTCCAAATACAGTTACATTGGGTGTGGGAGCTTCAATATAGGATTCGTTTGGGGAGGAACACAATATTCCACAACCCTATATTTTAGTTACACGTCAAAACAAAACGAAGAGAAATAATTCCAAAGTCAATTCCTCATTGCCAGAGATTCTAATTCAATTGTCTGGGGTGGGGTCTTGTCCTAAGAATTTGTTTCAAGTACTGGCAATGATTCTAATAGGCAACTGAGTTTGAGGCCCACTGGAATTGTCCCTTCTTAAAAAGGGTCCCTCTCCGAGGTTCTCTAGGTCTTGAACCTGGCAGGAGAAGCCAGCAGATGGGCTTATCCTGGAATGCACAGACCGCAGGGCCAGAGAAGGAAATCAGCAAAGCTCTCTTTTATCTAAAGGAAGTCTTGCATGAAGTGCTGGTGTGGAGAAGGCTGCTCAAGTCTCCTGCCTCAGGGCGACCTGCCTCTGGCACCGTGTGACTGCAGGCTTCTCAGGGCCAGCCCCCCTGCACACCTGCACGGACTGCTCTTGGCAGGGGGCCAGGCTTGGCATCCCTTTCAGTCTCTTGAAAGCCCTGCTGAGAAGGCTGGAAAGCAGGGATTCGAATAAGCCACAGTGGGGCGAGGTGAATAATTGTGAATGGAATTCATGCTTGAGACTTCTGGTTCTCACAGCTGTGGCTGGGGGAGGTCACCATGGGAATTCTGAGTATTGTTCAGTGCTGCCCGCCGCTTCCATTGTTGGGCTCTGATTACAGCTTTTGTTTCACTATAAAGAACAGTTATTAAATGCCAGCCAGGAACAAAGATGTATTTACATGCCAGGGGGTCGGTGAAGGCAAACTATTTTTAGAGCTGCCCCTGCTGTTAGCCTGCTGGCTGGGGGAATGGGGGAGGGGCTGGGGGGGACCATCCAGCTTTTAGGTAAAACTGAAATGTTTCTGAGTTGACTGAAAATGTAGAAGCCATCATAATCCTGCTGTAGTCTAACTACATCAATTTATTTATATTTATTTTTGTGGTCCAGGGGAGGTGGGTTGTACTTGGGAAAGTGAACGGAAGTCCTTCTTTGTTAGTCAGGGTTCTCTAAAGAAACAGACTAACAGGATATCTCTATATAGATAGATATCCATGGGAGGATTTATTATAGGAATTGTTTCATGTGGTTATGGAGGCCCAGAAATCCCCCGGTCTGTGCCTATAAGCTGGAGAACCAGGAGAGCTGGTGGCATAATTTAGTTTGAATCTGGAGGCCCAGAAGGCAGGCGCCCAAAAGTCTGAGGGGAAGAGAAGATGGATGTCTGAGTTTAAGCAGAGAGAGAGTGAATTCGTCCAACACCTGCCTTTTGGTTATGTTCGGGCCCTAAAAGGATTGGATGATGTCCGCCCACATTGGGGAGGGAGATCTTTACTCAGGCTACTGATTCCAATGTTTATCTCTTCCAGAGATGCACTCACGGACACACACAGGAATAATGTTTTACCAGCTATGTAGACATCCCTAGGCCCTGTCAAGTTGACATGTAAGATTAGCCAGCACACCCCCCCTTCCACTGGTACCCTGGCTCCTTCCAAATCAGGCTCCTCCTACTTCCCCGGCACCATACTCACAGGGCCTTGCTCTCTAGCCATACCAAACTCCCCCAAGATGCTAGACCACAATGAATCCTTCCATCCCAGGCACCCCAGGTTATGTGTGAGGTTCACAGCAGCCAAAGTAATTAGAGAACCTACCCACTGTGAAGGTGAGAGACTCTGAAGATGTCATCCACCTAGGTCAGGTGAGCTCAGGAATTGGGCTAAACGAAATAATGCAATTGCTGACATTGATGGAGCCATTACTATGTGCCAGGCATTTTGCTCAGAGCTTTACATACATTATTTCCTCTAAGACTCATGATGAGGCTGTGAAGTAGGAATTATTATCAACTGCATTTTACAGATGAGGAGATGCTGAGGCTCAGAGAAATAAGATCACGAGCCCAAGGTCATGGCTGGTCAATGAGGACAGGCTCCAGAGCCCAGGTTGCTTGCTCTCCTTTCCTGGGGTCGGGCCCATGATGCACACACAGTCTGCTGGTGGAAGGTGGAACTTCCACTTCTCTTCCTCTGGGGGTCAGAGCATGGCAGCCCTCCCAAACACTGAGGAGTTGGTTCTTGTTGTTGAACCTAAATAAACTCTTCTGACAAAGGGCAAGATGGATGAGAGAAGCCAGTGGCCTTTGACTTAAGGAGGAGCTGGGCTAGAGTTGAACAGGTGAGTTGCAGGGGCCTGAGGAGGAATTCCCATAGGTTGAAGACCTTACAAACCCCAGAGGATCTGGGAATCCTCTAATGTCTAGAAAGAGCCCTACACCTTCTAGAATGTTTTCCCACTTTCATGTGGCAATTAGCAACCCAGCTGTGGCCCTGGACACGCACCTTGGCTTCAGAAAACTTTCTTTTGCGAGTTTTTATGCCACGCTGGAGCAAGAGGCGCCATGTTTGGATGACAGCAGGCATTCTGTGCTCCACAGGTTTAGGGCTTACCAGCATCCCAGGCATGCCACATGTGGTCAGGAGAGTTAAAGGAGAGTTAACCGGGGTGTCTGCTGGGTCTGGATCCTCACCAGACCCCAGAGATCACAGGGGTTGCTGGGGACCTTTAGGGCTCCAGTGGCATTGGGTGATATTCAGTGTCAAGTTCCCTTCCTTGTTGCCTAATGAGCCTAAGCAGGAAATACCTGGTTTGGATCTCTGAAAATCTTGGAGGCAATCATTTCCTCTGACCCCACAATTATTTTTATTTTTCCGCTGTGAGGCTGGAATTTGGGTTGGTTGCTGACCTGTTCGGACATCCTGTTCTTGCACCTCAGTAATAATGACATGTGGACAGTCGGTTCCTTGTAGTTCCTCCCTGAAACACAAGGATTTGTTTCAGAAGGACAATCGGTCATCTGATCTGTATTCTGGGCAGGTCACTAAATCCCACCCCATATGCAGTAATTACTGGGAAGCATCCTTTCTATCCTTGGCTGAGGCCAGGTATGTGGGAGGGCCAGGAGGGCCAGCCTTCGAACTCAGCCACAAAAGCAACCCCACCGACTCCCTTCCCAGGTTTCACTTTTACACTGTAAAATAAAGAGCTGTTTTTAACTCTGCTACCCAGTTTCTGGAGGGGACACCAAAGCTGGATTTGGAGAAGTGTTCGGTTCATTTTTAATTCTCGTTCTATCCCAATCCTGATTTCTAGTGAGGATGTGACCTAACATACACACACACACACACACACACACACACACACAGCCTTACAGGTAGCCTAGCCTAGACTTTTATTTAGAATTCATAACTTTGCTCAGATTAACCTGTAAACCCACTTAGAGCACCCCAGTTGTTATCAGGTGTGCTAACCACATCCTGTGATTTGCTACGAGTTTAACAGAAGGGCTGAGATTTAATTATTTACTCTCCTATACCAATACCATCCCTAACCTTGAGAGTTGCCAGACCTGTCTTTTCAGGGAGATCATGGAGATGATTTGCTCAACGAGGGGGCTAGCCTGGCTTAAACTGCCAGGGTCCAGACAAAGCGGCCTGGGGGACCCTCTACTGCCCTCCTCCTGAACTTTTGTCATTATACCTCATACTACTAAAATCTCCTCCCGGGGTGGGGATTTTCCATCATTTTTGAACATGCGATGTATGTATAGGCATGTTTGCTAACTGCGCAGGTGCAGGAATGTCCCCACCTATACATGTGATGACAAAGCTCACCTTGGTGTTTCTGCGTGATTTCCCTGAATAAAGAGGAATCCAATTCTTTGTTCGGGGATGCACTGCTCTGGGAGCGATCCCCAATGTGTTACTTGCTTGCCGCCTGGCAAGTTCCTTTTCATCAAATCTTCTTGGAGTTGTGTTTTGACTGGCAACTACTGAGTAATTGGACCCAGTTCAGTCTGGTCACAATTACTTCTGGAGTGGGTCCTTCTGTTGACTCGGTCACTTAAAAGGGGTTGGTGGTGCACATCACTAAATAAATATTTCCATCCCAGGCACTGAGAATACAGTGATGAACAAACCAGATAAAAATCCTGTCTCTGCAGAGGTTACACTTTAGAGAGACATGAAGAAAATAAACAAGATGAGGTAAATATATAATGTGTAGGACAGTGATCACTGCTAAGGAGAGAAAAAGAAAGCAGGGAAGGAAGATAGGAAGTGTCTGTGAGCCGAGGGAATGTCAAATATTAGAGGAGTATCACGTGCTCGGTGACTTTCTGTGTGACTTGGGATCAGTCGCAGGCCTTCTTCACAGGGTCCTATTTTGAGTTGTCAAAAGGGTTAATGCCCATTTGGAGGATCCAGGCCCAGTGTGTCAACATATAGAAGGGGCTCGATAAATATTTCTGGTGCTTTACACACGTAAGGCACCATGGCGAGGATGATGACAATGTTTTAAAGGTAAATTGCAGATTCTGAAATTCAGACTCCTCCCTTACTCAGATGACAAGCATCCATGGAATATTCCAGCATTCCTCAGAGCCGTCTGTGGGTCCTGAGTGTTCTTGGTTTGCTCTCAGGCTGTAATTTCAACAAGGGAATATTCCACATACTTACATACTTTAAAAAAAAACAAAACACTGGAAGCACTGTTATGTAATAAATCTCTCAAAAAAAAAAGGCTGGAGGAAAAGCAGAAAGAATATATATATATATATATATATATATATATATATATATATATATTTTGTCGTTGCATTTACTGGCTGCTCCTGAGTCTTCCTCACAGAAATGTGTTAACAGGTTCTGGTTATAGGGCAATCTCAAAGTAACCTTGGGATTACCTTGCTGTGTGTCTTTGGGCAACTTGAGTCACATCTCTGGCTTCCCTCATTGTCTGTAAATGTGGCTGTGGATTTTAAACAGCCTTTGGGGCTTGTTAGGCAAAAAAAAAGCAAAGGAATCCTTTAAAACCACTCAGTCAATAATATCAAATGGCAACAACAATGAGGGGAATGAGTCCCTCTGGGTTCTGCCCTGAGGGAGTCCCAGGCTCTCAGCCTCTGGTCTGATCTTTGGGGTAGGCTTTTCTGATCAAATACAACACACCAAATTTGAATTTGAATTTCAGAGAAACAAGGGATTTTTTTTTTCCAATGTAAGTTATGTCCCAAATATCCCATTTAGAATCTTCTAGGATTCTGGGACTGGAGATCCCTTCCAGACCTTCTAGCCAGGAAAGGCGAGCTCAAATGTTTAGAGGGATCAGGCAGGTAACATCCGGATTTTTTTTTTTTTTTTGAGGGCAGTGTCACTGGCCCTCACATGTGGAACCTGAACCGGGGCCGCTGGCCTCCCAAACCAGCACTTAACCACTGTGCCACTTGGCCAGCCCAACATCTGGATTTTTACGTGAACGCTCCCTACTATTAAATGTTAACCTCATATTCAGTTCAACAAACAAACAAAACACACACTGTGGATCAGAGGAAACAGTGCTCTGACCAGTTCATATACTGTGATGAAGCCAAACGCTTTCAACTATTGTACAGACGGGGACATGAGGCCTCTAGAAGACAGGTGTCAGCAAAGCTACACAGCTAAGGTTTCTCAAAAGATAACAGAACAACCAACTTGGAAATGTTGCAGATGAGAAGTCTGAAAGGGCCAGGATGGGGGCATTCCATGAAATTTGCAAGGTGTGTTCACCTCCATCAACTGAAGGGACACTGAGAACTTTCTGTAAGGTGAGCAGGTGAGGTCACACGGTGCAGTGCCTAAGGTCACACAGGTAAATCTCCCAAGATAAGTCTAAAGTTGTCTCTGATGCAGATGAGATAATGTCTAAGCTTCCTTTAGGATCCTAACAGAGACAAACTCCAAATCGATTATCTGCCTCATTAACAGAACGGAGTCAGGAGGACAAGCCCAGGGCCCAGACTTTTAAGCCAGTTCACAAATAAAGAAGAGTTAAGTAGTTAGGGTTCCCACCATGTCACCAGGCTCATCAGCATTTACCTGTTTTCTGTCCTAGCAGCTATACAGCTTGTCCTACCGATGGACGTTAATTTGTCTCATATACATCTTCACATAGGAAGGATGTTCTGAAAGTTGTTGATACAGATTTTGAAGGGGGAAGGATGTGATCTAAGGCTGTGCAGGGCATGGAAAGGAAGGAAGACAGAAATAGAACAAATATTTATTGAGAGCCTAGTGTGTGCCATGCATTGTGAAAGATGTGCCATGTAATTATGTCCCAGATCTTTGTATGTCTGAATAAGTCTCATCTTTCAGGTTTCAGTTCAAATATCACTTCATCCGAGAGCCTTCCCTGACCACCCTCTATAAAGAGCCCCTCCTCCCTATCTCTTTAAAGTTCTCTGTTTCTCCCCCGCACTAAACTCTGTAGTTACCTTGGTTATGGACTAGCTCCACTTACAGATTGCAGACCCCACGAAAGCAGGATGGTGTCTTGTTCTCAGATGTATGCCTAGTGCTTATCACCGGACTTGGCACAAAGTAGGCGCTCAACAGATATGTGAAATATTTATGAATAGATATTTGTGAGACTACATATGAATGCTCCATCCTTCCAGAGAGAATTTCAACCAATCCTTTAATATTCTCTTAGCCTCCTTTTAAGTAGGAGGTGGAGCTACAGCTCTAGGGAGAGAGAAATGGTTAGGAGCGAAGCACTGGAGCGCAGAGCTGGAAAGTGTTTTTCTCCATGTCATAGAGCAGTCTGTGAATTTATGCTTCCTGCACCGATGATGGGACAGCTTGCAAACAAATCAGCTGCAAACGAACGAAGCCTATTTTTAAAGATCCCTAAGCCTCGGAGCTCCGGGAGATGACATCAGAGTTTCATCCCCGAGCCAAGCCCTGTGGTCCTGGAAAACTACGACCCCCACAATGCCCCGCAGCGCAGGGGCCCCAAACTCAGCGCACACCTCGCCCGACGCGCCCGAGCCCGCCTCCCCTGGAACCAGGAAACGGGCCTATCCCCAGGCCAGCACGCCGCCGGGATCCGCGCGGCGCCTGCTGGGGCTTGTAGTCTCCTCTCTTGGGAGCGCCGGCTCCGGAATCTCGGCCGCCGTGTCGGGGCCGGGGCGGCGCAGGTGCGCGTGCGCAGTGCGCGGGCGGGCCGGCCTGGGTACCGCTCAGGCAGCCGGGCGCCTGGGGGATCCGCGGCGGTGCGGGAGTTCCGGACGCAGGGCCGTGGTGGAGCTCCGCGTGAGGCGCGCGGGGCGGGTGGGCGGGGCCGGGCTTCGGGAGCGCCGCGCCGGCCGAGGCGAGCTGGGAGGCGGCCGCGCGTCAGCCGAGGGGCCGCGGGCGCTGGTGAGTGCGGGGCGGCGGGCGGCGCGGGGTCCCCTCCCCACGCGTCCGCCCCGCGCGGGCCCCCGGGCGAGGCCGCGGGTCCGGCTCACCTGCGCGCGCCAGGTCGGGGCGGCTGCGCTGTGTCCCTGCGCGCAGCCCCGCGTCCGGCCGCGGCGGGCTCCCCGGCGGCCCCGCTCAGACGCGCGGTCCCGCTGCTCGGGGCTCCCCGGCGGGCGGGCGGGCGGCGCCTGTGCCAGTGCCCGGCCCCAGGGCTGCGCGCGCGGGGGCTCGCCGGCCTCGCCGTCGCTTCTCGTGCGTTAATGCGCTTTCGCTTTAGCGCGCGCGGGGTCGGCGGCGGGCTCCGCCCTGCGCCACAGACCGCGGAACAGCAGCCCCGCCGTGGTGCGGGCGGCCGGTGCGGGAGCGGGAAGGGGCTCGCCCAAGGTCACCCGGGGAGCGGGGCGGGGCGTGGGGCTCAGTGCAGACGCTTCCTATGGACCCCCCTGGAGAGACCCTCAGAGGGGACAGTGCTGCCCTAAGGAGCGCGCTCTGGTCACTTGTAGTGGCCGCCGCCGCTTTGCTGGGACTCGGAGGCTGTGCCCAGCGCGGGGCGCCTCGACACAGAAATCAGCGGACTCGGGCCGCGTTTGGGGCTTGGTGCCTGCGCAGGTTGGAGGGAGAGACCAGGCAGGCAGCCGGTGCTATTCTGGGTCCCCTTTTCAATCCTGCAGCCCTTGTTTTCTTATTTTACACTTACTTGGTCGCTGTCTGTTTCCATAAGATTTTCTTTTTGCCGTCATGAAGCCATTGCCCCTGGTGGATTCGTTTTCTTGCTAGAAAACCTTATTTCCTGCGTGTTGAATGACTGGAACCAGTAGCGCAGTCTGAGGTCTACACCATTGTCTGTTATCTTAGCGCTGCTGACCGCTCTGCTTTATTTCCCTCCGCACGCTCAGCTTACACGCTTGGCTGTTAAGTTTAAGGCCATCGAGGCACGTGACAGCAGCAAGGTGGGTAAGCTTTATATGATTCAGAGAAAAGCGTAGATCCTTTTGTCCGACTATGTTATTCTTCATCATTTGAAGAACTTGAACTGTTATTTCAGAAACAGTGCGGTTCATTCGGACTGACATGCCTATTCCTTGGCATCCACACACTTGTGGCAGAAACGATTTCCCCAAAGAGAGTTCGCGTAATGCTCCTTATCTTGGCCAGGTCTTCCCAAGAGAAATGACATTGTAGAATACTTACGTATTTCAACAAGTATGTTTAAGCTTAGCAGAATTTGGGTTAAGAGTTTATTGATTTTTATGGGGCTGTAAACCATACAGTGTGTCCATTGGCGAATCTCTCTGGAAGAGCCCGCCGGCCCCAGGAGAGATGGCTGTGAATTTGTCCTTTGTGGATAACTTTCTGAGGTTAGGAAGATCACATCTGCTTCATGTCTCACTTTATTCCTTTTTTTATTGTTGCTTTGGGGGGAAGTAGCAGGTTTGATATCTTTCTGATGTCCAATGTTAGCAGTGTATTAAAATGGGAAAGAGTCGGTGTGTAAATTTGAGTTTGTCATAGACTAGGAGAGACAGTCAAACAGGATAAGTATACAATTGTTAAGGAAGTTGCCATGAGTTCATAAGCCGGAAGGACCTTTTTAGAAATGTTTAAAGACATTAAGAATAGCATTGGATTATTTTGTTTAAAAAGTCACTGTGGGCAATACTCACGCGTTGTTAGGGTATAGGATACGTTGTATTGAAAACTCCTAGGACAATATAGGGACTTTTTCTCTAAAGACAGTCAGTGCACTTAAAAAAAAAAATGACTTTCACTTAAGCCTGAAAGTTCTTATAGTCATACTGTAAAACCCACAGTTATTTTGACTTATGGTAATTCGCAATCCAGAATGAAATCTATGAGATAATTTTTGAGCATAATTAAGTCACTTTGCTATTGAAATATTGCTTGATATTAAATAGTTGCGTACATAACTCTCATTTAAGAAAGGTGACGATAAATAGTTTTATGAATAAAAACGTAGTAATTATTATTCAGATGTGAGAATAGTTACACTCTGGTTTTATTAGATGGGAAATTTCAGGTACTATAGCAGCAACTATCTCCGCTGAGGGAATATACAAATACTACCTTTTCACATGCTTGAGCATTTTACTTTCGGGAATATTAAAGTTTGATATTGCATTTCAAGGTAATTCTCTTCCTTTTGCTTCAGATCTGCAATGATACAATAAAATGGCTTCAGGAGGAGATAAATATTAAAATTTAGTTTAATTCTTTTGACCATTTGTAAGTACACAGTGTTTGGAAATTTACTGATATAGTATCAGAAACAAGTTCTTAGGGCAGAAACTTTTGGTAGCTTTGAATGCTTCTCTAGAATGCTTAATTATTTTTGGAAACACAAAATGGGTATTTTTTTATTTAAAAATCAAAATTTCTGTTGGAAGTTGCTATAGCAGTAGGACTGTTATGCTTAATGAGTAACGTGAAACCATTTGAACTCTTAAGTGATATTTTTTCCTAGTTGCTCCTGTGTAATAAAGAATGTGAGCTTATAATTCCTGAAAGATATTTCAGCAAACATGTTTGCTGTTTATTTTGGTAAGTCTTTCGCTTAGCTGAATTGCTTTGATTGAGAAAGATAGTGTTTGGGGGATTTTTATATCATAAACTTTTGGCACTGAAATTTCTGTTGAATGTAAAAGAAAAATCAATCATTTAGGATATTTTGAAACATTTAAATAGTCGGAGAGTCTTAAACATTTTTAAGTCTTAAATATTTTTTTCCTACATAGAATCCTTATCAGACTTGTCAATCTGATAGTTTTATTCTACAAAAGTTATGATTTTATCAGCGGAGTAGCCTCGCTTTTTATGAGTTTAACCTTTGAACTCTGGATTCTGTCTTCAATTTACCCTCTCCTTGAAGAAAGGACAATCACAGGCACTTAGAATTGGAAGCGATTTCTGGGACTCCTAATGTAGCATCTTACCCAGTACAGTAAATCCCCCACGGGAATGTCCACGTCAGGTGTTCCCTCTCATTACTAAGGACATAATACTGTTCAGTATGTCATGAGGTTATTGAACAGTCTGACCTGGGTGAGAACAGACATAAAACAGTTTTTTTTTTTTTTCGATATTCACTGCTTTCAACTATGGTTTGTAGGATGTTCCTCTTCCTCCTCTCTCCTGTGACATCTTGGGCAAATGATAGCTTTTCTACATTCACAGCTATTACAAGCTGCAGTCTATTCTATAATATTTCAGTTTAAATGTACAATTTCCTGTACAATTTAAAGCTCCTCTCCTCCCTGACCCTTGTGAGGCCACTTATGCCTTAAGCACTTGGAGTGAGGAAGGATTGTGGTATGCCCCCAGGACACCTTTCTCTTTGCCCTTCTGGGATCTCCTTGGACAGGGACTAGTCAGAAGAAAAAGGAAAAGGACAAATATTGCTTACCTGGTACTATTAAAGCCCTTTTTGATTAATAGTGGCTAGCCACTGATATCCACTGTTAGGCATCTAAACTGGAAGTTTTGGTGATGTTTCTCATGGAGACTCCGCCCTACACAGAGGTGCTGAATATGCAGTTTGCTGCAGGTAGACCTTTTCCAGCCTACACTCCCACCTCCTTGTTCCTTCTCTGTCAGTCCGTCCCCTAGTTCCTATGAGTCTGGGCGTGAGGTGGGTCAGGGATCTTTTCTTTCTTCAGCCAGATTTGTTGATGCCAGCAAGATAGCTCAAGTCCAGCTACCTTCTGCAGTGTCCACTTAACCCACTGGAAACTCACTTCCTTTTGACGCCAAATGGTGGCAGGCAGGCTGCTTAAGTTTTTCCCTTCTCTGCTATTTCTCACCAATTCTCTTTTTTCCCCTTTCTCCAATAGGCATAGGGTCAGTCACTTAGTCCACTTCATAAGCAGACATTGAACTGGAGAATGAGATGCTAGTGCCTCCTTGTAGGCATTTCTTCTCTTGGTGAATGATTGTTTTGGGTGCCCCTGTCACAGTTTTGGGGTGAATACCCCCTTTCTTTCCCTGTGCTCTCCCTGAAGACTTGAAAGACTTCTAATTTTTTTCTCTCTCTTCTGTCAGCTGCTTGTTGTATAGTGTGGAATGATGGTAAAGCATTGGTTAGGGTGCCAGAGCCCCGAGGGGGGTGTGTGTGGGGGGGTGTTGGTACTGATCTCAACAGATGTTTGATCCTTGATGTCTGTATATCCCTCAGTTTTGTGTTTGTGAGCAATTTGGGGATAACAGGATTAGTCCCACCCCACATCTAGTTAACAAGTACTAGTGAAGTCCTGTGGGCCTAATGAGGTCTCACTGCAGAATTTAATTTTTCTTTTTCTTTCTGATGAAGTGTTAACTGTGAGTGTATTAACTTATTACTGATTGTATTATCTAATTACACTGTAGAGCATAAGTAATACTGAAGGATAAATTTTGATGAGGCTTTACTAATATAATTTTATCTATTTTTGCCTCATACTAGCTTTCCTAAAAATATAAATCCAAACAGAAATATAATGTTTGAACCTTTTTCCTTACATCATCTAAACAGACAAGTCAGTTAAATCTGCTGAATGATTTCTTGTCTGATGAGGAAAAAGCAACTTTTTACTTGGAAAATTAAACATTCATATTGGTTGCAGTAATTATGGGTTTCTTAATGCCTCATTCAACAAGTAATTATTGAGTGCCTTCCATGTGCCAGCCACTGTTTTCAGCATTGGAGAAACAATAGTAAATAGAAAAAAAATCTCTGCTCTCATGGACCTTACGTTCCAGTGTGGGGAAACAGACAAGAAATAGGTAAATAAGTAAATGATATCATTTGTTAGCAATAAATGCTAAGAAGTAGAATATGCTAAGGAAATCTAAGGAGAAGCAGGGGCGGGAGGTGGGAAGTGGCAGGAAGTTTGGAGCATTTGCAGTTGTAAGAGTGTCAAAGGAAGGCTTCAGTGAGGAAAGGACATTTGAGTTAAAAGGCTGTTAGTGGAGCTTGTCTGATAGTAGCAAGAGTCCAGTGGGCAGATGAGTGAGTGATGGGGAATTGAGGGAGTGGGCAGGTGCAGCCTGTGTATCTTTGTAAGGGCTTTGGTTTTCACTTTGAGTGAGATGGGTTGCATTATTAGAGCAATGATTCTTAACCCTGGCTAAACACGAATTATCAGGGGAGCTTTGAAAATGGACTGATGCCTAGATCCCATCTCCAGAGTTTCTGATTGAATTCGTCTGGGGATTCTAGCCTAAGTCCCAGGACTTTCAAAAACTCACAGATTATCCTAATTAATAGACAAAGTTGAAGTTTTAAGAAGAGTGACATGACAATGTATTGAAGAGCATGGGCTCTAGAGCCGTCCCTCGTCTTGAATCCTGGCCCTGCCACTTCCTAACTAACCTTGGACAAGTTGTTTTTTTATTTTTTTATTTTTTTTAAAGATTTTTTTAAATTGGGGAATTGGGGGAAGGGAACAATGTTGGGGAACCGGGAAGGGGAACAGACAAGTTGCTGTCCTTCTGTTCTTCAGTCTAGTTGTGGAGGGCATTGCTTCATTGGCCCATATTGGTATCATCATTGTGCTCTTCTCGAGTGATGCAGATTGGTCGCCAGCCTCTGGACGGCCGCTCACAGCGGCTGCCAGCTGCTCACGCTGGCTGCCGGCCACTCACTGTAGCCTAAGGAAGCCCTCTGCAGCAGGGGCTGCAGCTATGCCCTGGACAGGTTATTTAAAAAATCTTCTGTGCCTTTGTTTTCTCATCTGTAAAGTTGTTGTTATAAGAATTAAATAGGGCCGGCCGAGTGGCATGGTGGTTAAGAGCTAGCTTAGGACGCCAGCAGCTCCGATTCGGATCCCACATATGAGGGCCAGTGACACTGCCCTCAAAATAAATAAATAAACTAATATTTAAATATTTATAATAGTGCTTGGCAGGTAGTAATATGTATGTTTATTGAATGACCACTTGAATGTATGTTTTATTGGGGATCACTGACTGCTGAGATAAGAGTGAAGGGGGCAAGGGCAGAAGCAAGGAAACCCAAGCGAGAGTCCAGCTGAGAGGTGATGGTGGCTTGAACCAGAGTGGCAGCAGTGCAAGAGGTGAGAAGCGGTGGGATGCCAGATGTATTTTGAAGATGAAGCCAACAGAATTTGCTGAAGGGTTGAACATGGAATGAGAGAAAAAGAAGGTTTAGTCCGGTGTGACTCCTGAACAGCTGGAAGAAGGGAGTGGCGACTTACTGCGACGGGGACGACAGAGGAGCAGATTTCAGAGGAGGCTCACCTGGAGTTCAGCTTGTTAAATATGAGATGTCTGTTAGATCAGTACATCTGTAGAGCAGGCAGTTGTGTACAGAGGGTGCCCCCAAAATGTATACACATTTTAAGAGAAGTGTCACTTTGGTCAGCGTTGCTCAAGCAGTAGTTCTCCACTGTCAGAAGGGTCTGGACGCTGATGGGAACCACTCTGAGCACCTCTTGTAACTGCAGAAGTCAAACGTGACTTATAGTCATCTTTTGTTATTGGTATATATTGAGAATTACAATTTTAGTAGGATTTTTTTCCTTTCTTAAAACGTGTATATATATATATATAGTACCCTCTGTACATAAATTGGGAGTTCAGAGTGTCCAGGGATAGAGATAGCAATTTTGGAAGTCATCAGTATTTAGATTTATGGGAATGAGTGAGCTTATCAAAACTGTGAGTATATATAGAGGTCTGTGGACCACCCTCTGGGACTCGTAACATTCAGAGGTCTGGGAGATGAAACGGTTCCTAATAACAACTGTTTTATTACTTTTATTTCAAATATAATCATAGCATCAATAAGTTTACCTTTTCCCAAATGCAAAATACTATCATATACATAGTTTCAAAATTACAGTATGAAGTAGGATTGCTGGGTCATAGGGATAAAAGAATATGTGGTTTTGTTAAACAGTGCCAAATTCATTTCTCTAGGGTTGTACTGTTTTGTTTTCTCACTAGCAATGTAAGAGTCCCTAATTTCTTACAGTCTCACCAGTATAGTATGTTAAACTTTTGAATTTTTGCCAGTCTGATAGGTGAGAAATGGTATCTCTGTGTGGTACAGGATTTTTTATTTTTTGAACTTTTCTATTATGAAGAGTGGTGAACATCCACAAAAGTAGACAGAATCATGTAACTATAGTACTCCTCATTTAGCCCCAACAACTGTCAACCCAGGCCATGCCCCCTTCATCATTCCCTCCTTCCAGATTTTTCAGATTACATTTTGTTTTATCTCTATATTAATAGATATCTAAGGTTTTTCATTGCTACTGGATTTTTTTTTTTTTTTTTTTTTTAGCTGAGCCATCCTGCTACCTGTTGGCAGCACAGCAGCAGCTCAGCTCGGGCTGGGCATTGAACTGCTGTTGCTCATGAGGTCTTAACCAACTGAGCCACTTGGCCGGCCCTGCTACTGGATTTTTTATTAACTTTTCGAGTTTGTTACATACAGTACACTATAAACTTAAAGTTTACAATTTGATGAGTTTTGACTATTGTTACAGTAGTTCCTTTATACTGTAGAGTGCTATTCCATTGTATAGACACTGCATTTTTTTTTACCTGTTGATGGACATTTGGGTTGTTTTGGGGCTATTATGAATAAAGCTGCTGTAAATATTTATGAATTAGTCTTTGAATGCATATATGTTTTCATTTCTCTTGAGTAAATAAATACCTAGGAATGGAATGGCTAGGTCATAAGGTAGGTATATGTTTGCTTTTATTACCAGAACCTTTCCCATAGTGGTTGTACCATTTTACATTCCCATCAGCAATACATGCTGTCTGGATGCACCACATCGTGGATGACACTTGGTGTTGTCAGTCCGTTTAATTTTAGCCATTTTGGTGAGTGGGCATGGCATCTTTTTTTTTTAAATTCAGGATTATTGAAGTGTAATTTACATAGTAAGTTTTACCTGTTTTAGTGTACAGTTCTATAAGTTAGTATAATTGTGTGAGCTCCACCACCATCAAGAAATACAGTAGTTAAGATCACCAAAAAAACTTTCCTCGCGTTCCTTTGTACTCAGTCCTCCGCGTTCCTTTGTACTCAGTCCTCCTCTTTATTCCAAGCCCTGGTAACTCTGATTTGTTTTATTGCTGGAGTTTTTGTTTTTTTCATTTGTGGGCAGTGTACACTCTGGCGAATGGGTCTTTGAGTTTTGATAAATGCATAGTCATATATCCCACCACAATCAAGATACAGAACAGGTGCATTAATCCAAAAATTACCCTTTAAACTCAACCCTCCTTCTACCCACTAATCAGTTCTCTGTCCCTGTAGCCTTTTTGGCCTGGCTGCTTTCACTTAGCAAAATACATTGGAGATTACCCATGTGGTGTGTATCAATAGCTATTCCTTTATATTGCTGGTAGTAGTCCATCATATTGGATATACTGCAGTTTATTCATTTACCAGTGGAAGAAGGACATTTGGGTGGGTCCTGCCGTTGCCATTTATGAGTAATGTTAGAAACATTTCCATACAGGTTTTTGTGTGAATGTAAGCTTTTGGTTCACTGGATACCTAGGAGTGGGATTGATGGTTCATATTGTAAGGGCATGTTTAATTTTATAAGAATCTGCCAAACTGTCTTCCCGTGTTGCTGTATCATTTTGCATCCCCACTAGCAATGTATGGGAGAGTGAATGTTCGTTTGTTGCACATCCTTGTCAGCGTTTGGTGTTGTCAGGTTTGTTTGTTTTTTTAGCCATTCTAGTAGCTATATAGTGGTACCTCTTGGTTTTTATTTGTACCTTCCTGACTAATGATGATGAGCATCTTTTTATGTGCTTATTTACTATTTATATATCTTCTTTGTTAGCTTGTCTATTCATATTTGTTGCTTATTTTCCTATTTGGTTGTTTGTCTTAATATTAAACTTAATAATTCTTTGCCTGTTCTTGGATATCAGTTATTTGATAGATATATATGTACTGAGTATTTTCTCATCCTGTGGCTTATCTTTTGATTTCTTTTCTTTTTTTTTCTTCTTTTTTTAGGGCAGTGTCCCTGGCCCTCATATTTGGGACCCGAACCGGCGCCGCTGGCTTCCCAAACCAGCGCTTAACCACTACGCCACTCGGCCGGGCCTCTTTTGATTTCTTAATGGCTCTTTTCAAAGAACTGTTCTTAATTTTGATTAAGTCTTATATATTAACCATTATATGGTTCAGGTTCTTTGTGTATTATCTAAGAAATCTTTGCTTACTCCCCAAGGTCATGAAGACTTTCTCCTATATATTTTTTAGAAGCTTTACTATTATAGCTTTTACATTAGGTCTCTGATGCATTTCAAGTTAATTTTTTTCCACATGGATAGCTAATTGTTCCAGCGCCATCTGTTGAGAGACTATCCTTCCCCTATGGAATTGCTTTGGCATCTCTGTTGAAAATCAATTGACAGTGTATGTATGGGTGTGTTTCTGGATGCTGTTCCGTTCCACTGATTTTTTTGTATCTGTCTTTTCACCAATCCTACACTGTGTTTATTGCTGTAACTTTACTGTAAGTCTTGAAATCAAGTAGTGTAAGTCTGTTCCTTGGGAAATAGATTTGGCTTTTTTAGGTCATTTGCATTTCTATATATGTATAGTAGAATTGCCTTGTCAATTTTGATAAAACATTCTGCTGGAATTTTGATTGGTTGGCTTGTAGCAGTACTTTTATTCCTTTCTATGCCTGGATAATATTCCATTGCATGGATATATACCACATTTTGTTCATTCATCTGTTGTTGGACATATGGGTTTTCATTGTTTGGCTATTGTGAATAGTGTTGCTATGAACATTCATGCATAAATTTGAGTGTCTGTTTTCAATACTTTTGGATAAATACCTAGGAGTAGAAATGCTGTATTGTATTGTAATTCTGTTTAACTTTTGAAGAATTACCAAACTGTTTTACATAGTTGTACCATTTTACCTTCCCGCCAGCAATGTAGGAGGGTTCCAATTTCTCCACATGGTTGCCAAAACTTGTTATTTTCCTCTCCTTTAATTATATCCATCCTAGTGGGTGTGAAGTGGTATCTCACTGTGGTTTTGAATTACATTTTTTTTTTTTAATTTTTATTGAGGAACAGCCATGGTCATTGGTTACACATTGTTTTCATACTACAATGGCATAGTTGACTCTTTTAGGGAGGGCACAGCTCACAGTGACCCATGTGGGGATCGAACCGGCAACCTTGGCGTTATCAGCACCACGCTCTAACCAACTGAGCTTGCCGGTCATCTGAATTACATTTCTTTAATAACAAATAATATTGAGCATTTTTTGTGTCCTGGTTGACTATTTGTATGTCTTCTTTGGGAGAAATGTCTTTTTAAGTCCTTTGCCCATTTTGAAACTGGGTTTTGATGTTATTCACTTGTGAGAGTTATTTATGTATTTGTATACTAGACCCTTGTCAGATATATAATTTGTAGTATTCCCCCTCTCTCCCCCCGCCGCCTGTTCTGTAGGTTGTTTCATTTTCTTTTTAGAGATTTTTAAATTGGGGAATTGGGGAAGGGAACATTGTGTTTTTCCAGGACCCATCAGCTCCAAGTCAAGTTGTTGTCCTTCAGTCTTAGTTGTGGAGGGTGCAGCTCAGCTCCAAGTCCAGTCCCCACTTTCAATTTAGTGGGAAGGTGGGGAGGGGGCGGGGTGCAGCCTACCATCTCATGCTGGAGTTGAACCAGCAACCTTGTTAAGAGCACACGCTCTCACCAGCTGAGCCATCTGGCCGCCCGTTGGCAGCTCAGCTCAGCTCAGCTGACTGGCCCATGTGGGAATCGAACTAGTGACTCTATAGCTCGGAGCTCATGCTCTCACCAACTGAGCCATCTGGCCGGCCCTGTTTCATTTTCTTTTTTTTGAGGGCAGTGTCACTGGCCCTCATATGTGGAACCTGAACCAGGGCCTCTGGTTTCCCAAGCCAGCACTTAACCACGGTGCCACTCGGCCAGCCCCGTTTCATTTTCTTAATGTCCTTTGGTGCCAAAAAGTTTTTAATTTTTATGAAGTTGAGTTTATCATATTTTTTTCTTCTGTTGTTTGTACTTTTGCTATCATACCTAAGAATTCATAACCAAATCCAAAGTCATGAAGATTAACCCCTATATTTTCTTAAAGTTTTATAGTTTTAGCTCTTATATTTAGATTGTTAATTTTTTTGTATATGGTGTGAGGTAGGGGTCCAGTTTTGTTCTTTAGCATGTGGATGTACATTTGTCCCAACACTATTTGTTGAAGAGGCAGTTTTCCCATTGCATGGTGGCACCTTATTGAAAATCAGTTGGTCATAGGTGTATGGGTTTATCTTTGAGTTCTCAGTTTTATTCTTTGAGTCTATGTCTATCTCAAGGCAGTACCACGCAAGTTGATGGTTTTTACCTATAGGATATGTTAGTATAGTATATTAATTTTTCAAGTTTTGATTACATTTTAGAAATTTTTAAAACTTTTGGGTAAGTTCTTTAAAGAAATTATCTCTGAATGTCAGATTTATAGTAACACATGCATGCAAACTTAATGGATAGTTTTATTTAAAACTTTCTATATGTTTTACCATTTCTCTGGCTGCACACAGAATGGTGATTTAGATATGCAGTATATCAGGTTGTATTACTAAATTGAATTTTCACCATGACTAAACTTTCCTCGAGCCTTTAAATGAAGAACTAGTTACATAAATAAGTTCAACCTGCCAAAAGATGTTGGTGCTACCTATAGAAGTACCAGAATAGGAATGATCTGCACATTTATGTAACATCAGGAAGGAATCACATATCTAGTTTCTAGAGAAAAACGACTGTAAACACTGCTTTTTATCTATCATGGTTTTGGACTTTAATCACTATAATAAAAATGTTAGCACTTCAGAATCAGAATATGATATGCCTCTGAGTGTTCCTAACCTATAACTTCTCTCTCTTATTTTTCCTGTAGTAATCTATTTATTGATGAAACAGGGCTCTTTGTCCTGTTGTTTCCCACAGTTTGGCTTTTGCTTATTGAATCCGTCTGGTTCAGTTTTGTTTATTGACTTCCTCTGTGTTCTTTATTTTCTATTCATTGATAGTTGGACATAGATCTAGAGACTTGAACAGATTCAGATAAAAACTTTTTTTGTTACAGTATGTTCACTTTATTGGTAATGTTTGTGTCTTCCATCTCGAGGCACATAATATCTGCTTATCTCTTCATAATGTTAGCTAACTTTATTTTGATTCATTTTAGTTTTAACAGTTCAAAGGGTTTTAGAGAGACAGGATGCTGTAGAGATTAAGATGTAAGTTTGAGAATCCCAAGAATCTGATTTATGTTTTGATCCATTACCTACTAGTTCTCTAATCTTGGAAAATCACTTCCCTTTCTCAGTGTTAAGCTTATCTGCATTGGGGGAAATGAGGCCTCCTCATAGGGTCATTTCAAGGATTAAATGAGAAAGTGCATGGAAAAAACTCACACAGAGCCTAGCATATAGTAAAGTTAAGTGGCCAATAAAGGTTGGTTACTGTTTCGTGAATTTAAAAATATTCTAAAACAGTCTGAAAGGTCATTTATCTTGATTTATAAGTGAGGAAATTAAAGTTTGGGTAATTATTTTTTGGCTCACTTGGGTTTGTTTAGGGGAAAAGGTAAGTAAATTATTCAACTGAGGTGAATAGCTCTCCCTTGTCCTCGTCTATGTGAACAGTTGCACTTAGTAACCACTCATAATCTTAATTTCAAAAGTAATTTTTGCCGTTGCTTTGCATGTTCCCATTTACACATTAACCAGCCCCCACCTAATGTTGGAAAATAGGCCCCTTGTTGAACAAATCATATCATAGCACATTTTATGCTTGAAGTCCACTGAGCAATACTTGCTGTTAATGTTTTTGTTTTACAGTGTAATGTTCAAGCTCAGAAATGCCTTATGTGGATCGTCAGAATCGCATTTGTGGTTTTCTAGACATTGAAGAAAATGAAAATAGTGGGAAATTTCTTCGAAGGTACTTCATACTGGATACCAGAGAAGATAGTTTTGTATGGTACATGGATAATCCACAGGTTTGTGAAACTCAAGTGTTACCTTTCTTTAAAAGCATACAAGAATTTTAATTAAAGTATTTAACTTACTATACTGATGTTAGGATTGGTCTTTCTAAACATTATGTATTTAGATTTATTTTCACTCTTGCAGCCCTGCTCCTACTGTCTTATTTGCATTTCAGAAGATGAAACTAAGTTTATTTGATAAAAATTTATGCATCCTGTATGTTTTTTCTCACTTGGGAGAGAAACACTGTGTGTGGTAGAAAGTTTTAAAATCATTTAGATTTAAGGTACTGTCTCTAGGATATAGACTACTATCTTCTGGTAAATAAGCTACTTACACTAGTTGACACTGTTCATGTATGTAGGCCTTCCATCTTATAGTGTCAAACTTGAGTGTCAGCCATTGTAATACCATTCATAAATTGAAATCCACTTTGATTTTATTGTTCCCTTGTAAATCATTGAGTGTAAATGCCACAAATTAAAAATTAGAATCGGAATTTTAAGATCTGTGAGAGACCTTGGATTAGAGGTCATCTGTTGTGCAGTTTTAAATTTTCTTTACTTGTGAAACTCTATTCAGATTGAGATGTATGTTGCAAGGAAGTGGGTGCAGAGCGAGCGATGAGCCCCTTGCAGGCCTCTAGGCTGACCTAGGCTGGAGGGTTTCCTGTGCCCTGAGAAGCCTCAAGGTGAGGGCAAGCACAGGCAGGGAGGTTGCATTCTGTGTCACACCAGGGCCTAGATTCCCTCACAAATGGGCTAGTATGCTTCATCGCCCTGTACTGATTTTAGACTAGATAAAATACATAGATGCAAATGCATTTATGTTTGATTATATAGAATTTGAGCTGTAAGGGACCTTGGCGTTAATTCAACCTCCTTAAATGCAAGAACTCGTTTATCCCTGATCTTTACCTTAGGTGTTGTTTGAACTACACATTACTAAAAAGTATGTATTATACTTGAGACAGCTTTAATTATTATTTGTTCTGTAAGCCATACCTAGTGCCTTGTATCTTCTACCCATTAATCCTCCTCTTCCCCTCTGATTCTATAAAGTAAGTTTAGACCTTAGTTCACATGCAGTCTTTCAATTTTTGGAGGATAATTTGTATTTTAATTCAGTGTGTATTATCTGAGTGCTGACTTCGTATGAGACTTTTTTTTTTTTTTTGCCAGGAACTTGTCTTTTCTCTATTCCTTATCCATAAGAGTTTTCTGACAGCCTGTTTTACTCCCTTATCTCTGGGTGTAACCAGCTTTCTTGGGTGCTAGTAACCTGGCTGTCGCCTACATGATTACCTTTATTTACTTGACCGGAGTCAGAGAGAGAAGCAGTAGGTTAGCAAAAATCCAAAGTTTATTTTTACTCTTTTTTTTAAAAACATAAATTAGATTCCTCCCTTTTATGACCTCATCTCTATCTGTGGCTTGTCCCCTCCCAAACTCTGTTTCCCAAGGTGGAAAGTCACCTAGTTCCCCCTGACTCCCTCTAATTACTATTTACTAACTCCCAGTTTCTGGTTCTCCTCACCAGTGCAAGGCACTCACTGCACAGTTCACCAGTCTCCCCTCTCGTTTGTCTCTGCATGAGACCTGGTTGATTTATATATGGTTTCTCCTGAATTGCATTTAACACTCCTTGATTGTTTTTCTGTCCTCGTATGTAATAGATTCTCCTTCTAAGAATTCTTCTCTATATCAGTACTTCGCACTTAAACAGAGCTAAAGGTCAGTAAGTACAAAATAGAAAGTATTTATTACACGGAAGGAAACATAAACCCAGAATTTAGAGGAAGTTTGTGATTATAGCGAACAGAGCGAGGTAACGTCCTCGTGGCACCATTTGAAACTGGCCTAGCAGTGTGGGTATGACTCTGGCCGAGAGGTGGAGAAGTGGGCATTCCTTCCGTGCTCAAGGCGCAGCAGGGCAATGGAGTCAAAGCGAGAATTCTGCGCCCGGCCCGAGGATCCGTCACTCTGGCTGCAGCTGGGAGCGTGTACCCTTAACGCTGCCTCTCAGCTAGGCCTTTTTCACCCACACTCTGTCGAAGCCAGATTTCTAGGGTGTGATTAGCGCAATTTTAAATGTTTTTTTATTCAGTGTGTTCTTTTTTTTTTGAGGGCAGTGTCACTGGCCCTCATATGTGGGATCCGAACCAGGGCGCCTGGCGTCCCAAGCCAGCCCTTAACCACCGCGCCACTCGGCCGGCCCTCAGTTTGTTCTTAATAATTTTATCTCTTCATTACAACTGAAGAGAATCTCTTACAGTCTTGATTCTGCCAAGCATTATATTAGCCATCAATACCAGCTTTGTGTCACTTTTAAATGTCTTAATCAAGACGTATCTCTTTCATGAAAACTTAAAAGAGTGAGATATTAAATTGAACCATGTGAAATTGCCAATGTACCACCAGTTTCATGTACTAAAAAGTGGCAATTTCATATGATGCCATGTGGTTGCTTATGTTACGGTGCTGCAACATATTATACTGATCATAATAATCCTGATAATGAAAGAAAATTAGTTTTGCTCACCTGTTTTTATCGAGCCATTTTTTTTGTTTTGTTCTCTTTACCACTAACCAATTGGTTTAAAAATTCATTCTAGTGTATTACTAGGGATCAACTTGGGGCTTAATTGTATTTTGATGAGGGTGTGGGTAATTAAATAATTGAGTGACTGTATTAGGAAGTGTATGTGAAAAAACTTGAAAAAGTCTTTTGGCAAAAAGTGCAGGAACTCGTAAGAACAAATTGCTTATTTCCCTTTTTATCTTAAGTGTCATATTAGTTTATTATTTCTTGTTCATTGTCAAGTAACACATTTTAAAACCCACTTTTTCCTAGTTGAACTTAGCAGCAATCATACTGGTCCATAGGAAGTTAGGTATTTTGAATATCCTTTATTTCCCAGCTACTTATATTTCCCTATACTGTTTAATCTATGACCCTTTATGTCATGCAGCCATGACATAGCTTCTTATTTCTCTTACTCACACAAAGGCTTGGAGCTGGATTCATTCAGTTAAAAATAATAGACTTATGGAAGACCTAAAACTAACAATTTTGAGTGGAATGGTAACCGTGTTTGGAAAAAAGTCACTTTGGTAGCAGTTAGGAGGTCTTGAAGACATGACATTTCATTTCCTTGTCCAAAATTAAAAAAAAAAAAAAAAAACCCCTTCTAAATGGACAACATTCTGTATAAAAACACAGCCATTTAAAATTACATATTAAAAGATTATAATTTTATATCCATATTTATGTATGGTTTATATTTGGAAGCTTGTACATTGTAAACAGTTTAGAGCAGAACATAATGCAGTTTTTCTTCACATAGAGTGAAAGTTTTGAAAATACCTGTCCCTGTCAACAATAACAGATTCATGTTTGGGAATGTTAAATCTTTGAAATGCCTAGACGTACATATAATTAATTCATGAAAGCAAGCCCAGTATATTTTTTAAATGTACATTATTATAAAATCAATTAAAATCTTGCTTTATCTTTAGCAGAGGCAACTTTCAAAATCAAGATTGTTTTGTTTTTTAAAGATTTTATTGGGGAATTGGGGGAGGGGAACAGCATTGGGGAATCAGGGAAGGGGAACAGACAAGTTGCTGTCTTTTTGTTCTTCAGTCTAGTTGCGGAGGACGTTGGTTCACTGGCCCATGTTGGTATCATCATTGCGCTCTTCCCGGATGAGGCAGACCGGTCACCGGCCTCTGGTTGGTCGCTCACCGCAGCTATTGGCAGCTCACCCTGGCTGCCGGCCACTCACTGTAGCCTGTGGCAGCCCACTGCAGCAGGGGCTGCAGCCCACACCGTCGCCGGGGCTCGCACAGCCCAGCTCCAGGTGGAGCTGTTGTTAGCTATGGAGGGCAGTATCACTGGCCCTCATATGTGGAATCCGAACCGGGGCTGCTGGCATCCCAAAACCAGCTCTTAACCAATGTGCCACTTGGCCGGCCCAAAATCAAGATTGTTTTAATTTTACTTGTGAAATCTTCTATCAGTCATTTCCTTTATATTTATTATTTTTTTCCAGATTCCTTTATCTGCTTTCCCTACCTCCATCTTCCCCCTCTATAATCCATCTAATTTATTGTATTACTAATTATATTAATTAAAATACAGTTTTGATTACAGAACTGCTCACAAGCCTTTAATGGTTTCAAATTCTTCACAGTATAAGATCATTGCTACTTTGCTTTTTTTTTGTCTTAGGTCCTCTATAATTAGGTTCTTAGTTCAAGTTCCCAAACCATTTTCTACTACAACCTTGTATGACCCTGTATTTCAGTCCAGCACAGCCACTTTTCCATTCAAGTACAGAGCTTCTGGGCATGCTCATCTGCTTGCTGTAGCTGGCCTGTTTACTCTGCCTGGAATATTCTCTCTTCCGCTCTTTGTGTTTCAGATTTTTCTTTTACGGCTGTTCATTCTTCCACCAAGCCTTTCCTGATAGCCTTAGCCAGAAATGATATCCCTCTTAATACTGTCTCCTTAGCTCTTTTAAGACACAAACCACATTCCAAACTTGTGAAGGGAAGAATAAAAATATTTTGTATGAAAGTGTCAATATATATATTCCCTGGTATGGTTTAAAGAGTATCATTTAACAATTTTTTTGAAAAATAGTATCAATGTCAAGTGTGGTATAATAAATCCAAATATGTTTAAATAGGTGAAAATCCAAAACAATTTTTTTAAATAGAAGTTAGGATGTATAATCTTGAAATCTCTTACAATTGTATTTGCTTTATGTCTCTAAATGTTGTTTTATTCCCATTGCTTTCAGGACCAAAATCTGATCATGTTTATGGCTTTTTAAGCTCATGAGACAGAAAACAAGTTTAGTTATAATGATAAAAATGGCCTTTTTATTATGAATGTATTAAAGTGGAACAAAATAGAGTTCAATTTTGTTATCCACACTCTCAGCTTGATTTCAGACCTAGTAAATACTTGAACTAAAAAAGTTGGTTTGTAAAATGTGATATTAAAAAATCGAATTTTGGGCTGGCCGAGTGGCGCGGTGGTTAAGCGTTGGCTTGGGAAGCCAGCGACCCTGGTTCGGGTCCTACATATGAGGGCCAGTGACACTGCCCTCAAAACAAAACAAAAAAAAGACAACAAAAAAAAAACAATGATAAAGAAAAGGGCACCAAAAAAGAAAAAAAATCGAATTTATTGGGCCAGCCAAGTGGCACGGTGGTTAAGTGCTGGCTTGGGAAGCCAGGGGCCCCAGTTCAGGTCCCACAAAAAAAAAAAAAAAAAAAAAAATCTAATTTATTAACTTTTTAATATGTGTACATTAGATTATAAAATGAATTCATAATGGTGGATATTAATTATGTATTAATCATTTGTTTCCAGAACCTACCTTCTGGATCATCACGTGTGGGAGCCATTAAACTTACCTACATTTCAAAGGTAATCTTACTATATTGAATTATTACATTTATGCTTGAATTAAGATCCCTTAGAATGGGTGGAACCGCCATTTTCCAGTAATTCATCAAAATAACCAACACAAAGGGAAGTGGGAGAGGCACCTACTGTATGTTCCCTAGGCCTTTTAGAAAGCATGGAGTTGTTCCTTTGGCCACATACATGTGGATCTACTAGAAAGGTGGTATTGTAGACATCAGGGAATGGGCACTGTTCCAAAAGGAATGCCTCACCAGTGTTCCCACGACAAAACTAGAAGGGTCTGCAGTGTCTCCCTGCATGTGGTTGGCATTGTTGTAAACAAACAAGTTAAAGGCAAGATTCTTGCCAAGAGGATTAATATACGTATTGAGCATATTAAGAACTCTTAAGAGGGCTGGCCGAGTGGCGTGGTGGTTAAGTGCTGGCTTGGGAAGCCAGCAGCGCCGGTTCGGGTCCCACATATTAGGGCCAGTGACACTGCCCTCAAAAAAAAAAAAGAAAAAAGAACTCTTAAGAGCTGAGATAGCTTCCTAAAATGGGTGAAGGAAAATGATCAGAAAAAGAAGGAAGCCAAAGAGAAAGGTGCCTGGGTTCAGCTGAAGTGCCAGCCTGCTCCACCCAGAAAAGCACATTTTGTGAGAATCAATGGGAAGGAGTCTGAGCTGCTGGAACCCAGTCCCTATGAATTCATGACAGATAAGTCTAATAAAATAATAGACCTCTGTTCCGGTAAAATAATAATAATAATAATAATAATAATAATAATAATAATAATAATAAAATCCCTTAGAATGGGAGTGTGAATAAAGATTTTCTTTCTGTGTCATTTAATGATGATGTTTAGGTTCGTATCATGCTGAACATAGTACTAATGACTATGTTTAGGATGTTGTTTGATAAAATTTGGAAGAACCTGGAGTTAACTTACAGGATGTGGCTCATTGCAAAAGTTAACATGAACTTTTATGATCGTGTATCTGAATATCAGAAGGGGAGAAATCAGTTAACAATTAGGCTGTATCTTTGGGAACTTTGGAGATTTCCCTAAGTCTGTATTATATTTATTTAAACTGTTTCTTGTTTTTTTTTTTAAAGATCCTTTTTAATTTTTTTTTTCCCTTAGGGCAGTATCACTGGCCCTCATATGTGGGACCTGAACCAGGGCCACTGGCTTCCCAAGCCAGCGCTTAACCATTGCGCCACTCGGCCGGGCCCCCTGTTTCTTGTTTTTAAGTTCATTACCTTTGACTTTTTGTTTCTGTGTTTCATTTTGAGGAATATATGGACCATCTTCATGATGGAAGAATGATTTTCTCCTTATTTCACTTTGTCTTTGCTAATTTCTGTTTTGTTGTTGATTTTTCTGGCATTTTTGCAATAAATTTTCTTTTGAAAAATTTAGATTTGGTAAAATTTAGATTTAGTTTTTGTCCTTATTTTCTTTTATTTATGTCTTGGGAACTGAAAAACAGATGCTAAGGAGATAGCTCTGTGTGTTTTTTGTGTTTTATACAAAGTGATACATTTGTTGATGACTTAAGATATTAGATGTGAAAAGTAGCAACACAATATGATTAAGAAATACTGTGCAAGGGGCCGGCCAAGTGGCTCAGTTGGTTAAGAGCTCGCTCAAGAGTGTGAGCTGAGCTCTGAGCAACAGCAGTTCAATGCCCAGCCAGAGCTGAGCCGCTGTTGAGCTGCCAACAGGTGGCAGAATGAGTTAGCTACAAAAAAAAAAAAAAAGAAATACTGTGCATACTGTGTTGCATATATTGAAGTTTGTTAGCAAAGGTCTTCCAGAGAAGACCAATTTGCAAATGTTGCCTCCGTTAAAAGGTACTTTTATAAATACTTTATCAGTATAACAAAAGAGCCATTCATTCTCATTAACAAAACAAAACAACTAGCCCTTAAACAATAAAGATTACACATTTAAAGGGAAACATGCTAAGACCATATTATGGAAATTTATGACAAACATTGTTTAACTTTACCTCAAGTGCTCCTGTAGAATAAAACATTTAATTCAGGGTAGCTTGCAGTTTAACTTCTGTAGAGACTATTATTAGCAAGCATAGAATTCCATAGAAAATAAGTTCTAGATCCTCAGTTTGCCTGGTTGCCTGCAGTATATGTGTACTGTAGTGTAAATATGCTGCCAGCATTTTTGGCTCTCAGTGAGTGAGGTGGAAAGGCCTCTTTGATTGGAATAGGCAGTTGAGGGAGAGATTGCCCATCTGCTTGTATCTTTTCAGTTACTTGTTGCCTGGTCTTTTAAACAATGGGAGCCCTTTTAAAAAATAAACTATTAACTTAGCAAGCAGACTGACTGGCCAGCTGCTTTTCCTTTCTCCACTGCTTCCCCTTTAAAATATAACCTCTGTGTAGTTCTGTTAACTTTCATCTCTGTCTCACAGCTTACGGAAGTTTGAATTGTACAGTTTGTACTCGACTTTAGACATGCCACTTTTTTTCCCAGAATTTATTCCTGGAACACATTTCAGTGTGACTCAGAGCTGTGAATTTATAGTTGGGATCAGTCAGGAACCTCAGACTTAAGGTTCCTTTTGAAGGTGTAAAACAGATGCTACAGTTGTAGGTCCTAACACTGGGCAGCAGCGTGGCAGTAGGCGTGAACGGGCTTCAAGAGAGAGAGTTTACTTAAAGGGATAGCAGCTGCTGGGTGCCGCTGGTCGCTTCACTTTCTAAAAGGAGCCCTGTGCTTCATTTAGCAAAGTGACCCCATTACCCTTGGGTGTTCTAATATACAAGAGGAGATCCAGAGCCATTTTGATTTCAGATTGCAGATGCATGCCTTCTAGACTTTCGGGCTTTTAAGAATACAGTCTCCTCCTTGCCCACCATTATTTCCTCTTATAGTTCACAGCTAATTTAGAAGTCTACAATTTGGAAAGAATTCATAGTTTCTGTAGAGTACTCATTGAGGGTATTCTGAACATTATGTTAAACTAAAAATATTTAAATGTCTGACACAAAACTGAATCATTTACTTTCAGTTTCTACACATTTCCTTTGAAGAAAAAACAAGTTTGTTCAAAGAGAACGTGGAAGTACCATTTGTTTTAAACATCTTACAGTTGGGACCTATATCCTATATTTAATTTGCATTTCTTATTCCCTTGCCTTTGCAATTTAATTTTTTATTATGTGCCAAATGTGAATGACTATTGGGATATTCTCCACATAGACGTTTACACAGCATTTAGGGCTTGTTTTGGTAGGATATGAAGAAGTAGGTGATGTATCTCTCTCTTTCTTGTTAGGTTAGCGATGCAACTAAGCTAAGGCCAAAGGCTGAATTCTGTTTTGGTAAGTATCCGTATTTTATATGTTAGTTATTTTAAATTAGACTGATATAGTTATACCTTATTGTAAAAGAAAACAGTCACTGAAAACTACACAATTGAAACCTAATGGCTAATGAATTATTCTAAGGCACATTCCCTTGATACCACCATCTAAGTGAAGAAATAAAGCTGCTCCCTTACCCTGACGCCCCTCCGGGTCCCATCCCAGTCACAGCCTCCTCCCTCAGCCCACAGGTGGCCATTGCCTAGGACTTCATCGTCATCACCTCCAGCGAGATTTCAGGTCATTTTTAACTTTGGGCCTGGTTTTATTCTATATTAAATACATAAGTAATGGGAAGTATTTGGTTTTTAGGTTGAGGCTAATGAAAAATTTACGGTTTGGGGTAATTGAGGGTGTCCGATTAACTTGTTCATCAGACATTTAGTGTTGAATGTCTAATATATGATAATTGTGCTTGGCGCTAGGGCTGTGAGAGTATCAGGACGCAGTCGCTGCCTTTAAGATCCTCACAGGCTGGTTGTCTCACAGAGAGACCCAGTGCCAGGTAATTAGTGCATTTATTATAGTCAGTAGATAAAGGAGCGGACAGTCTATTAAAAAGCACAAAGGAAGAGCTTCAGATCCTTACAGGGGATCTCAGGAGTCAGGGGGGTTCACACTGAATGAGGAAGCCCTGCAGTTGGTGACCGGGTGCTCCGATCCATAACCACTGGGGAGCAAAGGCGGGGCGCGCTGTGCGTGGGGAGCTGAGCGCTGTCAAGAGATTAGGAAGTAGGCAGGCAGAAGGCAGGGGTAATATGGTGACAAGAGGGTTTTTAAAGCTAGGTGAGAAATTAGCATCTAGAAAGTAGACATAAAGGGAAGGAAGACTTCTGTTTGTATGGTTGAGAGAGTTTCGGTGTAGGTAGATTAGTTAAGTGGCTTTCAAACTACTACCCGTACATAGGGGTCTGAGTTAGGGAGGTGGCAGTGGTGAAAGAGGAAGGATGGAAAACATTAGGAGGAAAAGTGCAGGGACTTGTTGACTGGATGTGTGGGAGTTGAAGGAAGAGAGGTTTCAGGTAGGTTTGCTTCAAGTAAAGAAATGAGGAATGAAGGAGAACAGGTTAGATAGGGTAAAATGTTTGGTAAGGAGTTCGAAATGGTGGGAAACAGCCAAGTGGAATGTTCTGGTGACTGTGATTGAGGGCTGGATGGAGCTTGAAGATGAAGAATGACAAAATTTAGAATCTTAAAATAGTGGGTTATAGCTGAAGCTGGGAGAGGTGGTATGCTCCCCAAGAGGACGTTAGTGGGCATTAGTGATGGAAGGGACAAAAATTAGAAGTAGCCAGCTGACATCAAAAGGGGCTATTTTACATTAAAGTTAAGATCCTTCTTGGGGGGGTAGAGTTGATTAAAGTTCTTTGTTCTCTTTTGCTTGAGAAAGGCAGGTTTGTTCTCTGGCAGTATGTTAGGGAGAACATCGGATGGCAGTGGTGATCTCCAATAAGAAAGCAGTATGAGCAGGACGTGCTAGGGTATTTAATGTAAAATCTCAGACTTACAGTTTGAAGGAATAGGCGTATGTAGTAATAGATGAGACACTCAATTATTGGAGTATTTATAGTGGGTGATTTTACTCAGAACCAAAGGTTCACATTAGTTATTTATTGGTCTACCAATAGTTTATTAGTCCTCTGCTACTGGAGGGCGTGGAGAAAAGATTCAAAATGCTGCCTTCAGAGGGAGGAACCACAACATCCATTCAAAGAGGCAACATAAAGACTTTTCCACCTCTGTTTCCTCCCAAACTGCCCCAAAACAGTGAGAACAAGAAAAACCATCTTTGATGAAACTAGCAGATATCTATAATCCACAGTGTAGAAAGATGGAAAGTGGGCGGAGGAATGGTAAACAACTCAGCAGGATAGAGGAAGACACCAATGAAAAGCTAGCCATCTCAGCCCTTCCCACCCTTCAGCTCTGGGTAGACATAGGTAGGTACTGGATACTGTCAGGGGAGGCAGCGGTGAGGAGGGGCCCAAGCAAGGGACTTTGTTTGAACATCTATCATATATAAGAAACAGCCTTGGGGGCTGGCCCAGTGGCTCAGTTGGTTAAGAGTGGGAGTGCTGAGCAACAGGGTTGCCAGTTCAATTCCCACATGGGCCACTGAGCTGTGCCCGAGCTGAGCTGCACCAAGCTGCCAACAGGTGGCAGGATGGCTCAGCTGGTGAGAGCATGAGCTCCTAAAAACAAGGTTGCTGATTCGACTCCCACATGGGATGGTGGACTATGCCCACCCACAATTAATACTGAACACGGCACCTTGAGCTGAGCAACCGCGAGCTGCTGATGGGAAGCCAAATGACGACTGGACTTGGAGCTGAGCTAGCTGTGCCCTCCACAGTTAAGATTGAAGGACAACAACTTAGCTGTTCCCCTTCCCCAACTCCCCAATAAAATCTTTAAAAAAAAAAAGAAAGAAAGAAAGAAAGAAAGAAACAGCCTCTAGTCTCTATCTCTGTCTGGCTCAGTCAGGCAGCTACCCTTCCCCCAACCCATCAAGAAATGGCATGTGTAGTGAGTAGCTCCAGAAATAGAATCAGTGAGGCTCTGTGCTTGGGGACACTACTCCCAGAGAAGGGGAGAGAGGAGGCATGAAACTGGAAATAGGATTAAACGAAAGTCTGCACACTAGTGCAACCTGTTCCTGTGTCCATCCCCAGAGCACTGGGCAGCCAGGTGTAGGTGGAATGAGCATTGAATACCCTGGAGAAGGGAGCTGTGGGTACTGACCTCTGGGCATTTCTGCTGGAAGAGCTTGTACAGTGGAGTCCACCAGCCAACAACCCACATACATTCAAGAGAGCTTCCAGTCAGCACTGTAGTACCCTGTTTTTAAATATGAGTAGGTAGCCCAGGATTGTATGACATTTGAGTGAGAACAATTGAATAGAAAAAGAAATAAGACAATGCAAAACTCTGAAAAGAAGTCAAAGAAATCTAAAAGTAGAACAAAGGCAACGGTAGATACTAGAGAAATAAGAAAATGAGAGGTTTCGTTAATAAAGTCCAATGTCTGACCGAGGCGAGGATAGAGAATAGAGGAAATGGACGAATAAAACAAGAAAATGCCTCATAACCATTTGGCCCATAACCAGTTGCCAGTTTGTGAGATGATTCTTGTTTGCAGTCAAGCTGATCTCTGTGCTTCAAGTTTTATCCATTTGATCTACCTACTCCGTTGGTAAAGATTTGAAATGAAGTCAAGAAGCGCTCAGGGAACAGGTGGTTGAGAGCACAAACCTTTGGGATATATTCATGACACATGATGGAAGCCTTGCTTTAAAAGCATGGCAACTTCTAGGGTCCTTCAGATTTTGTTTTGTTTTTTAAATCAAAGTTTGATTTCTTTCTTTCCTTGTCCCCTCCCCCAACATGGCCAATGTGCTACTTTTCAGTAATTTGCTTTACATTTTCCATGATGCTTTCTTACCTGGAAGTCCCCAGATGATGATAAAGGAGAATATCTATTTTGTCCCAAGCACTATGCTAGTGTCTTATATATACGTCACCTCCACCCCTTGAGGAAGGGATGCGTGGCATTCCACCTCAAAATGGGGCTCAGAGAGGTTAAATAATTTTTATAAGATCTTGCTAATAAGTGCACGAGCTAGTCAGGTCTGACTGACTCTAGGCTCTGCTTTTTTAACATCATCATATCACTATACTTCTTCCTACCGTAAAATAACACTTAAAGCCCATGAATTTTTATTCAAAGGTGTGCCAAGAGTCTTTTGAGTCTTTTAGAGGTATATTGGCTTGTCTTCCTCACCTTAAAAGAGGTCCTTATAGAAATACTATTCATTCAAAACTGTATGTCTTAGCACTTACTTTGTAGCAGGTGTAGTGTATTACTGAGTGCTTAGAGTTTCACCCTTTAAGTGCTCCAGGCAGATGCCCAGGACAGTTAGTTTTGAGAGCATGAAGCCATTATGAGGCGAGCTCAGCTTCAGCCTAAGCTGGGGAAAGACGATGAAAGGATGCTTTACTGATTGTTAGGAATTAAAAACATAAGCTAAATATTGACATTGTCCTAGTGAGTTATTAATTTATCTTAATTTATATTTATGGCATTTATAATTTCTCCAGTTTCTAATAAGAGTGAAAGAACTGATTTACAGTGTTTTACATTTCTTTAGTTTCCAGACTAGTTTTATAGCATGTCACAAGAAATGATTTGATTTTTTTCTAAGATCCTCATCTCAATTCAAGGACGCTCTTGTGTAGTGTCTTGGTCTCAGTTCTAATTTCAAAATCTTGTACATTTGAGAAATAACTTCTTTTTCCTTGAGGACTTTCATTTCCCCCTTCTGTTAGTCATATTCAACTAAGTGCAAGTATACCATTTAAAATTTTGGTGGAGACTTTTGGAAATTATTTTTATATTTCAAAACTTGCAGCAGTGTGGCTACTCAGATGCCTTAACTCCTAGAATAATGTGTATGTTTTTAAAAATAAATGCATATGATATATAATTAATAAACTATAATATAAGAGTTGACTATGGTAGTTTGTAGACAACCGTGTATGCAGAGGTGGGCTTTGCTTTATGCAAGTGGATAGTCACTAAAGGCACATAAATAATTTAATTGCATAAAAATTCCAAATGTATTAAGATTTTAAATAGAAAATACATAAGCTCTGGAAAAATAAAGGTGTTTATTTGTATAATCTTGAGTTGGGAGATTTTCTGAATACGAAAGCGAGAGTCATTAAAGGAAAAGGAAAAGATTGATAGAATATTTTTGTTTGATAAAAGATACCGTGGGCCGGCCGAGTGGCGCATTGGTTAAGAGCTGGTTTTGGGATGCCAGCTGCCCCTGTTTGGATCCCACATATGAGGGCCAGTGACACTGCCCTCTACAGCTAACAACAGCTCCACCTGGAGCTGGGCTGCGAGCCCCTGCAACGGTATAGGCTGCAGCCCCTGCTGCAGTGGGCTGCCATAGGCTACAGTGAGTGGGCCGGCAGCCAATGTGAGCTGCCAATAGCCGCGGTGAGCGACCATCCTGAGGCCGGCAACCGATCTGCCTCATCCGGGAAGAGCACAATGATGATACCAACATGGGCCAGTGAAGCAACATCCTCCACAACTAGACTGAAGAACAAAAAGACAGCAACTTGTCTGTTCCCTCCCCCAATTCCCCAATAAAATCTTAAAAAAAAAAAAAAGATACTGTGAACAAAGTGAAAAGACAAATGGCAAACTAGAAAAAGTACTTGAAATAAAACAGAAAGGATGAATATAAAAGCTCTTATAAATCAATAAAAAAATAAATGAACAACTCAGGAAACATATGGGTAAAGAAAATACACAACACTCACAAAATAAATACATGTGGCCAATGAAAATATAATGCTAGTTCATCTCAATAGTCAAAGACATTCAAATTGAAACAAGGTAGAATTATTCACTAATTAGGTAGTCAGAGAATGCTGTATCAATCAGGATCTAGTCAGAAAAACACCAGGGAATTTGTTACAGGGAAATGGTTACTGATATGTTGGAGGGCTGAAAAAACAGAAAGGAAATGCTAAAGTAACCCACAAATTAGAAATTGAAGGAGGCAGCTGCCATCCCCTGGGCTGGAGGGACTAAAGGATGAGGTGGTATTACCAGAACCTTTGCAGGAGGGACCGTGGTGGAGCTAGTTAGTGACTGATGTGTGATGGGGCTGCAAGGCTGGTAGGGGAGCAGAAATAGCTGGTCAAGTGTGTGCCGCTGTGCTCACTGCTGGAGGGAGGTCAGCAAGAGTCCTCACTCCTCACCTCTCCCACCTTCAGTATCCCGTCAGTACTTCCCATTAGCAGAATGGTCCTAGCTAGCAACCAAGTCCAGGAAATAATTGTCGGCAGACTCCCAGCCCCAATGTCACAAAGCTTTGGAAAGCTGAAACCACGCATGTAAGTGGCACAGGTGCGACTAGCCAATGCTGGTGAGGAGTGTTAGATGAAAGAGGCCTGTGCATACACTAGTGGTGGGAATATAAAGGGAATCAACCTTTGGGAAGACAGTTGGCCAATGTCTATACAAATTCTGAATGTGGATTCCCTTTGATTCACCAAATCTCTGTTAAGGAATTTATCCTGTAGAAATCCTAGCCCAAGTATGGAGAAATGTAGGTGTATGATGTTTCATTGGGATATTTATTATAATTCCAAAAATTGGAAATAGCCTAAATGCTTATCATTATGGGGATTGGCCAAATACATTGTGGTATTTTTGTTTCATGAAAAACGTGGCCATTAAAAATAAGAGTTTTACCCATGTTATTGAGTGATAACAACAGTAACAGCAGTATTACATGTGGTCTAACATTTTGTCACAGTATTGAACCTGGCATAGTTTTTCAGCTGCTGCAAACATAAACTTAGAGGTAACAAGTACAAAATTCTGTGTCTTGTAGTTTATTTTTTCTCTCAACAGTTATGAATGCAGGGATGAGGAAATATTTCCTACAAGCTAATGACCAGCAGGACCTAGTAGAATGGGTAAATGTGTTGAACAAAGCTATAAAAATTACAGTAAGTATTTGTGTTTTTTTTAAAAAAACTTTTAATGGCTGGAAGTAATCTTTACATTTTGAAAATATACCTACTGAATAATAACTGAATTGCCAACAGGTTGCACGCTCCAAGTTTATTTAAAAGACAGGTGTTTATAATGTGAATAAAAATTCTTGTGCATGGTGAATATAGGCCCTCAAAATCAGCCCATAAATGCCTTTTTAACCCATTATATGCCGGATAAGGGTATAAACTACTCTAGATTTTAACCACTGCTCACAATTGTGTTGCTAAGGGAAAGTGCATGGTAGAATGCCACCTTGAAGGGTGTGTTTTCTCCCCGGGGCAGAATAAGTCTTCCTGCCATCTACCCAGCTAATAGCAGTAGGCATTCCTGTCTTCTAAGCTGTGACTGGGGCTGGTGGTAGATAGGTAGAAGTCAAGGATAGGAGCAGGACCGGTGAAGGGTTTAGAAATGAGGCGCAGGGTTAGGGACTGATCTGAAGAGCTGTGGCAGCCAGAGGGTCCTGCCCACGTGGCTGTTGGGCAGTTTGTCTCAGGCTCTAAACTTGTAGCCACACCCACGTATCCCCCTTGGTTCCAGAGGTTGCTGCCCGCACACTCCTTTTCTGAGCTACAACTTCCTGCTTCCAACTGGCCTTCCCTTGTTGGTTTTGATTATTTACAGTGTGCCAGGCCTTGCACTGAGGTTTTACATGAGCTATCTGGAAAGTGAGGCCTAGGCCGAGTACTTTTCCCAGGTGTCATAGCTGGTAAGTGGTGCAGTTGTGAGTCTAACCACCTGATGCTGGAGCCTAAGTCTGGAACAGGTGCCTCACTGCCTCCTCCTGAAAAAAGAGCCCTTTGCTTACTCGCTGTCCCTAAAACAAACACACACTTTCCTGAGAGAGCTTCCCACTGATGACGATAAGCAAGTACAGGTTCTGTTCCCTGATTATACTCCTTACCTTCTTCCTCCTGACACACTGGTAGAGAAGCACATAGTAGGCCCACGTGGAAAGGCTCAGGGAGGAATTCCTGTGTGATTTTAGTGTAAATTGAAGTGTGTTTTCACTAAAGTGCAGCTATTTTACTGACCCCCAAGCAGCTTATTCTCAAAACACATATGTCCTGAAAGTCAGCACGTGTTAGTCATTCCTTAGTTTCCGTCTAAAATGAATGATTCCATATTCACATCACATCACAGTAAAGAGTTAACATAACTGAAGCTGCTCTCAGCACTAAGTCGAGTTTTTGGTCTTGCACCAGGCCATCTTGTTACCACATGACAAGACACCCACATGCCCATCTGATCTGTACACGAAGCAGAAGCTATTTTAGGTTTGTGCAGTTTCAGGAAAGCAATTTTTTGAACAGATTCAGAAGTATGTATTCTTAAAAGGTTTTAACTGGCTGTTTTTAACTCTTGTAATAAATGTTCCCTATTTGGAAATTTTCTTTAGAAAGACAATATCTAGTAATTTTATGAATTAATTCATTTTTTACAATTTGCAATAATCAGCAGCATTGGTTTCTTAGTGCTCTAAGAGAAAAAGTAGTGGCTGGTCTCAGGCTTTTCACCATTTGAGTTAATGTAAAAGCCATCTTCTACAAATGACACTGTTAAGCTTATTTGATGCAGAAGAAACTGACCAGGGTTGGGTAATGCGCTAAAAGTATGCAGACTTTCAAATAGCTTTTATGGGTCTTGCAGCTTTGTTTTACATGTTGAATTTTTATGCCATTTCAAGATAAATCTGTTGGTATTCATATTTTTATAATTCAAATTTTAAAAATATAAATACATATAAGTATAGAAATCCTTAGCATATCAAAAAAGTGATAACTATTAAAAGTGAATATAGAATGGACAGCACTTACTGAAAGTCAAGTTTACAGAGATGCACATTTAACTCAGGACGACAATGGCAGAATTTTCCATGATTTAATAAGATACATTTTATTTAATTTTAGCCTTTAAAAACTCTTAGCAGTTTTAATTTCATATGCATTTTCTACATGTACGTGTTATTAGGGTGCGGCATCTCTCATTTGTTATACTTCCCTCTGGAAATTGCTGATGATTTACATGGAAATTTCTCTGAAAAAATTAGAGTTTACATTTAAATATATGTGCAGTTCACCTTTCTATGGAATCCAAATGATGATTTAGTCAATTATGTATTTTATTGGCCTGAAGAGGATGCTGTGACATATAGACTTAAAATTGTTGGAAATCCAAAATTAGATTTGGAAGTATGTAATTTCAGAATAGGGGTGGGTGATTAGAGGCAGTGTACTGGTGATGGTTTCACGCCATAGTCACATTACCTGCCCTCTGAATGGACTCGCCTCCGACACCAGACCCTGTGGCTTTCCTGAAGTCTATGGGAACGTGTGTTGATGGCTGCCTTAAAAAATTTTTTTTGTCCTTATTTAAAAAGAAAAGGAAAAAAAAGAAGGAGCAGTAGTAGAGGAACCAACCCTGCAGTGTCAGTGACTAAAGTTTGGAAAGTCAAATTTTAAAGTCTGCTTTCAGCTATTCATTTATATTAATAACAATATAGATAGAGTGATCTCTGGTCCATTATTATTAATAAATGTCCAAGATGTATATGGTGTATTTCTAGAAAGAAACCCACTCTTTTGAAATAGTGTCTTTCCACCCGAGATTTTAATTTAAAAATGAATATTAGATTTTCATCTAAAGGTAACGTTTTGAAATTGTGGCAGAGTTCCACACTTTTTTATAATTGACACTGGGGGCAAGTAGAGGGGGCTGAGTACAGGCCTCTGGTCCTCAAAAGCTCTAGTGGATGCGCCCCAAAGCACGGGGCCTTACTCACACTTCCTAGGGGCGGGGAGGGGCGGAGCCCTCAGAGACCAGAATACCTGGGAGTTTGTGTTAGAACATTTTAGGTTTTAGCCCTCAAGCTCTGTCATGAATCTTCATTTTGTTTATCCCTCCATTCTGTAGTCATTTTTTTTTTACCTTTCCTTTAATTACTACTAGAATTTCCTATTATTAGGATCACATGTTAATGCCTGCTAAAAATAAAGTTCAAATCTCTTACAAAAAGCAGTCCCAATAAAGATAGAAAGCCCAAGGGCAAGGGAGAAGGCAGCGGGCAGTGGCACCAAGCCAGTGTGGTGTCTTTGACACTTTCTGGCTGCCTGGTGAGTCACTTTTCTTATTCTCATTGAATGGTGGGCTGGCTTTTTGGGAGGGGAGGAGGTTCTGAAAATACGTGTTTTTAGTTTGTTTGTTTTTGTTTCTGTTTTTGTTTTTGTTTTTTGAGGGCAGTGTCACTGGCCCTTATATGTGGGACCCGAACCGGGGCCGCTGGCTTCCCAAGCCAGCGCTTAACCACCGCGCCACTCGGCCAGCCCCTGAAAAATACGTTTTTTAATGCCTGCATTTAGACTTAATTTTCATTGAGAATTTTTTAGGAAGTCACTACATTCATGGATATTTTGCTTGTATAAGGTGATTATAATTTAGCTATTTTTATTATAAAATGCAATTCTGAGTTAATTCTTGAACTCTAACATTGGAATTATGCTACATTTAGCATTTTATTTTATTATAAGGACAAATGAGTCGCATTGGACTTAACAGCACAGGCAAGGATGTTTAATAGTAACCATAAGGAAAATGGAAAAACCAATATAAATTGCGTTATATATTTTAGGGTGATATGAAAGGTTTTTCTTAGGAAATTCTCATGTATGACTAAACTCAACTTCTTGAAAGAGGGAATAACTACTTTTCACATGGCTCTCACCTTTTAGCAGCTCGTTTCAGCTAAAACAGGTGAATAGGTAACTTTCTCTCTGGTTTCAAATTGTCTTAATGCTACTTTCTGTCTTTATTGGGATAGCTTGGCCACGTTTTCTCTTTCCAGATAATTTAAATACATGATGCTGTTCAGAAAACACCGTGGGCTTCCTTAGTGAATTGTTTGTGGGTGTTGTGTCCTTTGCATCCTGTTCACTCTTATGCATTTATGCGAACCTTGTCAATTAAAATTTGTCCATTGTCCTACAGCCTTTAACAAGCACTCCAAAATGTGCAAACTCTTAGGAAAACAACTCTTAGAAGAATTCAGGAGGCATCCCCCTTCAGGATGCATTTCTCTTCCCTTTCTTTCTTATATCTTGCTCTCTTTTGTTTCTGCTAGTGACTGGCATTGTCCTACAAATACGGAATGGGGGTGGGGGCGAGGATTGGGCTGGAAGCCTGGGGAGAAAGCCCAAAAGAGAACCATCTCAAGGGGCAAGGGGGGGGTAGGGGAGAGAAAGTTCCAGAAGTCACCTGAGAGACAAGTTCATTATGCCCATCAATTATATTTCTGTGGATTGGGATCTGCTACAGCCCATCGTCCTCGCGTACACATACAGACCAGGGAGGCCCAATAGTTTGCAAAGAGCTCTTTGTACAGTCTTGTCTTCTATACGTGCTTTTCCACAAACCTGGTGGGAATAGCCTCATAATAGCACACAGGCTTTGGAGCAGCATTTCTCAGACTGTGGTTTAGGAAACACCCACCTCAGAAATACCTGGTGTTCCTGCTGCAGGCACAGTTTTGTGGGTTGCACTGTCAATCTATCAAATCAGAATTTCTGGGTGTGGAGACCTGAAGTTTTTACGAATGTTCCTGGGTGATATGCCTCACACACACTAAAGCTCGAGAAACTGCTGCTTTGGAATCATTCATGAATGGTTTGGGTCTTTGAATGCGGTGTGAATGGTGTTCCTGTAGCTGCCAGGACCCTGGTAATAGGGATTAATTGTATGACAGACAAGTTACTTAATTAAATTAAATTTATTTATTTATTTATTTATTTTGAGGGCAGTGTCACTGGCCCTCACATGTGGGACCGAACCGGGGCCACTGGCTTCCTAATCCAGCGCTTAACCACCGCGCCACTCGGCCGGCCCCCGTTACTTAATTTTACTTAATTTTAAATTAAATGTTTTTACACTGCTACTCCTGTGCTTGTCGGCAATATTTGTCATAATGTCATAACGTTTCTGAAAGACTGCAAGATCCTCAACTGCCCTTTAAATCATTGGAGAGCGATTAAATATGTTCAGCATCATAATTGGTGCTGAGCCTATTTTATTACGTTTTATTCAAAGCCTGAAAAATTTATAATTCAAATACAGACTACATAAACAGTCTGTTGACAGAAATAGTGATTTATTCCCTGAGTAAGCCACATAAGAAAAACTAAAGTCTACGTTAAACATTTGCAATGCTTTTGATTGCACTTTAGTGAGGTGTAAATATATGAAATTCTACTGCTGTCAGTCATTGTTTGTTTATACTGGTGAGTGATTTATTACTGATGCAAGTATTGGAATTCCTTTTTTAAATTCCTTTCTTTTTTTTTTTTTTTTTTTTTTTTTTTTTTTTTATGTGAGCCATCCTGCCACCTGTTGGCAGCTCAACGGCAACTCAGCTCGGGCTGGCCTCGAACAGCTGTTGCTCAGAGCTCAGCTCGCACTCTTGAGCGAGCTCTTAACCAACTGAGCCACTCGGCCGGCCCGCCTTTTTTAAATTCCTAATAAGTCTTAAGTTATTTTGAACATTCTGACTTTTAATTTATGTTAAATATTTTATCCTGTTTTCCTGCTGATGTTGGATTCACCCATTGTGTCAGTCTTTCAACATTTATTGACTACTCAGTATGTGTTCAGTAATAGGCTGTCCTGAAGCCAGTCCTGATGACTATGCCATGGTCCCCGTCCTCAGGGACAGTGCAGGACCTTGGGTAGGAAAGAATGGAAGGGAAAGATAACAGCACAGAGCTACAGGACCATGTTAAGTGCTCTGATAAACAGGGATGTAATATAGTGGTTGAGTGTGGAAGAAAGTTATACAGACTTAGAACGTAGTACAGCCAGGATCTAAACCTACGTTCCCTAACGCCTGAGCCTCTGTTTTCTTACCACTACTATGGAAATACCACCCTATGCATAGGGTTGGACAGGAGGATTCTATGAGAAAACATATGGAATAGCATCTGCCCTAGTAAGCGCTCTGAAAATGATGGCTGTATTATGAAGTATTACTGTGACAGAACCATTAGTATGAGAACTTAAAGGAGTACATACACATACGCTATCAATAATTTTTAAAAATGTTAATTATATGTAGACTATTAGTTGGAAATTCTGTGATAAAAGAGGGTATCATACGTAATGCTGGTTGCAAAGCCATGCATTTGACAGCCATGCATTTGACTTATTATTTTAGGTACCAAAGCAGTCAGACTCACAGCCTCATTCTGATAACCTGAGTCGCCAAGGTGAATGTGGGAAGAAGCAAGTGTCTTACAGAACTGACATCGTTGGTGGTGTACCCATCATTACCCCAACTCAGGTAATGAATTGATTCTTCTATTGTGTGATGATGTAATTACTGTATATTGATTTCTGAACTATTAGCCAAACTAAAACAGCACCTCTTCACTGAATTAATAGTCAATACAAAAAACTTACGTTTGTTTCTTATTTCAAAAGTGTTTATTGTAAAAAAAAATTGGAAATCATAGATAAAGAACACAACACTTTTCTTGTTTTTTCTGAGCCTTTTTTTCTATGTACTTTTGCCCCCAGAAAAGAGATGTAGTTGAACCTTGAACAACATGGTTTGCACTGCACAAGTCCATTTATATGTGGATTTTTTTAGTGAATATCTGTACTGTTTTTCAACCATGGTTGGGAGTCCTCTGATGCCGAGGACTGGTGAGGGCTGGTTGTCTGCATTCATCTCCACCATTTTATGGGGGGAACTTGAGGATCCATGGATTTAGGTGTCTGCAGAGGGTCCTGGAACCAATCCCCTGCAGATACTCATGGACAACTAAGTTTTGGGGTACCCTAACCCCCACATTGTGCAAGAGTCAGCTGTACTTTGTAAACAGCTTTTTTTTCTTACATCTCAAACATTTTTTAAGGCATCAAAAATTATTCTTCATAATTTTTAATGACTTTGCAGTAGTTTTACCATGAATTTACATAATTTACCAATCCACTGTTGTTGGACAGTGTTTTTTTCCTTTTCTTTTCTGAAAATAAACAATGAGAGTAGGAAAACCCCACTCTTCCTCCTGTGTGTTTCTTTTCTCCTCTCACATTACTGTCACACTCACAATTCTAACACGACGTGTGTAGGCTTTTCCCCTCCACACTAAGCAATTCTGTGGTACCAGCTGGGTATTCTACTGTTTAACTCAATTCTGACTTACCTTTCTGGACCCCCCCCCCCCCCCCCCCCGGTCAAAGGCTCAGTCCCACAAGACTGCCTCCACCCCACATCTGCCCTTTAAATGGCAATTACAAGTCCAGATTATTGTCACCTGTGCTTCTGACTCCTTGGGTTCAGTTAGTTAGCTAAAGTGGCTTACAGATCTCAGGAAAACAGCTTCCTTACTGTTTACTGGTTTATTATATAAGGATATGATAAAGGATACAGGTGAACATTCAGATGGAATTGATGCTTAGGGCAAGATGGGAGGGGCACGGAGTTTCCATGCCCTTTCTGGGCATACCACTCTCCCAGCACCTCCACAAGATCACCAACCCCTAAGCTCTCCAAACCCTGTTCACTCCATTTCCAGCCCCTCTCCCCTCTCTGGAGAAGGGGGGAATGGGCTGAAAATTCCACACTTCCATTGATGGCTTGGGCTTTCCGGTGACCAGCCCCCATCCAGGAGCTATCCAGGAGCCCACCAGCAGTCACTTGATTAGAACAAAAGACACTGCTGTCACCCAGGAAATTCCAGGGGATTTAGGAACTGGGTCAGGAACTGGGATCAAACACCAAATACTATTACAGAACAAAAGTTGCTCCTGGTGCTCTTAGCACTGAGGAAATTACATGGAGTTTAGGAGCTCTATGCTAGAAACCATGGTATATATTTTCTATTCTTATAAATGCTATGATGAATATTCTTGTAGCATGAATTTTAAAGACATAGATAATATTCTTTGAAGGATAAATTCCTAGAAATAAAATTGCCAAGTCAAAAGTGTTTGCGAATAAGTATAATTTTTTTTTTTTTTTTTTTTTGAGGGCAGTGTCACTGGCCCTCATATGTGGGACCCGAACTGGGGCTACCCTCTTCCCAAGCCAGCGCTTAACCACCACACCACTCGCTGGCCTTTAATTTTTTAAACCTGTTTTTCAACAACCTGGTCTACTTGAGCCAAACAAAAGACTAGAATTTTGACTCAGTTCTATCCCCAAAATACTGATATATTAAATCTTACGTGGATATTATGAAAAATACAAATTTATAAACAAATTTGTGATGAAATTAAAACTTTTATGAGCTTAAATTTCTTGTGTCGCTTTTGAGTGGATGAGTTTGTAACGTAAATTCAATTACTAACAGTGGAGAAAACAAGAATTTTAAAGTAATTAATTGGTATTGCCAGCAGCATTGGGCGTTTTCATTACCTGTGTGCCTTTTTTACTTTGGTACTTTATAAACCTTTAAAATCCAAGCATATTATCCACCATAATTTTCAGGTCTTTTGTTGGAAGAGTGATGAGCAGCAAGAAAATTCTTACTACATTAAATAATTGGTGAGGCCTGTAACCCTACTGCTGACTACCGTGGCCCTTAGACTAGGAACCCCATCCACTCCCATTCAGTCCTGGTCACGATTCTAGGGGAGGAAAAAAAAAAATTATTATTGATTGCTTTCTTTTTTTAAGCTGAACCATCCTGCCACTTGTTGGCAGCTCAGCGGCAGCTCAGCTCAGGCTGGGCATCGAACTGCTGTTGCTCAGAGCTCAGCTCGTACTCTTGAGCGAGCTCTTAACCAACTGAGCCTGGCCTGATTGCTTTCTTTATACTAGGCAAAGGATATATTAATGAGCAGAAAAATCCATGCTCTTGGTGGGAGGTTACATTGTTCATCAAAGTTTAATAAAAAATAATCTCGGGGCCGGCCGAGTGGTGCTGTACTTGGGAGCTGGCTTGGGATGCCAGCGGCCCCGGTTCAGATCCCACATGTGAGGGCCAGTCACACCGCCCTCTAAAAAAAATAAAATTATCTTGGATTTTGTGTGTATGTTGTGTGTTTACTTTTTCAAAAGTAATGATTTTAACCTATAAGACTTCTTGTTAAGATACAGCTAGACTAAACTACTTTCTCCTGTGTTATGTCTTGTGTAGGACATAAGGGATAAGACAATTTGTTTATAGTTATATTAAGATATTATAGTTGTTTATAACTGGTTATTTTAATTTGTATAGATTTAAGATTTTGTTGTGTTTTAATTTGGGTATAGATTATTTACAGTAGTAGGTTCTAAGATTCTATGGCAGTTACTATGTTAAAAATGATCCCAAATAATTTTATTGCTTTATCATTTTGCAATACAGTTTATTTAATTATGAAGTAGTATTTACTCATTATAAAAGCATTTAGATGATATATTATCAACAAAATGTCAAATAATTTCATTTGCGTGATTAATTTATTCAGTAACTATTGGGTTAACATTGAGTTAAATGCTGGGATTACAAAGTAAGTACATAAGTAGTGGTGTTGACTTGTTTAAATGTAGGAGAGGTTGAAAATTCCCCCAGTGGTTGTATTATTTGCGTACTTAGTTTTTCTCTTGAAATTTAGGCATTCTTGAAAATATACCTTTGGTTGATATGTGTAGTCTAGATTATCATGTGTTGTCTATTAATAAACAGGAAGCTAATTATTATTATTTTTTTTTAATTGGGGGAGGGAACAGCATTGGGGAATTGGGGATGGAAACAGAGTTGCTGCCCTTTTGTTCTTCAGTCTAGTTGTGGAGGACGTTGCTTCACTGGCCCATGTTGGTATTGTGATCATTGTGCTCTTCCCAGCTGAGGCAGATCAGTCACCAGCCATAGGACGGCCACTCACGTGGCTCACGCTAGCTGCCAGCCACTCACACTGGCTGCCAGCCACTCATGGTAGCTCACGGCAGCCCACTGCCGCAGGGGCTGCAGCCTACACCGTCGCCAGTGTCTCATGGCAGCCCAGCTCCAGGTTGAGCTGTTGTTCACCCTCTTAGCTGTAGAGGGTGCATCATCACTGGCCCATGTGGGATCTGAACCGGGGTCCTGCTGCTCAGAGCTGGCGCTCCCAAGCCAGTTCTTAACCAAAGAGCCACTTGGCCGTCCCAGGAAGCTAATTCTTTGGGGACATGAAAACTTGGTTTTAGTTGTTAGTTTTTAAAAAGGCACTGGACTTACATGTACAAAAAATAAAAATTCAACTACAGCACTTTTAGAAAAGAGCAAAGGAGAAAATATTCAAGGCCTGGTGCCAGGCAAAGTATCTTTACACTTGACATCAAGAGCACAGTCAAGAAAAAATTGATAAATTTGACTTCATCAAAATTAAAAATGTTTGCTCTGTGTAAGACTCTGTAAAGAAAAGCTCTATACTGGGAGAAAATATTTGCAAACCACATATCCAACACAGTGCTTATATCTAGAGTATATAAAGAACTCCACAGTAAAACAAACGATTCAATTAGAAAATAGGCAAAATTCATGTACAGAGATTCCACTGAAAGATAAAAGATACACAAATGGCAAATAAACACTAGAAAGGATGTTAACCGTCATTAGTCAGTAGGGAAATGCAAATGCAGACCACAGTGAGATAGCACTGCACACCTAGGGGAATGACTGAACCAAAAGTCAGTGATAACACAGATGCTGATGAGGAGGAGACGCAGCCGCGCATACACTGCTGGAGGGAATGTAAAATAGTGCAGCCATTTTGAAACGGGGGTTTGGGAGACCTTTATAAAAATAAACTTGCAATTAACATGTGACCCAGCACTTACACTCCTAGGCATTTATTTTAGAGAAATGAAGACTTATGGTTACACAAGACCCATACATGAAAGTTCATAGCAGCATTATTCCTAATAGCCCAAAGCTGGGAACAACTCGGATGCTTTTTAATGGATGAACGGTCCAACAGCTGGCACATGCAAGCCACCCAGCAGTAAGAAGGAGGAGCATTTGATACAGGGAACAACCTCGATGAATCTCCAGAGAAGAATGCCGAGTAAAAAGCCAATTTCAACAGGCCTCCTACTGTATGGTTCCACTTATATTCTCTAAGTGTCAGAACAGGAAAGATGGATGAGTGGCTGCCATGGGATTGGGGATAGAGGCTCGAAATGGGGAGCCCTCTGTACGGTGGTGGTTACACAAACCTGCATGTGACAGGATTGCACAGAACACATACACACAGAGACAAATGAGTGCGTGGAGCCTGTGGGATCCGAATAGGGTTTGTGGCATGTTTTGGTGCCGGTTTTGGTAGGGTTCTGTAGGTAAACACAGCTGGCCTGTTTGGGGGACCAGTTGAAATGTATATAGGACCCTCTTTTCATTTTTTAAATAACTTCTTGTGAATCCATATAATTATTTCAAAATAAAAATCTACCCCCCCCCCCCAACAAAAAGCACTGGTGGCAGGACTTATGCAGAGCAAGAGAAATGCAAAACTGGTTTAATCAATGATGTGAAAGTTACGATTAAATATTTCAAATTAATTAGAAAACTTTGCACTTCCAAATCTGTGTTCCTAACTGAACTAAGAGAATTTGAGATTTTATACTAGATAACAACATGAAGTACATGTATGCTTTGAAGCCAAACAAGCAAGAACAGAATTTCTTTATTTTGCTTCGTTTTAGAAAGAAGAAGTAAATGAATGTGGTGAAGGTATTGACAGAAATAATTTGAAACGGTCACAAAGCCATCTTCCTTACTTTACTCCTAAACCACCTTCAGATAGTGCAGTTATCAAAGCTGGATATTGTGTAAAACAAGGAGCAGTGGTGAGTAGCCGAACAAAATATGTACAATTATGAAAACTGAGTGTGTATCAGTATATTCTCAACGTACAGTTTGTTTGTTTTGTGAAAGACCCAAAGTGAGAGACCAGCATGTTGAGCCAGGAGATGGAATAGGGGTTATTCTGTGTTCATAACTCAATGCTATTCTTGTCTTGGTCTGTGAGCAGCTGGGTAAATTAATGCTTATTATCACTGACCTTCACTTTTAAACAAACTTTCCTAATAGTTTAATTTATTCCAGAAACTTTTTCTATTGACTTCCCTCCCACCTCCGTGGGGAATAGGTCCGGGAAAGAGAGCCCCATCGGGGGATGGGAGAGAAGGGGGCCCGGGGCTGGTGTGGGAAGCCAGGCTAGCGCTCACTTGGTGCTGGGCTGACCTCGGCTGCAAGCTCTGTGACCTTGGGCCACTTCCTTAAGGTCTCCGGCTCTCAGTTTCTGGTGAAGGAAAATCATACAGAGCCCACTATCCAGAGGGTTTTTTGAGACGTGTAAACAAGAGCGCTCAGCACCTGATCCTTTGTAAGAGCTACCGGTCAGCCTAGATGTTCTCAAAACCCAGGTTCATGATGCAGAACTGTGGGAAAAGCAGGTAAACTTACCAGGATTTCTAAAGTTCCAAAGTACCTTTCTAAAATAAAAGCCATTCTTTCAATGTGAGCCAAATCTTTAGAATTTCATAAGAAAATGAACATTAAAGTCTGAAAAAAAAAATTCTATGAGTGAAGAAAATATTAAAACTGCACTGGTGGTTTTGTTTGACTTCACTTCTAGTTAGCTTAGCTCAGCCAAGGGCAAGTTCTTTCAGTCCTAATTGTTTGACCTTTAGGTTAAGGGAAGTGAAAGTAAGGGCTGCAGGTGTCTCACTCCACCAAGTCTCCAGGTAAAGTCAGAATTCTCGTCGGGCTGTCACTCACTTGTGTGTTAGGGCTTTTAAGGAGACATTCCTTTCTTTTTGTTTGACTCTTAAAACCAAAATATCTACCGTTAGTGATATTGAAGTGCTTTCACAAAAGCTATATTTCGTTGACAAAAAATATTTGTGTAAAGTAGGTTCACTTTATTATTTATTGCTTTACTACTTAAGTATAAAGTACCTGTAGAAGGATTCGTACATTTTAGAGATGGAGAAACTTGATGTGGTTTAATGACATTTCCTGTTCTTGCTCTTCAACTTTTGAGAGCATTTATTTTGTGGGGGTTGGGGGTGGGAGGATAGGGAAGTGCCTTTTTTTCCTTTTTCAAAGTTTTGGAGCATTAAAAATATGAAACCATGTTATAAAATCATGTAATAAAAGCTAAAAGCCAGTCACCAAAGTTGAATTAGAGGTTCAAGGCCTGTGGGTTAAAAGAAATGATGTTTCATGTATCTGTCTCTTCACTAAAGGAAGGTAGTAAGGTTTTTCAGTGCCTGACATTTCTGATTGTGGGTTTGTATCAGAATAATTAAATGGGTATTAACATTTGACATTCTTAGAAACAGCAGTCTTATGTCTGTGTTCATCTCTGGTAGATGAAAAACTGGAAGAGAAGATATTTTCAGTTGGATGAAAACACAATAGGCTACTTCAAATCTGAACTGGTATGTTGCTGTATCATAAATGTTGCTTTTAAAATGTTTGAGAAGTGTACACTGGTGATTTTATATATATATACTATATAAAAATTTTTTTTCAGTTTTTGAAATCTTGTTTTGAGAGGTACATATAATTTTTGTTGTGATGTTTTTTTGGTTAATGGTATTTTTGTTCAATATATCTTAAATAAAATGATCATATCTTCAAAAGCATTCCACCTTGAAATAATTAAAAATATCCGAACCCCTTTGTCTACAGATTTTCTTTAAGGGGCTCTGGAGGAGGTGGAAAGAAAGACGTCGCTAAAGTCAGCCTCCAGCCCCCTGTGCCTCTGCCTTCTCTTCCCCACTCTCTTCACATTTTCTTTTCCTATCAGATTGACTTTTAAGTTTCTTCATATGATATGTTTTTGTTCTATTTTAAGGTAGAATCAGAGATTGAAATTCCCTCTTTCATTTGTTTGAGTAACATCCTTATTTAAAATATTCTTGGTGCGTGACCTGAGTTCTGCAATAGATTTTTGGATAAATTGAATGCAATTCTACACTTTACACGTCTGTCCTATTTCTTTCTGTGTTTTGGGACCTTTGGGGGGTGGGGGACCATATACTTTATTTGAATGAAGGTCCCAGAACAGCACCGTCCAGTAGAACTTTCTCCTCTGATAGAAGTACTTTGTGTCTGCGTTGGCCAGGGCTTCTGGCTCCGTCTACTCTCGAGCTCTGGAAGTCTGGCTAGTGTGACTGAGGGACCTGACTTCAGTTAATTTTAAAATTAAAGCTGATGTGTTTAATGTTCATTAATTTAAATTTAAATAGTTATACATAGCTGGTTGCTACTGTATTGGACCACAGAGCCCTAGAGAAGAGGAGAACATTGTATGACTCAGGTATCTATTCTGGGAAGCTTTGGGCCAGGATTGGATGTCTGCCTTTTACACGCTGTGGGACCTGGTGCCCCTCTGTCATAGCACTTCCCCCCATGTTTGTAATCGGATGCCTACTTGTCTTTACCTCTTCACTGCACGAGCTTCCTGAGAGCAAAGATTTGTTTTTGGGTTCTTTTCTGAGCATAGCTCCTGGTACTTGGTAAATGATAAGTGTGTTTGAGTGAATGAAAATGGCAGGGCATCGCAGGAATAGCCATTTTAGCATGGGAGCCTTTCTGAGACTTCAAATTAGTCTAAGAGCCTCAACTGGAAGTACTAGGCACTTGGTTCAGAAAGTACCAGCCTTTGGTGTCTCAGAAGGCTACATATGTGCTTGTTGGCAGGTTGATTCATTGCTTTTTAATTAATGCCTCTAGGGAAAAGGCATTTATGCAGGAGACAGTCTTTGAGCTCTCTATGGCCCGGGGGAGTGTTACGGGATCTGGGAATAAAAACAGCAGGGTCTGACCTTCAGGAGTTCAGTTTGGCCAGAGAAATTGACATGGACCCCTGTCACCTGCAGTAATTATAATGAGACGAGCTGTTATAAAAGTATTACTAAATTTTGAAAACCTGGATATGGACTAATACTGTAAAAATCTGAGGCAAAAATATTACGTGTATTTAGGATATGTGGAGTGGTTAGAAAACACAGATAAAACTGAAAACTTGAAATATATTTATAATCACTGACCTTTGTCAATTGCTAAGATACACATTTTCCCCCACGTTTTAACTTTTCTGAAATCTTAGGGTGTCTCAGAGTTACTGCAGGTGAGGGGCAGTCAGGCATCAGCGGTGCTGCAGTTGTCACTGTCTGTGCATGTGCACAGTGCCTTTGGGTAAGATCCGGAAACACCAGCCTCAGGATCTGCAGAAAAGATGCCGGCCGTGTGGAAGAAAATCTCAGGGACACAGGGAACCCTCCTTTAGAAATGCTGCATTTTCAACGCTCTTTTTGGCACAAAGAACAGTCTGGAGTGAAAAATATTGATGTTGATGGCTCCCCCTCAATGAGTGATTCAGCAGAGCTGGAATCTGTGAAGCTTTAAAAAAACCTTAACCAATTTATTTTGCTTATATACCTGTATATATGCTTATGAATGATTTATGATAAAACTGATGTGTAAAGTATAAAAGAGCTCTTTTGCAAAAACTTTTGATCATGGACAAGTTTAAACATAAGGTAAGTAGGTTGAATAGTAATCTGATCTTCTGTATATCCATCACCCAGCTTTCATAATTATCAATACACGGCTAGTTTTGTTTCTTCTGTATCACCACCTGCTTCTCCCTTCATATTTTGAAGCAAGTCCTAGGCATATTCCATCTGTAAATATTTTAGTATGTATCTCTAAAAGATAAGGATTTAAGTTTTTTTAGTAAGTATGAAAGATTCAAGTACACAACTAAACTGGAGAAAATATTTGCAGTATATATCAAAGATAAAACATTAATATCCTTAAAATACAAAGAATCATACAAATTAAGGGGAGAGAGTTTTTCCTTATCCTTCTCTCCCTCTTTTCCTCCCATCAGTCCAAATGATTTAGACCTGAATTTTTTAGGTGAGGCAAATCACTGTAGGCAGGCATGGTGGTGGGGCAGCAGCAGGAGGGGCCCAGGCAGAACAGGGAGGCCGTCCTTTCAGCGGGTGAGCCCAAGGTGACGTAGAGAGGGGGGCATCCACTCGGGGAGAGGGTAGTAGCAGAGATGGGAGAATGGTTACATATATACTTATAAAAAAGGAAATGTATTATGAGTAATAGAAGCCAGCTTTCTCACTGTTGAAGAAGGGAGTAATAAATATGGACAACAATTTTTATGTTAGATTGGAATTGAAAATATTGCTGTGAACTTTCAAAATATGTAGATGTAGAAGTAAATATAGGTGTAAATCTATTCATGTGTTTACATATATCTCTATGCAGATAATATACTCCCTAGCTCTGGGTACTTAAAAAAAATACCATTTTGCATTGGAAGAAAGCTAAGCTTCCTGAAGAAATGGCAAGATTTCAGAAGTGGGACAGAAGAAATAAATATAAAATAACCCTGGACTGTCTTGTGTCGGAAAGCAAGGAAGTGCTCGCAGAATGATAGGGACCTGTGAGAAGGACCCAAACTCCAATTTGAAAATTTTCCTCCTCACCAGATTTGGGGCAGTTTGAGCATTAAAATAAATAATGATGGTAACAGATGATTGTCCATTGAGTAAAATAGGAATCATGAGCCCATACAGACATGAACAAAGGAATGAATGAATGATTGCACATACGTATGTGTGATGAAGAAGAGAAGATGACAGTTTCAGAGTACCTGTCTACAAAATATACATTAAGTACCATGGGGGAGTGCAGTGAAGAAGCCTGGCAAATACCACCACTTTAATCAGCTAATCAAATGATTAAAGTGTTCTTCATCAGTGATGAGATGAGTGAAAATCATTTACCACCTGACCAGGATAGCTTGAGAAGAATGCATCATCACCTCTGTGATATTTCCTGCCAAAGGTGCATACCTTGGATCTAATCATGAGGAAGCATCAGGCACTCCCACAGGAGTGGCATTTTATAGAATAACTGCTCTGTAATCTTCTGTAGAGTCAAGACTGTGGATGTCAAGGAAAGGATGACAGAAGGAAAGAAAAGACAAGTGTGATTCTCTTTTGATTTTTTATAAGTTTATTTAGTCAAACTCACGATAGTAGCCAGGAAGCAAGATCTCAAATGCTTGCAAGATGAGTGTCATTCTAAACTGAATTCTTTTGCTTTAATAAAAGACATTTGGGTGACACTTCCTGATTTTGATGGTTATGTTGTGATAACATTAGATGATGTCTTTGTAGGAACACACACTAGAATACTTGGGATTGGGGCGACCAGATCAGCAACTTACCCTGAAATGGTTCTGGAAGATCAGTTCTTCGTGCTTTGCTTTCAGCCTTTGTTTAAATTTGTGATTGGTTCAAAGTTTAAAAAGAGAAAGTCAAGGAGAAAATATCTGGTAGAAAAATGAGCATAAAACAAATAGGCAATTCATTTACAAAGAAAATGGTCTTTAAACATATAAAACGATATTCACTCATAGTTAGAGAAGCACAAATTAAAGCTTAGCAGAAATATGACTCATCTATCATGAGAAAGCCATGGCTGAGTGAAGAGATGGGCACATCCTTTCTCCCAAAAAAAACTGTAAATGCCATTCTATAACCAAAGGGCCCTTGGAGAAGTGGCAGGTTTCCGAGCTGGGTACGGAAAGCACGAGCTGAGCCCATCTAGAACATCGGGCTCTGACAGAAACTAAGGGAGTGGCTCAGAAAATGATGGGCGCATACCAAAAGGACACAGGCACCAGTACCCAGAACTCAGTCTGAGCAACAAAATAAATGATAATCATGGATTATAATTCAAGAGTTCAGTGAGTCACAGTGAGTCATGCATAAATAAATGGAAAAGGAAAAGCATTTTCTTAGAGTAAAATTCCCGCTAATATGTATAGAAGAATTGATCGAGTTAGAAAAATCACCATTTGGGCCGGCCGAGTGGCGTGGTGGTTAAGCGCTGGCTTGGGAAGCCAGCGGCCCCAGTTCGGGTTCCACATATGAGGGCCAGTGACACTGCCCTCAAAAAAAAAAAAAAAAAAAAAGTAAAAAGAAAAATCACCATTTGGTAGCCATTATAGTAATGATGGTTTTAGGCAAGAATCCTCAGTGTTTGATAAAGCCAGAGGGCAAAATTACGATGAGAAACTGGGTATTACATAGATTCCAAGCATCTCCCCACAAGATACTTAATAATTACTTTTTTTTTTTTTTTGAGGGCAGTGTCACTGGCCCTCATGTGGGACCCGAACTGGGGCCGCTGGCTTCCCAAGCCAGCGCTTAACCACCGGGTCCGCTGGCTTCCGAAGCCAGCGCTTAACCACCGTGCCACTTGGCCGGCCCCCTTGATAATGACAAAGGGGAAAAGGGTAAATTTACAGGTACTGGCAAGCATGATCTTAAGAGATCAGAGTTAACACACCAGTGATGGGACAAACCACTGTTATGTGCCCCTGAGAATGACGTGCTGAGAACACAGCCTCACATCCGTGGTTCCCTGCCCAAACCGTGTAACCTGAACGCAAGCACAGTGAACATCAGACAAACCCAAATGAAGGACAGCCTATGAAATAACTGGCTTGGCTTTTTAAAACTAAACATCAAGAACGACTGAAGAGCTGCCCCACAGGTAAAGGGGACTAAGACATAGCATCTAAATAGAAGGGAGCCCACACTGAGCCCTGGATCAGAGAATATATCACTTTTTGTATGCTATAAAGGTGGAGCAGTGAATGAAACCTGAATGTGGTGTGGAGATTAGATAACAGTGTTGCATCCATGTGGAGTTTTTGATTTTCATGACTGTACTGTGGTTATATAAGAATATCCTTGGGCCGGCCGAGTGGCTCAGTTGGCTAAGAGCTCGCTCAAGAGTGCGAGCTAAGCTCTGAGCAACAGCTGTTCGAGGCCAGCCCGAGCTGAGTTGCCGTTGAGCTGCCAACAGGTAGCAGGATGGCTCAGCTGAAAAAAAAAAAAGAATATCCTTGTTGGGCCGGCCGAGTGGCGCACTGGTTAAGAGCTGATTTTGGGATGCCAGCGGCCCCGGTTCGGATCCCACATGAGGGCCAGTGACACTGCCCTCTACAGCTAACAACAGCTCCACCTGGAGCTGGGCTGTGTGAGCCCCAGCGATGGTGTAGGCTGCAGCCCCTGCTGCAGTGGGCTGCCATAGGCTACAGTGAGTGGCCGGCAGCCAGCATGAGCTGCCAATAGCCGCGGTGAGCGACCATCCAGAGGCCGGTGACCGATCTGCCTCATCGGGGAAGAGCGCAATGACGATACCAACAGTGAAGCAACATCCTCCGCAACTAGACAGAAGATCAAAAGGACAGCAATTTGTCTGTTCCCCTTCCCTGATTCCCCAACGCTGTTCTCCTCCCCCAATTCCCCAATAAAATCTTTAAATATATATATAGATATATATAGATATATAGATATAGATATAGATATATAGATATATATATCTCCTTGTTCTAGGAAGTAGGGCCTGCCGAGTGGTGCGGTGGTTAAGTTCTGGCTTGGGAAGCCAGCGGCCCCGGTTCGGTCCCACATATGAGGGCCAGTGACACTGCCCTCAAAAAAAAAAAAAATCTAGGAAGTAGACACTGAAGTATTTAGTAGCAAAGGCGTATCATGCCTATAATTTGCCTTGAAACATTTCAGGAAAAATACGTAAATGCTCACATTCACATACATATACACAAAAACAGATAATTTGTCAAATGTAAAATATTAACATCTTGGAAAATGGTGCAAGGTATACAGAAATTTTTTGTACTGTTTTTGTAAGACTTTTGTAGCCTGATATTATTTTAAAATGAACTATTTTGTAAAGCTTTAAAGAAAGATTTGTGATTTAAAAAGTAGCCATGGTTTAGTTTTCTTCTCAGTGCTACATAAAATAATGGTATGTCTTAATCTTATGGTATCATACTCGGTGAGTTACAATCTGTAGCAGTTCATGGAATGTATAGTGTACGTATTATGCTGTTAGGAACTAGTTTTGTCTTATAGTTGCATCTTACATGTAGTTTGTAACCTTAGGTGCGGTTCTTAACACGTTTAGTCCTGTTTCCTGGGATGAACAATAGTGCCTGTGTTGTCAGGCTGTGGAAAGCTTAAATGAGAGAACACAGTCAAAATCTAGTGGCTGTCCTGGCACTTAGTAAATGTTCAAGAAATGGTGCTTGTTACGATAATATATTCATATAAACGTGATATTCTTAAAACGATGAATTTAACTTAAAGAAATCTGGATATTCGGGACTCTGGTGTCTTCTTTATCAAAATAATATTTCAAAAGACGGAGTCCTCCTCTTACTGGGCACATAGTGGTTCATCCGGGAAAGTGATGGTTCGTGGCTTTTAGTAAGTACAGTGTCCTTAAGGCCGCAGAGAATGTGACCATATTCTGCCAGTTTCCTTGTTTCAGACCATGATGTGTATAAGGTGGGGTGGTATTTGAGCTTTTCTGACTCTGGGTAGTTCAACAAGGTAGATGGATGTCTTAGATGTGCTTCAAGAAAGAAGCGTAGTTTTCACATAGATCTCCAAATAAGACAATGAACTCTTGAAAAGATTTTAAGAATATATCTCTTATTATCTGTTTATTGGCTTTTTTTTTTTTGCCAGGAAAAGGAACCTCTCCGTGTAATACCACTGAAAGAGGTCCATAAGGTCCAGGAGTGTAAGCAGAGGTGAGCACCGGCTCTGACTTGTATACTGTTATATTATGTCTTATCAGCGCCCAAGGTGCCGTAGTGATGGAAGTGCTGAAAGATGATGGTTTTCTGTATCACTTCTAGTTGTATTTCTAACGCCTTATAGTTTGGATATGCTAGAACTTTTAAAACCCTCAGGTTAAAGTATTGAGATTTTTTTTTGTTTGAAAACTAAAAATTAGGAAACTGGAAATGAAAAACTTTCCTATGAACAACTTCAATCATATTTGACAAATTGATGTATTAGTAATTTTAGTGTTTTGAGGTTGCTGCAAAATAGAATTTTATGAGAAAACGTGTGAACTGTGGCAGTGTTTCTTTAAGCAAACTGATTTCTTCACAGTTGAAAACTTTGAATTTTGAAGTTGTTCTATGAACCTTTTCTAAAAATATATATAACTGTAAAATAAGTAAAATTTAATGTAAAAATAAATTGAAAAAGATGATAATTTGGTTTTGTTAAATCAGTATTTTACCCCTGATATTTATTTTCTTATTGACACATACTTGGTATTGGGTAAATAAATGAAAGAAAACCCATCAAACAACTGCTATTTAAGTACAATTGGAAATTTTTTTTGTTAACAGTGACATAATGATGAGAGACAACCTCTTTGAAATTGTAACATCATCTCGAACTTTCTATGTGCAGGTAAGATACTTTGGAGACAATAGATCCTCTTAAAAAATTAATTATTTCAGAGGTGAAATAAACTTGTTTATGAGAATAAGCAAAAAGCAACAACTGTAATGCACCAAGTTAATTTAAAAATGTTGGTTATATAAGATTATTGGTAGGTCATATGTTCAGCAAATAAGGATATTCTTTCCTATGAGTTAGTCAGATAGAATTAAGTAGTATTTGAAGGAAAGGAAATGCTACTTTAGCTTATATGCCAAGTGTGTATTTTCAATTTGGATTATTTTTGCACATGCTTTGGGATTTTGATCATATCGTTTTTGTTGCTCAAACAGCCATAGTAAAAGTAGACAGTAGGTCTTATAGTTTCACTAACAGTAGATAGGCATTCTGTATTTAAATTTAAAATACTCTTTTTACTTACCATGTTAATTATTTCAATTGGAAGTTTTTTAAAAGAACATTAGTTTTTGTTTTATAAAACTTACATATGCTTATTGTAGAAAAGTTAGAAAATATAGAAAATTACGAAGAAAAGGATGGTTTATAAAACACACAGAATCCCACATTCAGGCAACCATTCTTATTTTTTTACTGCTTTTCTTAAGGCCTGTATTTTTATAACAAGTGGGGTCTTATGAATGAAATACACTGTTATGTCCTGCTTGTGTAATATATTATGGCCATTTTTTTCTCTGTCATTAAAAATTCTCTGGAAACTCTATAGAATTACACTATACCCTATTGTATGAATGTTCCAGAGTGAAACTGTTTCTCTGCTACTCTGTCACTGATCATTCATTTACATAGTTTTCGTACATTTACTATAATAACTAATGTAGTGGTGAACATTTTTGTGTGTAAATTTGCCTGAATTTCTTCAATAGGATGAGTTTCTAGGTCGAGAATACCTAATAGCATGAACCTTTTTAAACCTCTTTATTTTACCAAATAGATTTCTAGACTTGTTCTCCTGTTTGTAGTGAATGAAAGTGTATTTTTTTCCTTTGCCTACCTTGAGGTTTTACTTTTTTTTAAAGATTTTATTGGGGAATTGGCAGAGGGGAACAGCGTTGGGGAATCGGGGAAGGGGAACACACAAGTTGCTGTCTTTTTGTTCTTCAGTTTAGTTGCGGAGGATGTTGTTTCACTGTTGGTATCGTCATTGTGCTCTTCCCGGATGAGGCAGATCGGTCGCTGGCCTCTGGATGTCGCTCACCGCGGCTATTGGCAGCTCACGCTTGGCTGCCAGCCGCTCACGCTGGCTGCCGGCCACTCACTGTAGCCTATGGCAGCCCACTGCAGCAGGGGCTGCAGCCTACACCATCACCGGGGCTCGTACAGCCCAGCTCCAGGTGGAGCTGTTGTTAGCTGTAGAGGGCAGTGTCACTGGCCCTCATGTGGGATCTGAACCGGGGCCGCTGGCATCCCAAAACCAGCGCTTAACCAATGCGCCACTCGGCCGGCCCGAGGTTTTACTTTTAAAAGGTGTTACTATCGTTTCAAACATACCTTGTATCTTTAAAAAATTTGACTTGAGTAAAGGGCAGTATCTTTACACCCCTTTTAGGGCAGTTTGGTCGGATTAAAGTCATTGTGGGTGGGTGTTTTTGTTGTGTGTTTTTTTTTTTTAAGATTTTATGGGGGGGCCGGCTGAGTGGTACGGTGGTTAAGCGCTGGCTTGGGACGCCAGAGGCATCCAGTTCGGTCCCACATATGAGGGCCAATGACACTGCCCTCAAAATTAAAAAAAAAAAAAAAAAAGATTTTATGGGGGAATTGGGGGAGGGGGACAACGTTGGGGAATCGGGGGAGGGGAACAGACAAGTTGCCGTCTTTTTGTTCTTCAGTTTAGTTGTGGAGGACGTTGCCTCACTGGCCCATGTTGGTATCATCATTGCAGTCTTCCCGGGTGAGGCAGATCGGTCGCCGGCCTCTGGATGGCCGCTCGTGGCAGCTCTTGGCAGCCCACTGCAGCAGGGGCTGCAGCCTACACCATCGCCGGGGCTCGTACAGCCCAGCTCCAGGTGGAGCTGTTGTTCACCATCTTAGCTGTAGAGGACAGTGTCACTGGCCCTCATATGTGGGATCCTAACTGGGGCTTCTGGCGTCCCAAGCCAGCTCTTAACCAATGTGCCACTCGGCCGGCCCATATTGACACTTTTTGATGTGTCTGATTTTAAAGTGTTAAGTGCTCACCTTATGTCTCTGTAATAACTTACCAGCAAATCCGATTTAAAAAAGTGGTTTCTAGACACAGACAACAGTATAGTGGTTACTAGAGAGTAACGGGCAAGGGGCGGTAGTAGAAGAGGGAAAAGGAGGTCAAATATATGGTGACGGAAGGAGAACTAACTCTGGGTGATGAACACACATCCCAAAATATAGATGATGTATTAAAGAAATATATACTTGAAACCCATATAATTTTATTAACCAATGTCACTCCCAATAAATCTAATAAAAAAATGTTTTAAAAAATGATATCTAGGGGCCGGCTGAGTGGCGCGGTGGTTAAGCGCTGGCTTCCCGGTTCGGGCCCCACATACAAGGGCCAGTGACACTGCCCTCAAAAAAAAAAAAAAAGTGATTTCTAATTTTTTTGGAAACTATTGCCTTAGAATGATGTTGTTGACACTATTAATTACTAAAATGCATACATTAGGGCCGGCCGAGTGGCTCAGTTGGTTAAGAGCTCGCTCAAGAATGCGAGCTGAGCTCTGAGCAACTGCAGTTCGATGCCCAGCCTGAGCTGAGTTGTCGTTGAGCTGCCAACAGGTGGCAGGATGGCTCAGCTAAAAATAAATAAATAAATAAATAAATAAATAAATAAATAAATAAATAAATAAATAAAATGCATGCTAGATTTATAACTTCAGTAGTGGATTTTGAGGAAAATATGACTGAATGAGTCCTTTCTTTCCCTTAGGCTGATAGCCCTGAAGAGATGCACAGTTGGATTAAAGCGGTGTCGGGTGCCATCGTGGCCCAGCGGGGACCCGGCCGATCAGCATCTTCTGTATGTTTCCTGTTCTCTGGGGTGATTCTCCCTTGGGGTCCCCATCCTGTCAAGTTATTTTCCTTCCTCTCCCCCTAATCCTTCTGGTTTCTTTCTTTCTGTATTGAGATTGATTTGCATGGTGACTTTCATACCAATTGGACTTGCAAAAAAAAAAAATGATGCATTTCTAATTGAATGCTTCCTTGTAGTGTTATGTGTAACACAACTTTCTGTGCATTGTACTGTCTGAAATGCACAAGTAGGGCAACTAAAGAATGGACATTTCCTTGTTTTGTTTTAGTAGCTCTTACTTGTCAGTAGATCTGGATTTGGTAAAACTATACCACTCTTAGTATGGTACATGGCCTAATTATGTAAGGCACCTTTAGTGAACACCTCAATTTCCTCTTTACTTCCTGTAATTTTTAGGTAAGGGTGTTTTATTTTTATGTTTGTATTTTATTTATGTATTTATTTTTGGCTTAACATTGCCATAAGACCATTGAGCAGCTGGAACCTTAAATACAATTTAGTGCTCTCGATCAGTATTTTCCACTGCATGTTTCATTCTCATTTTCTAGTACATTAGTTTCAAAAGTTGCTTTATTCCCCTACAGTCTTAATTTATCTTTGTGGTAGTACGATAATAAAATTGAAACAGCTAAACATTCTCAGAAATAGTAAGAAAAATGTTTTTAATTTTTAAGTTATCACAGTTGAGTACATCATAGGAATAAGATTTTCCTTTAGAATTCTTTGGTCACTGATCTCTGATGTGGAAATACACAAATTCCACTAAGGAATGAAAAATTTTAAGGGTCTTGAAATGTAGCACTTCACTTGCAGAATGTAGTCTGATAATGTAGCATGATGACCTTTATTATCTAGATACATTGTAAATGCTAGATATCTGCACTCTTAGTATTTTCCTGGTGGTAATATTGTCTTTTAATGATTTCCTGCTATTAATAACTCCAAATCAGTAAATAGAAATCCATCATTCTCGTTTCTTAATTAAATTATTCTCCTTATACCCGTTTTGGAAAATCTCAGAAATTACTCTTGTGGGTGTTAACCTGGTAACTGCCTGTGTTTCGTGTGACCTTTTCAGCAGCCAAGTCTGAGACTCTCTGCAAAAACAGTGTCTGTCGGAAAGAGGGAAACTGGGAGAAGGGCCTTGGTTCGCGCTTTGTGGTGGGGGCACAGTGGACTCGAGCGCTAACTGCCAGCAGGGTGTTCTCTTCCCCCCCCTCCCCAGCCTAGGTGGACTCTAATCTTAGCTTTGCACTGTGTTCCAGATGCGGCAGGCCAGAAGGCTGTCGAGCCCTTGTATACAGAGGTATACCTCCAGAGCTGGTGAATGCGGCACGTATGTGGGCTCGTACGCAAACGTGCCTTCTTACCAGAGGGCCCGGACTTACTCACTACTCACAACTCATCCTAGAAAGTTGAGTTAACCCAACTGCCTTCTGCAGTTATCGTAACTGACTTTGTCAACACTAACACAAACTATTTCACTACAGTCATCAGGTTGGAGATGTATTTAGGGAAACAGAAAGATAAATAATGAATAAAATAGGACTTTACTAATTAAAGAAGTTCTATTAAGCTCTCTTCTAAAAATTAATTTACTGAATTGCCCCAAGAGTTTCAATTTCTATATCTTACATATTTTGACATTTTTTTAATACTACACCACTTGAAATGCACCTTTATTCTAATACGTGCAAACTCATGCATGGAGACACATTGTGTGATAAACTCATATCACTGTCGTTTGCATGGCATTTTAAATCTCAAGTGACATTTAGCCATCTAATGGTAACCTACCTTGTTGGTAAATTGTACCACTATGTTTTCAAAGCCACTGGTACCATAAATGAACACAATATACTAGGAACTATATGGTGATGCATTTGGAATGGTCATATTTAAGGATATCTTCAGATTTGATATATTAGAATCAATCATATTGGAATTAATATTCACCACTGAGAATTATTTTACCACAGTTGTAAGTGATTAAATATATAACCTATTACTTTTAAAATCTTAAGCCATATGAATGTAAGACATATTCAAAACTAAATAAATGTAATTAAATAAAAAGCAAAAAAAAAAAATGACTATACTATTATTGGTCGTAGTGAAATTCAGGGAAGCAAAAACTAAGTTTGTCCGATTGCCAGATAAAATAATAGGTTTGAAAATGTTGAGTTCTTATTAAAGAAACATGACCTTTCATTTTCATATGCTACATTTTCATTTTTTATCTTTCTAAAATATGTAGAATAATTCCTAGTGTTGATTGAAAATATACTTTTAAATAAAATGATAAAACTGATAGCACCCTTTTAAACACAGCTTATTTGCAATTGGACCACTGTATTCCATTTAAGCTGATAAGTCTTCAGGGCGTCAGAGCTGCCAAATTCGGCTTTGGTGACAGAACTGGTTTCTTAGTGGAAATGGTTGTTGGCCGTCACTGCTTTAAACTCACTTGTAAAAATGTGTTGCTTTGGGAGAGAACTTGCACATGTTTGTTGTTGCATGGCTCCTGCTTCTGCTCTGTGTATGTGTTTTGTTTCGTTTCGTCTGTTTTTCAGAGAATAAAGTCTCACACTGAGTTACTAACCTTGTCATTTTCGACTGACTGTGTCTGACCAACACTCCTCTTTCCAGGAGCATCCCAACTGTCCAGAATCCAAATGCGCCTTCCGCCCCGCCTGTGCCGCCGCCGCCCATGCCACAGCCTCTCGCAGCAACTCTCTGGTCTCAAGCTTTACCATGGAGAAGCGAGGATTTTACGAATCTCTTGCCAAGGTCAAGCCAGGGAACTTCAAGGTCCAGACTCTCTCTGCAAGAGAACCAGCTTCCAAAGTGACTGAACAAGCTCTGCTAAAACCTCAAAGTAAAAATGGCCCTCAGGAAAGAGATTGTGACCCAGTGGACCTGGATGACGCAAGCCTTCCAGTCAGTGATGTGTAAGATGGAATCACCTCATCAGCCCCTCAGTTTCCTTTCATGAGGCTTCTAGCCAAAGATGATAAAGGGTGAAAGGGTTTTTAATGCATATATTATACTGCCTCTTAGATGTACTCTTCATAAGCTGGGAAACCAAGAATCTAGGGAGTGGCCAAACTAAATGGAATCTCTTTTTTGAAAGTAAGAAAGACAAAAACCTAAGTGTCTCAGTATCAGCTGTCTGAAGTTTCGTGTGTTCTCATTTGAGTGATGAAAATGTGTGTGTGATATTTTTTCTTAGTGAATCTGACAATTTAAATGTTTAACAAATGTAAACATTAAAAATGCTTATTAATTATTTTGGTTGTTTTTAAAATGCTACTATGACTTCCTATTAGATGGTTGATATTTAGATATTCTTACTGGTTAATATTATTGAATGAAATGTTACCAGACTAAGATATCTAAACTCATGATGTCTGTGGTGCTGTAGAATTTATACTACAATGTGGGTGGCCTGTTTGGACAAGATAACCATCTTGGATGCCCTGGATCTCCAGGTGACTCGTAAGTTTTGCATAGAGGATATTATTGAACTGTTAGTGAGGGTGTGGTTGTACTGGGGTGGAGAAAAGGGGGAATTAGATTTTCAACAACTCTATGTTGGACATTTGTTTGATAAAGCTTAAGTGGGACTTGCAGTAGTCATTACTTTATTTAGTGAAAATTATTTGGTATGAAATTTCCAGGAGATCTGATTTTCTTATCAAAGTTTTGTACCTAGTTCTTATTTCTATCTTTGGATCAGTGGAAGACCTCAAGTTTATATGTAAAGACATACTGCCCTTAGTCATGCTATTGTGGCCTCTAGTTGTTTTTCACTAACAACCTATATTCATTCAAGTGCCTGTGTTTTTCATCTTGTTAATGTGCTCAAAAGCCCTATATGATTGGCTTTAAACATTGGGATAAAATTAATTTTCAGTAGCATAGTTTTTTTTTGTTTTTTTTGTTTTGTTTTTGTTTTTTGTGAGGGCAGTGTCACTGGCCCTCATGTGGGACCGAACCGGGGCCGCTGGCTTCCCAAGCCAGCTCTTAACCACCGCGCCACTCGGCCAGCCCTTCAGTAGCATAGTTTAATGTGTTAAATAAGATGACATTTTATGTTAGAGATACCAGAATGCTGGTATTCTACTACCTGTGCAATATATATGTTTTAAAAAACAAATTTAAGTATACATTTAATCACAGGGATATCATAAAATATAAGCACCTCTAAAAAATCCTGAGTTTGAAGTGTTGAAGAATAGACCATTTTGAGCAAGTATCATTTTTGTGGTTCAGTCTTAAACATTTGCTTTAAGAAAATAGTCTTGAATTTCACATGCTGCTATTTTTTTTTGATATTTACCATTTTACAGTACTGTTTAGTTTTGAATTCACACGTCATGTTTCTCCTTTTCATTTTCTAAGATGCCTCTTTGTCTGAGAGATTTGCTACTGCAGTGGTGAAGTGCAGAGGTTGCTATCTGTTATATTAGAATTACCATAATATCTGTTAAGAAACCCCAATGCATAAAGAATGCACCACTCTACTTTTTTATTCATAAGCTAATATTTTTAAAAGTTAGATTTTTTTCTGTTTTTGCAGCTACATTAGAAAATGATAGAATGAAAAGGCTTTACGTAGTTATCATTTTTCATCCATTATAATGGCTCTTGTGAAAATTCCTTTTTCATGAACACACTTAAGAGATCTTGTGTAGACACTTTGCGATATTCAGGAGCCTAATGCTGTTTTCTTTGGTACAGTTTCCACATCGCATGTTTATTTTAGCATATTTTGGTAAGTGGTAATTTGATATATATTTCACAGTGGCCAAATACTAGCTCTATTTTGGGACTTTTTATGGAACTACCCGTGTATTCAATAGCGTAGGAAAATGTTCTTGTAATTGTTGGGGTCTCCTAATATTTATCTCAATACTTTTATAATTCTATGAAAATTATTTAATTATTTTAAAACTTATACTTTTCTGTAAATATGTCACATCTGAATTGTCAAAAAATTACTTTGAATACCTTAATATTTGCTGCATTTTTTTTCTGTACATATAACATATCTTTCAGATGGGAATGTATGTGTACTTCCCAAAGTTTACTTTTACGTCTGTTATCTTTATATGTCAAACTGGTTGAACACTGTAATGACTTGAGAATAAACGGCTCTAAATTAATTCTAACTTCTAGTTTGGTTTGGTTCAGCTCTTGCGTGAACAAGTAAATAGAACTAGTACAAAATGTGTTTGGTTAATTGCCTTGTATTTATACATTTAAGGACAGACGATTTGATAACCTTTGAAAGACATAGCTTGATATGAAATTGCACATGGAAAGATGAATCTTTTTGGGAAAAAAGCTTATTTTGCTTAAAACATGTTCTCAAAAGCAAAAATAAACATGTTGGCTTCAGAGCATAGTTTGGGTCACCCAGGTTACTTGGTGATTGGTTAGACTGCGCATGACGTAAGTAGGGCGGAGCGCAGACGGCGTTTTGGTCTCCAGCTCTGAAAACACTGCCCGTCGAGTGTAAAAGGCTCATTGCAAACCTATTAGTAACTAATAGCTCATGACTGCTGCGTATCCAGCATCTAATAATAATGGAATTGAATAAAGGACACCTGTGTTGGTAAATACTGTTGCAACTTAATTTTCTTTCCCGGAAAGCTATTTTAAATGGTTGGTGTTTTTTAAAAACCAAAATGAGAAAGTTCTGAACTTCGTTGCTTTCACAAAAGAGATCCCTTCCACCGCTTTCCTTTTACTTCTAGTTGCAGATCTTTCAAGTGGTGCTCAGACTTCTGTTGAAGCTCTATCGACAGTGAGGCAGGAAATATTTGTATAAAAAGTGCAATGATTTCACAGCTTAGTACCAGATTTGGTAAGAATCTTCCCAGTCTTTTGAAGAGTTGGCCACTTCACATAAGATTTGGTGAAAAATATACTTAGAAGGGTTTGTATTTTTTAATTGCAACCTTCCATGTTACATAGATCCAAAATTAATTATTTGTATGTAATTTGTATCATTTTTAAATGACTTTTGAAAGTTGAATTTGAATTTTTCCGCAAACCTCACATAAGACTTGTACTGAAAATATTGCTGAATTGGAGTCAGCATTTAATTATAATTGATAAAATCCTAGTATTCCATTATTCTGACATTTAAAGTGAACAGTGCCTTACTGAGGTATAGTCGTGGTAAAAGCGCCACCTTCTGGTTACATCAGTGCTAATTTTAAAAGAAAGCAATTTGGAGTCTATTTCACTTTATTTTACTCAGAAAATTAGAGAAGATAATGTAATTGCCTAGGATTGTTTTGGAATTAATATAAAATTTAAGCCAAAGTTTGCAAATGACGTCTTTAAGCTTTTGAAGATAATTATAGATTTCATATATAGTTGTAAGAAAAAATACAGAGCTTCGCATGCTCTTTACTTAGTTTTTTTTTCCAATGATAACATTGAAAAATTATAAAGTATAACTAGGATACTGACACTGACATAGTCAATTCCATCATCACAAAGATCCTTCACTGTTGCACTTTCATGGTCACATCCGCCTCCCATCTACAGGTTTGGCAATAAACTTAGTCATTTGCCTAAAGTCACATTAGGTTTAAAATCCAGTCTTTTTGATATCAGAGTTTGGGTTCTTACCCATTATGGTATTACTGCCCCAGTAGAATTCTTGAAAACTACTCTGTGTTTATATTGTACTATCTCCAGATTATTAAATGAGTTGCATTTTCATTCAATCTGTTGTCAACGTTTTCTAGACATATAATATTTCAAATGATAGCTTTCTTTATATGTTTTAATTTTGGGGAATCAGTAATAAGTATCCTGATCGAACATCCTTAAGACATTTTTAAAGCTCTGACATTTGTATAAATAAGGTACCAGAATGAGGATTATAAAATAGCTTTAGGATGCCCAATTCTTACATTGGAAATAGTTGCAGAGAATGGATGATTCTAGGCACTGGTGTAGGTGACGAGCGAGGTGTTTTTCTGTGTAAAGAAGCTTTTGACCTGATGAAGTCTTAGGTCAAATGGATGTCTTCAGTGTACAATGTGCATCACACCGGAAACCTAGGAAGATGATGAAAACGTCCACAAGGAATTTGCCAAAAGAAATATAAAGTGCAATATGTGATCAAATCAAGCACGGAAAACTACGCATCCAGAGACTGAGATGGTCAATGAAGGACGGAGTGGGTAAGACGCATCATGCTGGAGGGGCCTTTAAAAGGTCCCAGAAGAGAAAAAAAAGAACTAAAAGTAAAAGAAACTACGTGATACGACAATAAATTTATAGATGTTGATTTGGAATTTCAAGGGTCAGATTGGTACATAAAAATTTTAATCGTTCTCTTGAAGGTTCATTGCCTCTTCCAAGCTATGGGACTTAACACCAGTCACACTTGTTTTCTTGAGCAGTGAGTGTGTGTGTTGGGGGGCGAGTATAGCGGGTGGGAAATGTGGGGAACTTTCCATGATTTAGAACTTACCGGGCCAAACAAAGCCCATTTCTGCCTAGCTTTAGTCCCTCCATAGTGCGAACGTAGTCTGTTTCCTATGGGGCCTTATTCATTATTTCAAACGGGCTCTTGGTTCCAGTGACATCATCGATGACTTTCACATACATCCTACTTATTGTCTGGTTCATGGTGTTCCTCATCCTCACTCTCCATTTGCCTGTCTATATTTTGAAGGTGGAAGATTTCCTAACAGATTAGATATGGCAAGTGAGAGGAACGGCCCATCTTTCGTCCCGGACAACTAGAAGACCAGAGAAGCCATGAATGGAGCCAGGCAGGGTTGAGGGAAGATTGTGATTGTGGTATTGGATGTGGTGGTTTGAGATAACAGACATCCAAATAGAAATATTAGGAAGGCCATTAGATATACAAATGTGGAATTGAGAGAAGTCTTTATTCGAGATAAAAAAAATTTGGGAGTCTTCAACATATTAGCTGCTATTTAAAGCAAGGAGACTGGATTAGAGAGATGAAAAAAGACCAAGGAGTGAACTGGGCCATTCTGACATTAAAAGCTCTGAAAGAGGAACTGATGGAGAATGAGAAGGTGTAGCTAATGAGTCAATAGGACAAGAGAATGTGTTGTTTTGGAGGCCAAGTGAAGAAAAAAACCCAGGAGGAGGGGTTGATCAGATGTGTCAGGTGTCAGGTAAGAGGCAGACAGAAATAGCGGTTGGGTCTGGCCACGTGGGGGTCACTGGTAATTGTCACCGGAGCAGTTTGGGTAGAGTGATGTGGGCAAATGGAACTCCAAGGAGCTTTGCTTCAATGGGAGCAAAGAAATGGGATGGTTGCCGGTGGCATAGCAGAGTTGAGATTTTGTTGTTTTAAGATAGAAGAAGTGGCATTTTGATGATAGGAGGACCAAATAGCAAAGGATTCTATGACAAGGGGTGGGGACCATTGTTGGAGCGGGCCCTTGAGAAGGTGAGATGAGGTGGAGTATGGAGGGCATAGCTCTCTCTAAGAGCATAGTGCTTAGGAGGGCATAGCATGTGGGGTGCTGCCATGAAGGGAGGACACATTTAGGGAGTAAGTCTCTGAATCAGGAAACAGAATCCTCAACTGTGAGTGAGATGGGAAGGGGGTATTAGAGGGCTGTTGAGAAGAGTGGGAGGTGTAAAGTCTGGGATTGTGGAGAAGACACAGACTGGAAAATACGGGTACCCTGAGCAGTACTCACGGCCCGCTTGAGATCTGTGGTCATGAGTTACAGTGATGAATAATGTCATTTTTGTCATGTTCCTGTCATGTGTAGTGGAAAGAAAGGCTTCTAGTGGCTCCCATTAAGCATGATGCTTCTTGGCTTTGGGGCTGACACAAATATTTTATCTTTTTATATAAGTATTCAAGTATTTTATGGAGTGGTGTTTTTCTTAATGAAAAATGACTGAATGGGTCAAATATCTTCAGTTTCTATGGAAATAATCTTTCCCTGCTTAGATCAACTTATGTGATGAAGACTGTTAATCCATATCCTAATATTTAACAATCATTCCATTTCTAGAATAAAGACCATTTGGTCAGGATGTTTTCTTTTTTATTTTTATTTTTAATTTTTTTAATTTTTTGAGGGCAGTGTCACTGGCCCTCATATGTGGGATCTGAACCGGGGCCGCTGGCTTCCCAAGCCAGCTCTTAACCACCGCGCCCCTCGGCTGGCCCAGGATGTATTCTTTTTAAAATGTGCTGCTTGGTCCTGTTTTGGGATTTTTGTATAAATGTAAGTGATATTGGCCTGTATTTTTTGTGTGTGGGGGGGTTCTAGTCTTCATAGATTTTATGGGATGATATAAGCTTCGTAGAAAGAACTTGGAAGATTATGTATTTTTTTCTTTTCAGCTGTTCTGGAATGTTTAAAAAGATTTGGAATTACTACTCCAACGAGCTGGTGGACTTTCCCTATGATACATTTTGAGGGGGTACATCTGATAATCCTCATTCCCTCTGTGAAAATTGATGTGCTTAAATTTTCTTTCTTTTCTGAAACCAGGTTTGATAAATTGCATTCTTAGAAAATAATACAGTCTATGTTTTCAAATGTATTATATTTGCATGAAACGGCAAAATAGTGCCAGAATTCACTTTGTTTTCAACTCAAAATATATGGGCGAATGCGAAGACTATTTATATGACACACTGTGATATCATCTTGAAACTGAAGGTCCTTAAGAATTTAAGTTTAGTTTTAAACCTTGGCACTAGAAATCATATCCCTCTCTCTGTAGTGCTAAGAGACCTGCCTTTCCGCAGGATAATCAGCAACCCCCGAGGCAGCAGAGGACAGGAGCCCGGACCTGACTCATGGTCACAGGGTCAGGACCTCGGCTAAAGACAACATCTTGACCTAAGTTAGGTTTCAGTGCCTGAACCTGGGGAAGAACCCCCCCTGGCTACTTGCCCGTGAGACCCCATAGACAGAAGACTCTGTAAAAGACCTCAGAACTGACCCCAAGTCCTGAAGAAGTGATTCATTACCCTTACCTCCAGCCAATGAGCTCCCTAACCCACGGGGTCCTGTGATTTTGCCCTCTAGACCCTGTAACCTACACACCCTTGGGGAGCCAGGTCTCTGAGCACTAGCTCACCTGTGTCTCGGGCTTGGTGCCATTTCCTTAAGGAAACATCTACTTTGTTTGCTGCGAACTCCTATTCGTGTCTCATTTGGCTGTGATGCGTGCAGGCAAAATGAACCCCTTGAGTTCAGTAACAGTCTGGTCTTGACCTGGCATCAATGTGATTATAAACACAAATGTCGATACCAGAATAAAATGGGATAAGAAGGCCATCTAAATCTTTATGAATCTTTTAATAAATGAAAACTCAACTGTGCAATGTATAATTTCTCATAAAGAAACTGTAATCCCTGGAAACCGAGTCTAGGTTTCCCATTTGAGAAACACTCTCCTTATGAATAATGTTTAAACGTCTTAGCTTATTATATTCAAGGCCCTTTGGTTTCCACTCTCCCACAGTGCTTTTTGCGTCCCCTACACTCCAGTTCAAATGAACCATTCTCTGTTTCCTGCTTTTCCTGCCTTCTTATCATTACTCTCACTGTTCCTTCTGTCTGAATGCCACTTTCCTGGTCATCTTTGCCTTTTTTTTTTTTTAAAGATTGTATTGGGGAATTGGGGGAGAGGAATAGACAAGTTGCCATCCTTTTGTTCTTCAGTCTAGTGGAGGACATTGCTTCACTGGCCCATGTTGGTATGATCATTGCTGTCTTCTCGGGTAAGGCAGATTGGTCACTGGCCTCTGGATGGTCACTCACAACGGCTCTTGGCAGCTCACACTGGCTGCCGGCCACTCACTGTAGCCGATGGCAGCCCACTGCAGCAGGGGCTGCAGCTATGCCGTCCCTGGGACTCACAGCAGCCCAGCTCCAGGTGGAGCTGTTGTTCACCATCTTAGCTGTAGAGGACAGTGTCACTGACCCTCATGTGGGATCTGACTGGTGCCCTGCTGCTCAGAGCTGGTGTCGCAAGCCAACTCCTAACCAACACGCCCCTTGGCTGGCCCCCATCTTTGCCTTTGAATTCCAACCATCCTTCCATTCCCCCTAAGGTGCAATTTTCTCCTTGAGGTGTTGGATCAGCTTTGTCATCTTCCCCACAACACAAGCCATCATGACCCACGATACACTCTCCCGTCCCATGCCAACATTCAATTCAGTTAATTGGAACTGGAATTCAAAGTAAGGTTTTGCTCTTAAACTGAGCGGACGAAATAGCTTTTCTCTACTGCAGTCCCCTTTAAAAGCCAATGACTTCAAAATTTGGAAAATGATAGAAATTGGAAACAGCTCAAATCTAGCACTTCGTTGGTTAGATTGGCCCCAAAGAGAAATAAATAAGACAGGAAGCAAAAATGAAACATCTTGGCAGCCTCGGCCTCTCTGTTGGAGAGCTACGCAGAGAGCTTCCGCAGTCGCTCACAGCTGCTGGAGGGTCATGGGCCCTGGCCACATGCACATTCAACGGTAAACTGAATTCCAGGTGGCTCGTTGTCGTCACTCCGTCGCCCCCACGACGCCTGCAGCAAGACAAATGAAACTAATTGTGAACGCACTGGCTCTCAACCCCGTGTGGCTCCAGGACCAGCGCCATCAACGCCACCTGAGAACTTGCTAGAACTTCAACTCATCGGGCTCCTGCCCGTGCTACTGAATCAGAGGCTCTGGGGATGGGGCCAGCAGTCTGTTTTACGAAGTCCTCCAGGTGACTCTGACACCCATTAAGTCTGTGAGCCCAGTCCTGAGGCATCTGGTGCCTGTAGTGAATGAACTTCCCAGCATCCCGATGGCATAGTTACATACCATCCTTAGGACAGCTGCGAAAATCAGCACCCAGTCATTTTGTCTGGATTCTCTACTTCCGATGAGGGACCACCGCGCATGCTCCCACCTGCTCTGACAGATTCAAGTCACAGGGGAGGAAGATGCTTTCTTGATTTGGTAGTCTCCTGTACAGACAGACGTTTATCAGGAACCCAGGAAAGGTGCTTACTACACGTGAACACTATTCAACCCCCAGCCTCCTGGTAATGGAAAAGCCAAGCTGACTTCTGAAAGTCTTTGTTGTTTGATGGAATGTCACCTGTTTTGAGTGGGAGAAACTCCTTGGCATTGAGTGTTCAGAAGCTTTTGTGGATTGTGCTACCAGGGACACTGAATAACATGAGACCAATGTCCTTTAACAACAGTTTTTGTAGAAAACGGGAAATCCTCTAAGCGGCTTTCTATATTCACCCTTAGAACCAAGAACTGTCCATTTTGGAAACTTCCTGTTGCCTTCTGCGGCGTAGCATATACCATGCCACTTCCCCTGGGAAGCCATCCCTGACTTCCCCAGCTGGTGCTTTTGTTTCTACGCTCCCAGGAACACAGAACCACGGGGGTCACCATTGTACTTTATTTTGCTTCCATTTTTTTTTTTTTTTTTTTTGCAAAACTAAGAGCTCCTCAACACAAGAATCTGTTTTATAGTTTAAAAAGAACAGGCTTAATGCTACCTCGCTGGCCTGATTTTAAAGTGAACACATTATTGTAGAACATAAATACATGTGAGCAAACAAAAAATGAAAGTCACTTGTAATCTCATCGTTAAAAACAACCCATGTTAAATTTCAGGGCATGTGCTCCAGGCCTTTGGCTACGTATGTATGTAAACAGCTTTATTGTTGTGTGTGAAGAAACATCCCTGAGTCTTTGTAAACAAGCCAAGTGTCACACATGTGCACACACACACTGCACACAAAACACTGAAAGTGAAACCCACCTGGCATCCCACTGCTTACCTGCGCTGCCTGCCTCTTTGTCTTATCTGCTCATGGACCAGGGAACCCACGCATTCGGGTCCACGTTATTTATACGAGCTGTTTTCTAGCCTCTTTCCATGCAGCAAAATATTATGGATACTTTTGCATACCAATAAATACATGTTAACCCCATTATTAGTAAAGGTTTAAAACTTTCATCTTTTCTTGTGTATAGCTACAAAAAGTTCTTTACTTGTTCCTTTATTGGACAGTTTGATTGTTTCCGTCTTTTTACTGTTCTAATAACCCCACGGGCTACATCCTTGCTTCCCCACACATGGGTTTGCTCTCTCAGAGGTATGAATATCTCACATCTTGTTTTTGCCAAACAGTCTCATAGGAAGGATATACTAACACTTCCATCAACAGTGCACAAGAGTGCCCATTTCCTTACATCCTGGATAGCACCTTTAATATTTGGCACAACCTGGTTAGAAAAAAAACAGTGTTTTGTGATTTGCATTTACGCCTCTTTGAAAACTATTGGAAGTTAAGTTTCTTTATTGTTTTTTTTCTTTTTTTTAAGATTTTATTGGGGAATTGGGGGAGGGGAACAGATAAGCTGGTGTCCTTTGGTTCTTCAATCTAGTTGTGGAGGATGTCGCTTCACTGGCCCATGTTGGTATTGTGATCATTGCGCTTTTCCTGACTGAGGCAGATCGGTCGCTGGCTATTGGACAGCCGCTCACCGCAGCTCACAGCAGCTCCCGCTGGCTGCCGGCCACTCACAGTAGCTTACGGCAGCCCACTGCAGCCCCACTGCAGCCTACACCATCGCCCTGCAGCCCAGCTCCAGGTCGAGCTGTTGTTCACCATCTTAGCTGTAGAGGGCGCAGCATCACTGACCCATGTGGGATCTGAACTGGAGTCCTGCTGCTCAGAGTTCAAGCTCCCAAGCCAACTCTTTTTTTTTTTTTTTTAAGATTTTATTGGGGAATTGGGGGAGGGGAACAGCGTTGGGGAATTGGAGAAGGGGAACAGACAAGTTGCTGTCCTTTTGTTTTTCAGTCTAGTTGCGGAGGATGTTGCTTCACTGGCCCATGTTGGCATCATCATTGCTCTCTTCCCGGTTGAGGCAGATCGGTTGTCGGCCTCTGGATGGTCACTCACTGTGGCTATTGGCAGCTCACACCGGCTGCTGGCGGTTCACGCTGGTTGCTGGCCACTCACTGTATGTAGCCTATGGCAGCCCACTGCAGCAGGGACTGCAGCCCACACCATTGCCGGGGCTCTCACAGCCCAGCTCCAGGTGGAGCTGTTGTTAGCTGTAGAGGGCAGTGTCACTGGCCCTCATATGTGGGATCTGAACCGGGGCCACTGGCATCCCAAGCCAGCTCTTAACCAATGCGCCACTCGGCTGACCCCCAAGCCAACTCTTAACCAACGAGCCACTCAGCTGGCCCTGAGTTGTTTTTTCTTTGTTTGTTTGTTTTTTGAAGGCAGTGTCACTGGCCCTCATATGTGGGACCCAAACCGGGGCCTCTGGCTTCCCAAGCCAGTACTTAACCACCGCGCCACTCGGCTGGCCCATGTTTGTTTGTTTTTTAATTGATCATTTCTATTTATCCTTTTTGTGGATTGCCTATTTCTATCCTTATCCATTTTTCCATTGTCTGAATTTTTCTTAATTGCTTAGATTAATCTTTGTTCTATATGCATTTTTGCCTATATTTAAATATAATCCTTGTTTGTCATTTGTCATTTATGTATCATGCTTTTATTGTTGGGTATCTTTTTTTCTTTATGGATCTTGCCTTTGCTGTCATGCTTAGAATTTTTCACATAAATATTATATACACACTTATAATATCTCTCAGTATACTTATTTTAATTGTTTATGTTTAAAAGTTAAATATACCTGGAATTAATTTTGGCAAATAATGTAAAAGTCTTATATGCTACCCTCCCAGCCCCCAACGCTGGAGTCCAGCCAGTCTTCTTGATGCTGTTGGTTTTAAAAATCTGTTTCCTTCCATTGTTGAAATATTACTTAGATCAGTGTGTTAGTTCTCGCTGCTATAACAGAATATTGTAGACTGGGTGGCTTATAAATAACAGAAATTGATTTCTCACAGTTCTGGAGGCTGGGAAGTCCAAGCTCAAGGTGCTGGCAGATTCGGTGTCTGGTGAGGACCCATTTCCTGGGTCATAGACGGCCGTCTTCTCGCTGTGTCCTCACAGGGTGGTGGGGGTGACGGAGCCTTCTGGTGTCTCTTTCATAAAGGTGAGAATGGACCCTTATGACCTAATCACCTCCAAATACCTCCTAATACCACACTACCTTGGGGAGTAGGTTTCAACATATAAATTTTGGGGGAACACAGACCCTCAGTCTATAGCACTCAGGCAGCAGCTGGTTGCACTGGAGTCCATTTCTAAACTTTCTATAACATTAACATGAATATTTCTCTACCAGCATCATACAATAGTAGTAATTGTAGTTTACAATATATTTTAATAGCATAGAAATATTTTTTCTATTCCATTTGAACCTCTGAGTCCTTATTTTGAAGTTCCCAAAAAATCCTTTTGATCAGTCGGAATTACATTACATTTGATATCATCAGGGTGTTTGTTCCTATGAAACCTGCGATGAAACTTGGAGTCCAGCTGTGTTTGGTGACTCTGTGGGCAGGTGACTCCCAGCTGGGAATCTTCTGGGGCTTTGCCAAGAGGAGGCTGTGGGGGGGTGAGGGGGGCTGGAAGGGAGGGAGATTGGGCCGTTGCTCTGAACCCAGGAAAGGCTGTGAATCAATCCTGGAGTTTGGAACTGGGAATGACAAGAGCTGTTGCTCAGGACCGCAGTGGCAGAGTGGGCAGAGAAGAGTGCCGTCCCCATTCCTGTGGAACCTGATGTGGACATGGCCCATGGGGCTAACATCCCCGCCATACCATTGGTCACTCCCAGTCGGGGGGTGCTGGGGCAGGCTCGTGAGAGGCAATTATTAAATTTGCCAGATTGCTGCAAGCTGGCTATTAAAGGCAGCCATTATTAACAGTGAGACTATGTCTAACACAGTGGCTCGTGTGCCCTGTGCCTCGCCTCCTAATCCACAGTTACTGATGTCACGTTGGTAGCTTGACATGGTCACAGCGGAAGTATTTATGCCACGAAAATTGGCAAATTCTTGATTTACTTATTCTTCGGTTGATTGTCTAGATGAAGGGTTGGCAACTTTTTCTGTAAAGGTCCAGATAGTAAATGCAGGACTTAGGTCTCTGTCACAGCTACTGCTCTGTCATGGCCGAGGGAATGCAGCCATAGACAATCCGTCATGAACGAGCAGGGTTGTGTTCCCAAGTCACTTCATTTGTGCATACCAAATTTGAATTTCATATAATTTTCAGGTGTCACGACACACTATTCTTTTGACTTATTTTTAGCCACCCAAAAATGTAAAAACCATTCTCAGTTTGCAGGTTGTAAAAACAAAACAAAACAGGAGATGGACTGGGTTTGGCCTTCAAGCCATCGTGCAATAGCTCGGGTCTACAACTAAGAAAGCATTCTGTGACAATCAGCTGGCTATATGGGATTTACTATAAAGACTTACAATTTGTAAATCGTGCTACGTATCCCTCCTATCAGTAAAATTTATAATTTTTTTTTTTTTAATTTTAGAGAACTGGTTGTTAAACATTTATCCATATACCCCTGTTTCAATGGTTTTACAAATTGGGGGCATCAAGAGAGGGAAGCCTGCAGCATCTTTTAGAGATAGTTCCCTCCCACTAAAAACCACTGGCACTAGCGGGTGGCAGTAACTCTGCCCCAGGAAGATGGGCCTAGACATGGATTGCTGCAGAGGAACGATGGAGAATTCCTGCCCTTGGGTGATGTGAACTTCCCTGGACGTAGCACCAATAACCCAGCAGTCTGAGGCAGGGACGAAGGTCCTGTGTTCATAAAGGAGAGTCCTTTGGTGTATCCACAGACTAAAGAACTGGGAAATCCTAGTTAATATTTTTTCCATTCAGGAATATTATAGTATGTATCTCCCTTTACTCAAGGATTTATTTAAATCCTTCAGTAACTATTCATACTTACTTCTGTATATTTTGTGTTATGTGAATTCCCAGGTAGTTTGTATTTTTAGTTCTGTTGAATGGTATCTTTTTTCTGTTATTTTCTACCCACTCATTATTGCTGGTCTAGAGGTAAGCTAGTAGCTTGTATAAATTAATTTTTTAAAACTAGCCACTGTACTGAATCAATAGTTTTTTTAGTGAAATTTCTTGTGTTTTCAATAATACTATAATGTGATCTGCAATAAATGACCCTTTCACCGCCTACACTTTGCAATTATTATACTTGGTATTTCTTTTCTTATTGAATTGGTCTGAACTTCTAGTGCTAACCACCCTTGCGTTAGTCTGTATATTAATAGGAATGTCTCTGGTGTTTTATTATGTATGATGCTGGCTGTTGACTTGAGATATCCTTTATCATGTTAAAGAAGTTCCTTATTTTTTTAGCTATCAAAAGAAAAAAATTCCTCTCAGGAATAGATATTAGATACTTTTTGGGATTTGGGAATTTATTGAAATGATATGATAAATTTTATTAATGCTATATTCTATTCAATCTTATTCTATTTTTAATATGCCAGATTTGCTTATATTATATCTAGTAGTTCCATACCTGTACCCATAAATGATAGTGATTTGTAGATTTTTTATTTTTATTTTTTTTTTTTGCAGGGGGAGAAGAGATGCTATCCTTCGTAAATTTTAATGTTGGTATGTACTTGCTTTGCAAAATGAATGGGGAAGCTTTTCATGTTTTTGCCATGCTTTTTATCAGTTTAAAGTACATGAAATTATCTGTTCATTTACAGTTTCAAACAATTCAAGCATGAAACCATTTGGCCTCAAGAATTTTTCCGGAGGTGATTTTTATTTGTTTTTTGACCAATATTTCTTTTTCTCCATAGATACTGGTTTATTTCAGGCTTTTTCTTTTGTTAATATTGGTAATTTATGATTTCTGAGAAATTTTCTATTCCATCTGTTTCTACTGCCTCCCTACAATCTATTCTCACATTTAAAACATTGGATTGTCACTGCCCTGAAAACCTTTGATAGTTTCCTGTGTTCTTAGAACAATAGCCATACCCCATGGTCTCTGAACCCTACCTGATCTAGTCCTCGCTTACTCCAGTGTCCGCCTGCCCTGGGTTTACTGTCAGTGCCCGAGGAGGCATCTCATCCTCCTGCTTAGAGTGACAGGAGGACCCCAGGAAGTCGGTGCAGCACATGCTGAAAACGGGATTTCATTCTGACTCTGGAACCAGCTCCATTTTGCTTTACAGGAGCCTTTATTGTTCCAGGATTTGTGTTGACATAACAGAGCTTGACTCATGATTCATTCTTATCCTTAGGCTTAAAGGTAGAAACAGGCATTAATAAATGCCACAAGATGTTTTTGGTTGTGCTCAGCAAGTTTTTTTTTTTTTTTTCCCAGCAGAAAAAATACTGGGCTTAATTAAATTCAGTCAACAGTTTTCAAGGGCTTCCTGTGGACAAGAGATTTTGCTGGACTCTGGAGTATTAGGAAGAAGTGAGGCAGACACAAAAGTGTTACCTCCCTTCCAAGGCAGGCTGAAGACTGGCTGGTAGAGCATGCCAGGTTATGGTACAATAACAAAACCTCCGAGGTTTATAACCATAAAGGCTTCTTGACCAGTTATACTCTGTGTCCACTGTGAGCCCTGCTCTTCATTTTCACCCTGGGACCCAAGTGAATTGAGCAGCCTCCACCTGGAAAATGGCAGCCATGGCAGAGGGAAAAGATACACTTGTCAATCATGCAGCTGCCTGTAAAACTTAAGTGTCACTTAAGCTCACAAAATAGCCATAGTATAAAAGATTCCTTCAAATTCAGAGGAGGATATAGAGACAAAGTTAACTCACAGATCCTGCATCTTACTTGAGATAGACACATACATACCTCAATAAATTAATTTAAAACATGCTGAGTCCTGGCAATATGCCAGGCTCTCTGTGCCAGGTGTGAGGATAGAGCAGGCAAGCAGGTGCCTGTTCTCTGGGAGCTGACACCCTCGTTCCTGCTCCACCATCAGACACAGGTGACTTGTAGATGGGAGGTGAGGGCGTGCTGGGGAGGTTTGGGGAGCTCGGGACCATCTTCTAAGCTCATGTGACATTAACACTCAGGCTTTGTTCTGTCCAGGCTGGAGTCTGATATCATTTTCTTAACAATCAGGAGCAAACAGCACAGTTTTACATCCTGCATTTCTTGCTTAGTGTGTAAGTATGCCCCTGGGTCCTTATTTTTCTTCCTCTCGCCTCTCAAAGCAGGGAAGTTGGGCCATGAGTGAAGATTTCCTGAGTTCCCTTTGAATGATCACAGTGGTTGGGCTCGGCCTTCCTGAAGTCGAGGGCTCCCATCATTCTTCCCTCCCCTCTTATCAAGCTGCCGGTCTTTGTGACAAGAAGGCTGGTCATGCAAGAGCGTGGCTTTCAGGCCTGGTTTCTAAAAGTGATGCTTATTCTTTTTTTTAAGGATGAGCCAGTAGATTTCATTCCTGGGTGCCAGGCACTGGGCTAGGCTTGAGCTCCCAGAAACTGTGCCTGAGAAGTGGAGCCCAGTGGGAGGGAGATGCGATCTCCACAGTGCAAGGCAACAGGGCTCTAACGGAGGATGTTGAAGGGCTGTGGCTGTGGACCCAGCGGAAAAGCACCTCAGCCATGATTCATCAAGGATAGTGCTGTGCTGGGGCCACCCCATCACCACCCAGGAGTGCCGACAGCTGGAGGACACAGCAAAAAAACGGAACCAATTTAAGAGAGGAAAGTAAATGAAAATCAACATAGAAAAATATTACTTCTGTGCTGTACCTGGCTTCTGTTGCAAGCTTCTAACTCACCCAACATGAGACCAGTGCTTGCTTTGAGGCCGGCGTTCTCTGGCACAATGGGGGAGTCAGGCTTCCGGTTCCAGGCAGCTTCCAGCCTGGCAGGGAGGGCAGTATGGTGGCCCATCTGAACCCAGATTGGCTGCTTCAATGGGGCTGTGAGTTAGACGGAATTCCCAGTGCCACTGAATTTTGGATCTCCAAGGACATCCCCCTGGCTGTAGACTAACAGGATGGTTTAAACAGGTGTACCCAGCAGTGCCCTGTCTGTGGCACTCAGCCCCACTGCTCATCACTGAAATCCAGGCACCAGGGGTGCTCACTCACTCCCCGTAGAGGTTTGTTTTTAAAGCAGCTTTATTGAGATCAGATTCAAATACCATACATTCCACCATGTAAACGTGTCCAATTCCATGGTTTTTAGATAGAGGCAAGCATCACCGCAAACAATTTTAAGACATGTTAATCACCTCAAAAAGAATCCCTTACCCTTCAGCTATTACCTCTCTCTATCTCCTCCTTCTCCCCACAGCCCTAAGTAGCTACCAGCCTATTTTCTGTCTCTGGAAATTTCCAGTTGTGGACATTTCATGTGAATGGAATCGTGTCACATATGGTCTTTTGTGACTGGCTTTCACTTAGTGTAATGTTTTTAAGGGTCATCCACATTGTAACAGGTGTCAGTGGTTCACTTCTTTTTACGGCTGAATAATATCCCACTGAATGGGTATGGCACATCAAGTGGACATTTTGGTCACTTCCACCTTTTGGCTATAAGGAATAATGCTGCTTGGGACATCCCTGTACACATTTCTGTGTGGATATATGCTTTTAATTCTCTCGATTGAATATCCAGGAATGGAATTGCTGGGTCATATGGTAACTCTTTAATTATCTGAGAGACTGGTTTTCAAAGCGGCTGCACCATTTTTTATCACCATCAGCCACGTATGAGGGTTCCCACTTCTCTACATTCTTGCCATCTCTTGTTACCACCTTTTTGATTGTAGCCATATTCTGGTGGGTGTGAAGTGTTAACTCATTGTGGTTTTGATTGTTGATGACTAATGATGGTGAGCATCTTTTCATGTGCTTATTGGCACCTCTAAGGTTTTGATTCAATTGATGGGGTATTTATTTTTCCCTTTAAAAAAGATTTTTTTTTTTAATTTTGAAATCATTTTAAGTTTAGCGAAAAGTTGCAAAACTGGTACAAAACTTTCATTTACCCTTAACCCAGATTCCCCAAATGTTAACCACTTGCTTAATCATTCTCAATTTCTGAGACATTTAAGAGTAAGTTGCAAACATGAAAGCCCTTTACCTCTAAATACTTCAGTGTGTATTTTCTTTAAAATAAGCAAAATCCCCAAACCAATTTCCTCATATGCATCCATAGTAAAATGATCAAAATCAGAAAAATCAGCACTGACTAAAACTATAATTTACTGAATTTTGTCAATTTCCCCCAAATTCCTGGGAATCAGCATTGTTTAAAAGCTCCACAGGTGATGCTAATGGGCCCCAGGGATGTCTGTCACCTCTTCTTGCAGGAGGAAGGCTGCAAGCAGAGAGGAGAAGGCCCTCCTTGAGGTCACCAGCAATTTAGCACTGAGTTGTTGGGATGCCCCAGCCCCGGGGCACCTTTGTGTGACTTCAGAAAAGGCTCCTCTCAAGAGGCTGAACCAGATGGCCATCGGCTTGGCAAGGGGACAGCACCTTTGTCATTGCCTCATGCCCTCTGAACCCTGACTAGCATGTGACAGTCTCCATCCAGGAGTTGATTGTGGCTGAAAAGGAGGGATGAGACGAGGCAAGGCTCCTTGTGGCCTCAGATGGGGATGGTGAGCGTTCTGCTTAGTGGGACGTGTGCCCTTCATTTTGATACTTGGAGAACCTGTGCCTGACCCTGGACTGGGGATGGGGGAGTTGGTTCCAGGCAGAGGGACAAACTGATTCTGCGTTGCACTCCATGGTCGCAGCTGCGGAAATCCCAGCTGAGCACTGTTGACCCTGCTCTCTCCTGCCGGCACGTGCCTCTGGACTCTCCCACCTTCTGCCCAGCCCTCAGACCAGCTTCCATCCCACACAAATCTGACCCCATCCCTTTCCTGATTAAACCCTCATGAAGCCCGAGTTCCTCCATATTCACTAAATGGGAGCAGCAGGGTCTGTGCTCTGCCCCTCCCACCCACGGGCCCCTCCCACCCACGGGCCCCTCCCACCCACGGGCCCCTCAGACTTACTCTGGGGGCTCTCTGCAGAGGCCCCTCTGAGGCTGGCTACCCTGAGCCTTGCTTCTCCATCACACCACCCAGACTGTGTATACGGAGATATGTACTTGAGCAGAGAAGGACCAGGACAGGAGAGGGGCACACAGGTGCCCAAACTGGAGTCTCCAGACTAGCAGCATTAGCGTCACCTGAAATTTGTTAGAATGCGAATTCTCAGGCCTTACCTAAGACCTGGAGAAGAAGAAACTCAGGGGGCGGAGCTGAGTCATCTGAGGTTCAGCCAGCCCTCCAGGTATGTCCGACTCGCTCAGGTTTGAGACCTCCTGGCCTAGGAGCTCTGGCCACAGGGAGGTCCAGGCAGGACCAGGGTGAATGCAGCATTTCTCTGGTCCAAGAAATTCAAGGTAGATATTCTCCACAGCTGGCTAGTCAAGAATATCAACAAATATTTCCAATGTATAGACTATTTGCCAGACAAAGGAAATGGGACGATGCACTGGCTGGAAGATTAGCACTGAATGAAGGGAACCCAAAGCCTGTAGAAGGCCATCTGGGTGGCCCCTCAGGCTCTGGGCTGGGTTTGTGGTTTCATTGATGGAGGCGGAAACCTCAGCTATCAGTGTCTTCCGGTCCAGGCTTTTAGAGTAGTTGTTAGGAAAATTGTACCATTCTCATATGTTCTCGCAGCTTTACATTTCATACTGTTCCCATTAGTTTAGGGTTTAAAAAAAAAATAACACGTGGCAGTATACATGTAAGAAAAGAACAATGCAAGCTTGTAGAGAAAGGATCTGGGCCTTCTAGATCAAGCTGGTTTCAAACTTTGACATCCAAGCACCTTAGAGAGTCTGTTGCCAAATAATCTGAGTAAATGCTTTTTAATGCTTACAGAACTTTGGCCCTTTGTGCATACTTTCATACCTTTGTAATCAGACAATGAAATAACGGAAAGGTTGAAACGCTCTTCTTTTTAGAAAAATTTCTTTTACAAGCATGTTTAAAATCCTGCCTCGTTATTTCCTTGACTGAAAGTCAAACAATCTTGCCCAACAGGCAGCACGTTCCATACGTGATCTTGTTCAGCTTTTCATGCTGCCCTTGAATAAGAAAAATTGACAAGCTGTCATTCATTACACGGTGGTGACAGCCTGTGGTTCTGTTCGAACTTCTGTCTGATCTTTGGTCTTTGGGAGTGGAAAAATTTCATCATATGGCATGCACTTTTAATTTTCTAAAGCAAATATGTTGGAAGGAGCCAATTAATGCAAACATGGATGGTTGGTTTTCTGTAATTGATTTAGGGGAACAACAGTTCGTCTAAAGTAATGGAAGATCTGAGCTATACGTGTGGATCCTGCAAGATTGAAAGAAAACAGGACAGCAGCCAGGCCTAGGGTTGGTTTTTGGGGGTCCTTCTTTAATTACTAGACATAAATGTTTTGTGATTTGATATTAGAAACGCTAGTATTTCTAAAATGCTTCAGAAGTTCTGAAAAATATTGTAAACGCCCTTGCCATTTGCACTGTTTTTGAAGGAGAGGTTTGTGCTGAAGGGGTCATGCTGAAATGAATGAATGGCTACAAAACTGATGAAATCTTTTTACTTCTTATCTTATTGTGTTTCATTCATTGTATCTTCAATTGACTCCAAAGTGCTCCTCAAGCTAAAATCTAATAATGCACCTCTATTTAAAAATGTATGTTACTGAATTCTTTTTTTCCAATCTGCCACCCATACTGCAGCAAGGAGAGTCTGCCAAAACACATCTCCTTAAAAACTTGCTGGAACTTCTCATCCGCACCAGGGTAGAGCCCCAGATGTTAGAGACCCTGTTGTCTTCCCCTCTAGCTGCCCCTCCTGCCAGGGACCCGTTCCTGACTGCAGCCACTGGACAGCTTGAAATTCCCCAACTCAGTGGACTTTGAGGTTAAGAAGTTTACACTTAGTTTTACTGGGATTGAGGAGCTCTGGAATTATTGGGTAGGGGAGTGAAACGTTTGTAAGAAGAGTCAAAAATATTACTATAGTTCCTTAGGTTTTAGGCCCTGTGGGTTTGGAAAGGCAACGTGAGTCTCCAGACATTCTGGGTCCTTCCTACATTTGGGAGGATAGCGGACTCTGGTGGGAGATCTTTTTCCTTCTGGGCATCACAGAGGCGGTTGCTCTGTTCTAGATCAGAAGCCTCATTTCCTAATTGAGGCTTTGGCAGCATGGTGTTTCATTGTGTATTACTCATGAATAGACTCAACTTTGTTTAAAATGAAAGTTTAAATGCTGTAAATGGGGGCCGCAGAGAGGATGGAGGGAACTTGTCTGTGTGGCTTCAGAATTGCCTCGTTTTCTCTGGAAAAATCCTCTCTAGGAATCTGTGCCAAGACCTGGTGAGTAAGAAATGAGTTTTCATGATGTATCAAAAAAAAGTCTCTCTTAATAAGCTGTCTTCATAAATAGCATCAGAGGGGGAAGAAATCAAAAAGAGAAAGAACAATCCTTTCAGATCAAAAGCATCACTTCTAGATAGGGAGAGGTTAGGACTAAGGGAAGATCAATGGTGGCCCACCATGTCAGGTTCCGACCGATTTGTTCTGTGTCTTTCGGGGAACTTGTGCGCACATACACAGGCACACACAGCACCCTCCTGTGTGGACTGTTCAGGGCCCCTGTAATTCTTCCAGTGGGACTTTAATTTCTCTAACTCAGTCGAGGGACTTGTTGGGGCCCCTCTGTCGAGCTGCCTGTCTTCTTGGTAGTCCCTGTCATTGTCAGAGCAGGTGGGTGAGTGCACTCCCAGCAGGGAGCTAATCATGATGTGACCATGGTCTTTCTAAACCCTCGGGCACTGCGGATTCTGCTTCCTGGGTACTTCTGGGTCTTCCGTTCCTCCCTCTGTTGACTCTTGGTGAAACCAGCAGCATGGCTTCCAATGGCAGGGTGGTGCCATCGTCCTTCCCTGGCACAATAGCCATGTGGCCTCTGTGGCTTAACATTTATTGATCATCACCATTACACGCCCCTCTTCTTGGCTGTGAACTACAACAGGAGTGGTTCCATTGTCACACACGCCCTTCGCTTAGTCACTCCAAGGAGACATGCAGTCACTGCCATTTTCCTGGTGAAGGTCCCTGAGCTTCCTAAACAATGTGCCCAAGTCACAGAAGTAGAGGCCAGAAGTGAGATTTTTGAGTCCTAAGCCCAGCAGATGACATGGCTCCTGCTGGCTTCACTAAGTCACCCACATTGGGTCCGGCGGAGGAAGGAGATTTCAGGAAGAGGGAAGAGCATGAGCGAAGGCACAGAGACTTTGAGCAGGATGGTTTGTTTCAGAAAATCCAAGCTATCCAGCACTGGTGGAGTAAAGTGCTTGAGGTGGGGGGATGGGGTGAAGGGGGTGATGGGGACTCCGTCTCAGGGACTTATTCTCTCACAGGGCAGGAGCTTGGAGACCCACCCAGCAAACAGTGGGGAAACTGTAGTCACTGGGTTTTTAACCAGCTAGTTCACTCTGTAGTCTGGCCACTTGGCTGGGGGGTGGAGGATGGGGGCCTGCAGGCAGAGACAGCTTAGATGGCGTCCTGGCTCCATCACGCTTAACTTGTTTGTGAGGCTGGGAGAGTCATGTATATTTTTTCTGGCCCTGAGGTATTCTCTTCTGCAAAAGAAGAGTATTGGACAGTAATAACGTTTCACCAATTTATTCACCACCATGGCCTCCACTTATTTTATCTGTCCTTTAGACCGCAGTGGGGAGTTTTATGTGCTGAGGGGCTATGCTAATTATTCACCCCACCCCATCCCCTTTTTGGGTAATCACAGCTAGCCAGCCCTGGGAGCCTCTAATCAGTAGAGGTATCACTCTCCCTCTCAGTATCCAGGGCTGAGTGACTTCGTGACTTCTCTGTCAAGGCCTTTCTTCCCAGGAAGATGAGGTTCTGGCTTCAGGAAATATTGCCCTGGGGTCTAGGTTACCAGGAGGGGGACCCCAACGTCTCTCTCATACTCCAGCTTGCATGCTCTTGGTCCGAGGGGCCCCTCCAGCCCCTGGAAGATAACACAGTGCACATTTGGGAGATGCTTTGGGGGGGGGGCTATAAATATTTGGATTTTACTTTTAAACCACGTGCGGTATTTTTGTTGGGAAAGTATTGCGCGCACAAGGGAACGACCCCAAAACAGAATTGTGCAAAATCCCTAAGCCTCCTGCACGCCCTCCCAGTTCCTGCCCGCCAGCCCTTGGGCGCCTCTTCGAGGGGCAGGGCGTGTGGGAACCCGCCGCCTCCCGGCTCCTCGGGCCCAAGCTTGGCCCATGTGCTCGGTGTGGGCCAGAGGCCGCAGCCCGAGAGCATGGCGCGGTAAGGCGCCTCCAGGGTCGCCCCTGCCCTTCCTGTTGACGCCTAGACTCTTGTTCCAAAAGATAGACCGAAGACTCTCAAATGGGAGCTCAAAGGCGAGCTGTTTTATTTAAAAACGTTTTGAGATCATCATGCACGTGGCGAAAAATTCAAACAGGACAAAGCCCCTCTCCCCACTCAGGACCCCCCCTTCCCCAGCCGGTGACTAGCTTCTTCCATCTTCTGGAAGGATTCTGTGCAGGTACAAGCACGCATCCCACTCAGAACAACTTTTTAAAGGAATCAGACGCTAACGATTATATTCTAATTACTTCTGCTCTTCCCTTGTTTTTCTTTTTTTTTCTCACTTAACCGTGGGTCTATACACAGGCTTCTTTGTACGGCTGCGTGTGCGGAGCACGCGGGGCACCTCCGGAGAGGGGCTCGCCTTCCTCTGGAGCGCGTGCCGAGGTCTGGGCAGCTCTCCCCCCCTCCCCCCGTGTCCCCCGCTGCCGGGGCGGGTCCCCGGGTCGGCAACGTGCGGGAACTTTCCGGGACTCTTGCCGCCGCCGGTTGCCCTGTGCGGAGCGTCCTTGTAAAGGTCCCGCGAACGGTGGCGACGTGGGACCTGCAGACTGGGCCCCGCGCCCCGCCCCCCCGCCGGCCCCCTCCCGGGCGCCGTGCCCGGCCCCAGGGCGGCTCGTCACCGCCGCGAGGCCAATGGGCTGGGCCGCGCGGCCGCGCGCACTGGCACTCGCTCCCCGGTCCCTCCTGCTCGCGCCGCGGCGCCGCTCCCCAGCCGTCGCCCAGCCTCCGCCGTCGGAGCCGCCATGCAGCCCGCGCGCGCCCCGCTCCTCCCGCAGCTCCTGCTGCTGCTGCTCGCGGCGCGCGTGTCGGCGCCGCTGCCCCGGGCCGGCCGCTCGCCGGCCGCTGCCGCCGGGTGCCCCGAGCGCTGCGAGCCGGCGCGTTGCGCTGCGCCGCCGGGACACTGCGAGGGCGGCCGCGTCCGCGACGCGTGCGGCTGCTGCGAGGTGTGCGGCGCGCCCGAGGGCGCCGAGTGCGGCCTGCTGGAGGGCCCGTGCGGCGAGGGGCTGCAGTGCGTGGTGCCGTTCGGGGTGCCGGCCTCGGCCACGGTGCGGCGGCGCTCGCAGGCAGGCCTCTGCGTGTGCGCCAGCAGCGAGCCGGTGTGCGGCAGCGACGCCAACACTTACGCCAACTTGTGCCAGCTGCGCGCCGCCAGCCGCCGCTCCGAGAGGCTGCGCCAGCCGCCGGTCATCGTCCTGCAGCGCGGCGCCTGCGGCCAAGGTACCTGCGGGGGGTGCCCCCTGCCCCCCGTGCGCCGCGCTCTGGGGAGCCCCCGGGTCGCGCTATCCCAGCCCCGACCTGCCCCCCGCGGGACGGAGAGGCGCATCCAGGAGGCAGGGAAGCTTTGCGGGGCGTTCAGGACACCCACTCGCTGGGAGAGAAGGGAACCGACTCCTGGGGTGGCCGCGTCCCACGGACTCTCTCTGCACCTAGCTTTGCGCCCATCCCGGGGCCAGTTCCGCGCCCGGCGGGCGCCCAGCGCGCTCTGTCTGGAAGCCAGGGCGTCCCGCCTGGTGGCTCGCTGCTGGGAACCCCGGGACCCCGGGACAAAGAAGACAGAAATGTGGACATAAGGGAGGAGAGAAATTCGGGACTCGTAAAGGTGCCTTGAGTCGAGGAAGCCTGATCTTTGCACGCGACCCCTCTCCCTCTTTATAATTAACTATGCATTCATTTCACTATGGATCCTGCCCGTGACAACTTCATTTAACTTTTTTATTTGAAAGGGACAGTGTTGCTCACTCCACTCCCCAGTTTCTCCTGATGATGTCCCTGGCCAGGCACCGCTTTCTACCGCAGACGCTGCAGTGGCGTTGCTGCCTGCTGGCTTCCCGTTTTGAGCTAACCCCAAAAATGAAAGTGGCTCCTTTTGAATAAGCTGAACGGGGCTTTGGATCACTTAATCTGACGAGGTAGGGGTAGAGGGCAGGTTATGCATGAAGAAGTGTACCCCTTCTTCCACCTTAGGCATCTTTTATGTCCTGCCAAGGACCGTGGTGGTGATGGGTCCATGGGTGGAGAAACCCTCTCTCTCGCGGGACCTTCCAAAGGGATGCTTCTTGCCTCCAGACAGAGATACCATGTGGGAAAACAATGAGGAGTTCAGCTGCGGCCACTCCAGCCTTGTAGGGATGTGACAGCCGGGCTTGGCAATGTCCTTGGCTGAGGCCACACTCTGCCTCCTCACCACCGGCAGTGCGTGGAGAGAGGGAGTGGGGAGCCCAGCGGAGGCTCTGGTCTAGATTTTTCTTTGTAGGAATATGGTTTAGCGTGACTAGCTACCACCTGAACACAGTTTGGTTCACACCAAGAGGACGGTGCCAGAGCGAGCAGAACTCGGAGAGCGTGCATTCCAGCACAGGAGCAGGGAGCCTGGGATCCAGGAAACAGCCTTGTTAGAGGGTGAAGGAGAATTTTCCTGCGGAGACTGGGGACAGGCCCAGAAATGCACACCTGTTGGTGTCCAGCCTGTGCCCCAGCCCTTATGCCGGGGGTGGGGGGGTGGGGGGGTGTTACTCGTGGGACCTCACTTGGCCTTTGCAGCCTCACGAGGAGGGAGCTTTTGCTCTCATTCCCGTTTTACAGACAGGGCAACTGAGGCTAAATTACTTGCCCAAGGCCACTCAGCAGGAATTTGAATTCAGACAGCCTTACTTAGAGCCAGCTCCTTGCTCAATCCCAGGGCTGTGGAGGAGAGGTCAGGCAGGGTAAAGGAAATTTCTGGAAGGTTGGGAAGTGCATCTCAGGTGGAGTGGGGAACAGCCTGAGCTAAGCCTTGTTTGGGAGGTAGTGAATCGATTGGGGCTTTTGGGGACATTTGGGAAGTGCAACAGGAGTGACCCAGGCTGGTGGCACAGAATCCCAGTGCCATAGAGGACGGGCTGTGCTGTGCACTCAGGTGTTCTCTAACCAGAGCAGCTCACAGAAAGCCCAGCAGAGGACTCGCCTGGCGGTGGGGTGCAGAACGCACCAGGGTACAGAGTTAGGGCTACTGCAGTAGTCTGGGTGTGAGGTCATGACCCTAAAAAAGCATATTGCATATTTTTGTCCAACACAAGCCAGCCGTTACTGTTTGTGGTCTGTCTGCATGGGGTCCTGAGTAACTGGCACCATTCGGGCACCTAATTCATTGCCAGTGAGGTGGAGTCCCTTAGCAAGCTTTGGAGTTGGCAGTCATTAACACTCGTTGTGTGGAGAGAAACAGGTCCTCTCCCATTAGCCATCAGACTCCCAGGAGAGCAGGCAAGGGGACAGCCACAGAAAGATGAGTATGGTGGACTTCAAAGGAGGGAGAATCAGAGAGGGTGCAGCCCTGTTTCGTCTTTCCATCTTTCTTTCTGCAGTTATTTCATGAATTCTGCAAAGTGTCTGGTACTCTGTGTGTTTGTCTGCCTGGCCCATAGGAGGCACCTGAAAGATATGTAGGTGGATGATGAAGAAATCAATGAATGAATGAATGAATGAATGAATGAACAAGAGATACTTGAGAGACACAGCCATCCGGTCTTTCCATAATGGAAGGCTTTACTTTTGCTGCCCCTGCCTCCCCTCATCTAATGCTCTGCCCTTGACCTCTGGGAGGTGCCCCTGAGGACAGGTGTCTGGGAGCCAAGACTTCATTCAGTCCCAGCTCTGCCCATGAGTAGGTCACTTGACACTGTTATTAACTGAGGTGAACTGGCTGCCTGCTCTGGTACAAAGGTTTGGCAGGAGTGCTGCCTTAGCCGGGGGAACATGGGAGGCCTTTTGGAGGAGGTGCCATTGGACTAGAGGCCTGAAGTTGGGGCAAGCCATGTGAGGATGTGGGGGAGCCCCTGAGACAGGAGCGGGCCCACAATGTCCAAGATTCTAAGGAGGGTTTGTCTGGAGCAGAGAGTGAGGATGGTAGCAAGTGCCGTCAGACGAGAAGTCACTGGGCTGGCGAGCAGCATTTTGGAAGTATGGTGGGACTTTGGGTGGTGGAATGTGTTGCTCTTCATAAAAGAGCACTTTTATCTGTAAGCTGTTGAACAACAACTTTAGGGAACATCGCTAATCATAGTTCTGGAAATGAAGATAAATCATCAAATTTAGAAATTCATGCTGCTGTCAGGGTTCGGATGGGAAAGCGTCTGATTATACGAGAGAACTAAGGTCTGTCATCTTCCACTGTTAGCAGTTTGGATTAGTGTAAAGCCAAAGTGCTCTACTGGTCAAGAGAGTACAAAGGAGAAAGGAATTGCAATGAATAATAGTAGATAATAAGGACCACCATGTTTAGTGCCTATTCTGTGCTATGCACCTCTGAACCCCAATGACCCTCCTGGCCACCCCGTGGCAGTTCTCTTCGTGTTACAGCTGGGAGACAGAGGCTAGAACACCTTGTGCAGGATTTGAAGCCATGCGTCTGGCCCAGAGCCCAATCCTAATCACCATGCTGTGCTATTGACAGAGAAACTGAGGTTCTTAGCCAACCCAGCTAAGCCGCATCTAATAGTTGGAATCAACAGATGACCGTGGCCTTGAGATGAAACTTAGGATACTTCACAGCTCTCACTGCACAGACACAGGGATCAGAGGACTTGGTTGCCCCGTTACCATCAGTGCAGCTCTTGCTGAAAAAGCAACAGAACATGGGGCTGGAGTAAAGATGATTCCAAACCAGGGCCCCAAGCTCCAGACTGCTCTTGGGGAGAGAATTCCCAGACATTGCAAAAGACTAGCCAGGATGTGCAGCACTGAAGATTTCTGCTGAAAAATGGACAAGAAGCCAGGAAATTGGCCTTAAAAAGACTCCTTAAACATCAGAAGTCTAGTCCCTTCTCCTCCTAATACATACTCCAGGAAAGCCCGCCCAACCCCCAACAGCTGCCCAGATGATCCCGGAGCTCTCCAAGCCTGGGGATGTCTGGTCCTTGTCTCCCCCAGTCCTGAGGAGAGAAGGTCTCTATAGGTGGAGGCCAGCCATGCATTCCTGGTGAAGAGCCACTCTGTAGGATGCCTTTTGAGTAGTTTATAAGGCTTTGCTCACTTGGATTGGTTATCTTCTTTTATTCTATGTTGGTTTTGCTAAAGAGTTAAAATATGAAGGTTTCATAGAATTAGTATGTTAACAGCGAAAGCCAAGTGTTTGAGTAACTTCATTCCATCCAAAGCACTGTAAATAGGTTGCATTAGAACTTAAAATAACTACCTTCAGTAAGCAATTGTGGTGCGGACCATGAGCTAACTGTGGTCAGACACCCAGCAGCCTCGGGTCTGCGGGGCTGGATTCTGAGTCCATTTGGACTTGTGTGATCCTGGATGCAGTTTCGTGCCTTGGATTGAGAAGTCAGACTTTCCATGAGCTTATATTTTAAGTGAATAAATAGCTCTGGTCAGGCTTCATTTGAAGAAGAAATCAAGTTTGGCAGGGCTTGAGGGCTCCTTGGGAGGCCAGCTGGGGTGGAGGGGCTGGCGGGCTGGTGACTGTCTCTGGCTCTTCTTAGGCTGTTACCTGACCAGGTGACTGGTCCCCAACCTCTCAGGGCCTCAGAAGTGAGGAGCTTGGACCAAATGATCTCTGAGGCCCCTTCTAGCTGGACTGGTCTGTGATTCTTGTCAGAAAACCAGTCTCTGAAGAATTGTGGTCACCTCATCCCTATTTTAAAGGCCAGGCAGGCTTCTTTAAGAGCCATTTCCTTTTCTTAAATTATTGATGGTTAAAGCTGAGGTTGGCATTGAATGCATGTGGCCCATCTTGGGCCTGGTTAACTGTATTTCAGCTTTGTACTGACTGCTGAGCATCCCTGGATGACCACAGTGGTGATGTGCCCACCCCCAAGACATGAGCTACAGTGAGCCTGGTGCCCCTCGTTGCTTCCCAAGGGCCCCAAGGTTGGGCTGCAGGGGTCCTTGGAGTGATATCCCTCTTGAACCATTTCACATTTTCTTCTCCATCTTCTCTGCCATTAAAAAAAAGAAAGAAAATTAATATCAAACAGAGAAACTGTGAAGTATAGCCATTCCATTTGCTTTTCCCAAAGGCTCCCTGAAGTAATAGAAAAGCTGAGGTGACTCAGTGCTGCTGGGTGACGTGTGTCTAGAACCACCTAGAGACACCAGCTAGTATATCATGCTGAAGGACAGAAATAAGTGGCAGTAAAGAGGCACGCCTATTGCTGCCGGAAGGGCACAGAGTTCAGTTTTTGGAATCAATAACATGAGATCCATTTCTAAGTTCATTTAGAGCATTTATTGGACACCTACTATGTACTCAGAAGTGTCCAGAAATAAGGAGTCTGAGGTAAGTAAGGCTCGGTGGCCCATGATCTCAAGGAGGTCATAGTAGGTCACATAGCGCCTGGCTTAAGGAGTCAGATCACATTTTTTACCATGTGACTTAATCTCTCCAAGTCTCAGTTTACTCATCAGTAAAATAATAATAGAAGTGATAGTACATACATATGTATTGTATAGGGTTGTTGGAGGAAAGAGGTACCTAATTATATGCCATGCTAAGAACTATACCAGATGCATTACTGGAACTCAATCAATATAACTATAATAATAATTGTAATGATAATAATAATCCTCTCATCACTGAGACATCTAACAAGGAGTCAGCTCAGTGGAAGAAGTGCTGTTGTGATCTTGTCTCCCTGGGGATAAGGTGGGTGGGGGGGTTAGAGAAGGAAGATGATGCAGGAGGTGTGTTCTGGAGGCTGACTTGGAATTTGCCAATAAATATATTAGAAAATGTCCTCTGGGCAGAGGGACCCTGACATGACCTTGCCTGCCATCCTCTGAAATACCCAGTGGTTGCCTGTATCATTTGAGAAGTGTGTGACTCCTCTTGACTGAAGACCTACGGGTCTGGAATGCCGGGTATTTTACATATGTCATCTTCTTAACCCTCCCTGGAGTTTGTGACCTTTAGGAAAGAGCAGTATGTGGAGGCCCTGAGTTCAATTTCCATGCTTTGGGAATTTCTCACAAGGAAAGATTTGTCATATCTTTGGGGGAGAAAATAGTGTGGGAATCCACAGATAGCCCATTATTTTAGATTCCTAGGACAAATTGTCAAATAAGCATATTTCATAAAAACAGTTCTCCACATAGCGTGTGACAGCAGCTGGTGCCTCACCAGGAGACAATCATGATGGTCTCGGAGGACATATTGTTGTGGCTGGAGTTTCTGATGATTTTCAAATTTGAATAAGCCCTGTCTGAATGAGTCAGAGCCTTGCACAATATTTTCAAGCCTCAGGAAACATCTTTTTCATTGGTTGTGCAATCAAATCTCGAGAAGAAGACGGTAGGCCAGCCTGTGTGATGAGCTCTTGTTTTTTTTCAGAATTTAGAGAGATTTGCACCAGAGCTCCCCTTCACATGTTCTCAGGAGAGATTTTAGTGGGTCATCCAGCCATTGAGTCATCTGGCACCCCGTGACAAGGAGAGCCCTCCCTTGGGTGCCAGTATTCCGAGTGGCAGTCACCGCTTGGTGGGGATGGATGGACATGGAGACTTCTGCCAGCTGAGGTTGCCCAGGCAGATAGCTGCCAACTGGATACAGAGGATTAGCATTCAGCAGTCACATCTGCCTTTCTCTGGCACAGAGTAAGCTGGCTGGGGAAAGGGGGCAGGGGACAGTCTTCCCCAGGACAGCCCTGGACAGAGCAATGACCTGAAGAGCTGCCACCTCTGAGTGCTCTCTGGGAGGTGGGCACTGTGCTAATTGTGTTATGGGCCTGCCTTGTTCTTTCCTCATCACCACTCACGGAGGTCATTTCCCAGCTGAGGAAATAAATGACGGGAATTAATTGGAATTAATAAATGACAGGAATTAAATAAATGACGGGAATCCCAACCAATAGGAAGGGAATTAATTGTCCAAGGCTACCCACTAGGAAAAGGCAGAGTCAGGATTGTACCCAAGTCTGTCTCACACCTAAAGTATTCTTGAAACTTCTTTGACTCAAGTGTTACGTAGAGGCCTGTTTCGTTTAATCTCTAAATGTTTGGGGGGTCTCCAGCTATCCTTCTGTGACTGATTTCTAGCTCCGTCCCATTGTGGTCTGAGAACATACTTTGTATGGTTTCTGTTCTTTGAAATTTGTTAGGGTGTGTTTTCTGGTCAAGAATGCGGTGTTTCTCGGTGTGTGTGCCACGTGATCCACAGACGATTCTGCTGTTGTTGGGTGGAGTGTTCTATAAACACCGGTTAGGTCCAGAGAACTGACAGTGCTGTTCAGGTCCACTATATCCAGTGACATAGGGCGTAGTCTATCAGTTCCTGAAAGGGAGTATTGAGGTCTCCGGGGGTCTATTAGGAAGCCCTGAACTGCTGTCTACTTTACGTTTCCTAGTGTTCGGGAACCTGGGTCCTAGTGCCCCTTGGGCCTTTTGGATGAGTTATGAGCTCCCTCCAGCCTCAGTTTCCTCATCTGCAACATAGGCATAATGATGCTGCCCAGAAGACCTCAGAAGGACACCATGAAGGTCAGAGGAGATAATGGGTGTGAAGGTGCTTTGTCAATGAGAGTGCTGGAACACTGCAGTTGCAAGAAACTAGGATCTCTAATTGGCAATTCCAGACTTTTCCAGGACTGGCTGAACCAGCACCAAACAGTGGAGCCGGAAGGATGGAAAAGTAATATGCTTTCTGGGTATCAGGACATGGGTCTCCACCGGGCATGTTCCCTTGTCCCACGGAGACGTAGTAGCTCTTGGCCAAGGTGACGGAATTGTCCTCAAGCACTGACTCTCTGTTTCAGGGAAGCCACAGGCAGAGTTCACTACCATCATCTACTAGGGCAGACATATTGGTTCAAAACACCAGTACCCCAATATTATACAGAGCACACGGCAGCCTCTTGTGCCTTCATCATATGGAGCACATTCTCCTTACTGGGAGCCTACGTTCTGAATGTCACAGCTGAGTTTCTATTGAACATGTGTTGGTCAAGCAATGCCTGAGTTGAGATTCCTTAGATCCTAGCTTGATATTCTCCACCAGTTTGACATTTCTGGCTCTGAAAAATGTAGCCCAGTATAGTTCAGTCCTCACTGGGAAAAACCTAGTATGACGAGTCTGATACCAGAACAGAAGGTACCGGAGGAAGGGCAGGAATTTGAGACCATCTAGAAAGGACCCACGTGCACTGGTAAGCTCTCTGTGTGGGGGTTCAGTAATGCTCTCGTCCACAGCCTGTTTCCTTGGGATACCTTCACTGGCCAGTCGTGTAATCCTCTGTCCTCTTAGAACTCTCACTGGGCTCTTACCTTCTGCAGCTCATCTCTCATCACACCAGTGTCCCCATTTTCATGTTTTCTGGGAGCTTATTAACAAGGTTACCTGCTTCCCTGAAGAGCCACCAACGGGCTTGTAGAGAACCTTAGAGCATGAAACCTGAGTGTGGAAGGTCCTGGCAGGTTCTTCAGGCCAATCCTGCACTTTACAGATGGGGAAATTCAGGCACCCAAAGATCACATGACTCTCCCAAGTTGCCCAGCTTATCAGTGGAGGGCCAGCATGGACTCTGTCCTAAGGCCCAAGGCAGAGCCCGGCACCCTTCCCACCTCAGCCACAACTTCCTGCTGGAACAGGTGGGTGTTTGGGAGAAGCCAGGGTCCACTCACATGATTTTCCCATGAGGCTGAGAAACACTGGGTGCTTTCACTTAGTTTCCCAAAATGATGCTAAGGAAAACTCCCTCCCTCCCTCAAAATGATCTCCTTGGGTTGGAAGATGACCTGAAAGCTATCTATATAATGACTGATTTCTCCTCTCAGGAGTTCTAAGCACTTGTTAATGTCCTTGAGCCATAATTACAGGGCTCTTCTGCAGAGGAAAGAAATCAGTATAAATATCATGGTGGACACGCCAGATAAATCAGGGCCGACATGCTGCAGTGTCTTGAGCTGTGGTTACATTTTCTCTGGGAGGAGTATACCAAGTTTTTCCTCTCAGCATAAAGGCGCCCTTTTCATTTCTATTACCATTCTGTTTAGACATCTTAGGCAATGCATTCATACATTTGATGACATACTGTATCAGTTTTTTTATAGTTATAGTCTAATCACATCAAAAATAAAGAAACAAAGAAAAAGTTCCACAATTCCACCATTGTTCGAGCAGCTTCATTATTTCTGTCCCGAGCGTTATACCACCGTATGTTTAACTCTTCCCATCTTTGTGTCCACCTGGGCAGTGGTCACTGGTGTAAATAATACTGAAATGAACATTTTCATGTCTGTGGTGATTTCTGCGTCTAGGGTTATTCCCTTGAGATACATGCTAAGTGCAATGGCTGGAGGAAGGGACATGGCTTTTTTATGGTCTTTGGGGTATATGGCAACATTATATTCTGCAAGGGTTATACCCATATTCGTCGCCATCAGCTATAGAATATCACCCTCTTACCTCACTGAAAGCTGAGCACCAAAAAGAAATTCCCCCCAAAGAAATCCTTCAGGATAAATGGAATGGTACCAAACCAGTCATTCTGCTCGGCCGGTAAATAACCTGGTCTGTCTTTAAGTTACTTTTATTCTCAGGTTGATCGCTTTTAGGAGATAAGCAACACTTACGATTAGAAGGAGCGCTTTTAAATTTTGGTTTTACCTGGGGATGGATGCAGTTGTGATCACAGACTTTCTGACCGAGGAGCAGGGACCAGTGAGGGGACGTGAGGGCCCAAGGTCGCGAGCCAAGCTGTGACAGAGCTCCCTGCCTCCGGATGCCAGCTCTGTCCGGGATACAGGAGGAGGCCAGACAGTTTTTGTTTGTTTTGAAAACTGAAGAGTATATTTATTCATATTTTTTGTACACATAGAAATATAACATGAGCCACATACTTAAAATCCAGTTGTTTAGTAGCCACATTAAAAAAGTAAAAAGAAACAAGTGACATTAATTTTTTCTTTTTTATTGAGATATAATTCACATACCATAAAATTTACCCTTTTAAAGTGTACAGTTCAGAGTTTTTATATATTCAAAGAGTTGTGCAACTGTATATTGGGTTGTCGGAAAAGGTATGATGCATTTTTGCAACGAAAAACAGAAAAAATATGTCATGACTTTTCTGACAACCCAATAGTTGTCTAACTACCACGATCTAATTCTAGAACGTTTTCATCACCCCAAAAAGAAACCCAGTATCCATTAGCAGTCCCCCCATACTTCCTCTGCTCTGCCCACCCCTAGGCAACCACAAATCTGCATTCTGTCTTGATAGATTTCCCTACTCTGGACATTTCATAGACGTGGAATCAAATATGTGGTCATTTGTGACTGGCTTCTTTCACTCAGCATCATGTTTTCAAGGTTCATCCATGCTGGAGCAGGTGTCAATGTCTCATTCCATTTTATGACTAAATAAAATTCTTTTGTGTGATCTAGGAAGACCATATTTGATTTTGTTTTTCTCCTCTCCCTGATGGGGAATCCTAACCCCAGCCACAGAAGTCACTTTGAAAGTCTACACTGCTGAGGTGGCAACGACTTGTTCTGGCGGAAGAAACTGGAGCACATGACACAGGAAGCCAGCTTTGAAAATAGGAATATTCTATATGAATGGGAATTACACACTCAGGAAAAGATCAGGAAATGTACTTTTCAGATTTATTAAAATATATAACATTTCAGGGAGCTGGAAAGGATGTTGGAAATGGTCTAGCCTGCCCTCATCTTACTGATGAGGTAACTGAGGCCCAGAGAGGGGAGTGGCTTGTCTTGGGTCTCAGAGCCCACTTTTCACTTCTTACTTGAGCCAGATTCTTTCTGGCGTCAGTCTCAGTTTTACACATGTCCCTCGTTCTCCTCCTCGTATCTCAGACCTAGTTCCCATCAGCAGATGGATGCAGGGGGTCGCTCGGGAGGAACTGCCCCCTTCCTGGTTTTGCTGTCACCTCATGTACCTCCCTCCAGCCTCCAGCCTCCTTTCCCCAAGCCTCAGGCCATCCCTCCACCAGGGGGCTGTGAGAGGGTGGCTGATGACAGACCCCTTAATAAACTGAGCCTTCCGCCCCACCCCCACCCCCTTTGGCGGGAGGATTTGGGCGCCTGAACTGCCTTGGCCACTCCAGACATAACAACCAGGAACAGTCGAAGCAGGAAGAAAACCCAGCTGAGAAATCTGGGAAGGTCAAGACCGGAGCCAGATGCTTATCAAAAGGAAAGTTAATAGTGTTTTTGTGAACTGAGCAGTCAGCCATTTCCCTAAAGATAATAATGGACACATGTCGGGCATTCAGGAGACTTCTGAAAAAAATCATGTGATGGAATTGATTAGAAACTTTTTTTTCTAATACATAAAATAGATCAGCAAAGACGGTCAAATGGACAATACTGACCAAACCCAAACATTCACGATGGCTGTGCAAGCGGGGACTCTTATTTTTTACTTTTGGCCAAAATGACTTTTTGACTGAAAAGCGATTATCAGTGACAGGCACCTTTAAACATAAACACGCGACTCCAAAAAGGCACCTTTTACCAATAGAGTTGAAGCTGCAGAACTGGGCCGTGCCTGTGACTGTAGCACATCTAGGGGTTTGCAGCCAACTGGCCAGGTGCCCCCGAAAGCTTGTTGCTAATTGGGCGAGACTGTCTTAGACTTGTTTGGGTCAGTCTCTGCTTTCTCATGTCACCTGCCCAGTCTTTTTCAGCACCATCTACTGCAGCTTTGGCCCAGCCCCTGCCAACAGTTACTCGCTCAGAACACAGGGAGAGGGACGAACCTGCAGTCTGAGGTCTGGCATCCCACGAGCTTTCCCCACTCTGAGCGTCTGGGAGACGGCACCGGAAAGAGAGGAGCTGCCAGCGCTTGAAGTGCCAGTGTGGGCTGGAAATGGAGGCCAGGCTCCCAGGCTCCGCCTCATCTTCCTCCTTTATTCTTTATGAGGAAAGAAATAGGTCACATGTAACTCTCTTGAATTTTCTTTCTTTCTTTTCCATGCAAAAGACAGAGAGGATAGTAGTCCCATTCACTGTTGAACCTTAAAAAAATAACACCCATTGCTACTTGTGAATTCAGTTTATTTTAACAAGAATAAGTCGCAGAGGCTTTGGCCGTGGGAAGCTTGACACCAAAGCTGTGTCTTTTCCGTCTTGTACCTTCTTCCTTAGATTTGCAGAAGATCTTCAGGTTTATCTGAGATCTGTCGGCTGCCTCGGCCACAGCCAAGGGATGCCTTTCTCTTTCCTGTGCGTTTTCTCTACAGGAATGCACGGGCCTCTCTGTGCCCGGGTTCCCAGGGGCCTGGAATTTGCCGCAGCAGCACCGATTAGAATAAGGGTCTGGTTTCCTGGAATGTGCAAAGTCTAGCTGCTGTTTCTGCTGCCTCCATACCCTGGACCAGTGCTGGACCAGCCTCCAGGTTGGAGCCGTCGCCGACAATTTACCTTGGAATGTGATGGAGTGGGACAGACAGAATGCAGTCACTCAAACTGAAAACACGGACAAAATGAGTCTTGTGGGACACCTTTGCCGCAGTCGCTGAGTTATGCTTTTTTTTTCTCTTCTCCCCAGGCAACCACTCGTGCAAACAGGAGGCTGTATCCCCTTTGCACTTCAGGCCTCGTTACCCATTAGGAACCTGTTGAAATTGATTTCTCTCCTGAGGCTCGGGGAGAACGTAGTCCAAGTTCACTGGAGGAGGATGCAGCGGTGTTTCTCTGCCTCTCTGGCTCCCTTAAATGCAGACTACCTCCTTCCCCCGCCCCTCCACAGCTGGTCTGGCCTTCTCCTCCTGTGCTTCTCACAGTAATTCTCAAATTCATCATGCAGCCTCACAAAGAGAGCTTTTTCTTAGTGAAAAATCATCCCTCTGCCTTTCCTGAATGTGGACCAGCACCTCTCCCAGCCATATGGTGTCAGGTTAGTTAACCACCTGCCTCCCGGGCTGGTCTCCATGCTGCACACCTGGGACAGGTTCCCATTCAGCCAGAGCCCAAGGCGGCCGGCAGCGTGGTGGGGACGGGTCATCCAGCCTGATGCTCAGAATCCCAGGTCTTTTCTTGCCGCCATCTCAGTGACGGGCCATTGCAGGCTCTCTGTGTCAGAGGCCTTGGCCTGCAGCCATCTCAGGCTCTCTGCTTCATCTCCCTGTTATTGCACCCCCACCCCATCAGAAGTGTGGGGCACTTTTGGTCAGGGCATGCAGTGCTGGAGAAGTTGGGGAGCTCTCTGCTGAGCCCCGGTTGCATTCACTCCCACCCTTCTCACTCCCTCCCCTCTTTAAAGGTGCGGGACTGTGAGTGGAACAGAGCAGGTGAGGGCAGGCCCATGGGTGCATGCAGCTGATGTGCCTGGAGGGTAATTTCCTCCTGGGGTCCCCTCTGGATTTGGACCTGGCTTTATTTACCCAGCAAGTAGCCCTCTTTGTAGTTACTTTTAACCTGGCCATGCCAGGGATAAAGAAATGTTCAGACGTGACCCTTGGACCATCAAAAGATGAAGAAGAAGACAATCTCCAGCTACACCCCCATGGCAAGAACTGATGGGGTGTCCCTGGATTCGGGGCCTGAGTCTAGGCTGGTACTTGAAGAATGGGGTTGGGATTCCTGCTTGGGGTATTGGGACTGTGGGAGGGTAGCTGATGACAGTTTGAGGAGTATGCCCAGACCCCTTAAGCAACTGAACCATCCCCAAAAACTGTTTAAATTTTTCATGACACCCCACGAGGGGTCTGCTGTGGTTGCTTCTTTACACACAGCTTCTGAGCCAGCAGGAGCCTGGCTGGCTGTATGTCTGCTGGTAGCCGGGGGTGTTTCCTAGGGCTTTGGGCAGGATTTGGGAGTCCAGAGAAGGGGTGGCTCCAAGCTGGCACGTTAGGGGTATTTTCCTGGGACATTTGTGGTCAGGAGGGCTCTCCTGGCCCCTTCAAGTGAAAGGGGAAAATGCTTTCTACTGGCCTTCATTTTCAACCTCTGTACAGTGCATCTTATGCCCCTTAAAAGAACTTTTTTTCTTTTGTCACTTGTGCCCAGGCCACACAGCAGAAAGAAGAGAAGGGCTGGACTGGAAGCGGTAGGGAAATGCAGGAAAGTGTGGGACGGGACCTGCCCCTGACTGGCCTGCCACACGCCATCCCTTGGCCAGCAGACACTGGCCAAATCCAGCGGCCTTTGTGGCTCGAGTTTCTTTCTTCACATTTCGTCCTTTCCCCTGAACCCTGCCAGCTGTTGAAACTGGGCTGTGCTATGATTTATAGTCTTTAAAATACCAATATCTTTGTTGGCATTGAAAGTGGAAGAAATTAGGTGAAAAAGCACATGTGATTTCTCCTCTCTCTCCATGAGCACCAGGAGGGACCCTGGAAGCCACCGCATTGGTTGAGCCTCCTCATTTTAAAGCTGAAGAATCTTCAGCACAAGGGGCTTTCCGGAGGTGGTGTGAGCTGTGCCCTGTGTCTTAGATCACGGACCCTCCCTGCTTGCGGGGTGCTGTCAGCCCCTGCAGACTGCCTGTGGCCCTTGGGCTCGACCAGCTTACGGCAGCATCTCCATGAGCCCCTGAGCAGGTGTGCTGCTTTTCACACTTTACCTGCACTTTGGGTTTTGAATCAAATGAATTTGGAATGCAGGCAGGGCTAGTGTCACAGGTGTGTCACCTGTGGGCAGCCCCACAGAACTCCATGCTTCTGCCGCGACCATCTTGGAATTCTTAATAATTTTGGCACAAGGGGCCCCCACATTTTCATTTTGCACTGGGCTCTGCAAATTATCTAGCAGGTCCTGAATATAGGACAGTGCATTAAAATGCCAGTGATTTGATCAATCTGCTTTTGTAGCTGATTTGAATTTTGGGAACATGCTGTTCCCTCTGAATAAAGGAGGATTTATTTCTTTTCCCTCAAATACACTGCGTTCTGTTTTCCAAATTAGCTCAACTTATCAACTCTGGTGAGAAATTGGATTGCGCGATTGTTCTAGCTGGAAGCTAAGGTTGGGGTGTTAATCCTGAGTCCTGGCCCCAAGCTCTCAGGCCCGGAAGTGGGAAGCTGTTCCCACAACTGCATGGGTTGCAGGGGGCTGGAGGCTGGGTGAAAGGGCTGGGACCTGGAAGGGAAGCCACAGATACAGAGCGAAGAACCCCAGCTTGGAGCCAGACAGATGGGGTTAGCCTCCTGCCTCTGCCACTCGCCAGCTCTGAGGCTCTGAGCAACGTGCTTTCATCTCCGCTGTAGTTCTCTGAGCCTCTGTTTTTCCATCTTTTTGTAGACTGGGGATAAGATCTGCTGTGCAGGCCTGCAGGAACAATTAAGAGATAATGTTTATTCATTGCCTAGCATTGTGCTTACCACATAGCAGATGCTTGGGGATATTCTAGGCAGGAAGAAAAGCAGGTGTGTGAGTACAAGGTGGCGGGGTGGGGCGTAGTGTTTGGAGAGGTTTGCAGGAGTGGAGAGTGTGCATGAAGGAGTCCTGGGAGAGAAGTGGGGACCCAGAGCCAAATGATGGAGGGAGCTGTGGGTCAGGTAGAAACTGGGGAGGCCATGGAGATCCTGCAGTAAGTTCATGCACCCCAAGTGGCAGTTGTGAGTCAGGGGGAGACGCTGACAACAGGCCAGACCTCCCTGAATGAGAATGTAGAAGTGGGACTCTTAGAAGTTTCTGAAGTACGGGAGGAGCCTCTTGGAGATGTTGAAGTGCTCGTGGGAGGCGGGGCGCAAGCCGAGAGCTGGGAGATGACAACCTGCTCTGGCCTCCAGAAGGGCATGAGTTTTAGTGCTTTCTCTGCATCTTCCCACTTAGGACTCCCAGCCACCCAGACGCAGGTGGTGTTGCCTCCACATTGCGGAATGGGAGACAGGCTCACGCAGGGAAGGCCACTCCCTGATCTAAGACAGCTGTAAGGGGCAGAATCGGGATTGAGGCCAGGTCTGGCTCTGAAGACATTCTGGCGGTCCCAAGGAGGCTTGGGACCTTTCTCAGCCTCCTTGGCCCCATTAGCAATTTCCTGGGGTTGGAGTCACCTTAGCCTTCCCCTCTATCCCTGACTTGCTGAGTTTGTGAACCAGGATGGCTCCGCCAGCCAAGGTGGGAGACGGCGGGCAGCTCTGTGCGGAGAAGGGACAAGAGATAGAGCCGGACACGAGCAGAACATCCGGACCTGATGCTAGGACCACTGGAGCCAGATCTGGGGCAGCTGCAGACTGGTATGGGGAGGGGGCTGTCCTGAGGGTCCCCTGGGATGGCCAGGCAGGGCCTTCAGGGCTCCCTTGGTCCTTCTAACACAGATCCCTCCCACGCTGGCCGTGCTGACTGGTCAGTGATTGAGAGTCCCGCTTGGCCGAGGCAGCGTGTCCTGTAGGTGTTGTTCAGGGGTCCTACTGGCATGGCTCAGGTGTGCCCCCTAACATTGTGAGGCAGCTGTGTGCTCCAGAGGGCCAGGGAGGGGTGGGATCTGGGCCCACCACCTGGGCAGGAATTGTCCAGGCGTTATGGGATCTGACGCGTACAATTTGGGGGATCCTCTTTAAGAAAAAGGAATTCAAAATGATGACTACAACATTAGGCATAAAAATAATTATTGATTTACATTGAAAAAAAGAAACTACCACAAATTACAAATTTAAAAAAGTAGACAAATATTGAAAACTCCACCAAACTTAAGAAAATATTATGATGTTGTTACTAACTGCCAGAAACACCATCACCTCTGAAATGCTTTACCCCCTATGATTTTTGGCTGTGACTCTGATCACCTTTTCACATGACAATGATTTTGTAATATTTCCTATGGAGAGAATTGAATTATTAATTTATTGTTATTGTTATTAATATTAGTGCAGTCTTTCCCCAGGCATATTTCTCCACTACCCACATATTTCTATCACCATTCTCCATACAACCTCTGGCTGCACGAGGGGAGGGAGCACAGTGACAGTAGGAGTGTCCCTGGAAACCATGTATTTCTGTATCAGGATAGACCAGTTACTTCGTTAGAGAAGTGACTTCAAAGCACATACATGTATCTAATTAAACCCAAAGAAAATGATGCCCCAGCATTACTTTCTCCTTTAGCCACATCCCCAAATAGCCACAGGCACCCTGATAGGACACATGTGACAGAGGGAAGGAGACAGTGGCCTCGGCCAACTGCAGTGAAAATGTTTTACTTCCACCAATTTTTCAAAAGCCCTTGACAACTGAATGCTGTGCCCTGGCCTCTCACAGGGCAACGCTTGTTTCCCTTTTGCAAATGCGCCTCTGTGCTGAACTCCTGGCGCTGTACAGGCTCTCAGGCTGATCCACTGGAGAGAGCCCGACAGGCAGCAGGTGAGGTTCCCGAAGTTCATGGCTGGTGCACCCTAGGGTCTCAGTAATTTTTTCATGGTGCCCCTAAGGCCAAAAGAAATACCTAACAGGTCCATTTATCAAGTGATGAGGCCCCAACGGTTTAATAAGTACTTGTGTCCTTATAGCACAGTTCAAAGTAATCATTTGAAATAAAAAATTTTTTTAAAGCTATTTTAGTTTCATTACTTAATAACCACAATTACTTACAAATGGGATGTATGTACCTGTTGGGCGCCATACAGTCTCTCAAATCTTGGGATCAGATTGGGCACTACCACCCCCATGTCCACGGCAACATTGATTTTTGTACAGAACTTGCTGTTGATCACAATTACCACCAGAAATCCAAATTCATAAGGATATGCAATCACCGAAGGGACTATAATGAGGTCTGATGTTGAAACTGTGAGTGAACTACCTACATCTAATTCTCAAGGTGTCCAACAGATATCAAGGATCACTGCATTTTCCCAGGAAATTTGAAATATCCTGGAAGCTTGCCGTGGTACCCTGGGGTGCCTTGGGGTAGAGTTTGAGAACCATGGCGTTAGGACCTGAAAGCCTTGCTTCTCTCTCTTTCCTGCCGCACATCACATCTTTACCTGATATTTTTGCCTCAAACATGAAAGGAATACACATTTTGATGTATTTAAAGCACATGTCCAGTTTCATGCTAAATCTTTTGATTCTTAGTCCCCTCGTGATTTTCATTTTCACTGCAACCAATTTTCTTCAATGTGATACTGTATATCAAACACTTTCCTCAGTGTCTGGCTCTTTTCAGTAAACACTTAATAATGGAAGTGTCTGTTATTCTAATTTTGATAATAATTATGGGAGTCTATCAACACTGTGCCTTTCTTTCCTCCTACAAGAAGTCATTAAGAAGTATTATCTGAAAAACTCCAGGGATGATGGGTTCCAAGGAGGCAATTTTGTGAAGCTGTGTGCTTGACTAGGAGTTTATAGGGAGGAGAGAGGAATCATTTATTATCTTTGGATGGAATCCTGCCAATTTAAAAACTCATAAAATTATAGGAAATATTAACGGGTCGTTTGTTGTGTTAAAAACCAGTAATGATAAGTATTTATTAGCTAAGTGGAAAAGTCTGCCTTTAAAATGTTGTGACTCATCATGGGCCGGCTGAGTGGTGCGGTGGTTAATCGCTGGCTTGGAAAGCCAATGGCCCCAGTTCGGGTCCCACATGCGGGGACCAGTGACACTGCCCTCAGAAAAAAAAAAAAAAATGTTGTGACTCATCGTTCTACTAATCCCAGTGATTCAGACTTTTTCTGTTTAAAATAAGATCTTGTAGGATAAGTCATTCACTTTACTGTTTTTGAAAATTATTTTGAATATTGTAGGTTCTTTGCTTTCCACATACATTCTAGAAATACGTAGCTTATCAATTTTTAGAAAAACTCCTGCTGGGATTTTCATTGGGAGTATGTTGAATCTGTAGATCAATTTTGGGAGAATTGATAGCTTAACAATAGGGAATCTTTTGACCTATGAGTGTTGTATTGCTCTCCATTTATTTAGATCTTTAATTTATTTCAGCAGTGCATTGTAGCTTTCAGTGTACAGGTCTTGTACATATTTTGATAAATATTTCCTTCCCTAAGTATTTAATATTTTTGTTATAATTGGTATTTTTGAAATTTTAGCTTCTAATTGTTTATTCCTAATACATAGAAATACAATTGATTGTGTATATTGACCTGTTATCCTGTGGCATTGATAAACTCACTTATCCTAGGTCGTATATTTATAGTAGATTCCTAAGCTTTTTCTGTATGGACCCTTATGTCATCTGCAAATAAAGACAGTTTTATGTTCTCCTTTTTAATCTCTATGCCTTTAATTTCTTTTTCTAACCTAATTATTCTGTCTAGGACTTTAATAAAATGTTGACTAAAAGTGGTAAGGGTGAATGTCCTTGCCTTGTTCCTGCTTTTAGAGGGAGGGAAAGCATTCAGTCTTTCACCATTAGGTCTGAGGTTAGTTTTGGGTTTATTTTATTTTATTTTTGTAATTGATACCTCTTATCAGAATGAGAAAATTCTCTTCTATTTCTAGTTTGCTGAATGTTTTTCTGTCATATGTATTTGTTGGATTTTATTCTTTGCTATGTTAATATGGTGAATTATATTGTTTGGTTTTCAAATGTTAAACCAACATTATTTTTCCTTTTCTGGGATAAACCCCACTTGGTCATGATATAGTTTTAATTATATTGCTGAATTCTGTTTGCTAAAAAATTTAAGGATATTTGTTCTGTGTTCATGCTGGATATTAATCAATAGTTTCCTTGCATCTTTTGTCTGGCTTTTATGTTAGTGTAATGCTGAGTTCCTGAAATAAATGGGGCATTGTTTCCCATCTTCTGTTTTTGGGGAAAGTTTGTAAAGTGTTAGTACTTTATTTTTTCTTAAATGTTTGGCAGAATTCACCAATGAAGCCATATGGGCCTGAAATTTTCTTTGTGGGCAGTTTTTAAACTACAAATACCATTTCTTTAACAGATATAGGATTATTCAGGCTATCTATATCTTTTTGAGTGAGCTTTGGTAATTTATGTCTTTTAAAGAAATCTGTCCATTTTATCTAAGCTCTAGGAGTTATGTGCATAAATTTGTTCATAATATTCCCTTCTCAAACTTTTAATGTCTGTAGGATCTGTAGTGATGCTCCCTCTTTGATCCCCGATATTGGTCATTTTTGTCTTTCCTCTGTTTTCATTAATCAGGAATGTAGAAAATACCTTACTTTCACTTTTCTGAATTCTGACTTGCCAGCTTTCTGTAAATGGCAGGCCATTGCAGAATGCATCAGCTCCAGCTTTCTTCACAATAATGGAACAGTTAGAAGTTCCAGGCCTTGACCCTTCTTGAGACTTGCCATCCTCATTACTTCTGCCACATCAGTTCTTCTAACTAAACAAGACCCTCACTACACAGAGGGAGTTATATTTGTCTCCTTCTGGTGCAGATGGGTGGCTCTATGGGAGTTTGAAAATTGAGCTGGGCTTCAGTTCAGGCTAGACGATTCTGCTGACCTAGCTCCTCGTCTTTCTTCTGCAGTGCTGTGGGATACTTTTGTAAGCTGCAGAATATAGACATGTCAAAACCAGAAAAACAGGCCTACCACACAGCTTTCCCTTGGGCTCTGCCTCTGCTGTGGTGGCCATGATGGTTCTGTTAGGAGGAGCTTCCAGGATCTATACAAATTTGACAAGGTGGGGAGAGTGGTTCGCTAGATACCTTCACCTCTCCCTTTACTTCTCTGCTGTGCCAGTGAGGTATGTGGTGGGTTCATATCAGTCCAGAGCCACCTACTGAGCAGCACCTTTACCTGTTCTTTTTTATAAAAAATTTTAAACTGTATGGCATGATTGGCCAAATACTTCATATATAATAGCTCATAAAATCAGCATCCAAAACACATTGAGGTAGGTGTTATCATCATCACATTTTATGGACAAGGCAATAAGACATGGAGGACTTAGGAGACACAGCAGGTAACTACGGTGCAGAGTGTGTCATACTCTGATTCTTCTGAGACCCAGAGCCTGTGCTCTTACCCATTCTCCCCAACCTGAGTGGCCTGGACGCCCCAGCCCTCCATCTGTCTGCATCACCCAGAGAGTGGGTTGTGGCAGAGCCAGCCTGGGACCCTCTCTGGGAATTCTCCACATAGATTGACCCCTGTGGAAGGAAGATGGTTGGCCGGCAGTAGAGATCAGAGCAAATGGGGTCAGCCAGGGTTTCTAAAGACCATGAGGCAGCAGCAGCTTCCTCTAGTTTGATGGACAACCTTTTAAACTCCTGAGCCAAGCTGCTCATAGAGGCACTTTTATTCCTCCTTCTCAAATTGCGTTTGGAGAAGACAAACACTTCCTCCTTGGTTTGACAGTTTGCCCATCTGTGAACAATTAGTTGATGTTCTTTATGTCCAATTGGTTCTGCTCTGTTTCATTTTCCCATTGACATGGGTCCACCAAGTGATGTTAATACAGGTCACTGGTTGCTTTGTCATCCAAGCTGCACAGTTAAGGCTGGTCAGTTGGGCTTTTCGGTATGGTCTGCTCCTCCTTTCTGTTTATTTATCTGCAGAATTTGGAGAGTCCTGGGCCCAGTGTCAAATGCCACAAGCTCTTATCTTGCTGTAGCAAATTGGGGTAAGAGTGGGAGATAAGGATTACATCATAGAATGTTGGAGCTGGAATAGACTGACTTCCCAGCCCATTCTAGAAGCAGTCAGCCCCATTTTACAGATTGGGAAATGGGGGCCACCCAGCAGACAGAGGAGGAACCCAGTTCTTCTAGTGTCCAGGCCAATGTCCTCTCTGCTCTCCCATGCTGCTTTCCCAGGTGGAAAGACCCTGCAGGCACTTCCTCTAGTTCCTGTGAGAAAGCAACTAGTTCTCATTTTAGCTGGGAAAAACCCATGTTTATTTTCACTCCCGTTGTGGGCAAATTCTCCCATGCTTGTTTGGAAGTCCGAAAGAGAAAGTAAGTTAATGATCCTTAGCAGCAAGACTCTCTAATAATTGTCCTTCGTGTGAGGGTCTCAGAAACTCCACGCTTCCCCAGGGCGTTCACTGGAGTGAAACCTGCCCTGGCCGCTCCGGGGGAGCTGGGCCAAGGAAGCCCAGATGGTTTGCTTACAACTGTGTGTGTCTGAGTGCTGTTCACCCAGTTCTGGGCTGGGAAAGAGCGCTTCTGTCCCCTTATCTGTACCTCTCACTGGAGAACTCAGGGAAATGCATCAAGTAATCGCAACTACTTGGAAACCTGGGAGGGTAGCAGATATGTGTGGGGCCAGTATTAGTAAAAAAGTTATGGATTTTCTCAGATTTTTCTTGTTATTTACACTCTCTATTAAGAGAATTTAGCATCTATGGAGTCCTTAGTCTACGAGCCTCAGTTTCCCAAAATATAATATGGGAACAATACCTGATTTTCCTTTTCCACAGGAAGAAGGGAAAAATAAAAATAAGGTAGCATAGGAAACGGTTTTGAAACAAAAATCATAAAATAATGCTAGCATGAATTTGTTGAATGAGTTTATCTTGCCTAGAAGTTGCAGGTCTTTTTCTGGACCTGAGACTTATCAAGTTATGTAACAGAGAGCAGATTCCAACCCTGAAATAAAGCAGCTCAGAGGCCAGTAGCCAGCACAGAGAAGGGCCCTTTGTTCATCAATGGACTCTCACTTCCAAGAAGGAAAGCTTAGGAGAAGCAGGCCGGTCCCTGAGATGTCCCTGTGTTCAGGAATAGTGAGTTGGGTTTCTGAGTTCCCTGGTGGGGACACAAAGCCATGGCAGGGACGGAGGAAGCAATCTCTGTAGATGCTGTGCTGTCCATGCGGGAGCCTGTGACTGTGCAGCTCTGAGAGCCTTGGAGGACTTGTCACAGTTTTCACCGATCACCTAGAGCCCAGGAATGACTGCATCTCTCTCATGGAGAGAGGAATGTGTATATGTGTCTGAGTATATGAATATGTGTGTATGAGTGTATGTATGTGTAAGAATGTATGTATATGTGTATGTGTTTGTGTGAGGCTGTATGTATGAATATATATCTATTGTGTGGATGTGTTTATGTGTGTACATGTGAGTGTATGTGTGTGTGCATGCTCATGAGTGAGTGTATGTTTGTGTGAGATTCCGTGTGTGAGTGTGCGTGTGTGAGCATGTATGCATGAATGTGTAAGTGTAGGTGTGGGCTTGTACTTGTGTGAGTGTGTGTGTGTGTGTGCACCTCTGTGTGTTTCGAGGGTGCACAGTTTTGCAGGTGAGTAATGTGCTTCTAAACTTAGGGCACATGTTATGAATCTTGATGAGTGAGCTATGAAGGGGAGTGAAAGGTGAGGGGATAGACCAGTGCTGCTTAGACCATCTGTGGTGAAGGAACCGGTTTCTTTTCCTTTTATCTCCTATCCCTCATGGAGCAATACTTTTGTACAATATGCTAAAAATAAATTAGTACCAAAATGCAATAAAAAAGATGAAATACAAGTCCTGATTTAAAAATTTTGGATGCAACAGGCATAAGAGTACTCTGTCAAAATGCCATAAAGGTTTCTGAAAGCTTCCTGCCAATTTCTGCACGGGGCTGAGTGGTCACGAGTGCCTGGCAGAGCTGCTCTTCCCTGGAGCATGCTTTGTGCAGTGCTGAGCTAGGCTGACGGGCCAGGAGGAGGTGAGGAGAAAGGAAGGCAGTGCAGGTCCTTGGCCTAAACTAGCCTAGAAACCTTCCAGAGAGAGACCTGGGGGATATCAGCAGGTGGTCCAGATTTGGGGTCAGGATAACAGGCTCAGGTTGTACTTCTGGGGAGACACTGCCTGTGTCACCCACCGTGCCAGCAAAATGGGTACCCTGGCACCCTGAGCCTCCAGGAGCTCATTTCTGAATCAGACGCCCTCGGTGTGTATGTCTGTTGGTAGAAACTAACTTTTTGCCTTGCTGGGAGCCCCACACTGGGATGTGTGATAGCTTTGTCTGAAAGTAGCTTTGAAAATGCCCACCATACGGGGGTTCACTAATTATAGTGTATATTTTTATCTAGAAAATTACTGTCATTTAATTTCTCTCTCTCTTTCCCAGCAGTATCAAGGCACCTCTTGTGCCTTTTGGCTTGGGATGTTCCGGGGGTGGGAATGAATGGTTAAGATGTGGTAAAAACTGCTCTGGGGACAGACGGTGGCCTCTGTTCACCTTGTTGGTGTCGATGGGAAAGACAGGACCTGTGCCTTTGCCTTATTGCTTTTTCATCACAGTCTTTTAAAATCTATGATATCTGATGAGCATCTCGTCAGAAACAACCTCAGCCCTCCCCTCAATGGTGGCCATGTGCTGAAAAGGGCTGCTTTATTGTGGAGCTGCGGGAGGTGGCGAAGGGACACTGCAGGAGGAGGATGCCATGTCAAGGTGACCCTGGGTGACCAGCTTGGAATAGCTGGTAGGAGGTTCAGATATTTACTGGTGCCTCCGGCAACACATGTTCACGGTAAAACTGCTGAAAGAAGAAAGCCAGGCAAAGAGGCCGTGTGTGATAGATGTCGCTGTCTTATCTGAGTGGGTACCTTCTCAAGAGCAAGAGGCCCTTGTCCTCAGCCCCCTTCAGGTTCCCCAAGGCCCTCTAACCCATACCTTTCTCCAGGTGGCCACTGCACAGAGCACAAGATTTTTAAGTGTCTTCTCTTTGCTTTTGTTCTCAGGGCAGGAAGACCCCAACAGTTTGCGCCATAAGTACAACTTCATTGCCGACGTGGTGGAGAAGATTGCCCCAGCCGTGGTTCACATCGAACTGTTTCGCAAGTAAAGAGGGCTTCCTTTCTCCTATGGCCTCGGCGGCTTCCAGCAACACATGCTGCCATGAGCAGAACATCAGAGCTATTTCTGAGGCCCTTTAAAGTGTCCAAGAGCCACTGAATATATTCCTGCGGGAAGACACCTTTTCTCCCTTAGGATGCTTTCCTGGCTGCCTATTTAAATCTACATTCTTGACCCTTCTAGATGTTTTAAGAACCTCTGGCTCTGAAGAACGTTTTCTAAGTGGAATTTTTTGATGCATGTAAAAGTCAACCCAATGTTCCCTTTTCTGATGTTCAATAAGCCCAATATGTACGGTAACAATGGTTAGATGTGGGTTGCTGCTGTGAAACAATTCATCAATGTGTTGAGTTGTTTTTCAGGCGTTACACGTGTAACTTGGGGCTCCTTTGGATTCTAGGCTTCCTTTTTCTAAGAGGGAGGTGCCGGTGGCCAGTGGATCTGGGTTTATCGTGTCCGAAGATGGACTGATTGTGACCAATGCCCACGTGGTGACCAACAAGCACAGGGTCAAAGTTGAGCTGAAGAATGGCGCCACCTACGAAGCCAAAATCAAGGACGTGGATGAGAAGGCAGACATCGCACTTATCAAAATTGACCATGAGGTACGTGCGTTCCCCACCCGCAGAACTGAGTTCTTGGTGCCCTGGCGAAAACTTGGCAAAGCCTGGAGAGGTCCAAAGGTTCCAGACCACCTCTGGTAAGAGTGCCACGCAAAACTGGGCCAAAAGAGAGTATTTAGCAGATGCTGAGTGTGGCCTGGGGTGGGGGAGAGAGGTGGCTCATGGAAGCTTCTGTAATAAGCAGTCTATAAAATCAAAGAATTTTAAAAATAGTGTTTTATATTTTTATAAAGGTAAGCAATAGGTTTGTAAGGAAATTGTAGGTAAGCAGTGAAAATTGAGTTTCGCTTCCATTCCTGAACCTGAGGCAACTGTTACTGCAAATTTTTGTTCATTTGTGCATTCTAGGTTTGAAAACAAGCCAGGTCTCCCAGATTGGGTGTTTGCAGTTGGGTGTTAGATGGTTTTTGTTTTGTTTTGTTTTGTTTAAATAATACTACATACTTTAAAAAGTTTTAAAAACTTCCAGTTAAAACAAAGCAAATGGACTTCTTCCTTACAGAACTTTCCAGACATTTAGTATGCTAATGTGTCCATAACTCTCCTGCAAAAAGTGTATACTCCAAATCATAATTATCTAAGTATAGAAGCTTTTTGTTTTTCAAAACTGAGAGAGAGTGACCTCAATTGGGGAAGTGCTATGTTTGAAAATGTTTTGTGTTCTACTCGCATACTCTCCTTGCAGTCATTTTTGTTGCATTGATTTGTTCAGCAAAGTCTTCATACCCGAAAGTAAATCCTGTTCTTATTAGACCATCAAAAATTTCTCCAGTTGGCACGTTGATTGTGGAGGTTGGGTTTTGCTGTGTGGTATGTGGTCAGTGAGATTGTGTTTTCTGGCTTCTTCCCGCCCTTGTCATTTTCCAGACTTCACATGGAAGGAAGACTCAGGGTATGTTGAAATGGTGTTACCGGCCCAGGAAAAGATCATAGACTGAGAGCAGGGAAGGGGTCTTCTCTTCCAGCTCTCTGCATAGTTTTACCTGGATGTGGGCTTGAAGTCAGACCAGGGTGGGATCGCACAGGCTGATTTCATCCGTGCTGTTCATCAGGGCTCTGGGCCCCCATGTAGTTAACTGGACTTTAGCAAGGTCACAATTGCCTATTATATCTATGAGGGTCTGTGGAATTACTAATAAGGGTGTATCATTCAAAATATTTTTATGGGTCACAGTATAATCACAGTACTATTCGATAAGCTCTAATGCTGGGCCAGGATCTGCCTTCCCTTGTAACTTTCACCTAACCTACACAATAGCTGTATTATCCCCGTTTTATAGAGGAAGAAACAGAGGTTCAGAGAGCTTAAGTAACCTGCCCAGGGCCACACAGCTATGTGGTAGTAAAGTTAGAGCCCCTAAGCCAGCCAAGGTACTGCCGCCCTACTGCCCAAGCCCACGGTATCCGTGGAGACATGGAGCCTGGCCTGTCAGTGTGATGGGATGGCTGGACTTTAAATAGCCCACTGGAAGGCTGGTGCATGCCCGTTCAGGAACATGCTGCTAGAAAGGTGTCCAGGATGTGGTAGTCTCACCGGAAGGAGGCCGGCCAGAATAGCACATCCTGTGGCCCCACACCGGGACTTTTCAGCTCCACCAAGCCCTTGGAAGGCAGTCAGAAGTGGGGATTCTCTGCAGGCAGGGCTGGATGCTGTGTGAGCTACCCCCACTGAGTCATCTCGTGTTTGGAATGTGTGGGTGCAAACTGTGCCACTGCTCTAGCTGGGGGATAGTCTTTTCAGATTTTGAGCCAAGGTGGAGTGTATCCTGTGTCATCCCTGACATGTCCAGGCAGGATGTGAAAGATCTCAACAGACCAGCTTTGCAGAATGTTTCTGACCTGTCTTCTGCTGCCCCCTCCTCCCCCCAGGGCTCGCCCTTCTGCCAGCGTTATGCTATTTGAGCTGTGTTTCTAGCCCAAGAAAAAGAGGCTTGGACATTTAAAGTTGAACTAATGTGGCTTTTCGAAATAGAATCGGAAATGAAAGGATATTGAATTGCAGACACCCACACAGGAGACTGCTTTCCACTGACTAACCTGCTTTTTCTTTTTTTTTTTCCTGATAGTAGTTGAAAGTGGGGAGAGTGCAAATGTCTCTTCCAGCGCTTTCCCTCTTGCTCCGTAGTTGGATGATTGATTATTTAGGAGGGGGTGGGGAGGCTGGCTTGGAATGAGGGCGCTCACCTTGGCTAATACGCGACTTCATAAATACGCCTGCAAAGGTGGTGTGTGAGCTTGCCTTGCGCTATGTCAGCCTCAGGGCCAGCACCGAAGAAGAAACAGCAGTAAAACTCACAGGAGGCACAGCAGAACCAACAAAAGCTGGGCCCGATGGTTGAAAATGGTTCCAAACAGCACTTGCCGTGTGAGGCATGGCCCAGCCTCCCAGGGCCATTTTCTAATGACCCGCGAAACTGGGGTGACTACCTGCCCGATACTGAGCCCAGTGGCTAAGTTGTTGGCCCCTAACCTGGGCCCGTCTCTTGCCTCCGTGTCTTTCGTGATTTATCTCGAAGTGTTCCCCATTACCTAAACCGGGATTGACCTTCCTGAGCGGGTGTTCTCGCCTCTTAATGAGTGGAAATAACCATGGACATCTGCTGTCATCGCCCATTTGTCCTCCAGCCGCCTTTCTGGCATCAGCAGCCAGCGTTTCCTTTGGGGTCCACTTCTCTCCCACTGGACAATCTTGGTGGGACCCATGACCCATTAGACCAAGCATTTCCTCCCCTTGGAGATGTAGCTGGATGTCACTCGCAGAAACACCGCATGGGTGAAGCTGGCAGAGCCCCTGCTGCTGAGACCCCCCCCCCCCCCCCCGGCACTGTCTGAGCCCATTCTGCCTACTTTTCCTTCCATTCTTCGAGTGCCCCTCATATCTCCAGTAAACCTCCCTTGGCTTGAGGTTCCCAGAGACGTCCTGGGCCTGCGGCCACAGCACTCTGTTTTCGCTTCTCACTGCTGAGCGCACACATGTACGCACACACTTTCCCTGTCGAGTTTGGAGCAGGGAGAACTCTTGGAAGAGGCTCACGGAGCCAGCAGCTGGCTCTTGTCTGGTCTGCTGGCCTCCCCCCTCCCCATCCCCCCCACCCCCGGAGGAGGGGGGTTCCCCCGCAGGCCTTGCCCTTCTGTCCTGGGGTTTGTAACTCCCCTTTCCTGGGATGGGCTGTGCGGGGCCAGCATTCGCCTGGAGAGGGAACGCCAGCTGCCAGAAGCAAGGACAGTGCGCATGCAAACATTTTAATAGGAAGCAGCTTGGAGGGCAAACTAGTTCAACTTCAGACACAAACTAGCCAAATGTGTTTAACATGACACTGGCCGACTTCGCAGAGCATTGTAAATTTGTATCCAAAAGCAGCATTTTGTGTAGTTTTTTTTTTTTTTTTTTTTTACTCCTAAGTAGTTCAGAAAGGGAACTAGAAGGGAAAGAGGTAAAGGGAGAGCTGTTTGGTTGTTTTAAGCTAGAGTACGGGGCAGAAAGACTGGAGGTGTTTTGAAGAAGGAATGAGGGGAAAGTTACTTGTGTTATAGCTGTTTTTTCCAGCTGTGCTGATTAGGAAACACACAGGAGAAAAGCGGACGCCTGCTTGATGATTGTGGCGTTCAGGTCATGTCCTGTCCACCCTGAATACAACCCTTGACACGTTTCCCACTGTTCTCACAAAGAGATCTTGACTCCCCTAGGGCCTGGAGGGCCCAGCCTGATGGGACGCCCCCTGGCTTCCCGAACTCCTAGCCTCTGCCTACCCCACACCCACTCTGCTTAGCCACCTCCTCCTCTATTGCCTCCTGATGCCCATGTCACTCTGGGGACACATAACCCCAGAGACAATCACAGTTCACTCTTCATTTCCACACCTCCTTATCATAACTTACACTCGACTTATTTATGTGCTGATTTCAGTTTATCTCTGCTGCTAGAGTGTGAGGGACACACTTGTCAGGCGGTAGGTGTCCCGAGTATGCAGTGTCCCAAGTGTGAGTGTCAGAGCCCTCTGCTCAGAAGGAAGCAGGGCCCATGCTCCATGGATGCAAAGCCAAAGGGCACCTGGGGCTTATGTGGAACTTTGCTGTCCTGTTTTCAGATGAGGAGATGACGGTGTACCAGGCTGGTTGCAGAACCACCCCTACCCCCTCCCGCCACCCCACTTCCCTCCCGACTTCTGGGCCGGTGCTCACCTGATCCCAAGGGCTGTCCAGGGCTTGATGACACCTGGCTTTGCCAGGCCACGGTAGCTTGTGGTCTGTGTCAACTCGAGGCTCTGGTGAGGTTTCCTGTGGGCACTTTTTCCTGACGCCAACAGCCAGGGCAATATCTGGAAGCAGCCTTGTTGAGGCTTGTGAGGTGGTTTTCTTCCCTCACCCTTGGGGCCTGCATCTATCCCTGGCCACCTTCAGGCCACATGCCACCTACAAACCTGTTTGAAGTGGCTGAAGGGTGAGCCCTGGGGGTGGGGCAGCTTTGTTTTCAGAGGGTCCTTTTACTGCTGAGCTGGCTGCTGGAGCCGGAAATGCTGACAGCACGATCTTCCTGGAGCTCAGAAGTGGGGCCCATGGGGGCTGAGGGCCCGGGGACTTTCACACGCAAACCCCAGGAGCAGATGGGCAGATGCTGGCATTCCCCAGGCCTGCCTCTCGGCATCTGGTCCTGTGTGTGGTGAATGTGCCCTGCATTCCGCTGAGTGAGGGTCCAGGTGTCCCCGCGACCATGGCTAGGAGGGGAGCAGCGTGGGTTAGGCATGAGTCACACCAGCCTGTCAGCCAGCTCTCCTCAGACAGCCTGATTGTTGGAAGGCGCTGACTAAGCCGAATGAGCTTGTCCAGAAGTGAATCAGATAACACAGGGCCTGCACTGGAGTGGCTTCCCCTCTTTAGAGTCTGTCACTCACTCATCCTTGTAAAGCAACTGGGAGCCTGCAGTGTGGACTGCTCTGCCAGCGTTACCCTCTTATTTTGTCTCTGTGTTTTTCCACTTTGGATTCCTTCCCCTCGCTCCCTCTGTTCCGGTCTTTTTGTGGTCTCCGTTCATTGTCTCCCTGAACTTAGCGGCTTGCCATTAAAATTGCTGAAGATGACACGGACCCTGCTGATGTTCCCAGGTTTCCATGACTGTATCGATTGCTGCCATTTTTAGGGGAGTGGGCATCAATATTTCATTAGGCGGCGTAAATCCGGACGGCGGGGTGGAGGCCTCTGAGTCCTCTGTGCCAGCCTTGGTCTGGGGGCTGATGAGGCCCTGGCTCCTTAGAACCCTCATTGCAGCTCCGTGTGGAACGTGAGACGTTTCAGCTCCCCACACTGTGCAAACCAGCCCTTCTGTGTTCTCTGGCCCTGTTTCAAGAACTCAGTTGATTGAAGGAAATTCTTTGGCTATGTTTTTCTCTTAATATGGTAATGCCTTTTTTTCACTTTGGCACTCTCTTCGGGGAATTGGATTAGGACTGTTATTTATGGTTCTGGCAAAGCAGGTCCCTGGTTGTTGGGACTGAATTTGTAGGTGGCCCTTTGAATGTCTTCTGTCCTCTTCACTGAGGTGGGATATACATTGGTTCCATTTGATAGGTTAGTGCGTGTGTAATAGTGTGTTAGAGTCCAGGGTTGGCTAACGGCAGTCTGCAGCCCCAATCTGGCCCTCCACCTGTTTTATGTAAATAAAGTTTTATTGACACACAGGCATGCCCATTCCTTTATGTAGCGTCTATGGCTGCCTTTGCCCTTATAACAGCAGAGTTGAGTAGTTAGGATAGAGATCCAATGGCCCATGAAGCCAAAAGTATTTACTTTTTGGCCTTTCACAGAAAAAGTTTGCCAGTCCCAGTGTGAGATGATTGGCACCTTGTCCTAGAGGAGCTGAGTGTGCTGGGAGCTAATATGCTTTTAAGACCCAAGTGAGGTGAAGCCCTTGGTGAGCAAAGGGGAAGGGACAGAGGAGCTGATGTCCTTTGCTCTTTCTCCTGGGGGACTGTGCTGCTTTGCTGCTGCTGCTGCTGCTTTGGTTTTGCTAGATTAAACAGAGGGGCCTTATTTTTGTCCATTTCTCTGTTATATCGGTGGAGAGGAGCTTACATGAATTCCAAGATGTTTTGCAAATTATTATCCAATTTTAAATCCTGATGATCTTTCAAGCCCTACTTTGTTCATTCTTTCACGTATTCCTTATTCATTCATAGATTCTGTCAATATTAATTGAGCATCTATCTTGGCCAAACACTGTGTTAAGTGCTGGGGATGTATCAGTAATGGGCAAAAGCCGTAAGATTACCATCTAGTGTGGGAAACAGGTAAATGGGAGTATATACGGTGATAAGTACAAAGAAGGAACAAACGGAAGAAGAGGTAGAAGGTAGTAGGGGCTGGGGAGACCTGTAGATAGTGTAGCAGGAAAGCTTATCTGAGGAGGTGACATCCAGCTGAGATGGGAAGGACAGATTGAGCCAGGCATGGGGAAGAGTGGGGCACTCGAGTTGCTTAGTTCTCCTTTTCTGCCCAGCCTGGAGGACCTGGACCTTGGACCAGGTGCAGCCTTGTTTCCCAGTGGGTTTATTAGAGCCCTCTAGAACACATGCCGACCTTCCTGGTTAGCTGCTTCCTTCCCATATTTCTTTCTTTCTTTCTTTTTTTTTTTTTTTCTACTGGGGAATTGGGGAAGGGGAACAGTCAACTTGTTGTCCTTCCATCTTAGTTATGGAGGGCGCTGCTAGCTCAGTTCCAAGTCCAAGCCATCTGGCCACTGATCAGCAGCTCAGGGCAGTTCAGTTCAAGGTGCTGTGTTCAGTCTTAGTTGTGAGTGGGCATAGCCCACCATTCCATGTGGGAGTCGAACCAGCAACCTTGTTGTTAGGAGTACGTGCTCTCACCAGCTGAGCCATCCTGTCACCTGTTGGCAGCTTAGCGGCAGCTCAACTTGCGCACAGCTCACTGGCCCATGTGGGAATTGAACCAGCAACCCTGTTGCTCAGAGCTCACACTCTTAGCCAACTGAGCCTCTTGACCGGCCCCTCCTTTGTGTTTTTTAACGTTTCTTATTGGCCTTGGGTCTTTGGGATTCCTGGTTATACTCTGGAAAGCTCCAATTTCTTACGTGGTCAATCCCCTGAGAGTCTGAAAGTACAAAGGGTCATAATGAACCCATTACCTCTCATTCATGGCAGGGTAGGTTCAGTTTCCCAAAACTCGTTTCATAAAACCATCAAGACCACTTTCTATGGCAAAGGAGAAATAAGACAGTCTGGTGAATTGGACTGACTATTCTAATGAAAGTGATAACTAACAAGTCACTTGGTTAATTATCAGAATCTGATACCGAGGACACACGACTCATGGTGTTTTCCTCTTCGCTTTGGCTACCAGGCAGCTCCTAGAAACCATTGGCTCTGTGGTTAGAATAGTCTCTACATTCCCTATTTATGTCATGAATACATTATTAACTTATTATAATATGCCCTGTGTCACTGACCATCTCAAATTATTTTTATCTAGAGGAGGTTATATATCTTTAAACTTTAAAAAAATCAATTTGAAAGCAATGCTCTATCCTGGGTAACTTCTTTGCATGTGGCCTAAGCGCTAAGTGGCCATGGGTGATGAGGAGAAATGGTGCCGTCTGTTCCGTTCAGCAGACACTGAGCAGCTGCTGTGCGCTGAGTGCTGAGCCTGCCAGAGTGAGACCAGAACCCTTTTCCTTTGAGCGGCCGGTGGATAGAAGCCGTTCTCTCTGCTCCCCCAATTCCTGGGCCTTGTAGACAGCTGAAACCCAGCTGCGTCCAGAGTCAGCTACCCAGCCTGAAATGCATAGGCTAACCCTAAGTATTGGGCCCACCCCACTTTTAAGACCCTGATGGACCTTTTAAGATCTGCTTTGTTTGTTCTTTCACTTCTTCATTTCACATGCATTGATTTTTTTTTTTACATGCATTGATTTTTATAAATATTTCTTGGCCACTGTGGTAGTAGAATTGGCCAAGATGAGGTCAGTGGATAAAAGTGGGGATATCCAAGGGGCTGGCATACGGAGAAGATGAGAGTTAACTTGACAATGTTTTTCCTCCTTTGGATGCTACAGACTGTGCACACTCAGTGGCCTCCAGGCCCCTGTTTACAACTGTTGACATTCTGTGGTTTAAACAACAAGAGTAAAGGAATGTTTGAAAAGCAAACATGTCTTGCTATAGTTTAAAGGAGATTAAATCTTATGGCGCTGTCCTTAAAAAGTCAGGGGGAAGGTTGTTTCATTTTTCCTTTGCTCTTTCTCTATATTTTTGCATAACCATCCTCTACTCCTTTTCTCTTTCTCCCTTTGTTCCCCCACTTCTCCTATCTGTCCCACCTGAATCCCTCCCACCCTTGCCTACCTTCCCATTTGTCCCACCTGTTCTTCTTCTCCCATCCGTATTCAGCAACAGTAATGTGTCATTAGGGGAAACGGATGGTGGCAGCTTGGTGACACCATTCTTCTGAATTCTGTATGCGTTGGTGTCCTCAGTCCATGTAGCACATCCTGCCTGCCCTGGCCTCTTGGCTCCTTGGTCTCATCTACTGCTCACCTGCTCCATGTAACCACCCTTCCTTGGTCATAACCTTGACCTTGTCATTGTTGATGACATCCACCATCTCTAATCTGAATCCCAGCATCTCACTCTTGGCCCATCACCTTCTCCCCTAGCACAGCTTCCTTATGGGCATGTGACCTGTGTACTCACAGGCCTTATGCTCAGAAGGGGCCCCTGCTTGCTGCTTTAATGCATTGAGGTCACCATCTTAATTTTATCTTTGACTTTGTGTTTTGCAAGTCCATTGAGACCATGGAGTATGTGCTGGGGCTTGGATCCTTGGCTCATGCACTGTTGCCCCTCCTGTCACCTTCCCATCTCCCCAGGAGGAGTTCTCAGGCTCCCAGCTCCCCTGTTCCCTGGGACCCCAGGCCTCCCAAAACAATCACGGCCATCCTCCTCCCCTCAGGAAGCGCGCGCAAGGGGAGGCCGGGTTTGTGTGTGCATATCCCATGGCATCTGGGGGCAGTGGGTGGTAGCAGGGCTGGTAGGATGATGCCCCTGGCGTTTTGCCGGTGACCAGGCAGGGCCAAGCCTCTCCCACCCCATCCACGTACCTAATGTATCCTGGTGAGGGAGGAAGTTGCAATGCCCTATGGGTTGTCTACCCTCTGTGGGTTGGAGCAGTAGGCCCTTGGGTTGGGGAGATGCCTGGCTTGACTTCCCTGCTCCTGGTTGAGCATAATTCATGGGTCTGTCCAGTAGCTTGTGGGCAGAGCACTGGGTCCTGGGGTCCCCCCCTGGGTCTGCACCCACTCTGTGAATACCTTCATGCCCTAGGGAGCATGGCATTAAGTAGCAAATAAAAAACATCAGGCTGAGAGAAAACGAATGTGGAAGAAAGAAAGAGCTTTATATTTTAGTACCTTTAGTGACACTTTGTATGTGCTTTATGAACAAGGGATCTGCCTACATGCTCATTTTCTCATGAGCTCCACAAATAAGGGCCCTGCGCCCCAGTAGCTCAGCTCCAGCAAACCTCTGGTTCATCTGGGTCCACAATCCACTGATCAGCCCACCTTTCCAGCCCTCCTGGGCTCATTTCCCTCCTTACCAGGCCGGATCCGTGTCTCTCAGGCAAGTCATAGATGCTCACATCCCCCCTTCAATCCTCTGCAGCCTCGTTTACTTTTCCTTAGCAGACATGCGAGTTCTATGGCACTGCCTTTTGCTGGGTATGGGGACGTGCTATTTTCCCCATTGCGTACTTTTTAAAGAAAATGAAAGGTTAGCATAACTGTTTTCAGAAGGCACATTGAATCACTGAGTTGAGTCACAGCCAGTTGCTGCAATATTAGCCTTTGAAGCAGACCTCAACACACAGGAGCAGTCTGGAGCTCCGGCCCCTTGAAAACGAGGTGCTGGGCAGCTGGCAGACACTGTGGCCTCTGCAGATTCAGCAACAAAAATATTTTTGTAACAGGAGCACTTTCTACTTTTCAAGGAAGAGAAAGAAGTAGTTGACTTGCCTCATTAGGTTAAAATAAAGTTGCCAATTTTTCCTTTAGTTTCATTGGTTTGTTTTATTGCTCTTCACTCCAAGCTTTAGGGAATAAGGTTGCAATGAAATGAGCACGCAGGGGCTGTCAGGCAAAACCCAGTGTGGCTGGGTAATCATTTTTAGGTCCTTTTTAGATGTCTACCAGCTGAGCCAGCATCTGGAGGGTTCCAGGAATCTCCCCTCCTCCCACGGCCGTAGGAGTTCGCAGGGGCCATCTGACCCCATTGCGGAGTTGTCTGAAAAGAGGTTTACTAAGGACTCTGCTGCCTATTTTGATCTTTCTAATTTAACCGTTGTCCGCTAATAGGTGTTTTGGAAAGCAACCAGGTGTTCTGGAAAGAACACCAGGCTTAACTTCCTTATTTTAGAAGTGGTAAAACGGAGACCCAGAGAAGTCCGAGTGGTGCAAGGTCACAGAGTGAGTTAATACAGGACCAAGACCAAATCCAGATGTGCTGCTTCCCTGGACAGTGCGCTCTCAGGATACATGGAGGACAAGAAAGCACTGTGTGTGTGTGTGTGTGTGTGCGTGTGTGTGTGTGTGGTGTGCATGTTTTGTCTAAAGCCTTCATCCTGCACCACCCTCGGATGATGCTTAGAGTAAGCGAGGAGCAGGCTGTCGGCCTGGCTGGAGGCATTGCTCAGCTCGGGCCTCGCTTTTCTCCCCTGGGGGAATCCAGTTGTGATGCACCTTCAGCCAGAGCCCAAACCCCACGTGGAGCCCATGAGCCAGGGGCACCATGCAGGCTGCCTCCATACCCTGGCACGGCTTGTCTGAGGGAAATTCAGGCTCCCACCACTGGAAAAAGAGCATGGCCCTGGGGATACATGAAGTCGCTTAGCCTCTATTCTGATTTTTCTTCAACTCCCCCATTGCCCTTTGTGTGTCACCTCTGCTCCCGTCACCTGCCCCTGAGCATCTGGGCAGTGGGCCGAGTGGGCTGGTGATAAGAACATCTGGAATGGAGGCGCGGAAGACTCTAATCCTGGTGATGCCACCACCTAGCTGTGGAACCCTTAGGACCCTGGTGAGCGGAATGGGCATGATGCCTGTCCCATCTGTCCCACAGGGTGGCTGGTTGTAAAGGCTGAGGAAATAACTGAGCCCGAGGTGCTTCGGGCATGCGTACAGGGCTGAGTTTGCCTATGGCTCTGCTCAGACCATTTATATCTTACACTGACCCCACAGAAATGTTGAGACCACTGCTTTCCTTTGAAGCAGACTTCTCCTTTGCCCCTAGCCCCTAAAACACCCACATGAAAGAGCATACACTTATTAGAGCCCTTTCTAAACATTGTTATTTATTTATACTAGTATTACCACTCCAAAATGAACCATTTTCCCCAAGGCTTCGGTGGACTTGAATGGTGGCCCACCCCACAGCCTTCCTCGCTCTGTTGGCAGAGCCCTGAGTTTGATTTAGGTCCACCCCTGATCCATCCCATCCCTGATGCAGGCAAATCCTGAGAGGCCTAAGGCCGTCAAGGGTCAAGTTCCCTTCGTCCATGACATGGTCTCGTTGAGGGCATCTTTCTATCCGGATGCTGGCTGATGACCCATGAGGAATGTGCTGGGTCCTTTTGGAATCTCTGCTCTTACGAAGACACACAAGGGAGAAATCTCTACTTCTACTTCTACTGAACACTGTTGTTTTTTTGTTTTTTTTTTTTTTGAGGGCAGTGTCACTGGCCCTCATATGTGGGACCCGAACCAGGGCCACTGGCTTCCCAAGCCAGCGCTTAACCACCGCGCCACTCAGCCGGCCCTGAACATTGTTTTTATGTGATGCCTGGCATGGTGATTGCCGGCTTGTGAGCATGAGAACAGCCTGACCTTGATCAGACAGAAAGAAGGAAGGAGCCACTTACGTTGTCCTTGAGCCTTTGAAGCGATCAGTCCTGGCACCACCCTGCCCTGAACGGGTGGACATTTATTCCATTTGGAGTTGGCTTTTCTGCGACTTGCTGCTGAAAACACCCAAATCATTTTTAGTGTTGCTCTATATGTAGCCCTTATGAAAGGTTCTGGTGATGGAGGTTTGGACTTTGTCTCTTTTTACTGTTGTGTGTCCTGGTGGCTTGTATGACTCTCTATCCATCAGACAGTAAGCCTGGAGGGCACGGGTGGATTCCAGTGACCTTTCATGTTCACCGTGCCAGGCTTGTAGGGCATACTTAGTGAATGCTTGTTGAGAAAGTTCTCTTTCATGGTGGCAGCATTCCACAGGAGCAGTGCTGCCAGGCCTGCTGGCTGTTGTTTGTTTGTCGTGATCTAAATGGACAGCAAGAGCCTTCTCTAATCATAGGGTGCCCCAACCTTTTCCAGGTTGGCATTAACTTGACCACACAATTAGGATCCTGCCCATGGCTAGTATCTAGTCCTTTAGCATTGCCATGGAGTCCACACTCAGGATTCTGACACCCTCCCCAGGCTCTTTCTCCATCCACCTGGGTGGCAGTGGGGAGACAACTCGGGTGTCAGGGGAATTCGTGGTTTCTTAAAAGTCATTCTCGTTGGCTCTGCTGTGAGGATGTCATTTCGCATTAGTGAGCACTTGCAGATTGTGGGCGGTTGTGCATCTCAAATTGGACATCCCTCATTTCTGTTGGCCGCCCAGGCTCCCGCCTCTCATGAGCGTGTCACCTTGAGAATTGGCAGTGTGATGGGCTCACTTTGGGATGTCCCTCCTCCTGGAAGGACAGGCTCTCTGGCTGGGGCCCGAGGGCTCCATCTCAGCGCTGACGTGGACTCGGAGTTCTGCCTTTGCCCCATACGAGCTCTCCCAGCTCCCTGCTCTGGCACACACACAGACTTGCGGAACGGGGCTGTGTGCCCCATTCTTCCCCCTCCCCCTGCTCTTCTGCTAAGTGGAGGAGGGCTGTCTGCCTTTCAGTTCGTAGGTATGATATGAGGCTCCAGCGAGATGGTGAGATGTGAGAAGTGGCTGTTAGGAGAAGGGCTGGCATCTCCAAGATGGCCTGTGGCTAGGACCCACTTCAGAGGAGATCAGACAACATCTGCAGACAGGAGCCTTGAGACGGCTTTGATGTGGGCAGCACGGCAGCTGGCCTACGGACAGCTGCTCAGGCATAGACCAGGAATGAGCGGCCTGTGTTTCACATCTGCAGGTCAAGGCCAGGCCTGGCTTTGCACTTCCAGCCGTATCTGCATTTCATCTCCCCCAAGTTCCCCCGTGGAGTGTGTGTCTAGACAGCTATAGAATAAAATGCTCAATCACTGAGTAGGAATTTGGCCAGCAGACGTATAGCCGTGCCGAGCAGACAGGCCCGAGGTGAGGACGGTGGCAGGAAATGAGCCCCACTTGGATCGGGGACAGACTGGGGAGCCTGATGCTCACAGGGCCAGCTGGCTCCTAAAAAAAAAATCACCCCCGAAAGGCATTTTGACTTCCTGGAGAGGCATAAATGTGTCTGGGCCCACATCTCTGTGCCATGTCACTCCCTTGCAAAGAGTTCTGCCCGCAATTAGAATTCTAGGTTAATACGTCCTAGGAGTGCAAGTCCGAGAGCTGTGAGGCCTGTTTTTCTTCTTCAGTTAGACTGCCCATTAGTTGTGAGAAGTCAGTCTTCTGAGCCTCAGTTTCCACATCTGTAAAATGGGGGGGGGGATATGCTGTAACTCCCAAGTTGGTCATGGAAGTACTGTGTCATCTGGGAAATAAAAGGCCATTCCTTCCACATCAATTCAGGTTTCATATTATAACCCTCCCCTCCGCCCCCATATGTGTCCGCTTGCTTTTTCTCTGTTTTACAATTGTTGTTCATAACCAGAAATGTTTGAGTGAATGAAAGCTTGTACATGGTAAGAACTGGTGTTGCCCGCTGGTTGCAGCTTTGACTAAATGGCACTTGATCTGAATTTCCTCCTCTGTGTTCAGTGTTTGGGACACCCTGGGCTGTGTTGCTGGTGTCCACTTGTCCAAGCCCACGTGGTCACCCCCGTGTGGACGACGTCGTTGTGCTGAAACCATGCTTGTCCCAGGGGTTCTCTGAGCGTTCCCTGGAGGACTGGCCTTACCCAGCCAGGGCGGCTGAATGGCACATGGGTCCTTGATATTCTCCCTCATGGGGGCCTGTCACCTGTGTCCTCACAGCTCTGCACCCCACCCACCAAGCGTTTGCCTCCTAACCTCATCCTCTGGGCCTGAGCTCAGACGTGGAAAAGAAGAGGCCCAGGGAACACTGTCTTTAGGCCCCTCTGCCTTCTAAACCCCCCTGAGACCTGGGAGCCTGGTCTGGCTCCCTGCCCGGGAGGTGGAGGTGGAGTGGCAAGGATGGGGGATGTGTAAGCGTGAGTCCTGCCATGGAACTTTCTGGTCCCCGGCCTGTGGCTGAACTGACAGGCTGGGCCCACCTTTCTGTATTTGAATTTGATCTCTTGCATTGAAGTCGGTAACAAGCAACTGCTATCCTGGGCAGCCAGGTAGACTCAGCACCAGGAGCCTTTCCGCTGTGTCTGCTCGCCCAGCCCTGAAGCCCAGCCCTGAAGGATGTTGTCCCCAGGTCCTGAAGGAACGCTGGTGTCCGCCATGGGCCTCCCCATCACCGGCCCTGACTCCTGCCTGCCCACCCGCTGCATTGCGACTGTTGGATGAAGTCATTCCTGGCAGGGGTGGCTGGCGCCGACCCAGGGTAAACAGGCCGTGCTGAGCTCACTGGTGCGCCTGGACGCTGCTGAGCCCCGGCACTGTGGGGCAGCAGGCCTGCCCCTCCACAGCAGCACCATGCACCCCGACCTTAGGCGACCTTTAAGGACAGTGAGTCCCGGTCCAGGCAGACCTGGGCCACCCGCCTTCTGAGTGGAGCACTGGGTGATGCAGACTGGCTTGTGGGAGTTTAGCTGGTGGGGTTTCCCCCATTGGGAAATACTGCTACTAATAACAATAACCGACACATGATGCCTAACATGAGCCAGGCGCTATTCAAAGAGCTGCTCAGATCTTAAGTCACTTAGTTCTCACCACTGACTGATGAGATAGGTGTGCGACACCATTCCCATTCTCCAGGTGAGCGCACTGAGGCCCTGCGTGGGGGTAAGCTCAGGCCAGGATCTCATCAGGCCCCCGGGCCCAGGGTCTGTGCCGCTGACCACAGGGCTCTACTGGGCCTCTCAGTATCTGTGGTCTGAGGGCCAGCCCTTCTCATGCGCCCCTCTTAAAGTCAGTGTGAAGTCTTAGAGCTGCTCTCCCTCCATGAACTTTCTGGTCCAGTGTCCTTCTGAGCAGCACCGTCATGATTGGGGTGGGGTGGGGGTCTGTGGCAAGATGCTGTGTATTGGATGAGAGTCTGGGCCCAAGGCCACAGCCCCAGGATGAAACCCCTGTTGTGTCTCAGGTCACCCAGTGGCTTGGAGCCTCAGTTTCTTCATCTGCTAAATGAGCCCTGTGATCGCCCTACCTCATCAGCTAGAGGAGGTGCTGATGTCACTGCTGCTTCCCGCCCCACCCCCCCCCCGCCTCTTTCTTTTTTGAGTTGGACAAACATGAGGCCTCTTGAATTGCAATTAGCACAAGGCCTGGGCTAGGCCTTTGCTTTTCTGGGCCTGGCCATCTTGTTGGAGCAGCTGCTTGTTTGACCCTGAGAACAAAAGCAAAAGGAACTCCTTGGTTCTGGGAAGGAAGGGAGGGGGAGGCCCAAGGCCTCCCAGTTGGAAGCGCAGCTCTCCTCAGCCTGCTCACTCAAGCTGGCTTTACGTTGTCGCATTTGGGTTTGAAGAGTTATTTGGGGCTTCGACTCTGCCTGGCCTTCCCAGAGCATCCAGTATCAGGCTTGCTGGGTTGGTCAGTCCGTCTGGCTGGGGGCAGAGGCGGTTGATGGAGGACCTTTTCAGGCAAGGAGAGAGCTCACCTCTTAGGTGTTGGTATCTGGGGGTCCCGGAGGCCTTGCCACCCGACTCCATCCCTGCCTCTCAGCAGAATGGTCATGTACTTAGAACAGAGACGCCCTGTTCTCAGTGCCCCCGACTCCCCAGGACTCGGACGATGTGCTGGTGATAAGTGGGGGAGCTTCATCCTTGCCTTTCCCCAGGAGCATGCGGGCTCAGGATCCTCCCTGGGGCTTCGCGCTCTAAGCGCGCCCCAGGCAGCCTTGCCCCAAATCCGAAATTTGTCTCCCTCTGTCTCCTGATCTCAAGGTTTCAGAGTAAGTCTGTGCTGATAGCTTCAAGATGTGCTGAGGTCCCGAGGTGGCCTCTAGTAACCTTCCCACATTTTCCTTGGCGTGTGGCTTCAATGCTCACAACAGCTTACAAAAAAGTATTGATTATTGTGGGTGGGAAGGGGTGTGGGCCTGGGCCCAGAAGGGATGTAGGCCTGACCTCGGTTTCCGAAAGACCTGGTGTTTACAAATGCCCTGCCGCTTCTTGGCATTCCACGGCATCTGTGCGCTTATCCATTCCGTTAGCTTAACTGGACACAGCAATGCCAACCTTGTGGTTCCAGGGAAAGCTGCCCGTGCTGCTGCTTGGCCGCTCCTCAGAGCTGCGGCCGGGAGAGTTCGTGGTCGCCATTGGAAGCCCGTTTTCCCTTCAAAACACAGTCACCACTGGAATCGTCAGCACTACCCAGCGTGGCGGCAAAGAGCTGGGGCTCCGGAACTCCGACATGGACTACATCCAGACAGATGCCATCATCAACGTGAGCCCGGCTGCTGCCACGTGCTGGGGTCGGGGCAGCTTTGCAGAAAGCCCGGCTTAGGAACCGGGTGGGATGGGGTGGGGTGGGGTGAGGTCGGGTGGGGGGATCTGGTGGGTGCGGAGGGAAGTGGCAGGGGTGGGGGTGTGGGGGTGGGGGAAGTCAGAGCCTCAAGGTGCTGCGCAGAGAGTTCCCTTTGAAGCCTTAAAGCGCATGAGGCCACAGGCTGGTCACCATCCTGTGACCAGCCAGTTCACCATCTCCAAGGGCTGCTGTGAGCGGCACTTTAGCTTTGCCAAGGTGTGTAGCCTCCTGAGTCCCCCCCTCCCTCAGGGGCAGCAGACCCTCAGTGGGGCTGCTTTGGCCTGTTTGTGGCAGGAGGGACACTCACCCTGGCAGGGGCTCTGTGGCTCCTAGGAGGTGTGTATTCTGCCTTGGGGAGCAGTCTGAGTCTTACCCTACAACTATTCGATGTCTGATGAGGCCAGGGGTTGCTCCACACAATCTCATAAATGGAATCTTTTTAAAAATCACTTTTTCCCATTTTGGTTGTTCCCCAGTAGGGTTGACGTTTCTAAAAAGCAATGTTTCCCCCATTTGTCTCATAAATAAGAAACAGTGTGTTGTGTAGGTTTTGCTGCCTCTGGTAGGTTTTATTCCCAAGCTTTCTTGTGATCTGCCTGAAGTAATAGAAGTAGAACAAACCATGTGCATTTCTAGGCCCAGTAGCAAAGTAGGGAGCACACAGCTAGGGGGCTGTGCAGATTGAAATTCTGTGACTCTGGGCAGGTGCACAGCCAGCCTGCTGCCAAGAGAAAGCTGTGTTGGATGTTTTAGGGAATTCATAGTTTGCCCCTCAACTTTGGAGGGAAAAAAAAAAATTCCCATTTATGGCACATCTAAAACTTTTTGAAAATGGTCCCTTTTTTTCCAGCACAATATTAGATTGACAGGAACAAATCTCAGGAAGGAGCCTGCACTCAGGAACCTGGCAGGCAGGGAAGTGGGTTGGAGCATTTAAGGACATGAACTCATAACCTTTTTAATTTTTGCTTCATTTCAGTATGGAAATTCTGGAGGCCCATTAGTGAACCTGGTAAGGCCTTTCTAAAAATCGACGCACACCCTTTTTCCCTTTTTTTTTTTTTTTTTGCTTTCTTTTCAGACATGAACGTGCCAAGCACATTACCTAATTCTTTTAAAATGAGCTCTGTGAATGCACTGTATCCTTGCAAATTACCCTTATCTTTTCTGGAAAAGAGTAAGGCATGCTTCAGTTGAGGGTTGAGAATGTTATGCCAGTGGACACGCGCGTGTTTCAAAGTTATAAGTCTCCGCAGTGGCATTCAGGTCCAATGCGGGAGTTAGCTACCGGAGCAGGCCTTTATTTTGAAGATGTCAGCAGCCCGGGCCTGTCACAGAGAGGCACAGTCCTTCAAACGAAGCCTCCGGGCCGCTGGAAGAGCTGGTTTGGCTTGCCTGCGATCTTTGTCTTGGCCAGGAGCCCTCTCGGAAGACCTGGCTGGAATGAGGAGTTACCCCACTCACAAAGATGTGACTGAAGCCTGTGTTTAACTACCTCAGCATGAAAAGGGAAGCCTCAGGATTAGACTCAGCGTGAGGGCGCAGCTGAGGGGACACCCAGCTCAACTCTCACTCACAGCCCGTGAAACAGGCCATCTTGAGCCAGGCCCAGGAGGGCAGTGCCTCCTGGGTGGCCCCTGGGAGTGGGGACTGAATTCTCAGTGCTGCGGAGGTGTGCCAAGAGTGATTTTTACTCTCTTGGCTGTTTTCCCTTTTAAGCCTGAGCTCAACAAACAGTTTAACGATAATATTCAGAATAATGGTGGAATGGCGTGAGGCAAGCTTGCTGTTATTCAGGCTCCTTTCCTATTGAGTAGCAGTCACTAAACTGTGAATTTATCTTGAATTGAAGCACGCCCTGTGAACTGGCTTCCCCCATGACTTAAAGTTAGTCTGAGACAAGCAGAGGAAATGAGGCCAGACTGCTCTCAGCCCCCTGCAGCGCCCCCGAGGCTGCTGTCTGAGACGCGCCTGCGTTCTCTCCAGTGAAGCATGGCAGTCCTAAGGGCTGTGGTTGTGTCTCCTGATATCAGCAGAGGAATCTGAAGATCATGAAGATGGGAGGCGTGGGAGGGTGTGGAGAGCCACCTAAAGACCTCAGAGGGTTTAGAAACATACTCCCGGGAAAAGAACAACAAACGTGGGTCTTGAAAGTATCTGCTTGAAGCTGTTTTTACTGCACGCGATCCCTGAGGATGGAGCCCTGAGTGTGTGTTGGTTCTTCCCTCGCTGAGCTTGATTTAATGCTGCCCAAGCCTTGCCTCCCTCCTTCAGCCCTGGAACCCCCTCCTGCCCGCTCCTCCCAGCCCCTCAAATACTTCTTTTACACAAATTCTCCATTTTCTCGGTGCACGTCTGCAGGTGAAACTTCATGGATTCAGTAAGCCCTTTCCATCTTGCTTTTCAGGACGGTGAAGTGATTGGAATTAACACTCTGAAAGTGACAGCTGGCATCTCCTTTGCCATCCCGTCTGATAAGATTAAAAAGTTCCTAACAGAGTCCCATGACCGACAGGCCAAAGGTAAAGAGAGACCCAGACAGCCGGCAAATGGGAGGCGCAGGCCTGGGGCTTGGCTGCTTCCTGGGGACGAGAGGCAGGAAGTGACACACTGAGGACCCAACTTTTATATTTAGAAAGGGAAGGAGTGCACTTTATTAAGCCCCCGGTATTAGGTCACAGGTGCTCGACCATTTTTGACCTATGATTGTGAATGTTTCATATACTTTATTTAATGTGTGCCAGGCACTGTCCGAGGTGATACCTAGACATCATTTCACTTCATTATTCATTTGTGTCATGTAATTCCTTTGCTCTATTAGGTGAGTATTATTAGGCCCATTTTACTGATGGGCAAACTGAGATTCAGGGAGATCATTTGTTCCACAGATGTTTATGGAGCCACCCGCTCTGGGTCAGGCTGGGGTTCCCTTGTAGGTATAATGTTTGCATCCTGCCCTCCTCTTAAGGCTGACAGTAAACAAACAAGGCAGTTTCAGATAGCTACAAGTGCTTCCCAGAAAATGAAGCAGGGTGGCAGGCTAGAGAGTGAGGGGAGGGGCGGCCAGTGGAGGCCAGGAAACGCCTCCGAAGCTGAGGCTGAGGAGAGGGAGCCAGCAGGGACGTGGGGAGAAAGCATTCTTATAGAGGAACCGCTGGTCCCAGGCCTCCGCGCTGGGCATAGCCTGGCGGGCATAGGACCTGCGAGTGGGCTGTGTGGCTAGACGCAGCGAACACACAGAAGTGGAAAGAAGTCACCAGGGTCACAGCCCTGATGAGGGGCTGGGATTGCATTTTAACTGCATCCAGAGGATGGGCTTTTATGATCTGGTTGATGTCTTTAAAAGGCCACTCTCAGGGCTGGGGGGAGACGGCGTTGGAGGGGTGGGTGAAAGTTGGGAGATCAGCTAGAGGCTCTCCCAGTCATCCAGACTAGGCTGGAGAGAAGGGGTCACATTCCGGATTTCCATGAGGGATAGAAGAACCCTTATCAGATGTCACAATGAGGCAAAGAGGAATCAAGGATCACTTCTAGGGTTTTGCCCATTAACTGAAACGACAGGACTTTCCAAGGTTCCATGGCAGGGAGAGGTCCCAGCCACAACCTCAGCGTGTGCCCCCATGGCCCTGACTTCACACTGCAAACTTGGGGATTGAATCTCATCGGTCCTGGTGACACTGCCACCAAGTGGGCTGAGCTCTTGTTGTCCTTTTGTTGTCACACCAGGCAAAGCCATCACCAAGAAGAAGTATATTGGCATCCGAATGATGTCGCTCACATCCAGGTGGGTAACAGGACGTTTGTGTTTGTCTTAAATTTAAATAAACCTGAACTTTAGTAGGTGCTCACTGGCACCCCTGAAAGAGAAGCCTTCTGCTTCCTTAAGATATTTCTGCCGTAAGTTTCTGGTTAAAATTAAGTAACAGTAGGAAAAAGAGGAGGGGTCCTTATCCATGGCCTCTTATTTTATCTTTTATTTTGTTTTTGTGTTCTGAGCAGGTCCTTCCTTCTAGAAGATCCTGCCCTCCTCTTTGAAGGCAGGCCTGGACAGCAGGGACTGTTGGTCGCTCTGCCTCAGGCCTTCCTCTCACCACTGGGTCTGTTGAAACCCACATTCCGGGAGTGCCCAAGCACCTCCCTCAGCCCCAGAGCGCCTCGCCCGTCATTAGCTGTGCTGTGCGTGGGCTGTGGCCCCAGGAATGCGGGCTGGCCCAGCATGACTGACGGGCTTGTTTTCCCCGGGCCGGTGGAAGTTGTGGCATGTGACTGTCAGGCCCATAACATACTGGTGTTTTACCCTCGATGAAAAAAATCTGGCATAATCGTGCGAGTCCTGATGACTAAGGGCATGGCTGAAACTGTTGTAGGTGAAGTCGGCAAAGAGTAGAACATATTAATATAGATGTTAATATATATTGTTATTACTAATGAACTATTAATTAATTATGAACACATGACCCTAGGTTAGATGAGCTCTCCAGAATATGGACTGATTTGCCAAGGTAAACATGGGCACCAATTCTTGCTTGGAACTATGGGAGACAGAGGTCTAGGCCCTGGGGTCCGGCTTCCTGGGTTCTTATCCCAGCTCTGCTACTTCCTGGCTTGTGATTCGGGGAACGATTTGGCCTCTGAACTCCTCAGTTTCCTCCTCTCCAGGATGAGGGTAACAGTGCAGGCCTTTTGGTGTGTGCTGAGGACTCAGTGATTTCATGTGTGTTAAGTCTTGGACTGCTGGTTGGTGGCAGTAATTACTAGCTACATGGATACTAGCCACTGTTTGTCACCTGCTTGCTCTGCACCAGGTACTAGGACTGGTGCTCTAGCTAGATCTCATCTAATGCTCACAACAGCTGGACTGTCATTATCCCTATTTTGCAGGTGAGAAAACTAAGGCACAGAGAGGTTAAGCAACTGCCCAAAGCCACACAGCTAGAAAGTGCCAGAGCTGGGGCTCCAAACCAGGCCAACTGCTATATTGTACTGACTCCTTAAGTGGTAGCTACTATCAATTAACTAATAAAATTAATGATAATGATAAAACACTTCCCCCACTGTTATCCAGTAGATCTCTGACTCTAGTAGAGAGGCAGTTTAACGCAGAATCCGAGTTCCTAGAGGAATTTTACAATAGAATCAGAGACAAGAGAAGCTGGGAGGGAGTGGGGTCTCCGCAGAGGAAGGCCCACTGGCACTTGATGTTAATTAACACAGGTGCTTTTTCTCCCAAGCAGCAAAGCCAAGGAGCTGAAGGACCGCCACCGAGACTTCCCGGATGTGCTTTCAGGAGCATATATCATTGAAGTAATTCCTGATACCCCAGCAGAAGCGTGAGTTCCTGGGGGTCATGGGGAGGGAGCCGTGTTCTTTTCATGTCCACTCAGGTGATTGTGAGGATCTTGGACAAAATGGTCAGTTGTCCTTGGTCCAAAGCCCTGCCGGTCAGGCCTTTTGACCTGGCTCAGCTCTGGACAAGGGCCACCAAGCTCTTTCCTGGGGACCAGGTCTGGGGGGGTGCTGCTGTTGTACCATCCATGGGCTAAGAATAGATTTTGCATTTTCATATGTTTGAAATATTTAAAGTAAGAATAGTGTGTTACTACATATGAAAATTATGTGAAAATAAACTTCAGTGTCCATAAACGAAGGTTTACTGGGACACAGCCATACCCACTAGATTACATATCGTTTATGGTGACTTTGGGCCCATAATAGCAGAGTTGAATAGTGACAATATTGTCAGCAAACACTAAGATATTTTCTCTCTGGATCTTTACAGAAAACGTTAGCTGACCTCTGTGCTAGATGATTAAAAACCATGACAGCCTATTTGATGCTATCATACATAAGAGCTAAAGTTATAGCACAAATAACACAAAAGTGCCACATGATACAACCACCCTGCCCATCTCTGTAGGAACAGTTCTCTGAGTTGTGACACCCATTACAGGAAAGTTGCCCTTGGTTGTGGTATGTGGTAGGTGGTGTACGGTACATCCTTGCCTCATTTGTCATCCACCTGTCACAGATAATACAAGAACTGGCAGGCATTTCTGTAATGGGCATGACTGACGTTTGATCTAAAAAATTCGCAAAAGGAAACAACGCAGTCCATTGGGGGGTGCAGCCATTTTCACAAGAGTTAACCATGATCGCACTGTTTGCTCTGGGCTTTGTTAGGTGCTACACTGTGCCTCTGTCAAGGTAAAGCTGATCAGCTTTCATGGCAGATAGACCAGGAGGAATGCGAACATCACAATTGTGTTCCTCTTTGTGTTGCAGTGGCGGGCTCAAGGAAAATGATGTCATAATCAGCATCAATGGACAGTCGGTGGTCTCTGCCAATGACGTCAGCGACGTCATCAAAAAGGAAAGCACCCTGAACATGGTTGTCCGCAGGGGCAATGAAGACATTATGATCACGGTGATTCCCGAAGAAATCGACCCCTAGGCAGAGGCATGAGCTGGACTTCATGTTTCCCTCAAGGACTCTCTGGTGGATGATGCACGATGACTCGGCTGGTGGCGCGGGACAGCCAGGACTTTGGACCGCCATGTTGCTTGTTCAGCAGAAACACCCCGGCCAACAGACTCCGCCTTGATTACTTGCAGGCAAAACAAATGTAACGTTGTAGATGCTCAGGCAGAGACTCGCCCTTCTGTAGCGTATGTCTGCAGTGTGCTTTTCCTTGCCAGCTTGGACTGTTCCTGCTTACACAGTCAACATTTCTCTCCCCCTTTAACTGAGTCATCATCCTAGCCCCACCAAGGCAGTTAATAGAACACGTAGATAAGGGGAAGGTCCCATGGGAGCCAGACGGCACCGGGCGTGTACATGCTTTCCTCTGAGTTAGCACCCACAGGGTGCTGAGACCACGGGAGGGTGAATGCTGGCTTCTAATATAGCCAGATTGCCTCTTTTGGGAATCTCTTCAGAACTGGCAGCGCAATGACTTTGAGTTTGAGCTATTAAAATACTTCTTCATACTTTGCTTGCTGGCGTGCTTCTGTTCCTTTCCACACACAGCTGGTTGCAATCTCTCTGAGATGATTACAGGGTCAGTGGGCTCCTCATTAAACCACATTGTCCACACAGGGCTGGGCTTGATCTTACCAGTTATTTCAAAATCATCCTGTGCGGTTCACCAGTGTTATGAACAACTGTACTTGGCTGCCCTGGCTTCATAAAATTGATATTTGAGGACAGTTCCATTTGCATCTGAAGCTTTTCAAACTCAAAAAAGAGTCTGTTGACCTCATGCATCATGCAGTCAGACTGTAAAGATTTCCTGGGCCCCGGCTGTGCGCCAGGCAAGGCAGGGTGAATGCGCTCAGGACAGACGCCGCCCCTCCCTTCCCAGAGTTCAGTGGAGAAACTAGGTCTTTCTGAAAGGGAGACAGTTCAGAAGACCAGGATGCAGCTCCCAAACTGTCTTGTCCTAACTCCCCAGAAAGCACAAGCTGAACCTGATTCCAGGTGTCCTGAGCTCTGAAATAAGAGCTAGACCTTAAGCCTTGGGGGGGGCATCAAGTAGGGCTCCCCTTGAAATGTTCTAGAACTGGCACAGCCTCAGATGGCTCTAGGCACCTCTGCCTCCATGCAAGTTTCCAGGAGTTTGGTTATGCTGGACCCAAAAAGCCTGTTGCAAAACTTTAGCTTGGAAGTTTTCATGGCCTGAGTCCCCACGGGAGCACACACCAGAGAGGAGGCTATTGACGCCAGGAGCAGAGAGTAAAAGGCTCTCTTAAGAAGGGGGCTCAGTCAAAAGGGGGGCCTTGGATTGGATGGAGCTTCAGTTCTCTACTGAGAGCGTAATCCTTCCTTGACTAATAATAGATCTCCAGGATCTCTGAGATCTATTCAGAACAGCAGAGGCTGCGGAAGGCCTAAGGCCCAGGTGAAATGTAGAAACGATCCAATTAAGCAAAGCCCTCGTCAGTATCTACACGAGGCAGCTGAGCAGCTTGTGTCCTTTGCAACGCTCTGCATCCCTTTGCTCTCTGCTCCGATGACCGAGTAGAGTGAAGAAGGAGCCGGAAAGCACTTTCGCCCTTGGCGTGGGGTTTGTATTCCCTTGTATTGTATGGAAGGTGATGGCTCCGAGACTGGCCTGTGGCTTCAGGGCTTTGTCCTCAGCTGACTTACCTGTGGTCCCCAGGGCTGAGGTGCTGCCACAGGTGGGGAGGATGAGCTGGGTGGCACTGAGGTCAGAGCCAGCGCCGGCCGGAGCCCATCACTCTTCAGCTTGTCATCACTCAGGAGAGCACAGATGGTTCCTCTGGAAGGAATAAGGCTGGCAACCGGCTGGCCTGAATCCTCTGTAAACACTTGGCAGAATCTCCCGAAAGTCCAAGGATTTGGGGTGAGTTCAGAGTTTTGCCTGCCTATGCAATGACATACAAGGCCACAGACAAGGCAGTCTGGCACACTTGATGGCACGTTATGTGTTTGGTTACATGGCTGCACTGACCAGTGGGACCTTCGGTCCTGGAATGGCTCCTCAGCCCAGCACTCCATCCTCATCCTTGTAGCTTTCACAGGCCCCTCTCAGGACACGTTTCTTCTTGCTTTAGGCTGTGTTGGAGGTTTTGGCAACATAAATTAGCCTTAAACCTGGGAAGTGGAGCTGAATTGAAAGAGTATGGCTTTTGGAGCTAGGTGGTCTTGGGTTCAATTCTAGTGTCTGCATATTACAGGCCGTGTGATCTTGGAACCAGTTGCTAAACTGCCTTGTGCTTGTTTCCCATCTTAAAATGGGGATAATCATAGTACCTATTTCCTATGGCTGTTGTGGAGGTTCAATAAACTAATACATAGCACATGGTAAGCACTCAAATATTAACTAGCAACATGTGTGTTAACCAATGTCTTTGAGCCTCAGTTTCCCCCTGTGTAAAATGGGGAACACTAATAACGGGCCCCTTGCACTGACGTTGTGAGGGCTAGCCATGATGGCACCACTACATAAATACAGCTGCTGTGTTATTAGCCTGCCTTTGTTCTGGTTTTCAGTGACAATCACAGTAACTAACATCCCTTGAGTGATTACTGTGTGACAGACAGCATGCTGGGCATTTTGCACAAACTAGCTAGTTCAATTCTCAGATCAGCCCTGGGCTGGATGCTGTATTTATCCTCTTGGACAGGCGAAGAAATTGACGTTCAGAAATCAAGGCCTTTGCTCAAGTCACAGAGCCAGTAAGTGGGGAGCTGTGACTTAAGCCCAGGCTCTGCATGGGGCCACATGACCCATCGATCCCTTCTTAGGCCCCAGAGTCCACACCAGCCTGGGCCCATCTCCACTTCTAGAAGGTGGTCATGGGGCTTGTGGGCTCCCTGCTCGGTGTGTGGTTCCTTATGACCATTTCAGGTCCCTTAGCAGCCCCACTACCTGGTGGATCAGTGGCTGCCCCACTTGCCCGTCTTCTGTGGAGTGCCCTCCTGGTCACCCGGGCCTCTTCCAACCTCACCTTCTTCGGCTCCAGTCCTCTGCTTCCAGCTTCTGCAAAACTTCAAACGATGCCAATCACAGGAGCTGGGATTCGCCAGCACATTGGCATCGCCTGACTGTCCCAATCTTGATGCACTGGCCGGGAGAGTGGCCTCATGTGCAGCGGTCTCTTTGCCCTGCCTTCTGGGCCCACCTGAGTGGGGGCCATGCCAGGCAGCTCAGGGCAGTGTCCTACTCTTTTCTGGCCCCATTTCTGAAAATTGGGAAGAATGCCCATGTCTGGTGGGTGTGATGAAGAGCATATGTTTTGATTAGGATGTGCATGGTGCTTGACTCTGCCTGGCTATTACTTTTGACAGCCCTGAGCCTTGGGGGGTGGTGTTTTGATTGGGCAGCAAGGGTGTTAGGCCCATTTCAGCAAATGCCATTGAAGTCAGGGCAGCCTTGCTAAGGTTGTGCGAAGGGAACATATGTTGAGGCAAATGGGCCAATCCAAGTTCAATGTTACTATGAAAGCTGCCTTTGAAGGTGGTGGTGATAGGTGAGGTCAGAGGTATGGCAACATCAGGGTAGCTTTGTGCCAGGATGGCAAATAAGTTTGCACTGTGCTCTGCCAATGCTGATCAGTTAGACTGCCTGGAGCGATGGGCAGAGCAGGTTGCAAGACTCAGTGCAGAGGCATATTAGAAGAGAACTGATGTCTGGTCCTCCCCTTCAGCCATTGTGATGATGTAATTGACAGGCAGGCTGCAGTGGGCCAACCTGCTGCTTCTGCTGCCCTCTCTGCCATACTGCCCCTCACCTCTGGGTCCGCCCTTCCTTTTCTCACTGACTGCCTGGCCTGTGTGTGTGGGGATCTCATCCACCCCACTGTGCCTTCTGCAGCCATCTCCCAAGGCCATCTTCACGCCACACGCTCCTCCTCAGTTCTCCTGCAAGAACCCCAAGCACTTCTAAAGAGCTGTCCCTAGAACTGCTTGTGAGATGTGACTGTGTGTCACCTGGATCTGGGAGGACCATCAGGTTGCTCGCTTGTAGAACAGAGCCATCCCTGTTTCAAAACAAGTGTTGTTGGTTACATTTCTGAGCGCCCACCTAGCAACCCACCGCTGCCACCAGGATGCACTTAGCCAGCGCTCACAGCAGGGAATCTGACTGCCAAGCATAAGACCAGATCTGGAAATCAAATAACACCTGTGTGTTGGAAGCGCACATCAGAAGGGCCCCGGCCTTTGCAGGGTGCTGGGCTTGGTTCTGTGGGAGCCAACTGGGCCCCCGACCCGGTCTGTGTCCTGCATCTGGGGCCCAGCTGGGCTGACTCACTGCTGCCTGTGCCTGGTCCCCACCCAAAGACCGAGGCCCTCTGGTGCGCCCATCAAAACGTGGGTGGAGCATGCACAGAACAGAGGCCTTCCTGCCGCCAGGCAGTGGCTTTATTTAGAACTTTTAAAAGCAATGGCCTAAGTGTTGCGCCTGCCAAGAATCAGCAAAAGATCAAATGAAATAAACACTAACAAAGGCATTTTTGGTTTAAAAAAAAAAAAGTGGTTCAGATTCTTTACGGAAATAATTTCCTGTGACATGTGTTTCAGCGAGTCGGGTGAGCTTTTGTCTTTCACCCCCCGCCCCCCCCCATCTTTCACCACCATCGCAGAACCCCCATTTTACAGATGAGCATATTGAGGCACAGAGCAGTTAAGTACCAGCCTGAAGTCAAACAGTCAGGAGGAAGATAGAGGTGATGCAATAGAACCCAGGTGTGTGGCACCAGAGCCCTTTCTCTTAAGCTGATGATGTCCAGTGACATTTGTGAGGAAGACCCATGTCTCCACCTGGGTATAATTTCCCATTGGCCCATCTCTGAAACAGTCAAGAAAAGTTGGCCCAACACGGGCTTAGTGGCTGGTCTGTGAGAATGACTTCGCAAGACAGGAAAGCTCGTGTTCTGTTTCATGGGCTTCGCAGCCCCACCCCACCCCTGTGAAGGATCATAGATTCTGTGGGCAGTAGGACAGCCTGAGGGACGCCCGTCTCCCGATCATCACACATTGCCCAGGTTCCGCTCCCTTGGTGCCTTTTCCATTTTGTTCTCTTCTGATGAGTCATTAAGCTGAAATACAAAGTCTGAAACGACACCCAGGGTAAAAAAATGTGCTTCATTGTTGAAGACCTTGCCCTGATGCTGAGCACCAAAAATGCATCACAGCAAAGCTCTAGGAAGAGAAGGTCAAACTCTTCTCTTTACGTAAAACTCAGACTTCATCAGCAATCCTGACAATCAAGACCCCCCACACACAACTTTTTAAGCTGTTTTTCAGTTTATTATCCTTGTCCTTTCCTTCATACGTTAATTGCGCTGACATTTAATGACTGCAGATGAGAAAGGTAGAGTCTATATGAGAGCATATGAGTTGCTCTCTTTGCATAGTTAATGAAAGTAGGTCAAAGTGAATGGAGGTTTTCAAGAGAACGTTCTTTCAAGATATGGCAACTGAGCTAGGGGCTTGTCGGATCAGTGCCTACCTTTTTTTTTTTTTTTTTTTTTTAGGGAAATAGTGTAGGGAAATTGGGGGAGGACAAGTAGCAGACCTTTTTTTTGTTTTACAGTCTAGTTGTGGAGGACATTGCTTCACTGGCCCAGGTTGGTATCGTCATTGTGCTCTTCCTGGATGAGGCAGTCGCTTGCCGGACAGTCGCTCACGGCGGTTCTTGGCAGCTCATGCTAGCTGCCAGCCACTCACGCTGGCTGCCGGCCACTCACTGTAGCCTATGGCAGCCCACTGCAGCAGGGGCTGCAGCTATGCCGTCCCGGGGACTCACAGCAGCCCAGCTCCAGGTGGAGCTGTGGTTCACCATCTTAGCTGTAGAGGGCAGTGTCACTGGCCCTCATATGTGGGATCCGAACCAGGGCCCCACTGCTCAGAGCAGGCGTCCTAAGCCAGCTCCTAACAAATGCGCTACTCGGCCGGCCCCAGTGCCTACTTTTAATCTCAGTCATGCACCTGTGCCTGTGACCTTATATCCAGCACTAACTCTGTGTCCGAGCACAAAGTCTCAGTGAATTCTGATGGCACCTTAGTCACTATTGCCACCTCTCTTTTTAGGGCAGGAAACTGAAACTCAGAGATGCGGCTTTCCTTGTTCAATGGCTCTTGGTGACTAAAGTCAGAGCAAAGGGTTCAAACCAGGCTGCCTGCCTCCTGAACCAGTGTTCCCCCTGCAGCCGCCCAGGGCATCCTTCTGTTGGCGTTAGCAAAATCTCACCCTGGCTGGCTTAGCAGTCCAGAGCTCAGGCCGGTCCCTCCTCCGGATTTGGTTGAGGAGAGGGGGAAACAATAGTCAGCAACAGTTTTCTCATCTCTAAAAATTACTTTAATGCTGAAAACCCACAAAGAGTTAAAACACTTAAAAGCATCTGGAAAGAAAGTTCATGTCTACACAAAACCCAGCACGCATGTGTTTATAGCAGCTTTATTTGTAATCACTGAAACTGGATAAACAATGGATACACACAGAAGATGAAATCTTATCAGGTGATAAAAAGGAATGAGCTATCAAACCAAGCAAAGACATGGAGGAACTTTAAATGCATGCTGTTAGGTGAAACAGTCTGGAAAGGCTACAGGCTGTATGGTTCCAACTATGTGACATTCTGGAAAAGGCACAGCTATGGAGACAGTAAGATGATCAGAGGCTGCCAGGAGTTAGGGATGAATAGGTGGGGCACAGGGGTTTTTTATGGCAGTGACACTATTCTGTATGACAGTGTAATGATGGACATTTGTCCAAACCCACAGCATGTACATCACCTAGAGGGAACCTTAATGTAAGCTGTGGAGTCTGGGTGATAACGATGTATCACTGTAGGCTCCTCCATCGCGACAAAGGTACCACTCTGGTGGCCAGTGTTGGTAATGGGGGAAGCTGTGCGTTGGGGGGACAAGGGGTGCATGGGAACTCCACGTTCCGCTCAATTTTGAAATGCACCTAAAACTGCCCTCAAAAACAAAGTCCATTAATTAAAATTTAAAAACAAACTTCTGAAGAATACGAGACCCACAATCAAGCCAAGAGCCAAAGGAAACACGTGTCCAACCCAGAAAAAGACTTCAGACTCGCTCACCCAGAGCGGCTTCCAGCAGCGGCTCCATTCTGTTTCTTTGGCCCAGGTTGCAGATCAGAGATGGGTGTTCTGGGCACAGGTGGGAGGACAGTGTTCTTTAGAGAAGAACTTTCTCAAAGGAAGAGCCTCTCCCAGCAGGGTCAAGGCTGCAGGCTTAACCCTGACGTGAAAATGAAAAACCTAATTGCGATTGCTGGGAGTGTGGCAACTGGTTCCCTCATGGCTCCAAGCCTTGCTTCTTGCAACCCACTCTGCCAGTGCTTCCCGACCCATCCCTTCTCCGTGACAGAAACACATGCTCTGATGGAAGAAAACCTGTTCTGGACTGATGAGGCTTTGGGGCACTGTGCCTTGGGCCCATGTGTCACTGTACAGCACTCCACATGGGCCACCTTTGTTTGCATTTCTATGTTCTGTCATGTGCCAGGGCCGGTGGCAGTGACCTGTCCTCATGACAAAATCTCTCAGAGCCCAAGCAGGCTCAAGGAGGTTTCTGATGCCTAGAGCTGCCTCTACGCCATGAAGCCACTGTCACCTCCCTCCTGGGCTCTAGGGTGTCGTCTTTTGCCCCTTTCCTTTGTCCTCCCACCCTGGGGGCCCCTGCCTGGCTCATATGCTCTCTTCCCCCCACCACGCCCGCTTAGTGGAGTTGGGCTATGGCCCCTCCTCCCACTGGTCCATTTTATAACCTCCTCCTTATCTGTGATGCAAGCATATTGCATCTGAGCTCCAGACCGCTTCAGCTATTTATTATTGGGCTAGGAGAGATGGCTTTAAGTTCCCATGACACACTGTGACTATGATGACGGTGTAGGTTTGTCCACTAGGGGGTGAACTGACCTCGTGAAAGTCCAGGAAGGTGTCAGGGGACCTGGTTGTGAAAGGGAGGATGCCTGGAGGAAAAACTGCAAGAGGACAAACCTGGAAGCCCATGGGCAGGCGGGAGTAGAAGCTTCCTCCAGCCTGAGGGGGCGCTCTGAGCCCACCGCCTCTCCCGGTTCCCCTCTAGGCTCCTGCCCCAGCAGTCCCCTTCTCTTACATGTCCACACCAACTTTCTTCACTTGTTTATTGCTTGTTTCTCCTGCTGAAATGTAAGCCCTGGGAGAGCAGGGACCTTATGCACAGACTCTCCAGCGCTCCGTACAATGCAGGGCGAGCCGTAGGAAATAAAAAGTTGAAATATGGATGGACAAGTGGCTGTAGAGAAGTCTGCAGTACCCTCAGGTATTTGCAGTGTCTTGCCCAGTCTTTGGGAAGCATCCTGCTGCCTCTGGCTTCCTGCACTTAAATTAAATTAGGTCTTCACGGACCTGAGCGGCAGGGGAGCCTAGGGCTGGGAGCACCCCTTTGATCTCTAATTTGGGTGGCTCTCTTCTTCTCCTGCTGTATTTATGTTCTCTGGTCATAGTTCTCTTGCTAAGAATTTCTCCCCTTTTCTGAAGAGTAGCAAGGCTGAGTCTCACCCGTGACACTGGGCTGTGATCTCATTTGAACCACTGTGTATTTGTCCGTGGACCCCCGTCACTGTAGATTCCTGGCCCCACGGGCCCACCTGGAGTAGAGCCTGGGGATATGCAAGCTGATGGGCCTCCAGCTGAGAGCCTGCCTGGGGAGAGCAGGTCAGTTTGCATCTCATGCTGGGCCCTCTTCCTCCCACCAAGAAATACTGGGAACGAGGTGATAAGTCAGTCTTCTCTGGGGCGGCAAGTTGTCAGAACATTTATCACATCCACTTCTGCCTTCCACTGTTCCCACGCCCCCTCTAGGCCCCCAGGACTATCCCATCACTAGGTGCTTTCGCAGGTGCTGATGTGAGTCATGCTCCTTTTAGGGATGTTGAGCACACATTTCACCCTCCTGGACCTCTTCAGCCCTTAAGGTTTGAGGTATAAGATGTGCAGGGCAGCTCCTCTGGCATGGCAGCTTCAGCTCCATTTTGATGTGGCTCCATTTATATCCTTGTTTGCAGTTCTTTGATTGGGGATGGACTTTGGGACTGAAAAGATGGAGGCTCCAAATCCAGTGAAACTCCTGGTCTAGAAAAAGGCAGGAGGAGATGGCTGAACTGTTGCCTCGCAGATGAGAGAAATTTGGACTTTTCCTGGGCATCCCTTCGAGAGAGGTTAATAGGCCCAGAAAAACAGAGGGCAGAGCGGTAAAGAGGCACAGGGCAACAGGAAACCAATGGAAAATTCTTTAAGGTGGAAAAAGTGAGGGAGGTGTTTATACTTGAAGTTCTTACTCTAATGCAAACTCCCTTCATTGCCCCCAAACTTGGGTAAAGATTTGCTGATGAACTTTAGGTCAATACTTGGCCTAGAGGAGCGAACAAATGGGGTGGTCAGACCATGGTGAGAGCAGCACAGGTCAGTGGGCATAGGAAGCCGGAGTGGGAGACTTGTGTATTTAAATATCAGAGACCTGGTGACGATAAAGCTGAAGGATTTGAGGAAGCACAGGCACCTGTCACCTGGTTTCTCAGCCCTTTGTGATGTGTCACCTCTGCCTTCCAATTTCCTTCCCAGGTTCTGATGTCACCTCCATAGCGTATCCAGAAGACATTGGGGGCCTACCTGTGACTTTCCTGTTCCTGTGGTCTTATTCCCTCCCTGCATGAGGGTTCTGGCATGCAGAAAGGGAGAGCGTGAGCTTCCCATGCTCTCCCTGGTTGGGGCCAAACACCAAACCCACCAGCTCTGCACATTTATGCGGTAGTTGCCAAGCATAGTAGTGGAGTCAGCTGCCCACTCCTGGGATCGTGACCAACAGTCCCCTTTGGACTTACTTTTCTCACGAACCCAACCCAATGTTTTCAAAGAAAACTTTGGCCGAGGAAACCAGAGGAAGGAGCACTTCCCTTGCAGTGGGCGAGGACAATAGCTAGCACCTCAGGCACAGCCCAACATGGCCACTGCCCAGCTGCAGAGTGGTGCTAGGTTGCTATGGAAACAACTTCCTGATTAGAGCCAAGGGCATTTCCTTTGGCTTGACCACAGCCCCAATTTCTTTTTTATTCTGGACGGATATGGCAGGAGAGTAATTTGGCAGGAGAGCTTGACCACTGGATGTAGAACTTATAACGTGTCGGGAGGAGAGTGGCACCATAAGACGTTTTCTTGGTCACTCTTAGGACGCTGCATTTTTCACTGACAGTTTCTTTTTTGCTGTGCCCTTTCAGCCTCCAGGAGAGTGGTCTGTAATGAGCAGTTAAGGTGGATGTCATCTCTGATGCTTTCAGGGTCCTCTGTCTTCCTGTGTCCTACATACTAGTCACCGGACATGCTCACCATGTGCCCGGCACTTTACATGCCTTATCTTATCGAATCCTCCCATAAGCCTATGAAATAGATATTATATCAATCTACATATAAGAAAACGGAGGTTTCAGATTTGCCTGACTCCAAAGCTTAGTTCTTACCCACCAACATGACCTATCCTTCATAGCTCAGCTGGAAAGCCAACCACTCTCACTCCCACCTGAGGGGCTCCCCCTCCCAACCCTGTGTCCTGGGTTCCCAGGTCTGTGATTCTCTGAGGTAGGCTCAACATCATCATCCCCAACTCCAATCTCAGAAACCTGTGACTAGATTACCTTATATGGCAAAAGGGCCTTTGCGGGTGTGATTAAATTAAGTATCTAGAGCTGTGGAGATTATTCTGGACCACCTGGGTGGGTCAATGTTCTCACATGGGTCCTTTATAAGAGGGAGGCAGAGGATGAGAAGGAGAGAAAGGAGATCTGACCACAGAAGCAGAGGTTGGAGTGATGCACTTTGAAGATTGGAAAAACAGCCATGAGCCAAGGAGTATGGGAGGTCTCTAGAAACTAGAAAAGACAAGGAAATGGCTTCTCCACTAGCCCCGCAAAAGGAACACAACTCTGCCGACACCTTGATGTTAGCCTGTAAGCCCCATTTTGTACTCCTGCCCTCCAGAATGGCAAGATAATACATTTGTTATTATTTTAAACTACCCAGTTTGTGGTAATTTGTTACAGGCGTGATAAGAAACCAATACAGCCTGTGTTACAATATCTTTCCCCTGCACTCACTTATTCTCACCTTCCCAGCCAGGATGTAAGTTTCTAACGCCAGGAACCACTGAATTCAGTAGCTATATTTTGGGCACTTGCTGTAGTTTTGAGAGTACTGTCTCTGTGGCAGGCAACACAGACAGGAATAAAACACATCTCTGCCCTAAGCAAATGACATCTAAAATCTTTGTAGTTTTCATGTTTTTTTTTGTTTGTTTTTTTTTTTTGTTTTTTTTTTGTGGGCAGTGTTACTGGCCCTCATATGTGGGACCGAACCGGGGCTGCTGGCTTCCCAAGCCAACGCTTAACCACCGCGCCACTCGGCCGGCCCTAAAATCTTTGTAGTTTTAGAGGCCCCAGCTCAAAACCTTGCACAAAATAGATGAGTAGTAATTAGCTAGTGATAAATGTCCCCATTATACAAAAAAAAAGAAAAAATATGTGATAATACAAAAGAAAACAGATAGGGCCGGCCAAATGGAGCATTGGTTGGGAGCTGGCTTGGGACACCAGCGGCCCTGAATCGGATCCCACATATGAGGGCCAGTGACACTGCCCTCTACAGCTAAGATGGTGAACAACATCTCCACCTGGAGCTGGGGAGGGGGAAAAAAAAAGAAAACACATAGATTTAGCAAGCTTTTATAAATGAAGCTAGAAATAGGGATCCTCCGAGTTGTAAACGAATAGCAGTGAAGATAAAATTTTCTTTAAATAGTTTTAACTCCACCTGAGGAAGAACCAGGAGAAGGAGAGGCAGCTAGAGCTCAGCATACACGAAGGACAGAGGGTACTGGTGAAGACTAAGGTGAAGACTTGGCTGGAAGGTTCTGGAATGAGGAGCGGCTTGGGAAACTGCTCTAATCAGACGTGCCTCTATGACTTATAACTCCTTATCCTTGCCTTTGAATTGCTAACTAAACTAAAATGGCTTTTATCCTTAGCCCTCTCTCCCTCCTGAAAGGAAGAATGGAGAGCAAGGACTAGAACTTTTAGCATTGCTCTTCCCCTACACCAGTGTGTGGGTCAGCCCCAGGATATGCCGATAGGCATCCTGCTCTAAGCCCAGAGAGGTCAACTGCATCCCTTTAAGGGGCAGTTAGTTCAGAGATCACCTGTGTCAAAATTACCTGAACGCCTATTAGGATTCCTAAACCCCTTTCACACCCCTTAATTCTGATGTTACCTAAAATTTGAGAACATTGTGATTTTTCTGTTTATTAGACAAAAGTTTCTCAAAATATGAACAATCATAGCGATTTTATGAACTTAGTATGAAGTTCACATCCTTAGAACACCTGGGACCAACTGATTCTTATGATTGGTTTTCTTTTTAAATTTCTATAGCCTACAGAACTGTCTGGATAAAAGATATCTCCTAAATGTCCTCTAGTAACAATTTTTAGGGGTAACAACCACAGGCATTTTATGGCATCTCTAGCATATGTCACTTTTGGTAAATGAAAATTTATTATTCCACTTGTTCAACAAGTCACATCAGGCCAGCGTACTACTTGATTGCATGGTATGTGGCTCTTAGGAGCTTGACGTTTGAAAAAAATAGAGGATGGTGGACTCTGCCTGGAAAACTTTTGGAAATCAGAGTCATGAATAATAATAATAAAGCCATTCGTGAGACAAGGCATTTTCCCATACTTCAAGAGCTTGATCACCTGTCAAACATTTGATTGTTTTATAACATAATGGAGCAATGAAAACTAACCTTTCTGGCAGATTACTTCTGTGCTGTAGGTGCCGGATAGGCTCTAAGCTGTGCAGAAATACTGTAAATGATTAACTACAGTGTAAAGATGGACATTCTGGATGACGGACCTGCTTTGGATGCAGGAGGAGGGCACAATTTCTTACGTCCCTTTTCATGCAAAGAAAACCAGCCTCATCCGCTGGTTTAGGCAGCTTCTGAGGAGGCGGGCTTCTAGGGCACTAACCCTGGGCTTGTGATTGAAGGTGTGGGTTGCGGATGATAAAGTGTATGGGAAACGGTGAATGGTAGACATCTTAAAACTGACGTTGACAAGGGCGGTTGGCAGGCAGGCTTTAACTCTTCCTAGATGGTGGAGCCATGTTGTGTGGTGCTCGAGTATAGAACTGCACTGTATTTTATTTTATTTTATTTTATTTTATTTTATTTTATTTTATTTTATTTTTTTTTTTTTTTGAGGGCAGTGTCACTGGCCCTCATATGTGGGACCCAAACCGGGGCCCCTGGCTTCCCAAGCCAGCGCTTAACCACCGCGCCACTCGGCCGTCCCTGCACTGTATTTTAAAAATTACCATTTTTGAATATGCTCTTTGGAAGACCAAGTACATAAAACAGATAAACCATCGCGGGGAAAGGTTGGCAGCAGGATCCAGTGGGAAGCAGGCAGGAAAGAGCACTGGGGTCAAGCTCTCGCTCAGCCCTTAATTATTAGCTCTGTGCCACTGAGCAATTTTCTGGGCTTCACTCATCTCTGAAATGGGCCAGTGAAACGTGCCTCATAGAATTGTGGGGTTAGAGACACTGCACATGATGAGCCAGCCCTGATGTCGGTCCTCATGAAATAAAGGCGACAGTGGTGATCTTCACCATTGTTGCTTTCCTTTAGTCCAACCCCTTAAAACATGTAAAGCCATGATTTGTACCTGATTTTTAGAACTGTATTGATGACATAAAATGTATCCTCTGCCTCCTTATTTTTTTCCTGGAGGGCTATATAAAATAATTTGTTCCTCTTCGGGGCCATCTTCCCTTCCATGGTTGCCTGGGCCTATTGCCTATGATTGAGATGAATTATAAGCTTTGGCAAAGAATCTTGACAGAGAATGGGGAGCTTGGGTTTTTCACCCTTGAGCAGACCATAATGAAATGTCTAGATCTGAAAAGAAGCAACAGAGACCTTTATGTCCATCTATTTACCTGGAATTAAGATGCACAACGGTTCCTTGAAATATGTGTGCACTGGGCATCAGAGACCCTAGCATGTGAGATCTTTATCCTCCCATAAAGATTTTATTAAGGAATTGGGGAAGGGGAGCACACAAGTTGTTTTCCTTCTTTTGTTCTTCAGTCTAGTTGTGGAGGAAGTCACTTCACTGGACCATGTTGGTATCATCATTGCGCTCTTCCCGGCTGAGGCAGTTGCTCACCAGCCATTGGAGGGCCACTCATGGCAGCTCATGCTGGCTGCTGGCCACTCACCCTGGCTGCCGGCCACTCATGGTAGCTCACGGCAGCCCACTGCAGCAGGGGCTGCAGCCTACACCATTGCGGACAACTCACTGCAGACCAGCTCCAGGTCAAGCCGTTGTTCACCATCTAAGCTGTAAAGGGCGCAACATCACTGGCCCTCATGTGGGATCCAAACCGGGGCCCTGCTGCTCAGAGCTGGCATCCCAAGCCAACTCTTAACCAATGCGCTAGTCGGCTAGCACCCCACCTTTTTTATTTTTTTTTAAATCAGGTTTTGCCACACATATCTTTGGGAGCTTCTGGCTCTAGGCTGTGGACTTGATTTTAACAGCAAAGGGGATAGCTAAAGGCTCTTCATAATCATGGTGCTCTTTGGTTCCCATAGGAGATGGCAAGTGCATCTGACCGTAGGGAGAACAAAATAAGTCAGTGGTTAATCATGCAGGTCTGAAACCACTTAGACCTGGGACTGAATCCAAGCGTGGCCACCTATTATTGGTGTTAATCGGCTACTTACATAACTTCCTCCAGCCTCCGTTTCCTCATCTGTAAAATAGGTGTGATATTATTAGTGCTTGTCTTATAAACTATGGGAGGATAAATAAGATGCTGCAGCTAAGGGACTTGACACAATGTGTGGAGCCTCAGGAAACCTATTGCTGTTATTGTCATCTGGCCTTTCGGAGCAGATCGGCACCTTCCCATGGGTAGAACATGAATTCACTCCTCTGCTTCCCACATTGTAGGCCCCGCTTATAATGGCTGGTTAGATGAGAACATCAACCTTAAAGCTCAGACTCTTCTGAGAACTGGATGAAAGCCATGAACTCTATATGTAAGAATATGTACACACACTCTGCATGTTTAGTGTCCATGGGCGCCCAAGCCCGTAGGTCTATGGGACCAGGTTTTGGAACCCGTGGCTCCAAGGAAATTAGTACTGAAGAGATGATGGAGCACTTACATGCTCGAAGTTTGGCAGGATGTTTGAAGTTCGGCAGGATGCAAAATGACGCTGGCCGTTACTACTCCTCACCAGCCTTTTACTCTTTTGAAGCTGAGTCTCTTCATGGCTATATGTCAACTTCACCTCAGCAGCGTTGGCTGAATCCATGGTGAATTCGTCGTTGATTTCTTGGCTAAGAACACAACATCTAACTACGATATTGTTTGCAGTCATAAGCTTCTCGGTCATTTTCCATTAAAACTTTAATAGTTGTTTTTATTATGAACTTATTGTGTATATGTGCATGAGATTCAAACAATGTCAAAGTTTATACAGTCAAAGGGGAAAGTCCCCTCGTAAATTTATGCTGTCACCTTCACAGGTAAACACTCTTCATATCTTGCTGCTTAGTGATCCAGACCTTTATGGATGTGAGAATTTGCTGATATGGCTGATAAGACTGGAGATGATCTTGGCAGCACAGGAACTAGTATGAAATAGTCTGTGAGGAGGTAGATCCCCATCCATTCTCTCGCACTCTATCCGTTAAGTCAAAACATCTGGGCTTGGCGCTCGGCTCTGTGGGTCTCCCTTTTAACAATACAGCAAAACTCAGGTTTTCATCCAGGTTAACTCAATTGATTTTTTGAAAAGAAGTGTGTCTTTATGATCACATTCCCTACCTCCCGAATCTTATGGTTTGGCTCAGGAGATGAGAAACAAACATGTAACAAATTTGACAGTGCTAGGTGGTGAATATGAAATGCCAGATTAGTGGGCAGGCATTTCCTCATGCTCCCCAAAAAGTGGCAGTTGGAGGTGAGTCTTGAAGGGTGGATAAGTTTGCAAAGGAAGAGCTGGGCTGGTGTAAGGAAAAGATAAGAGTTGAAGAAGGGTAAGGAATGACTAGGACATGGGTTGGCTGGAGAAGAAAGTTGGTGCAGAGGCAGGCAGATTGGATGGAGAGGGTGGTGGGTCTTGAGTGTCAAACTTGGAAGTCTGTCCTGTAGGCGGCAGGCATTGAAGGCTTCTAGAAGATTTGTCGGATGGCAGCTGGAAACAGGTCAAAAGGCTAAAGAATTGATACAAAGCCCAAAGAAGATAAAGCAAAGTGGCAGGTATTACAGGCCTCTAGACTTCATGAGAAATTGCCGCAGAGATGAGCTGAGCCTCCTTCTGCAGGAACTAGAGGACATCTCTCTTCTGTCAGGTGTGCCCAGGAGGCCGGCCATAGGGCTCCTGCTTGCTTCTGAAGCCCCGCCTCTCATACTTGCCCCTCCCACTTTCTGCTTCACTTGAGTTTCTCCCAGTGTGCCTGGGCCTCCTGTCATCTTCCTGGCCTGCACAGGTTCACCCCCACCCCTGCCCTGAAAGCCCTCCCCACCCTCCCGCCTTACTACCTGTTCTTCTTTCATGACTTAGCCCAAGCATTGTCTTCCTGACTATGTCATTGTCTTGCTCCGTGTCACTACCTCCAGCACGGGCCTCTCCCAGGGACCCACAGAGCCTCCTTGGTTACCTTATCACTCTGTCTGGCTCTTACCTGCGTGATAGGTCTCCCCACTGCATCGTAAGCCCTAAGGACCTCGTTTTACTCAATTTGAACCCCAACACCCGGCCCAGGACCTGACATGGAGCAGGCTATTCTATAAATTCTCATTGAATGGGTGATGCACATTAACTATTCATTTTGTTCCTCCTGGGAGGAACTGACTTAAACTAAAGGAAAATGTTATGAAGGGAAATGTTTAGGATGTAAGGACAGTGATACCCTAGAACCGTGGTTCTCAACTGTTCGACTGTGGGACCTCAATGTGTCATGAACTTTTTTCAAAAAGGGTCAATAGAATTGGATAAACCCTTGAAATACATTTTTGTTTTGTTGTAGTGGTGTTGATTATAGGCTCATTGAATTAAGCAGGGCATTTGAACAAGGTAGCTCTCTTCCCGATCTTTCTTCAAGGAAGAGTTAAGCGGCTTAGTGTAAAATTGAGTCAGAAACAGATGTGGATGTGAGTATATAAGAGCATATATTCAGGGCAATAAAGTTTCCGATTAACAGAAGTTTGGTAGTAAAAGGCAGTTAGGTGAATATCACATTCACCGGTGGGTACTTAGTGTGAAAATTCTGCTGTAATCTTTAGTGTCATTTGGAGTCTTTTATTATTCAAATTCCTGCCAAAATTCTAGATGGGAACCACAGCCCTAGAAAGAGTTCCTGTGTGGTGATTAGGCCACCAGGCCACCAGTCAGTAGATAGCAAGTCTTAGGGCAAGGACCATGGGAGATAGGGTAGCCTTCCTGTTCCTTAAGCCTGGTGCCATTTTTAAAAATCAATTGCACGATAAAAAGTCAAGGACTGCTTTGCTCTTATTTTTATGAGATTGTCGCCCTTTGGCCAGTTTAATAAATGTGTCTTGTATTCCAGGTTATTTAATCATTTCCCAGTAGCAATCATTTTCCAGTCATGCTATTCATGGGTAAATGATTTTCAGGCTGATAAGGAACAGACATTCATAACAACAGTGTGAAAACTTCTGCCTTTTCTGATTTACCTGAAATTGCATTAGTAGTTGGAGGGTTTGGTGACTAATAGCTCTCTTTCATATACACTGTTTCTATGTTCTCAACAATTTATGCCTGCTTGATCTGTAGGTGTCTGAGAAAGAACTGCTAAAATCCTTCATCCTTGTGGTTTTATTAATTTCTCCTTACAATTGTATCAGATTTTGCTTATTATGTTTCAGGATTTCTTGGTAGATGCAACCAAATTTGGTGAAATGTTCCTTTTATTACTATGAAGCATTCCTTTTTATCCCTGTTAATAATTTTTTACTGCAGTTATGTCATAGTTTACTATAAATTAATATCATTATACAAATTTTGGTTTAGTACTTACATGACTTTTATAGGCAGAGCATCGCTTGATTTTTAAAAAATACAAATGGATAGTCTGTTTTTTCTAAAAGTGTGCATAGTCTATTTACATTTATTGTTATTTCTTATATTACTATATTTGAACTTATATTTTAAAATCTTCTTTTATATTTTGTGCTCACCATCCTTTTTGTTTACTTTTTTCATACTACCTTCATCCTGCCTTCATTGCCTACTGATGAAATTTTTCTATTTCTGTTTATCTCGTTTGCTGATATAGAAACTAGAAATTATGCATTTCTTATTTTAATTCTTCCCCTTAAATTTCTAAAGTTTATACTTAACACTAACTTTTGCTGGAAAAATATAAAGTTATGCAGTATCAACAGTCTGCCTTCTTAATGTAACAGCTGTTGGCATTTGATAGCTGTAGTTCAATGTATTTATTATATGTAAAAATGTGTTCAGGCAGTGATATTATCATAGCTTACTACACCTTCACACAGACACACAAATACTTTATTATGGGTGTCTATTGTTATGAGTATTTTGTCTTCAGTTCTTTTGATAGTAGCTTTCTTTTTGCTTTTGGAAGCTGCTTCATCCATCTGAGTGAGAATTGCCATGTTCTTAGAGGCCTTAGCTGACTGGCTCAGGAGTGAACATCTGACATAAATTAGGCCAATCAAAGACAGTCCTCAAACTTTTTTTGATTTGGAACAGAAAAAGGAGGGATTGTCCTCTCTAGTCACAGATACCGTGATGGCTTGTGTATGGCACGAGCATTGTCAGCAGTAATTCTCCAATCCACAGAGGACAAGAATGAAGAAGCAACAATGCCCTCCAAAAAGCAAATGATTAAACGGCGCTTGGCTCTTCAGGAAAGGGGACGAGAGAGAGCGCAAGAAGCTCTCAGGAAGCCGTGTGGCCAAGCAGAGGGGCCTGGGTGATCACATGGCGCACGCCGCCTTTTAGGGGACAAAGCCCCCTTATGCCTGAAGTATGAGTCATTTCCATTTTTCTATGAGAAGCTAAAATAAACGGTCTTTCAGAATTGTAATCATTGCCTTTGAAGGAATAGTGGAACTGGGTGTGGCCAAGAAAAGGTGTTTATACACACAGACATGCCACATCTGAAGAAAGACAGAAGGCACTTGGGGATAAAACGATGAAGCCAGAATGAGATTGGAGACAAGTCGATGAAATCAGGAAGGGTGATAAAGTTATTCTTTCAAGTCCACGGACGTCGTCCATTTATAACAAGGAAAGGAACCAGGAAATACGTTACATGGTGGGAGGTAAATTCATGAAGCATGTGAATCTGAGAGATGGTGCTGTTTAAGATGTAATATGCAAAATCAATTTTGAAAAAATCCTGAATGACAGGCTTAATTTTATATCCAGCATCTACCTGAATCTCTTTTCATTCTCTGTGTGTTTGTGCATGCACATGTGTGCACATGTGTTTGTTTAGGGCAGAGGGTGCACCCCAGCCAGATGAGAGGTGGAGAATCACGAAGATGGGCCGGCCCAGCCCGCCCCGATTTCCGCAGGTCTCCGGAAGACGGAGAGGACATTGGCCAGCAGTGCCGGGACCAAGGGCCGTGGGTGTTTTTCCTTCCTTATTTTGGGTAGTGTTTAACAAATTTTACTCTCATGACCTTTGTGCTTTTTTTTTCCCATGAGAAAGAGTGACTAAGAGTAGTAGAACCTCATTTTTTGAATGTCTTTCAAAACATGGAGATTTCACCATGTTGGGATGGTTCAGAGACATTCTAATCTGAAGACAGAGGGGTGGATTTGTTGGCTTCTTAGCAAGTCCTTTCTTGTTTCAACACTCCCAGATATTACACATACGTGTTCTGTGATGAACACGGTGTGGCCCCAAACCCTGGCCAAATGCCCTAAAAGTGGGCACCTAAATGCACACCCTGAAGCTTTGAGTGTTTATTCACAAGCACATGATGACTGATGGCTGCAACACTCTGGACACATCCCAAGGCAAAGAAAAACAGAGCGGGAGCCTGCAGCAAGGCTGTGAAAGAGACAGCTGGGGAGGGGTCCCTGCTCCAGACACATGCCAACAGGAAAGTCATCCAGACGGAGGCGGGCAGGTGCCAGTGGGGTGGGCGGATCTCAGGCCTGGCAGCCAGGCCAGGAACGAGAAGTGTTTGGCAGGACCATGTCTGACTTCTGAGATGGGGCTGCCCAGATGTGGAGTAGCTGGTAACAGGCTGAGAAAGGAGGCCCTGAATATATAAAGGAGCCCTGTTGCTTTGGCTCCGGAAGAGCAGGTCCATAAGGAAGCATGAGGCTGCTCAGGAAGGGGCCGGGAAAGACTGAGGCCCCACAGCATGGAAAAAGAGGTGGTAGGCACTGGCTCCGCAAAGCGACCGTGCTGAGGTGACACAGGGAGTTAGGCAATCAAGAATTGGCAGCACGAACAGGAAGCTGCCCCTTGATTCTTCAGCAACCTCTGCCACAGTCACTGCCACACAAAGAGCATTAAGATAACCTGTGCCTTGCGCTGGGCTTCCGGGCATGATGGGGGTTACGGGAGACATTCACTAATGGAGAGTTTGCTCAGTCCTTCCGGAACACAGTAACCTGCGATGACACCTGCACACTCAGAAGCTGCGTGAGATGCTCCCCTCCCCTACAGCGGCCTTGTGTGCTTGAACCGTCCCATGACACGCGGCCCCCAGGGAACCCTCCGGAGAACAAGCAGCTCTCTGCCTGGGCCTGCCGCAGCCTCTTCCAGGGGGAGGCCTTTTCACCGGATGTGAATGTTTCCTGAGGTCCTTGCTAGTTCCGGGATCCTGTGACTTAAGGGAACCTTAGCCGAAGGCGCGGCCCTTTCCACGCAAGGTGAAGGAGTCTTGAAAACGTGCCAGGCCTTCCTACGGATTTAAGACTGGATGCTCCCGCTCTTCTGTTTCAACACCAACCAATATTTGCCTCCTTAATGTCCATTTCTGAGCCAAAATGTAACTCATCTACAAAAGTAAGCTACACCTTTAAGCAACCCAATGCTTAAGAAGCCGGATTTACCTCCCAAATCACTAAGAAATAGATTTTCAATGCACAAGAGGGGTTCCCATACAAATAGGGTTCCAGTCACACAATGTTACTGCTGAATTTTTGAGAGAAGTTCCGTGTGCAAAGAAAAATGTAGTGAAGAGTGTTGCTGGGGCTATTTTGAGACTCATCAATCCTTTGGGAATGGTGGGAGCTTGTGTGTGACGGGAAGCCATTTTCAAATTTTGTAATTTTTTTTTTTTTTTGAGGGCGGTGTCACTGGCCCCCATATGTGGGACCGAACCGGGACCGCTGGCTTCCCAGGCCAGCGCTTAACCACCGCGCCACTTGGTCGGCCCTAAATTTTGTAACTTTTTAAAAAAATTGTATTTGTCCTTTAAATTTTTGCTTTCATAATCAATACATTGAATCGTTCATGTGGTACCCAAAACACAAATCTATTTTTGTCTTTGGCTCTTAAAAATTTCATCTGTGGGGGCATCTTCTCCTGTGCCAGGAAAAGAACTTGGGCTCGATGTTTTTAGAAATAGAGAGCTATGGTCACTTTAAGTCAAACAAGTTTGGGGGCTGCTTACGTGGGGGCCAGTAAAGGCCTGGGCACTAAGCCCGGAGCCTTAGACTCTAGAGTCACCCGCTACTGTGTGAGCCAGCTGGCCTGGACAGGAAGCAGGTCCAGGAAGACGTGGTTCTGCAAAGCTACAGTGATGGGCGGGTGGGGAGGGAGGAACAGGATTGACACAGTACCAGTGAACCATAGGGGAAGGAAGGGTTGAGGGGTGTGGGGGTGTTGGTCTTGAGACCACCTAGGAAATGCCTGGGACTAGGTACCATTCTAGGAGGCAGGAGGACCCCTCAGGATTGATGGGTGTTGACTTTCTCAACCACCTGGATGAATGGGAGCTTTGTGCCAGGGTTTGATTGAATTCAGAAAAATTAATGTGGAATTTTTTCTACCTGAATATTTAGAGTAATTTATCACCATTGTATGATAAAGAATACAACTGTATTATCCTCAAAAACATTAATTTGGAAGGTGTATTTTACAGAAAGTATAAAGCAAAAGGCAATTTATCTTGATATATTTAGCCCTTTTTAATAAAATGAAACATTTCACTCCTTAAAAAAAATTGGACTTTTTCTTCCATTATAAAATGAAAACTGACCCAGAAATTAAGTTTTGATAATTTGTTTCAGTAATTTGTTGATGAGACCATTTTAGATCTATGCACCAATGAATTTGAGCTCCTGACTCAAATTGTATCTTATTTTAACTCAGTCTGGCTGCTGTTCTGTGAATACATTAGAATTTTCTAAGGTGGTTTGTGATCAGATACCTCCGAGATCTGGGGACTTATCTCCCAGCAATATGGGGGACCCCCTGACAGCATCTGGGAGGTCCAGTTGAAGCCCTACAGCGTTCTAAGTCTGGGCAAATCCCGATGGTGCTGGCTTCTGCAAATCACGACTAGGCACAGCACGTGTTACTGCTAGTGATTTCATTGTTGCCTTTTAAATAGGAGTATTTCTACAAATACAGCTCAAAACAATCAATGATTTTCTGGTTATAAAAAAGTGATGCGTAACATAGATGAAGATTTGAACTTGTAAATGTCTAGGTACTGCCAGGTACCATCTCATAAATCTTTAACTGCAATCGATCTAACGCTTATCTGGGCCCCAGAATTCAGCTTATAAAGGTCGTTGATTTCACCTAAGTCGTTTTTTTCTTAATCAAAGATCTTCTGATTTTTCTAATGCATGCCTCTAACGTCAACTCTGATTCAGAGATCTTAAAGGGACCAGGTACTTTCTATTGCTTATTTTCTGATGTGCTAGTGATTTTTCTCTCCTGCTGGTTTGTAAATTCCTACAGGCAGGGATTATTTTATTCTTCCCAGCGGCTTACAGACCCCTGGCGTAGTGTGTTGGGTGTGGCCATGCTCAGTAAATATGTGTGCGCCCCCATGTATCCCAATGCGGACACACTGTCCATGTCTTCTTTTGTCCTCTGTCATTACACAACTCATCTCTCACCAATCTCCTCTTCAAACCAGACCAGGACTTCCTATTTCCCACAGAATTAAATACAGGGTCATCCATGAGCTATTTAAGGCCACTGCCTTGCAGCCCAAACCACCTTTCTGCTGCTCCCAAGTGAATCTGCAGCTGTACTATCTGAATTTCCTCCCAGGTTTGCAGCCAGATGGCCAGGCTCACAGTTTGACTTACAGGTCCCACATCTGGGTGTGCATCAAAATCATCTGGGAAGTTTAAACAGACACATCTCCAGGCCCAACACCAACCTGAAGTGTATCAGAGTCTTGGGGATGTGGGCCTTGGGCATCTGTATCTTAAACCAGTGCTCTGATGATTGATTCAACACCACCAGCACAGCTCTGTGGCCCCTTACTTTGGAATCAGCCCTGAGCAACCTCAACAGCCTGCCGCTGCATGTAGCACTATTGCAAAACACAATGGGAATTAATGAGCCCTTACCCTGTGTAAGTTCCTATGGTTCAATGAAGGCAGTTTCCAATGGGACCTGGAGAAAGCAGCCTCTTGCCTCGTCATCCCAGGAAAGGCCATCCCCAGGGAAGGCCCTCCTCACCTTTGGGCCACAGGGCAATGGAGGCAAGGTGGTTTCTGGTTCAACCAGGAAACCAACTTTGAAAAATTGGGCTCTCTTATCATCCCTTATCTTTTAGCTTTCTTTACAGCTTATTACGGAAAAGGCAGTGGGTATCAAGGAGCTGCAGGTAATAAACCATCGGAAATGTGTAAGGTGGGAGCAGACGGGAATAGGACAACCTTTGACTAGGAGGTCAGGACACTGGGTTCCAGATTCTGGAAGCTTAGGGAAGATTCCTCAACTTTTGAGGCTGCATTTTCCTCCTTGGAAAATAAGGGGCACTGATTAGGAGACCTCTAAATTCTCTTTTTGTATTGGGAAGACATATCAGAAAATAATCCTTTGTAATAAACCAATTTTTTTTGTTTTTTTTGAGGGCAGTGTCACTGGCCCTCACATGTGGGACCCGAACCAGGGCCGCTGGCCTCCCAAGCCAGCGCTTAACCACCGCGCCACTTGGCCGGCCCTGTAATAAACCTATTTTGTTGATTCTTTTTATTCCATTTCTGGGAATTGTCTCCCAGTTGAGACACACTTTTAATGTGCTGTTTCTCCCTTCTTCCTCTCTTAGTATGGTTACTAATCCAATGGCAAGACTTACACATAATCCACGACCTACTCCAATCACGGGCATTCTGCGTGGTTTATGTGTGGGACACAGCCTTTTTCTCCCTGTTGAATGTATAGCTCCCCCTCACCCCCCACTTTTTCCTTGCTTTCTGAGGAGAGGAGACAAAAGCTGTATAGGAGAATTCTTGAGAGAATAGCAATGTTAGAAGAGAAACTGCCTCCCAGGGGTGTTGTTAGGTCAGGTAAAGCTTGACAACATCACTCAGGGCTGCTAGCAGTGAGGTGTCTGTGTGTGGGGGGTGGGGGTGGGGGGTGGGGTGGTGGGAGGGGGACAGGCAGGGAGGGAATGGGATCCAGATGGAGGGCTTCTTACAGGTGACAGAGATTCTTGCCTGTCTGTTTGCATAGAAAAGTGAAAGTCTCCTGGGAGTGTGGGGTGCTAGAAAATAGAATAGGATGGAAGATTTTAATAAAGTCAAAGCTGAAATTCCTATTGGCCTTGAATTAAAATGCAGCAGCCACCTCTCTGGGCTGCACAGGCCACCATGCGTTCTAAGTGTTAACCAGGAAAGAGTGGTAACTGCTGCGCTGGAGCTGAGGCTGGTAGGGAGGAGGAGCGTGTAGGAGAGCCAACCCGCTCTCCCCTCTGCATCTCACCCATGGCACCTCAGGGATGTGGGAGTGTGGCTTGAAAGGCAGTCCTTTCACCCGGGTAATCCCTCCATGAGGCCATGTGGGAGACACTTTTTCAGGCCTTGGGAACAAGAAAAGTAATGCCTCTAAGAACAGCAGATGGGTTGAATCTTATACTGATCTTATTTCCTTCTTTGCTTTGGCTGCTAGGAAGCTTAGAGCCACACTTCCAGTTCATCTCTAGTAACTAAGGTCCTCTAGTGTGGGGCCTTATGGCATTCCTCAATTTTGTGCTGTAATTTACCCTGGCTCTGTTTTCCTAGTTAGCCATTAGTTTTCCATTTATATCGTCTCACTAAACATTTTTTTCTTTCTGTCACATTGTATGCGGTTTCGAAAATGCAATAAATTGTTTTGGAGCAAGGCAGGGCGCAAGCAAACTATGAGAAAAATATGACATCCCATCAGGGAATCTCAGCCAAGAAGAACAGTGAGTACCATCAGGAAGCCCCTATAGGACCTGCATCAGGCAGTGGTGGGTTTGTGTCCTGAGCCTTCCCCACTCTCCTCACTTAGTCACCATGACCTGTGGAGTAAGTACTTCAGCTCTGAGCCTCTGTTTGCTTCATCTGTGAAGTGGGGATAGCAATGGCTGTACTGCCACAGCTGAGCCTCATCTGAAGTGTGTCCTTGACACTCTGTTGCCAAGTAGAGCGTGAGACTATGTCAAGCTGAGGGTGATCATTCTTTTTTTTTTTTTTAAAGATTTTATTGAGAAATTGGGGGAGGGGAACAGCATTGGGGAATCGGGGAAGGGGAACAGACAAGTTGCTGTCTTTTTTGTTCTTCAGTCTAATTGCGGAGGACGATGCTTCACTGGCCCATGTTGGTATTGTCATTGCACTCGGTTGCCAGCCTCTGGATGGCCGCTTACTGTGGCTATTGGCAGTTCATGCTAGCTGCTGGCCACACACACTGGCTGCTGGTCACTCACTGTAGCCTATGGCAGCCCACTGCAGCAGGGGCTGTGGCCTACACTGTCGCCGGGGCTCGCAGCCCAGCTCCAGGTGGAGCTGTTGTTCACCATCTTAGCTGTAGAGGGCAGTGTCACTGGCTCTCATATGTGGGATCCGAACCGGGGCCGCTGGCATCCCAAGCCAGCTTTTAACCAGTGCGCCACTCGGCCGGCCCGTGATCATTGTTGTACTGTGTCCTCAGGTGCGGTTTGAGATCTGGCTGGGTGTGCAGTGCTAGGGCGATGGAAGATGTGGTTTCACAAGGAGGATGAGAGATAGTGGTACACAAAATAATTTGAACCCAGCACAGTGTGGCGTGTGAGTTAGAGGAAGACCGAGGGTGTGTGGGGTGTCACCGTGTAGTGCTGCTGTCAGAGAAAAAAGACTTCATGGAGGGAGGCAAGAAGGATTCATCCAGTTTTCTGAAAATGGGTGAGACCATGACAGAAAAGGGAAGAGATCTCTGAATTAGTCTCTTCTGGTTGACGGGGAAAGAGTTCAAGCCCTGCCCTTGCCCTGGCACTTTCGTTATGAGGAAAGGGTTGGATGCTGGCCTGCTTCCCAGTCCAGGGCCCCTCCGCAGGGCTCAAGCCACCAATGTCTCAGGAGTGACCCCAGAGGTGGTGGAGGGCATGGCTGCTCCACCCCAACCTAAGGTGAGAGCGGCTCCTCTCAGGGCTGGGAGCCTCTCCTGAGGACTGGACCCCCTGCTGTGAATCCCTCAGCTGGAAATGTTAAAAAGGTGTTCATCCAATTCTATTCACCGAACTGGTTGGTCAGGTGGTTCCTGGTAGATATATGTGCTCACGTGCACATATGTGCTCGAGTGCACATGCACGTGCGTGCGCGCGCGCACACACACACACACACACACACACACACACTGGCTCCTTCGGCCTTGTGTTGTAACAAGGAAGAAGGAAATATGAACGAAACATTTCTCACTCAAGGAACTAACTTGAGAGTCAGTGACAGCTCTGTGGAGGTCATCAACTGCATTTCCTTCTTTCCTGGCTGTGTATAAGAAGGTCCTTTATGGCCATGCCACTCTGGAGCTCTGGTGACACCAGTGCCACTTCTGTGTTCTTTGGTTTGGCTGTGTGTTGCGTGCTTGTCACTGCCCTGTATGCATGTAAGACCTCCCTTTGTTCCAGTCTCCTTGGAGTTAGAGTATTTGTTGTGGTTTTCACCACCACCTGCCAAGGCCATGGCAAAGGCTGACCAGGGGGTTGTTGATGAACAAAGAAGTGGATTTGAACCATTTCCAGAAATCCAATGTGAAACCAGCTCCCAGAGTGGGGGCAAGAGCCTGGCGACAGCGTCCAGATCCCTGGGCCACACCTGCCACCTGAGATCACTTTGGGGCTATAGTGGGCTCTTCAGCCAATGTGGGCAGTGGGTGAGCCCCCTTTCTAATGAAAGCTTTCCTTTTGGGTGAGGGGTGTCCTTTGGGTTTCTCCACTTGGCCCACTTTGCTTGCGGTTCAGAGCCACTGCCTCCATCCTCAGAGTCAGAACGAGAGGCTGGGTAGAGGTGACATATCTAAGACTGGAGAGTGGTTGCTTGGGCCTGATGCCCTGACCAGAGGCCTGATGGGGACCCTGAGGGGCTCCTGCTAAGAGCTGGGCTCCCCTCATGCGTTTCCTCCATTTGGGGGCGCACAGGAAAGTGTGGGATGGTCAGACTGGGATGGAATCTGGATCTTTTGTCGCCAGCATCAGCCCCCTCCTGTGATACCCATGATGCTTCCCTCTTTGCTCGGTTTCCCTCTTCTACTCCGTTTTTGCCTCACTGGTTTGAAATGCCCGCATTCCTAATTGAAGGAGAGAGAGGGAGGTCGGCAGAGAGTTCCAGACTCCGAGGGGAAAGGAACACCAGCTGAGCTGGAGGCCAGTGGGCAGGGGGCAGACATGTACAGGGAACAGCCTGAGTAGGACGTGATCTCATCATGTCCTCCCACCCAGGACACTGGTGAAGGGAAGGATGTGTCAGCAGTCATGGCCCTGGCATAAGAAATAAGAAGCGGGACTGTCCCAGGACAGCTGGACACGTGGTCCCTACTCAGAGGTGCTGCTTCAGAGCTTGGCCCTTACTCAAAGCACGCTAGGGTTGCCTGTTGTGAGCCAAACGTGGCTATCAAAGTAGCAGTTGCATACACATTTGTGTCTTTCCGTAATGTCAGGCTTTATTAGAATAAAGCCATGGATCTAGTCCTATTGACTCGGTTTCCCACAGGCATTAACAAAGCTTTTGTCAGAGGACAGCCTCCAATAGTCGAGGGAGAGCGGTTTTACACAGAGCGTCACACAAGTTTGCAAGCAATAGGGTTAGGCAAGGCGAACAGAGTCTTATGAAAGAAGGGTGAGAGAGTGGTGTAAGTGAGAGTCCCTTTGGCACTGGGGTGTGTAGCGTCAGGCATCAGGCAGAGCTGGGGAGACTGTCAGGAGGCGAGGCTTCAAAGGCTCTGTCTGGGATGAGTGCAGGTGCGGCTGTCAGCTCGTCAGGTGAGGCCTGAGCGATGAACCGTCAGAGAGCTCTGATCTGATGCTCAAGACAGGGTGCAGTGCCCCCATCTGCAGTCCAATCAAGCCGTCCAAATGGTGACACTCTGTCTACCCTGTGCCTGGAGTTATCTGGTCAGGGCGTTCACTGGGTACACCTTTCACGGGATGCTCTGGCCTAACTGTCACTTTGTGACTGACATATCTATCAGAATTATTAGAGTCCATTTTGTGCTCATAATTAATGCTGTATGTAGTTGTCCCTGGAGGCTTTCAGCAGGCTGGCAATGGGATGTGTTACATGCTTTTGAAAGCTCTCTCTAGCTCTGTGTGGGTCAAAGAGTGGAAGGGGACAAGGGGGTTGTGGGGCCAGGCCTGGCTAGGGGTGTGGTCTGGCCCTGGGGCTGTGGCATGGGGAGAAGCTCTCACCGGCCACGGCCTTGGCCCTTCTGAACTGGGGATGCCCCTGTTGGTTTCTGCCTCTGGCCCCAGCTGCTGGCCCATGGATAGTGCCACAAGGGCAAAGATGGACTGGCCTGTGGCAAAGGAGAAAATAAGGCCCCTCTCAGAAAAGACTGTCTTTGAACCTGATTTTCCGTCATTCCTGCCTCTCCTTGGTTAAATGTCCATTTTTTTCTGAAATGGTGGCAATGAAAGCTGGGCTTCAAAAACATTTTCACTTACCGAATAAAAGATGCCAGCTTTGTATAAATTCCCCAAAGGCAATGCACTTGAACTTGACGGGTCCATAAACTCAAATGTTTGGAAACAACAGGCCCACCTCACTCCTGAAGTGCAACAACGCCCAGCACAGCCTCGCAGCTCTCAGCCCTGCTCTGCCCAGCGACCTTCTTCTCTTCCCCATGGCCACAGCCTGGACCTGAGCGTCTCCCAGAACCTCAGCCTGATGCGCTGCTGCCAGCCCCCACCGTCCACACAGAGCCCCACCCTCTCCCGCCCTCACTGCCTCCACAGATGGCGACAGACTCAGACGTCGCCTCACTGGCACCTCTGCCCCCCACCCCACCGGTTCGTCAGCCTCCCTTCTCTCCCCTCACACCCGTGTCCCCTCTGTCGCGTGCGCCTTCCAGACCCCCACCCCTAGAACGCCTGACAGTTGTCTCCACCCTACCCCGGGGGGATGAGGACACCACCGTCAAATGGGCCTGCTGCTCCTTCGCCCTTTCATGTATCATTTGCCAATCATTTGCCATGGTCCCTCTCCCATCCCCTCCAGGGCTAAATCAACTGAGCGGGTAGGTTAAGTTTTTGTGCAGGTGGCGGTGAGCAGCAGGCAGTTAGACTGAGGGGAGGCTGGGCCTGGGCAGGGACAGTCGGGGTCCATGGAGCATCGAAGGCACATCAAGCCGTGGTGGGGGGGTGGCGGGGTGGTATATGGAGTCCATTGGGAGGAGGAGAGAAGAGGGCTGGGCGGGGCCCAGGAACACGCTCATTGTCACTACTGCCCACCTCTCCTCCGAGGTTCCCTGTCCCGTGTGGTGGCTCCTTCAGCTGGTGGCCCAGTGACTCAAACTAGAGCCATTCTAGGCTCCTTCATCTCCTTTGTCCCTAGCCTCTGACATGCCGTCGGCCCCCAGCTTCTCTTATTCACTTTAGTTGCTGCCATTTCTGGACTCTGCTTCCCCACTTCCACTGACCCTGCTTTGTCCCTACAGCGCAGGGCCCTGCTTTACTGACCTGTGTGTCCCCGGAGGGGAAGCGAGTCTGGCACATGGGCAGTGCTCCTGGCACGTTTGTTTAGCGCAGACTTTCCCGTGTTGGGAGAGTCTCACAGTAACCTGGAGGACTTGTCAAAACACAGATTGCTGGGGCCCACTCTGCAGCCTGAGTTTGAACTTCTCACTAGTTCTCAGATGATGCTGATGTTGGTGGTCCAGGGACCATACTTCGAGAACCAGTGGTTCGCTGAGCCTGAGGTAGTGCTTGAGGTATTATGGTTTGGCCCATGCAAGGGAAGTGGGTTCTTCCTCATTCAGGGCCCCAGGCAGCAATTGGGATCTTCTTCGGTCCATTCACTTTTTTTTTTTTTTTTTTTGAGGGCAGTGTCACTGGCCCTCATATGTGGGACCGAACCAGGGCCGCTAGCTTCCCAGGCCAGCGCTTAACCACCGTGCCACTCGGCCGGCCCGGTCCATTCACTTTTGATGGCACCTTATTCCACTGTATCTCATTATGTTTCCAATCAGTTCTGACCCTCCAGTTTTCACACGTGCTCGGAGAAACCCACCCCACCACCCCCACCATCCAGGACAGCTACAGTTGATTTCTAGACTCAAGGACAGATCTGATTTGGGGCACATTTAGTCATGTTAGTTTCCCCCAGTTGTTCAGTCTTCCTAGATTGTCATGTATAACGGTGACATCTTTGTTTTCTGTTCACGCCTCCCTGTGTGTTATTTTCCAATCATGGGTCAAGGTGTAGAAGGCGCTGGGGATGAGGGACTGTCCTACATTCAGGACACACTTTGGGTAGACACTGACCCATCACCAGCCCCTTTGGCCCCAAGACTTCTAAAGTAACTGAGCTCTAGTCTCTTAATTTAGCAAAAGACCGCCAAACACCACCCTTCTGAAACAACTTGAATTGAACACGAATTATTACGAAACAAACCCAATTGGCTGTGGCCCAAGCTCTCCAATACTCTAGTTTGGGAGTGTCCGATAATATTTAAGGACCTCCTGTGTCTGTTACATACCAGGGGCCCCATATCTGGGGCTGGAGGGGAGGCAGTCATGACGATAAGCATTTAGAGGTCCCTGGAAGAGTCCTTTACGCAGGTCCTTCCCAAGAAAGAAAAATGATAAGCCCCATTATATTGATAACAGTTTCTTTTGGATACCATCCAGTTTCCTTGTTCTCGTTCTTTGCTCCCCAAGCAAACTATTGGTGTATAATTTGGTCTCTCAAGCAGAATAACTCCGGAGCCAAAGTATACTCCTATTGTAAATGAATGAATTGACCTCCTGGCTTATCAATTAGTGTCTGGTGAGAATAATTAGTGTAACTGGATTTTCTAGAACCCGATCGCCCTGGGGTGAATTGAACTTGAAAAGGCTAACACTCCATCATGCTGCCATCCCATATGAGGCACCCCCTGAAAAACGTGCCCCCACCTACTTCACCCCCACCTCGTGCTTTCTTCACATTGTCACTGGACCTTCACTTTCAGGGGTTCGCCGCTCAGTCACGATAACGGCCTGGGAGAGACAGTGTGCTGGGCTTCCCTAAACCCCCTGTGCCTTAGTAGGAAAGAGTTGTGAATAACTCTGGGGAGGACGGTGATTTCTGATGAAGGAGAAACGCCTCCTGGGTAATCCAAGGGTGGGGAGAGAGAGAAATGAGCGGAGCAGAGAAGGACCGGGGAGCATAATTTTTAGCATGCGGTGAAGCCCAGCACACTTCTCTGTGTGGAGAGTCTGGGCCCTCTCCTTCCAGATCTGCTCATACTGTTCACCAAGGCAGTCTGCAAATGTTTCTTGAGCACCTACTATGTGCTAAGCATTGTTCTAGGTTCTAGGGATACAGTGGCAAACAGAACAGAAGCAAATCCCTGCTTCGTAGAGCTTGTATTCTAGTGGGAACAGGCAGGCAAAAGAATAAAGTAAGATACAGGAGGCCACATGGTGCGAAGTGTTATGGAGAATGGTAAACCAGGAAGGGGCTAGGGAACACTCGGGAGCGGTGGTTAGGAAAGGCTGCACAGAGGAGATGACACGTCAGGAAGAAAATCTGAAAGAGGGGAGGGAGGAAACCTACAGATTCCTGGGGCGGGGAGGAAAGTCCTCCTGGCAGAGGAAACAACAGATGCAAAGGCCCTGAGGCTGGACTGTCACTAGAATGGCGGAGGGGCAGAGAGGCCATGGGGCCTGCTTGTGTGGGGCCTGTAAACCATGGCGAGGACCTTCAGCGTTAGTCTGAGAAAGATGAAAGGACTGTGATAAGGCTTTCAAGGGGCCATGAGAGGGCTGTGCTTGTGGCCAGGAGATTCTGTAGTTGGACTGCATCCTGAGGAAGAGCGAGCTATTAGATCAACCCTCCTGCTCTCCATCCTTCTGAAGGGAGGCGGTTTCTACTGTGAGTGCTGCCTAGACACTGGCTCAGCTCTACGTGTCACTTCCCCTCTCTGGACCTGAGTGTCCCCCACTGGACATTGCATTTTGGTGACCCTGCAAAGGTAGGGCAAGGGGTGACCCTTCATACTCACCTTCAACAGTCAACATTACCTGAGCACCTGCTCTGCTTGAGGCCCTGAGATAATGGAGAAGCAGCAGGACACAAGGACACTCAGCTTTGGCCTCAAATCATGGCAGGGCTAGGGTGGGGCTGGCTGGGAAAACAGGCTCTCTGAAGGCCAAGCTGAGTGGCATTGTAAGCCTCAGATACACAGGCACAAGGGGTGGTTACGATGGCAACGATGGCTCAGTTATGGTGTGCTACTCAGTGAGGGTAAAATTAGATCCTGGGGCATCAATCTGCCACCTGAAGAGGAGCCAAGGTCATACAGGCTTCTGGGACCCAGTGCCAGAAGCAAACAGCAATACTGGAAGGTTCTGCAGCTCCCTGGCCCTTCCCACGGAAACTCCTGTTCCTCTCTCTTGCCACCTGAGCTCAACACTCTTGGTCTGTCCCAAATCACGGGCCTCCCAGGCTCAGAGATCAGACGCGGGGCGGCTGTGTTACCTACAGCCACCAGGTAGGGCACTCATCTGTGGGGTGAGCCAACCTCTGGAAAAGGGACTCAGGCGATCTCAGTCGAGGGCAGTTGCCTGCTCTGGAACCCCAGCTCAGCATCGCAGCAGATCCCCTGGCAACCCCAGGAGCCTGGGTCTCCAGCTCCCTGTGCTGTAGGAGGGGTTGGTCTCCATCAAGAAATTCCCGCCTCTTCCTACAGGCTGCCCTGTAGGAGATGATGGGGGTGGGGGGAGCGAAAGGGTGGTGAGGACAGAAGGAGGAAGAGCTGGCTGAGGTGCCAGCGGACTCCCCAGTCATAATCAGAGGGCTTCCACTGACTTATTTCATACTTTGGGGCTCTCTGTGAATTTCGATTTAGAAAAGGCTTCTGCAGCTTAAAAAAAAAAAAAAAAGCCATGTGCAACCCCTGTAGTTTTTTTCAGTGAGAAATAGATGTGCAACCCCTGTAGTTTTTTTCAAGTGATTCACTCTACTTTCTGGAATTTGCAAGAACAGGTGGTCATCAGGACCATATTTGCCTGGGGAAAGTCCTTTAGAAATGGGGCCTGAGGGCCAAGTCTTGAAGATTTAATGAGCATCTTCTTCTTCCCATGGTTCTTACTGGCAGCTCTGGTCTTCCACCTACACATGCTGATGACATAGATGCTTCTAGACACTGGGTAGGGAAAAGGTGGGCCATCTAGCAGGGAGCAGATGCTGCTGGAGGTGTGGGTTCCCCAACCCTCCTTTCTACACAACGGGAAGACTTCTCTGAACAGGGTCTTATGAACCACACAAAGACACTGGGGACAGGTGGGGCTCCTGGTGATTGAGGACCCACACCATGGTGGCGCGTGGGTTCTTTCTGCGCATCTAAGATCTTCACCTCCTTCCTGCTCCACTGACATCACCCATTTCCCCACCTAGGACACATTACCAGGTGGTTTTGAAATGACGGGTAGGCTCCTTCCTCTTCTTTCTTTCTGGTTCTTCTGAACAAAAAGCACACAAGCCTTTGTTGTCTTAAGATCTTTACTGCTAATCACAGGGGAAAAGACAGAGCCACCAAAATAGCAAAAACAGGGAATCATGCCACTGGGAGAATCTCACCGAGTTCTCAAGAAGGGTGTTCCTGGTCTGAGCTGAGCTATCGATGGGGCTTGCGCCACCATCTCCTGGCAGGACACCTCCCTGCCACCATTGTCACAGTCCTGGAAAGTCACTCCTTGTTCCTTATCCAGTCTTCCTACCCCTGGTTACCAGATGACTTCTGTTTATGTTTCAAGACCTTGTTTAGGTGTCACCTTCTCTGAGAAACTACCTCTGCCATCTGATTTAGATGCTTTTTCTGTATGTTTCCATAGCAACTTCTATTCCTACTTACTACCCCCTGTTATAATTGTCATTATGCAAGTCTGTCTCTAAGACCAGGCAGGGTGATTCTGTGGGGGAAGAATACTTTTTATTCTTGTCTACCTCACAGATATTTAGTTTTCCTACTATTACTTTTCTATGTGCTGCTCAAGGCAGACATTGCTAATCTATCACGGCATTCTTTTTTGTTGATCCCAGACCCAACCTCATAATCATTCTCAGTCCAGCACTTCAGGAACCCATCATCACCCCCTATGAGTGGAATCCAACGTGCTGTTGCATCTTAGGCATGCCCTGGAAGATAGATATTCTTGCTGTCTTGTCATCTAATACTTACCAATTGTTGGAATGACAGTAGGAGAACTACAAAATTAAAAATTAAAAAAATGAGGCTATCCTGCCGAAATATGCCCATCCTGACAAGGGGAAAAAAGAGGAATTTTGGAGCAATAGGAAAAGTGGTAGGATTAAAAAAGAAATCCAAGGTTGACTGTATTTCATCTGGATGAAGCCACATGCAGACGTGCAGCCCTGAATCCTGACTGGTAGCAGACACAGGGCATGGGTTGATGGTTTCCTTCCAGAATGAAGCACCTGGAGACTATGGGTTAGGAAGGAACGACAGCAAGGAAGCCCAGGTGTCCTCCAATAGCCTCAGTGTCTCAGTTGAGAGGCAAGACATGACTCAGCCAGGCCAGGATAACAGGTAGCCCTGCAAAGCCATATGCTTCTAGCCAAGAGCTACCAACAGCCAGAGCATTTGGCCAAAAAATAAATGACAGGCAACCATCTTGGTAGATTGTGGGGGGTTTATCAGAGTCTGATGATGAAGACTAGGGGTCCCAAAGGGCAAAGCAATCTCTACATAACAAACCCAAGGAGAAGGATTGTGGGCAAGGCAGGAGGAGGTAAGGGCAGGTTTCGTGGGTGTGCCAAGCTCCCAGCATGCGGCCATGAATGTCAAGGGCAAGAAACGAAAGCTGCGAAAGCTGTGAAATGGTTGCGATTGGTTCAGTTTGAGGTGCTGTGTTTCTCAGCTCCTGTGCTTGGAATTAGTGTGACATCCAGAAGATGGTGGCCCAAGTAGTACAGGCCCACGGACAGCATGGACTCACCCCTCGTGCTTTCTGCTATCCAGTCGTATCTGCATTAATGCCACCCTCATTTCTCTAAGGAAAGGGTCAAAAAGAGGATGCCCTGCCAGGACAAATGATCCCAGAGAGATGCCTTTCCCCTTGGCACCATGCCCTGTATTTGCCCAGGAGCCCACATCCTGCTGTGCCCCAAACCTTGGGGCTGACTTCCCACAAGTTAATTCAAGTTCTCCAAGATTAAAGGCAAGCCTATGTTCAGGGAACACTTGAGCGTCTTCAAGGCTCATGTAGGAGGAAGTTAGAAATGGTATCATTAATGTCAGTACTGTTGACGTTGGTAAATAGCCAAATTTTTCATACGCAATCAATATAACACACCCAAACTGTTCCCACAGATTAGCTATTGACTGTTAGAGAAGTCCCTCATTTCCTTTATTTATTTATTTTTTTAAAAAAAATTTTATTGGGGAATTGGGGGAAGGGCCTCATTTCCTTTATAATGACTTATGACAGTAATAAAAATATACCACCCCAGGGGACACGCCTCCTTTCAGCTAGGAACATATAAATATCAAGGTATTTTTTATTCAAATGGAGAACTACCCAGCAAAATGGGGATCTCCTGGGTCATCCTGGAAATGTGTCTTTTAGTGGGTCCAGTTCTATCTACAGGTATTATATTTATTTATTATATTTGTTAACTTCACTCCTGTAAATCCAAATGATGGCAAATTATATTTACTTGTTCCTTGGTGCTGAGTTGCATCCCGAGGGGAATTTTGTATCAAGGAGGTTCTTTGCTGATAGTTGTAGTTGCAAATATTTAGAGGGAATGTCTCCTTTTCATTTTGTTTCTGGCTGAATAATACAATGATTGTGGTTAGAAAGAGTAAATTACTTTGTCAAGGTTTTCAGTGAGTCACTCAACTAAGGAAATGATTGATTGGTTTTAGAAAAAGTCCCGACGTTAAGGGAAAGTCTATGTGTACCCACTAAGAGGCCCTACAACTTTGCCATCATTGGTTAAGCACACAGTTTGTGTACTGTGAAAGTGGGCATTTCCTGCCCTTGTAAATGCTTGTTATGTGGCTTCTTTCTGCAGGTGTGTCTAGCTTGATAATAAATATTTACTGAGCAAAACCAGGTCAAGTAGCAGAGCAGACAAAATCATTTTTTTTTTTTTAGAGGGCAGTTGTCACTGGCCCTCATATGTGGGATCCGAACCGGGGCCGCTGGCATCCCAAGCCAGCTCCCAAACCACCACGCCACTCGGCTGGCCCAACAAGGTTCTCTTTTTTTTTTTTTTTGAGGGCAGTGTCACTGGCCCTCACATGTGGGACTGAACCGGGGCCGCTGGCTTCCCAAGCCAGCGCTTAACCGCCACGCCACTCGGCCGGCCCCAGACAAGATCATTAAGATTCCAAGTCTGTGTCTGTTGTTCACTGGTTTAGATAAATGATTTGAAGCTTAGTAACTCAGCATATATGTGTGTTCTTAGAGCGTAAAGTGATAAATTGTATGTGAAAGAGCCATGGGCAAATCAGTGTGACCATTGAATCTCAATGTCGTTTTTACAGAGGGACTAAGTGAACAGGTGACACTTCAGCCCCTGAAGGTCAGGGAGAGGATTGCCCTGTCCTTACCTACCAAGGGGTTTAAGGCAGCAACGCTCTTGGATGGAGGGAAGCTGTGATTTTACCATGATGACATGTGCATGTGTGTGCACAGACATGTACACACATGTGCATACATGCCTGCATTTGTAGTTTGGAGACGGGCATGAACCCTCTGCAGGGTGCTTACTCTGGACCAGGGACTCAGCGAGACAGTGTGCTCATCCTTTGTCTAAATCTACTAAACCCCCAAACTTAGGTCTCACTATTTCCACATTGCAGAAGAGGAAATTGTGGCTTTTCCAAGGCAGCGGCTGGTGAGCGGCTGGGCCAGGATTTGAACCTGGAGGAAGGCTGCTGGCATTGGGCTAGCAGTTTTGGCCCATTACCCCTCGCTGTTCCTGTACAGAGCCTTGGAGGTGAACTGTGGTGTTTAGCTCAGGGCTGGAGCCCCATGGGGGAGCTCTGTGCTGGGAGAGCGGTGGCAGCAGGCACTCTGGTCTTTGCATAAACTCGAGAAAGCTAGTGCATCCAGGTTTGTGCTGGGCTGGAGGGGCCATGGAACCCCTGCTGCTCTGCCATCTGCCCCCTCCAGGACCTCTGCAAGTCTCAGGTTACTCATTTGTAAAATGGGGTTGTGTTCCAACCTCATAGGGTTGTGTGGACATGAGGTCACCCCTGCAGTGTCTAGCACACAGGCAGTGCCTGGGAACATTCATTAATACTCCTCTAGGCATTTTGTGAATTTTTGATCCTAACATAACTCCCTAAGTACAAGGTGGCATCTTGGATTGGATCCTGGGACAGAAAAAGAAAAAAAAAAAAAGATGCAATTCAAATAAAATCCCAGAATTTAGTTAATAGGAACGTACCAATGTTGCAGTGTTGGTTTGGTAGTCGAGACCAATATGCCACAGTAAGGTAAGATGCTTACATCAGGGGAACTTGGGGAGGGGTGGGTGGGGAGGCTCTGTGTTTACTCTGCAACTTTTCTATAACTCTATAAAACTATCCTCCAAAATGTGTTTAACTTCCCTTGGTCCCGCTTCTTCGAGGCCAATGTTTTGCAAAATGAGAAAGTAGTAATCGCTTACAAAAGAATCCCTAACAAGTTGTTAATCCTTGTACCTCCCCTTTCCAGAGTTCATCAGGGGTTTTGGCCGTGAGTAATGCCTCTAAAAGAAGGAGAAAGTCTAATGGAGGGGCTTTTAGGCATCATGAGAATGTCTTTAATGTGGGTGACGTGTGGATTGGGGCAGACCCTTCTTGACCTGTCAGAAGCTTCCTGTAGTGTGTAGCCTTATTCTTATGAGGTCATTTTGAAGGGCAGTTTATTCACAGCCTCTGTCCTTCCATTGCACCCACATCTTCCCCTCTGCCTGGCTCATGTCTGCTTGTACTTCCTGGTGGAGGACAGAGCGTCAGGAAATCCCGGCCCTGGGCCCCTCTCAACCACAGCCCCTCATCCCCTGTCCTCTGATTGCTCATGTGTACATCTCACCCACTGGAGCAAATTCCTGAAGGAGGCATGGGTAATCTCAACATTCCCTGTGCCTGCTGGAGTCTAGCATCCAGTAGGTGCTCAGTAAGTGGTTGCTGAATGACATGCGCCTTCCCACTCTGCTGAAATTGCGGTCTCATTTCCTTTACATATGCTGCTGGACAGCGGGCTTCAAGCTCATCTGGGGTGCTGGTTGCCACCAGTACTGCTGGGCACTGCCTCCAGAGTTCCTGATTCATAAGTCTGGAGGAGGCCTGAGAATTTGCATATTTGACCAGCTCCAGGTGCTGGCTGGTGCTGTTGGTTCATGGAATCCACTCTGAGAGCCATTGCTCTAAAAGAACTCTTTTCTGATGTGACTAGGACAGGTAGTTGGTTGGTGACTCAAAAGTGTTGTTTAAAATATGATACACACACATTTTAAATGTTTTGTTTTTAGCCTAAAACATGTAAATACACTTTGACTCTCCAATTTGTTGCCATAGGTTTTCTCTCAGTAGTTCTGCAATGTCTTTCTGGTGTAAACTGCACCCATTTTGCGTATCTATAATGTCTGATTTTAGCGTCTTTAATGTAGAGCATGAAATGAAAGAAGTTCGCAAAGCAGTACGAGTGCACAAGTCCTGTTGATTCACATATCTTTCTCTTTTTTTTTTTTTTGCTGTCTCACCTGCCTAATTTCTTTTTAGCAGCTTGATTTTATTTCAAAAGCACTCAGCCTTATTTTTTTTTATAGGAAGGCATCTTTCTTCTTGTCCCCATATTTCATCAAATTCCTTAATATTTAATTTAACTTAAATGCCAAGTGAAACTGGCAGAAACAGGTTGGGGACTTGTCTACCTCTAGTTGATTGCACAGCTTAGTTGGTTGGAGCACAAGTTGCCAAAGGTGTTAGAAGTTAGCCCACCAGCCCTAGTGTTCAATGGGTCTGACTAAGGGGTTCCATAAAGGTCAGGTAAGAGAACCACTTGCCTGTTGCTACCTCTGGGATGCCTTCCATCTGGAGTAGCCAGATATTGCACATACAAATGTAAGACACCCAGTTAAATTTGAATTTTAGATTAAAATTTTTTTCTTCAGTATAAGTATATCCCATGTAACATTTGGGACACACTTACACTGAGGAAGTATTCATTATTTATCTGAAAATCAAATTTAACTGAGTGTCCTGAATTGTATCTGGCAACCATACTTTTACCCCATTTTTTCTTGACATGTCTATGACTCCTTCCAAGCCCAGTTAACAAAGCCACCTCTCTGGTTCCTCCTGCCCTTCGCCTAAGCCCATGAATTGCCGTCTCTCAGATTTCCATGCCCATTCCGCTCTGTGTCCTCACAGGCCAAGGGCGAATCACCAGTCTGGTGGCCAAGCAGCCTCTGAGCTCCAGGGGACTGAGCCTTATCCATGATGGATCTCCCCTTGCACCCCAACTTTTAGTCCAGTGTCTCACGTGCAGTCAGACATTCGTCCCTATTTGCTGAGGAAATTAATTAATGAGTGACAGCCCCAGCTAACCCTCCAAAGTGCAGTGTGATGCAGCCCCCTCCCTGGCACCTATTAGAAAGGGGGTACATTTAATGCTTGTTTTCAGAAGAGCTCTCACTTGGCCTTTTTTCTTTGTATTTTCAGTAACACAAAAAACAGAAGACACCACGGAAACCATTTTTGAGGAGAGACAGATGCCAACTGGTAACTATCTAAACTCTGGGACTGGTGGTTGTGGGGCCCAAGGACTTAGGAAGGACTGCTGCAGAGAATTCTGCTGGGTTTTACACATGTGGTACAAGAAGCCTGTCCTCTTATGGGATCCACTTGGACCCTCAGCCTCTTCTTTGCAAGGTTCCACGCTGGCCAGAAGACAGGCTCTGAGTCTCCATGCCAGCCTCTGCCCAGCCATGTATCTTTCCTAAGATCTCTGCCTCACTGGGTGTCCAGCAAGAGTTACAGCTAGTCAGTGGGGCAACAGAAGCAGGTGGGAACTGCAGCATCTAACTGAGGCTCTCTTATGAGTCATGAGGATATCATCACTTGTTTTTTCTTCTTTTCTACAATTTGTAACAAGTCTTGAGGAAATGGTGAACACCTCTGCCTCAGTCAATGGTAACTTGACTTTAAATGGTAACTTTTTCTCCTCACTGTTTCCTCATCAGATTATGGTCCTGCGTGTGCATAGGTGTTCCTGCCTGTGGAATAGTACAGACAATGATTTGGACCAATAGTTCAAATGTTACCAAAATATATACCGGGAGGCAGAAGAGTGAAATAGTTAAGAGCAACTGCCTGAGTACAAATTCTACCCCGGCACTTACTAGTCAGTTGGTCTTGGGTCACCTTCCCGAACCTCAGTTTCCCCACAGGATATTTTTGAGAGTTAACTCTCAAAACATCTATATCTATATCTATATCTATATTATATCTACAACATTCTGTATATATCTATATGTATCTTTAACTATATATATATATACACACACACACATATGTGTGTGCGTGTGTGTGTGTGTGTGTGTGTGTGTATGTGTAAAACATTCTTGAATATAACCTGAGGTTCCCATGTTAGGAAATGCTCAAAATCGTCTGCCACGATTAAACTTTAAGAATCAGCACCCTTGGGTGGGGGTGAGGGAGAAGGGATGTCACAAGTGCAGACTTTTGAGGTGCATGGATATGGGCATTTTAGGAGCCCTCTCCTTGACATTTAGACACCTAGAACATTTCTCTGCCTTCTGAGTGGGGAGCCATCCCCGTCACGGTGCTGGGCACACGATGGGCACTCCCACTGGTGGGGGAAGGGGTGTGCCACGGGCACAACGAGCCTTCCGTGATTGGAACTGGACTTGAGAGGTCAGGCCAGGGGCAGAAATGGGACCTGCAAGTGACGTTGCCACAAAGGCCCCTCAAAACACATGGTTGGGGGCTGACCAAGTGGCGCGGTGGTTAATTGCTGGCTTGGGATGCCAGCAGCCCCGGTTCAGGTACCACATATGAGGGCTGGTGACACTGCCCTCAAAAAAAAAAAAAAATCAAAACAAAACAAAAAACACACGGTTGGCCAAACTCCCCTGAAGAGGCAGGGAAGTTTAGCTCATTCAAACGCTGAAACATGCTGAGGGATCTTTCATTGTCCTGTCTTTTCTGGGCTCTCGGTCACTGTGAAGGGCTCTGAATCACACACAGTCCCAGGGCCTTGTCCCTCAGAAAGAACAGACAGGGAGATCTCTGCCTCCCTCTAGATTTGGCCTTGAGACTGGTAAACGGGAGTTGGTGCCAAGCCAGGGTGGAGAATGTGCCAGGTTGCACCTTGCTTAATGCCATCATCACACACGGTGCCCTGGGAACCCTGGGACCGGATTCTGTATTCTTAAAGATAGAGTGAAAATTTCTCAGAGTATGGGCCAGAAGGAACAGGATAGCTTATTTACTTATAAGATATAAGATATTTACTTATTGGGGGAGGTGGGGGCTCTGAATGGCTATTCCTAGTGATAAGTCTGCTCACATTTCAGATGAGGGTAAATTCGACTGCCACCTAGAATCCTTAACAACCAGCATGAACTGCCTTCTCTTATCCAGAATCTTCTTTCTAAGCATAGATAGCATCCTGTGACTATGAACTGTAGCGTTAGGGGGCCTGGCGAAGACATCTACTGTATTACATCTAAAATAACTAAACGTCCCATATCCAACCCACTTGTTTTAATCAACTAGTGCAAAACCCTGTGAGCAAGAAGGTGGGAAGGCACAGAAACCCACGATTGAACCACAGCGCCTCCTGGTGGGCTGTAAAGTGAAGCGCAAGCCAATGTCTGTAAGGAGATCATTTATAGATGGTGGAATCTCCTTTCTAAGATGCGTTTGTTTTGTTTCTAGGTCAGTGGATCTCCCAGGCTACAGACTCTGGTAAGACCTTTTAAAACTTGTATTCCTGGGGTTTTGCTCACTGGCTGGGTCAGCCAGTTCTGCTGCTGCTGTTGGCTTGTTGAGGCTGAATGCATTCTTGGCCACAGGGCCAGTGCCTACCTGCCCTTTGGAGAGTAAAGGTGGAGACAGAAGGGTCAGGGGGTGCTGAGACCCTAGGCATGTCTCATCTGTCATTCTCTTTTTTTCTGTCTGCCTCTTGGTCATTCATTGCATGAGGTTAACTTGAGCTTGGACTCAGGAGAGACTGGGGATGGGGGAGGTCAGTGCCTCTTCTCACGGCTAATGACAGTTATCTTGAAGATAGCTAACATCTCCCAAGCACCTGCTATGTACCCTGTGCAAAATTATTATCATGCCCCAAATGAGTTAATATAATAAAAGCATTTAAAATACTGCCTGGCACGTAATAAGTACTCAACTAATGCACATAGTAAGTCCTGTTATTTATGAAATCATCCCAATATTTTGAGGTAATAGTTTTATTATCCACATTTTGCAGATAGGGAACCCGGGACATAGTGAAGTAACTAGACAATAGTTATGTCTAAGATCATATGGTGGCTAAGAGACCAGGCAGAGATATGAACCCAGAACGGGTGCCTTTGCCTCTGCCCGCGATTCTTACTAAGTGCACCCATCTCTCATTCTCTGCAGGGAGAGCGTGCACCCTTTGCACTGAGTCTCTAGTGTCAGTGTCCTCTCTGTGCTCACTTAGGACACTGGCCCTGCCATTGAGTTCTTGGCTCTGATGAGGCCAATCCCTGCCCTTTCGGAGCACGCCCCGGGAGTCCGGAAATGGCCTGGGAGAAGCTTAAGGGATAGCTTTCTGGTGATTGACGCACAGCAAGGGACAGGCTGAGGCAGGGAGACAGAGAGCCCGTCTGCAGGGACCCTTCCCAGGAGTAACCGGAAAGAGGCAGCGAGGAGGATAGGGGAAGCCCAGGGTGCACCTGGGAAATTCCCAAGAAACAGCCCAATTGGCCTTTCCTCCCTTTGCCTGACCTCCCACTCCCCACAACAACCACGGCACCCACCTGCCGCCTTATCTTCCATCCCATTCCATCCTCTCTGGTCATTTCCTGGCCACAAATTTCTCATAGCCTCAAACTAACCATTGAAGCCATAGCCAGGATTCAGATGTCAGGACGTTGAGCTGGAGGCCTGAGGACCTGCTGCCTGCTTCCCTGGCATGATCAGTGCGGGTGACTTAGCAGTACCACGGCGGGCAGGACGACGGTGCCCACTGACTCCCAGTTGTATCCATCTTCATGGTGGGAATCAGGCTCTCTCAGCCCCTCACAGGAGGCACGAAAGGCAGCTTGAAGCCCACGTGCCATCTTGCATTTGATGGGAGAGAAAAGTACACTGAGGCCTTGTGAGCAGCGACTTGAACATATATGTACTTTATAAGGCTAGAGCTTGGGACAGTCTGGGTGAGTCTGAGGACTCCTGTCAGTCCAGGAACGGACACAGAGTGGGTGCTCCATAAATGCTGGTTGAATAAATGAATGTGGATGGATTGAGAAAAGGAGGGGCAGAAGTAGGGAGGTCAGCTGGGGAGCCCCTGCAGTAGGCCAGGCTCAAGAGAAGGAAGATCTAACCTAACAAAGTGGGGGTGGGAATAAAAGGAAAAAACCACCTTGGTGATACGTTGGACATACAAGGTGAGGAGAAGCAGGAATCAAATGTGACAACCAAACTTCTTTCATTTTTTTTTTTTGAGGGCAGTGTCACTGGCCCTCATGTGGGACCGAACCGGGGTCGCTGGCTTCCCAAGCCAGCGCTTAACCACCGTGCCACTCGGCCAGCCCACAACCAAATTTCTAACACAGTTGATGTGGCGCTGGTGACACCGTTGATTCAGATGGAGAAAAGAGGTTGTGTGGAGTATGCAGTGATGAGGAGGGACACTCAAGAGGCCACTGAAAAGCTTGCTCTAAGGTTTGGGGTTGGGGTTGTCAGGACTGATCGGCACTAGAGAGGTGGATTTGGGGGTCCTCTCTCTGCAAAGCTCTCAGGGTATGTGAGTAGGTCCTTCAGGGCAAAAGAGAGCGAAAGGGGGCTGATACAGCGCTTGGGAGAGGAGTAATGTAAGCTCTTGAGAGAGGAGAGCAATAGTGAAGGGGGCGGGGCACGGCCAGAGGAAGGAAGAGAATAGTGAGCCCTGGCTGGTGAGAGCCAGGGAGGCCGGACGCGAAGACGAGGCTTTTCTGCTGTGTCAATGCAGGTCTGCCTCTGAGGCTGGTGAACGGAGGCCACCGGTGTCAGGGCCGCGTGGAGGTCCTGTACCAAGGCTACTGGGGCACTGTGTGTGACGACAGCTGGGACACCCAGGATGCAGATGTCGTCTGTCGGCAGCTCGGCTGTGGCCATGCGGTGTCAGCCCCAGGCGGGGCCCACTTTGGTCAGGGCTCAGGGAATGTTCTCTTGGGTGACGTGTACTGCTCGGGATGGGAGCCCTACCTGTTGAGCTGCCCCCACAGCGGGTGGTACAACCATGAATGTGGACACAGGGAAGACGCCGGAGTCGTGTGCTCAGGTAGTGTAGACATCACCTCGCACTGTCACCTGTGCCACTTCGAGGACAGGAACTCCGGCTCTCCCTATCTTCGTGGCACATATACACAATGCTTTGCAGTTTGTCTGCTCTACTCTAAGCCATGTCTTACTTGATGTTAGAGGGCAGGTATTGCCATCCCTTTTCACAGATAAAGACATGGGGATTCAGAGGGGGCAACTTGCCTAAAGTCCTGAAGCTGGGAGGTGGTAGAGATGGGATTCCATCGCAGTCCCCTCCAGAGCTTGCCGAGGCAATCAGGCAGGGAATTCGTTCTGACTGGCAACATCACAGCTATCCCTGGACTGGGAGGACCAAATACCTTCCTAAGTGACAACTTCTCCTCCTTTTCAAGGTGGGGGACAAGGGTTGGGGACTTCTGGTCCTTAAATCTAAAATCTATGCCAAACTCCAACATTGGAGCCACTAGTGTTCTCTTTATTGGGGATTAAATGACAAGCGAAGGATGTTTCCACCCTCAGTGGAGAGGTCAAAGCTCTCCCTGATTCGACCTGGCAGATGCCAGAGCTGCACTTCTGCTTTGTTCGTAGAGTGCCAGCAGGTCTGCAGGCTCCGAGTGGCACTCGAATCCACACATCGTAGAGTGCCAGCAGGTCTGCAAGCTCCGAGTGGCACTTGAATCCACACAGAAATCTCTGAGGAGGCCGCCCATGGCATGTCCCCCAAAGGGGAGCTTCTACTTAAATTGTGACTCTTTAGAGCAACCTCTGGCATTTGCTGTGTGGACTGGTATATGCACATGCCACCACACATAGGAGGTGACCCTGATTATCCAACCACCACATGAGAATGGCTTCCCCAAGAGAGTGTGGCCTTCCAAGCAGTCACGTGGGTTTATTTCGTCATTTAGCAGTGCATCTCTAGAAACTGTCTTTCTTCCTAGTTGGGGCCAGCTTCTCAGGAACATCTCAGTGGTGGTAGATATTTGTCACTGAGGGTGTGTTTGAGCCATAGAAATCGTCAGCTGGTATTTGAAGTCCAAGCTTATGAATAAGGTGAAGCTGTTAATGAACTGGGTGATATTTTTCTGGATGGATTTTGGAAGCAGAGGGGGTGAGAGGGGATGATGACGGGAGCAAAGGAAGTCCCTGGTGTCATCCCAGCACTGAATGAGGGCCAGGAAAGGGACAGGGAAATGAGTTCTGTTTCATAAGGAAGAAACATCACCTTTTAGTCGTGGGAAGCCCTCTGGATGTCTGCACCCAGCATCTTGTTTCAGAGCCAAGCAGCAGAGGGCCAATCCTCCTTAAATGAGAGCCAACATCAAATGACCTCTCCTTCTCTCCACTCTATAGCTTATTCCCTTGGCACGGAGGAAGCCCTGACAACATCTGTGGAAGGTAATGTTTGTTACCTGAGATCCCTGTGGGCTCATTACCCTACTGCACCCTGATCCAGAAGAGAAGCACAAGGTGTAAAAGATGAGGGTGCTCAGCTTCCAAGTGGGGGTCCTCTGAACAAGGCTGCAGGACTGAATGACTATCCCTTCCATGGGCCATGTCCCTGAGATTAAGGAGGGATCAACCTACAGAGGCATCTCGAAGGAGCTCCAAGGTGGACCTTGGTATTCTGTCTTCAAGGGGTTCTGTCACCCATGCTCAGTGCACACCCCTCAGTGCACAACTCACCAATCCATGCTGGCCCCTGGCCAGGCTGGGGTGATGGGTCTCTGGTTATATCGCTTAGAGAGGCAAGTACAAACCTGCTGGGCAACATCCTTGCCTGTGCCCTGTCCCGGGCCCCTCTCAGGCTATCTTCATTCTTCCTCAGTACAGAAGGACCATAGTCCTTCAGTTTGTGGGCAGCAGAGGTCCCGTGCCTCCCCCTGGGGTGCCTCCAGTGAGGAAGCTGGGGGTACAGTCAATATAGTCTGAGGTTCTGGCAGCCTGGACTTTGGGAAGGAAAATCATGGCCCATGGGACCACGGGAAACTTAGCCATAGGACAAGAGAAGGACAGCCTTCACACCAAGGCCGCTCCCCAGGACTCAGCATGGATCAGTAGGGATTCCTAATGATATGCACGTCAGGCATTTCCATTCCTCAGGCTTTATGTTTTCTTGTTTCTAAGGCCCATGGGCTAAGGCCTGACTTAACTTCTCTTTCTATGCCTTCTGATTAAGGACACAGAGCTGTGGATAAGATTGCCGTTATTCCAATTAGCCACGTCTCAGCCCAAGATTCCTAGCTGCAGCAGCTATAAGAAGAAAACCTGTTCCCCTCTGCAGTCATTTCCCCCACTATATTTTAGGAATACTAGCTGGGCCTGACAAGACTTTTAGTCCAGCCAGGGGTGCAAACGAAGGTTTGGAGGGGCTTGGCTATCTGCTTAAGACACAAGACTGCAGATAGGATTTACCTAGAACTGTCAGAGCCTCTCTTAGGGTTGGAGGTGGGGGTCCCACTTCTTCTAGATCCAAAAAGAACTCAGATAGAGGTAGAAGCCCCGTAGATAATTCAGACAAAAACTCTGGGTGCTCTGGTTGCAGAAGGTTAAGAGTAGCTTTCAGGTCATCTTCTCTCCAAGCCCCAGCACCAAGTAGGCTCTTTCTGGAGCCTTGGTCAAGCACGAGAGCTCCTCGAAGCAATTTCAAAACCATAGGTTTAAAGCCAGAATCTGAAAGGAGAAAGATTAGAAGTACCTCAAAAACAAGGCGAGTATACTCTTCAGCCCCCTGTGATTCAATATTGTACTAGAGATACTAGCCGGTGCAATTAGCAAAGAGAAATCAATTAGAGGCATAAGGATGTGAACATTATTTTTGCATCCATTCCCTGGAGCCATGTGTAAGTCACATGTGGGAAGGCCAGAATTAGGCTCAGTAGGTTGATACAGAGATATTTCTCCCCTAAAACTAGCCTTTAAAGTGAAAGAACTCAAGGAGAAACAGGTTTCTTACCTTTTCCAAAGTCACACAGCAAGACAAAATCCAGATGAGAAACGACATCTCCTTAGGAAATCCTAGCTTATGTTTAGAACTCGATTCTCCTCAGAAGAGACCTGGCTTTATATTTTCTATTTCTTCCCCCTTCTACAATCTGTATACGCAGACTACTACAACAAATACAGGGTCTGCTCCTCTGATAGGATAATTCCAATAATTTTACATGGCTCATTCTCTGCAGGTCAAGTATTATTGACCATGGGTTTGCTTATTCTTTAGGAAAGCTTTTAGGGGATGGAGTGACAGGGAGTATAGTACGAATGTACTGCAAAAGAAGATCCCTTGTGACACAGATGCCCTGGCTTTACTGGGAGCCTACTCCAATGTCAACATCCCAGTAATTACAGAGGAGTCAGTGAAAACCTGAGGTCCTCAGAAACTTGTGTGCTTTGAGTCAAGACCAGTAGGATCAGCTTAAAGACCACAGAGCCAGCTGTACCATGTTCACAACTCCACAGTAACTATAGCCCCAAAGACTTGGGTGCAGAAAGAGGAAGATTATGGGGAAAATGTTCCTAGGGTATGCTGGTGCCTTTAGTTTACCCCAAGGCTGATGCAGCCACCGAATATTGTCACATGCTCTCCTTAAAGACACAGCTCAGTTAGTACCTGTGTCAGGCATCCCAAAGGTAGGACCAGGTGACTGCGGCACCCGTGTTAATGGACAGGGTCAGCTTCCCGGGGGCAGAGCAGCACATCTTTCCCCCCGCCCGCAGCAGCGTGAGCGTACCTACCACCCTGGAGATCAAGTGGTCCAGCGTCCTCTCAGGGCAGCGTCATTTGTGAGGGGACTGAGAGGGTCAGTGGGCAGCACCGCTCTCTGAAGGCTTTATTCCTTTGGGCCCTCCCAGTGTCCCATGCAGAGGAGAGGATGCTAGAGCAGAGCGTACGTTATGCAGTACAGTGACGAGAGGTCGGGAGAGGGGTAAAGTGTGAGCTGTCAAGTGGCCAGTGATTGGGCTGCACAAGAGCCACCTAGGACCTTAGGGAGTGTGGCAGGAGGCATGGGGCAAAAATAAGAAAGTCTTAGGCAGCCTCGATGTCATCACACCTCAAGGCGGAAGCGTTGGGATCCTCCTCAACCTGTGCCTTCGGACCGTTCTGTGAACAACGCTTGGTGCCAATGCACAGGCTATGGTGCCCTGTGCCAGAAGGGACACTGGGTTTCCGAATCGGGAAACTCAGCCTTCAGGCTCAGTGAGGCAGGCGCAGGCAGTGGACACAGGGCCGGGTGGCGTGCTGGGCAAGCCCTGCCACTGTCCAGGCACGGGGCGCGTGAGAGGCGCGGGCTCGGCATGTAGAGGTTGGATGTCTCTGAAGCTGATGCTGCGCCGGGGGCGGTTTGGCCCCCGTGTGCTTTGTGTCTGACTTTCCTTGTCTTCCTCACAGGTGCTCAATCCCAGTCCACCGTCACGCCAGGTGAGTCCCGAGCCCCCTTACTCAGGATGTCCCTTCACTATGATGGGGCGAATGCTCTTGGAGGCAGGCTCCCCGGGGCACCGGATATTGGCCCTCGGTCACTGAGAATGAAGGCAGTGCTTCCGCATTAGACACGGGACGCTCCAGGCTCCACCCCATCCAGCATCCAGCTGAGTACTCACCCAGTGCTTTGATACCGTCCCATGTGATGGCGTCCAGGTCAGAGAGGGGCTTCATGTTCCATGAACGTTGGCCCCATTAGAAGAGCCACGCATAAGAATGCTGTGTGGGAATAGCCGCCCACGACCCCTGATTGTTGGCTGGATGGACAGGAGACGAGGCTGGCTTCTGGCCCTCCCTCAGAGCAGCCACAGCCTGAGATTTGGCCGGGTTGCACGTGTATCCAAAACTGACACAGAGGATGTCTAGAGGGGAGCAGGGTAATGAGTGAGTCCCGTCCTGTGGGTCCCAGGACACGTGATTGGCTCCAGGTGAAATCACCATGGCCCCTGACTGGTTCTGTCCAAACTTCAGAGAGTCAGAAAACCCCTCAGACCTGCCCCTGAGCTCATGTCTCAGGTGAGGGCTTCCCGCCCAATGATATAGCCGGGCAGTGGGCGTGTGCCCTACGTGGGGGCAGGAAGTGGCAGGAAGCACGTGTGGAAGTGTCATGATGCCCACCAGCAATTTCTTCAATGCCTTCTTTTGGTGAGGCCTAACTCTGGCTCTTGTGTTTCTTGCGTGTTCCAGAGTCCTGGACATCTACATGGACAGCTGAAACAGGAATGCCAAGCACAACAGGTAAATGTCCCTTCCATCCTCCCATGGGCTCTGTCTCTGCTTCTGAAGATAGGATGGGATTGAGTGTGATAGGAGCAGGCTCTGGGTTGGCCCTTCCGTAGCCCAGGCCCTGTGAAGGGGGCAGAGGGAGGGCTCTTTCAGAGATGCTCCCTCACTGATCAGTGCAAGCCCTGGAGGCCTGCTGGGCCATCCTGGGAACTGGCTCCTTGGCCAGGCCCTGAGGGCTGGTGCTCTCGACACGGGGGTGAGAGAGTCTGTACCGCATCTGTCTGACCGAGATCCCATCAACTGCTAGAGCTTTGCCAGAGACAGCAGGGACCACGCAGGAGCCAACAAGCTGCCGAACAGAGGGCTGGTCTTGGCCCTACTTCAGAGCTCTGTGGCTCCACCCTTGTGGTCCCCCGAGTGGTGTGGGTGGTGGGAGTCCTGCTGTCATGTGTTGGGGAAATGGGGTGCTCCCCTACATAGCAGCATCCTTGGCCCTGGGCAGGACACCACGTGTCTGCGCCTTTCCCCCGGTGAAGGTTAACCGCTGGGCCTGTCCTAAGGTGTCCTGTTTCCTGGGGGATTTGGCTAAGAGAACGTGCCCAGGGTCTGGAACAGGACTCTAGCTTGTTAGCTCAAGACACACACCAAAGAGGGTCCTGGTGCCACCCAGTAGACACAGGCATTCCATCGGCTTTGGCTCTGAGGCTCGTGAACGGAGGTGACCGGTGTGAGGGCTGCATGGAGATCCTATACCAGGGCTCTTGGGGCACCGTGTGTGACAACGGATGAGACACCAGGGAGGCCAACGTGGTGTGTAGGTAGCTGGGCTGAGGCTGAGCCAGGTCGGCTCGAGGAAGCGCCCGTTCGGGCAGGGCTCAGGGCCCATTGTCCTGAATGATGGGAGCTGTTCGGGGCCCGGGTCCTATCTGTGGAGCTGCCCACACAGAGGCTGAAACTCGCACATGTGTAACCGCAGAGAGGATGCCGGCGTCGTCTTCTCCCGTGGGCCTCAAAGATCACCGGGCCTCCTTCTGGGGTGATGTAGCTGAGAACACACCTGCTCCCCACTTGGCGACCCTCACCCAAGCCACCTAGTGTCATCCCGGTGCCTTTAGTTTACCCCAAGGCTGATGCAGCCACCGTACATTGTCACATGCTCTCCTTGAAGACACAGCTCGGTTAGTACCTGTGTCAGGTGTCCTACAGGTGGGTCCAGGTGACTGCGGCATCTGAGTTCATGGACAGGGTCAGCTTCCCGGGGGCAGAGCAGCACGTCTTTCCCCCCGCCCACAGCAGCGTGAGATTACCTCCCACCCTGGAGATCAAGTGGTGCAGCGTCCTCTCAGGGCAGCGGCATTTGTGAGGGGCCCGAGAGGGTCGGTGGGCAGCACCGCTCTCCGATGGCTTTATTCCTTTGGGCTCTCCCAGTGGCCCATGCAGAGGAGAGGATGCTAGAGCAGAGCGTTCGTTATGCAGTACAGTGACGAGAGGTCAGGAGAGGGGTAAAGTGTGAGCTGTCAAGTGGCCAGTGATTGGGCTGCACAAGAGCCACCTAGGACCTTAGGGCTTGTGGCAGGAGGCATGAGGCAAAAAGAAGAAAGCCTTACGCAGCCTCGATGTCATCGCACCTCAAGGCAGAAGCGTTGGGATCCACCTCAACCTGTGCCTTCGGACCGTTCTGTGAACAACCCTTGGTGCCAATGCACAGGCTATGGTGCCCTGTGCCAGAAGGGACACTGGGTTTCCGAATCGGGAAACTCAGCCTTCAGGCTCAGTGAGGCAGGCACAGGCAGTGGACGCAGGGCAGGGTGGCGTGCTGGGCAAGCCCTGCCACTGTCCAGGCACAGGGTGCATGAGAGGCCCACGATCGGCATAGAGAGGTTGAATGTCTCCGAACCTGATGCTGCACCGGGGGCGGTTTGGCCCCCGTGTGCTTTGTGTCTGAGTTTCCTTGTCTTCCTCACAGGTGCTCAATCCCAGTCCACCGTCACGCCAGGTGAGTCCCGAGCCCCCTTACTCAGGATGTCCCTTCACTATGGTGGGGCGACTGCTCTTGGAGGCAGGCACCCCGGGGCACCGGATATTGGCCCTCGGTCACTGAGAATGAAGGCAGTGCTTCCGCATTAGACACGGGACGCTCCAGGCTCCACCCCATCCAGCATCCAGCTGAGTACTCACCCAGTGCTTTGATACCGTCCCATGTGACGGCGTCCAGGTCAGAGAGGGGCTTCATGTTCCATGAACGTTGGCCCCATTAGAAGAGCCACGCATAAGAATGCTGTGTGGGAATAGCCGCCCACGACCCCTGATTGTTGGCTGGATGGACAGGAGACGAGGCTGGCTTCTGGCCCTCCCTCAGAGCAGCCACAGCCTGAGATTTGGCCGGGTTGCACGTGTATCCAAAACTGACACAGAGGATGTCTAGAGGGGAGCAGGGTAATGAGTGAGTCCCGTCCTGTGGGTCCCAGGACACGTGATTGGCTCCAGGTGAAATCACCACGGCCCCTGACTGGTTCTGTCCAAACTTCAGAGAGTCAGCAAACCCCTCAGACCTGCCCCTGAGCTCATGTCTCAGGTGAGGGCTTCCCGTCCGGCTGACCTAGCTGGGCAGTCGGCGTGTGCCCCACGGACAGGCAGCAAGTGGCAGGAAGCACGTGTGCAACAGCCATGATGCCCACCAACAATTTCTTCAATGCCTTCTTTCGGTGAGGCCTAACGCTGGCTCTTGTGTTTCTCGCCCGTTCCAGGGCCCTGGACCTCTACATCCACAGCTGAAAGCGTGACGCCAACCATAACAGGTAAATAAATGTCCCTTCCATCCTCCCATGGGCTCTGTCTCTGCTTCTGAAGATAGGATGGGATTGAGTGTGATAGGAGCAGGCTCCGGGTTGGCCCTTCCGTAGCCCAGGCCCTGTGAAGGGGGCAGAGGGAGGGCTCTCTCAGAGACGCTCCCTCGCCGATCCGTGCAAGCCCGGGAGGCTTGCTGAGCCATCCTGGGAACTGGCTCCTGGGCCAGGCCTCGGGCTGGTGCTCTCGACACGGGGGTGAGAGAGTCTGTACCGCATCTGTCCGACCGAGGTCCCATCACCTGCTGGAGCTTTGCCAGAGCCAGCAGGGACCACGCGGGAGCCAACAAGCTGCCGAACAGAGGGCTGGTCTTGGCCCTGCTACAGAGCTCTGTGGCTCCACCCTTGTGGTCCCCCGAGTGGTGTGGGTGGTGGGAGTCCTGCTGTCATGTGTTGGGGAAACGGGGTGCTCCCCTACATAGCAGCATCCTTGGCCCTGGGCAGGACACCATGTGTCTGCGCCTTTCCCCGGTGAAGGTTAACCGCTGGGCCTGTCCTAAGGTGTCCTGTTTCCCGGGGCATTTGGCTAAGAGAGCGTGCCCAGGGTCTGGAACAGGCCCTGGGCCTGTTAGCTCAAGACACACACCAAGGAGGGGTCCTGGTTCCGCCCAGTAGACACAGGCACGCCATCGGGTTTGGCTCTGAGGCTCGTGAACGGAGGCGACCGGTGTGAGGGCCGCGTGGAGATCCTATACCGGGGCTCGTGGGGCACCGTGTGTGACGACGGATGGGACACCACCGACGCCAACGTGGTGTGCAGGCAGCTGGGCTGCGGCTGGGCCAGGTCGGCTCCAGGAAGCGCCCGGTTCGGGCAGGGCTCAGGGCCCATTGTCCTGGATGACGTGAGCTGCTCGGGGCACGAGTCCTACCTGTGGAGCTGCCCACACAGAGGCTGGAACTCGCACAACTGTAACCACGGAGAGGACGCCGGCGTCGTCTGCTCAGGTGGGCCTCAAAGATCGCCGGGCCTCCTTCTGGGGTGATGTTGCTGAGAACACACCTGCTCCCCACTTGGCGACCCTCACCCAAGCCACCTAGTGTCATCCCGGTGCCTTTAGTTTACCCCAAGGCTGATGCAGCCACCGTACGTTGTCACATGCTCTCCTTGAAGACACAGCTCGGTTAGTACCTGTGTCAGGCGTCCTGCAGGTGGGGCCAGGTGACTGCGGCACCCGTGTTCATGGACAGGGTCAGCTTCCCGGGGGCAGAGCAGCACGTCTTTCCCCCGCCCACAGCAGCGTGAGCTTACCTCCCACCCTGGAGATCAAGTGGTCCAGCGTCCTCTCAGGGCAGCGGCATTTGTGAGGGGCCCGAGAGGGATGGTGGGCAGCACCGCTCTCTGATGGCTTTATTCCTTTGGGCTCTCCCAGTGGCCCATGCAGAGGAGAGGATGCTAGAGCAGAGCGTTCGTTATGCAGTACAGTGACGAGAGGTCGGGAGAGGGGTAAAGTGTGAGCTGTCAAGTGGCCAGTGATTGGGCTGCACAAGAGCCACCTAGGACCTTAGGGAGTGTGGCAGGAGGCATGGGGCAAAAAGAAGAAAGTCTTAGGCAGCCTCGATGCCATCGCACGTCAGTCAAGGCGGAAGCGTTGGGATCCACCTCAACCTGTGCCTTCGGACCGTTCTGTGAACAACGCTTGGTGCCAATGCACAGGCTATGGTGCCCTGTGCCAGAAGGGACACTGGGTTTCCGAATCGGGAAACTCAGCCTTCAGGCTCAGTGAGGCAGGCGCAGGCAGTGGACACAGGGCCGGGTGGCGTGCTGGGCAAGCCCTGCCACTGTCCAGGCACGGGGCGCGTGAGAGGCGCGGGCTCGGCATAGAGAGGTTGGATGTCTCTGAAGCTGATGCTGCGCCGGGGGCGGTTTGGCCCCCGTGTGCTTTTGTGTCTGAATTTCCTTGTCTTCCTCACAGGTGCTCAATCCCAGTCCACCGTCACGCCAGGTGAGTCCCGAGCCCCCTTACTCAGAATGTCCCTTCACTATGGTGGGGCGACTGCTCTTGGAGGCAGGCACCCCGGGGCACCGGATATTGGCCCTCGGTCACTGAGAATGAAGGCAGTGCTTCCGCATTAGACACGGGACGCTCCAGGCTCCACCCCATCCAGCATCCAGCTGAGTACTCACCCAGTGCTTTGATACCGTCCCATGTGACGGCGTCCAGGTCAGAGAGGGGCTTCATGTTCCATGAACGTTGGCCCCATTAGAAGAGCCACGCATAAGAATGCTGTGTGGGAATAGCCGCCCACGACCCCTGATTGTTGGCTGGATGGACAGGAGACGAGGCTGGCTTCTGGCCCTCCCTCAGAGCAGCCACAGCCTGAGATTTGGCCGGGTTGCACGTGTATCCAAAACTGACACAGAGGATGTCTAGAGGGGAGCAGGGTAATGAGTGAGTCCCGTCCTGTGGGTCCCAGGACACGTGATTGGCTCCAGGTGAAATCACCACGGCCCCTGACTGGTTCTGTCCAAACTTCAGAGAGTCAGCAAACCCCTCAGACCTGCCCCTGAGCTCATGTCTCAGGTGAGGGCTTCCCGCCCGGCTGACCTAGCTGGGCAGTCGGCGTGTGCCCCACGGACAGGCAGCAAGTGGCAGGAAGCACGTGTGCAACAGCCATGATGCCCACCAACAATTTCTTCAATGCCTTCTTTCGGTGAGGCCTAACGCTGGCTCTTGTGTTTCTCGCCCGTTCCAGGGCCCTGGACCTCTACATCCACAGCTGAAAGCGTGACGCCAACCATAACAGGTAAATAAATGTCCCTTCCATCCTCCCATGGGCTCTGTCTCTGCTTCTGAAGATAGGATGGGATTGAGTGTGATAGGAGCAGGCTCCGGGTTGGCCCTTCCGTAGCCCAGGCCCTGTGAAGGGGGCAGAGGGAGGGCTCTCTCAGAGACGCTCCCTCGCCGATCCGTGCAAGCCCGGGAGGCTTGCTGAGCCATCCTGGGAACTGGCTCCTGGGCCAGGCCTCGGGCTGGTGCTCTCGACACGGGGTTGAGAGAGTCTGTACCGCATCTGTCCGACCGAGGTCCCATCACCTGCTGGAGCTTTGCCAGAGCCAGCAGGGACCACGCGGGAGCCAACAAGCTGCCGAACAGAGGGCTGGTCTTGGCCCTGCTACAGAGCTCTGTGGCTCCACCCTTGTGGTCCCCCGAGTGGTGTGGGTGGTGGGAGTCCTGCTGTCATGTGTTGGGGAAACGGGGTGCTCCCCTACATAGCAGCATCCTTGGCCCTGGGCAGGACACCATGTGTCTGCGCCTTTCCCCGGTGAAGGTTAACCGCTGGGCCTGTCCTAAGGTGTCCTGTTTCCCGGGGCATTTGGCTAAGAGAGCGTGCCCAGGGTCTGGAACAGGCCCTGGGCCTGTTAGCTCAAGACACACACCAAGGAGGGGTCCTGGTTCCGCCCAGTAGACACAGGCACGCCATCGGGTTTGGCTCTGAGGCTCGTGAACGGAGGCGACCGGTGTGAGGGCCGCGTGGAGATCCTATACCGGGGCTCGTGGGGCACCGTGTGTGACGACGGATGGGACACCACCGACGCCAACGTGGTGTGCAGGCAGCTGGGCTGCGGCTGGGCCAGGTCGGCTCCAGGAAGCGCCCGGTTCGGGCAGGGCTCAGGGCCCATTGTCCTGGATGACGTGAGCTGCTCGGGGCACGAGTCCTACCTGTGGAGCTGCCCACACAGAGGCTGGAACTCGCACAACTGTAACCACGGAGAGGACGCCGGCGTCGTCTGCTCAGGTGGGCCTCAAAGATCGCCGGGCCTCCTTCTGGGGTGATGTTGCTGAGAACACACCTGCTCCCCACTTGGCGACCCTCACCCAAGCCACCTAGTGTCATCCCGGTGCCTTTAGTTTACCCCAAGGCTGATGCAGCCACCGTACGTTGTCACATGCTCTCCTTGAAGACACAGCTCGGTTAGTACCTGTGTCAGGCGTCCTGCAGGTGGGGCCAGGTGACTGCGGCACCCGTGTTCATGGACAGGGTCAGCTTCCCGGGGGCAGAGCAGCACGTCTTTCCCCCGCCCACAGCAGCGTGAGCTTACCTCCCACCCTGGAGATCAAGTGGTCCAGCGTCCTCTCAGGGCAGCGGCATTTGTGAGGGGCCCGAGAGGGATGGTGGGCAGCACCGCTCTCTGATGGCTTTATTCCTTTGGGCTCTCCCAGTGGCCCATGCAGAGGAGAGGATGCTAGAGCAGAGCGTTCGTTATGCAGTACAGTGACGAGAGGTCGGGAGAGGGGTAAAGTGTGAGCTGTCAAGTGGCCAGTGATTGGGCTGCACAAGAGCCACCTAGGACCTTAGGGAGTGTGGCAGGAGGCATGGGGCAAAAAGAAGAAAGTCTTAGGCAGCCTCGATGCCATCGCACGTCAGTCAAGGCGGAAGCGTTGGGATCCACCTCAACCTGTGCCTTCGGACCGTTCTGTGAACAACGCTTGGTGCCAATGCACAGGCTATGGTGCCCTGTGCCAGAAGGGACACTGGGTTTCCGAATCGGGAAACTCAGCCTTCAGGCTCAGTGAGGCAGGCGCAGGCAGTGGACACAGGGCCGGGTGGCGTGCTGGGCAAGCCCTGCCACTGTCCAGGCACGGGGCGCGTGAGAGGCGCGGGCTCGGCATAGAGAGGTTGGATGTCTCTGAAGCTGATGCTGGGGCGGTGGGGGTTTGGACCCCGTGTGCTTTTGTGTCTGAATTTCCTTGTCTTCCTCACAGGTGCTCAATCCCAGTCCACCGTCACGCCAGGTGAGTCCCGAGCCCCCTTACTCAGGATGTCCCTTCACTATGGTGGGGCGACTGCTCTTGGAGGCAGGCACCCCGGGGCACCGGATATTGGCCCTCGGTCACTGAGAATGAAGGCAGTGCTTCCGCATTAGACACGGGACGCTCCAGGCTCCACCCCATCCAGCATCCAGCTGAGTACTCACCCAGTGCTTTGATACCGTCCCATGTGACGGCGTCCAGGTCAGAGAGGGGCTTCATGTTCCATGAACGTTGGCCCCATTAGAAGAGCCACGCATAAGAATGCTGTGTGGGAATAGCCGCCCACGACCCCTGATTGTTGGCTGGATGGACAGGAGACGAGGCTGGCTTCTGGCCCTCCCTCAGAGCAGCCACAGCCTGAGATTTGGCCGGGTTGCACGTGTATCCAAAACTGACACAGAGGATGTCTAGAGGGGAGCAGGGTAATGAGTGAGTCCCGTCCTGTGGGTCCCAGGACACGTGATTGGCTCCAGGTGAAATCACCACGGCCCCTGACTGGTTCTGTCCAAACTTCAGAGAGTCAGCAAACCCCTCAGACCTGCCCCTGAGCTCATGTCTCAGGTGAGGGCTTCCCGCCCGGCTGACCTAGCTGGGCAGTCGGCGTGTGCCCCACGGACAGGCAGCAAGTGGCAGGAAGCACGTGTGCAACAGCCATGATGCCCACCAACAATTTCTTCAATGCCTTCTTTCGGTGAGGCCTAACGCTGGCTCTTGTGTTTCTCGCCCGTTCCAGGGCCCTGGACCTCTACATCCACAGCTGAAAGCGTGACGCCAACCATAACAGGTAAATAAATGTCCCTTCCATCCTCCCATGGGCTCTGTCTCTGCTTCTGAAGATAGGATGGGATTGAGTGTGATAGGAGCAGGCTCCGGGTTGGCCCTTCCGTAGCCCAGGCCCTGTGAAGGGGGCAGAGGGAGGGCTCTCTCAGAGACGCTCCCTCGCCGATCCGTGCAAGCCCGGGAGGCTTGCTGAGCCATCCTGGGAACTGGCTCCTGGGCCAGGCCTCGGGCTGGTGCTCTCGACACGGGGGTGAGAGAGTCTGTACCGCATCTGTCCGACCGAGGTCCCATCACCTGCTGGAGCTTTGCCAGAGCCAGCAGGGACCACGCGGGAGCCAACAAGCTGCCGAACAGAGGGCTGGTCTTGGCCCTGCTACAGAGCTCTGTGGCTCCACCCTTGTGGTCCCCCGAGTGGTGTGGGTGGTGGGAGTCCTGCTGTCATGTGTTGGGGAAACGGGGTGCTCCCCTACATAGCAGCATCCTTGGCCCTGGGCAGGACACCATGTGTCTGCGCCTTTCCCCGGTGAAGGTTAACCGCTGGGCCTGTCCTAAGGTGTCCTGTTTCCCGGGGCATTTGGCTAAGAGAGCGTGCCCAGGGTCTGGAACAGGCCCTGGGCCTGTTAGCTCAAGACACACACCAAGGAGGGGTCCTGGTTCCGCCCAGTAGACACAGGCACGCCATCGGGTTTGGCTCTGAGGCTCGTGAACGGAGGCGACCGGTGTGAGGGCCGCGTGGAGATCCTATACCGGGGCTCGTGGGGCACCGTGTGTGACGACGGATGGGACACCACCGACGCCAACGTGGTGTGCAGGCAGCTGGGCTGCGGCTGGGCCAGGTCGGCTCCAGGAAGCGCCCGGTTCGGGCAGGGCTCAGGGCCCATTGTCCTGGATGACGTGAGCTGCTCGGGGCACGAGTCCTACCTGTGGAGCTGCCCACACAGAGGCTGGAACTCGCACAACTGTAACCACGGAGAGGACGCCGGCGTCGTCTGCTCAGGTGGGCCTCAAAGATCGCCGGGCCTCCTTCTGGGGTGATGTTGCTGAGAACACACCTGCTCCCCACTTGGCGACCCTCACCCAAGCCACCTAGTGTCATCCCGGTGCCTTTAGTTTACCCCAAGGCTGATGCAGCCACCGTACGTTGTCACATGCTCTCCTTGAAGACACAGCTCGGTTAGTACCTGTGTCAGGCGTCCTGCAGGTGGGGCCAGGTGACTGCGGCACCCGTGTTCATGGACAGGGTCAGCTTCCGGGGGCAGAGCAGCACGTCTTTCCCCCCGCCCACAGCAGCGTGAGCTTACCTCCCACCCTGGAGATCAAGTGGTCCAGCGTCCTCTCAGGGCAGCGGCATTTGTGAGGGGCCCGAGAGGGATGGTGGGCAGCACCGCTCTCTGATGGCTTTATTCCTTTGGGCTCTCCCAGTGGCCCATGCAGAGGAGAGGATGCTAGAGCAGAGCGTTCGTTATGCAGTACAGTGACGAGAGGTCGGGAGAGGGGTAAAGTGTGAGCTGTCAAGTGGCCAGTGATTGGGCTGCACAAGAGCCACCTAGGACCTTAGGGAGTGTGGCAGGAGGCATGGGGCAAAAAGAAGAAAGTCTTAGGCAGCCTCGATGCCATCGCACGTCAGTCAAGGCGGAAGCGTTGGGATCCACCTCAACCTGTGCCTTCGGACCGTTCTGTGAACAACGCTTGGTGCCAATGCACAGGCTATGGTGCCCTGTGCCAGAAGGGACACTGGGTTTCCGAATCGGGAAACTCAGCCTTCAGGCTCAGTGAGGCAGGCGCAGGCAGTGGACACAGGGCCGGGTGGCGTGCTGGGCAAGCCCTGCCACTGTCCAGGCACGGGGCGCGTGAGAGGCGCGGGCTCGGCATAGAGAGGTTGGATGTCTCTGAAGCTGATGCTGCGCCGGGGCGGTTTGGCCCCCGTGTGCTTTTGTGTCTGACTTTCCTTGTCTTCCTCACAGGTGCTCAATCCCAGTCCACCGTCACGCCAGGTGAGTCCCGAGCCCCCTTACTCAGGATGTCCCTTCACTATGGTGGGGCGACTGCTCTTGGAGGCAGGCACCCCGGGGCACCGGATATTGGCCCTCGGTCACTGAGAATGAAGGCAGTGCTTCCGCATTAGACACGGGACGCTCCAGGCTCCACCCCATCCAGCATCCAGCTGAGTACTCACCCAGTGCTTTGATACCGTCCCATGTGACGGCGTCCAGGTCAGAGAGGGGCTTCATGTTCCATGAACGTTGGCCCCATTAGAAGAGCCACGCATAAGAATGCTGTGTGGGAATAGCCGCCCACGACCCCTGATTGTTGGCTGGATGGACAGGAGACGAGGCTGGCTTCTGGCCCTCCCTCAGAGCAGCCACAGCCTGAGATTTGGCCGGGTTGCACGTGTATCCAAAACTGACACAGAGGATGTCTAGAGGGGAGCAGGGTAATGAGTGAGTCCCGTCCTGTGGGTCCCAGGACACGTGATTGGCTCCAGGTGAAATCACCACGGCCCCTGACTGGTTCTGTCCAAACTTCAGAGAGTCAGCAAACCCCTCAGACCTGCCCCTGAGCTCATGTCTCAGGTGAGGGCTTCCCGCCCGGCTGACCTAGCTGGGCAGTCGGCGTGTGCCCCACGGACAGGCAGCAAGTGGCAGGAAGCACGTGTGCAACAGCCATGATGCCCACCAACAATTTCTTCAATGCCTTCTTTCGGTGAGGCCTAACGCTGGCTCTTGTGTTTCTCGCCCGTTCCAGGGCCCTGGACCTCTACATCCACAGCTGAAAGCGTGACGCCAACCATAACAGGTAAATAAATGTCCCTTCCGTCCTCCCATGGGCTCCGTCTCTGCTTCTGAAGATAGGATGGGATTGAGTGTGATAGGAGCAGGCTCCGGGTTGGCCCTTCCGTAGCCCAGGCCCTGTGAAGGGGGCAGAGGGAGGGCTCTCTCAGAGACGCTCCCTCGCCGATCCGTGCAAGCCCGGGAGGCTTGCTGAGCCATCCTGGGAACTGGCTCCTGGGCCAGGCCTCGGGCTGGTGCTCTCGACACGGGGGTGAGAGAGTCTGTACCGCATCTGTCCGACCGAGGTCCCATCACCTGCTGGAGCTTTGCCAGAGCCAGCAGGGACCACGCGGGAGCCAACAAGCTGCCGAACAGAGGGCTGGTCTTGGCCCTGCTACAGAGCTCTGTGGCTCCACCCTTGTGGTCCCCCGAGTGGTGTGGGTGGTGGGAGTCCTGCTGTCATGTGTTGGGGAAACGGGGTGCTCCCCTACATAGCAGCATCCTTGGCCCTGGGCAGGACACCATGTGTCTGCGCCTTTCCCCCGGTGAAGTTTGTCCGCTGGGCCTGTCCTAAGGTGTCCTGTTTCCCGGGGCATTTGGCTAAGAGAGCGTGCCCAGGGTCTGGAACAGGCCCTGGGCCTGTTAGCTCAAGACACACACCAAGGAGGGGTCCTGGTTCCGCCCAGTAGACACAGGCACGCCATCGGGTTTGGCTCTGAGGCTCGTGAACGGAGGCGACCGGTGTGAGGGCCGCGTGGAGATCCTATACCGGGGCTCGTGGGGCACCGTGTGTGACGACGGATGGGACACCACCGACGCCAACGTGGTGTGCAGGCAGCTGGGCTGCGGCTGGGCCAGGTCGGCTCCAGGAAGCGCCCGGTTCGGGCAGGGCTCAGGGCCCATTGTCCTGGATGACGTGAGCTGCTCGGGGCACGAGTCCTACCTGTGGAGCTGCCCACACAGAGGCTGGAACTCGCACAACTGTAACCACGGAGAGGACGCCGGCGTCGTCTGCTCAGGTGGGCCTCAAAGATCGCCGGGCCTCCTTCTGGGGTGATGTTGCTGAGAACACACCTGCTCCCCACTTGGCGACCCTCACCCAAGCCACCTAGTGTCATCCCGGTGCCTTTAGTTTACCCCAAGGCTGATGCAGCCACCGTACGTTGTCACATGCTCTCCTTGAAGACACAGCTCGGTTAGTACCTGTGTCAGGCGTCCTGCAGGTGGGGCCAGGTGACTGCGGCACCCGTGTTCATGGACAGGGTCAGCTTCCCGGGGGCAGAGCAGCACGTCTTTCCCCCGCCCACAGCAGCGTGAGCTTACCTCCCACCCTGGAGATCAAGTGGTCCAGCGTCCTCTCAGGGCAGCGGCATTTGTGAGGGGCCCGAGAGGGATGGTGGGCAGCACCGCTCTCTGATGGCTTTATTCCTTTGGGCTCTCCCAGTGGCCCATGCAGAGGAGAGGATGCTAGAGCAGAGCGTTCGTTATGCAGTACAGTGACGAGAGGTCGGGAGAGGGGTAAAGTGTGAGCTGTCAAGTGGCCAGTGATTGGGCTGCACAAGAGCCACCTAGGACCTTAGGGAGTGTGGCAGGAGGCATGGGGCAAAAGAAGAAAGTCTTAGGCAGCCTCGATGCCATCGCACGTCAGTCAAGGCGGAAGCGTTGGGATCCACCTCAACCTGTGCCTTCGGACCGTTCTGTGAACAACGCTTGGTGCCAATGCACAGGCTATGGTGCCCTGTGCCAGAAGGGACACTGGGTTTCCGAATCGGGAAACTCAGCCTTCAGGCTCAGTGAGGCAGGCGCAGGCAGTGGACACAGGGCCGGGTGGCGTGCTGGGCAAGCCCTGCCACTGTCCAGGCACGGGGCGCGTGAGAGGCGCGGGCTCGGCATAGAGAGGTTGGATGTCTCTGAAGCTGATGCTGCGCCGGGGCGGTTTGGCCCCGTGTGCTTGTGTGTCTGAATTTCCTTGTCGTCCTCACAGGTGCTCAATCCCAGTCCACCGTCACGCCAGGTGAGTCCCGAGCCCCCTTACTCAGGATGTCCCTTCACTATGGTGGGGCGACTGCTCTTGGAGGCAGGCACCCCGGGGCACCGGATATTGGCCCTCGGTCACTGAGAATGAAGGCAGTGCTTCCGCATTAGACACGGGACGCTCCAGGCTCCACCCCATCCAGCATCCAGCTGAGTACTCACCCAGTGCTTTGATACCGTCCCATGTGACGGCGTCCAGGTCAGAGAGGGGCTTCATGTTCCATGAACGTTGGCCCCATTAGAAGAGCCACGCATAAGAATGCTGTGTGGGAATAGCCGCCCACGACCCCTGATTGTTGGCTGGATGGACAGGAGACGAGGCTGGCTTCTGGCCCTCCCTCAGAGCAGCCACAGCCTGAGATTTGGCCGGGTTGCACGTGTATCCAAAACTGACACAGAGGATGTCTAGAGGGGAGCAGGGTAATGAGTGAGTCCCGTCCTGTGGGTCCCAGGACACGTGATTGGCTCCAGGTGAAATCACCACGGCCCCTGACTTGTTCTGTCCAAACTTCAGAGAGTCAGCAAACCCCTCAGACCTGCCCCTGAGCTCATGTCTCAGGTGAGGGCTTCCCGCCCGGCTGACCTAGCTGGGCAGTCGGCGTGTGCCCCACGGACAGGCAGCAAGTGGCAGGAAGCACGTGTGCAACAGCCATGATGCCCACCAACAATTTCTTCAATGCCTTCTTTCGGTGAGGCCTAACGCTGGCTCTTGTGTTTCTCGCCCGTTCCAGGGCCCTGGACCTCTACATCCACAGCTGAAAGCGTGACGCCAACCATAACAGGTAAATAAATGTCCCTTCCATCCTCCCATGGGCTCTGTCTCTGCTTCTGAAGATAGGATGGGATTGAGTGTGATAGGAGCAGGCTCCGGGTTGGCCCTTCCGTAGCCCAGGCCCTGTGAAGGGGGCAGAGGGAGGGCTCTCTCAGAGACGCTCCCTCGCCGATCCGTGCAAGCCCGGGAGGCTTGCTGAGCCATCCTGGGAACTGGCTCCTGGGCCAGGCCTCGGGCTGGTGCTCTCGACACGGGGGTGAGAGAGTCTGTACCGCATCTGTCCGACCGAGGTCCCATCACCTGCTGGAGCTTTGCCAGAGCCAGCAGGGACCACGCGAGGAGCCTACAAGCTGCCGAACAGAGGGCTGGTCTTGGCCCTGCTACAGAGCTCTGTGGCTCCACCCTTGTGGTCCCCCGAGTGGTGTGGGTGGTGGGAGTCCTGCTGTCATGTGTTGGGGAAACGGGGTGCTCCCCTACATAGCAGCATCCTTGGCCCTGGGCAGGACACCACGTATCTGCGCCTTTCCCCCGGTGAAGGTTAACCGCTGGGCCTGTCCTAAGGTGTCCTGTTTCCCGGGGCATTTGGCTAAGAGAGCGTGCCCAGGGTCTGGAACAGGCCCTGGGCCTGTTAGCTCAAGACACACACCAAGGAGGGGTCCTGGTTCCGCCCAGTAGACACAGGCACGCCATCGGGTTTGGCTCTGAGGCTCGTGAACGGAGGCGACCGGTGTGAGGGCCGCGTGGAGATCCTATACCGGGGCTCGTGGGGCACCGTGTGTGACGACGGATGGGACACCACCGACGCCAACGTGGTGTGCAGGCAGCTGGGCTGCGGCTGGGCCAGGTCGGCTCCAGGAAGCGCCCGGTTCGGGCAGGGCTCAGGGCCCATTGTCCTGGATGACGTGAGCTGCTCGGGGCACGAGTCCTACCTGTGGAGCTGCCCACACAGAGGCTGGAACTCGCACAACTGTAACCACGGAGAGGACGCCGGCGTCGTCTGCTCAGGTGGGCCTCAAAGATCGCCGGGCCTCCTTCTGGGGTGATGTTGCTGAGAACACACCTGCTCCCCACTTGGCGACCCTCACCCAAGCCACCTAGTGTCATCCCGGTGCCTTTAGTTTACCCCAAGGCTGATGCAGCCACCGTACGTTGTCACATGCTCTCCTTGAAGACACAGCTCGGTTAGTACCTGTGTCAGGCGTCCTGCAGGTGGGGCCAGGTGACTGCGGCACCCGTGTTCATGGACAGGGTCAGCTTCCCGGGGGCAGAGCAGCACGTCTTTCCCCCGCCCACAGCAGCGTGAGCTTACCTCCCACCCTGGAGATCAAGTGGTCCAGCGTCCTCTCAGGGCAGCGGCATTTGTGAGGGGCCCGAGAGGGATGGTGGGCAGCACCGCTCTCTGATGGCTTTATTCCTTTGGGCTCTCCCAGTGGCCCATGCAGAGGAGAGGATGCTAGAGCAGAGCGTTCGTTATGCAGTACAGTGACGAGAGGTCGGGAGAGGGGTAAAGTGTGAGCTGTCAAGTGGCCAGTGATTGGGCTGCACAAGAGCCACCTAGGACCTTAGGGAGTGTGGCAGGAGGCATGGGGCAAAATGAAGAAAGTCTTAGGCAGCCTCGATGCCATCGCACGTCAGTCAAGGCGGAAGCGTTGGGATCCACCTCAACCTGTGCCTTCGGACCGTTCTGTGAACAACGCTTGGTGCCAATGCACAGGCTATGGTGCCCTGTGCCAGAAGGGACACTGGGTTTCCGAATCGGGAAACTCAGCCTTCAGGCTCAGTGAGGCAGGCGCAGGCAGTGGACACAGGGCCGGGTGGCGTGCTGGGCAAGCCCTGCCACTGTCCAGGCACGGGGCGCGTGAGAGGCGCGGGCTCGGCATAGAGAGGTTGGATGTCTCTGAAGCTGATGCTGCGCCGGGGGCGGTTTGGCCCCCGTGTGCTTTTGTGTCTGAATTTCCTTGTCTTCCTCACAGGTGCTCAATCCCAGTCCACCGTCACGCCAGGTGAGTCCCGAGCCCCCTTACTCAGGATGTCCCTTCACTATGGTGGGGCGACTGCTCTTGGAGGCAGGCACCCCGGGGCACCGGATATTGGCCCTCGGTCACTGAGAATGAAGGCAGTGCTTCCGCATTAGACACGGGACGCTCCAGGCTCCACCCCATCCAGCATCCAGCTGAGTACTCACCCAGTGCTTTGATACCGTCCCATGTGACGGCGTCCAGGTCAGAGAGGGGCTTCATGTTCCATGAACGTTGGCCCCATTAGAAGAGCCACGCATAAGAATGCTGTGTGGGAATAGCCGCCCACGACCCCTGATTGTTGGCTGGATGGACAGGAGACGAGGCTGGCTTCTGGCCCTCCCTCAGAGCAGCCACAGCCTGAGATTTGGCCGGGTTGCACGTGTATCCAAAACTGACACAGAGGATGTCTAGAGGGGAGCAGGGTAATGAGTGAGTCCCGTCCTGTGGGTCCCAGGACACGTGATTGGCTCCAGGTGAAATCACCACGGCCCCTGACTGGTTCTGTCCAAACTTCAGAGAGTCAGCAAACCCCTCAGACCTGCCCCTGAGCTCATGTCTCAGGTGAGGGCTTCCCGCCCGGCTGACCTAGCTGGGCAGTCGGCGTGTGCCCCACGGACAGGCAGCAAGTGGCAGGAAGCACGTGTGCAACAGCCATGATGCCCACCAACAATTTCTTCAATGCCTTCTTTCGGTGAGGCCTAACGCTGGCTCTTGTGTTTCTCGCCCGTTCCAGGGCCCTGGACCTCTACATCCACAGCTGAAAGCGTGACGCCAACCATAACAGGTAAATAAATGTCCCTTCCATCCTCCCATGGGCTCCGTCTCTGCTTCTGAAGATAGGATGGGATTGAGTGTGATAGGAGCAGGCTCCGGGTTGGCCCTTCCGTAGCCCAGGCCCTGTGAAGGGGGCAGAGGGAGGGCTCTCTCAGAGACGCTCCCTCGCCGATCCGTGCAAGCCCGGGAGGCTTGCTGAGCCATCCTGGGAACTGGCTCCTGGGCCAGGCCTCGGGCTGGTGCTCTCGACACGGGGGTGAGAGAGTCTGTACCGCATCTGTCCGACCGAGGTCCCATCACCTGCTGGAGCTTTGCCAGAGCCAGCAGGGACCACGCGGGAGCCAACAAGCTGCCGAACAGAGGGCTGGTCTTGGCCCTGCTACAGAGCTCTGTGGCTCCACCCTTGTGGTCCCCCGAGTGGTGTGGGTGGTGGGAGTCCTGCTGTCATGTGTTGGGGAAACGGGGTGCTCCCCTACATAGCAGCATCCTTGGCCCTGGGCAGGACACCATGTGTCTGCGCCTTTCCCCGGTGAAGGTTAACCGCTGGGCCTGTCCTAAGGTGTCCTGTTTCCCGGGGCATTTGGCTAAGAGAGCGTGCCCAGGGTCTGGAACAGGCCCTGGGCCTGTTAGCTCAAGACACACACCAAGGAGGGGTCCTGGTTCCGCCCAGTAGACACAGGCACGCCATCGGGTTTGGCTCTGAGGCTCGTGAACGGAGGCGACCGGTGTGAGGGCCGCGTGGAGATCCTATACCGGGGCTCGTGGGGCACCGTGTGTGACGACGGATGGGACACCACCGACGCCAACGTGGTGTGCAGGCAGCTGGGCTGCGGCTGGGCCAGGTCGGCTCCAGGAAGCGCCCGGTTCGGGCAGGGCTCAGGGCCCATTGTCCTGGATGACGTGAGCTGCTCGGGGCACGAGTCCTACCTGTGGAGCTGCCCACACAGAGGCTGGAACTCGCACAACTGTAACCACGGAGAGGACGCCGGCGTCGTCTGCTCAGGTGGGCCTCAAAGATCGCCGGGCCTCCTTCTGGGGTGATGTTGCTGAGAACACACCTGCTCCCCACTTGGCGACCCTCACCCAAGCCACCTAGTGTCATCCCGGTGCCTTTAGTTTACCCCAAGGCTGATGCAGCCACCGTACGTTGTCACATGCTCTCCTTGAAGACACAGCTCGGTTAGTACCTGTGTCAGGCGTCCTGCAGGTGGGGCCAGGTGACTGCGGCACCCGTGTTCATGGACAGGGTCAGCTTCCCGGGGCAGAGCAGCACGTCTTTCCCCCGCCCACAGCAGCGTGAGCTTACCTCCCACCCTGGAGATCAAGTGGTCCAGCGTCCTCTCAGGGCAGCGGCATTTGTGAGGGGCCCGAGAGGGATGGTGGGCAGCACCGCTCTCTGATGGCTTTATTCCTTTGGGCTCTCCCAGTGGCCCATGCAGAGGAGAGGATGCTAGAGCAGAGCGTTCGTTATGCAGTACAGTGACGAGAGGTCGGGAGAGGGGTAAAGTGTGAGCTGTCAAGTGGCCAGTGATTGGGCTGCACAAGAGCCACCTAGGACCTTAGGGAGTGTGGCAGGAGGCATGGGGCAAAAGAAGAAAGTCTTAGGCAGCCTCGATGCCATCGCACGTCAGTCAAGGCGGAAGCGTTGGGATCCACCTCAACCTGTGCCTTCGGACCGTTCTGTGAACAACGCTTGGTGCCAATGCACAGGCTATGGTGCCCTGTGCCAGAAGGGACACTGGGTTTCCGAATCGGGAAACTCAGCCTTCAGGCTCAGTGAGGCAGGCGCAGGCAGTGGACACAGGGCCGGGTGGCGTGCTGGGCAAGCCCTGCCACTGTCCAGGCACGGGGCGCGTGAGAGGCGCGGGCTCGGCATAGAGAGGTTGGATGTCTCTGAAGCTGATGCTGCGCCGGGGGCGGTTTGGCCCCCGTGTGCTTTTGTGTCTGACTTTCCTTGTCTTCCTCACAGGTGCTCAATCCCAGTCCACCGTCACGCCAGGTGAGTCCCGAGCCCCCTTACTCAGGATGTCCCTTCACTATGGTGGGGCGACTGCTCTTGGAGGCAGGCACCCCGGGGCACCGGATATTGGCCCTCGGTCACTGAGAATGAAGGCAGTGCTTCCGCATTAGACACGGGACGCTCCAGGCTCCACCCCATCCAGCATCCAGCTGAGTACTCACCCAGTGCTTTGATACCGTCCCATGTGACGGCGTCCAGGTCAGAGAGGGGCTTCATGTTCCATGAACGTTGGCCCCATTAGAAGAGCCACGCATAAGAATGCTGTGTGGGAATAGCCGCCCACGACCCCTGATTGTTGGCTGGATGGACAGGAGACGAGGCTGGCTTCTGGCCCTCCCTCAGAGCAGCCACAGCCTGAGATTTGGCCGGGTTGCACGTGTATCCAAAACTGACACAGAGGATGTCTAGAGGGGAGCAGGGTAATGAGTGAGTCCCGTCCTGTGGGTCCCAGGACACGTGATTGGCTCCAGGTGAAATCACCACGGCCCCTGACTGGTTCTGTCCAAACTTCAGAGAGTCAGCAAACCCCTCAGACCTGCCCCTGAGCTCATGTCTCAGGTGAGGGCTTCCCGCCCGGCTGACCTAGCTGGGCAGTCGGCGTGTGCCCCACGGACAGGCAGCAAGTGGCAGGAAGCACGTGTGCAACAGCCATGATGCCCACCAACAATTTCTTCAATGCCTTCTTTCGGTGAGGCCTAACGCTGGCTCTTGTGTTTCTCGCCCGTTCCAGGGCCCTGGACCTCTACATCCACAGCTGAAAGCGTGACGCCAACCATAACAGGTAAATAAATGTCCCTTCCATCCTCCCATGGGCTCCGTCTCTGCTTCTGAAGATAGGATGGGATTGAGTGTGATAGGAGCAGGCTCCGGGTTGGCCCTTCCGTAGCCCAGGCCCTGTGAAGGGGGCAGAGGGAGGGCTCTCTCAGAGACGCTCCCTCGCCGATCCGTGCAAGCCCGGGAGGCTTGCTGAGCCATCCTGGGAACTGGCTCCTGGGCCAGGCCTCGGGCTGGTGCTCTCGACACGGGGGTGAGAGAGTCTGTACCGCATCTGTCCGACCGAGGTCCCATCACCTGCTGGAGCTTTGCCAGAGCCAGCAGGGACCACGCGGGAGCCAACAAGCTGCCGAACAGAGGGCTGGTCTTGGCCCTGCTACAGAGCTCTGTGGCTCCACCCTTGTGGTCCCCCGAGTGGTGTGGGTGGTGGGAGTCCTGCTGTCATGTGTTGGGGAAACGGGGTGCTCCCCTACATAGCAGCATCCTTGGCCCTGGGCAGGACACCATGTGTCTGCGCCTTTCCCCCGGTGAAGGTTAACCGCTGGGCCTGTCCTAAGGTGTCCTGTTTCCCGGGGCATTTGGCTAAGAGAGCGTGCCCAGGGTCTGGAACAGGCCCTGGGCCTGTTAGCTCAAGACACACACCAAGGAGGGGTCCTGGTTCCGCCCAGTAGACACAGGCACGCCATCGGGTTTGGCTCTGAGGCTCGTGAACGGAGGCGACCGGTGTGAGGGCCGCGTGGAGATCCTATACCGGGGCTCGTGGGGCACCGTGTGTGACGACGGATGGGACACCACCGACGCCAACGTGGTGTGCAGGCAGCTGGGCTGCGGCTGGGCCAGGTCGGCTCCAGGAAGCGCCCGGTTCGGGCAGGGCTCAGGGCCCATTGTCCTGGATGACGTGAGCTGCTCGGGGCACGAGTCCTACCTGTGGAGCTGCCCACACAGAGGCTGGAACTCGCACAACTGTAACCACGGAGAGGACGCCGGCGTCGTCTGCTCAGGTGGGCCTCAAAGATCGCCGGGCCTCCTTCTGGGGTGATGTTGCTGAGAACACACCTGCTCCCCACTTGGCGACCCTCACCCAAGCCACCTAGTGTCATCCCGGTGCCTTTAGTTTACCCCAAGGCTGATGCAGCCACCGTACGTTGTCACATGCTCTCCTTGAAGACACAGCTCGGTTAGTACCTGTGTCAGGCGTCCTGCAGGTGGGGCCAGGTGACTGCGGCACCCGTGTTCATGGACAGGGTCAGCTTCCCGGGGGCAGAGCAGCACGTCTTTCCCCCGCCCACAGCAGCGTGAGCTTACCTCCCACCCTGGAGATCAAGTGGTCCAGCGTCCTCTCAGGGCAGCGGCATTTGTGAGGGGCCCGAGAGGGATGGTGGGCAGCACCGCTCTCTGATGGCTTTATTCCTTTGGGCTCTCCCAGTGGCCCATGCAGAGGAGAGGATGCTAGAGCAGAGCGTTCGTTATGCAGTACAGTGACGAGAGGTCGGGAGAGGGGTAAAGTGTGAGCTGTCAAGTGGCCAGTGATTGGGCTGCACAAGAGCCACCTAGGACCTTAGGGAGTGTGGCAGGAGGCATGGGGCAAAAAGAAGAAAGTCTTAGGCAGCCTCGATGCCATCGCACGTCAGTCAAGGCGGAAGCGTTGGGATCCACCTCAACCTGTGCCTTCGGACCGTTCTGTGAACAACGCTTGGTGCCAATGCACAGGCTATGGTGCCCTGTGCCAGAAGGGACACTGGGTTTCCGAATCGGGAAACTCAGCCTTCAGGCTCAGTGAGGCAGGCGCAGGCAGTGGACACAGGGCCGGGTGGCGTGCTGGGCAAGCCCTGCCACTGTCCAGGCACGGGGCGCGTGAGAGGCGCGGGCTCGGCATAGAGAGGTTGGATGTCTCTGAAGCTGATGCTGCGCCGGGGGCGGTTTGGCCCCCGTGTGCTTTTGTGTCTGACTTTCCTTGTCTTCCTCACAGGTGCTCAATCCCAGTCCACCGTCACGCCAGGTGAGTCCCGAGCCCCCTTACTCAGGATGTCCCTTCACTATGGTGGGGCGACTGCTCTTGGAGGCAGGCACCCGGGGCACCGGATATTGGCCCTCGGTCACTGAGAATGAAGGCAGTGCTTCCGCATTAGACACGGGACGCTCCAGGCTCCACCCCATCCAGCATCCAGCTGAGTACTCACCCAGTGCTTTGATACCGTCCCATGTGACGGCGTCCAGGTCAGAGAGGGGCTTCATGTTCCATGAACGTTGGCCCCATTAGAAGAGCCACGCATAAGAATGCTGTGTGGGAATAGCCGCCCACGACCCCTGATTGTTGGCTGGATGGACAGGAGACGAGGCTGGCTTCTGGCCCTCCCTCAGAGCAGCCACAGCCTGAGATTTGGCCGGGTTGCACGTGTATCCAAAACTGACACAGAGGATGTCTAGAGGGGAGCAGGGTAATGAGTGAGTCCCGTCCTGTGGGTCCCAGGACACGTGATTGGCTCCAGGTGAAATCACCACGGCCCCTGACTGGTTCTGTCCAAACTTCAGAGAGTCAGCAAACCCCTCAGACCTGCCCCTGAGCTCATGTCTCAGGTGAGGGCTTCCCGCCCGGCTGACCTAGCTGGGCAGTCGGCGTGTGCCCCACGGACAGGCAGCAAGTGGCAGGAAGCACGTGTGCAACAGCCATGATGCCCACCAACAATTTCTTCAATGCCTTCTTTCGGTGAGGCCTAACGCTGGCTCTTGTGTTTCTCGCCCGTTCCAGGGCCCTGGACCTCTACATCCACAGCTGAAAGCGTGACGCCAACCATAACAGGTAAATAAATGTCCCTTCCATCCTCCCATGGGCTCCGTCTCTGCTTCTGAAGATAGGATGGGATTGAGTGTGATAGGAGCAGGCTCCGGGTTGGCCCTTCCGTAGCCCAGGCCCTGTGAAGGGGGCAGAGAGGAGGGCTCTCTCAGAGACGCTCCCTCGCCGATCCGTGCAAGCCCGGGAGGCTTGCTGAGCCATCCTGGGAACTGGCTCCTGGGCCAGGCCTCGGGCTGGTGCTCTCGACACGGGGGTGAGAGAGTCTGTACCGCATCTGTCCGACCGAGGTCCCATCACCTGCTGGAGCTTTGCCAGAGCCAGCAGGGACCACGCGGGAGCCAACAAGCTGCCGAACAGAGGGCTGGTCTTGGCCCTGCTACAGAGCTCTGTGGCTCCACCCTTGTGGTCCCCCGAGTGGTGTGGGTGGTGGGAGTCCTGCTGTCATGTGTTGGGGAAACGGGGTGCTCCCCTACATAGCAGCATCCTTGGCCCTGGGCAGGACACCATGTGTCTGCGCCTTTCCCCCGGTGAAGGTTAACCGCTGGGCCTGTCCTAAGGTGTCCTGTTTCCCGGGGCATTTGGCTAAGAGAGCGTGCCCAGGGTCTGGAACAGGCCCTGGGCCTGTTAGCTCAAGACACACACCAAGGAGGGGTCCTGGTTCCGCCCAGTAGACACAGGCACGCCATCGGGTTTGGCTCTGAGGCTCGTGAACGGAGGCGACCGGTGTGAGGGCCGCGTGGAGATCCTATACCGGGGCTCGTGGGGCACCGTGTGTGACGACGGATGGGACACCACCGACGCCAACGTGGTGTGCAGGCAGCTGGGCTGCGGCTGGGCCAGGTCGGCTCCAGGAAGCGCCCGGTTCGGGCAGGGCTCAGGGCCCATTGTCCTGGATGACGTGAGCTGCTCGGGGCACGAGTCCTACCTGTGGAGCTGCCCACACAGAGGCTGGAACTCGCACAACTGTAACCACGGAGAGGACGCCGGCGTCGTCTGCTCAGGTGGGCCTCAAAGATCGCCGGGCCTCCTTCTGGGGTGATGTTGCTGAGAACACACCTGCTCCCCACTTGGCGACCCTCACCCAAGCCACCTAGTGTCATCCCGGTGCCTTTAGTTTACCCCAAGGCTGATGCAGCCACCGTACGTTGTCACATGCTCTCCTTGAAGACACAGCTCGGTTAGTACCTGTGTCAGGCGTCCTGCAGGTGGGGCCAGGTGACTGCGGCACCCGTGTTCATGGACAGGGTCAGCTTCCCGGGGGCAGAGCAGCACGTCTTTCCCCCGCCCACAGCAGCGTGAGCTTACCTCCCACCCTGGAGATCAAGTGGTCCAGCGTCCTCTCAGGGCAGCGGCATTTGTGAGGGGCCCGAGAGGGATGGTGGGCAGCACCGCTCTCTGATGGCTTTATTCCTTTGGGCTCTCCCAGTGGCCCATGCAGAGGAGAGGATGCTAGAGCAGAGCGTTCGTTATGCAGTACAGTGACGAGAGGTCGGGAGAGGGGTAAAGTGTGAGCTGTCAAGTGGCCAGTGATTGGGCTGCACAAGAGCCACCTAGGACCTTAGGGAGTGTGGCAGGAGGCATGGGGCAAAAGAAGAAAGTCTTAGGCAGCCTCGATGCCATCGCACGTCAGTCAAGGCGGAAGCGTTGGGATCCACCTCAACCTGTGCCTTCGGACCGTTCTGTGAACAACGCTTGGTGCCAATGCACAGGCTATGGTGCCCTGTGCCAGAAGGGACACTGGGTTTCCGAATCGGGAAACTCAGCCTTCAGGCTCAGTGAGGCAGGCGCAGGCAGTGGACACAGGGCCGGGTGGCGTGCTGGGCAAGCCCTGCCACTGTCCAGGCACGGGGCGCGTGAGAGGCGCGGGCTCGGCATAGAGAGGTTGGATGTCTCTGAAGCTGATGCTGCGCCGGGGGCGGTTTGGCCCCCGTGTGCTTTTGTGTCTGACTTTCCTTGTCTTCCTCACAGGTGCTCAATCCCAGTCCACCGTCACGCCAGGTGAGTCCCGAGCCCCCTTACTCAGGATGTCCCTTCACTATGGTGGGGCGACTGCTCTTGGAGGCAGGCACCCCGGGGCACCGGATATTGGCCCTCGGTCACTGAGAATGAAGGCAGTGCTTCCGCATTAGACACGGGACGCTCCAGGCTCCACCCCATCCAGCATCCAGCTGAGTACTCACCCAGTGCTTTGATACCGTCCCATGTGACGGCGTCCAGGTCAGAGAGGGGCTTCATGTTCCATGAACGTTGGCCCCATTAGAAGAGCCACGCATAAGAATGCTGTGTGGGAATAGCCGCCCACGACCCCTGATTGTTGGCTGGATGGACAGGAGACGAGGCTGGCTTCTGGCCCTCCCTCAGAGCAGCCACAGCCTGAGATTTGGCCGGGTTGCACGTGTATCCAAAACTGACACAGAGGATGTCTAGAGGGGAGCAGGGTAATGAGTGAGTCCCGTCCTGTGGGTCCCAGGACACGTGATTGGCTCCAGGTGAAATCACCACGGCCCCTGACTGGTTCTGTCCAAACTTCAGAGAGTCAGCAAACCCCTCAGACCTGCCCCTGAGCTCATGTCTCAGGTGAGGGCTTCCCGCCCGGCTGACCTAGCTGGGCAGTCGGCGTGTGCCCCACGGACAGGCAGCAAGTGGCAGGAAGCACGTGTGCAACAGCCATGATGCCCACCAACAATTTCTTCAATGCCTTCTTTCGGTGAGGCCTAACGCTGGCTCTTGTGTTTCTCGCCCGTTCCAGGGCCCTGGACCTCTACATCCACAGCTGAAAGCGTGACGCCAACCATAACAGGTAAATAAATGTCCCTTCCGTCCTCCCATGGGCTCCGTCTCTGCTTCTGAAGATAGGATGGGATTGAGTGTGATAGGAGCAGGCTCCGGGTTGGCCCTTCCGTAGCCCAGGCCCTGTGAAGGGGGCAGAGGGAGGGCTCTCTCAGAGACGCTCCTCGCCGATCCGTGCAAGCCCGGGAGGCTTGCTGAGCCATCCTGGGAACTGGCTCCTGGGCCAGGCCTCGGGCTGGTGCTCTCGACACGGGGGTGAGAGAGTCTGTACCGCATCTGTCCGACCGAGGTCCCATCACCTGCTGGAGCTTTGCCAGAGCCAGCAGGGACCACGCGGGAGCCAACAAGCTGCCGAACAGAGGGCTGGTCTTGGCCCTGCTACAGAGCTCTGTGGCTCCACCCTTGTGGTCCCCCGAGTGGTGTGGGTGGTGGGAGTCCTGCTGTCATGTGTTGGGGAAACGGGGTGCTCCCCTACATAGCAGCATCCTTGGCCCTGGGCAGGACACCATGTGTCTGCGCCTTTCCCCCGGTGAAGGTTAACCGCTGGGCCTGTCCTAAGGTGTCCTGTTTCCCGGGGCATTTGGCTAAGAGAGCGTGCCCAGGGTCTGGAACAGGCCCTGGGCCTGTTAGCTCAAGACACACACCAAGGAGGGGTCCTGGTTCCGCCCAGTAGACACAGGCACGCCATCGGGTTTGGCTCTGAGGCTCGTGAACGGAGGCGACCGGTGTGAGGGCCGCGTGGAGATCCTATACCGGGGCTCGTGGGGCACCGTGTGTGACGACGGATGGGACACCACCGACGCCAACGTGGTGTGCAGGCAGCTGGGCTGCGGCTGGGCCAGGTCGGCTCCAGGAAGCGCCCGGTTCGGGCAGGGCTCAGGGCCCATTGTCCTGGATGACGTGAGCTGCTCGGGGCACGAGTCCTACCTGTGGAGCTGCCCACACAGAGGCTGGAACTCGCACAACTGTAACCACGGAGAGGACGCCGGCGTCGTCTGCTCAGGTGGGCCTCAAAGATCGCCGGGCCTCCTTCTGGGGTGATGTTGCTGAGAACACACCTGCTCCCCACTTGGCGACCCTCACCCAAGCCACCTAGTGTCATCCCGGTGCCTTTAGTTTACCCCAAGGCTGATGCAGCCACCGTACGTTGTCACATGCTCTCCTTGAAGACACAGCTCGGTTAGTACCTGTGTCAGGCGTCCTGCAGGTGGGGCCAGGTGACTGCGGCACCCGTGTTCATGGACAGGGTCAGCTTCCCGGGGGCAGAGCAGCACGTCTTTCCCCCCGCCCACAGCAGCGTGAGCTTACCTCCCACCCTGGAGATCAAGTGGTCCAGCGTCCTCTCAGGGCAGCGGCATTTGTGAGGGGCCCGAGAGGGATGGTGGGCAGCACCGCTCTCTGATGGCTTTATTCCTTTGGGCTCTCCCAGTGGCCCATGCAGAGGAGAGGATGCTAGAGCAGAGCGTTCGTTATGCAGTACAGTGACGAGAGGTCGGGAGAGGGGTAAAGTGTGAGCTGTCAAGTGGCCAGTGATTGGGCTGCACAAGAGCCACCTAGGACCTTAGGGAGTGTGGCAGGAGGCATGGGGCAAAAGAAGAAAGTCTTAGGCAGCCTCGATGCCATCGCACGTCAGTCAAGGCGGAAGCGTTGGGATCCACCTCAACCTGTGCCTTCGGACCGTTCTGTGAACAACGCTTGGTGCCAATGCACAGGCTATGGTGCCCTGTGCCAGAAGGGACACTGGGTTTCCGAATCGGGAAACTCAGCCTTCAGGCTCAGTGAGGCAGGCGCAGGCAGTGGACACAGGGCCGGGTGGCGTGCTGGGCAAGCCCTGCCACTGTCCAGGCACGGGGCGCGTGAGAGGCGCGGGCTCGGCATAGAGAGGTTGGATGTCTCTGAAGCTGATGCTGCGCCGGGGCGGTTTGGCCCCCGTGTGCTTTTGTGTCTGACTTTCCTTGTCTTCCTCACAGGTGCTCAATCCCAGTCCACCGTCACGCCAGGTGAGTCCCGAGCCCCCTTACTCAGGATGTCCCTTCACTATGGTGGGGCGACTGCTCTTGGAGGCAGGCACCCCGGGGCACCGGATATTGGCCCTCGGTCACTGAGAATGAAGGCAGTGCTTCCGCATTAGACACGGGACGCTCCAGGCTCCACCCCATCCAGCATCCAGCTGAGTACTCACCCAGTGCTTTGATACCGTCCCATGTGACGGCGTCCAGGTCAGAGAGGGGCTTCATGTTCCATGAACGTTGGCCCCATTAGAAGAGCCACGCATAAGAATGCTGTGTGGGAATAGCCGCCCACGACCCCTGATTGTTGGCTGGATGGACAGGAGACGAGGCTGGCTTCTGGCCCTCCCTCAGAGCAGCCACAGCCTGAGATTTGGCCGGGTTGCACGTGTATCCAAAACTGACACAGAGGATGTCTAGAGGGGAGCAGGGTAATGAGTGAGTCCCGTCCTGTGGGTCCCAGGACACGTGATTGGCTCCAGGTGAAATCACCACGGCCCCTGACTGGTTCTGTCCAAACTTCAGAGAGTCAGCAAACCCCTCAGACCTGCCCCTGAGCTCATGTCTCAGGTGAGGGCTTCCCGCCCGGCTGACCTAGCTGGGCAGTCGGCGTGTGCCCCACGGACAGGCAGCAAGTGGCAGGAAGCACGTGTGCAACAGCCATGATGCCCACCAACAATTTCTTCAATGCCTTCTTTCGGTGAGGCCTAACGCTGGCTCTTGTGTTTCTCGCCCGTTCCAGGGCCCTGGACCTCTACATCCACAGCTGAAAGCGTGACGCCAACCATAACAGGTAAATAAATGTCCCTTCCATCCTCCCATGGGCTCCGTCTCTGCTTCTGAAGATAGGATGGGATTGAGTGTGATAGGAGCAGGCTCCGGGTTGGCCCTTCCGTAGCCCAGGCCCTGTGAAGGGGGCAGAGGGAGGGCTCTCTCAGAGACGCTCCCTCGCCGATCCGTGCAAGCCCGGGAGGCTTGCTGAGCCATCCTGGGAACTGGCTCCTGGGCCAGGCCTCGGGCTGGTGCTCTCGACACGGGGGTGAGAGAGTCTGTACCGCATCTGTCCGACCGAGGTCCCATCACCTGCTGGAGCTTTGCCAGAGCCAGCAGGGACCACGCGGGAGCCAACAAGCTGCCGAACAGAGGGCTGGTCTTGGCCCTGCTACAGAGCTCTGTGGCTCCACCCTTGTGGTCCCCCGAGTGGTGTGGGTGGTGGGAGTCCTGCTGTCATGTGTTGGGGAAACGGGGTGCTCCCCTACATAGCAGCATCCTTGGCCCTGGGCAGGACACCATGTGTCTGCGCCTTTCCCCGGTGAAGGTTAACCGCTGGGCCTGTCCTAAGGTGTCCTGTTTCCCGGGGCATTTGGCTAAGAGAGCGTGCCCAGGGTCTGGAACAGGCCCTGGGCCTGTTAGCTCAAGACACACACCAAGGAGGGGTCCTGGTTCCGCCCAGTAGACACAGGCACGCCATCGGGTTTGGCTCTGAGGCTCGTGAACGGAGGCGACCGGTGTGAGGGCCGCGTGGAGATCCTATACCGGGGCTCGTGGGGCACCGTGTGTGACGACGGATGGGACACCACCGACGCCAACGTGGTGTGCAGGCAGCTGGGCTGCGGCTGGGCCAGGTCGGCTCCAGGAAGCGCCCGGTTCGGGCAGGGCTCAGGGCCCATTGTCCTGGATGACGTGAGCTGCTCGGGGCACGAGTCCTACCTGTGGAGCTGCCCACACAGAGGCTGGAACTCGCACAACTGTAACCACGGAGAGGACGCCGGCGTCGTCTGCTCAGGTGGGCCTCAAAGATCGCCGGGCCTCCTTCTGGGGTGATGTTGCTGAGAACACACCTGCTCCCCACTTGGCGACCCTCACCCAAGCCACCTAGTGTCATCCCGGTGCCTTTAGTTTACCCCAAGGCTGATGCAGCCACCGTACGTTGTCACATGCTCTCCTTGAAGACACAGCTCGGTTAGTACCTGTGTCAGGCGTCCTGCAGGTGGGGCCAGGTGACTGCGGCACCCGTGTTCATGGACAGGGTCAGCTTCCCGGGGGCAGAGCAGCACGTCTTTCCCCCGCCCACAGCAGCGTGAGCTTACCTCCCACCCTGGAGATCAAGTGGTCCAGCGTCCTCTCAGGGCAGCGGCATTTGTGAGGGGCCCGAGAGGGATGGTGGGCAGCACCGCTCTCTGATGGCTTTATTCCTTTGGGCTCTCCCAGTGGCCCATGCAGAGGAGAGGATGCTAGAGCAGAGCGTTCGTTATGCAGTACAGTGACGAGAGGTCGGGAGAGGGGTAAAGTGTGAGCTGTCAAGTGGCCAGTGATTGGGCTGCACAAGAGCCACCTAGGACCTTAGGGAGTGTGGCAGGAGGCATGGGGCAAAAGAAGAAAGTCTTAGGCAGCCTCGATGCCATCGCACGTCAGTCAAGGCGGAAGCGTTGGGATCCACCTCAACCTGTGCCTTCGGACCGTTCTGTGAACAACGCTTGGTGCCAATGCACAGGCTATGGTGCCCTGTGCCAGAAGGGACACTGGGTTTCCGAATCGGGAAACTCAGCCTTCAGGCTCAGTGAGGCAGGCGCAGGCAGTGGACACAGGGCCGGGTGGCGTGCTGGGCAAGCCCTGCCACTGTCCAGGCACGGGGCGCGTGAGAGGCGCGGGCTCGGCATAGAGAGGTTGGATGTCTCTGACGCTGATGCTGCGCCGGGGCGGTTTGGCCCCGTGTGCTTTTGTGTCTGACTTTCCTTGTCTTCCTCACAGGTGCTCAATCCCAGTCCACCGTCACGCCAGGTGAGTCCCGAGCCCCCTTACTCAGGATGTCCCTTCACTATGGTGGGGCGACTGCTCTTGGAGGCAGGCACCCCGGGGCACCGGATATTGGCCCTCGGTCACTGAGAATGAAGGCAGTGCTTCCGCATTAGACACGGGACGCTCCAGGCTCCACCCCATCCAGCATCCAGCTGAGTACTCACCCAGTGCTTTGATACCGTCCCATGTGACGGCGTCCAGGTCAGAGAGGGGCTTCATGTTCCATGAACGTTGGCCCCATTAGAAGAGCCACGCATAAGAATGCTGTGTGGGAATAGCCGCCCACGACCCCTGATTGTTGGCTGGATGGACAGGAGACGAGGCTGGCTTCTGGCCCTCCCTCAGAGCAGCCACAGCCTGAGATTTGGCCGGGTTGCACGTGTATCCAAAACTGACACAGAGGATGTCTAGAGGGGAGCAGGGTAATGAGTGAGTCCCGTCCTGTGGGTCCCAGGACACGTGATTGGCTCCAGGTGAAATCACCACGGCCCCTGACTGGTTCTGTCCAAACTTCAGAGAGTCAGCAAACCCCTCAGACCTGCCCCTGAGCTCATGTCTCAGGTGAGGGCTTCCCGCCCGGCTGACCTAGCTGGGCAGTCGGCGTGTGCCCCACGGACAGGCAGCAAGTGGCAGGAAGCACGTGTGCAACAGCCATGATGCCCACCAACAATTTCTTCAATGCCTTCTTTCGGTGAGGCCTAACGCTGGCTCTTGTGTTTCTCGCCCGTTCCAGGGCCCTGGACCTCTACATCCACAGCTGAAAGCGTGACGCCAACCATAACAGGTAAATAAATGTCCCTTCCATCCTCCCATGGGCTCCGTCTCTGCTTCTGAAGATAGGATGGGATTGAGTGTGATAGGAGCAGGCTCCGGGTTGGCCCTTCCGTAGCCCAGGCCCTGTGAAGGGGGCAGAGGGAGGGCTCTCTCAGAGACGCTCCCTCGCCGATCCGTGCAAGCCCGGGAGGCTTGCTGAGCCATCCTGGGAACTGGCTCCTGGGCCAGGCCTCGGGCTGGTGCTCTCGACACGGGGGTGAGAGAGTCTGTACCGCATCTGTCCGACCGAGGTCCCATCACCTGCTGGAGCTTTGCCAGAGCCAGCAGGGACCACGCGGGAGCCAACAAGCTGCCGAACAGAGGGCTGGTCTTGGCCCTGCTACAGAGCTCTGTGGCTCCACCCTTGTGGTCCCCCGAGTGGTGTGGGTGGTGGGAGTCCTGCTGTCATGTGTTGGGGAAACGGGGTGCTCCCCTACATAGCAGCATCCTTGGCCCTGGGCAGGACACCATGTGTCTGCGCCTTTCCCCGGTGAAGGTTAACCGCTGGGCCTGTCCTAAGGTGTCCTGTTTCCCGGGGCATTTGGCTAAGAGAGCGTGCCCAGGGTCTGGAACAGGCCCTGGGCCTGTTAGCTCAAGACACACACCAAGGAGGGGTCCTGGTTCCGCCCAGTAGACACAGGCACGCCATCGGGTTTGGCTCTGAGGCTCGTGAACGGAGGCGACCGGTGTGAGGGCCGCGTGGAGATCCTATACCGGGCTCGTGGGGCACCGTGTGTGACGACGGATGGGACACCACCGACGCCAACGTGGTGTGCAGGCAGCTGGGCTGCGGCTGGGCCAGGTCGGCTCCAGGAAGCGCCCGGTTCGGGCAGGGCTCAGGGCCCATTGTCCTGGATGACGTGAGCTGCTCGGGGCACGAGTCCTACCTGTGGAGCTGCCCACACAGAGGCTGGAACTCGCACAACTGTAACCACGGAGAGGACGCCGGCGTCGTCTGCTCAGGTGGGCCTCAAAGATCGCCGGGCCTCCTTCTGGGGTGATGTTGCTGAGAACACACCTGCTCCCCACTTGGCGACCCTCACCCAAGCCACCTAGTGTCATCCCGGTGCCTTTAGTTTACCCCAAGGCTGATGCAGCCACCGTACGTTGTCACATGCTCTCCTTGAAGACACAGCTCGGTTAGTACCTGTGTCAGGCGTCCTGCAGGTGGGGCCAGGTGACTGCGGCACCCGTGTTCATGGACAGGGTCAGCTTCCCGGGGGCAGAGCAGCACGTCTTTCCCCCGCCCACAGCAGCGTGAGCTTACCTCCCACCCTGGAGATCAAGTGGTCCAGCGTCCTCTCAGGGCAGCGGCATTTGTGAGGGGCCCGAGAGGGATGGTGGGCAGCACCGCTCTCTGATGGCTTTATTCCTTTGGGCTCTCCCAGTGGCCCATGCAGAGGAGAGGATGCTAGAGCAGAGCGTTCGTTATGCAGTACAGTGACGAGAGGTCGGGAGAGGGGTAAAGTGTGAGCTGTCAAGTGGCCAGTGATTGGGCTGCACAAGAGCCACCTAGGACCTTAGGGAGTGTGGCAGGAGGCATGGGGCAAAAGAAGAAAGTCTTAGGCAGCCTCGATGCCATCGCACGTCAGTCAAGGCGGAAGCGTTGGGATCCACCTCAACCTGTGCCTTCGGACCGTTCTGTGAACAACGCTTGGTGCCAATGCACAGGCTATGGTGCCCTGTGCCAGAAGGGACACTGGGTTTCCGACCGGGAAACTCAGCCTTCAGGCTCAGTGAGGCAGGCGCAGGCAGTGGACACAGGGCCGGGTGGCGTGCTGGGCAAGCCCTGCCACTGTCCAGGCACGGGGCGCGTGAGAGGCGCGGGCTCGGCATAGAGAGGTTGGATGTCTCTGAAGCTGATGCTGCGCCGGGGCGGTTTGGCCCCCGTGTGCTTTTGTGTCTGACTTTCCTTGTCTTCCTCACAGGTGCTCAATCCCAGTCCACCGTCACGCCAGGTGAGTCCCGAGCCCCCTTACTCAGGATGTCCCTTCACTATGGTGGGGCGACTGCTCTTGGAGGCAGGCACCCCGGGGCACCGGATATTGGCCCTCGGTCACTGAGAATGAAGGCAGTGCTTCCGCATTAGACACGGGACGCTCCAGGCTCCACCCCATCCAGCATCCAGCTGAGTACTCACCCAGTGCTTTGATACCGTCCCATGTGACGGCGTCCAGGTCAGAGAGGGGCTTCATGTTCCATGAACGTTGGCCCCATTAGAAGAGCCACGCATAAGAATGCTGTGTGGGAATAGCCGCCCACGACCCCTGATTGTTGGCTGGATGGACAGGAGACGAGGCTGGCTTCTGGCCCTCCCTCAGAGCAGCCACAGCCTGAGATTTGGCCGGGTTGCACGTGTATCCAAAACTGACACAGAGGATGTCTAGAGGGGAGCAGGGTAATGAGTGAGTCCCGTCCTGTGGGTCCCAGGACACGTGATTGGCTCCAGGTGAAATCACCACGGCCCCTGACTGGTTCTGTCCAAACTTCAGAGAGTCAGCAAACCCTCAGACCTGCCCCTGAGCTCATGTCTCAGGTGAGGGCTTCCCGCCCGGCTGACCTAGCTGGGCAGTCGGCGTGTGCCCCACGGACAGGCAGCAAGTGGCAGGAAGCACGTGTGCAACAGCCATGATGCCCACCAACAATTTCTTCAATGCCTTCTTTCGGTGAGGCCTAACGCTGGCTCTTGTGTTTCTCGCCCGTTCCAGGGCCCTGGACCTCTACATCCACAGCTGAAAGCGTGACGCCAACCATAACAGGTAAATAAATGTCCCTTCCATCCTCCCATGGGCTCCGTCTCTGCTTCTGAAGATAGGATGGGATTGAGTGTGATAGGAGCAGGCTCCGGGTTGGCCCTTCCGTAGCCCAGGCCCTGTGAAGGGGGCAGAGGGAGGGCTCTCTCAGAGACGCTCCCTCGCCGATCCGTGCAAGCCCGGGAGGCTTGCTGAGCCATCCTGGGAACTGGCTCCTGGGCCAGGCCTCGGGCTGGTGCTCTCGACACGGGGGTGAGAGAGTCTGTACCGCATCTGTCCGACCGAGGTCCCATCACCTGCTGGAGCTTTGCCAGAGCCAGCAGGGACCACGCGGGAGCCAACAAGCTGCCGAACAGAGGGCTGGTCTTGGCCCTGCTACAGAGCTCTGTGGCTCCACCCTTGTGGTCCCCCGAGTGGTGTGGGTGGTGGGAGTCCTGCTGTCATGTGTTGGGGAAACGGGGTGCTCCCCTACATAGCAGCATCCTTGGCCCTGGGCAGGACACCATGTGTCTGCGCCTTTCCCCCGGTGAAGGTTAACCGCTGGGCCTGTCCTAAGGTGTCCTGTTTCCCGGGGCATTTGGCTAAGAGAGCGTGCCCAGGGTCTGGAACAGGCCCTGGGCCTGTTAGCTCAAGACACACACCAAGGAGGGGTCCTGGTTCCGCCCAGTAGACACAGGCACGCCATCGGGTTTGGCTCTGAGGCTCGTGAACGGAGGCGACCGGTGTGAGGGCCGCGTGGAGATCCTATACCGGGGCTCGTGGGGCACCGTGTGTGACGACGGATGGGACACCACCGACGCCAACGTGGTGTGCAGGCAGCTGGGCTGCGGCTGGGCCAGGTCGGCTCCAGGAAGCGCCCGGTTCGGGCAGGGCTCAGGGCCCATTGTCCTGGATGACGTGAGCTGCTCGGGGCACGAGTCCTACCTGTGGAGCTGCCCACACAGAGGCTGGAACTCGCACAACTGTAACCACGGAGAGGACGCCGGCGTCGTCTGCTCAGGTGGGCCTCAAAGATCGCCGGGCCTCCTTCTGGGGTGATGTTGCTGAGAACACACCTGCTCCCCACTTGGCGACCCTCACCCAAGCCACCTAGTGTCATCCCGGTGCCTTTAGTTTACCCCAAGGCTGATGCAGCCACCGTACGTTGTCACATGCTCTCCTTGAAGACACAGCTCGGTTAGTACCTGTGTCAGGCGTCCTGCAGGTGGGGCCAGGTGACTGCGGCACCCGTGTTCATGGACAGGGTCAGCTTCCCGGGGGCAGAGCAGCACGTCTTTCCCCCGCCCACAGCAGCGTGAGCTTACCTCCCACCCTGGAGATCAAGTGGTCCAGCGTCCTCTCAGGGCAGCGGCATTTGTGAGGGGCCCGAGAGGGATGGTGGGCAGCACCGCTCTCTGATGGCTTTATTCCTTTGGGCTCTCCCAGTGGCCCATGCAGAGGAGAGGATGCTAGAGCAGAGCGTTCGTTATGCAGTACAGTGACGAGAGGTCGGGAGAGGGGTAAAGTGTGAGCTGTCAAGTGGCCAGTGATTGGGCTGCACAAGAGCCACCTAGGACCTTAGGGAGTGTGGCAGGAGGCATGGGGCAAAAGAAGAAAGTCTTAGGCAGCCTCGATGCCATCGCACGTCAGTCAAGGCGGAAGCGTTGGGATCCACCTCAACCTGTGCCTTCGGACCGTTCTGTGAACAACGCTTGGTGCCAATGCACAGGCTATGGTGCCCTGTGCCAGAAGGGACACTGGGTTTCCGAATCGGGAAACTCAGCCTTCAGGCTCAGTGAGGCAGGCGCAGGCAGTGGACACAGGGCCGGGTGGCGTGCTGGGCAAGCCCTGCCACTGTCCAGGCACGGGGCGCGTGAGAGGCGCGGGCTCGGCATAGAGAGGTTGGATGTCTCTGAAGCTGATGCTGCGCCGGGGCGGGTTGGCCCCCGTGTGCTTTTGTGTCTGACTTTCCTTGTCTTCCTCACAGGTGCTCAATCCCAGTCCACCGTCACGCCAGGTGAGTCCCGAGCCCCCTTACTCAGGATGTCCCTTCACTATGGTGGGGCGACTGCTCTTGGAGGCAGGCACCCCGGGGCACCGGATATTGGCCCTCGGTCACTGAGAATGAAGGCAGTGCTTCCGCATTAGACACGGGACGCTCCAGGCTCCACCCCATCCAGCATCCAGCTGAGTACTCACCCAGTGCTTTGATACCGTCCCATGTGACGGCGTCCAGGTCAGAGAGGGGCTTCATGTTCCATGAACGTTGGCCCCATTAGAAGAGCCACGCATAAGAATGCTGTGTGGGAATAGCCGCCCACGACCCCTGATTGTTGGCTGGATGGACAGGAGACGAGGCTGGCTTCTGGCCCTCCCTCAGAGCAGCCACAGCCTGAGATTTGGCCGGGTTGCACGTGTATCCAAAACTGACACAGAGGATGTCTAGAGGGGAGCAGGGTAATGAGTGAGTCCCGTCCTGTGGGTCCCAGGACACGTGATTGGCTCCAGGTGAAATCACCACGGCCCCTGACTGGTTCTGTCCAAACTTCAGAGAGTCAGCAAACCCCTCAGACCTGCCCCTGAGCTCATGTCTCAGGTGAGGGCTTCCCGCCCGGCTGACCTAGCTGGGCAGTCGGCGTGTGCCCCACGGACAGGCAGCAAGTGGCAGGAAGCACGTGTGCAACAGCCATGATGCCCACCAACAATTTCTTCAATGCCTTCTTTCGGTGAGGCCTAACGCTGGCTCTTGTGTTTCTCGCCCGTTCCAGGGCCCTGGACCTCTACATCCACAGCTGAAAGCGTGACGCCAACCATAACAGGTAAATAAATGTCCCTTCCATCCTCCCATGGGCTCCGTCTCTGCTTCTGAAGATAGGATGGGATTGAGTGTGATAGGAGCAGGCTCCGGGTTGGCCCTTCCGTAGCCCAGGCCCTGTGAAGGGGGCAGAGGGAGGGCTCTCTCAGAGACGCTCCCTCGCCGATCCGTGCAAGCCCGGGAGGCTTGCTGAGCCATCCTGGGAACTGGCTCCTGGGCCAGGCCTCGGGCTGGTGCTCTCGACACGGGGGTGAGAGAGTCTGTACCGCATCTGTCCGACCGAGGTCCCATCACCTGCTGGAGCTTTGCCAGAGCCAGCAGGGACCACGCGGGAGCCAACAAGCTGCCGAACAGAGGGCTGGTCTTGGCCCTGCTACAGAGCTCTGTGGCTCCACCCTTGTGGTCCCCCGAGTGGTGTGGGTGGTGGGAGTCCTGCTGTCATGTGTTGGGGAAACGGGGTGCTCCCCTACATAGCAGCATCCTTGGCCCTGGGCAGGACACCATGTGTCTGCGCCTTTCCCCGGTGAAGGTTAACCGCTGGGCCTGTCCTAAGGTGTCCTGTTTCCCGGGGCATTTGGCTAAGAGAGCGTGCCCAGGGTCTGGAACAGGCCCTGGGCCTGTTAGCTCAAGACACACACCAAGGAGGGGTCCTGGTTCCGCCCAGTAGACACAGGCACGCCATCGGGTTTGGCTCTGAGGCTCGTGAACGGAGGCGACCGGTGTGAGGGCCGCGTGGAGATCCTATACCGGGGCTCGTGGGGCACCGTGTGTGACGACGGATGGGACACCACCGACGCCAACGTGGTGTGCAGGCAGCTGGGCTGCGGCTGGGCCAGGTCGGCTCCAGGAAGCGCCCGGTTCGGGCAGGGCTCAGGGCCCATTGTCCTGGATGACGTGAGCTGCTCGGGGCACGAGTCCTACCTGTGGAGCTGCCCACACAGAGGCTGGAACTCGCACAACTGTAACCACGGAGAGGACGCCGGCGTCGTCTGCTCAGGTGGGCCTCAAAGATCGCCGGGCCTCCTTCTGGGGTGATGTTGCTGAGAACACACCTGCTCCCCACTTGGCGACCCTCACCCAAGCCACCTAGTGTCATCCCGGTGCCTTTAGTTTACCCCAAGGCTGATGCAGCCACCGTACGTTGTCACATGCTCTCCTTGAAGACACAGCTCGGTTAGTACCTGTGTCAGGCGTCCTGCAGGTGGGGCCAGGTGACTGCGGCACCCGTGTTCATGGACAGGGTCAGCTTCCCGGGGGCAGAGCAGCACGTCTTTCCCCCGCCCACAGCAGCGTGAGCTTACCTCCCACCCTGGAGATCAAGTGGTCCAGCGTCCTCTCAGGGCAGCGGCATTTGTGAGGGGCCCGAGAGGGATGGTGGGCAGCACCGCTCTCTGATGGCTTTATTCCTTTGGGCTCTCCCAGTGGCCCATGCAGAGGAGAGGATGCTAGAGCAGAGCGTTCGTTATGCAGTACAGTGACGAGAGGTCGGGAGAGGGGTAAAGTGTGAGCTGTCAAGTGGCCAGTGATTGGGCTGCACAAGAGCCACCTAGGACCTTAGGGAGTGTGGCAGGAGGCATGGGGCAAAAAGAAGAAAGTCTTAGGCAGCCTCGATGCCATCGCACGTCAGTCAAGGCGGAAGCGTTGGGATCCACCTCAACCTGTGCCTTCGGACCGTTCTGTGAACAACGCTTGGTGCCAATGCACAGGCTATGGTGCCCTGTGCCAGAAGGGACACTGGGTTTCCGAATCGGGAAACTCAGCCTTCAGGCTCAGTGAGGCAGGCGCAGGCAGTGGACACAGGGCCGGGTGGCGTGCTGGGCAAGCCCTGCCACTGTCCAGGCACGGGCGCGTGAGAGGCGCGGGCTCGGCATAGAGAGGTTGGATGTCTCTGAAGCTGATGCTGCGCCGGGGCGGTTTGGCCCCCGTGTGCTTTTGTGTCTGACTTTCCTTGTCTTCCTCACAGGTGCTCAATCCCAGTCCACCGTCACGCCAGGTGAGTCCCGAGCCCCCTTACTCAGGATGTCCCTTCACTATGGTGGGGCGACTGCTCTTGGAGGCAGGCACCCCGGGGCACCGGATATTGGCCCTCGGTCACTGAGAATGAAGGCAGTGCTTCCGCATTAGACACGGGACGCTCCAGGCTCCACCCCATCCAGCATCCAGCTGAGTACTCACCCAGTGCTTTGATACCGTCCCATGTGACGGCGTCCAGGTCAGAGAGGGGCTTCATGTTCCATGAACGTTGGCCCCATTAGAAGAGCCACGCATAAGAATGCTGTGTGGGAATAGCCGCCCACGACCCCTGATTGTTGGCTGGATGGACAGGAGACGAGGCTGGCTTCTGGCCCTCCCTCAGAGCAGCCACAGCCTGAGATTTGGCCGGGTTGCACGTGTATCCAAAACTGACACAGAGGATGTCTAGAGGGGAGCAGGGTAATGAGTGAGTCCCGTCCTGTGGGTCCCAGGACACGTGATTGGCTCCAGGTGAAATCACCACGGCCCCTGACTGGTTCTGTCCAAACTTCAGAGAGTCAGCAAACCCCTCAGACCTGCCCCTGAGCTCATGTCTCAGGTGAGGGCTTCCCGCCCGGCTGACCTAGCTGGGCAGTCGGCGTGTGCCCCACGGACAGGCAGCAAGTGGCAGGAAGCACGTGTGCAACAGCCATGATGCCCACCAACAATTTCTTCAATGCCTTCTTTCGGTGAGGCCTAACGCTGGCTCTTGTGTTTCTCGCCCGTTCCAGGGCCCTGGACCTCTACATCCACAGCTGAAAGCGTGACGCCAACCATAACAGGTAAATAAATGTCCCTTCCATCCTCCCATGGGCTCCGTCTCTGCTTCTGAAGATAGGATGGGATTGAGTGTGATAGGAGCAGGCTCCGGGTTGGCCCTTCCGTAGCCCAGGCCCTGTGAAGGGGGCAGAGGGAGGGCTCTCTCAGAGACGCTCCCTCGCCGATCCGTGCAAGCCCGGGAGGCTTGCTGAGCCATCCTGGGAACTGGCTCCTGGGCCAGGCCTCGGGCTGGTGCTCTCGACACGGGGGTGAGAGAGTCTGTACCGCATCTGTCCGACCGAGGTCCCATCACCTGCTGGAGCTTTGCCAGAGCCAGCAGGGACCACGCGGGAGCCAACAAGCTGCCGAACAGAGGGCTGGTCTTGGCCCTGCTACAGAGCTCTGTGGCTCCACCCTTGTGGTCCCCGAGTGGTGTGGGTGGTGGGAGTCCTGCTGTCATGTGTTGGGGAAACGGGGTGCTCCCCTACATAGCAGCATCCTTGGCCCTGGGCAGGACACCATGTGTCTGCGCCTTTCCCCCGGTGAAGGTTAACCGCTGGGCCTGTCCTAAGGTGTCCTGTTTCCCGGGGCATTTGGCTAAGAGAGCGTGCCCAGGGTCTGGAACAGGCCCTGGGCCTGTTAGCTCAAGACACACACCAAGGAGGGGTCCTGGTTCCGCCCAGTAGACACAGGCACGCCATCGGGTTTGGCTCTGAGGCTCGTGAACGGAGGCGACCGGTGTGAGGGCCGCGTGGAGATCCTATACCGGGGCTCGTGGGGCACCGTGTGTGACGACGGATGGGACACCACCGACGCCAACGTGGTGTGCAGGCAGCTGGGCTGCGGCTGGGCCAGGTCGGCTCCAGGAAGCGCCCGGTTCGGGCAGGGCTCAGGGCCCATTGTCCTGGATGACGTGAGCTGCTCGGGGCACGAGTCCTACCTGTGGAGCTGCCCACACAGAGGCTGGAACTCGCACAACTGTAACCACGGAGAGGACGCCGGCGTCGTCTGCTCAGGTGGGCCTCAAAGATCGCCGGGCCTCCTTCTGGGGTGATGTTGCTGAGAACACACCTGCTCCCCACTTGGCGACCCTCACCCAAGCCACCTAGTGTCATCCCGGTGCCTTTAGTTTACCCCAAGGCTGATGCAGCCACCGTACGTTGTCACATGCTCTCCTTGAAGACACAGCTCGGTTAGTACCTGTGTCAGGCGTCCTGCAGGTGGGGCCAGGTGACTGCGGCACCCGTGTTCATGGACAGGGTCAGCTTCCCGGGGGCAGAGCAGCACGTCTTTCCCCCCGCCCACAGCAGCGTGAGCTTACCTCCCACCCTGGAGATCAAGTGGTCCAGCGTCCTCTCAGGGCAGCGGCATTTGTGAGGGGCCCGAGAGGGATGGTGGGCAGCACCGCTCTCTGATGGCTTTATTCCTTTGGGCTCTCCCAGTGGCCCATGCAGAGGAGAGGATGCTAGAGCAGAGCGTTCGTTATGCAGTACAGTGACGAGAGGTCGGGAGAGGGGTAAAGTGTGAGCTGTCAAGTGGCCAGTGATTGGGCTGCACAAGAGCCACCTAGGACCTTAGGGAGTGTGGCAGGAGGCATGGGGCAAAAAGAAGAAAGTCTTAGGCAGCCTCGATGCCATCGCACGTCAGTCAAGGCGGAAGCGTTGGGATCCACCTCAACCTGTGCCTTCGGACCGTTCTGTGAACAACGCTTGGTGCCAATGCACAGGCTATGGTGCCCTGTGCCAGAAGGGACACTGGGTTTCCGAATCGGGAAACTCAGCCTTCAGGCTCAGTGAGGCAGGCGCAGGCAGTGGACACAGGGCCGGGTGGCGTGCTGGGCAAGCCCTGCCACTGTCCAGGCACGGGGCGCGTGAGAGGCGCGGGCTCGGCATAGAGAGGTTGGATGTCTCTGAAGCTGATGCTGCGCCGGGGGCGGTTTGGCCCCCGTGTGCTTTTGTGTCTGACTTTCCTTGTCTTCCTCACAGGTGCTCAATCCCAGTCCACCGTCACGCCAGGTGAGTCCCGAGCCCCCTTACTCAGGATGTCCCTTCACTATGGTGGGGCGACTGCTCTTGGAGGCAGGCACCCCGGGGCACCGGATATTGGCCCTCGGTCACTGAGAATGAAGGCAGTGCTTCCGCATTAGACACGGGACGCTCCAGGCTCCACCCCATCCAGCATCCAGCTGAGTACTCACCCAGTGCTTTGATACCGTCCCATGTGACGGCGTCCAGGTCAGAGAGGGGCTTCATGTTCCATGAACGTTGGCCCCATTAGAAGAGCCACGCATAAGAATGCTGTGTGGGAATAGCCGCCCACGACCCCTGATTGTTGGCTGGATGGACAGGAGACGAGGCTGGCTTCTGGCCCTCCCTCAGAGCAGCCACAGCCTGAGATTTGGCCGGGTTGCACGTGTATCCAAAACTGACACAGAGGATGTCTAGAGGGGAGCAGGGTAATGAGTGAGTCCCGTCCTGTGGGTCCCAGGACACGTGATTGGCTCCAGGTGAAATCACCACGGCCCCTGACTGGTTCTGTCCAAACTTCAGAGAGTCAGCAAACCCCTCAGACCTGCCCCTGAGCTCATGTCTCAGGTGAGGGCTTCCCGCCCGGCTGACCTAGCTGGGCAGTCGGCGTGTGCCCCACGGACAGGCAGCAAGTGGCAGGAAGCACGTGTGCAACAGCCATGATGCCCACCAACAATTTCTTCAATGCCTTCTTTCGGTGAGGCCTAACGCTGGCTCTTGTGTTTCTCGCCCGTTCCAGGGCCCTGGACCTCTACATCCACAGCTGAAAGCGTGACGCCAACCATAACAGGTAAATAAATGTCCCTTCCATCCTCCCATGGGCTCCGTCTCTGCTTCTGAAGATAGGATGGGATTGAGTGTGATAGGAGCAGGCTCCGGGTTGGCCCTTCCGTAGCCCAGGCCCTGTGAAGGGGGCAGAGGGAGGGCTCTCTCAGAGACGCTCCCTCGCCGATCCGTGCAAGCCCGGGAGGCTTGCTGAGCCATCCTGGGAACTGGCTCCTGGGCCAGGCCTCGGGCTGGTGCTCTCGACACGGGGGTGAGAGAGTCTGTACCGCATCTGTCCGACCGAGGTCCCATCACCTGCTGGAGCTTTGCCAGAGCCAGCAGGGACCACGCGGGAGCCAACAAGCTGCCGAACAGAGGGCTGGTCTTGGCCCTGCTACAGAGCTCTGTGGCTCCACCCTTGTGGTCCCCCGAGTGGTGTGGGTGGTGGGAGTCCTGCTGTCATGTGTTGGGGAAACGGGGTGCTCCCCTACATAGCAGCATCCTTGGCCCTGGGCAGGACACCATGTGTCTGCGCCTTTCCCCCGGTGAAGGTTAACCGCTGGGCCTGTCCTAAGGTGTCCTGTTTCCCGGGGCATTTGGCTAAGAGAGCGTGCCCAGGGTCTGGAACAGGCCCTGGGCCTGTTAGCTCAAGACACACACCAAGGAGGGGTCCTGGTTCCGCCCAGTAGACACAGGCACGCCATCGGGTTTGGCTCTGAGGCTCGTGAACGGAGGCGACCGGTGTGAGGGCCGCGTGGAGATCCTATACCGGGGCTCGTGGGGCACCGTGTGTGACGACGGATGGGACACCACCGACGCCAACGTGGTGTGCAGGCAGCTGGGCTGCGGCTGGGCCAGGTCGGCTCCAGGAAGCGCCCGGTTCGGGCAGGGCTCAGGGCCCATTGTCCTGGATGACGTGAGCTGCTCGGGGCACGAGTCCTACCTGTGGAGCTGCCCACACAGAGGCTGGAACTCGCACAACTGTAACCACGGAGAGGACGCCGGCGTCGTCTGCTCAGGTGGGCCTCAAAGATCGCCGGGCCTCCTTCTGGGGTGATGTTGCTGAGAACACACCTGCTCCCCACTTGGCGACCCTCACCCAAGCCACCTAGTGTCATCCCGGTGCCTTTAGTTTACCCCAAGGCTGATGCAGCCACCGTACGTTGTCACATGCTCTCCTTGAAGACACAGCTCGGTTAGTACCTGTGTCAGGCGTCCTGCAGGTGGGGCCAGGTGACTGCGGCACCCGTGTTCATGGACAGGGTCAGCTTCCCGGGGGCAGAGCAGCACGTCTTTCACCCCGCCCACAGCAGCGTGAGCTTACCTCCCACCCTGGAGATCAAGTGGTCCAGCGTCCTCTCAGGGCAGCGGCATTTGTGAGGGGCCCGAGAGGGATGGTGGGCAGCACCGCTCTCTGATGGCTTTATTCCTTTGGGCTCTCCCAGTGGCCCATGCAGAGGAGAGGATGCTAGAGCAGAGCGTTCGTTATGCAGTACAGTGACGAGAGGTCGGGAGAGGGGTAAAGTGTGAGCTGTCAAGTGGCCAGTGATTGGGCTGCACAAGAGCCACCTAGGACCTTAGGGAGTGTGGCAGGAGGCATGGGGCAAAAAGAAGAAAGTCTTAGGCAGCCTCGATGCCATCGCACGTCAGTCAAGGCGGAAGCGTTGGGATCCACCTCAACCTGTGCCTTCGGACCGTTCTGTGAACAACGCTTGGTGCCAATGCACAGGCTATGGTGCCCTGTGCCAGAAGGGACACTGGGTTTCCGAATCGGGAAACTCAGCCTTCAGGCTCAGTGAGGCAGGCGCAGGCAGTGGACACAGGGCCGGGTGGCGTGCTGGGCAAGCCCTGCCACTGTCCAGGCACGGGGCGCGTGAGAGGCGCGGGCTCGGCATAGAGAGGTTGGATGTCTCTGAAGCTGATGCTGCGCCGGGGCGGTTTGGCCCCCGTGTGCTTTTGTGTCTGACTTTCCTTGTCTTCCTCACAGGTGCTCAATCCCAGTCCACCGTCACGCCAGGTGAGTCCCGAGCCCCCTTACTCAGGATGTCCCTTCACTATGGTGGGGCGACTGCTCTTGGAGGCAGGCACCCCGGGGCACCGGATATTGGCCCTCGGTCACTGAGAATGAAGGCAGTGCTTCCGCATTAGACACGGGACGCTCCAGGCTCCACCCCATCCAGCATCCAGCTGAGTACTCACCCAGTGCTTTGATACCGTCCCATGTGACGGCGTCCAGGTCAGAGAGGGGCTTCATGTTCCATGAACGTTGGCCCCATTAGAAGAGCCACGCATAAGAATGCTGTGTGGGAATAGCCGCCCACGACCCCTGATTGTTGGCTGGATGGACAGGAGACGAGGCTGGCTTCTGGCCCTCCCTCAGAGCAGCCACAGCCTGAGATTTGGCCGGGTTGCACGTGTATCCAAAACTGACACAGAGGATGTCTAGAGGGGAGCAGGGTAATGAGTGAGTCCCGTCCTGTGGGTCCCAGGACACGTGATTGGCTCCAGGTGAAATCACCACGGCCCCTGACTGGTTCTGTCCAAACTTCAGAGAGTCAGCAAACCTCTCAGACCTGCCCCTGAGCTCATGTCTCAGGTGAGGGCTTCCCGCCCGGCTGACCTAGCTGGGCAGTCGGCGTGTGCCCCACGGACAGGCAGCAAGTGGCAGGAAGCACGTGTGCAACAGCCATGATGCCCACCAACAATTTCTTCAATGCCTTCTTTCGGTGAGGCCTAACGCTGGCTCTTGTGTTTCTCGCCCGTTCCAGGGCCCTGGACCTCTACATCCACAGCTGAAAGCGTGACGCCAACCATAACAGGTAAATAAATGTCCCTTCCATCCTCCCATGGGCTCCGTCTCTGCTTCTGAAGATAGGATGGGATTGAGTGTGATAGGAGCAGGCTCCGGGTTGGCCCTTCCGTAGCCCAGGCCCTGTGAAGGGGGCAGAGGGAGGGCTCTCTCAGAGACGCTCCCTCGCCGATCCGTGCAAGCCCGGGAGGCCTGCTGAGCCATCCTGGGAACTGGCTCCTGGGCCAGGCCTCGGGCTGGTGCTCTCGACACGGGGGTGAGAGAGTCTGTACCGCATCTGTCCGACCGAGGTCCCATCACCTGCTGGAGCTTTGCCAGAGCCAGCAGGGACCACGCGGGAGCCAACAAGCTGCCGAACAGAGGGCTGGTCTTGGCCCTGCTACAGAGCTCTGTGGCTCCACCCTTGTGGTCCCCCGAGTGGTGTGGGTGGTGGGAGTCCTGCTGTCATGTGTTGGGGAAACGGGGTGCTCCCCTACATAGCAGCATCCTTGGCCCTGGGCAGGACACCATGTGTCTGCGCCTTTCCCCCGGTGAAGGTTAACCGCTGGGCCTGTCCTAAGGTGTCCTGTTGCCGGGGTCTACTAACTCCCGTAATCTCTCTAATGCATGCAGAGAGTTCTCGTTGAGTCCTTAATTCATTAATCCTCTAGTGTTGCTCAGTAACATCCTGACCAAACAGGGCTTTCCCACCTTTTGTGGTTGTAGAGAATGTTTTGTCCTGATATCATGTCTACGTGAAAGCTTTGTCTGGGCCAAATACTACTTGTGATCAGTGAAGAGAATTTTTCATGCCATGTAGTACAGGCAGGGCTTAAGGGGTGCTTTTCCCGAAGAACACACTGTTGGGAGAGCACTGTATTCACTCTTGAAGATTGTAAACATCATTGCCATTGTGGACATTGAAGTGCATGATTTTGGGTCATTGCAAACTCTCAGAAAAGGCCTGCTTCTGTCCCTGCTGGCAAGGCTTCTCAGACCCACTGTCCCTAACCCCAGTCATAGATCCCTAGGCCCAACCTTGAGCCTAGTTTCTTAACCTGCCATGTTTTCTCTCCTGATCGGTGGTACAGAACTCCTTTCTTTGGTAAGCATCATTTGGATCTGCCCATAGCATTAGCATTCAGTGCTAGCCAACACACCTGGGTAAAGTTCTAGAATCTCGGGTTAAACGCCACGCTCATCACCTCATCCAGTGTGGAGGTTCCCTTTCTCTACCAGAATTATGGATTCCCTTTCCTTAGCAGTTATGGGACACATTTGTCAGGATATTTTTGTTTGCAAGTGACAGGAACCCAAGTCAAACTCTCCCATGGTTCACATATTGAGGACAGTCTTTCCTCGGTACAGCTGGACCCAGAAGTTCAAAGACTGCCTGTGCCCCTGCACTTTGCTTACCTCCCCTTTCTTATTTGTGTATTCCTTGCTTTCAGCACATGGGGGTAGGTCCAGCCCCAAATCTATATTCCACCAGGAGAAAGACTGTTGGTCACAGTATCTCCTGCTGACAGGCCCTAGGAAAACTCTGAGCAGCTTGCTTGGCAATAGGTGATTCCTCCTGAATCATCTTCCAATGTTCTAATAGCCTAGTCAGGGTCCTACAATCTTATTTACTGGGGAAAAGCAAGAGGATGTGACACTAGGCCCTACTTGAACCTAATGGGAACTGGTTTTGGTTGTTGTCTTTTTAATAGGAAGGAGGGTTTCTGTTACAATAAAACCAGGCAGGATGTTTGAGACACACAGAAAGCACTCCTGATTGGAGCTTGCCCTCCTAAATAGTCTCTGCTTGATGCTGGCTGGTGCTTCCCCAGCCCCCATACTTCCCATCAGAGGGTCAAAGCCTGTCTCTCCCTGGGGTGTCAGCCCACAGCTTATCGTGTCACAGCTCATTGTGGGTATATCCCTAGATGTTGGACTCAGTGTGCCAGGACTGGGGAAAACGGCCAAACATTTTCTGCTCGTCTGTCCATTCAGTCTCTGGACTTTCCCCGACCTTAAAATGTATTGTTTTAAGTATACAGTCCAGTGGTTTCCATATACTCACAGACCTGTACAATCATCACCACTGGCTAGTTCCAGAATTTTTCATCATCCCCAGTGGAAACCCCATAACATTAACCAGTCATGCCCTAGCCCCCTTTCCCCTGGCAATCATGAATTTACCACTGTCTCTATGGATTTGCCTATTCTGGATAATTCATTTTAATGGAATCAAACAATATGTGGCTTTTTGTGACTGGCTTGGTTGCTTTGCATAAGCTTTCAAGGTTCATCCATGTTGTCGCATGTATTAGGACCCCCTTTTTGTGGCTGAGTGATATTTTATCGTATGGATAGACCACGTTGTATTTATCCATTCATCTGTTGATGGACATTTGGGTTGTTCCTACCTTTTGGCTATTGTGAATAGCACTACTACAAACATTTGTATACAATCGTTTTTGTTTGAACACCTGTTTCCAATTCTTTTGGGTATAGACCTGGGAGTGGAATTGCTGGGTCACATGATAATTCTGTATTTAATTCATTGTGGAAACACTGACAGTTGACCACAGGGACTATACCATGTTAAGTTGCCACCAGCAGTGTAGAGAGATCTGATTTCTCTCCATCCTCAAAAACACTTGTTAGTATGTGTCTTTTTCATTATGAACATCCTACTGGTGTGAGATGGTGTTCCATTGTGGTTTTAATTTGCATTTCCCCAATGACTAATGATGTTGGGCAGCTTTTCTTGTGCTTTGCGGCCATGTGTATATATTCTCTGGAGAACAGGGCCCTCATTATATAGATGCTAAGCCTGAGGGCCAGAGGGTCCAGCTCACAGACAGGCGAGGACACAATTCAGATGAGATTGAGGCCATGAAGCCTAGTCCATGGGCATCTCTGGCAAATGTCTCTGGTGCCTCCTTCCTTCTGGGAGGCCTCACTAACTCTACCATTTTTCTTCTTTTCTGCCATGCACAGTATGGACAGCTAATTGTCAGTGACACTTATTCCTGCCCACTGTCATAATATTCAGTGGATCCATGGTTTGTTTAAGATGCAGGGCAAGCTTTGGGTTTGAAAGTGACATGAGAGGAGCTCAGTGGAATAAGAGCCTTCATGATAAGCCTCAGGCCTAGTGGGTGGGGTCCCCACAGACTGGGTCAGTCAGTTCAAGGCGGAATTTCCAAAGACCAGGTCCTAGGGCTGCTCCTTGGTGGGAGGCTGGGAAGCTGTATCGGGTGGATTCCCCTGCAGGTACCCAGGTTGATCCCAGTTGATCCTCCCCTCACTGGTTCCTGGGGAAGTCAGAAGAGAAAAATATATGAAAATACTTAGAAAATGTTACCCAATGAAGGGAGAGGGGGATTTTTGTTAAGAGTAATAATGACACAAAGAATCCTATGAACAAGCCCACCAAGTTTTCTGAGCCGTTTTGTCTCCTCACCCTCTTTTTGGGGTTAACTTCTGGGGCTCAGGTCACTGTGGATGCAGGCTGATGACTTACCCTGTTTGCCCTTTGCACCCCAAGGCTGGGCTCAGGAATTGAATTGCTGGGCATTGCGGGGAACAATTCAGAGAAGACACATAGCTCAGCCCACACCCAAGGGTTCTATAAAACAGCCCCTTGAGGGTAAAAGATGAGGAACAGGCTTCAATCAAGTCCTGTGGTGGAAGAGGTTTCAGTCCTCTGGTCATTCAGATGTAAATAACTGTCCCAGCCGATCCATGGAGAGTTGTGGCCATTTTGAAAACACTGCCACATAAAACCCCTAGAAATGTTTCTCTGATTAAGAATTCTTGGGGCCGGCCGAGTGGCGTGGTGGTTAAGAGCTGGCTTGGGACACCAGCGGCCCTGGTTTGGGTCCCACATATGAGGGCCAGTGACACTGCCCTCAAAAAAAAAAAAAAAAAAAAAAGAATTCCTTCACATCAAGAAACACAATCCCCAAAGTGTTCTTTGTGTCATCATAAAAATATTTGGTGCTAAACATGTTGGGAAGTGCTACTTATCTGCCTGTTCTTGGCCATTCACAGTGTAAATTGGAGTAAATCCTGCAAGAAGAAAATGGATTTAACTTTCTCTATCAAACTAGTGACCATGGAATTAAAAAATAATGCAGTAAAGTCCTAAAACCACTTTATTTTCTTTTCAGATTGGTGGGACCCATCATCTACAGCCCCTGAGGGTATTAGGATTTCCCATGTGACGCGTAGGGCACGGGTTTCTTATCCTCAGGCTTGGCTGCCTGTGGTGTGGATGCCTACAAGTGTACAGCCTTTTTCGGCCCACACACACCACTTCTCAGGCTGCCCCCCCACACCCTGCCCATACACACAGCCAACATTTCGCTTGCACACATGCAACATGCATATTGCTTCTGTTAGCTAGGTGACTCCTTTTAACTAAGGAGATCTCTTTCCCCTTCTTTTAAGTAAATAGGATAAGTGATACTTCAAAGAATAGACTTAAAGCCTTTTATTTCTTGCCTTCAAATCTGTGGGAGGAAGAAGGGAGATAATAATTGGATAATTTCACAAATCATCATGCTTTTACATGCAAATTTTACCTGATGATATGGATACTGTTCAATAACTTTTCATTGATTACTCTTTAAAAAATTGCTCTTCCTATCATTTGAAATGCTTGTATTATATTCCATTATACAGCTGTGCCCACAAATTGTTTAACTAGTCCCCAATTGCTGGACATTTCAGTTATTTATATTTCTTCATTATTATAAATGATTCTGTGATGAAGAATATTTTTATAAATAAATCTTTGCATACCTCCTCATTTTTTCCCCTTTAGAGCAGAAATAGATTTACTGAACTAAAGTTAACATACCTAGAAAGTACTTAGTAAATAGCGACTCTTATGATATGTTAAATGTTTTAAGTGTTTTAAGACCTTTACTGTGTATATAGTCACACTGCCATCAAGAATGGTTGTAAAATTACAAAATAATGGAGCTGAGAAGAGAAACTCACCCCCTCCCTTAGGTAGATCACAGTATTAAATATTTAATACAGAATTAATGATAGAATTACAGTTGTGACAGGTATTTTAAAGGGAAAGATCCATGTGCAAAGCAGACACATTAGCAGAGACTTTACTTGATCCAGGGATTAGGGGAAGTTCTTAATGAAGTGACACTTATGCTAAGGGTCACAGGAGAAGCAGGATCATTTGCTCAGTCTGGGTCTGGAGCCAAAAGTTTGGGCTCCCATCATCCCACTATGTTGGGAGTCACTGTCTTCCATCCTCTCCTCCAGGCTGTGAGCTTCCTGAGGGCAAGGCCAATAAGCAGCATCTCACTGTAAACCCAGGGCTGACACATTTCTGGCACAGAGAAAGCAAGCACTCAACAATTGTGTCAAGGATGCTTGGAAACTGATCATTATCTTTTCTCTTTGTCAACAGCTCCTACCTACATAGTCAGCAACCCAACCATTAATTTCTGAGCTCCCTGACAAATCCCCCTTTCCTTCCCCTCAGAGATAGTGACACTGGGGAGGGATGATAAGAAGATGGCTTCCCTAAGTATAGCCTCCCTGAAGGGCATCTACAGACCCTCAGGGGACAGTCCAGGTCTAGCCCACCTCGTGATGGATTTTTATTTTGGAAATTGTTTAAAAATCTCCCCCAGGCGATGTGCCATGTGCTCTGGGGGTCATCAGCATTCCCATTTTGTCCCAACAGCAAATTATTCCTGTGGAGGCCTCCTGTCCCAGTCCTCGGGGCGCTTTTCCAGCCCATTCTATCCTGGGAACTATCCGAACAACGCCAGATGTGTGTGGGACATTGAAGTCCAGAATAATGACCGTGTAACGCTTGTCTTCAGAAATGTCCAGTAAGTGTGTGGGTGCAGAACAGAGCACGTGGGGGGCCTCACAGAGTTTAGAAGAGAATAAACAGTACCTAGAAATTTAGGAGAGGTGTTTGCCCGTTGACATTTTTTTCTTATGGGTTCAATTTTTTACCTGACTCAGAGGCAGCCCATGCAGGTGAGGCCAAGACAACAGCCCTGGTTTAAAGTCAACATTTGTCACTAGTTTGCTGTGTGGCCACCGGAGATCACTTAACTTTCCTGAGACTCAGTCAAAAGAGGGAAATAAAATACCTGCTTCCCTCCCCTCACTGGTTCCTGGGAAAGTCAAAAGAGAGAAATATATGAAAAAACTAGAAAATGTTACCCAATGGGAAGGATTTTTGTGAAGAGAAATAATAACACAAAGAATCCTATGAACAAGCACACCAGTTTTTCTGAGCCCTTTTCTCTCCTCTCCCTCTGTTTGGGGGTTAACTTCTGGGGCTCAGGCAAAGATAGAGAAACCACTGCTACAGACTTTCGGTTATCTGTTCCTCATCCAATGAAGAGAGGGATTCATTGTTTTAAACAGAGAAAACATCATGCAAGCCATTAATATACGATTGGCCCAAGGAGTGGGGGTGACCATGCAGAGGCACCAGTATTTTCTAGTGTCCTGGAAAGGAGGTACCATAACTTCTTCTCCAACAGCCATTACTGAATAAAATAGTTTCTCTCTCGATTTCTGATTTGCAGTGGCCTTGGGGCCCTCTGCTTTGGAAATTCATTTGGGGTTTTGGAAAAGATATATTATTTAATTTCCTCATCATTATAATTCCTTTTGGATTTTGGAGACCCTACTTAAAGCTCATGAAATCCTATGGAGACAGGTTGACCATAACCAGTTCTGTAGCCAGCATCTGAATAACAATGGCCACCACCGTTTGTGACATTTTCTGAAGCCTTTCCATGTGTTATTTCACTTGAGCCTCACAGCAGCTCTCTTCAGTGTACATGGATAGGATTATTTCACGTTTGTAAATAAGAAACCTGAGCTTCCGAGAGGTTATTTGACTTGCCTATTATTTATTTATTTATTTCTATCACTATGAATTTGTGAATATTTATTTTATTCTAGGAGAAACTGGGGTCTTCTTGATTGAAGAAAAAGTCAAAGACAGGATGTGACCCCTTTCTTTCATGATGCAAAGAGCTGTTAGGTGGAGGGGCTATGGGTGTCATATGTGTGACTCCAAAAGGGAGAGCTAAGACCCATGCATGGAGGTCATGGAAGAAGAATCTGCTCGATTTAAGAAAATCTACTACTTTCAGTTACTATTATTGTCCAAGTTTCTGGCACAGAGGTGTGACCATACAGTGCAATCTGACCTCCTGCATCAAATGCTGGTGAAAAGTGAAGCTAAAACTGTGTGTCCTATTTCTGCAGGCTTGAAGGGGGCTGTAACTACGATTACATAGAAGTGTTCGACGGGCCCTACCACAGTTCTCCTCTCCTTGCCCGGGTTTGTGATGTGGCAAAAGGATCCTTCACTTCATCATCCAACTTCATGTCCGTTCGCTTCGTCAGTGATGGCAGCATCACAAGCAGAGGGTTCCAGGCTGACTATTACTCTAGTCCTTCCAATGACAGCACCAGTAAGTCCCCATCAAGAGGGCTGGTTAGGGGCGGGGACACCTCTGAGAGCCTTCTACTGCTCAACTATTCTGTGGCTGTGGAACAAGAAACTAGGACAGCTTGTCAGTTCACCAAGTCTTGATCTGAACGTGTGCTGAAAGGGGCCAAGGGCAGGGGGTCTGAGGACTCTGGCTGCCCAGAAATGAGATCAAGGGACAGAACTGGCTGATGGGCAGTATATTGGCCTTACTACAGTCAGCAGAGACTAAGTAGAAGGTACAAGGTGATGCTGCCGGTGCCAAGGGCTGAGGAGACCACCTGGTTTGAGGCCTTGTGACCATCCCAGAGTGTGGGACACTGTGACCATGTCCTAAGACCTAGCACATGTGGCTGCTTATCTGAAGATGGGCTGAGCTGGACACTTAGCCAGTCTAGCAGAGGCTAATGGCCATGATTCCAGCTGTTAAATGGATTACTTTACAGATTGGCCTGGACTGGGCAAGGTGATGTCCAAGTTCTTTTTGTCAGTCAGGATTTTAAGCACTGACCTGTACCACAGTTAAAGGACCTTATTTCACAACATCTCCATGATTCAACTGGAGCATTACTTTACTGTATGGATAAATGGTAACTTGGCAAAACATCTCACTCATTTCACAGCCCACCTCTATTTCTTCATCTGGAGAATCCCAAGCCCCTGTGTCCCCACAGGGCTCTCATGAGATGAGACTGACTTGGGTCATAGGGCACCTCAGGGTTGTGGTAAGGCACATCCTGATGTGGACCATCTTTGTCGGCCATCTTAATTCCTGCACCTCTATATGGAAGGAGCTCCTAGTGGGACTTTCTGGGGGTTGGAGGTGCCAGATGACTGCATTATTTGTCCTTGGTCAACAGGACTGCTGTGTCTGCCGAATCAAATGCAAGCCAACGTGAGCAGGAGTTACCTCCAATCCCTGGGCTATTCTGCCTGGGACCTTGTCATTCCCAAGTGGAATGAAGTCTACCAGTGTAAACCCCAGATAACGTCAAGCCAGGTGACATTCACAATTCCCTACTCAGGCTGCGGTACCACCCAAAAGGTAGGCCTGGGCTTCCCACTCTATCTTCTGCTGAGCAAGCTTTTCTTTTCTTTTCTTTCTTTTCTTTTCTTTTTTTTTTTAAACATTTTATTGGGGAATTGGGAGAGGGGAACAGCCTTGGGGAATCAGGGAAGGGGAACATACAAGTTTGAGAAGCTTTTCTATAGCCACAGGCACTGTGCTTCTTGAATTCTGGGGACCCACATGACATGATTATGCTATAACCAGAATGTAATAGGGGTGAACATATAAATCTCTTCATTGGTGCCATGATGTAAATGCAGCCACTTCCAAATAGAAGGAAGGAGGAGAAGTTTAGGTCAGCAGGCGGTTTTTCCAGCCCTGGCCAGCATGGATGGTGCCTGGCAGGCTGCCACTCACATCACCCATAATAATACCAGTTCCCGGAGTGCAGCTCCAGGTTTTGTAGGACGTGGAGCTTAAACAGTTCAGCGTTGGGGTGGGTGAGACTAGCAGGTGCCTCATTAAGTGAAAGGATTTAGACATATCTTATTTTTAGAAATCTTACCAAAATCTCAGGGCTGTGTCAATAGGTTGCCAGGCCTTGGCAGGACCTATGCACACAGGGGATCCTTAGCTTAAGCTTCACTAGCTTCACAGTCCACTGACCTCAGCAGCTACCATTTTTGAGCTGTCACAGGGTGACCAGCTGTCTTGGTTTGCCTGGGACTTGGCACATTTTAGCATGGAAACGCCCCGTGTCCAAGGAAACTCCTCAGTCCTGAGCAAACAGACGTTGCTCACCCTACGAGTGGCAGACAATGGAATTAGTCAGTGTCATACTCCCCAAATCCCCAGCAAGTAGTCTCTCATTGTCATCCTACTTTAAAAATAGGGAGCCTAGGCTTTGAGGGGTCAAGACTTTTGCCCAAAGCCACTCAGCTAGCAAGTGGTAGGGCTGACCAGACTGAGAACCTCAAAAACATTATGTTACATGAAAGAAGCCAGGTACACAAGAGTACCTACTCTGTGATTCCATTACTCTAAAATTAGAAATGGAGAATAAAGGCATGATGGAAAGTCGACCTGCCTGTCAAGGGGCCGGACGGAGTGGTTTGGGTTAGTGGAAATGTCCTGTATCTCACTGTGGTGGTGATTACTGTCTCACTTCACTGAATGCTACACTTAGAATGGTTACATTTAACTTTACATCATTTTTTTTTTAAGTTATCCATTCTAAGTTCTGAATTTTCGGCTGACACCTCAGTAATCATTTTAAGATTTTTATCTAGGGACCAGACATAGTGCAAATACTTTGATTTGGCTTAGGACTGCAGTAAATACACAACATGACGTGCTCAGATGTGTACAATGTGTGATACGTATGTTCCGAGGGCCTCAGTTTGTTATCCACCGTATGACAAGCTGTGTTAGGTACTCTGATCAATCTGCTCCTTACCTGGCAAGGTCATCTTTTAACACATAAGAAACAGCGAGACAGGGAGCAGACATCCATTAAATCAACCGGGTTGGCCTGTCAGCCCTGGATGGGTGCTGGGCCTGAGAGTCTGCAATCAGGTCTCCTTCTGAGAGGGACCCAATGGGTCAGGGAGACTTACACACAGAGAAGGGTTCATATTAGTCACGTAAGCAAACATTCTAGTCAACCCGACTTTTGTATCTTGCCCTGTAAATTAACCATGTGAATTCTGGTTTGTCATGAACTTAGTCAGTGGGAGTCAGTCCACCAAAGGTGGTCACCCCTCCTGGTTCCAAATGTGCCACCTGGAGATTCTAACAGCTGAGCTACCCCCATCAACATTCCTTCACTTCTATTAGGAGTCACCAAAGGGACATGTCACCCTGGGTGGTTGTGGGTGGCACCTGCTATTCTTATTTCCACTGATTTAAATACCCACCTGTACCCCTACCAAGCTATGTGCCTTGGCTTACTCATGTGTTTTATTCATCTTTGCAACTCCCAGTGGTCCTGATGTGGAGGTTTTCTAATCCAATTATTACTAGCTAATCTTCATGCCACACACTGAACTAAGAGTTCTACCTGACTTTCAAAATTCTCCACACAATTTTTATTCCCATTCAATCATGAGGTAATGGAAGCTTACAAAAGTTAAGTCACTTGCCCAAGGCCACATCATCATGACTTGCAAAGCCAGGATTCCAGGTCCCCATTTAGCGGGCAGGCGTCTGACAAATATTGGCTGGTGTGACTAAATAGCTGAGGTTTCCCCGCCATATGAGAGGGAAGGATGTCAAGGCGAAGAGGCCACACTCTGGGAATATGACTTACCTGCAAGATTTCCCATTACATACTGAGTTCCTTTCAGACTGAGCAGACGTCTAATAATGAATTTTAATCTTAAATCAGAACTGCTTCTGGGCTCGCCGAGTGGCGCAGTGGTTAAGCGCTGGCTTGGAAAGCCAGCGGCCCAGGTTCGGGTCCCACATAAGAGAGCCAGTGACACTGCCCTCAAAAAAAAAAAAAAGAACTGCTTCTGATGATCGGGAAATAAACCGAATCCCCCATTCATTGTTTGGAGTGGATTCAGAATTTAGTTTAACCATAGAAACCAGAGACAAATGTGGATTCTTAGAAAACTTGTGTGCTAATGTACAGAGTTCAATTGAAGGCACTTCAGCTTGTCTCTGAGAGTAACAAGGTGACAACCTGTGTATGCTTTATTGTGACAACCATTGACACTCAAATATAAAGCATATATATATATATATAATTTTTTTTTTAAAGAATATAGTTATTCTCCATGAGCGCAGAGTGTATAGAAACCAGACCTGAGTCCTAAGTGCGGGCTCTGGCGCCCCCTGTACGCCAGGCTGGCCATTGCCCCAGATCTGGAGCTGCAGAAACCTCCCGCTGTCCTCTGATGTGAGAACAGCGGCACCAGTGATCAGAGAGAGGAGGAGGGGAGGGTCCTAGAGATGGCAAAACCACTTTAAGTTACTTGTTAAACTCCTCTTTTTATGCATTCTTCTGTAAGGTACAAAGAACTGAGTTCTGTAACTGCAGACATAAAATGAAAGCCTTTCCAACTTGCTTCATTCTAAAGAATAATTATATTCAAGTGTTGGCTTCGGAAGGGCAGCTGTCAGATGTCCCAAACGGCCAGGAATGGAGTGTCACCTTTGTATAGGACGAAATGTGACTAAATGACAAGATCTCCTCCTCCTCCTCCTTCTTTTATGAAGTGTAACATTGCCTTACATTTCAGGACTTCATTTAGGCCACTATGGTGTTTTGTTTTTTTTTTTTCTTGCAAAAGCACCCACAGCTTGTGGGAACTTGTAGCTGGCCAGGAGAAGTTTGCTTCTTATCATCACAGCATTTGGGAGAGAAAGTGCCTCCCCCGTGCCCCACCCCTGCACTCCCCTCTGCCACCCCACACTGCCATACACACACAGTCTCTGCCTGGCAATGCTTCACTCGTGCTCACCTCACTTGGAGCCTGATGATCATGACCATGAAGCTTCCGGGGGACTTTATTCCTACCTGTGTCCTGTTGGCTGTATGGGCGGGCTGCTCCTGTCCCATCCTTCATTCATCACAGTACTTTTGCTGGGCCTCGATCCCCTGTCCCTTTCATCCAATTCCATGGGTATTTATTGATGCCACTGATGCTATTATTGACCCTATACCAGGCCCTGGGAAAAGAGAGATGCTTAGACATCATCCTTTCCTTGAGATGCTCACAGACCACCAAGGTTCTCATCCCCAGTAAAGTCACTCTTACAAGATGGTAGGCACATCAAGTCGCATGAGAGACTAACATTCTTATGAATCTGCTGCTTGGTGAAAGGTACAGTCAGAAATGGTCCTGTGGTATAGGGATGGAAAAGAGAGTGTGACGAAAAGTGCTCCAACTTGGCCATGTCCACCTGACTGTCCATATGAACCTCTGGGGAAGACCCTACCACAGAGTTTAGAGACCCACTGCAGCCATAACTCCGGATCTCTGTCATTTCCTGCTCCCACAGCTTCAGACAACTAGCTGCAATAGCTACTGACCCATTCAAACAGCACACCAAAAACTAACACCACCAACCCCTCCCACAAGTACATGTCTGCCTCTGCTGATTTTTCCCAGCAATAGTGAGAATGAAACAGAACAAGCCAGAAAGGCCCTGATCCATGGAGTCCAAACTCAGCTTAGCCACAGAGCAGAGCAATGGATCATCCAGACACACCCATCTTCCCATGAGGAGAAGCTCCCAAGAGGCCCCAACACCTGGTCCACACTGTGGACCCCCATCATATGGTAGAGAAAAGGAGTTGTGTGAGAGTAGGAAGTCTTGCTAGTTAAGCAGAATGTCCATCTCAAGTAATGGTAATCATGGCAGTAGGCACATGCCATCTCTGTGGGGTTCTCGGAGGATTTTGAAGACTTGTTGAGCACTTCCTCCCATTCTAACCAAAATCAGCAATGAGATTCCCTTAACAGATGACATTGCCTGACTCTGCTCTCCTGCCTGTCTCTCCCAGGTGGATAATGATACCATCATCTATTCCAACTACCTCAAAACAGCTGTTTCAAGTGGCACCATCACGAGGAAAGGGGCCCTCCAAATTCACATCAGCTGCAAAATGCTCCAGGATACCTGGTTTAACACGATGTACATTGCTAATGACAACATTGAGGTTGAGGAAGTACAGTATGGCAAATTCGACGTGAACGCTTCCTTTTATACATCATCTTCATTCTTACATCCTGTGACCAGCAGCCCATACTATGTGAACTTGAACCAAAACTTGTACCTTCAGGCTGAGATCCTCCATTCTAAAGCCTCCTTGGCCTTGTTTGTGGACACCTGTGTGGCGTCACCATATTCCAATGACTTCACCTCTTTGACTTATGATCTAATCCGGAGCGGGTAAGGAGTGTCTTCATGGGGTGTGCTTGAACCTTTGCCTGATAACCCAAACACGAGAGCCCAGAGGCTCTAGGAATGCAGATTTTGGTCTTAGTAGCTCAAGCTTAACCAGTCAAGTTATCATCTCTGGTTAACATACAGGGAGATGGGTGTCTGATGAATCGAGTGACTCACCAGTGGTCACCAAGCAGGTTAGCTATAAACTGGGATTAGACCCCATGAGACCAAACTCCAGGCAAGCCTTAGTTTTCAAAGAACTTTGGTGAAGTGGCAAAAACGTTAATTCTGAAGCAGATTGAGACTGAGATGCCAGCTCTGCCACATACTAGTTGTATCATTCTGGGCAGGCAGTCATACTTCTCTGAGCCAGTTTCTTCACCCATCAAATGAGCATAGTGATGCCCACTTCACAGCCTATGGGGATCCAATGAGAAAGAGCAAATGGGGCCTTGGGCAAAGAGCATGCACACAGGTGGTCCCCAAGGAATGTTGCACCGAAGGCAACAGAAGGCCCCTGGACCTACATCAGCTGGAAATTGACTTCTCAGAGTCCATGGTTCCAACCAAACTCAAGAGACGCAGAGGTGAGGCCAGAGGTTCCCAGACAGGGTCACAGGGCCCAGGTGGGGCTGTCCTACCACAGTCCCGCTTCCCTGGATGACGGGACTCCAGTGAGATGGGGTTCTCCTCTTCTGAGCTCACAAAGGGGTCCTAGGACACAGGGACATGCAACTCTAACACTGCTCTTCTGTGTGTGTCCGTTGGTGTGGACAGCATATTTGGCTTATAATTTGACTTGGCACCTCAGTTACAATGTCTCACATAGAAGTTTTACTGACAAGAAAGGGCGTCTGCTAGGAATTAGGGTGGGAGGTTAAATTTCACACCTCCCTGAAATACTAAAAACAGCACCTCTTTCCAGGCACAGTTTGAATATGTGTTGATTCGGTAAATAGGTATTGCGGTTTGTCTGGTTCATAGCCTTGCAGTTGGTTCAATTCACAGCAGACCTCCTTGACAGCAAAGATGGGGGAGAAGCTTACTCAGATCCTGTTTTTACAAATAGTAACAAGGTGACATTTGAATTTCTGTCAAATGATTGAGAGTAATGCAAATGAGCGATTTCTTTTCTGCGAAAGGATTCTTTTTGGTCAAGTTCTGGCATATATATATATATAAGATATTGCAATTTTCTGGGGAGAAGGGTATGTATTCATGGAGGTAGATGTGTCCCAATTATACCTGGAACACAGGTATATCGTGGACCAAATCTGGCCATGGCCCAAATCACCCACCTGGATGCCCATTAGAATACCTTTGAGCTTCAAACACCTGGAGGGTATTCAGGGCAGGTTGCGATGGTCAGGAGACACAGCCCTGGAGAAGGAGGGGCAGCAAAGACACCCGAGAGTAGCCAAGTGGCCTAACCCTGAGACCATCGTCTGTCCTGTCCTCTCTCTGGACCCTGCTCCTCCCTGACTCACCTGGGTAATCTGGGGCCATTGAGCATGTGCTCACTGAGCACTCACTGAAATATGGGGCCGGCTTGTCAACATGGGCTCATTGCTGCTTTAAGATGCTGCTGACATGCCAGAGCTGCCAGGATTTCCCTGCAGGGCTGACAGTCAATGTCTGAACCACACGTTCCCAAGAAAGGAAGGTGAGATGAGGCAGGAGGCGTGGGCCTGGAGGATGGGCTGTGGAGTTCCAGCCCAGCACATGCAAGTGCGAAGAATGCAGTGCACTGGGGAGAGCTAACGGCTTACTGTTCTCTTCTTCCAGGTGTGTGAAGGATGAAACCTACCAGTCCTACTCTCAACCATCACCCCATATCGCCCGCTTCAAGTTCAGCTCCTTCCACTTCCTGAATCGCTTCCCCACTGTGTACCTGCAGTGTAAGATGGTGGTGTGCAGAGCCTATGACACTTCTTCCCGCTGCCACAGAGGCTGCATTGTGAGGCCTAAGAGGGACGTGGGCTCCTACCAGCAGAAGGTGGATGTCATCCTAGGGCCCATCCGGCTGCAGGCCCCCCATATTAAGAAGAGGAGCCTGGGTAGGTGGCCGCCTTCCCACCCCGCTGCCCGCCAGGCCCTAGGCTCGTGACCCGAAGGGGCTCAGGCTGTTTCTGTTGGGGTCATGTTCCCCCTTGAATTGGGCACCTCCTGTGTGCCAGGTGCACTATGCTATGCCAGGCAATATGGCCAGACCTGGCCTCCACCTCCTTCCCAGTCTCCTGGTCTATGAGGGACCCATATGTAGGATTTGGTCAGGAGAGCTCTGACCTGGGACACAGACCCTCATGACACCTTTATCCTCTGGGTCCTGAATCCCTAGAAGCTCACACTCCTCCTCTGTAAAACAAAACTATTAATACTTACCTCTTAGGACTGGTGAGAGAGTTAAAATAATATTAGTTAAACTGCCTCGACTTCTGCCTGGTATAAGTCACTGGGTGTGATGAATGGGGACCATATTTCCTGCCGTGCCATTTTGTTGTGTGTGTAGATGAGAAAATGTTTGCAGAGTGACTTCCAGGATTTCTGGTCCAGGCCAGGGCCAGGTCAACAGGTGTGCTGGCACTGGTGACAGGGACAGGTGTGGAGTAGCAGTAGTTGTCACAAATCCTCCCCTCGGTCAAGGGCTCCACCCCATGGAGCAGCATTGACAGCTCTCTTTCCATGTGTCCCATATTCAGTTGTCCCCACATCCGGCTGATTCTGGGCTCTTTTTTCACTTATGCATTCCATGCATATCTATTAAAGGCCTACTGTGTGCCAGGAGACAAACAACTGAAAACAGAAACAGATCGAAATCCTCCACCCTAAGGAGCTACATTCCAGTGGGAGGGGACACAATTCAGAGGTCTAGAGCGTGGCACCTCCAATGGGAGCTGCAGCTACAGAGAAGACAGCAGGGCAGGGTGATGGGTGAGGGGGCCGAGGGGGACCCTGCTCGCCCCTCTCCTCTCCCTTGTCTTCACACTGGCGCTGCAGTGGCTTGGGGTCTGGGTACCTCTTGCCTGGACTCTTGTGCCCATTCGCCAGTTGGTCTCAAATGCCCCTCTCTCCCCTCCCATCCATCAGGAGGCTTCAGCGGATTTGAACTCTCAAAGTCCCGCTCTGATTTCCCTATAAAAAAACCTTTCCTTTGTCCCCACTGGCTGACAAGACACAGTGAATCTCCCTGCCCCACCCTCAGCTGCCCCTTGGGGTCTGGCCTCAGTTTCCCATTTGGCATCTTCTCTCCCATTCCTTTTCCTCGTCCCACCAGGCAACCAGTTCTGATGCCATCACCCTGCCCTGAACCGCGGCCCTTACTGTCATCCTGACTCCGGCACACTCTCCTTCGCAGACCTACCTGTGGCTGGCGTGGAGAAGAAGACCAGCACCCAGGTGAGCTACCACAGCACTGCCACCTCCGTGGGCCTCTTCCTGGTCGTGGTCCTGGCTGTGGTGGCCATCACATTGAGGAGGAGCTTCCGTACCCCCCGTGGCCAGCATCTGAGTTCTACAATGTGACACCAGGAGAACACACATGGCTGCACTCAGACAATGGCTGCACAGGCTCTGGAACCTGAGTGAAAAAAAAAAGATACCCATGTCCTGACCTTGGCACCCAGCAGCACCCGAACTCCCTTTACTCTGGCCCAGGCACTTGGGCTGAGATGGGGATGCACAAAGTCAGGGCAGGTTTTCCTAAAACCACAGGCTCGGTGCTCGGACAAAATGTCAGACAGACAGGTGCCAGCGTCTAAAATCCTGCGTGCAGCTGTGAGCCAAACCTCAGTAGCAGCGGAGCTTCCTCTAGATAGAATTTCTTTTCTGCCCTTTTATAAACTGGCTTCTTAGGCTTGTAGTGCACGTCTTAGCCTTTTATTCTTAGGACAGCCAAATAAAGGATTTTTTTCAAAGCAAGTGTCAGCTTGGTCTTTGTTTGCAGTGGCTCGCCTAAGCGCTGACAAGTGGGGTGGGCTGTCCAGAGGAATGTTAAAGGCCAGGGAGTTCTTCTCTGTGGCTTCTAGAACCTTCTCGAGAATGGGTAGGTGTCCTCCTTTGTCCTTGGCATGTTTTGGTTCTGCCCAAAGCAGAACTTCCAGGGTGAAGGGTTGAGAAAGAGAATAATGCTAACAGATCATCATTTTAGTGTCTGTAACTTAACATGAAAGATGATTGCCTCTAGTTCAGGAACCTGCGTCTTCTGGGTTTTGACATCACGTTCATAACTGTGGGCTAATGGGGATCTGGGGAACGGAGCAAACTCCTCAGGGCCCTGGGGATCTCTGGTACATTAGACTAGGCCACCAGGAGTCCTGTTTGCATGTGGTCTCCAGGGAGAAATGGATTCACAGGAAACCCTAGGATCTCAGGAGAGACAAAGGGATGGGGTGGCTTTCCAAAAAGGCAGTAAATTTGCCAGAATATGGGAGAGAAGCCAGACTTTGGGCCCCTCGATCAGGTTTGGTAAGAATAGGAGTTTTCACAGACTGCCCTGCGAATGATAGCGCTTCCCACTCTGAGCCAGGCTGAGGACCCCTGCCCTGAGGGGGGACTGCTAAGCCAAGCCTACTCCAGAGGTGTGACTTGAGTGGGGTGAGACCCGACAGGACAGCAGCTGCAGGGGACCCCCAACACATGCTTTGTGGATGAATTAAAGAGGCCAATGTAGACTTCTTCCCATAAAGCTACAACCATGTCACCAAAGAAAACATATCCTCAGCACTCCCTTGGGGGCCGGTATTGCCAGAGAAACTTCGTGGGCTGGTTTCAGACACGAACAGTTTTCTTTTTAAAAAAAATTAGTTTCAGGTGTACAAACAAACGTAATGGTTAGGCATTTACACCCCTTATAAAGTGATAACCCCCCATTTACTACCCCCTTTAACATCGTATATAGCTATTATAATACCATTAACTATATTCTCTATGTTGTACTTTACATCCTGTGTCTGTGTAATTATATATATATTTGAAATTCAATATTATTTTATATAGTTTCAGGTGTATAGAGCAGTGGTTAGGCATTTATATAGTCTATTAAGTGATCCCCCAATAAATCCATATACCCATATGACATCCTGCATAGCCTTTACAACATTGTCGATCGTATTCCCCATACTGTATTTCACATCTCTGTGACTATTTTGTGACTACAAATTTGTACTTCCTAATCCCTTCACCTTCTCCTCTATCCCTCAAGCCCACCCCCCAGCAACCATCAGTTTTTTTCTCTATCTATGAGTATATTTCTGTTTTGTTTGTTCGTTTATTCTGTCTTTAGATTCCACATATAAGTGAGATCATATGGTATTTGTTTTTCTCGATCTGACTTATTTCACTTAGCATAATAACCTCTAGATCCATCTATGATGTTACAAATGGCAAGATCTCATTTTTTTATGGCTGAGTAATATTCCATTGTATATATGTACCACCTCTTCTTTATCCATTCATCTATTGATGAGCACTTAGATTGCTTCCATAGCTTGGCTATTGTAAAGAATGCTGCAATGAACATATGAATGCATAGGTATGTCTTTTTGAATTAGTGTTTTGTGTTTCTTCAAATAAATACCCAGAAGTGGGATTACTGGATCCTTCTTTATCCCCTGTTATCGCCTTTGTTTTAAAGCCTATTTTGTCTGGTGTAAGTATTGCTAACTCAGCTTTTTTGTTTGTTTTCATTTTCATGAATATCATTTTCCCATCCCTTTACTTTCAGTCTCTGTATGCCATTCCATCTGAAGTGAGTCTCTTGTAGGCAGGATATGTAAGGGTCTTCTTTTCTTATCCATTCAGCCACCCCATGTCTTTTGATTGGAGCATTTAATCTATTTACATTTAAAGTAGTTGTTGATAGATGTGTAGTTATTGCCATTTTATTATTCATATTTTTTATCATTTTCTTCTCCTTCTCCTCCTTCTCCTCCTCCTCCTCCTCCTCCTCCTCCCCCTCTCCCTCCTCTTCTTCTTCTTCATCATCCCTTTAACACTTCTTGTAATACTGGTTTGTATTACTTGTAATACTGTAAAATTTTAGCTTTTTCTTGTCTGGGAAGATCTTTATCTGTCCTTTGATTCTAAATGATAGCTTCTCTGGGTAGAGTAGTCTTCGTTGTAGGTCCTTGCTTTTCATCACTTGGAATATTTCATGCCCATACCTTCTGGCCTGCATAGTTTCTGTTGAGAAATCAGCTGACAGTCTTATGGGAGCTCCCTTGGAGATAACTAACTGCTTTTCTCTTGCTACTTTTAAGATTTTCTCTTTGTCTTTAACCTTTGGTGTTTTAATTAGGATGGATGTGTCTTGATGTGGGCCTCTTTAAGTTCATCCTGTTTGGGACTCTGTGCTTCCTACACTTGTATGTGTGTTTTCTTTGCCAGGTTAGGAAAATTTTCCGTCATTATTATTTCAAATAGATTTTCAAATCCTTGCTGTCTCTTCTCCTTCTGGTACCCCTATGATATGAATGTTGGTATGCTTGATGTTGTCCCAGAAGCCCCTTAAACTATCCGTGTCCTTTTTGGGGGTTTCTTTTTTTTTTTTTTTTTTTCTGTTCTGATAGGGTGTTTTTGGCTACCTTATTTTCCATAACCCTGATTTGATCCTCTGCTTCATCTAATCTACTATTGATTCCCTCTAATATGTTCTTCATTTCAGTTATTGTATTCTTTATTTCTGACTAGTTCCTTTTTATGTTTTCTAGCTCCATTTTTATACTTCTTGTCTTTCTGTTGAAGTTCACACTGAGATCATTGAGCATCCTTATACCCAGAGTTTTGAACTCTGCATCTGGTAGATTGCTTGTTTCCATTTTATTTAGATCTTTTTCTGGAGTTTTGTTGTGTTCTTTCATTTGAGACCCGTTTCTTTGCCTCTCTATTTTGCCTGCCCCTCTGTGTTTGTTTCTATTTATTAGGTAGAGCTACTATGTCTCCCAGTATTGGTAAAGAGGCTTTATGTACTAGGTGTCCTGTGGGGCCCAGTGGTGCAGTCTCCCTGATCACCTGAGCCGGGTCCTCCAAGTGTGTCCCTTGTGTGTGTTGTGTGTCTGCATGCCCTCCTCTTGTAGTTGAGCCTTGATTGTTGTTGACACGTCAATGGTATGGGTTGACCCACTGGTTGATTGGCTATGAGGACTGGCTATGACTATAGCATAGAAGCTGTTGTGCAGAGGCTGACCCCATGGAGCAGGATTCACATTAGCAGGGCTCTCATGCCTGCCAAGTCACCTCTCTGTGTGTCTCATTTGTGGAGGTGGTTGGGTGGTGCTCTGGTGTGGTCAGAGGCTGGCCACTGGGTATGTTGGTTCTAGGGTCTCTGGGAGGGGTTCTGTTGCAGGACAAGGTCAGTTGCTGATTGTGCCCTGCCCTGGGCCACTTGGTATGAACTACAAAGTGATCTGCAGATGGTTACCACTTGTGCTGGGCTTGTAAGTGCCTGGGAGAGGCTAAGCTGTGAACCGAGTCCAGCTGCTGCTAGTGCTGGGCAAGAGGTATGGGGCATGCAGAGTCCAGGTGCTGCTTGTTTGGGGTTTTTAAACCTTCAAGAGATTTTAGGAAAGTGCTCACATGAGCCAAGACAGGCCACATGGAAAAGCTGCTGAGAGCGGCTTGGATGGGTTCTGAAGTTGTGTGGGGCAGGGTCTCAGGGAATTACCAGAGTGGGGAAAATGGTTTTATGTTAGCTGGGTTGATGAAGGCTCAGTTAAGGTGCCTGCCTGCATCTGCATGCTGGGTGCAGAGGGCTCTACAAAGGAACAATGATTTCTACCAATACTTCTGTTTGGGAGGAAGCTCCTCCTCCAGCTCTCACCCTGAAGCCAGACAATTCAGTTCTGCCCCGTATGTCCCTGGCACCTTTTGAGCTGCTGCCCCAACACTGGAGATCAGAGCGAGTGATTCATCAGCAAGTAAGTCTATGCATGGGCCCTTTAAGAGAAATGTGTGGGACTCCAGCACCTCCCTGTCTTACTCAGTCACAATCTCCGCTGGTTTTCACAGTCAGAGGTTATGGGGAGTTCTCTCCCCAGCACTGGGACATTGGGCTGGGTATCCTGGTGTGGGGCTGGGACCCCTTGCTCCTCAGAGGGGACTTCCACAACCAAGATAAACCTCCCAATTTTTAACCACCACACGTGGGTGAGAATCCAGCCATTCTGTGTCTCCACCCCTCCTACCAGTCTCAATGTGGCTTCTTCATATCCTTACTTACAGGACTTCTGTTCAGCTAGGCTTCAGGTGATTCTCACTGATGGTTGTTCTGTAGTTTAGTGGTAATTTTGAAGTCAGGTCACACCTACTTTCTGAGTGCCCTTGAACAAACCATGTTTGTCTCCCCTTCAAATATTCCTTCCTCATGGGCTGCTCCACTGCACATTTTTCTTCTCATGAGATTTAGTAGTTTTCTCCACCTTGTTCATAGACCCCCTGACTAACAGCCTTCCACTGCATCAGAACTTTCCAACTACTCTCTTTCTATACTGTCCCATGGTAATCGTCATCTCCTTCCCAGCACCCATGCTTTTATTTTATAAGGAAGAGTTGAATGGTGTGTTGGGCATTTTGTAAGTAGCCTCCCCAGCATGAATTTCCTCGTCAACAGAAAACCAGTTTTACCAGATTTCTAATCCTACCCTGTGTGTCTCATGGGCCTCAAGAGAAGCTGACCCTAGACCCCTCTGAGAACTGGTGTTAGTGGGGGGAGGTGGCGTCAATGTCACAAGGTGGCTTACCCTCCTGCTAGGTGACTGATGCAGGAATGAGCATGTAACCCAAATGGGCCAATGAAATGAAAGGTCTGGCCACAGAGGGCAGTGGAAGACAACTGCTCTCTGCTTGGTACTAGCTGAGTGTGAAGTCAGCTCATAAGGGATGCAGAGCCAGAGGATGTCAGGGATGCCCGACCAGAGCCTGGGTGATGTCAGCTCTGTGGCCTCCACACTTCCAGCTAAAGGAGTAAAGACCTGTCCTTGTTGTTTAAGGCAATTTGAGATAGGGTTTCCATCAATGCTGCACAAAACCCTCACCCCTACAAAGGTCCCATGAATCCCAGAAAATAAACTGCTTGCCTCTCAAACAGTTACATCAGATCATTCTAAATTTTTAAAATAAGTTGAGTAGGCTTTTCACTTCCCCTAAGATATTTTGAACAAGATAAAAATTATTGAAGACAGAGATATTTCCTTGTAAAACTGTCTATGGTCTTTGGAGCAGAAAACTTTGATTACTAATTCCATTTTGGGGGCAAACAATAAATATTTATTGACTCAAAGAGTAATGAATGGGTTAATAGATAGTTATTTTTGAAGAAATTTGTGTCATTATTCTTGTTTCCTTAAAACTACTTCTTGAGCAGCTTCAAGTTCACAGCAAAATTGAGAATGAGGTCCAGAGATTTCCCATGGCCCAGAAAGGCACAACCTGCCCCATTTGTCATCATCACTCACCAGAGTGGGGATGGCTGCCTTAGATGCTGAAAGCTATACACCTCACCAGGAAGAGTAGTTACCAGTTGGTAAGTAATGGCCTCACTAGAATGGAGTGAACTTCATTGATGCATTAGAGTACTTTTGTGGATTTTAAATCCTTTGTGCTTAATCTCTTAGGTGAAAATTACCACAATATACAAAAGAAAAACATAGATGCAATTAGAACAACATTTAAGCTCTACAGGAATTTAAATTTTTTTTTTTAAATTTTTTTACTGACAATGAAGTTTTTTAAACTTTCTCGGTCTGTTTCACATGAAGAATTCTGAGTTTGTACCAAAGATGAGCGAAAATTACTCAAACTGATATTGATGTCTTTTTTTTTGAAATGTGAATACGAAATTGTAGCTGTAAGTGGCAGTATGTGGGCGATTGTTCTAATGGTGTTACAGTTTCTATGGTTTGATTTTTCAAAGCCAGGTCAATAAAGTTTAAGGTCAGTAAGAGGGCCAACTGAGTGGCTCAGTTTTGGTTAAGAGCTCGCTCAAGAGTGCGAGCTGAGCTCTGAGCAACAGCAGTTCAATGCCCAGCCCGAGCTGAGCTGCTGCTGAGCTGCCAACAGGTGTCAGGATGGTTCAGCTAAAAAACAAACAAACAAACAAAAAACCATAAGGTCAATAAGAATCATTTCATGTAAATCTTTAGGATGGCTGTTTTCCGAGCATTATATTTTGTATTGATTATTCTTGATATTTATTGTGTTGTATTTTCAGCCAGTTTTGACTGGCTTTTGGAGAGTCTGTTGAAACACTAAATGGAAGTAGAAGACATGCATATTGTGGGACCCCTGGCTGTGCCTAAAAATTAAACTGATAAAGGCAGGTTAATAGGAGAAAAGCATACAAACTTCATTGAATTTTTACATGTACATGGGAGCTTTCACAACAGAACGAATACCTGAAGAAGTTTCCAGAGCAGGAAGATTTTATACCTTTTAGACAAACAGTAAATTGTGAAGATTTGACAAAACAAAGTGGTTTGAGCTAGGACTGGTAATTGGTGAAGAAATAACTAGGAAGATAAGAGTTAACTTAACAAGGTCTGTTTGTACAGATTTCTCAGCCCCTCGTTCCTCATCTCTGATCATAAGAATGTCTTCTTTCCTCCTGGTACAGGGAGGGTCCTTTTTCCATGAGAAATTTTTGACCAGTTTTAGAGAAGGAGGGCAAGGTGGGGGGAGTTTAGAGTGAATTTCCTATTTCTTCCATTTTTCCAAACTCCTTGAACTTAAGATCTTCAATATACCAAGGTACCATATTTAGGACTAGCATGTCCTGGACCCCATATTCCCTCATTTGAAACTTCTCCCAAGGAGTTCATAGTCCAGAAATTGAGTTGGTAACTTATGCCATAACCCACTGAACCAATCTCCCACTCCTAGAAATTTCTATGAAACAAACAACAAAAAAAAAACAGGTTAGTGGTGAGAACAAATCTTAAACTAAGGTTTTGAGTCCAGAGGATGGTCAGTCAAGAAGACATCTAGATGTTGGGCTGGAAGTATCTTCAGATGGAGCGGGCAGGTACTGGCAATCTGACAGACTTTCCTGGCTTGCAGTTTAAATGTCTCTGGGAATGCTATCAGGTATTCTGGTGAACTTCAGAAGTGGCCCACACAGCAATGTATGCAAACATTGTCCAAACATGAGCTACTGTGGTGCTTTCTCTAAAGTTTATGTTGAACTGCCGAGCTTTAGGTAGCAGGTCTTTGAGAAAAGGGCAGATTGAGTTCTCAAAGATTTCAAGTCAGAAGGGTCCCATCTGGGCTAAAGGCCAGTCCCAGCAACAAGGTCTCTGTGGTAGACTGAGTGCAATCAAGGTCCCAAGTGTCCCTGCCTCTCTATGTTCATTCCCTTTGCGGTATGACTTTGCAGTTTCTCGCATCAGGAGAGGCAGTCAATGTACCCATCCTTGCATCTGGACTAGCCTTGTATCTTGTTTTGGCCAACAAAGTGATGGTGTGCCCATTCTGAGTGTTAACTTCAAGAGGCTTTGTGAACTTCCACTTACTCCCTGGGATCCTGCAATGGCCCTGTGAACAGGCCTGGGCTCGCCTACTGGAGGAAGGAAACATGTGGCCCAGTCTCTCCCATTGACCCAGATGATAGTTGTCAACCCCCAGGAGGAGAGACACCTAACTGACCTGCATTTGACTGCACACAGGTGAGGAGTCCAGCTGAGACCAGGAAAACCTCCCAGCTGAGCCCAGCTTAAATAGCTGGTCCACAGAATAATAAGCTACATTTATGATTGTTGTGTTAGGCCTCTACATTTTGGGGTAGCTTGTTTCACAGACATAGGTAACTGATGCAGTCCCCATGGGAATAGATGAAAAGGAAGAGCCTGCATCCTGGGAGGGAGGGTGGGAGCTGAGAGTTAGGAGTTTCCTGAAACCAGGAAGCCTTAGCAGGTAGGTCTTACTTTGAGGCCCCCCAGAAAATCATGTCTCAAAAGAAGATGGGGAGGGAAGGCACCTAGGGTAGTGCTGCAAAAGTAATAAGGACCAGTACACTCAGTTCACCACGGGAAATAAATAAAACTTTAATAATGGTGAGAAACAGGTTTTCCCATGTACTTTTTCCAGACACACTCTGCTTCCAGGCGGTTGGTTTTTGTAAGATCACTGGGGTGGACACCTCGTGATATAGAATCCTGGTTCATTAGGTCTCCAGGGAATTCTGCTAACTGGAAAAGATTTCGGTTGGTTAAGCCAGTGATGGACCGTTCCACTTTCTTTGTGGGGAAGAATGGTTTCAGATCAATGGGATGGTATGTTAAACATTTTCTTGGTTCTTCTGACTTGAAAATTACATTCATTTTTATTTCTTGTCTTTTTGTGGTTTTGTTTTCTGCCTCGTCTCTCTTCTCTTGTGTGGTATCATCACAGTAATTGTTGTCATCTTCCTTTTTCCCGGCCTTGTCTCTTGCTGTTGGGCCCAAACCCCCTCCAGACAAAGATAAAGAGCTTCTAAACCTTTCAATGTAAGGTAAAAGCTGATTATTTCTCAGGGCTCGAGCAAATTGCATGCGTTCTATGTGTTTGCTGATGTCGAGCCTCTCTCGACGCGGCATTTTGAGCTCCTCTGAAGGTATGGTCACTTTGGCCGTCCATATTTTTTCTAGGGGCCCACAGATGGCACAAGATGGGGAATGTTTTTTATATTCCATCGCCTGTTTGTAGTCTGAAGACAGAAATTGTAGTTCCTTGAGCATTTTCCGTTCTTCCTCTTGCTTGTAAGTCAGAAACCTTCTTGATGCTACGGTGTGAATGCCACCTAAACGCTTACAATGAGAAAGGATTGTTAAAATATCCACAAGACAAGACCAGCGGACACACACAGAAAGAATTAGCTAGTGGCACCTTCTCCCTCCATTGCTAAGCGCATCTGAGCCCCTTTGTAGGGGGAAAAAGGGTGCATCTTTGGGACTAGACAAGCCTGGCAAACTCCCACTTACTCCCTGGGATCCTGCAATGTCCCTGTGAACATGCCTGGGCTTGCCTACTAGAGGAAGGAAGCATGTGGTCCAGTCAGTTCCATTGACCCAGCTGGTAGTTGTCAACCCCCAGAAGGAGAGCAACCTAACTGACCTGCAGTTGACTGCACTCACATGAGGATCCCAGCTGAGACCAGGGAAACCTCCTGGCTGAACCCAGCTTAATTTGCTGACCCACAGAATCATAAGATAAATTAATGATTGTTAAGCCAGTACATTTTGGGGTAATTTGTTTCCCAGCGTTCAAATCCTGACTCTCTTTATCTACGATGAATTTGAAGGAATTGTATTGACTTGCAGGGCCACTGTGAGGTCTCTAGAAGACAACATATATGAAAGTAACTAGAGCTAGGTAAGGGTTCAAGAAAGTGTGGCTTCCAAAATTTGTCATCACTTATAGTTATATTCCTAATTGGGACTTTGAAATAAGAAAGTATTTTGCTATGTAAGCATGGAAGCCACTAGCAGCCTCAGCCATCTCGAGTCACTGCTTGGGAGACTTTCGTCTTTATTGCTGAAGGTTTTGGAGCCTTAGGATGTCCCTAGCCTGCCAGCTTTCCATGGGACCTCCTTGTATAAAAACTTCAGGGCATAGGATCTTACTAGGATTTCTTTCTCCAAAGGCGAGTATTTTCCAAGGGCAATGCATGGGTCTGATTTGTAGTCATTGGTCCATATCCTGGAAGGCAGAGAGGCACGTGTATTAGAACTCTGGAAAGGGTCTTCCTACTTCTCCCTTTGGGAATGGAAAACCTCACGAAGAGTGATTCTACATTAGTCAGGCTAGGGGCACTGTGACCCTGGTTTCTGCAGCTCTTTCGCTTGACCTGGGCTCTTCTGGGTTCTTTCACTTGAACTTGGTCTGAGACAAAGGTGAAGGAATGGGGAGAAACATAGCTACACTCACCCCAAAGATGAAGCAGAACATCGATCCCCTTGGCAGCACTGGAAGTCTTTATTCTGAAAGGAATCACTTGTGTTTAACATTCTAACTGACGTTCTGTTCTTACTTGACTTCCCCTCTGCAGTCTTCTTTTCTGGGGCCCTTGGATGTTGTGCCCTCTCTTTTCCAATCTTCTGACAGCCATTCTCCCATTCTCCGATCATACTCTGGCCACAGGCTGGAGTGGGAGGTGTCAATGCCTGGCGTTGATCTTTCTCAGATAGTTTCATAGGAACCCAAGGGAGAGTCACAAACTCCTCTTACATCATAACTGACCTACTTGGGGGCTATTGTGAGGTCTGAGTTTAGGCGTCAAATGCTCCTAATGGACACACACACACCATCATGCTCCAGGCCTGCTGAAATCCAGAGGAACAGAATGGTCTGGGTGATGGTCTGACCATGTCACTGCTACTTACAAGCCTGTCAAGACTGCCCAGCTCTTTTGGGATGAAGGCTCAGTCAGCAAAGTCTCTCTCTCTCTCTTTCTCTCTCTCTCTCTGGTATTTGCTTGCCTATCCAATCTTAGTTTCTCACGCTCCATCTGTGCCACTCTGTCTATGGTTCTTGGAATAAGCCTCTAGCTGCTGTTCATACTCCTCCCAGGCCTTGATTACCTCTCTTCTGCTTAGCAACCTGCTTGTCTTTCAGGGCCCAGCTCAACTGTTGCCTCCTCTGAAGATTTCCTTGCAGAATAAATCATCCCTTTGTTCATGCTGTCATTGCACTTCCTGTATCATGCTATGGTACTTCGCTGCATATTGACTTGATTGTCTAACAAGTCTGTCTCCCCCTCCACTCCACAGCAGCCACCAATAGCATCTAGTTCTTTACACTGCGGTTGCTTAGCATAGCACTTGGTGTACAGAAGATGCCAGTTTGCTGACTCAATAAACAATCATCCAGATTCCCTGCCTGGTCAAAAGTGGGGTCAAGAATGTTGCTGGTGGGAATGAACATTGGCACAACCTCTGGAGAAAGGAATCTATCAATATACATCAAAAATTGCAAATGCATTTACCTTTTGACCTCGAAATTACACGTGTAAAATAAAATATGCTAAAGGTCAGTAAATGCAGCCTGGTAACAAATGAGACCGAATACTTTTTCTATTGACCATTGAGATTACCTTTTGTGAAATGTCTAGTCAAGAACTTTGTCCATTTTTTTCTAATAAGTTTTTGTTTTCTTACTGATTTTAGGACTTCTTTATGTCTTCTTGATATAAGCTCTTCACCTGTTAAATATGTTGCAAATATTGGCTCTGACTCTTGCCACTCTATTTTCCTTAAAGGTGTTTTTATGCCAGCTGCACTCCAGTTTATCAGTCTTTTTCTTGATGGTTAGTGCTTCTTGTGTCTTGTTTAAGAAATTGTTTCCTACCCCAAGTAAGAATGATAGACGCCTGTATTATATAACATATATTTATAATGATATTCTCCTGTATTATTCTCTAAAACCCTAGGTGTTTTTTTTTCTTTTGAACTTTCTTAACTTCCTACCCTGATTTTATTAACTCCAATGTTTAATTATTTTCCATCTCTTTTTCTTAAGTACATTTCCAACTTATTTTTATAGCAACTATCAAGAAGAGTGTGTGTGTGTGTGTGTGTGTGCGCGCACATATGTGTGTGTGCGTGCACGTGCACGTGCATGCGTGTCATACACAAAGTCAGCGATCTCCTCCCCACTCACCACATCTGTCCCTGTTGTCACCTCCTGGGCTCTGGCTTCCTCTGGTAGATTTTGCTGTTCATTGAAAGATGGCCCTCCAAAGTCCCACCCTCCAGGCTCAGGTTCTTTATGTAGACAACCCCCTTGGTTGATGGGAAGGGTGCTCCTTTCTAACAGTGCATAATATCTAGACTTTATATGAGAAGCTGTGTGCTTTAAAATTATGGTTTCTTCTACAAAATATTGGCTCTAGGCAGACCAGACTCCCGCAAAGATCTAGGCCAGTGCATCTCCAACATTCATGTGAATATAAATCTCTTGGATATTTTACTTATGTTGGAAATGCAGAATTTCAATCCCTGCTCCAGACCTGTTGAGTCACAATCTGCATTTCAGCAAGTTCCCCAGGTGAGTCACAATCACAGTAAAGTACAAAAGGCAGCTGGTTGGCCCCTGTGAGGACGCCAATGATGCACAGTCTCCGTGTTGATGCCTCTGGGGTCAGCCCAGAGGGCTTGGATCAGGATTCACACTGCTGTGCACCAACCTGCTTTTTTTTTTTTTTTTTAAGATTTTATTGGAGAATTGGGGAAGGGGAAAAGCCAAGTTGTTTCCTTCAATCTTAGTTGTGGAGGGCACAGCTTGCTCAACTCCAAGTGCAGTCACCATCAGGCTGCCTGTTGGAGCCCGTGACCCCTCAGCTGAAGGTGCTGTGTTCAATCTTAGTTGTGGGTGGGCATAGCCATGCGGGAGTTGAACAGGAAACCTTGTTCTTAGGAGCACATGCTTTCACCAGCTGAGCCATCCTGCTACCTGTTGGCAGCTTGGTGGCAGCTCAGCTTGGACTCACTGGCCCATGTGGGAATAGAACCAGCAACACTGTTGCTCAGAGCCTGCGCTTTTAACTAACTGAGCCACTTGGGTGGCCACCAACCTGCTTTTAGAATCCAGTTTCCAGAGTCCTGGGTCTCCTTCTTCTTAGCATAATAATTGAGGAGATGCTGGCTCAAATAGTTCCTTAGGAATGGGGTTAGCTGTGTCCCTTTTTGGAGCCTCTTTTAGAGGTCTACCCAGAATAGTGGAACCTAAGGATAAGGGGAGGCCTGTTTCACACTTAGACCTCTGGGAAATGTTTTGGCCACACTGAGGTGTCAGAAACAAGTTTCCTGATTCTTTTTTCTGTCCGAGGGGAACAGGTTATTTTCTGGGGAGGTTAAAGTCCCTGACGGCTAGGTCAGGATGATAGTATTCCTGTCTACATGTGCTTTTTATTTTCCCCACCAGAATTTCTGCTGGATTTTTGCAGTCTCACCAGGAAGACTTCCTCTTCCAGATAGAGCCTGTCCTATTGGGGGGCAAGTTGATCAGACAGACATCAGGGTGCAAGAAGGGGGACCCTCACCCATCCTTCCCTCACCAATTAATGGAGACCATTGTCCAACACGATGTAAATTTCACCTCAATTTTAAAAATAGGGTCAGAAAGAAATCTACTTAATAATAATACTTGGTTCAAGAGAACTTAAGTTTCGGTTGAGGAAAAAAAAAGTCAATGTGGGTGAACAATATGGTTGATTGCCAGCAATGCTACTGTGATGTTAGGCTGAAGGGCTGGCAAAAGAAAAACATAAAAAGCAAAAATCACCTCCTCAGAGAGGTGGTCTCTGGCCACTCTTTGTAATATTGTTCCATCTCCAGTCATTCTTCATCAACCCCGCTGGTTTTCTTCATGCTTTTCTAGCAGTGGTTCTTAATGCGGGTTGCAGTGGACTCATTCAGGAGCTTTATAAAATGCTGATGCCTGGGTCCCACACCTAGAGATCCTGGATGTGACCTACCTGGGGTGTGGCTAGGCACTGGCATAGTTGAATGCCCTCCAGGTTGTTCTACCATGCATCTGGGTTAAGAATCACTGCCTTGTAGTGACTTGTATTTATCTTGTTTATTATTATCTCACTCCTCCCATTAGAATGCGAGCTCCAAAAACCCAAGAACTTCATTTAACTTATTTATTGCTATTTTCCCAGCATTGTCCCTGACATATAGAAGGTACACAAACATTTGGGCAATGAAAAGAAAACCTTAGCTAAGGTGGCACTATAAAATGAACTAGGAGCTCTGGGCCACAGCAATGGCAAGATTCACCTCTGCTGGTGAGGCAGTAATGGGAGGGGGCCGGGGATTGGGCATAAACAACCCTCAGCTGGTGACAGCATGGACCTCTAGGGCTGGTCTGCTCTGGTGGCTTAGCTGTATTGCTTAGATGAGGCACACCACTGTAAGTGGAAGGAGTCTTCCTGACAGCCTGAGGGACAGGGCCATCCTCAGCAGGAAAAAGGGAACATGGAAGAAAGGTTTTAAACTAACAGGAGAGAGAATTATTGCCATTCTCTGGCTTTACTCTCTAATATCTAGATCTTGAAAGGTCTAGCCATTCTGGTAGGTGGTGCTGGTGGTGAGGGAAAGGGGGTCTCACCACATGGATTAGGCTGGGAGCAAAGGCAAGAGCGAGGAGCCACACTGGGGGGTCCCCAGGGTGGATCACAGCCAGCGATGAGCTGAATCTTATGGTTCTGTGCTTCTACTAATTGTGTCTACTGCCCTGAATGGTGTGTCTGAGCTTTGATGGTTCCCGTCTGGGCTTGGCCATAAGGTTACTTTTGGGCATAAGGTTCTGGGGGAGGGAGAGTGGATAGTGACTCCAAGGCCAGGACCCTGGGGTCTGCAGCAGTTAGTAAGACCACCCCACACACACACTCAAGGGGAAAGTGAGTCCCAGAAAAGAGGACTTAGATGAAGTCCAAGAGGTCCACCACTCTTATGGTTGATGATCGCCTCCCCTGTCAACCATGGAAGATCTGGGTTTGAGTTGGTCACTCTACAGAGGAAGAAACGTCTGCACTAACTCATAAGAACAAGTCAGGTGTCATTTCATACACAGGAAAACAGCAAAGGGGGAGAGATCTGCGAGGGCCTGGTGTGTTCAGGGAGCTGAAAGCACTTCGGGTTTGCAGGAGGAGAGGGACTGTGGGCATGTAATGGGGGACGAGGCCAGAAAAAAGTCAGGCAATGATGGAAGAGCTCCTTAGGCCACACTGCAGAGCTGGCTCTCTTTCCATGGGAGCACGTAGCATACATAACAACTTCCTTTGTTGTTTAATTTTAAAAGACTTCACTGAGGTATGCTTGTCCTACCATAAAATTCGCCTGTTTTAGACATGCAATTCAATGATTTTTAGTAAATTTAGCAAGCTGTGCAACTGTCTCCGCAATTCAGTTCTGGAACATTTCCATCACCCCAAAAAGATCCTTCACACTTATTTACAATTAATCCCCTGACAACTACCAGTATACTAGTCTACTTCCTGTCTCTAAAGATTTGCCTTCAAATATTTTCATTTTAAAATGATCCCTTCCTTTCTAACTTTAAATTACCCTCTTCTCTTTGCTTTCTGCTGTGGAGTAAGCTGGGTTTTTTGTTGTCCCTCTGTCACTGCTGGAGACACCATTAGGTCCATGCCTAAGAAACCTGCCCTGAGCTTGTAGCTGGGATAATACCTGAGTCCACTTGGTGTAAGGTTTCCCTGGAGAGTAGGGCTGCTGCTCCGTTTTACTTTCCATACACTAACAGAGAAATGACTTAGCAGTTCTTAGATTCCATCAGATTATAGATGGAGGGTGTTAACTGTGGTTTCCCTTATCTTTAAGCAACAACTTCCTGTATTAGTCTGTCATGATGATGGCGCCAGGCAAACCCAGCTGTGATTCTGCTGGTCCTATTACAACCAGGCAAGGCAGGAGGTAATGGGAGAGGCAGACTTCCTGTATTTGGAATGTTCCTTCCTGCCTGTCAGTCCTTCTGAAGTCTGGACACAAATAAATTAGGAGAAAAGACCCTTCTCCTTGGAGCCACACCAAGTCTACTTAAATATAGTACTTTATAAGGGAGGAGATTTTTCTCTGCATATGCTTTCTGTAGGATTCACACAGCCACGCATACACTCACGTGTGCATGCATGCATTCACTTGAACATGCTATCAGCTCAACTCTTTGCTAGATGGCGAGGGTACAGAGATGAATGAGACAGGTCCCTCCCTTGTGGAAGATCTCATGAAGTGGGGTGAGACAGGCATATATATTGAAATCAATATATTTTCTTTATAGTTATCACTTTTATACTTATCACTCTATACTTTTTAGTTTTGCTTTGTTTTGGTCTTTTTATTAAAAATGTGTTTATGTTTTCTCTCTTCCTATTAGAGTGTAAGTTCCATGGAAGCAGGAGCCTTTTCTTTCTTGTGCAAGGCTAGGAAACTTCACAGTTGAACTTCCTGGTTCCCAGCCACTCCTTTATGTCTAGGATATAACGTTATGCCTAGAAACCCAAAGACACAGAACTTGGGTAGGTATAGGGGCGCCTGGTTATGTTGTTGGCACCTGGACAATAGATTGGTGTTGGTGAACTACTAAATACCATAATTTAAGGTGGGTTTTTTGATACCACTAAAGTGCAAACCATTCTCCATTTTCTTTTTAATAATTATGAATTAGAAATCAACATGTGTCCCTGTTAAGTGTTATTTAGGTTGTAATTTAAGTTGAAGTCTTTCTTATTCTGTGGTCATACAGTCTGTCTTTCCTTTCCACTTTCACATTCCAAGTCATGTTATGTTTGTTTGGATCACAGTCCTTTTGGGCTGAATATGGGTAGATCCTATAAGGAATTTCCCTATGGGTGACTATCTCTACCTATTTTGTTAAACATAACATACCTCTAACTTTCAGTCAGGTCTTTTTTGCCTTTCCCCCATAATCATTTAGGCATGTGGCTTCTTGTTGCAATTCATTGTGTACAAAAGAGGTTTGCTTGGGAGAAGACGGGACATAATTTAGAGAAGACCCATTGAAAAATAACTACAGCTGTAACTATAGGTCATGGCTTTAAGATATCCTAAGTATAGGCAACTAGTATGATGATTAAGCGTGAAAAATAAATAAATAAAAGAAACATGTTAGATGTGAAAGCCAAAACATTACCATGACATTCCTCTCCTTAAGGGGGTTTGTTTTTATGGTTTATTTTTTACAAGTTTCTCCAAGAATGATATATTTGTCTGAACCTTATGTAGTGATTATTGGGGGGAAATATTCAACTATTCTAAAAGATTAGGAAACAGAAAAGAATGTATGCTCTTCACATTCACAGACTTTCATAATTTATACAAATATGTTCTGTTTCATGAAGTTTAGTAAATTCTTTCCCAAATATTGCAAAGTTCAGTTATAGTTTTAAGGACCTTGGTTTTAGTCAAATTAAAGCAATATGAAATTTTTAAAGTGCATGGGAAAAATAAACAGTGACTTTGGCTGTCCCTTTTTAGCCAGACTTGAAGTATTTAGCATACAGGTTTTTGTCTAGGTTCTCACATGCAGAGAAGAAAGTTCTAGTAACTGCCCTTCCTTGGCTCCTAGGGGACATTCTGCTATTGACAAAGAGTAAAACTGTTATTCTGCAATTTCAGTTGATCTGATTCTTCCAGTACTTCAAAAATAATTTCTACAACTCCAGGTAGTCTTAAATTCTTGAGCTTTGAATCAAATTTAAAACATTAATGTTATTGGGCTGGCCAAGTGGTGCAGTGATTGAGCGCTGGCTAGGGAGGCCGGTGGCCCCAGTTCGGGTCCCGCATGTGAGGGCCAGTGACACTGCCCTCAAAAAAAAAATAAAATTAATGTTATCAAATGATATGGAACATGTCTACCAGATCCAAATGGGGACAAGGAGGACAGAAGTCAGTCCGAGACAACATAAATTGCCACAGAATCACTTGGATATAGATATTAGTCCCATTCTCCCAAGATTTGATACATTATACTTCAGAATAAATCACTCCTCTCATTCTTAAGATGTATGCATATTTCTCCCTAGTGTCTAATTAAGATATAATATTCCAAAAAGAGTGAATAAAAGATTATCTGTTTTACAGACCAAACCCAAAGACAAAATCCAGCTTAAAATAAAGGGGTGATTGGTCCAGCCGAGTGGCGCAGTGGTTAAGCCCTGGCTTGGGAAGCCAGCGGCCCCGGTTCGGGTCCCACATATAAGGGCCAGTGACACTGCCCTCAAAAAAAAAAATAAAAAAAAATAAGGGGGTGATTAACTTGAAGTGCAAATAATAAAAGCAAACCATTTCAGCCTTCTAACAAAGTGCTGTGCACACCAGCAGTGGGAACTCCATGTTGCCGATATGACTGAGACCCTTAACAAGTCAGAGTCCTGGTCACACTGACAGCAATCCATATAAAAGGGACACAGGTAGAAGAGAAGGACCCCAGATTTCTTTGTTTTGAGAAGAAATATATCACCTGTCGGTAAAGGGGTTTGTCCTGGGGTTCAAGTCTCTGCTCTACCACTCACAATGTGTGGGAGCTCAGACAAGGTCAAAGTGAGAAGGTGACTCAGATATAGTAGGGAAGAAATGATGGGGGAAATCTATTGGAATCAAATTACGAGGAGAGAGAGAGATGCTCAGAAGAGACACAACCCCCACCACCACTCTTCCAAACACACAAATAGGGAGAAGTTGCAAATAAGAGTGATTTTGCATTTACAGGGTCTTTCCTTTCAGGAAGTCCCATGTCTGGATCTGTAAAAGATTGTAGGGGACGACCCATAGAAGCTACCTCCACCTGGTTACCCTCTTTCTTATTCTCCCTCAAGAGGTCCTTTGACACGAGTTTTATAGACAAAGGAACCAGTGTACTGAGGGAAAGTTTCAATGATTTGCCAAGGTCACACTATTTAAAATTAGAAGAAGCAAAACAAAAACCCACCAATCTCAATATAATCTGAGGTTAGAGTCCTCAGGAAATGGTGTGGTGACTGAAAGATGCAAATTGGTCTGATAAGGAGATTGAAATTGAATATGGACTGGGGAAACTTGCATAGGAAAACAAAGAGGCAAGGGTTTAACAGTGTCCACTGTCACCACCCTCAAATGACAGGTTTGGCCTGAAATAAGGAATGCCACCAAGATTAACAATAATAATAACTAGTGTTTATTGAACATTTATTATGAATAGGTACCAGCCTATGAACTATCCATGCCTTAACTCATTTAAAAATGCATATATATTTAAAATGATATAGAAGTTCTGGAAGGCATCTGCTCCCCAAACAAACCAGATTAATAGTTTTAGTAATCAGCTATGATAGGCTGAATGATATGTAAAATATTGACACCCTGGTACAGGGAACATCAAGGGCCAAACAGACTTATTGCTGTGTTTACATTTTGTGTTGGGAAGGTCTGGGCTCAGGAAAGGGGTTAGGGTCCTAAGTTGTTATAAGGGGCACTCAGAGGGCTCATTACCCACCAGTAAAAGAGATCCGCAGTTTTTACAGTGACACTACAGCAATCTGCACTGGTTGACTACCCGGCCCTGCCAGCAGGTCTCAATCCTGAGTCACCTTCAGTTTTTCAGGAAACTTCAACAAGATATCGCATCATCTTGGGGTAGATTCTTTGATATGTTTCATAAAATGCAGGATGTACCCACCCCCCCAACTATCTCTTCCCGCCTGGAAATATGATGTGTTCTCCATCTGGTAGCACCCCTGCTTGCTTTGCCTGGGTTTGTAAATGTCTATGTGAAACTGGTCTTTTCCACAATCTGAGGTGGAGCTTAAGAGTCATCTGAAGGTCTTGGGCTTCTTTCCATATCTTGAGAGAATGGTGTAGAGAGCTGGTCTCTGTCTGAACTTCCCCCATAGACGCCTTGCCCCACTTGGAGCCCACCTGGGGAGGAGTCACTTCCTTTTAAGAAGGCTGAACCCAATTGGGCATGCATAAAAAGATGATGTGAGTTATGGTATACGAACATAAAACCATCTTATCTTAAAACCCTAGTTGGCAAAACATCTCCTAAAGATACTAGAACTCTTGCAGGGTAAGAGGGAGGGAGTTACAGTATATCTTATTTGGGATCTAACCCCCAAGAGGGTACATTTTTGTGATCTTTCAACTGTGTGCCTTGGAACCTGAGTGGCCAGTACTATAAATCTGAAAATGGTGGGCGAAGCATGCTTGGTTGTGCAATGCTTTGCTTCTTTTTTGTTCAAGAGTCCATTGATTCTATGAATGGGAAATCAGTTGTTAGTATTTTTAAAAAAAAATTTTTTTTTTTTAATTGGGAATAGGGGGAGAACAGCGCTGGGGAATGGGGAAAGGGAACAGACAAGTTGCTTTTGTTCTTCAGTTTAGTTGTGGAGGACATGGCTTCACTGGCCCATGTTAGTATCATCATTGCGTTCTTCTTGGGTGAGGCAGATCGGTCGCTGGCCTCTGGACGGCGGCTCACGGTGGCTCTTGGCAGCTCACGCTGGCTGCCTGCCACTCACTGTAGCCTATGGCAGCCCACTGCAGCAGGGGTTGCAGCTATGCCATCCTGGGGACTCACAGCAGCCCAGCTCCAGGTGGAGCTGTTGTTCACCATCTCAGCCACAGAGAGTAGTGTCACTGGCCCTCATATGTGGGATCCGAACCGGGGCTTCTGGCGTCCCAAGCCAGCTCTTAACCAACGCGCCACTTGGCCGGCCCAGTTGTTAATATTTTTAATAGTAGCATTCAAAACAAAAAGTGCGGCGATCTGTGAAGCCTGTAGAGTGGCTGTTGGGTTCATTGTCTGCTTCTCCTTTGTACCTCTCACCCTTTCAGTCACAGGCAAGGCTTATGGTTTTTATAGCTGTGTCACCTCAGCCATTATCACCCATTGTAGTTGCTAATAGCAGCTTCCATCGCTTCTTCCACCATCACCTCAGCTCCATCTTCTCAAGTCAGTTGCAGTCCCCTCAGCAGCAGCTGCGGCCACTTCCCATCAGCATGATCACCTCATCAGTGGTCACTGTTGTCTTTACAGTCTTTGATGTCCTGCACCCCAATTGCACCCACTGTCGGTGGGCAGTTGAGTATTGAGCACTCTTTCAACATGTCCAGTGTGGTGTCATGGAAGTGGATACATGCAACCAAGGAGGGCAGCTGGTTGGGAAGCATCAAGGATGCGGAGAATGGAGGGGGAGTGTTGAGAATGGTGATGTTAGGAGATGTGCGCTGATGCTGAAGCAGCTGATTACTCTGATTACCCCAAGGAAGCCAAACATGCCTCAGGAGGAGGGACGAGGGGATGAGGTGGCAGGAATGGGGCGGGGAGGCAGAACACCATGGTGAGGCAGCAGAGCTGGCTTGGAGCTCTCCCTTCGATGACTCTTACTATGTAATTCAGTACTTAGTGTTTGCAACTGTGTGTGCTGACTTTGTTGATGAAGATAAAGATTGCAGCCTTGTCTATGGTGGCTGAGTGTCCAATTAAAGCCACATGTCATGGCCTAAATCATATTCCCCCATATGTTGAAGTTCTAAACCCCTAGTACTTGAGAATGTGACCTTATTCAAAGAGAGGCTCTTGATAGAGGTTATCAATTAAAATGAGGTCACTAGGGTGGGTGCTAATCCAACATAGCTGATGATCTTATAAAAACAGGACATTTAGAGATAGGCAGAAATGCAGAGAGAATACCAAGTAAGGATGAAATCAGAGATTGGGGTCGTGCTCTTGCAAGCCAGGGAAAAACAAGGATTGCCAGCAAGTTCGCGAAGCTAGGGGAGAGGCATGGAAAAGATTCTTCCTCACAGCCTTCAGAAGAAAACAAGCCTGTCAACAACTTAATCTCGGATGTCTAGCCTGCAGAAGAACTGTGAGACAATACATTTCTGTGGCTTAAGCACCCAGTTTGTGGTACTTTGTTAGAGTGACCCTAACAAACTAAATACATCATCAAATTCCTTCACACAGAATGTGCTCCAATAAAACGCACATTTTATAAGGAAATTATTGATTTTGAAAAAGAGTGTGCGGTCTCTATCCAACCCTGTTAGATAAGAGGTATAAAGTCTTCATTGCAACATAAAAGCCTGCAGAAAATGACTAAAAAGCAACCAAGGAATGAAAGAGAAGGCAAAGCTTGAGATGAAAGTGTGAACGAGAAGATGAGCTCAGAGCAGCGGTTCTCAGCCTTGGTTGGATGTTAGATTCATGTGGGAAGGTGGGGTAATGGTTTGGGCTTTTATAAGTCAAGATGCCCATGTAACATCCTACACCAATTACATGAGAACATTGGGGTGTGGGACCCAGACATGACTACTTTGTAAAGTTCTCCTGGAGATTCCAGGGTGCCACCAAGGATGAGAACTACTGCTTAGAGAGTTCCTCATTTTTGGTGAACTCTGTTTAAAAATGTTAACTTTGTTTTGAAACATGTTGAAAATATTCTAGAGCTCCCGAATATTCCAGACTCAAGTTTCCAGATGATGGTGAGCCTGTGAGCTTCACAGTGGGGTTTCTTCTTGAACCTGATACTTCACAGATGAGGTGTTGACATAGAAAATGAAGTCAACCCCAGATAATGTGGGTCCCCCCTACCCCAGTGAGGCAGACATAACAGGCACGCCTGGTGTGTCAGGATACACAGGAGAAAAGGCAAGAATGCCACTCTGAGAAGTGCAATGGATATGGAATGTTGGAACAGTGAGCAGACCAGCTTCCTTTGTGCTTTCTTCAATTATTCTTGAGAGTGGAGACTTGGACACTTACCTTGAAGCTGTCTTTGCTGCAGATTACAAATCAGGGCTCTTTCTCCATGACTGTATCATCCTACAATCTATATCTATGTCACAGGAGAAGATTACAAAGATAACTGGGATACAGAAGCTCAAGACACTGGTGGTGACAAAGTGGAAAGTAGAAAGAGATGAAAAAAAAATGGGACCAGAAAAGGAACAAAAAATGTATCCATACCCAGCAGTGCACAAGTCACAGTGAAAACGTGTATTCAGAGTGTGAATACACATGATCTGAGAAACCTGGAATATAAGAGCCTGAAATATAGCTCTTCATGACTTAAAACTTATGCATTCAATTTTTCCGGTTTTAGGAAAGAAAGAATTTTGTTTTAAAAATAAATAAATAAATAAATAAATAAATAAATAAATAAATAAATAAATAAGAAAACAAAACCCAGAGCAAGCCAGTTTATCCCACTTTGAATTGGGACCACCCAGTATTTAGGATGCAGTCAGTTCTGCGATGTGTGTTCATTGTCATGATTTCATCTTGTAAGTTGTTTTGTCATGTAGGAATAAAGCTAGAGTTATGAGATCTCAGGATTGACATCTGAGATCACTATTTATTTAGAAAAGTTTCAGAAGAACCGATGAAAATGTTTTTTAGGTCAGTTTCTCTTAGCTGTGCCTTGTCAGTTTTTCATGGAAACACAATCTCTGTTCTAGGTAGGAGACATGCTTATTTGATTTTGAAGAACTCTCAAGTAATAAAGGTTTAAAATATCTAGTTGGACCATATTTCATATTTATAACATTAGCTGTGTGGTGATTTATATGTCAACCAAAGGAAATATTGTTAGATCAAAGTCATTTTATCACTAGAGGATTAAATATTTAGCTTCTTATTTAAAAAAAAAAATTTAAAAAGATACATTGCAATCCCTTTATATATTCAATCTGGGAAAATCAGGGTTAATATCAATTTTACATTTTGTGCAAGGGTGTGGTAGGTGGCTGGCTTGGTGGAGCCATGTAACAATGACCACCATATATACAACAATAATATCTACGTAGAGTTACAAGCCTGAAGTTAAAGCTAAGCCCAGAAGTTATAATAAAAGTCTAATACACCTTAGAGGGAGCACTCACCTGTCCCATGTAGCTTTTTAAATACACTGAGACAGAGAACATGAGAACCAGATGGCTTGAGTTCTTATCCTACACCAGCTGACCTTGGTCATAAGAGTCCATTTCTCCATGTCTCAGTTTCCTCCTGCATAAAGTGGAACTAAGACTTAGTGTTCTGCTTAATCACCGAGCTATTAAAATAATTAAAATGTAATAATGAATGTGAAACACTCAGATAATTAAGTACTAGGCGAACATAAGGAGTTACATGACTATTATTTTACTTTAGTCCACTTATTTAGACTTATTTTAACTAAATTCTATAGTCTTCCCTAGGCAGAATAAAGAGTTCAAAAGAGAGACTGAGTTACAGAAATACAAAATAGATTCATTTTTGGCCTGTGAAACATTATACCAGCTTTGGTTATTTTGCCTATGTATTAATCTCTCTCGCTTTATACCTACTTATTTCCTGCCTTACCTCAATTTGACTGAATTTATTCTATGATTTATGTCATTGAGACTCTTAGAAAAACTCAAAATTTCTGTGACAAGGACATCTATTGAGAAAGAGTAATCTTGCTTGTAAAATTTACAAATCTCTATAGATACCTAATTTTATTGAATCCTCCCAATAACCCTCTAAAGTAAGCAAGGCAGATAGTATTATTTCACTTTTTTCGATGAGGCAACTAAGGCTTAGTGAAGCTAAGTGCATTACCCAAAATCACAGTGGGGAAAACAAGACCCAAGCCCTTTGAACCCAAGTCACAGCTCGCCCCCCTCCTACCCGTCTTTCAATACCCACACCTGCATGGAAAGATCCTATTTTTCCATCATGAGCAGACGTGGATCTGCCTGATTTTGGATATCCTGTACAGAAGAGAAGCCCAGAAGCCATTCCTGCAGGACATGGAGACCAACACATTGGATTTACCCAACTTGCAGAATAGTCTTATAAGATTGGAGTGAATACCCTGCTGGAAAAATACTTCCTTTCAACTCCTTCTCACAACCCAGGGCCCCTGAGTCTGTAAAACCTCCCTATCCTTTCCACTATTTCATCCACGTGAACACTTCTTAGTGTGGACACAGTGGACACATGTTAGACACTTCTGGTGTGTTCTTAATCAGAAGGCTTATATCCTAAGGCTTAGAGCAGAGGAGAATTCTTTGAGATTATGGGATAATTTGTTTACCATAAGCCAATGACTTAAGTAGAGAGAAAATATATGTTAGGAAAGCAATAATTTGAAGAACATCAGATATCAATGAGTACTTCAAAGTTTCATTCCACAAATATTTAAGTACAATGCAGCATGCTAAGTAAGCAATTTATAAATAGGACTATGAATGATATAAAGAGAAGTCCTTCCTAGGGCCGGCCAAGTGGCTCCGTTGGTTAAGAGCTCACTCAAGAGTGCGAACTGAGCTCCGAGCAACAGCAGTTCGATGCCCAGCCCGAGCTGAGCAGCTGCTGAGCTGCCAACAGGTAGCAGGATGGCTCAGCTTTAAAAAAAAAAAAAAAAGAGAAGTCCTTCCTTCAAAGAGTTTACAGACTAGTGGGAGAAATAAGACTAAAACTCACTAACTACACTTAAGGCAGAATGTACTGAGTGTTATAAATGAGGTGGCAAGTGAGTGCTGTGGGAATTAGAGAATGTAGTTGGGGAATAAGGGAAAACTTCAAGAAAGGAGAGGCAGGTATGGGCATTGAAAGAGCAGTAGATTTCATCAGCTTCTTCCCCTGGGAACTGCCACATACTGAAGGAAATGGTGCCGTCTGTGAAATCTAGGATACCTGGTGGCCTCTCTCCGCACCTCAGGAGATAGAGGGTCCCACCTGTCTAGCCAGCTACCAACACACAATTTCTCTCCTTATCTCTCTAAATGCCCCTAGTAGGTGGAATCACCTTTCCCCCTAGCAAATACACACAACATGCCAAAGCAAATCAGTTGTCCCCTGCTCTGAGTGCCTGCAAATCCACGCCTGAAAACAGCATCAAGTTGCATGCCACCCCCCAATACGGGAGCCTGCAAAGCGTATAAAGCTGAAACCCCATATTCTCCAGTAGCTGGAAGCCTTCCCAACATGGGCCGCCCAGCCTTCCTTCTCTGCCTGCTGCTTTTCCATGTGGCTATTCTACAGGAGGCAGGTACGCGGATGCCCCAGGGGCTATTTTGTTCATGCCTTGTTCCAAGCGTGGAAGAGAAAGTATGGATATTTGCATGTAGTCCACCAGCATACTATTGGAAAGCTTAAAATGAAATCGAGACAAAGAGAGCTTTTACTGTGTTAAATGAAATCCAACCACTGATGCCATGTTGCTGGGCTAATCACCAAATGCACAATTAGGATTGATTTAGGGAAGTTGGGTCAAATATTTTCTGTCAGGTTTATTTTCTGGAAACAAGGCACTAGCAAATTTATTGTTCTTTAAAAGCATGGCTCTGGTTTTAGGATTCTGGAGAGAGATGGATAAAGAGGGACTACTCGGCTGTAGGATAATTAAATAAGGGCTTTGAAAATGTTCTTTGGCCTATATGTAGATATTTTAGCACTAGAGATATGGAATTACTATCATGACTTCTTTACTGTTGCTGAATGGAGTTGAAAGATGTACTGTAAAAGAATATCTTAGTATGAAAATTTGACATGACATAAAATGATCTGGACTTGATTCATGAGGTCTTCTAATCTGAAAATCTGTACCTTTCTATTTTAAAAATTAGTAATTTCATATTCTTAGCCTTAATCTGTACTCCACATCAAGTCTTCTTAAGGAAATTTTAATTTAATTTGGAACTAAATTAATTTAAACTATCTACATAATTTCAGTTATTTTTATTGCTATTTTGTGGTTTTAGGGGGAAATATTAAAGTCCTCTGTTAGCTTTCTTACTTATACTAAGAAACGATAATTTGGAAATACTCTTGATCAACAAATATCTTCAATATAATGTTTTCCTATAAAGGAAAATCTAACTCATCACTCACAGAATAATGTTTGACTGTAAAGTTTATACTCAAACTCGTTTTCTATTCTGCAACTAATTTAATAGATATGTTTATGTCAGTTACTCAAACATATTTATTAAAACATACTAGGGTATTAAGAAGGATTGAAGTGATTTGAATCCTTTGGGATTTGGGGCCTTGTTTTTCATTTATATGTCTATGCTTTTCATTTATATGTATGAATTTGGGAACATGGCTTTAGGGCCAGAAAGGTCTGCATAATTCAAATCCTAACTACATATTTTATGACCATGTGAATTTGGGTGAGTTTTTTAATCTCGTTGTGCTGTTGTTTCCTCTCACATATGAAAAGGATAACTCATTGGCTTATTGGGGAGATTTAATGAAATAATGTTTGTATATTACTCGGAAGAATGCTTGAGGCCTAGAATAATGCTAAATCAATGTTAACTGTTATTGTAGATGCTGTAAATTCTAAACTGTATTTTAAACTGAGAAGAGATGAAAATACATAAATTATCAGATTCGGATTATAACATTTTCCTAATGTTTCCATTCCCCCAAGAAGCCAAGATATTTTCCCCTTTCAATATTTCAGTGGTAGGTTTCGAGTAACAGATTTAGTATTTTTAGGATGTATAGCAGGAAAGGAGTTCTTTTTTCCAATACTCTGCAAGCAGTTTCTCTGAAGAGTTATGAACTATACCAAGTATATGTGGGAAATGGATGGGGTTTTCTAAAGTATAACATTTGTCAAATTTCTGAGAGAATTCAGAATTCAAAATCATCACATTTGTTCCAATGTGGCAACGATGGCACTAACTCTGATGGTGCTGATGGTAGCGAAGTATGGGCGTTGGGAATGTAGTTACAGGCATGGTTGAAGTGACCTCTGTGACCTCTGGAACAATCTGGAATGAATCTTAATGATCTCCGCCCCACGGTCTTATTTGAAGTACATTGTTACTCTTGGGAAGTAGAATGGACTAGGACTATGATTTAAGCTGTTTGGAATCAAGTGTCTAAAGGATTTAAGATAGCCGTAAGAGGGGGGAAATGGAAGAGACAACCCCCAGTTTGGTATAAATGAGTTGAATGATTTCTGGGAGCTGGGAAAAAAAAAAGCCATCTTAAAATGCAATGACTCTCTTAAGACTACACCTTGATAACTACTTGACAGTGTGTTGGAAACAGCACAGAGTGGGATCCTGGAACAAAGATTAGCCTCCCTTCTGGTCCCACCCCCTCCTCCCATCACACTGACAAACCAAGTCCCAATGGCTAAATCAGCCAAAATGAGAGCTAGTTATTACATTGAATTGGGCATGTTGATAATCTAGTCACAACTATATTCAGCTCCCTTCTTCTCTGCTTTATACTGCTTTCCTTGAAATTTGCCAACTTGCTGCCAAATACTTGCCACACTGAGGGCACACGCTGTTACGCTTATGGACCCATTTCCTAGCACTTTCTAGACACAGTAGAGGACACTCCATAAGTAGTCTGAACAAATGAACGAAAAACAATGAGCAAGACGATCACACCATTGATGGCTGCTTACTGGATCCTCTCAAAATAAAGACAACAGGATGATGGGGTTGTTCCCTCCTGAGTTCCTTAAATCTAAGCATATCTCAGAGGTGCAGTAGATCTTATAGACATGATTTGCAAGTTATCAGCTATCCCTGGGGCCATTTTCTCTAGGATTGTCTGTCTCCCCTTTTATATTTGCCCCTTCTCCTATCCTTTGTTTACACTGTGCTCTCGCCTCCCCCTGCCCCATGTGTACATCATTCTACAGTTTATAGGAGAGTATTCTTGAGCTTCCAGGACTGTATGGATTAGTAATATGATATGCTCTCATACTCGTAGGTGTTTACAGGCAACTCATGCCAATTGCACAAGAGTCTTACAGACAATGGGGCCAGTGAGACCTTCCGGGAACAATCAGCCAGAAATGCAACCACAGTTTAGGGCAGGTATCACTCATATCAGGGGGATTTGGGGCTTCACAGACCACTGAAGCTGGATTAATAGGGCAATTCACATGGAAAATGTGAGGACAAAGGGCAATTTGTTGACTACCAGAAAACGAAAAGCTATTTCTGAAAATGTGATTGTTCCCTGGTGTAGTTTATCTAATCAACACAATCCAAGTTAAATAGTTAAAATAGCCTCTAAAAACCACATTGTGATTAAGTTACAATCTGTTCAGCTGTGCTGCCGTATCTGACCGCAACCTCTCCTTCTTGCACACCCACAGACCTTGCCCAGTGCACTCAGCACTGCCTCTGTTGTTTCTCAGACCCTGGGCTTCCATCCCTGGCACCGCAGTCAGTTCAAGGTGTCAGATCTCAGCTGAGTCCGTACAGCTGCCCCAGCTGTCTGCTGTCTCATTCACCTCTGGTCAGACTTTCACCAGGTATCACTCCTCCTTATGCAGCTTGGAAGGCTGAGGGCCAACCTTCCTTTCTCTCTCTCTCTCTCTCTCTCTCACCATTGTCTTACATTTTGTTCTTCCCCTTTTTTATACCTGGAGCTGCCATCACAGGCCAAGCCCATGACACCTTCTGGTTTATTCACTAGAATCATCGCACCCCACTTTCTCCCTATCTTTGCCTCTCACTCATCTCTAGCTACCTCTGCAGTGCACTGTTATGTCCCTTCTCTGAGCAAGAACCCAAAATGGAACCTCCATTGTCAATTAAAATGTCCATACTTCTTTTCCTTCCATTCAAACCCCTAAAAAAATCAGTCATTCCTATTTATCTCTCCTTATGCCCATTCTTCTTCCATCACAGAGCTACTGCTCTAGTTCAGACAGATACCTTATTGATTCCTACATAGAAGGGCTCATTTCTATTTATCTACTTTCTATTTAACCAACCCATTCTTCAAGTTCTGTCTAACATCCTACACTATTTATTCATTTGCCAGTCATTTAGTGAGTGCCTAATAGGTTCCAGGCACTGCAGGGCAGATGGTTCCTTCCATCTAGGATCCTTCAATCTGATTGGTAAGACAAGACATGAACACAGGTAGCTCCAAGCCCATGGCTATCCAATGAGTTACTGAGACACTACCCTTTGCCATTTGGTCCCCAGGTGCTCAGTGATATTTGCTAAACTTGAATAAATGGAACAAGGAGACTTTGGTGGGTCAGGCTTCCAAGTTGGGGGAATTAGGAAACACTATAAAGGCTTCCCATTTGGGATTGGTCTTGCCTAGATGGCTAGGATACCATGTTGATATGAGGGATTATGGCATTCCAAGGAATTTTAATAACCCAAGGAAAGTCATAGAGGTGGGCAGCGTAAGGCTTCCTTCTGGGGCAGGGAGAACAATATATAAACAGGAGAGGAGCTGGAAAGGTAGCCGTGACTCTGATTATGGAGGGTTTTGAAATTGAGGCTAAGAACTTTAGCTTTTCTTCAATAGGTGATGAAGCACCATAGGAGGCAGGGGAATAACACTAAAGTGGCTTTTTCAGATGAGTGTACAGGTGACATGGCCTAAGGTGAGGAGAGATTGAATTAGGGAGCTGGTTTTTAAAGAAAAGTTTTTTTTGTTGTTGTTGTTTTTGGAGGGCAGTGTCACTGGCCCTCATATGTGGGACCTGAACCGGGGTCACTGGCATCCCAAGCCAGAGCTTAACCATAGTGCCACTCGGCTGGCCCTAAAAAAAGCGTTTAAAAAGCTGGGGTTTTTAACTTTGTGTGAGAGTCTACACAAAGTTAAAAAAAAAAAATTAAAAACCCTAACTCAAGGTGGCCAGGGTGGGTTTGGACAGCAGCAGTAGAGGTGATGCTTTGGGGAGATGACTGCAATCCATTCACCTTGCTAGGCCTGACAAGCACACAGCACAGGGCTTCTCTGATACTCTAATGAGACAAAGGGTGTGAAAGTTCTTTGCAAAGTGTAAGCTCTGTGCAGACAGACATAGGGATTATTGCTAATGCAAAGGAATAAATAGAAGGGGCATTGTCAATGGAAGAATTACCTGACCTGACGGTGGGACATGGGAGGTGTGGGAGGAAAAGAAGAATTAAAGAAAAGAAGCAGAAGTGCCCAGGAATGTGAGGGGCTGGATTATTTATGGACTAAATGTCTAGACTCTGGAAGCAAATCCCAGCATTGCTTCTTATTAGCTATGTGGCCTGGGAAAGTTCCTTGGCTTCTTTGTGCCTCAACTTCCTAATCTATTAAATGGAAATGAAAACAATATAGAGTAGCTTTCAAGTCAAATCAAGGCAATTAAGATATGGAAAGTACTTAGACTTGCGACAGCCACACAGCTGGCGTTGAATGAGGGTAAGCTATTATTATGATTAACAACACCAACTTAGATGACTTCTAGAAGTGTCCCCTCCCCACACAGAGACCTCTCCTTGGTCTTGTAGCCTAGCACACATCTAGTCACAGACTACATCCTGTCTGCTCTAGTGTTCAACCTGTGTAGTTGACATAGATTTTTTTTTTCTAGCTCTAAGTACCAGGCTCTGTATGTCTCTCATATGTCGCTAAGACCTCATCCAATGGCAAGTCCCAGCAGTTCCTCCCCAACAGACCCATCAGGTCTAAATGCCCAGACCCAATAGCATCATGGGTCTATGTCCTGGGTGCCTTGTCTACGGACTAGGTTGTCACTTCATAATGGCTGAAAGAAACAGATGGGAGCTGAGAGTCTCAAGGCGCAAAATCTGTCAAAGGGGGTGCTCTGCAGGATATTCCTTGTTTGTTTGCTCAAAGACAATGGTTACAACCAAGTGATTGTGCCTAACCAGAAAGAGCTGGGAACCAGGAAAAAAAGAAGGCTGTGTTTATAAGGAGTAGCACAAACATCTCTCCCCTCACCAAAGCTATCTTTACCTGAAAAATCCAAACATGTAAAATCAATTGACTAATGTTAATTAACTAATTAATTCTAATTAATTAATGTTAATTAAATAACCCCCAAAGGAAAAGTCTATTATAAAAATAAAATTAGAAAAAGAAATTTAAAGCAAAAAAAATAAATTTTTTTGTAAAATGCTGAACTCAGGATATATTGGAAAACATCAAATTAAAACTAAAAAGCATGATCAAATTTATGTGCAAATTGTCGCTTAATTTAAAAAAATGCTTCAGAATTAAGTTCAGATAGGTAAGATGTATAATAAAATAGACTAGCTGACAAAAAGCTAGAGTAACTGGCACAAACATTTATCTGATCAAAAGGAATACCCAGTACACTCCAAGGCAAGAGCTTAAAGAAAGATGATTCCAGAACCATTTCTGGGTTCCCAAACTTAGCTGGGTGACAAAATAATCACTTGGATTATTAAAAGTTCAGATTTCCAAGCCTCACTCCGCTGAAGCTGTGAGTAAATGGGTTCAGAGTGGGGCCCAGGAAGCTGCTTTCGGAGGCCAGGTCGTGTTCTCCCTCTTCTGAGTGCCCAGGTTCTAACACGGCTGATGTGTCTCAGTTTGCTCCAGGAGGAACATCAGAGGACACAGAGAACGGCCATGGAAGAGACTCCCTAAGAGAAGCACCATGCCGGGCACACCTGTGGAGCAGCGAGACAGTAAGTCAGAACCAGACTACCCCTCGGCCTGAGGGAACAGAGGCCCAAGGGTGACACCTGTGGGAAGGAAGATGTCCAGAAGCTGTGAAGGTCCCTGGGGATGGATGGTCCCCACCCAGCAGGGCAAGTCGCTTATCCCCAGAATAAAGATCCCTAATTTTTATTTCTGCTTAACAAGACAGGGATGTCCTCAGATATTTATCTAATTTCATGATTCTTACACATTAAACACTGATTTAAAGGTCTCTATTCCAGGGGCTCTTAAATCTTGGGGGATATGATCATCCCCCCAAGAGCTTGTTGACCCTGCAAAACCCCAGGCCCCACTTCCAGATATGGCGCATGTTCCAGGAATCTGCATATTTAGCACCCCTCACCCCAGGAGATTCGAAAAGATGTGTGTTGTGTGAGGGCCACACTTTGAGAAGTGCTGCTCTGTAGCTACTGAGAAGAAAAAGTCAGGGGACCAACCTACTGAGGGCTCTTGTTAGAAGCTAGCCATGGGGATTCGTATCTGTCTCTTCATCTTTCTAATTGCTCATCAGTAAAGTGGAGATAATGAAACTTGCCAGCTAAGTGCTGCTTCCATGTCAGCTCCTGTATATGGACTCGATTCATTAATCTCCTTTGAGGCAGCCCTGTTATCGCTGCCCCCACTTTACAGATAAGGAAAACAAGGTGAAGGGGCCCACACAAATCACATAGTGAGTGAGTGCAGGGCTGAGACGCAAACCCAGGGCCCACTGTAGTGGCCACTCTCTGGTAGTTGTGAGCCTTAATAAGATGTCCGTTGTAAAGGTTTAGCGTCGTGTCTGGAACACAGATGGTGGCCAATGAACAGTAGTGTTTATCTCCATGGTGACACTGGTGGGGAAGATGACAACTCTGTTCACCAAGACTTAGGTGGGGGTTGAGAGCGAGCTGCCTTTCTCCCAAAGACTGGCTTGCTGTGCAGCTTGTGGAAGGTTCTGGAAGGTATTCTGGCTGTGTCGGGGTATATTAATCAGCTCCTGTGTTTCTCCAACAAATGCCCCAAATAGCACAGCCCAGGGTCCCCGCCCTAAGTAGAGACTCTCTTTGAAATCCTTTTATCTTAAAAAGTTACCTGGAGTTTTATTTCCAAGTTATACTAAAACCTATTTATCTCAGTATGAAAACAGTATTTTAATATTAACACCCGGTATCATTTAGCCCTTAGGAAGATGTGCCTGTTTAGACTGTGAGGGTCTCCAACCCCAATCTCAGGCTGAGAAATTTAGAAAAACCAGCCCTCATTGAATGTACTCAGGACTTTCTGAGAAGGGAGTTTAGACTAAGATTTTTATATTTCAATGAATATTCAAAATAGTCAAAAGATCTTTCCTTCCAAGACTCCTTTTTGGAATAACCACTTAGAAGACTAATTCCAGGCTGAACTTTTTTCACTGAGGTCATAGCAATGGGACAACAGCCTACCCTCCAGCCAGTGTAGGGCATCCCATAATTTTTATCATCTCTAGAAGGCTCAAGCTATGTTCAATTTCCTTTTCTTTTTCCTGGAATATAAAACTTCAGGAGCTTTTGGTATGTATCACACTTCAGTATATCTTTAAGAGAACAGCTACAAATGCCCCCCGTCCTCTGATTGCATTTACCAACATAACCCACTGCAGGAGCTGGGGAGAGCCAGAGACAAATAGTGAATTTATTCAGAAGGACTCATCAAAGCAAAGAGAAAAACAGGCTGCTTCCCCTCTTTTAACCATGCAGGAAACATCTTCCCCCCCAAACTGTTTTGTCCTTGTTGCCCAAATGTATTTTGGAAAATCATGGAGTGAGGATATAAATATGACTTAATGAATTATCATTCAAAGATGTAAATAAACTCAAATTGGACTAAAGAAAGTCCTGACTTCAGATACTCCAATAATGCCTGTGAATCCGAACAAACCTGTGTGTAGCTTCAGGGTACGGTGCACCTTTTCATCCCCATTTGGCAAATTCACAGACGAAGGGAGAGAGGCACCGGCTTTGTTGTTAACCCGAGCCCTTCAGCACCCGTCTTCCTCAGAAGCCCCTTTATGTGCACTTCTACAAGCACTTGACCTTTTTGCCTTTCGGGAAGGAGACACACACACACACACACACACACACACACACAATAATAATAATAATAAATAATCAAGTTTAAAAGAACAATGTGTGAGTGACTCTGAGCTGCCAAAATACACTATCGATTTCTCACCTGTCACTAATCAGAACGAACCTACTGAATGTATTTCCCAAACCATGCTCTCAGCTCAGTGTCTACCCCATGGGACCGTCTCATACATGCAACATTCTCCGATAACCTGGGAGGACTGTTTTTCACAGCAGTGACACTTTTCTTTCTCTCTGATCTTAGATGCTAAGATCTTCACACCATTTCCTGGTGGTGAGTCAAAGTGTTGTTTTTTTAAATTTTTTAAAATTTATTTTTCAGTTACCATTGACATTATATTGATTTCAGGTGTACAAAACAACATAGTCATTAGACACTTACATACCTCACGAAGTAATCAAGGTTTCTAACTCTTCATTTGATGTGCTTTGGTGGGTAATGTACTTCTAAATGGTGGCTGGGTAGATGTCCAGCCTTAGAGCTACTACCAAACAGCTTTCATGTGGTGGCCACTATGCATTCACTCCAGAAACAAACTCCTGCTTTTCTTCAATGCACTGAGGAAGGCTCTGCCCTCCACCCTGTTCCTTTTTGTTTACTTAACCCCTTTCTACCCTTCTTCCAAGCCTCAGGTCGTGCATCACTTCTTAGAAAAGATATCCCAGAATCTCCACTCCCCTTATGTACTCTTAAAATATTATGAATATTTCCCCCTCTGCTTCTTAGCACTTAGCATAGTTGTAAATCTAAACTTAGTTTTGGTGTGTGTTTTTTTTAATTTAAAAAATTTTCAATATTATATTAGTTTCAAGTGTACAGCATAGTGGTCAAACAGTTACATAACTTGCGAAGTGATCCCCCTGATAAATCTCGTACCCACCTGGCACCATACAATTATTACAATATTATTGACTACATTCCCTATACTGTACTTTACATCCCTGACTATTCTGGAACTGCTAATTTGTAAACTTAGTTTTGAATTAATGTGACTGCCTCCTCCAGCCTCCTCAAACTAGACTCTAAACTCAGTAACAGCAAAGCCCAGGTCTGTTCTGTGAACCACAGCATCTTCCATGCTATGTACTGTGACCCCACAATTGTTCAATCAATACTTGCTGCGTGATTCAACAAGGGGGTTAAGCAGAATATGTCAGTGCCCCTAACATGCAATATTTTCTGTATCTTTCAAAGGCTGGCCACAACTACAACTAGTGAATGGGTCAGGTGGATGTTCTGGACGTGTGGAAGTTTTCTACCGTGGCCAGTGGGGCAGGGTTTGCGATGACCGCTGGGACCTGCAGGACGCCAACGTGGTGTGCCGGCAGCTGAGCTGTGGGCATGCCCTGGCAGCCCCTGTGGAGGCCCGCTTTGGTGAAGGTGAAGGCAAGTTTCTGATGGATGATGTGGACTGTACAGGAAGGGAGAGCTCTCTAGCACAATGTCCTCATATCGGCTGGCCCCTTCATAACTGCGGTCCTGGAGAAGATGCCAGTGTCATCTGCTCAGGTAATGGCCACCTCTCCCTCCCAGGGTGCACATCTCATTATCCAGCTGGCATCACCACTAATCTCACATCAGTGCTTGCACCTGTGTTATCGTAGGCCCTCTCTGACCACTTTTGTGAGACAAAACGAAAGAAGCCCTAGGAATTTGAGAGCTTCAACTTGAGCTCAGGAATTTTCTAGCCACAAAATGTTGAAATGGATTTTGTACAGAGAAAAACAGTGGAAGATATTGGTGGTTCCATTGCAAGGACCAGATTTCAAAATGAGTAGTAGAAACAACGTAATTCAATAGTGGCATTCGTCTCTCACTGAGGGTATCCTACCTTTCCTCAGGGCACTGTGGAGAACTAAGTCTTTCCCACTGAACATTTGCAGCCTAATGAAGGTGAAGACATGAGGGGTTTATAAATTAAAACAGCACTGACTGTTGTCCTGTTGATTGTGAGTTCTGGCCATGTGTTGCTAATCACAAACCTCTGACCAACTAGTAATTATCACGGCCATTGTAGAGCAGGGTTTCCCAGCCTCAGCCTATTGACATCTGAGGCCACGTGCTTCTTCGTGCTGGGGGCTGTCCTGCACATGCACTGTAGGCTGTTTATCAGTGTCCCTGCCCTCTGCCCACAGTGGCAATCAAAAATGTCTTCCGACATTGTCAAGTGTCCTTTGGTGAGACAAATTGCCACCTATTGAGAAAAACTGGTCTAGATATACAAATGAATTTCCACCAAGCAAGTGACTAATATTCAGCATACTACCAATGCTAATGACATAATGTGTGTGCCAATGGGAGATAAAGGAAATAATTTAGTGGGTCTAGAGCAGGGGTCGGCAAACTGCTCCTCGCGAGCCACGTGCGGCTCTTTGGGTACGTGCATGTGGCTCTGAAGTAAAATTGAAAATGAAAATAAAACTATCATAGTTCCATTTATAAAATTTTTAAAAGATATTCACATAATGCTGATTATGTAAAAATATATTTATGCCTCTTGAATAATTTTTAAATTGTTGTGAGGGACAGGATTGGCTTTTCAGGGGTCGGCAAATTTTTGAGGCAGAACATACCCAAAAAGCCGCATGTGGCTCATGAGCCGCAGTTTGCTGACCCCTGGGCTAGACCAGTGAACTTGGTCACTTGCTAAAAATTCCAATTGTATCCAACCAGAAAGACTCTATCCATGTGACACTAATGTAATTAATACATTTTTAAAGTTAATGCAAACAGCTCAAATATTGGCGGGCGAGGGGCGGTGGGGAGCGCTGGGTTTGTTTACATTTTTTGTGTCTCATTTTTCCTTTGATTTGGATGTGTTTTGTTTTGTTGTGTTTTGGGTTTAGACCTCCATCAGAACAGTTTATCCTGTAAAGCCACTGGGTTCCACCTGTGTCATGTGTGTGATGAGTGTTCGCCTCCATCTGGAGGTGTCACAGAATGTGCATGTGACACAGCACAGCCACAACTGGGTGGAACATTCATGATTAGGCATACTGTACTAAAAACATTTCTATGTTTGATGGTTAATTGAAGTCATCTGAACTAAGGCAGGAGAGTCAAATTTTTGTTTCTGAGTCATATTCTTTCATTTTAAAATTTATTTTGAATTGAAGCATTTCTAGGGGGGAAAAAGGCCCTTTTCTGAAGTGATCTTTTCTTTTCCTACATATTAACAGAGACTGAGCATTTAAAACCTGCACTGGGTAAGTTCCTGCTTTTATTGACCTGACATTTTTCATTCTCTGAGCTACCTGGGCAGGTATTAGGTAGCTCACAGAGGAAAGCATGGAGTCACTAGTGGGAGGGATCAGACTGCCCCATTTTGACAATCATTATTTGTCACTTCCACATTCCTGGGCCATTAAGATGATCCTACCACTAAGTTGAAAATGCTGTTGGGCCACTTTCTTTTTTTCTCAAGAGTTAGCTTTATTTGCATTTCGATCATGAAGGTTTTAAATTATGGTCTAGTTTTGATATATTTTTTTCCCATTGGAATTGCTGTTAAAAGCACCATTCCTACCAACGTGTTAAGAAAAACTCTAGGTAATTTATTTGTTCAACATATGGGAACACTAACTATGTGGGCTCAGGGTGGCTGGTGAAGAGAATGAATACTTTTGCATCCTAACAGCCACTGAATTTTCAAACCCTTTCCTTGGTATTAGTGCTGAGGAATCACGGCTAATGTTCCAAGGTAGGAAATGTTTTCATGTTGAATTTGCAATATTAGTCCTTGTTTGGTGCAAACTTCCCCTTTAGTTTAAAACCAACATTCTACATAATTTATCCATGAACTATCCATTTATTCGTGTGCTAGGAAACTGGTGAGTCCTGCAACTAGTAAACCCAGGGGGCGGCTGTTCCAGGCAGATGTGTGTGCTAGCCCAGGGAGCTCTGGGAGGAAGGGAAGATGGTGGGTTTGGCAGCAAAAAGTCTGAGTGGAAGTTCCATCTCTGCCGCTTATTTAGTGTGACCTTGGACAAGCCACTTACTCTCTGTTTTAAAAAGGGGATAAAATCATCTACGTCCTTCACAGGGCTCCATTTGAGTTCAATGAGATCACGTACATGGAGTGATAACACGAGCCAACTGTTAGTGAATATTAATGGTTTTCCAGGCTCTGTTCTAAGACATTTACCTGCAGAGTTATGAGTTATTTAATTCTCTAATTCCAGGGCCAGCAAATCTTTTCTGTAACGGGTCAGGTAGTAAATAGTTTATGCTTTGTGGAACAGGTAGTCACTGTTACATTTATTCAATTCTGTTCTTATAGCATGAAAGCAGGCAGACCATTTGTAACCTGATGAGCCTGCCTATGTTCCAATAAAATTTTTTTTACAAAACCAGGCACTGGGCTGGATTTGAACCACAGGATTTAGGTTCCTGACCCTTGCTCCAACGAATAAATGAATTCTAAGTACTTTGCAGGCATGATTATTTAGCGTTTACAACTCCTTATGAAGTAGGTGCTATTGTGATCCCCATTTTACTGATGAGGAAATTAAGACATAGAAAAGTTAATCAACCTGCCCCAGGCCATGACATTATCAAGGGGCACAACTGCTAGTTGGTTAGATATTATACCTTGCTTGGTTCTTTTGGAGAGCTGGTGTTAAAAATGGAAGGGCCGGTTGGGTGGCTCAGTTAGTGAAGAGCTCACTCAATACTCTGAGCTGAGCTCTGAGCAACAGCAGTTCAATGCTCAGCCCGAGCTGAGCTGTCACTGAGCTGCCAACAGGAGGCAGGCTGGCTCAGCTAAAAAAAAAAAAAAAAAAGGACATATGCTTCCCATTCGGTTCATTTCTCAATGCAGAGGTCCTTGGAGCTGCCCCCTATTCTTCCCTTTCCCTGACTCCACACAACCAATGCCTCAAAAAATTCTCTGGCTCTACTTCCAAAATATATGCCAAACCTGTGAGCATCTCCCAACTCCACTGTTACTGCTACCATCCAAGCCCCATCATCTCTCATCCTTATTAGAACAATTTTCTAAATAGTCTTCTACCTCTCCTCTTGCCCTCCAACACACACGTAATCTATTCTTGTCCCAGAAACTAGAATGCACTGGCAAATTATAAATCAGACCATTTCCCTTTACTCAAAACCCTCCAAAGACTTTCTGTTGTATTTGGAATAATATCCAAATCTTTTACCATGACCTTTCAGACCCCCATGATCTAATTCTTGTCTGTGTTCTGATCACTAATAAAATACCTCATCTTGCACTGTGTTCCTCACCAGCTTTGTTCTTGCAACTGATAAGGTAGTTCCCATTTTAGGGCCTTGTACTGGCTCGTCCCTCTGTCTGGCATAATCTTCTCCTAGATTTTTCCTCAGCTGACTCCTTATAATCAGGTCCCAGCCAAAATGTCATTCCTTCAGGGAGGATTCCCTTGAATATACAGTCCAAAAGCAGCCTCTCAGTCATGTCTTATTTTATCAACCTGCTGTTTATCTCTTCATAGTACTTACACCGCCTGAGATAGGCTTTATACTTTTCACTGTGCACCTGCTCTCATGTATCCTCCCCACCCCACTCCCCAGGATGTACATTTTGTGACAGCAAGAATTTTGGAAAGTTTATTTCAGAGCCAAGGACAATTCCTGATACACAATATAGGTTCTAAATAAATACTTACCGAATGAAAACAATAGACACGTGCTAGCATTCTGCCCCTCCTACAAAACTGCTTGGAGACAACGTATTAGTCATTAAAGTGTTCAGTGGTCCTCAAACAAAGTCAATAACTTCCTTTAGGAAGATGCTACTTATCAGGCCTGAGAATTCCATTATGCGCCATGATTTCTATCTCTCACCGAATTTCAGTAAATTCAGAGTTTCACTGAATGATCAGTTTTAATAATTAGCTAAGGGTTTTGTTGATTGGTTGGTTGTTTTTCTACTTATTTATTTTACATCATATGGTCATTTAATCTTGTATTTCTACCTTTCTGGTCTTGCTATGAAGACATATTATTTTACTGTCGGTCACTTGAAATCTGTAGCAGGATATATACAAATTAATACAAATGTCCACCGAGGGTCCAGGGGGAATGTATGATATGTATGATGCCACTGGGTCCTAAGAGAGGCATGAGCTGAGAAAGCAGCTCAGATGTGGACATGCTGTGGTCATCCTGCTTTGGTCCCAGTTGGGAACCACTGCTCTAGACAGGCAGGTGACCCTGAATTCCAATGGTGGCTGCCTTGCTCTCATCGTGTGGGTATTCTGAAGAGATAGTCTCACATATTAAAGCTGTTTCCAATCGTTTCTTCAAAACAATCAAATCAGCCAATGATTCTTAGAGTCTATTATGTCCAAGGGACTGTATATCACCAGGAGTTCATTACAGTTTACATTTCATTTTTGGTCTGTCACATTGAAGATTTGTTGAAAATCAATAAGTAGGTAAGGTGAAGGCTATTCAATTTAATTAAACAAAAAACATTTCTATTTTTCTTGTACTAATAGGTGATGGAAATTCAGCAACCATATTATCAGGTAAGAGATCATTCTTGTGCTGTTTTCCCCTGAGACATATCTGATTACCCATCCAAATACAGAAAAGAAAGAAAAAAAAATAGTTGCTGTTGAGTTATTTTCCTGAGTCATTTTAACCTGCCTCTTATTCGCTGAGTTCGTGTGGAGCTAATTTTCAGTAGATTCACTAACTTCTTAAAAAAATTACATAGCAATGCCATTGCTTTGAATAAATAATGAAAACCACTTTGAACATAGTGGTTTTGTAATTGTCTTTAAGTGTCATTTTGGCCACCTGCTTTGAGATTATTCAATCTCTTTCCACTTTTATAAATGATACATTACAAATTTTCTTTGGAAAACATGTCATCCAATTACATGCAATATTTGCTTATTATATAAATTTCCTATTGTGTTTGTAACAAATTGCCACAAACTTAGTGGCTAAAATAACACAAATTTATCATCTTGCAGTTCTAGAGGTCAGGAGTCCAAAACAGGTCTCGCTGAGCTAAAATCAAGGTGCCAGCCCAGCTATGTTCAGTCTGGAGGCTCTAGAGCAGGATCCATTTCCTTGTCTTCTCCAGTTTCCAGAGGCAGCCTGCATTCCTTGGCTCATGGCCTCATTCCTCTATCTACAAAGCCAACAGTGTAGTGTCTTCAAGTTCTTCTCCTACCTTCCGTTTCCACTTTTAAGAATGCTTGTGATTACATGGGGCCCACATGGATAATCCAGGATCACCTCCCTATCTTAAGGCAGCTGATTAGCAATCTTAATTCCCTCTGCAGCCTTAATTCCCCTTGGCTGTGTAACCGAACATAGTCACAGGTTCAGGGACTAGGGTGTGAGCATCTTTGTGGAGGCCAGTATTCTGCCTCCCACGCCTATTTATCAAATATGATTCTGTAATTGCTACTGCTCAGTGGCACAGAAACAGACACACCACTCAGGATATACCCTGAAATATGGTGACCCAAACAGCAAGCAAAGAGAAGAAAGGCGAGATAGAAGAGTCACCTATCCAAGTCAATACAGAGAGATAAGCAATGGTCATTCACCCACTGTCAATTCTTCTGTCAGTGTCCCTTGTGGATATTGTAATTCCCATGGTCAGCTACTGCACAGAGTCAGGTCTGGAGACAGAAAAGAACGTGGGACCCTGTGGATCCATGGAGAGGTTTCATGCTAGGGCAATACCTTCAACACAGAGACAGGTCAGCAATAAAACAGCTGAGGAACCAAATAAGTAGAACAAGTGAACAAAAGTACTGGGGTCCTGATGGTCCAGACCATCAAGCCAGCACTTCGAGAGAATATTAAGACCCAAAACACAATTCTTATCATGAAATACCAAATGCCTGCACTTAAACATTGAGTCTGGAAAAGAGAGGGTGTGGATGATTGACTGAGGGTCAGTGGCTAGCAGGTGATTTAGTATTTCTATCGCTGAGGCAGAGGTCACTTCAGAGTTGAAGCAAAACCACATCCTGTGAAATCTCAGGGAGCTCTGACTGGTCACACCGTTCTCGAGTCATTGTAAACACTTACTTACTATTAACCAGTGTTTCTTTATTACAGTTCTGCCAGCTGCCGTTTCAACTCAACTCTCTCCTATAACAGCAGCGCATACAACATCAGCAGGTAGGACTCTCGCCCCTCCCTCCCCCTCCCAGCCACTCCCACCATTACCCAATTTATTATAGCTCCTAAATTGCACTGTCAGTGATTCTGCCACCATCACTAGATACCTCTAATATTCCATTTGAGGTTGAATGATTTGAAAAGAAAGGGACAAAGGAACCCTGAGATATCTGGATTTCATGCTGTCTGGCTTCACTTTATGTTTGATTATCTATAATGTCACTGTCAAAGCACATCATAACATAAGACTCCTCATTTCACACGTTTTCACAAATATAAAGAGTAAGAGGGAAATAAGTAGGTGTGTGTGTGTGTGTGTGTGTGTGTGTGTGTCAGAGTGAGAGATTACTATAAGGGTCACCTCAAATCTTCTGAATTTAAGAAATAAACTAGAGCATCTGGCCTGATATCTGGGAAGTGTCCAATCTAGGAAGACTTCATTATTTTCCTATATCAGTGAGTCACACAAAAAAGGAACACCTCTTCCTAGTCGTGGTAAGCAGTGGTCACTGTTATGGGCCATTTCATTTTGTCATCATGCTAATTAATGCCATCTCCAGTCCTTCATTATATGTAACTGCTGACCTTTCAATGATACCATCACATAACTCATATTCCGACAATACTTCTGATCATCTCTATAAGCCCTTAATTCTGCATTGTCCGTGTGGCTACTGAGTCCTTGAAAGGTGGCTCGCAGGACTGAGACTTGCTGTGTGTGTGTCAAATACACACTTTCAAAGACTCAGTATGATGAAAAGAATTAAAACTTATTATGTTGATTATGTGTTGAAGTGATAATATTTTGGATATATTGGCTAACCCTCCGTTGGGCGCAACTGATCTCATAGATTCATTGCACACAAATTTTCAAATATCTAACAGTTAACTTAAGTATCGTGACTCATTGTTTCCATACCTTCCCCCTCTACCGTAACCTATCGCCAATCATGTTTGTGCCTTAGTATAGTAAAGACGTATTTCATAGCCGCATCTTTGTGTGCAATGAATCTGTGAGATCAGTTGCACCCAAAGGAGGGTTAAATAAGATATATTTTTCAAATTAATTTCACCTGTCACTTTTTGCTTTTTGAAGTGTGGTACCAGAAAATCTAAAATTATATATGTGGCTTGTACTTTATTTCTATTGGACAGAATCGCCTTATGCGATGTCCATCCCTATGTTGACTGCCTTATGTGGATTTTCTTATCTAATCCTCCCAGCAACCGGATGAGGGAGCTTCTATTACATAATCTCCATTTTCTCAATGGGGAAACTCATACTTAAATAGCTTAAAGATTGTCCCCAAGGTCAATGGAATGGCAATACAAATGATCTGACTTCAGAGCCCTAGAGCTTATCTCCAGAAACTATGAGGATCCCTTTGAAATGAAGGAAGATAAGCATGAAAAGATGGGCTAACCTCTGAGTCAGACCTGCATTTATGTTCTTACTCATGTACTTACTTCTCCCAAACCCACGTGTCTACTGCCTATAGGGTGCCCACGAACTCACCAGCCTCAGCCCCCAGAATGCCCTTCTAGCCCTCTCCATCCCAAGACAGCAGCAGCGGTTTCCTCTTCTAGATCATGCAGTTTCTTATCTGTCCTCACTTTTAGCTCTTTTTCCCTTCCTGTATCATGTGTGTGTATCCACATGATTTCTTTAATGACATTGTCAGCTTCTTGGAGTAGAATCCATATTTTTCTCTTCTTTGACATTGTCCTCAACCACATGTGTGCACGTGCGCACACATGCACACACACACACACACACACACACACAGTCTCAAGAACAATGCTCTCTGGTAGGCATTCAATGCTTGTTAAGTAAATAAATAAGTAAATGCTTGAACAAATGAACACCACTCAAGCTGATCCCAGTTTGCATATCTGTGTCTGCTTCCAGATATTAACAGAAGGGCAAGCAAGCACATTAAATTCTTAGACCACATGTCTAAGTGACTAAGGATTCTTTTGAGGCCCGAGGGTGTATTCCATTTACGTGACAGCACAGGCCTCAGAGTCAGCCGCTGGACCACCGGGGGTGGAGCCACTCTATCCTATCCCAAGTTGTGTAGCCCTCACCAGGTTTCCTTACCTCTTTGTGCTTGTTTTCTTACCTGAAAAATGGGGATAATAACTATGCATTTCAAGGAACTATGGTGAGGAGTCAGTGAGTTAGTGTGAAGCTCTGGGCGGAGACCCAGGAGCACAGTCGTGCAGTGAGTGAGGTTCTTTTCCGCCTTGTGGTGTGTCCCATGGAACAGCTCTGTTCAGGGAAGAGGGGATTCTGCTCCACGACTGCTGGGCCGGGTGAAGCAGGTCCAGCATGTCTGCTCTCTGCCAATAGCCATGACCATCTTCTCATAATTCCTGCCCCCAGCACCTGGCAATCACCAGCTTGCTTTCTGTCTCTATGGATTTACCTGTTCTCGATATTTCGTATAACATGTGGCCTTTTGTGTGGCATAATGTTTTCAAGGCTGCTGGTTCCCTTAAAATTCTCTGTGCTGAATGAGTTTGTATCAAGCTAATTAAATTCTTCTCCTGGAAATACAAAGCAGATAAAGAAAAAGTCCTTCTCTTTCCATTCAGTATTAAATCCCAGGGGTCATTTTTCTGGTATTGTTGTTTTTCCAACAGCACTCTCAGCTCCCACCATCCCAGGAGACCTTACCCACCCAACCACAGCATCGGGTGCGTCAATAAACAACAAAACATGGGTGTGATACATCGTACATGCCACTTCCAGCATTCTAAGCCCATAGGAAGGATGAGTGGAATCTCAGCCAGGGAAAATTCACAACCAAGGGGGCTGGGGACAATGGTGATGCCCAATGTCACCTTCAGCATTGATTTTAAGCTCCATGAGGACAAGGGTTTTATCTGCCTTGCTCATCACAGCATCTCTTGCACCTATTACAGTGCTTGGCACATTATAGGTACTTAATAAAAGTCTATTGAATCGATGAATGAATGTGCAGGTACAGCATGTGCAGACAGTTGTTTGACCCCCTCCAGGGTCAACTTTGGTCTTGACTAAGAACAGTCCTTCTAGACAGTGCCCAGTGGAGGCAAAATCTCTCTGCTCTAAGAGACACAAGCACTACCCTGGAAAACACCAGTAACCCCTATTTGTACTAATCTCCCTCCTTAGGACTATTAGCATTTTACATGTGAGAACACTAATAAAGCCAGTCCTTCTAACAACTGGTTTTTATTTTTCAGCCTCATCAGATAATGAAAATTTACCAACTCTCTTATCAGGTAGAGCAGTGCTCCCATCACGAGTCCCGTAGGTACACCATGCCTTCCCATCCAAATGGGAGGTACAAGCAGATGGATAATGTCGCTAGGTTGGATAATGTTGCCCATGGGGTCATCCATGATAATCAGCATCCTTATGATACAATGATCTTTAAAACTTTTGCCTAAATCTTCAATGACTTATTGTACTACTGCTCAGCACCCTGGTGTAGAACCTGGAATTGATGTTGGGTTAAAAGGAAGCGAGGCACCTGGGGACAACAGGATGACATTTAGGAGCTTCCTGTCAGCCACCTGAACCTGACTCCAACCTCACTAGAGAGCGGGTCATTCTTTATGAGCATGTGGCCAGTCTAGATGTTGTGGTGAGGGTGGCACAGCTGGGGGCTCTTCACCAGTTGAGTCCTTTTCGGATGTGTCCTTGTGTCTGTCTCAAGAAGAGACGTTTCGGTCCTAACCATGGTTTCCATGTTGTTCTAGAGCTCCCTGTGGTTGACTTGCCATCTCTGAGGCGCAAAGCGGATGATCCTTGGCCCAGTCCATCAGGTAGCCACTTTCCTCACAGCACATGCCATGATGCTCGTGAACCCCGAGGGGGACCGTCACAACTGGGAAGGGAGCCTGGGGAGCTGCTCAGTCAGGGGCTTCAGAGGGACACGGGAAAAGACCACGTAAGGAGGAAAGGATCATGGCCCCCAAGACTAGGGCTGAGGAGCTGTGCCGCCCACATGGTTTTGGCACCTGTTCATCCTGGTCATCCCGTTTTCCTGCTGTTCCAGAGAAACATTTTAAAGTTCAGACAATACAGAGAATAAGAAAACAAATAATCATGTCCCCTTTACCTACCCATGGCTGGTGTGCACATTTTGTTATATTGGTTTTCCAGTCTTATCAAGAAATAAAAATTACGAATACATTTGAAAATTCCCCAAGTCCCCCAATCCCACTTTCTATTCTCTCCTTCCTCAGAGACACTCTCTTGAATTTTGTGTATATCTTTATAGTTCATTTTCAGTATTTTTACAAACATGAATTATGTGATCTCTATATATGTTGTGTTTTCTTTCACACAAATGATATTGGTTCCTATATATCATTCAATGCCTTTTGTTCTTTACTCAATGTTATATTTTTGAGATTCATCCATGTTGAGGTAGATATAGATATAGATTTTATATGCATATATTTTGCTGTTTTTAACTGCTTTAGTGTCACATTTTTTTAATCAACCACTTAATTTATGCATTTTCTCACTGACAGAAATACATTTTCTTAATTTTTCATGTTTTCCCTGCTGATATAAAGTCCTAAATCACCAATATATGTGAAATACATATTCTACAATCTAATCTGTCTTGTTGAGTGACTAGTAAAGGGTACATCACAGCGGTATAATTATTAAGTGGGTTTTTCCAGGAATATTCTTATGCATGTGGAGTAATTGAAAGATTCCCCCTAGTTTGTAAGCAGGCAAATAAGATAAGTTCAAGAGGTAAGTTTCAAAAATGTACCCTTATGTTCATTTCCACAGAAGCCTGGCCCATGCTGAGGCTCGTAAACGGCAGTGGAAGGTGCTCTGGATGGGTGGAGGTTTTCTACCAGGGCAGCTGGGGGTCAGTGTGTAGCGAAGGCTGGGGTCTGAAGGAAGCGCACGTCGTATGCAGGCAGCTTGGGTGTGGTCAGGCAGTGTCTGCCCGCCTGAACACCCACTTCAGCCCCGGCTTTGGGAAGATTCTCCTGGACAATGTGCACTGCAGTGGTGAGGAGAGCCACCTGGCCCTGTGTGCCCACGACACCTGGTTCACTCACAACTGTGACCACCAGGAAGCCGGAGCCATCTGCTCAGGTGAGGGGTCTATTTTCACTCTAAATGATTCATGGACAGAATGCCTTATTACAAAACATGAGAAATGTGCCAGTGGCCTTCTCCTGTGAGAACTGATGGTTCCCTCTCCACACTAGCAGGTTCTCTAGAGGCAGCCTCCTCTTCTCCAGGTAAGAGTGATTTGGGCTATTTCTATGTCCCATTCTACTTGCTTCTAGTTCTAATATTTATTCTGTGTGGTAGAAATTGAATAAAAATAACCCTGTTAACCTTTTGAGTAACTTGCAGAGGCTGGTTTGATTGGTCCAGATCATTTAAGCTTAAAAGGCTTTCTCAGTCTGTATGTCAACCCACCACAAGAGAAGGAACTCAGAACAAAGATGTACAGCACTGACCTTGCTCTCCTGCATTCATGCTTTCCTGCTCCAGAAATGCTGCTAATCCTGACCTGAATGGCCCCTCTTCTGGGCAGCTGCTGGAGGGTAGATCCTAGGCACCATTTAGGGTGTGGCTTAGCCAAGGGCTCAACATTGAAGAGTAACATCCACAGAAGGGAGTTTGGCAATGAGCTGGCTGTGCACAGTCTCCTGGGTGCAGGAAACTTCCCAAATCAGAACTAAATAACCAGGTAGCTACAGGCAAGACAGGACTCTTTCGGGGCCATCGTAGGACTATAATTAGTAGTCACTGACGTTAGGATATAGTTTTCTATGATGAGGCCTATCTATCATCACAAATCAGTTCTTTGATTGAAAAATTACTTTCCAGAGTGATTAGATCAGAAAATCATTCTTTTGGAGTCTGTGAGGCCTGATACTTCTTAATAAACAAAGAAATGGCATTAGTTGAAAAATTGTAGTTATGTGATTTTAGAGTAAGTCTGCCTCTAGGAAAAACCATGGGGCCATTTCAATCCTTTTTATAAATTCAAAGTAGAGTTTTTTTAACTTAACTGTTCATCTGAATTATGCTGAGGGCTTATTAAAACACATACTGCTAGGCCCCATCCAGAGTTTCTGATTCCATAGGCTTGGAGTGGGGTATGAGAATTTATATATCCAGCAAGTCCATGATGCTTATACTGTGATCTGATGACCACACTTTCACAACTGCTGTCTTAAAACAAAGAAGTAATCTTTCTTATTATTATAAAACAGAAGGAGAATTATCATCATCTTCAGCATCTTCATCCTCATCATTGTCTTCATCATCACCATCTTTGCTATTGTCAGCACTGCCATCATTGTCATTGTCATCACCATCACATCCATTGTCATCATCATCACCACCAATGTCATCATCACCACCATTGTCATCATCTCCACCATTGTCATCATCACCATCATCATCATCACCACCAATATCATCATCACCACTATTATCATTATCACCATTGTCATCATCATCATCATTGTCATCATCATCACCACCAATGTCATCATCACCACCATTATCATCATCACCACCACTATCATCATCACCATTGTCATCATCATCACCACGACAATTATCATCATCATCACCATTATCATCATCACCACTATTATCATCATCACCATTGTCATCAGCATCACCAATGTCATCATCATCACCATCACCATTAGCGTCATCACTACCATTAGCATCACCACCACGATTGTCATCATCATCACCATTAGCATCATCACCACCATTATCATCATCACCATTGTCATCAGCATCACCAATGTCATCAGCATCACCATCACCATTAGCATCATCACCACCATTATCATCATCATCACCATTATTATCATCACTACCATTAGCATCATCATCATCATTTTCATCATCATTACCATTGTCATTATCTTCATCGCCACCATTAGCATCATCATCATTACCACCATTGTCATCAACACCACCATTATCATCATCACCATTGTCATCATCACTACCACCATTAGCATCATCACCACCATTAGCATCATCATCACGATTGTCATTATCATTACCATTGTCATCATCATCATCATCACAACCATTGTCATCATCATCACCATTATCATCATCACCATTGTCATCATCATCATCACCACCAATGTCATCATCACCACCATTATCATCATCACCACCATTGTCATTATCACCACCATTGGCATCATCACCATTGTCATCATCATCACCACCACCATTAGCATCATTAGCACAATTATTATCATCACCATTGCCATCATCATTACCATTGTCATCATCATCACCACCATTATCATCATCACCATTGTCATCTTCATCATCACCACCATTAGCAACAGCAGCAGCATTATCATCATCACCACCATTATCGTCATCATCATCACCATTTTCATCATCATTACTATTGTCATTGTCATCATCACCACCATTAGCATCATCACCACCATTATCATCCTCACAACCATTATTATCATCACAATTGCCACCATCATTACCATTGTCATCATCACCACCATTATCATCATCACCACCATTATTATCATCACAATTGCCACCATCATTACCATTGTCATCATCACCACCATTATCATCATCACCACCATTGTCATTATCTCCATCATCAGCATCACCACCGTTGTCCTCATCATCACCACCACCATTATCATCATCACCATTGTCATCATCATCACCATTGTCATCATCATTACCATTGTCATCATCATCATCACCATTATCATCATCACCACCATTATCATCATCATTACCATTGTCATCGTCAACATCACCATTATCATCATCACCACCATTATCATCATCACCACTGTCATCATCATCACCATTGTCATCATCATCACCATTGTCATCATCATCACCATTGTCATCATCATCATTATCATCATCACCACCATTATCATCATCACCACCATTATCATCATCACCACCACCATTATCATCATCATCACCATTATTATCATCACCATTATCATCATCATCACCATTGTTATCACCACCACTATTAGCATCATCAACACGATTATCATCATCACTATTGTCATCATCACTACCACCATTAGCATCATCACCACCATTAGCATCATCATCACCATCATCATCATCAGTGCCACCATTATCAGCATCATTGTTACCAGCAATAGCACCAGCACCATCAGCAGGAACTAGCCCATATAGTAAGTTGAACTTTGCATTTGTGAATTACTTCCCTGGTTATTTTTAGTTTATGTGTTTTTATGGTTCTGTACATAAACAGCTAAACACGCAAACAAGAATATTTAAGTAAATTTGTGGATAAATTAATTTTCCACTCACAGCTAGGTGCCTGGGGTTGCATTCATAGCTTCCTCTTCATATGACAACCAGTGTCCTCCCAAACACTCATCCCTCTTCCTGCCTGGATGACTACAAACTTCTCCTAACTGGTTTCCCTGCCTACAAGCTCCCAACATTCTAGTCCATTGTTTACATGAAGTCAGAGTTACCTTTTTTTTAAAATTTTTTAAGCCAACGCTTATTGACTGTATAGTAAAAATCACTATGTAGTTCAAAGAATTTTCATAAATGGTTACAGTTCTGTAACCATCACAATTTAGGACATTCATTACCTTAAAAATTCTTTGTGCCCCTGTATAGTCAATACCCTCTCCTGACCACCTGGCAACCACCAATATGATTTCTGTCCCTATAGGTTTGCCTTTTCCAGAATATTATGTAGTATAATCAGACAATATGTAACATTTTGTCTTGAGCTTCTTAGCATAATGCTTTTGAGACTCTTCCTCCCATGTATCAAATATTCATTCTTTTTTTAGCTAAGTAGTATTCCACTCTATGGGCGTAGCAAAATTTGTTTATCCATTCCCCACTTGATGGACGTTGAGTGTATTTCCAATTTTGACTATCATGAATAAAGCTGCTAAAAACATTCACATACAGGTTAAACGATTTTCCGAAGTGGCTACCATTTTGCATTCTCACCAGCAACGTATGAGAGTTACAGTTGCTCCACATCTTAGTCCACATTTTGGATTTTCTATTTTTTGTTTAGCCATTATAGCTTCTCTACAATAATAAGATGGTGATATCTCTTTGTGGTTTAATTAGCCTTTCCCTAATGACAAATGGTACTGAGCATATTTTCATATGCTTATTTGCATCTCTACTTAGACAAAGAGTGCATTCAAACCTTTTATCCCTTTTTAAAAAATTGGATGTCTTTTTATTATTGTGTTATAAGATAGTTCTTTATATATCTGGATACTAATATTTTCTTTGGTAAGAGTTTTGCAAATTTTTTCTCTCAGTCTATGACATGTCTTTCCATTTTCTTAGCAGTGTTTTACAAAGACCAACATTTTAAAATTTTAATGAAGTCATATTTACCAAGTTTTAATGAATAGTGCTTTTGTGTTAAAGAGTATTAAAAAAACTCACTTAGCTAAAGGTTTCTCAGATTTTCTCCTAGAAGTTTTAGGTTTTTCATTTAGCTCTATGATCCATTTTAGTTGATTTTTCACATGGCTTAAAGGATTTTTTTTCTGTGTATCTGTCTCATCTTCCCAATACCATTTGTTAAAAAGGCTCTCCTATCTCCATTGAAATATCTTAGCACTTTTTTCATGTAGTTAAATGAAGATATTTCTGAGAATATGCTCCCAGAACCCCTAGTTGGAGATGTTAACATGATTTGTGTGTGCACGTGTACACACACACACATACACACACACAGAGTTTCTATGGTCCCATGAATTTAGGAAACATTGCATTAAACAAATTAAGCAGGTTTCTTTACATAGTATGCCTAGGAGCATTTAACATATAATTAATCCTACAGAAGCCCCACTAGAAGTCACAGGATGCCATACTTGACCCAAATCCCCTTTATTTCATGTCCTGTCTCTTAGGTAGTTTCTGCATAATGTAAGAAAAATGCTGAAAGCCAGGTGTTTGGAATTAATGAAAATGCTACTATGATATTCTAATCAAATTAAAATACATGTCACCTCATCTTGAGCATCCAGATTCCAGGTTGCTGTCCCCCAATATCTGTGCTGCCTGAGTGAATTCCCCTCCCTCCTCTTCCACCTGTTGAAGTCCTGCCATGGCTTCATGGTGTCATTTTTCCAGGTAGCTTCCCATAGTCTCCACAAGGAGACATATCCTCTATATTTGTACCTTTTTTGTTGACATCCCTCATAATCCACCTCATGTTACAGTTACTTGTATACTTCTTCTAGCTTCTGACTGAGTTATATAAGCCTTTTAAATGCAAGCAACCTGCCTCACTTTCTTCACATTCAATAAATATTTTTAATGAATGATAGCACACAGCATTATTAATTCATAGAGGCTGCTTTTATTTCCTTTAGGTTTTCTTAAATATGATGTTCTTAAATTTGTCTTCTATTTTGTAAAGATTTATTTCTACTGAGTCAAGGATGCAAGGATAAGTTTACCATGAATGTATAATAGATGAATAAAAAGTTAAACAATCTTGATGGTTTCAACAAACAAGATTGATGGGGATTATGGTGACTTACTCAGATGAATCAAAAGAAAACAAAAGGTTTCAGAGGGTCTTAAAATGAGCCCTTCCAGCAGTGTGTCTACTTTATTCTTTCCACTCTACTGACTGACAGTGACCTCGCTTTGTTGTTCCTTCTAGCTGATGGCTTCTCAGAGCCTTCGCTGACCACAGCCCCTGAGGCCTGGACACCTCCACCTGCAGGTATGGGAAGCAGTTCCTGAGAAATGAAGGGCTGATGGATAGATAGCGTGGGGGGAGGTATTTCTCCAAGATGGAGGGAAACCACAGGCATAGTTAAAGTGGGACATAGCCCACTTACAAGTTCTGGGATTTAGAGCAATTCTCTTCACCTTCGAGTCTCAGTTTCTTCATCTGTAAAATGGAAACCCATCCCCTACCACATGGGGTTGTTGTAAAGATTGACAGAAATGTTTAAGTTAGTGATTCTCTGAGGATCTGGCCCTTAAATCACAAACAATAAGTATTAGTTCCTGCCCTCAGTCTCTTTTACATAGTAAAGACATGAAGAGAGAAGTATGGGGCCAAAGGGACAGAGTTGCTCCAAGACTAATGTAGTTCTGGGTGACGAGGGGTCTATTTAGCTATGATCTGCCTGTGGATAGTCTCGTTGCCTGTCTCATTAGACATCTCCTATTTCTATCCCTGTCCATGGCAGGGGAAGAACATAAGGATAAAATGGTCTTGTTAGGAGTACTTAGAAATTCTGGAAATTTCTTAAAGCAAGTTCCATATTTTGGAAGGGGGGATATAATAAAGTCTCATTGAAGGGGCTTGAAATTGAAGGTTATTTTGCCTATTCCTACTGTGTGGGTACGTGAGCACTATGTTTGTAAGTGAGGACATGTTTGTAAGTGAGGATATGATCATGTAGGGATTTAAAGGATGAAGGAAACCTTCCAGAGACGGGAAGGCCAGTCCCTGTGTGTATCTCCTCCTTGTGCCTCCCCAGGAGCCCAGATGGCTGTGAGACTGATGAATGGCACGGGGAGGTGCTCAGGCCGTGTGGAGGTTCTCATCCAGGGCACGTGGGGGACCGTATGTGACGACTTCTGGGACCTGACGGAGGCCACTGTTGTGTGCCACCAGCTGCAATGTGGCCAGGCTGTGGCAGCCACCACAGGGGCCCACTTTGGGGCAGGCTCAGGCAAAATCATGTTGGACGACGTGCAGTGTACAGGGAGTGAAAGCCACCTGGGGCAGTGCATGCATAAGGATGAGGCCGGGCACAACTGCGGGCACCTGGAGGATGCTGGTGTTGTTTGCACAGGTGAGGGCTGGTTGTCAGTGCTCATCTGGAGGACTCTTATTCCCTCACTACTCACCCATACACACAACCACACCCACACACACCACAGCCCAGTTTAAGAATGTCAGTGGATCAGGCAGCCAGCCAGTGTTGCCAATCTCCTTTCAAAGATATGCATCAGCCTGACCATCCCCTTGGCTGCAAAGATTGCTATGTATGGCTCGTAGGCTGCCTCCAGGCTCAGAAGTGGTCTATTTGGTTTGAGAATTCAGGCTGAGCTTGAATTCAGCCAAATCAGAGTCTTTGGCATAAAAATTCAAATTCTTACATTTTTGTGTAAAAAATAAGAGCAGAAGTTCAGGCTCAAAACACCGAATTCTTTTATTACATTAACTGGCTGGATCTGAAAAAGAGCTACCCGTTTGGACACAGCTGTCCAATTCACACAGCCCCCACCACTCACGTCACGTGTTTATCACACCTGCATGGCCCTCGGAAACTTCTGAGTTTGTGACCTCTGGGTGATGGGCCAAATTCGTCAGCTGGTGTTCCAGGCCTTCTGTATCTGGGCCTGGTGACCTTCCCAAACATATGTGTCCCTCTGGCTGACTCTGCCCCACTGTACTCCCCAGTCTTTCCTGATTCCGTCCCGCTGAGAGCTGGAAGATCATCTCTATGAATGACAAGCTGTACCAGGCTGCACCTGGCCCCTCTGAGCCGCACCTCTGCAACACCTGAGGGTCCTGGGGGAGCACTGCGTTCTGAAGCTCTCCCAGGACTCTCAGCATTGGCTGCTAGGGATCCTGTCTCAAATCCCCAGGAAATGCCAAGATCCTCAAGGGCAAGGTTTCTGCCTCTGTCTACTTCCCACAGCTCCCTAGAGGTAGCACACATTCCCAGTAAACATTCACCAGCTAAGACATGATAACGTGCACAATCTCTGTTCTTGTTGATAGGTGCTGATCCCACAGCTGCTTGGACTACAGGTAGGACCTGTGTTACATTGGGCATCATCTACTAGACTCAGCATGATGTAAAGAAGATTGTGGGGCTAGCCGAGTGGCACGGTGGTTAAGTGCTGGCTTGGGAAGCCAGCAGCCCTGGTTCGGGTCGCACATATGAGGGCCAGTGAAACTGCCCTCAAAAAAAAAAAAAAAAAAAAGATTGTGAGGTTTAGAGTCACATCCTGGTTGGACTCCTAGCTTCATACCTTCACTCATGAATTCATCAATGGATATGGACTGAGCGCCTACCATGTGCCAAACTCTGTGCCAACAAGCACTGGGGCATCAGCAGTGATCAACACCCCTGGGCCTCTTCTTTCATGTGATTTGCACCCTAACAGGAGAGACAAACATATGATCACCCTCAATTATGTGACCTCAGCCAAGTTATATCATCTCCCAATCCCATTATACCTCGATTCCTCTTCATTAAAGTAGGAATTCTATAGAGAATTAAATAAGGACATGGATTTGACAATACCTAAAGGTACTTGACATCTGACAGGTGCTCACACAGCAATGGTTCCTTCCTTTGGTCACATGCCCTCCCAAGGGAGGCAGTGTCGGGGGTGGAAAGGGCCCTGAGCTGTAGGAATCTGACCCTGGCCTGTCTCTCTCCAGCTGAATGACCTTGGCCCCAGTCTCCATGTCATTAGAACAGGCACATTGGATTCCATGCTCCCTAAAATCCTATGCCTTTGACATTCTGTGACAAACAAGGGGGAGAGGATAGGCAGCCACAAGGACTAGGGGAATTAAGTGTGTGCTACTGTGGAAAACAAGAGGTTGTCGTTGAAAAACAGAGGTGTAGGTCTTGTAGAAATTGAGGGACACTTTTCCCCCTAGCATTTTATTATGAAAATATTCAAATATATAGCCAAGTTTAGAGAATTTTACAAGGAAATCCACCTAAAGCCTATAATAAATTTATCAATCCATCTATCATGCCTCTACTCATCCTTCAATTCATTTTATTTTTTATTAAGGTTTGGTCCATGTATCATAAAATTCACCCATTTTAAGATCGGTTTGGTGAGTTTTAGTAATTGTACATAAGGGTGCAATCACCACTACAGTCATGACATAGAGCAGGCCCCTCGCCCTCAAACTCATGCATTGCAGAGTTGATGCCCTCTTCCTCATCCACCCCTCCACCAAGGACCTGCTGTGTGACTTTCCTTGCTTTGCTCAGGTGAAGTCACAACACACTTGGGGAGAGGGCAGCAAAGAGAGATGATAGCCAACCCATGTCCTCTTGTAAGGCCACTTAGGACTAATTGCCTGTGAGCTTTTTTTTTTGCTAATGGCCACACGGCACATTTTCTGTCCTAAATGGGGATGTGAGGTCCCCATTATGCAGTGTCACCATTATTCCTATTTAATCCTAGGAGGAGGCAGGTGCCCTCATGAAGCAACTGTGTGCCCTCTCCTCATGTCCTGACTGTTCCTGATGACTATCTTTCCTTTTCACCCACCAACAGCCTATGAGAACTCACTTCCCACATCATCAGTGATATCAGAAGCTCAACACCCAACTTCAGTTTCTCCAGGTAAGGCTGTTTCTTTCTGTATTTTCTTCTGAATGACTTTGTTTATTCAACAATGAATGAATGAACAAATATGTGTCACTAAGGATATTTAGTGTCGCTGATGATATGTATAGCGATACACAAAGCAGACCCCCATGGAGGCTGAGTCCACTGGAGGGAGGTGTGTTACAACAGAGTGTGGTGAATACTGTGATGGGGGAGCACAGGGTGCCATGTGTGCCCAAAGAGGGGCTCCATCCAGATCTGGGAGTCAGAGCAGGAAGAAACAATATCTAAGCCAAGGACTGAAGAGTGAGGGGGCAATGGCATTGTGCCAGGCAGGGGACGAACCAGGGACTTAGACTTCCCCTGGGCTGCAGGATGGGGGGCAGTAATATGCTTTCTGAGTTAGAACCCAGACTGGCCAATAACCATACAGAATTAGTGAAGCGTGTGTGAGGTGGCTCTCTAAGATGGTTTTGCTGTGATCAGGGATGAGTAATATTTCAGGATATTCAGCCTTGAGTTAGGTTTGGGTTTTTTTTTACAAATTAGGTCCAGTCTGAGGTCAGAGAAAGCAGGGGTGAAACATTGGACCCCCCATTCCCTTAACCTAGCTGTACAAACAAAAGAATCAGGGAAGATGGAGGGGAGCCATTGTCATTGCTCAGGATCTGAGAGCATCCCTGGTGAAATAGCTCCTGGCCATTGGCAAGAACCTTGGGGCCTCGGTGGTCACCAAAGCGGCCATTGTTGGCTCTGTGAGTTTCAATTGCCTGAACGCATGCTCCACAACTTTCTTTTTAATGTTATTTTTTATGTTAACGTTTTTGAATGTATCTGTCCAAGCTCTCTTCTTTGTTTTCACTTTTTAAAATTTTTTAAATTGAGGTATAATTTAGATATAACTTTATATTCATTTCAGGTGTAAACATAATGATTTGATATGTGTATGTATTGTGAAATAATAAGTCTAGTCAACATCCGTCACCACACATCGTTACAGAATTTTTTTTCTTGTGTTGAGAACTTTTAAACCTACTCTCTCCACGTCTCTCTTTCCTTCATTTGCTTAATAACTTTTTATCAGGCATGCCTACCGTGTGCTGAGCACTGAACCAGGCTATGTGATGGGTACACAGGTCCCAATTCTCAGGGAGTTTGCAGTTTAGCATGGAGACAAGTGTCGCACACAGAAAGACATAATATAAGAAAAAAGTGGTCTGTGTCATAAAGAGGCCCTGCCATACTCTTCCTGCACCCCCAGGTGCAGGACCGTAGGGGGAGGTCAGTCAAAGTACAAACAAGAAGGGGATTGAGCTGCTGCAGAGCCATTCTCTTGCACCCTGGCTCTCCTTTCTTCCTCTTTTTTCCTTTCATGAACCATTATTCTGAGAAGCTTCTCGAGTCACTTACCCACTCACTCACGACTCATCATGGCTGCCCTAAAATGGAAGCATCAAACCCTGAGTCCAAATGACCTTCCAGTTCTCTTCCCAATTCCAAATAGTCAGCAGAGAAGTTGGCCCAGTTCAGCACATGAATTGGTTCCTCTGGAATGGGATGTACGATCACGTCCAGTCAAGCTGAAAAGGCAGACTCAACCACGGGGGACATGGCATTGGCCCCATGCACCCTCCTGGCTTTGGGTAGGTGAGGTTATCTAACAAGGGGGTATGGATAGAGTGTATGAGTTATCTACTGCTATGCAAAAACACCCCAGAACACAGCAGCTTAAAATAATAGTCATTCATAGTTGTTCATGAGTCTGTGCATCAGCTGGGCAGTTCTGCTGTTCTGGGATAGGCTTGGCCGGTCTCAGCTGATTTGGCTGGGCTCGCTCATGCATTTGTGATGAGAACTGTTAGCTGGCAGGTAAATTAAAGGCTGCCTGGCCTACGATGGCCTCCCTCACATGTCCTACAGTGCCATAGCTCTTTTCTTATGTGACAAGGTTATGTGTCTTTCATTACCCAGCAGGCCAGCTCAAACTTATTCACATGACTGTCCCAGAGTTTCCATGGAGCAAGTTGAAACCTGTCACACCTCTTGAGGCCTCAGCTCTGCTTAGATACACCATGATTTCTGCCACATTCTACTGGTCAAAACAAGTCGCAGGCCTCCAGCCCAGAATCAAAGAGCAGGAAAATAAGGCCAGCCTCTTGACAGGAAGAGCTGCAATGTCACATTGTAAAGAGCAAGAATATAAGGAGGAGAGCTGGGCCATTTGTATAAACAATCTACCACAGGCAAGCCGTCTTAAAACAGGTTGTGGATAAGGAAGACATTATAGGCTTCTTAGAGCAGATACATCAGGGGGGTGGTATGGGATTGCTCATGGCAACGTGAAGGGTGTGAGGAGCAAAGTGATGAAAACCAAGGAAAGCTAGGTTGGGTAGAAGACAGCCACCAACAGGCAGAGTTGTTATCACCCCTTGACCCCTATGCTTCCCCAGGAGGCTGGGCCCCCTTGAGGCTGGTAGGCAGCCATGGGAGCTGTGCAGACTGCATGGAACTTTGCTACCAGGAAGTCTGGGGGACTGATGACCTCTGGGATCTGCCGGAAGCAGACATCATCTGCAGGCAGCTGGGGTGCAGCTGGGCCATTTCAGCTCCGACTGAGGTCCACTTTGGGGAAGGTTCTGGGAAAATCCTTCTTGACACTGTCCACTGCAGGGGAGATGAACACCTCAAGGAGTGCTCCCATGTTGGCTGGTTTTCCCACAACTGTGGGCACAGGGAAAATGCCCACATGATCTGTTCAGTAAACCCCAGCTCCCTGCCCAGGCAGAGCTTAGTTGTGGCTCTTCCTGAGAGAGTAATTCTCAAAAGACAATGTAAAAATAACTATTGAAAATGAAGCAGGACATTATTCCCTCGCAGCAGATGGTTTAATCACTCACAGAGGCTGATTACTCAATGGTCATACCACCAGGTAAGGAAGGTGACGTTTACAGGCAAGGTTTATCAAAACCTTGGGGATGAAGTTCTGCTGGAAATTAGATGCTTCTTATTCTCCAAGCTGGTGGAGTGACTGAGAGATGTGGCCTCGCCAGATGGTCCAATGGAGAGATGGACAGTGTCTTAGATTTCATCTAGTCCAGACTCACTTTCTACCTCTCCTCCTATTCCACTGTGCATTATACACACAGGAAGCAGATTCTAAATTTGTCAAACTTCTGTGTAGCACTTTGATTCATCAGTTCTGATGGTTGTTAGTAGATGGCAGTGAGATATGGCTCAGAGTTGGTTAAGATATGAGAGGTAGTTAAAGACACTTGCTACCCAGGGGAAGATGGCTGGTGGGCCAGACCTGACCAAAGTCAAGGTGACTCAATTCCATTCCCATCCTTTCCTTGCCTATGCCTTGTTCCTGGTGCAGTCCTAGCCCCCACAGAGCTTCCCTTGCTGTTGGTTTTCCCATGTGCTCTCAATGTCAACACCCAGAATTTTCCATGCCAGGACCCTCTCCTTCATCAAAACCCCAGGTCCCTTGATGCCCTGCCTCTAACCAGCTCTTGGTCAGATAGTGAGTCATGAATAAAGCTGAGTAGACAAGATCTAATAAAGCTTCAGTCATATCCCCTCCTGGGTTGTCAACTCTAGCAGGTGGGAATGGATTGGTCCTGGAAGAGAATCTCCAATGGAGGTTCTGGGCCATGTCAGTGGTAGAAGAGATGTTGATTGCATGAAGGAGGATCCATAGCATCCTCAGGTCCTGACTCAACATCTCTGAGCAACACCAGGTCAGAGGAATCAGTGAATTGGTGCTACTTTCTATTCTTACACCAAAGCCTTGGAACCCCTGACCCTTGGGCCACTGGAACCATGTCTTTCATTTTCTTAAATCCCCCAGTTTCAAAATATCTCATTTGTGTGTATGACAAGGGAATAAGCATCCATGTCTGGGAAGGGTCTACATCAGTGCTCCTTCTCTCCCTCACATTCACATCCGTACGTGCTCTGGCCTCACCCCCAGAGAATGGCTCAGTAGTTCTGGGAGGGACCCAGACAGCGGGTCTGTCACAAGCCCCTCAGGTTCTCATGGGCAAACAGGGTGTGGGCCTCTGTGTCAGCTGACAATTCACATGTCCTTTGTGTGTTTGACAGGTCACCCACTGGCTGCCATGACAGGAACGATCACTGCAGGTGAGACTTTGGTGTCCTTGTCTGTCCTGACTATCATCTTGTAACTCAAGCTCTGAAGTGATTCTTCAAAAAAATTGAGCGGGGACGGCTGAGTGGCGCGGTGGTTAAGTGCTGGCTTGGGAAGCCAGCGGCCCTGGTTTGGGTCCCACATATGAGGGCCAGTGACACTGCCCTCAAAAACAAAACAACAACAAAAAAACAACAACTAACAAACACAATTGAGCAAAATAGTACTGCCCTGTCTGGGTCATGCCTCTGAACCTGTGTTCTGAGTGAAGAGTCCAATAATGAAAGCCAATGAATTTATGGTTCCAATTCCATTTCTGTTTAGTCAAAGAAGGAAGTCCAAATAGTCAACTGGTGCCAGCCTTCTTGGTCTCCCAGCATGGACACCACGTGTGAAGGGTAGGCATGTGGCTGTTAGCACAGCTATGTTGCCAGGACGCTAGCTACCAAAGGGCATCATTTCAAAGGGCTTCCCCCATAAGGACATGTTATTCTTCTCCACCCTCTCCCCTTCTCTGACATCCTCTGATGCCTTCTCCATCTTTTCTTTTTCATCTTCTATTTTCCTTCCTCTGCTTTTGCCCATATCTTGGGTTTTCAGAAGCTCCATTGAACTTTTCTTAGCACCCTTGGAGGTAAAGAGCTAAAATAATACTGATGCCTGGAAAGCCTACCTGGTTCTTCTAAGGAAGAGCCACAGCATCACCTTTAATTTTGGACTGAATATTGGACAGATGGATAGACAGATGGACAATCAGATGGAGAAACAAATGGACAGGAGGACACAGAATGATACCAGTGTTGGAGGGGATGGATGAATCCAGGCAACTTCTATTCACTTAGTAGTAGATTTTTTAATAGTGTAATTTTAATAAATTACAACTGATAATGGGTGAATACTGCCGTCTTCATATACATAGAAGGTTCACATAGGCTCAATCTTAATTCAGAAAATGAAGCAGTTGGCTCATTACTTTGGTGACCTGACAAAAATCGAAATGACAAAACCCACTACTAGGGAGTAACCAGAGAGAGAAAGAGATTCTGGCTGATAGGGATAACTGCTCTGCTCAGCAAGCCTATGCCAAGGATACCATTCTCAGAACAAATGAGAAATGTTTCAAAATTCAGACACTTTCATGACCTAATTTCCTAAGTTTGCAAGAGTTTTTAGACTAGTTTCTACCTCTGATACATCCTAAGACATACCCTTAAAGTAATGACTGATGAAATCTTTTTGGACGGGGGTGGGCAGGGGGAATGAAATGAAAAAAAAAAAAGTGTGAATTACAAAATTAGTGAACTGAATAATGAAAACACTGAAATTCTAAAATATCTTTCTGCTTTTAGAAAAATCTCCCTGTGGCTACATTATTACTAACTCATCTGGAGCAATTAGAAACCCCCAGAAGAATGAAATGCATAACAACATCACCTGTGTGTGGGAAATCAGGGCAAATGCATCTGATCAGATAAGGCTGGCATTTCCATATCTTAGGTAAGTCATCAGTACATTACATACGTACCTGGTAGCTTAACATTCCAAGCATTTATTTCCTTGGTTGATTCTCATAACTCGAAGAGTCCTTCATGTCTTTAAGTTTTTACTTTGAAATAATTATAGACATATAGGAAGTTACAAAAATAATACCTAGAGTCTCATGTACCCTTCACCTAGCTTCCCCCATTAGTGGCATCTTAATATAATTGTAGAACAATATTAAAAGCACGAACTTGGCATTAGTACAATACCGTTAGCTACGCAACAGACGTTAGTCAGCTTTCACCATTTTTTACATGTGCATGTGTGTGTGTGTAGCTCTGTGTAATTTTATCCCATGACAGATTCATATAACCACCTAGGAACAGAACCGCTCTACTATCACAAAGGAACAACTCCTTATTCTTTATGTCCACAAGTCACACCCCACCCTGTCCCCTGGTGGCCACTGATCTGTTCTCCATCTCTATAGTTTTGTCATTTTGAGAGTGTTACATCTGTGGAATCACAGAGTATGTATCCTTTGAATATTGACTTTTCTCACTCAGCGTAATCCCCTTGAGGTCCACCCAGGCTGTTGTGCATACCAGTTGGTTTGTTCCTTTTTGTTGCTGAGTAGTATTTCATTGCATGGACACCAGCATTTGTTTAGCCATCCCCCACTGAAGGACATTTGAGCTGTTTCCAGTCTCTTGCTCTTATAAGTAAAGCTTCTATGAACATTCACAATCAGGCTTTTGTGTGGACACGTTTTCTTTTCTCCGGGTTAAATAATCAAGAATACAATTACTAGGTTGTCTGGTGAGTACACATTTCGCTTTTTAAGAATATGCCAAACTATTTTCCAGAGTGCCTACCATTTTACATTCCCACCAGCAACATATGAGAGATCCAGTTTCTCCATATCCTAGCATTTGATGGTATTTTTTTTGTAATAGCTGCTTGTAATTTTTAGCATACCAATGTTGTACATGTTTTATAGATTTATATGTAGGTGTTTCTTTTTTGTTGGAGTAATTATAAATGATACTGTGTTTTTTTAATTTTTGGTTTCCAGTTATAGTCCCATTGCTGCTCTGGGACCTTGGGCAATACATAGAAATATGATTGATTTTTGTGTGCCTCCACGAATTTTTAATTAAAATGAAATTCACCTTATATGCTTTGCATGGGTATGTTTGAGTGCATGTGGTGTGTGTGTGTGTGTGTGTGGGGGGGGTTATGACAGAGAGAAAGATTGAGATTGAGATTGAGGCAGAGAGTGTATGTATATTTCAGCCTGCTGTTTAAAGATGCAGACCCCACAGAATGCCAGACCTAGTAAATCAGAACATTTTAGGTTGTAATGTCATAAGTTGTCAAGGCTAATGTCATTCACAGATGAATGTCTTATGGAAATCAACCCCCAGGAACAACTTAAATTATTTATTACTCTTGAATTTTACTTAATCAAAATATGACTTAGAACAGATGGTTCATTTGGCTGAGACATGGAAGTGGGTTTCTGATTCTAGCACTAGTGGTAGCTGGACAAAACTTCACAATGGAGAACAACAGCTAACAAAAGCAGGTGACTTCCGCAAAGCAACCTGGGCAGATTTGGTCCCACACTTCCCTCTTGGCTGTCAAGAGCTTAGAAATGGTTGTTTGGAACCTAGAGTAATGTCCTCCTGGCAGGCCCACAGCCACTGCCAGGAAGAACCATCGCCTTGGTTTGCCTGGCCTGGCATTTGGCCCTAGGCTTTGAAGTACCCTGTGGTGTCAGACCTCAGCAAGGTGCACCTAGTGCCTTAGCCTCCTCTTTCCTCTTCCAGTTAAAATCCCATCATTCCCTCAAGGCAGTGAATCTTGGAGAGAAAAGGTGAGATAAAAGGAATCCATGTTTCATTTGAATGACTGACAAGCTTTTAACCCATCCCTGGCCTCTTTAGAGGAATGAAATAAAGGGTCTGCCTCCCAGCATACTTCTAAGACCTGCTGGTGAGGAGAGGCACCCACCTGTGTTTTCTTCCCCAGCCTGGATTGCACCAATGAGTATTTTGAAATCCTGGATGGCCCTCCATCCTCAGCAAAATCCCTGGGGAAGACCTGCTCTGGTTCCTACCTCACCTACGTGTCCTCCTCCAGCTCAATGACCCTCAAGTACTTCCGAAGCTTCAACAACATAGGAAAAAACTTCATTGTTTATTATTATTCCTCAAGCAAAGGTAAGAGTGGTGGTTAAAAGCAAGAGCCTGGAGCTGGACTGTCTGCCTGAGGACCAGTCTTAGTCCCATCGCTACTCTGGGATTTTGGGCAAGCCACTTGACCTTTCTGTGCCTCAACTCCTTTTCTGTACAATGGGGATACTAAGAGAACCTTACTTCCTAGGTTTGTTGTGTGGGTTACCTGAAATTATGCAAGTAAAGCACTTGGCATTATGATAGCACATCACAAATGCTCACTAATTGCCACTTCATCATGGGCCCTTTGGTTTTACATAAACATCTCATTACAGTCAGCTCATTAGGAAGCCATTTCTGAAGTTCCTCTGAATCTAGTACTAGGTGCGTGTTTGGAGATCACCAGAAGGAGGTGTGGTCCCAGCCTAAGAGAGGCTCATGCACAACAAGGAGAGAGTCAAGACAAACACGTGATGCCATTAGAGGAGAGATAGAATATAATAAATTAAGACAAACAAATAGAATATGCTAGAATATATTAAATGCATGCATGCATGTCAGCAAAAGACATTACGAAAGAGAGAGAGAGACTAATGTGGGCTACGACAGTCTTTACACCTGGCGAGGCTGGGAGTAGAGAAATTGGGAGAGGGCACAGCAGGTGAGAGAATGGTGTGGGCACAGAGAAGGGATGTAGAAGGTGTGTGGCGAGAAGGCAGATAGGAGGTAAGCCAAGAGTTTCTGGTGAAGCACAGTGTACCCAAGGTAATGACAATGACAGTGATCAAAATAGTTTCTGGAGTGCCTATTTTTATGCCAGGCAACCTTTTAAGCATGTGTTATCTCCTTTAGTCCTCACACAAACCCATGGTTCTTTCCCCTTTACAGATGAGGAAACTGAGGCTTGAGAGGTTCAGTAATTGGCCCAAGAGCACCCAGTGATGGACTCTGCACTATTTGCCACTAAGAGAAAAGAGGCTGAGCTCATGGACAGTTCTAGTGCCCACCTTGTCCAAGATGCTGTTCAGAATAGTCACTCTCCTGTACTTTTCAGCACCAGGGTAACTCATTGAGTGAGCGTGGGAAACATGCTAAAAACACAGCAGAGATGCTCTGTCACAGTAGATCAGGGAAAGTCACCATAATTGATGTTAAACAGTTATTGATGACGGTTTTTCTTGTATTTGCAGAGCCAGTTTCCCAGACCCCACATCTAATCAGTGAGTCACGTTTATTGTTGTTACTTAATCTTCATTCCTGGTGCAGGTCTTTCCTCTGTCCCCACTCCTGGTGCATTTCCTGTCATAGCTTGATTTCTCTAATTGACTGTATAAACCTACCATACCTGAGAGATTCTGTCTGTACACTTTTCATACAAGTATGATGCCCGTTCACAGTGGAGCCAAGTTACACACATCAACAACTGGGTCACAGTTTGTTGATAATTGTCGATTTGATTTCCTAATTTCTTGTTTTTATCAACACCAATGCGACACCCCTAATCAGACACTCCAAATTTAGGGAAAGTTGATGACAACAACAACAATAAGAAGCAGCATGCCCAAGAAATTTCTGTTCACCCCAGAAGGACACTGATTGTGAATGCATTTTAGCACAGAATGGCACAATTGTCATATTTCCAGTGACTGGGCAGAGAAAGGGAATATTATTTCTGTTGGATCTCACACACCTGAGACACATGAAGACCCACATGTAAAGAGAGTTTGATGTCAGAGGTCACTTATAAAGATGTTAGGGAGGATTAGTCTGCCACATTCTTAGTGTTCAGTGGACAGTTATTTCAGAATGCCACCATCTTTATTTGTTCAAGTTCTCCCTTTTATCTAAGGATGTCTTCTTGTATCCACAGCAATCCCGACAGCAACCCCCAAGATGGTAACAGCTAGACCAGGTAAGTGCTGGAATGCATCCATTTGTTACCAAGTGTCCTTTCCTCTGGGTACCTGCATTCGTACCTGCTTCATGGGCAGATATGGACCAGCTGCAAGGGGTTCATCTATTTGCAAATGGGCACTCCATCTAGACTTTTTAGGGCTATTCAAAACTATTGGGAACTTTGGCTCTAGCATCCCAGGGCGAGCACAGTCTTTTTTTGTTTTTCAGAGACTTTCAGTATCATCAAACCCTGGGAGGCTTACAGGTGCCTTCTAGTGGGGTTCTCTCTTTTCTGTCTATGGCCAATCCTAATCATAGTTCACTTCATACCCGTATCACTAATGGATTTTTAGAAAGTGAGTAGGGTGTCAGAGCCATTCTAGGGACCATGAGATAGAATCACAGAGAAAGAAAGAAACATAGTGAACTTTGGAATCAGGAGACCTGAGTTTAGATCTGCTACTTACCCGATGTGGGATTGGGCAATGAATCACTGCTTCTCCAACTATCAGTTTCCTCCTAGATAAACTTGGTATATCAGTATTCCTCTGCTCACCTTCCTGAGTTATTATAAAGGTGTAGGTAAACACACACACACACACACACACACACACACACACACACGCACATTACAAAAATCACTGTGTAAATTATTTATAATGTTTTTCTACATTTAGCCAAAACAGATTGGCACACCTTTTGGCCCGATAGCTACTCAGTTAATGGACATGTTAGGCTAACAGTTCTTTTGACAATTCTAATGACTTAGTCAATCTCCAACTAGGAGGTTGACTAGTTGACTGACTTTTTACCAAGTTCTCCATCCATAATAGTAGTGCAGGGGTGGGAACTCAACCATCTCATGGGAAATGTGCAGTATCCCTAGAAGGCAAGTTGTCACGTCCTGCGTGGCAAGGGCAAGTGGGACACGAGAGGGGCGACGCAGATTAAGGAAAAACAAGAGACAGAAGAAAGATGAGAGCGAGCCCAAGGGACTCAGCCAAGGAAGACTGAGCCCCGAATCGGGTCAGCGCATAGCTTTTATTGAGAATTTTCAAGGAAGCAAACTGTAACAAATCATTAACGGTGGTTTGTAGTTCTCAGGATTTACACAGTCCTCTACTCCCCTGTAAATGCTCTCTCCTGGGTGCACTGTGACTTACTCTTCCGTTAAAGGATTACCTTGTCTTTATTATGATAATTGCTATGAAACCCAGACTCGGTTTCTGTAAGTCACCTAAAGAATGTTTACTAAAGCTATCTTGACTATCTAGAAATCATCCTAAATTCTAGCAGTTAAACACAATCATAAAACTCACAGTATACTTGAGCTATACCAAAAGACTAGGAGTGGCTGTGTTTAAGGTAAAAGCATTTAAAATCTATTCGATTGTAAATAACAATACCTAGCAACCAAAAGGGTTTCACACCTCTCTTATCCTACAGAGGGCTGCATCCGTTTCTCAGTTTAAGCTTCAGTATCTGTTGCTGCAACAAGGCACTGGGCAAAGGAATTCACCCAAGGCTGATTAACAAATCCATGGTCAGCGGATGTCTTAGAGCTGCCTCTTACCCGGAACTCCCATGGCCTGAAGACTTAATCTTTCAGGAGACTATTCACAGTAGGGCCCTTAGGCAAATGCATCAGCTTCTCACAGGCCTGAGTTTTCTGGCCTGAGTTTGTCAGAGGCCTGTGCCTCAGTTTCCAAGGGGCTTGATCCCCAATATCACAGTTCAGGGGTCCCCCATGGAACTACCGCCTGGCTTGGGTTGTCTCCCCACTTTTAGGAGATCTTACCCGTCCTTGGTTGCGTAGTTAGCTCATTGGGGCACCACAGGAACATATCACAAGTGTAGTAAATATATTGTCTCCTATAGAAGAAAAGGCACATGGGTTCATAGAGGCAGGAGATATTACATGACCAACCATAAGGCAGCACCCCTAATATCCAGTGCTGAGCAGGGCAATGTGGCCTTGTCAGACACTGGGTTGCTATCAGCTTCCCACACCTAGAAGGCAATGGTCACCAGGTCTTTTTTTGCAGGGGACTGGCCAAAGCTGCGGCTGGTAGGCGGCTCAGGTCGGTGCTCAGGACGCGTGGAGGTCCTCCACCAGGGGGCCTGGGGCACCGTGTGCGACGACCTGTGGGACCTGAACGAAGCCGAGGTCGTGTGCCGACAGCTGGGGTGCGGTTGGGCCATGTCCGCTCTTGGGAAGGCCCACTTTGGCCCGGGCTCTGGAGACATTGTCCTGGACAACCTCCAGTGCACTGGGGTGGAGCGCCACCTGGGCCAGTGTGCCCACTCAGGCTGGTTGGAGCACAACTGCGGCCACCACGAGGATGCCGGTGTCACCTGCTCAGGTATGCTCTCCTCCTCAGGCAAGAATTTCAGATGTCATAGACGAAGGCGTTTTGAAACTATGCACCCAGATGGAATTTTAATCCATCCATTCATCCATCTGCCCACATGCTCGTTCTTTCATCAAACAGTCCTCAAGCTTCTATTCTATAGCAGGCCCTGGGCTCAGACACGTCCTGCCATGCGCAGCTCCAGGTGGCACACGAGAGGTCTTGAATACTAACATGCATCAGCACTCTCTGCAGTGAGAAGCCAGGGCCCTGCCCAGAGATGATGACTAACTGGGTTTGGGAAGGGGCTGTGGAGCCTGCAGTTAAACAAGTGTTCCAGGGGATTCAGCATTCGAGGGCCATGGGTCACCCAGCCCTGGCTGCCATGAAGCAGAACCATCCCAGCTGCTGGGTCAAGGTCCTTGCCAGAGGAGAGCTGGAGTTGCCCAGGCAGCAGTTCTGGTGCTCTGGTCCCAAGCCCAGAAGGACCATGGTCCTCTCCCCTTGATCCCCTACCCACGTCCCTGTTACCCCACTTTCTCCACACTTTGGTTTCACTAAAAAGAGTGACCTATCTCCTTTATTTATGCATCCAGATACAGAAGACCTGCCTTCTACCACACCTTCAGGTATGTTCATATTTTTTCCAGTCCAAGCAAAGTAATAATAATATTAATAATAACAATAATAATATCAAACACTTATAAATGCTGACAACAAGACACTGTTCTGAGCTCTTCTTTGCATATATAAGTCATTTAATCCCACAGTAACCCTTGAGGTAAATACTTTGATTATTCCCATTTCCCAGATAGGTAAATTGAGACATAGAAAGTTAGTAATGTACCCAGGACTCGCCAGTGGATTTGAACCCAAGCAGTTGGTGCTTTTGGCTAACAATCTCATTTACTCCACCTGTTCTTTGACCCCAGATACACAAAGACCAAGCAAAGCTAGTGCAGACATGAGGGACATTTTGCTCAGATTATTGGTAAACGTTGGGACAATCCTGCAAAAAGGTATTTTATATTACATCTTACAGAAGACAAGTTTGAAATGCAGAAAGGTTAAGTAACTTTCCTGAGATCGCTCAGAAAGTTAATGGTAGAGCCAAGTTTTCATACTGATCAATCTGATCCCTAAGTACATGTTCTTGAGGATCTTATGGCCTTTGCCTGTTTTTGAAGATCGTATAACCTAATGATTGAATGATATTCATCTGTAATAAAAACCAAAGATTAGAAGAATCAGACTAACCCATGTGATGTAAATTCTGAAATGATGCCGGAGGTGAATGGAAAGGCATTTCATTTCATTGCAAGGGACGTTTCTGAGCACCTGCGCAGCAGCCGGCATGATGCTAAGGGTTCAGTGTGTCAATTTATTTAATTCTCACAGCTGAGGAGTAGGGAGATCATGAAGCCTGCTCAGGATTACTCAATTAAAAAGTGACATATTTAGATTTTAAGCCCCATCTCTTGCTCTTTGAATGCACCTGGCTGTCCTCAGCGCCTCAGAGCACACACAGATCACAAGTCATTGGCAGAATCATCTCTCTCAGACACTTGTCTAGAGAAAACCCTTGCTGTGTTCTGGGCATTCCTGGGGGCAGCCATCTTTATGTGTTGGGGTCATGAATGAGAGAGGTAGGGCTGTCTAAAGCTAAAGGGCCATGGTTAGGATCAAGGATCATGGATATTCAAATGTACATTCATCTGTAGTTTTCTCATTTTATATAACTCACCTAAGTTGAAAATTCCATGGATGACTGGGAAATGAAGAAGACCATGTCAAGTAAAAGGAGCCATTCTGGTTATCTATTGCTACTCCAAGATGTAGTGGTTTAAAACAATAACCATTTAGTTTTGTCATGGTTTTGTGGATCAGGAATTTGGAAAGGGCTCAGCTGAAGATACTTCTGCTCCACATGGCACTGAGCAGAGTCAGTTGGTGGTGTTCATCTGGTGGCTGGTCTGGAGAGTCTAGCTTCACTCACATGCCTGTTGCCATGGTGGGGACAGCTGGACAGATGGGCTCAGCCAGGGCCCTCTTCCTCTCCATGTGGTCTCAGGGCCTCTTCACACGGTTCCTCCAACAGGGCAGTCAGACTTTCTACAGGGTGGCTCAGGGAGCCATGGGAATCCAGTGCTTCCAGAGACAGGAGTGGAAGCTGCCAGCCTTTTAAGGCATGGTGTCACTTCTACCATATTCTATTGGTCAAAGCAATCACTGAGTCCACCCTGGTTTTAGGAAAGGGACCTAGACCCCACCTCATGCCAAGACACATGACCAAGAATTTTGGGCTTTCTTTAATCTGCCACAGGACTATACAGAATATTCACTCAGCACCTTCAGACTTTTCTCAGTTTGCTTTAAATACATTGACATTTCTAAGGAAACCCGTTACATTTTACTAACATGTAGATAAGACTAAGTATTGTTCCTCTGGATGTCATCATTATCTTCCTTTTATTTTCCTTCTAGGTCTTTCCACAGTTTCTCAGGATTATATAACAGGTAATCACTAGTTTTAAGAAATAGTAACTCTATGCCAAGAGAACCATCATAGTAGATGCCAGGCAGTGTGCCCAGGACATGGCACAGAGAGACTGGTACAATGCAGTGAAGGGCAGCTTCTGCTCTGCCCATGCCAGTCCTGTCATGGCTCCTTCAATGAGAGGCCAGGAAGTCAGGACCTCAGCTGGAGGAGCCCCATAGTTCTTACCACAGCTTTCCTGAGGGACACAGCCTCAGGACTTCTAATGCCTGTAAATATTGACATTTTAAACCAGTGGAGCAGGCTGGGAAGGGGATATGTGGATCTGCCTGGATCAGGTAAGCAGGAGGGTGACAAAAGACTTGAAGAAAATGTGGCTCAGTCCATCTGGCCATTCTCAGCCTGCCTTCTCTGGGTACAGTCCTGTAGAGGGCGCCCACAAAGGGCACCAGTCCATCATCCCCTGCCAAATGTAGAAGTTTCAGAAAGTTCACATCCCAAGGGTTTCAATGTCAGTCTGATCTTGCTCCAGTTATTATAACCTACTAATGCGCTCAACAACAGGGCTGTCAATAGAGCTATTGTAGCCTACAAATGCACTCAACGATAGGGCTGAGCCCTTCGCCACTTCCCCGTCATCCATCACAGGAAAAATCAGGAATCTGTGGGATTCTGGAAGGGTCACAAGTTGACTGGGGGAACAGAAAGAATAAAATTAAGTAAACTAATAATTTAGGGACAAGGTCAATAAACCACGTTGTGTTTTAAAATTTCCTCTAAAATAATTTGATGACTCTAAGTTTTCTGCTTTATTTTGTGGCATACTGTTTTAAATGTGTGTGTGTGTGTGTGTGTGTGTGTGTGTGTGTGTGTGTGTGTGTGTGAATATATATCTATTTATATTAATATAATAACTAATATGGAAGAATCAGATCTCACTGTTATCTTGTTTAACCCTTATGAACCCAAAAATCTGTAAGTTCCAGTCTCACTTGGTAGGTATTAAATTAAAAGAAACAGTCTACCCAGAAAAAGTGATGAAAAATACTTAAAAGGAGGTCCCAGTCATAAACTCCCAAAACAGTCCACAACATTCCCTTTCCTGTGTCTCCAATTCATCAGACCACAAACTTGTTCTAGAGCTGCTTGGTCCCCAAACCCCCTCAAATTCTCCTCTTACCCAGGCACATTACACCTCTGTCTCTTCATGTCTCTTTCCCAATCTCTCATGTAGGTCTACCCTGCCCTTCTCCCAGCAAGAAGAGTTCTCCCACCTCAGAAAGAGGGAAGAGATACTAAACAGACAGGACAAGTATAGTATTTTTTTTTTATCAGATAGTAGGGGGAGAGGGAAAGGCAGGGAGCTCTCACACATTAACACTTACTGATGCATCAGAATTAGATTAAATGGACTCTCTTTCCCAGGAAATGGTTAGGCTAAAGACCTACCCACAGTCTGATGTGTGTCCATCCAGGGAGATGCTCCCTGACTGCAGCAGGCTTTGGGTGGAAGCTCGTCATTACCGGGATCACGCAAATGATGCCATGTGGACACAACTTGACGTTCTTTTTCCTGTTGTTTCAGGAGGAAGTAACTCTTGTGGGGGGATCATCTCTAGTCCCTCTGGTTCATTTTCCAGTCCACGGTATCCAGAAAACTATCCAACAGACATCCAGTGTGTTTGGGAGATCCATGTGAATAAAAAATTCCTCATAAAACTCATGATTCCAAGTTTGAAGTAAGAAAACAACTTCTTAGGAGAAGACTATCTAAATAAGAATATTCATTTGTGAAATGATAATAAACATATTTCTTTTAATGGGAGACCCTTAGGAGTGAAACCAGAAAAACACAAAACTCTTTCTCAGTTGAAGCTTAGGTTAATTTTGAAGTGCTATCCAATGAATTACTTCTAGTTTGAAATATTCAATAAGTGATTTACTAACATATTTATCTTAATCATATTTTGATAGTTTTTCTTTTGATTTTTTTTCTGAAAATACTCCAAAAATCCACCTTACCAGCTTTGCCCTTATTGTACGCTGGGTACTAATATTTATCTTCTGAGACTTCCTTTTCCCTTTATCTAAATTTTTAACAAACAGTAAGAGGCTTTCCACATACACATATTAACCAACTACTCAAGCCATGGGCCCTGCATCTTCTAAATGTTGCTGCACAGTAAAAGAAGGTAGTGGAGTCATTGCCTCATCTCTGACATAAACAGAATAAATTTTCCAAAGTCATGGCCATTTTTTATCTCCATGACATAACATAAGAGCTGACATATTTTAGTGTTGGCTGTGTGCCCAGGTTGTATAACATCTTGGTCATATTTCAGCTCCACTATAGTCCTAAGCTAGATGTCCTTGTTGTCCCCATTAGAGATGAGGAAACTGAGGCTCAGGAAGGTTAACTAACTTACCAGGTCTGTCTGATGTCAAAGCCTCAGCTGTTCACCATTTCATGATTCTGTAAGCAGAGTGTGCACAAAGCTTTTCTTGTAATTGGCACAAATCATGCTACAAACACAGCAATACTGTGAAATGCTGTGATAATCCACCGTTAGCATGCACAGAATTGTTGCTCAGTCTATGGAGTCAGACACGCCCTATGCCAAAGAATATCCTAAAACCCTAAGGATGTAGATAGCCCACAAGGAAGTGAAAACCTTGAACCCACAACTCCAAAGTCTATCATGCTATCAGTTGTCTATTCCTTAAAAAATCACCCCCATACACATTTCTTGTGAATAATCACCAAAATACAAACACTCTTTGAGATGCTGACATTATTTTCATTTTAAAATCATATTTTTTTCTCCCCAAGAATTTGGGTATGGAAAGTGTTGTGAAATATAAAGGTAAGAAAATCTGACTGTGGGACAGTCAAGTGACTCAATTGGTTAAGAGCTCGCTCAAGAGTGTGAGCCCTAAGCAACAGGGTTGCCAGTTGGATTTCTGGCCTGAGCTGAGCAGCCACTGAGCTGCCAACAGGTGGCAGGATGGCTCAGCTAAGAAAAAAAAAAAAAAGAAAGAAAATCTGACTGTGATTTTCATTACATACTGATCAATTTGCTAGAATTTGCAGTGTATATTAGCATTTCCCAATGTGTCCATGTAGGTAGTGATTGGCTAAAATTGTAATTTTAAAATTTCTGTTACTAAATTGTAGTCATAAGTCTCACACATTCCTCAAAGAAAATAAGAGTTCCTATAATATGGCATCTGAAAAAGTTAATTGATATTTTACATATTAATGTGCAATTTAAAACATAATCCAAATATTTAATCCCATCTTTGTCATGCGTTTTAAGCTGCTAACACTCCACTTTTATTCCCCCAGACTGGAAGATACCTTTGGATGTCCTTATGATTCAGTTGAAATCTTTGATGGCCCCAGAATTCCCTCACTCTCCATTGGGAAGCTTTGTGCCCCAGTAGCTGTGATGTTTTTCTCCTCTTCAGACATCATGACAGTCGTGTTCCGAAGTGATTCTAGGATCACCAACACTGGTTTTTATGCTCTGTTCAATGTGATTCCACAGAGCGAAGGAAAGTCAGGTAGGAAGCTTCAAGTAGGTTTTTGGTCTTTAAAAGGCAGAAGAGTTTTCTAATTTGTGGGACTCCCCTCTTAGCAGATGCCTGGGATTAAGTTTTAAAAGATCCCCCCAGCACCGGTGGCCCCACAACGGGCAGGTAGTGTGCTTGCTGGGTGCAAATTGGACTTGGCTCTGAAGTGACAGCCTATAGGGCTTTGGTTGAAAGAGTCCCCAAGCCTCTCATTTGGGTGAGTCAAGTGTCCAATGCATGCAGGGTATGAGGCGGGGCAGCTGGGGAAGGGACGTGGATTCTTCAGAAAGTTTGTCTCCTAGATTTCAGCACTCTGGACAGTTCCCACATGGCCGGTAGTAACAGACCCAGGCACAGGACCCTTTATAAAATATAGCTTTCCCCTGTGGAGATGAGCAAACCATCCATTTACATACAGGCTGCACATCACTGCCTAATTTCAACTGCTCATGTGGCACTCTTAGTGGGAAAATCTAGCAGCTATGAGGCAGATGAAGTAACTTGGCAAAGGTTACACAAGCAGGGAGTCGTAGAGCTGGTATTTTAACCTCTTCTCAGTCTCACTCTGAAGTCCTAAGTCCAATTTATTATGGAATCAAGACAGTCGTAAGGCTTTGCTCTTGCATTTATTTGCTTAGCTATGAAGGGGAATGCTGAAAATTCTTCTTACCTAAAACTTCCCAAACTCAAAAACAAAATTCTGTTCTGTTTAGAAGATAGAACAGAGTTACGGCTGGTGGGTGGTTCTGGACGGTGCTCAGGACGTGTGGAGGTCCTCTACCATGGGGCCTGGGAGACTGTGTGTGATGGCCTTTGGGACCTGAACGAAGTTGAGGTCGTGTGCCGGCAGTTGGGGTGCAGTCGGGGTGCAGTCGGGCCATTGCTGCCCCTGGAAAGGCCCACTTTGGCCCAGGCTCTGGAGACATCATCCTGGATAACCTCCAGTGCTCAGGAAATGAGACCCAGTGTCATAGCTCATCAGACCACAGCTGGTCAGACCACGATTGTGGCCACCATGAGGTTGCGGGCGTCATCTGCTCAGGTAGCCTCTCCTCCCATGGCAGGATCTTTCAGCCAGTAGCTTCTTAGTGATGGATGGAGGGTGTGCACAGAGCAGGGCCTGGGAAGCTAAGGACAGAGGCCTGACAGATGAATGTCCCTCAGCCAGGTTGTCAGAGAATGTTGAAATAATCAACAAAATACAAACACTCCTTTAGAATGGAGTTCTAAAGACACACACACCAGGGCCACACAATTGGCAGGCCATGGTCTCTTCAACCTCACCCAGGTCTGGTGCTGCTTTTCCAGAGTCAAAATATGCCCTTGTTTCTGTTTGTGTGACACAAAGCCCCCTGCTTGAGACCTTCCTGCACTAGGAAACCCCACTTCTTTGTGCTTATAGATTTAGATTTCCTAAGTTTACCTTTTTTCATGCATGCAGATGCTGGGGACTGGGTTCCAGATGTGACTCCTACACCCTCAGGTAGGTTGGACACTGTGAATTTCCAATATCTCTGCAAAGTAAATAAGAAGTCTAACCTCTCTCCTGATCTAGACACTCGTGGACAGTGACCTAGACACTAGAATCACCCAGGGAGCTTTTAAAATTCTGGCTACACCCAAGACCAGTCACATCTTTAGGGTCAGTTATATTTAAAACTTTCCATATGATTCCAGCATGCAGCCGGGTTGAGAACCAATGGCTTGTACATTGAGCTAAGAGCTATAATTCCCAAATGAAATGACATCCAAAACTCTCCTCTCTGGACAATAGAGCAAGGAAGGGCAGAAGGGGAATGGAAGAAGGTTCCATCATGGTGTCTGAGAAGAGGATTGATAGGGAAAAGAGAGAACGTGCAAAGGTTTGCCTCTCAGAGACATGGGTTAGAAAACAAAAGTGTGCAGGAAAACAAAGATGCATGGAAAGCCAAATTCTCCCTCGGTGGGTCAAGAGCAGATGGCGGTGAGAAGCGAAACCCCTGGGGCTCCCTGTGGGCCTCCTGGCTTAACCAGCACAGCAGGAGTAGAGAAAGGGTTGACCTTTTTCTGGTAACCTACTCAATATTGATGTGCAGCAGGGACTTCCCAGTCTCAAGAGTCCAGCTATTTAAGACCACATGTGGTCCTGCCTCCTGCAGCCTCCTGCCTCTCCAGGACTGGTTCTCAGCTGCCCACTACCCTGTCCAACGGTGTTCTCAGCTTCCAAACCCAGCCTTCTCCGCAACCTGATAACTGCTGCCACCCTCTGCCCTCAGTGGGGGCCTGGATGTGGGGAGGGTCACGGTCAGGGGTGCACTGGGGCTGAGCAATATGGGTAGCAATTGTCCCTTTCTTGGGCTGGCACCACCATGGTGCATTTGGAACGACCCTTGGTGGGGGCCTCTTACTACTCTAATCCAGTCTCAAAGGCATCTCAGTGGAGGTCACCATCCCTTGTAGGCTGCCCATCTGGCAAGGGTTGCAGAGGTGGACCCATGGGAAGGGGAGAGTAAAGTCTCTACCTCTGCCTGATGTCCCACATTTTCATTTTGCACTGGGACCCACAAATTAGGCAGCAGCCCTAGAAGGGAGGCAGGGCCCACAGAACCCTTTCTCAGGGACTGAGAAGCAGCCAAGCCCCCTTTGATTCCCTCTGGTGTTTCCTCTTCTTCCCCAGTGAGGGATTTCCCTGGGGCCAGGGAGGAGGAGGGGACCCCAACAGGAAAGGCATGGCTTTCAGGTCATCAGATAGCTCTGTGCCCAAGTCTTCTTGAATCCAGAGGTTTCAAACTTCAGAAGGCTTTTTTTTTCTCTTTCTGTTATAACATCCTTTTTCTGAGGCAAAGATACATAGCTGACTAGAAAAGGAAACGGGTCATGAATAAAAGAAATTATGGGGGAAATGGGACCATATATGTCTGAATAGTATTCAACTGGAAGCAAACCTCTTTTTGATGAAACATTATATACCTGCCTAGACAGACACACAAAATAAGACATTAGCCCTTTAGTTCTCCAAGAGAAATATTGGATATCAAGAATTTTAACAAAAGAAAAATGCTTCTGAGACACCTTAGATTAGAAAACTTGATACTGTTGATATTCAACACTCTTCCCAGCACAGGGCTAAGAAGGACTGGTTTTCAGCTTGGAAAAGGTTGGAAAAAGACAACAGAGATAAAGGAATTCTCCAATGCATCTCACCCATTTGCTTCAAACTCCTTACTATAAAACCCTCAGTGAAAAATTCCAACAGGCACGAGCTTCCCAATGATCATTCTTTCAGAACCTGCCCAGCCATTGGCCTGCCATGCAGTGGGAGTTAAGGACACATGTAGAACATAGAAATAGGTGCCACACAAAAATCAAAGCCAAAGGGTCCCATACAAGAAGGAAGAAAAGACAGCTCTTGTTGGAACTCCCCACTGAGGCCTGTCTCACTTCAGTGGAACCTTGTCCAACCTACCTTTCCCAGCACGCTCTCAGCTTCCTGGGTTTTGTCCTTCCACATTTTGGCACATGATCAATTTCAGCAGACACAGTGACATGCTCCTAAGCCCAGTGAAACTGGCGTGGGTGATGCCTTGTGACTGGTCAATCTCAGGACAGTGTTTGTGTTGGTGAACCCTGGAACACAGAAAACACATGTCATGTAACTGCGTTGTCTGTTTGCTCCTGGTGAGTCAACTGAAGGAAAGGGAGAGGCTGATTCTAAAATCAGGGAGAAAGGAGAAATGAGTGTATCCATACCACGCATTAAGACTCAAGAGTTGTAACAAATTTTTCATTTGTACTTACATATAAGATGATTTTGTAGTGGCCTTACCACTACACTGTACATCTGAAGCTGCTGCTGAACAATATTATATGTCAATTATAATTTAACACATATATAGTCATGGGATGTGGAATATAGTGTGGGGATGGAGTCAATAATAGATATGTACAATATCGGGTGTGGGGGGGCAGGCGAGGGGGGAGGGGGAGTCACTTTGTAAGGGGTGAAAACAAATAACTATTGCATTGTTTTGTACATCTGTAACTAATAATAATAATAGTAATAATAATAATAATAAAGTTAAAAAAAAGTTGATTTTGTGATGCTAAGCTCTTTCCTGATTTTCTTCGGTTTTGATCTTTGCAGTTGCTATCCCTGAAGCTCCTAGACCACAAGGTAAGTCTCTTTCAATGAAAGTATAACCTGTAAAGGATGGAATCACTTTGATAACTCATACAAACAGAATAGACGTGTCTGTCATGGCTGCCATGGGGGAAGGAATTGGTGGGATGGAGCCCACACAAAGATGTAGGTAGGTTCTCTACATTTGGGTTGAGCTGGTTTGCATGACAGGCAGCTGGGGAGAGCATTAAAGAAGTGTGAGGGCCGGCCGAATGGCTCAGTTGGTTAAGAGCTCGCTCAAGAGTGCAAGCTGAGCTCTGAGCAACAGCGGTTCGAGGCCAGCCCGAGCTGAGTTGCCGTTGAGCTGCCAACAGGTGGCAGGATGGCTCAGCTAAAAAAAGAAAAAAAAAAAAAAAAGAAGTGTGGCCTGGGCACCGCACACCTGCCATATACATGTCCAATCTCCCATTTCCCGTCTTACCTACAATCAAATTTAGGGTCCTGCTACTGGTCATACATCTTTCCTCCTCCCTCATTCCCTCTCAGGGGTACAATCACACATCAGCCAAGCCACAACTATGTCTATACCAGCATGAGTCCTTTTCATTTTGTGATTCACTGTTGAGCTTGGAATGCTGGATTCTACACCTGAGAAAGGTGTGGGCCCAAAGAAGCCACCCATGGGTCTCTTGTCTGCTTTTACAGGAGGAAGTAACTCTTGTGGGGGAGTGATTTCAAGTCTCTCAGGCTCCTTTTCCAGTCCTTGGTATCCTACAAACTACCCCACCAACGTGGAGTGTGTCTGGGTGGTACACGTGGCTGAGAAGTTCCATGTAGAGCTGACGATCCCCAGCCTGAAGTAAGCAGCTTTACCTTCTCTATTCAAATGCCAGATTAGATTTGAATCCATACTTTTCTGGAAGAGGTGACCTTTCTACGTGTCTGTTCAGGCTGCTAGAACAAAAATGTCATAAACTGGAAAGCTTCACAAACAATAGAAATTCCTTTCTCACAGTTCCAGAGGCTGGAAAGTCTGAGATCATTACACTAACAGATGTGGTATCCGGTGAGGGACCGTTTCCTCATAGATGGTTGTCCTTTCACTATAATCTCACATGGAAGAAGGGACAAGAGAGCTTTCTCAGGCCTTTCTATAAGGGCTTTAATCCCACTCACGAGGGCTCTGCCCTCACTTCTCAAAGACCCCGCCTCCTAATACCATCTCATTAAGGGGGTAGGTTTCAACATATGAGTTTTGCTGGGACACAAGCATTCAGGCTGTAGCCCATGTGACCAATCCTTTTATATTTTAGGTGAAAATTGGTCTGGTCATCTGAGTTTAGGAGAGTCTTTTAATCACTGAGCTCAACTTCCTATGTGATTAGAGAATATCACGCAAGTGTCCCTAACAACAAGCCACTGAGCCTCAGCCGAGCTGACCACCATGAGGACCTCACCCCTTCACTCTCAGCCCCATCTGGAGACACAGCTCTTCCTCCAGCTGAACCCAAACCTGTTCTTTATTCCCATTTTCTCATGTTCATTCTTCCCTGTGATGCTACCCAAAACTAATTTACTTCCCACTTTTTTATCACGTCCCTACTAAGACTTTTCTTCTACAAATTAAATAGCCTCGGTTATTCATTCCTCTTATCATGTGCTTTGTATTTCCTATTTCTTTCTCCAACAATCACCCTTTTTTAAAGGAATTCACCCTATTTCAATGCATATTTATATGCATAGATATTCATATACACATACATGTACATGAGTAACTTTTTAAAGAAAAAATTATTTTTCCTATTAACATTTAACCCTGGTTTCATCTTTCCATATTGGATCACATCTGGGTCATTCTCTCTTCCTGACATTGTCACACAGTCTGTCCCAGATCCCTACCATTGCTTTCCATCTATAATCACTGGCAGCAGCAGTCAGATATTTGAATGGTAAGATGCTGCCTTCAATATAAAATGGGTAGGCAGTGGAGCTCAATGTATTATGAACAAAGTGTATTTATCATTCATTCATTCATTTATTCTACACACATTTACTTATTGAAAGCAATGTGGGAAGATTTAGAACCATATATTTCTATTATATTAGATGTACAATTGTAATGTTTAGGGATGCAGAGTACCATTTTATCACTTCTGGAAAACAGCTATAATGACCCACATCCCCTGCAATCTCAAGCTTATTATTCCAACATAAATTTCCTACTATAATTTCAGAGTGTACAAATCAAGGAGCTGTTTAATGTGTTGCCTAAAATGAGAGCTTAGTTGCTGGTTTGGAGTTTTGATGTTTAGAAGTCTGGATTTATTGATTTTTGCTTCTTTAAGACATAAAGTTAGCTATTATTTGTTCCAGTGAGTCTCAGCTGGGAATGATTATACCACCCTACAGGACACGTGGCTATGTGTGGAGGCATTTTTCATTATCACCATGGGGACAGGGTACCATAGTCATCTGGTGGATGGAGGCCAGGGATGCTGCTAAGTCCCCTACAACTCACAAAGCAGTCCCTACAGCAAAGAATTACCCAGCTCCAACTGTCAATGGTGCCGACATAGAAACCCTAACTTGCCCTGGAGCTTGCTTCATTTTTTTCAATTTCACTTTCTATGGAGGTTTGCTTCACCCTTCATTTGTAAAAATTATATCCATATTTAAAGTATGCTATTTCATTCTTACTAAGTGAAGTATATTCTGTTTTCTAATTTCTCAGGTTGCAGTGTCACCTGTTACTGCCACACTGTTATCACCTTATGTACAAATATTATCACTTTTTCTTAAAAAAATTGAAAACTGGTTATTTTGACGTACTTGGCTCTTACTGCATAGGAACAGGTGTGTCCTGCAATAAGCAGGTTTTCAAACTCAGCAGTTTGTGTGGAAGTGTAATTGTGTCCATTGTGTATATAGGTGCAGTGAGCACTTATACTATATGCATCAAAGCCTGTTGTTATTTAAATGCAAATGTACGTACCTCACATTTTTATCATGTTAGATAAATGTTGATGTTCTTTAAATGGCTATTCATTGAGCCCACTTGCTGGTCTAGGAATGGGCTTATAGTACTGCAAAAGACAGACAAGATCGCTGCCCTCATGGAGTTTCTATTCCAAATAGGGAGACAAATAGTACTCAAATAAACCAATAACTCAATGGACAATTTCAGTTAGTGATAAGTTGCTAAGTGCTATAAAGAAAACATATACATATATGGTAATAGAACAGAGAGTGACAGGGCAAAAATGGCATCAGGTAGGATGGTCAAGGACAGCTTCTCTGATCATCCAGGTTACATGAAACATGCCATGAAAACACTCGGTTTGAACCAGACGGTTTGGGGCATTGCAGGGAAGAGTTCCAGTCAACAGGCCCTCGGAGCTTTTATAGCTGTCGCCATTTTTTTCCTGTTCTGGACCCTGTGGGAGTTTTATTCAATGAGACCCCACTGGACATCTCCCCAGAAAGTAGCCAAGTTTGAATAGTCAGGAGACATTCAGCAGATACTCAAAGTAGAGAGGAAGATGGGGGAGACTGAAAGCCAGTTGTGGTGTGGGGGTGCTGAATTAGACCAAGTGAGACATGATGAAAGGCTGACTGACCTGGGCCAGTCCCAATAGAGAAGGTCAGGGGGCAGAGTCAGTCAGTATTTAAGGGGCTGAGTTCACTAGTGGGGTGTGTGGTTAGAAGGAGGTGGCAGCAATGATTGCCAAAAAAATGACTTTATTTAAGGCATTTCTGCAGATTTTCTTGGGGAGATTAACTCTGCATTACCCCCTCAGATTAGAGGACATCTATGGGTGCCCTTATGACTTCATCGAAGTGTTTGATGGACGGCAAGTTGCCTCGCTTTCCATGGGCAGGTTTTGTGCTGGGACAGAGCTCACTTTTCTCTCTTCCTCAAACACCATGACCGTAGTCTTCCGGAGTGACGCCATGATCACCAACACAGGGTTTTATACTCTGTACAATGCCATCCAGCAAGATGGAAGCGAGAGTGGTAGGTATCCTGATACGTACTGGGAGGGAGTTTAGGCGGAATTTGTGTCCTTCCCCTTTAGGAGAGGACATGCTTTCTAAATCTGACCTGCAAGCCCACCTTCCTTAATGACATCCGGAGGTGACATCTGCTCTGACACTAACAGCCCACCCCTCACCCTGCTCTGACACTCAGTCATTTTCCTCCACCAAAATATCCTGGCTGAAGAAACAGGTGGCCGAATCTCCTATCTTCCCTTGGCTGTGTGTGTAGATGGAGGACCCAAATGAGAGCCTCCCTCTTCTCCAAAGGAAGGGAAAGTGCAGTAGGCAAATTCTTCTGGAACAAAACTATCTCAAACTTCAACTACCAGCCCACCTGTCCCCAGCTGAATTCAATACACAAACCACCCACAACATGTATACAGCAGGATATGGGGACATTTCAGAGCTTTCAGTGGGTTATGCTTAGGGTGACCTGTAGTTTCTTCTCCAATTGGGATGCTTTTGCAAGTTTTAAAAGGGACTCTGTAACAATTAACAGGCATTAGTTGAGCTACAACACTTGTAAACCGGGACTATCTCAGGCAAATCAGGACATAGGGGCACCCTATCGAGAGTCCAATAGCTAATATGGGAAAATGTGTCCAAGTGCTGGGCATTCTCCATCTGAAGAGAGTCCTAGAGTTTGAGGACAACACCACAGCTCAGAAACCTCTGTTTTCCTGTCCCCCAGATATGTCCCTGAGACTGGTGAATGGCAGCCACAGGTGTGAGGGCCGGGTGGAAGTCTTCTACAACGGCACCTGGGGCACGGTGTGTGATGACAGCTGGGACCTGACAGACGCCAGGGTGCTGTGCCAGCAGCTCAGCTGTGGAGAGGCTGTGTCAGCCCCAGCACAGAGTTACTTTGATGGAGGCACTGGCCCCATCATGCTGGATGATGTGCAGTGTACAGGGAATGAAGCCATGGTGTGGCAGTGCACCCACAATGGGTGGTTCTCCCACAACTGCGGGCACCACGAGGATGCCAGTGCCATCTGCACAGGTGAGCCCCATAACCACAGTGCACCTCAGGGAGAGCCTTACCCGCCAGCAGCCTCTGAGAAGGGAGAAGCCAAAGCCAGCAGGAAATTGCTCAGAAAGGAGCCCTGGGCTTCAAGCCACCTTTCCAAGTCAATTTGTTTAAGGTGATTTTCTTTCCCTTCAACTGTTGTGTCTGTAAAGTTTTCAAGGTCCCACCTTAAAAGTTGTGGTGATAAAATAGAGGGTTGGTGTCATCAGACATCCCATTCCTGGATAGACATGCCATGGTGTTGGTGACAATCCATTCTCTCCTGAGTAGGAATTATAGCTGGTGTCCAAAGAGTGCATTCGCATTCTTGTTTAATCTTTACAATCTCCAATAAAGTAGAAACTGTTAGCATCTCCATTTTACCCATGAGACAACAAAGGCATATATCCAACATCACGTGCAGGCCCGTGCTCTGTGTGTGTAGCCTCCAAGGTGCTGTGCAACAGGCTGAGCTTAGCTCTCTAACCAAAGGTCCTTCAGCCCCATACCTGACCAAAAGCAAATAAATACCATGTATTCAATTTTTTTCAGTTTTAGCCCTTCCAGCAACTAGATGAGCCACCTCATGAAAAGCAGGATGTGCTCACTCACCCAGTGGGCACAGACATGGGCTGTCAATCTTTAACCAACATGGATGGTTTTGGATGCCACATTCCCAACTGCCCAGATAGAATGTGTTTGAGCCTTTAGAAAGTGCCTGATTTTCTTTGTTGAGTTATATGACTGTTTAATCCATCTCTCATTCTCTTTTCTATCTTTGCATAGGTGTCGATGGCAATCCAAAAGCAGGACCAACAGGTAGGTATTGCACTTCCATACATTTCAACCTGTTGTCAGTCCCCTGATATATGTGAATCCTGGCTACTCTTTAATCCTATAATTGGGGCACAGTCTTGTTAAATTTTCTGTCGCTAGTTAATAAGAGTAATGCAGCTCATTAGCGTTGACAAAATGGTGGGGCTGAGGTGGGGCCACAGAGGATAGGGAGAGAGGTAGGAGGGAGGAGAATTCAGATTCTCCAGAAATGCAATTTCTGGGCCGGCAGGATTCCAAGTCAGCATCTCCTGTGAAGAGGGCTAAGTGCCTGCAGTGATGGTATGCTATGGACGCTGTGGGGAGCAAGGAAGTAGAAACCCCAGGGTCAGCCCTCAACAAATTGTTATCAAGATTCACTCATATGCATCCATGGTGTGCAAATGTCCCGACTCTTGAAGAACCATATTCATCTCTATTCCCTGGGACATAGAGAAATCCCAGCTTTGAGTGTTGGTATTCTTGAGTATTTTAAGGGAGTATTCTAGATAAAAGTCCTCACTCACTTATCATTTTTTTCTCTGTGTACTTTCACAGACTCAACTGGTGACAGCCCCCCTACAAGTACTTCAGCTTTATTTAAATCCATTGTGTGGTTCATAGTTGCTTTGTTTTCAATATTAGCACTTTCAGCAGCTAGATGAAGGTTCTTTCTTCCTTTTGCATATGAGAAGCTACAGCATAGAGGGGCCTTTAACAAATTCCATACCAAATCCAATATTTCAGCCATAAGTTGGATATTTTAAGTAATCTTGGTCTTGACTTTAGCTAGGATTCATATATAATATGGGGCTTTTCTAATACAAGCTATTTTATAAGACATTGTAATGAGAAAGGGTGCTGTGGCTTGCATTGTCTTTGCACCCTTTTCATTAAAATGCATGCTTGGACCTATCTGTGCATCTGGGTTCATAAAGCTCTTTCAATCATGTGTCACTATCATGTCTCCTTACAAAACCCTGTAAGCCCAACAGGACACACGTAATGATCTTATCTGACAAAGAACAGCATTGGAAACTCAGACCTGTCTCCAAAGCTAACATTTTGGTTACTGGCCAAAGGAGCCATAGAAAAAGTTCTCCTGACTTTTGCCTTCACCCTGTCCCCTTTTGACTGCTCTAAAAATACCCGCAGAGTTCATTGCCCCTTCTGATGGAGTTTCCTCACTGTTTCTTGCAGATGAAAATTTCCACTGTGGCGGTTTGCTCACAAATGCTTCTGGCTCCTTCTCCAGCCCTTGGTATCCTAAAAAATACCCCACAAATGTGGTGTGTGCCTGGGACATCCAAGTGGAGATCAGAGCTCATGTCAAACTTACATTTGAAGTGCTGAAGTGAGTAAATACTTCCTACTTGTACTTTCTTCTTTACTCCATTATACTGCCTGCTACCTCTTCCCCCCCAAAAGAACCAACTCCCATATTTAATTCTCAAAGGTATTAATACTGATCAAAATGTAAACACATGAATCTTTTAACCCAGCAATTCTAGTTTCAGAAATTTGGTCTACAGATAGTCTCATGGCACTGAGGATAATCGTGGTGACATTCTAATGGGAGCAATAGATTGGAAACAACCCAATTGCCCATCAATGGGAGATCAATTAGGTAGCTTCTGGTATACCTGTATATTGCTGTCACACATATATTGCTATGGAATGATCTGCAAGAAAACCACGGACAATGGTGCAGTAGTCGCCTTTTGTGCATAGACTCTCTGGAAGGAAACAAAAAGAAACTGTTGATTGTAGATGCCCCTGGGAAGGAAAATGAAGTGAGAGAGGGACTACTCAGGGGTGGGAGAAAAATTTACTTTTCCTCAAATACCTGTCAATACCACTTCAGTTATATTCTTTGTATTTATATTACATATTCAGAAAATATAATTGAATGAAAATGTTAAAAAATGAAGATTTTTAGAAACAGGAAGATACACATTGCCTACATCAACAGGGTCTTTATTTCCTCTGACCTATGTGAAGAGATGTAGGTTTCAGACAGCCTTTGCAGAACCCTTCCTGAACCAACCTGGGCAGCGCTTACTGGGGAAAAGCCCAAGTGGTTTGAGTCTGAATGATATGGTTACTTCACAGGCTGGAAAACTTCTATGGCTGTCCATATGACTTCCTGGAAATCTTCGATGGTCTTCAAAGCGAATCTTTGTCGCTGGGGAGGTTCTGTTCCAGTACAACCCCAATATTTACCTCCTCCTCAAATCGCTTGACAGTCGTTTTCCACAGTGATGCTGTCATCACCAACATTGGCTTTTATGCCACCTACGAGTCTCTTGTGCAAGATGAAAACAATACAGGTAGGTTCTTCAATCATCTTAGCCCCTGGCCCTGTTTGGCAATGGTGGTGAGGTTAGATGGCCGACCCTGCCTGGGCAGTAGGGATTAGATAGGGGTTCCCAGTTTACCTCCTTAGTTTACCCCCAAGATCTGCCTGGAAAAAGTGGTTGAACACTCAACACTGCCATGGAACAAAGCACTCACCTCCATCTTCTGATATCAGGGCACATCACACTGGCTGATGCTCTCTTTGCACCTGTTGCATTCAGAATGCGTGTGGTTCATTTCACCTGCCCAAAGAGCACTATTCATCCAGGATGCTTCCTACTTCACACAGGGCTTCTGGGGGCCTCCTTTGGCCTCTGTCAAGTAGGCAATCTTGTCTGGGGAAAAAGTTTTTAAAAACACCACCCCAAAACTCACACTGACATGAGCGATCACACCCGAAGTGCCTTTTCAGCCACTTCAGCCACAGTAGTCCCCTCCCCATATGTGAGTGGAGCCCTCAAAGGCTGGTCAGCTCAGAGGAAATGCCAGGTCTTCCTCAAAGGCAGTGGCAAGGGAGTACTGCCCACAGCAGGGACCAGGCTTGTCTGCATTTCCAGATGTGGCCCTCAGGCTGACCAACGGCCGCCACCCGTGCGAGGGCCGTGTGGAGCTGCACTACAAAGGCAGCTGGGGGACGGTGTGTGACGACAGTGAACTATCTTATCTAATTAATCTATGCCAGGTATATCTGAAAATATCCTTAACTAGAATGGAACTGAGTGTAAATGTTTTAATTTTAATTAAATAAATATGTAACTCTTAAAATACAAGATGAACCACCTCAGATGATCTTGTGTCCCACCAGTGATGGGTCAGGCCTCTGGGAACCATCTTGGTTCAATCCCCTAATCCCAGTTGAGTTTCTGCAAATAAATTCAGTATTTAGAGTCAAAAGCCCCATTTAGTTACACATCCTTTTGGGTTTGGCTGTTAAAAGGCAAACTGGATCGTCAGCCAGACCTGGCTGCAGTGACCAGAATGAAAAGGCAAGCGGGGGATGGGGGTACTGGAAGATTCTGAGGGGAGGGAAGAGAAGTAAAGGGATAGGCAGAATCAGTGTTCTCAGCAAAGTGAGAGCTGAAGCCACATGCTGAGTGTGACAGGACTGGGGGCTTAGAGAGCAGGGAGTTTTGGAACCAACCAGGGCCCTGGGTAGAGCGATGGAGGGGGTTTGTCAGGCATGACAGGAAAAGCCACCAAGCAGCAGCTCTGAGTTCTCTCCTCCTTGCCCCAGAACTCCTGTCCCAGCTCCAGTCTTACTCTGGGGCCCATCAGCTCCCTCCCAGTGCTGAAGTCGCCAGTGTATGTCTTTGAGATAATGTGTTTCTGCCCTTTGCAAACTGACATTTACTCTGGAAGAAACGACACACACACACCAGAAGAATTAAAAAACCAAAGCAGGGCTGGCTGCGGTGGTGAAGTGCTGGCTTGGGAAGCCAGCGGCCCTGGTTCGGATCCCACATATGAGGGCCAGTGACACTGCCCTCAAAACAAACAAACAAACAAACAAACAAATAAACAAAAAGCCAAAGCAATTGGCAGGATAAGCATTCCACGCTAGGCAACCTGATATCATTGTGGCCACAGATTGAAAAAAAAACATCACAAAATGACATTACAGTCGCCAGCAGCAGGACAGAAATGAAACCAATGACCCAGGACAGCTGGTCATTGGTTTCGTTGTAACCATGGTATTTCAAGGCCATTCTCAGATGTCCAGATTGGGTGCAGTTTCTCCCTAGAACAAGACATGTACCTTTCAGATTCAAATACGCAGGCTGACCTGTTGGGTTTAAGGTGACTGGAGGGGCATGACCCACCAACCTTTTCATTTATGTTTCTCACAGCCACGCTGACTTACTCAACACCATCCGCCACTGTGAGTCACCTCACTTCAGGTAATTGCAGTTGTTCTTAACTGATTAACTATAACTTGCTTCAACAAAGTCACCTGGGGTGGTAGGGTATGGCTTAGGCAGAAGTCCTGGATTTGTCATCCTGGTTTTATCACTCCCTAGCTGTGGGGCCTTGAGCGAATCTCTGAACCACTTTATGCTTGGTTTCCTCCTCTGGATAAGGAGTGGGAGGAGCATGGCTTTTGCCTCCTAAGGCCGTGTTGGGATACAGTGGGTCTCTCTGGATAGAGTAGGTAGCTGGCATGCTGGTCACTTGGGGCCCACTGTTTAGATGTCAGCTGTTGCTTTCTCACCCCACATCTTCTGAGCACAGCAGGCATTGACCTCGGTGTACTGCTGTCTACTCGACAGAATTGTAAAGAACAAAGGAGCTGAAAGCACCAATTTTTAGTTTCCCCGACTCTGTGATAGGCCCGACAGTTGTCACATTTCAAATTAGGTCCACTGCTTTCCATGGCCAGTCTTCAAGAGTAAAATACAATATGCAGAAAAGCGCTGAGGAAAAAGAGAAATGACCCCAAGCCTTCAAAGGAAGCACCAGAGCAGGTGATGCTAAATAGCAGTGATCCCCAAAGAATGCTTTCTTGACTTTAAAATACATCTGTTTTTAAACAATACCTATCATCCACCATGCTTGATTTTCTTGAGCTTGTTATCACTTGACTGTAGACACACCAGTTGGGCAATGGGAGGAGTACTCCCCACAGAGGAAGAACTTTGGGAGGAAGCGATTTAAACTCAGAAACTATAGATGATCCATGAGGTAGAGAGCCCTCTGATAGTTGATTGAGAGTTATATATGTTTGACACCTATGATATTATATAACTTTTTTTTTTTCACGCTTCTATCTGTCCTTAGTATCTTTACCAAAGCCAACAGAGATACCCACATCCACAGGTAATCTCTTCTCTCTTCAGTTGCCTTCCCTTTGTAGAGTTTTAGCTCAGAAAAACTCCATCATTACTTGCTGAAACTGCCCCCCTCCACAGCCTCGGCCATACGAAGGGCTGCTGCAGGAGGAAGGGCTGAAACTACCTAGGTTACCCAGAAAAACTGTGATTGGAAAGTAAGAGGAAATAAGAAACGGGGGATGCAAGAATGGTTTATGGGGCCTGGTTAGGAAGTTCACACCTAGGAAGGTGAATGGGGGTACCCTGCTGAACCCAAATCTCTACCCATTTCTGCCATGAGCTCACCTTGCCTATGTCTGGAGCATATCCAGTCTCTACTCTTTTTTTTGTAACTGCCCTTTGAACATGGGGGTCAGCCTGTAATGACTGTTCTTCATAAGCTTGGGATGTTGGCATATATATTGGTTGTATCTGATCCTAGGAACAACATCGACAAGAGCCATTGCTATTGTCATTTGACCGATGTGTGCAAGGGCACACAGAATCTTACTTACACCCCAATTAGTGTGTGTTGATAGAGTCTCCTGAAAAACCCAACAAACCCTATGAGTGTCAGAGACCAAGACTTCACAGCACACAGTGAAAGAGAAGGGGGCAGCTGTACAGTGATGCAGGTTGCTGCCGGGCCCATGGGCTAAGGAGCAGAACTGTTTCTTAACCAGTTGCCTCCTCAGAAAACGCACTGAGAAGCACCCAAGGCAACAATCAATGAAATGAAATGAAGGGGGGAATAGATTTGTTATTATTGATTGTCAGTGCACCATTTCCAGGAAACCCTGGATTTCTCTTCCGGTGGCCTTTCTGGATGAGCCTTGATGGAGGTTTTTGTTTGGAATGTCCATCAAGGTCTGGGCCTGCGGCTGATGAATGGGTCAAGCAGGTGTGCGGGCCGAGTGGAAGTCTACCACGCCAACACCTGGGGCACGGTGTGTGATGACAGCTGGTCCATGGAGGATGCCCACGTGGTCTGCAGACAGCTGGGCTGTGGCCCGGCCATGTCTGCCCTTCCAGGAGCCAGCTTCAGCCCTGGGTCGGGCAGCATCCTCCTCGATGATGTCAACTGCACAGGAAGAGAGTCCTCTCTAGGGCAGTGCCCTCATGGTGGCTGGTTCACCCACAACTGTGGTCACCAGGAGGACGCTGGCGTCATCTGCTCAGGTGAGCACAGGTCTCTTCTGGGCCACTCGTGGAGCTTCTCAGGCCAAGCCTGGAATTTGCAGATAGAGTTTGGAAATGTCTCCATACCTTAAATCTGCCTCCCTGTCTGGAACAGCAGAGTTCTATTCTAACTGAAAAATATGCCAGCTGTTTAATATGTGGGAGGGCATTCAACTTGAGTGTCTACAAAGATTAATCATTTATAACATAAAGAAAATAATGGTACTTTTCTCATGAAGTTGTTGGGAGGGTTAAATGAAACATTCTCCAGAGGACATTTGGTCAAGCATATGGCGCACCATAAATGCACGAGAACGTTTACTATGTTGCTGTGGGTGGTGGTAGTGGTATGTTAATTACTAAGCCAAATCCTTTCAAAATCACTGCTTCAGAGTTTTTTGCCAGGTGATACCATCCACACCCAGTAAAGATCCAGAGGGGACAGCCCTAGATGCTTAAGAACAATTGTTTACTCCAGCTTGTCCAGTCCCATTTAAACTGAGATGACGACCTTTCAGCCACTCTGCCATCCTGGTTTCTGTTATTAAACCACTGTCATGTTTCCTTTGTCTCTGCAGATTCTGCAGCAGATGGACACCCAGGGATCTGTGAGTTTGCGTTGGTTTTATTTGCTGATTGGTGACTAGCCCCCTAGCCCAGGGTCCCCCTGACCAGCCTTAACTTTCCTTGACAATACTCTGAGCTACAGACCCTTCCTCCCTTCCAGAAGGTGAAGACCCAGGGCTGTTTTATATTCTCACAAGGCCCTGCTCTCCTTCTCTGCTCCCAGAGGAAAAGCTGTTCTGGGTGTTAACAGGTTGATGTGTGACCCCTTTCCACCTATAAGACCTGCATTTCAGCCAGACTCTGAGATGGTGTCTCTTGACCCAAAGTGGTGGCTCCTGCAATGAAACCTTGGCAGGCCAGAGAGGGCAGAGGGGCCTGGGTCAGGTGGGCCTTGTGGCCGGAGTTACCCTTCCATCTGCCAGCCCTGCCTGGGAGCCAGGATGCTCAACTCTGCTCAGGCCTATGGCTCACAATCTTCACAAGGCCCCTGTCAATTTTATTTCATTTTCTTACTCTTAATCAGAATAACGTCTATGCAACTATGAGCTACCATCACATACATTTTAAATGGTAACAATTTGATTAAAGATTGGATGGGGTTGTTTAAAGGCAAATTCACACATGTCGGGGTTTTTTTTTGGTTTTTTTTTGAGGGCAGCATCACTGGCCCTCATATGTGGGACCCGAACCGGGGCCGCTGGCTTCCCAAGCCAGCTCTTAACCACCGCGCCACTTGGCCAGCCCCACACATGTGGTTTTGATGGTACTGGAAAAGTACTGATTTCTTTGTATTTGTTTGGAATGTACTTACGATGACTATTTTTCTTTTTATGTACATAGTTTCTCCAACTCCTGCAGAACAGCCAGTTGTTTTCCATCCAATAGGTACTGTTCCCATTCTTACATTGTTTCACTTTTTCTTAGGCTGGGGCCAACAGAAACGTAGCCAACATTATTTTCATGACCAGGGTGCTGTGTGGAATAGAAGCGTGCTCATTAGAAGCAACCTGGTGATATGGTGGATTCTTCTTGTGTAAGAATCTTTTCAAGGAGAGACCAATCACCAACCTCCAACCCTCATAGCATCATTGAAAACCCTGTATCAAGGCCTTAAACCACATAGCGCTGTGATGGACTCTTCTCAAAGGGGACCCCTTGGGCCATCCCCAATCTCTGGGGCTCAGAATCGAAGAATCAACTTTATCTGCTTTTGGATCAGGGCTCAGTGTCAATTCCTTACCTTTCTTGCCAATTCCTTACCTTCTTGCTGTAGTGATGCCATCTCTTCCTCTGCTGGCTATTCCAGCCCCTAACCTCCTCTATCATCCTCAGATAAATACTTCGTGATTTTTAAATTCAAATAAAGTGAAATTAATTGTGTTCTGAGAATTTCATAATACTCTTTGGGAGACCTGTGTTAGAAATCCAAGTCTGAATCCTAGACATTCAGCTGAATTCTTTTGAATTTTTTTTAGAGAAACAACATTTAAAACATGATACCCAGAAGGGAATTAAAGCAAAAGGTGATTTTTAAGTGTATAGGTCTTTTACAAAACCAACATGTGGCCTGGATTCCCATAAAGAAACTGCGCAGTGAGAAAAAACATTGTAGTTTGTGCTAAATTGCAGCTACAGAAAGCAGTCATATCGTTTCCTCTGCTTGTGTAATTTCCTGTGGATACATGCTGCCTGGACAGCAATCCAGTCTGGGATAGGATTCTTTAACTGGAAATACTGGCTTGTTTAAGAATCAAGGGAACCTTCTCATGCTGACTTGGTTCTTGGCTTCTACAGATCTGCCTGTGGTGAAACTGGCCAATGGAAAGACCAGGTGTGAGGGCCGCGTAGAGATCCAACACAACGGCACCTGGGGGACCGTGTGCGATGACCTTTGGAGCCTGTCCGCCGCCCAGGTGGTGTGCCAGCAGCTGGGCTGTGGGATGGCCTTGGTGGCCCCAAGGAACAGTCTGTTTGGTGATGGCTTTGGCCCCATCTTCCTGGATGATGTGTGGTGCACGGGCAATGAGACCAGCCTGGGGCAGTGCCACCACCTTGGCCTGTCTGTCCATAATTGTGGACACCATGAGGACGCCGGGGCCATCTGCTCAGGTACTTGAGCCCTCCCAAGATTGGGGGCCCCTGCCAGGCAGCAAAACTGCACCTGCCAAGCAGGCCAACCCTGAAACTCTTGTGGTCCCAAGCCAGGTAAACGCCTTGTCCGCTTGCCCAGAATTTCCCCAGTTTTAGCACTGAAAGTCCCATGTCCTGGAAACCCCCTCAGACTCAGAAAGGCCAGGACCTTGGTCACACTAGTCTCAAGTGTGCCCAGTGTCATAGCCTGTTCCCCTGGTCCAGAGAACAGAAGAGATTGTATAAACAAAATCATACTAGGGAACCAGGAAATTGTGTCTCTGCTCTGGGAAGGTTTATAATTTCCAGAATGATTTTTCTATGTGTGTCAATCTCATAAATTTCTCATGAAGATATTTCTCAGAGAGAGCTATATATGAATACTCTCCTGATTTGTTGATTGACAAAGTTGGGTTCCTCTTGCCACTAGGGAAATTATATGCAACCATTTAAAAAAGCTGAATGAATATTTAAAAACAAATGAATATTTGTTACCTTTTGTTGCTAAATAATGTCTGCAACAAACATCTGCGACTCCCCACCCCATTGCTGGGTCCCTCCACAGCCCAGGGCCACCCCCTCCATCCTCAGAGGGCCAGGTGGAGACAAGCTTCTAATGGAGTGAAGGTGAAGACGGGGCAAGGATATTTCTATCCCACTCTATTGTTCTGTAGGTTTTGAATTGGAAGAGTGAGTGTTTGATGTTTCAAACAAGTCATGGTGTCTCCCATTGAAAACTGAACTAAAATGGCATCAAATGCTCATCTGTCTTTTCTGTAGCCTCAGATGTCTTGAGGGGCTATTATGGATGTTCCCAGGAAAAACTCAGCTAGATGCCTCCCATTAGTGTCAAAAAGCCAGGGTCTCACCCAGGTGACAGAAAGGTGGTTCAGAGACACTACCTGGTTTGGACTCAAGTCTTTCAAAATGCTGATGGCTTGTGACAGTGCTGCCTTTGCAGAATGTCCTGAACCACCACATTGGCACAAATGTGGGTTTGTGTGCCCACTCTGCTTGTAACCCACAAGCGTTTTGTAAATCCACTAACATGAATGCCCTGGGTTTTCTCTTTTAGCTGCTGAAGTTGCTCCAGAGTCAGCAGAAACAGCTTCTACAGTTGGTAATCCATTTATTGTTTGTTCAGTTATGCATCATCTAAGGTTTCCTGGTTATCGCATCTTTCCAGCAGACTCCCTGAAATTAGAGCCAGTGATGTCAGTGTCCAGCTAGATTCATGCCTCCCCCAGGACTAGAAAACACAGGGCTGATATGGAGGGAGAGGTCACCAGCAGAGGTGGCCACGTATCTAGTCTGGTGCTCTCAGATTTAACTTGGAGTCCAGGCCAATGCACAAGTTTGGCCCAAAGAAATCATGAAAAGTTGAGTTTCACATATTCCATTGTTTTTGCTTAGCGATTTGATGGCTCATCTCTAAAATAGATATTTACCTGACCTTTGCACTTACCATATTTCAAATCCAACATGGGAGTGATGGAGTAAACTACATGAAATAAGAAACAGGCTGGGAAAGCCCGTCACTGCATTTGTGAGCATTAATTTGACTTATTCCTATGGAAGTTAGAAAAAGGAAAGAAGGTTTTCTGGAGCACTGGAATTCGGGGTTTATTATAGGAAGAACTAAAGAAAAGTCCCACTAGACATTACTTGCCAGGAGAGCTGATCCCATTGCAATAATAACCCCTGAGTCTCCCCCAGACTTGCCCGTCATCAGGCTGGTGGACGGGCGGAGCCGCTGTGAAGGGAGAGTTGAAGTATACCACAATGGCACGTGGGGCACCGTGTGTGATGACCTCTGGGGCATCAACGCCACCCACGTGGTGTGCCGACAGCTGGACTGCGGGGAAGGCGTCGGAGCCCTGGGGAGCAGCCACTTTGGGGGGGGCTTGGGGGGCATCTCCCTGGACGACGTGCAGTGCCAGGGTAACGAGACCACCCTGGGCCAGTGCCGGCATCAGGGCTTGTCCATCCACAACTGTGGCCACCATGAGGACGCCGGGGTTGTTTGCTCAGGTACTCGTGCTTGTTTTCTCCTGAGGCTGCGGCGAGATTGTATTGTTCTCATAACCAGTAGGCAGTTCTCACTTCCGGCATCCCCATCTCCATTCTGGTCTCATCCAAGAAAACGTTCTTATTTTTCAATTTCCCATTTCAGAAGCCATGTTTTTTTTCTGATTTGAGTATACAGGAGGTATATATTTTTTAAATAAAAAAGTATCTTTTAAATTTCCTATTGGTGGGTGGGATTTTTGTTTGGATTTTTATCTTATTTTACTTTCTGTTTCACAATTGCAGCATCAGTCACGGAAATGGCCACTTCACCTGGTAATTTTATTTTATTTTTCTCGCTTTTATAGATCCCATATGCATAGCTTGCCTTGGAGTTTATACTTCATATGAAACTAAATACCAGGCTCATATCAAACTAATAGAAGGTGCTCATCTATTCGCTGAGTGAAATAGTAACTTGAACAGATAGTAACTGTGCACCTCCCACAGGTAGAACATCGTATGTCCAATGTGCTCCCTCCCTCCCTGGTGTAATAGCATGTCTCTGAAACCCAGTTATAGTGGCATGAGCTTCACTCATATTCGCAACAGTGTTCACACATTTGGGTATTCAGTGAGTTGATATTTTTTAACCATCACAGGACTTCCAATATCTCAGGCAAAACTATCGCTCTAGTCCTCATTTTCAGAAAATAATAGAGTACCACATCTCCCATGTGTGCAAGACACAGTACAGTCAACCAACCCAATGATATGCAAATTTTTAAAAGATTTCATGGCTAAATAAGTTGAGGAAATACCATAACCCCTGCTCAAGATTCATAATCTGTTAGCACATTAAAGTCTCTGACTAGTCCTGCAGTGTGAGATTTTTTTTTTTTAACTGCTTAACCCAATGCTTCTCAAACTTCTTTGACCAATGAAATCTTTATTTTTTTAAGATTTTTATTGGGGAATTGGGGAAGGGGAACAGCCAAGTTGTTAAGTTGTTGTCCTTCAGTCTTAGTTGTGGAGGGTGCAGCTAGCTCAGCTTCAAGTCCAGTCGTCATCCAGCCACCTGTCGGCAGCTTGCGGCAGCTTGCGGCCGCTCAGCTCCAAATGCCATGTTCAATCTTAGTTGCAGATGGGCATAGCCCACCATCCCAAGCAGGAGTTGAACTGGCAACCTTGTTGTTAGGAGCACATGTTCTCACCAGCTGAGCCATCCTGCCACCTGTTGGCAGCTCAGCGGCAGCTCAACTCAGGCGCAGCTTACTGGCCCATGTGGGAATTGAACCAGTGACCCTGTTGCTTAGAGCGTGCACTGTTAACCAACTGAGCCAGTCAGCCGGCCCAACCTCTGAAATCTTTTGAGTGGGAATGTGGCACCACAAGATTTGGAGCCAGAGAACCTGGGATTATATTTGAGCTCCATCCTTAACTAAGAGAATGACAGTGGGAAAGTCCCCTTAGCTCTCAGGTCTCAATTTCCTCAAGAGAAGAGGAGGGTGAAGCATGTCCTGAGAATTGAGTGCACACCTTTGTGCATGCACACAGTGATGGGAGCTCAGTAGGCACGTTCCTGGGGGACTTGTGTGCTACTGCCTGCTGAGACATGCCTGGCTCCAATATGTCCTTCCATGAACTTCCCTCTTTTGGGTACTTTGAGGATCATCCTAGGGCTTGTGCTGATCCATATATGGTTAAGTACATTGGAGAAATACCATGGCCACTTAAGTTTTCTCTGAACTTTAAACAGTTGTGAAAGTATTCTGTGGTCCATATTTCCAAACTCTCTGAGCCTTCTGCAAGGCTTGGTAGAACCTGACCTCTAAAGAATATCTGACAATGAAACAAATTTCTTTTTGTGGTTGGATCTGAGAAGTGGCCTCCAGGTCTCTTAGGCAAAGACAAGTTTGATGTGGCACCATCACAGTGTAACAATTTTCTAAAAGGAGGAAACATTAGAGGTTATTCAAACCAGAACTCACCAACAGGAAACCAACGGGTCACTTTTTTTGTTTTGTTTTGTTTTAGCTGAGCCACCCTGCCACCTGTTGGCAGCTCAGCAGCAGCTCAGCTCGGGCTGGACATCAAACTGCTGTTGCTCAGAGCTCAGCTCACACTCTTGAGTGAGATCTTAACCAACTGAGCCACTCAGCCAGCCCTTAATAGGCCGCTTTTGACCCATGAGAGGGTTTTGATTCAGTTAACAGTTTTGTTTATGCAATGTTTAACTTTTTTTAACGCCACATTTTTTAAAGGGGGATTTCATATAAAAATACAGATTTCAAGTTTTGGTGGAAAAATCAGAGGTTGGGAAATACTAGCATGAATTTTAGCAGAGCACCAATTGTCTAGTGTTGAGCAGGGGCCACCCCCTCTTTATGTGGGCATGTTTTGTCTGTCTAGTTCCCTACTGGCCCATACCAGTTATTTCTGGGACTGGAGGCATCTCCTCATGGGTACTTGGTGCTTCTCAAACTTTAATGTGCATATAAGTCACCTAGAGACCTTGTTAAAATACAGAATCTGATTCAGTAGGGGTGGACCTAAGAATCTGCATTTTTAACAAGGTGTTATGGGTGCTGCAGGTCCATGGTCTAGCCCTTCAGATGTGACAGCCTGGAGATTCAAAAAAGAAGGGACTTGGGCCGGCCGAGTGGCGCGGTGGTTAAGCGCTGGTTCTGGGATGCCAGCGGCCCCGGTTCGGTTCCCACATATGAGGGCCAGTGATACTGCCCTCTACAGCTAACAACAGCTCCACCTGGAGCTGGGCTGTGCGAGCCCCGGCTACAGTGTAGGCTGCAGCCCCTGATGCAGTGGGCTGCCAGAAGCTACAGTGAGTGGCCAGCAACCAGTGTGAGTGGCCGGCAGCCAGCGTGAACTGCCAATAGCCGCGGTGAGCGACATCCAGAGGCTGGCGACCGATCTGCCTCATCCGGAAAGAGCGCAATGACGATACCAACATGGGCCAGTGAAGCAACATCCTCCGCAACTAGACTGAAGAACAAAAAGACAGCAACTTGTCTGTTCCCCTTCCCTGATTCCCCAACGCTGTTCCCCTCCCCAAATTCCCCAAAAAAATCTTTTAAAAAAAAAAGAAAAAAAAGGGACTTGCCCGAGGTCAAGTGCTTGGTTACACAAAGAGCAGACAGTAGAACCTAGGTCTTTTGGCTCTCAGATCCATGTACCATGTTCTGCATTATTTATTTCCCTTAGATTAATAAAACAGAGACTATAAAAACAAATAGAAACAGAGCATAATCAAATATGAACACAACTGGGGCATAATTTGTAAACAGAGTGACTTGTAAAAAATTACTAACCAGTGAACATGATTGAAAAGGATGATATTTAATTATAATTTAACTTAGTCTTGTTTTGACAGTTTCTACCTCAATTTCAGCCACAGATTTGGTCCTTACAACTAGTAACAAGTTTTCTGCCGATTTGTCCTCTTACTACCTGTCTAAGGGATATTACTATGTTGAAATTCTACCTAGATAGTACAGTTATGCTATACAAATTGTTCAGGGGCCACTTGGCTGAATTACCCCCTTGAAAAATAGACTAGAACCCTGAAATAGACAAGAAGGGTGTCTATGCACCAATTTGAGGTCCCAACATTGAAGCTGAAGTAAAGCACTTGAATACACACAGGTATGTTCCACAGAGCCTATTGTTCTTACCTTCTTACACACATAACAATTGGCTACTTAGTCTCCCTACTGGCCGTGTATTAGGTAAGACAACAAATTGGGGAGGTGGAGCAGGGACCAGGAAGGGGACACCTCATAGCACAGCCACATCCATTGGCAATGGCCGTAAATGCTAACAAATCCTGGTTACAATTATCCAAGGAGTTCTTGGTGTGACTTTGGGTTTAAAAATTTTATAAATACAGTGTTGGAGGATTATTTGTGTGTGTGTGGGGGGACAGTTAAAAGGGTGCTCTCCCCTACTCTAGGTGCTAAAGCAATTAATAAGTAAAACACACCAGAGTCAACACAAAATACAGCCCTTATTATTGATAAAGCTGGGTTGAGGGAAAATTTAGGACAGGAGACAAATGGACTTGCCACCCCCTCCTTACTCTCAGTATAGATTGTGGGACAGCCCACCTAGGGAAAGTTCCAGTCTGCAGAGCTAACCCTTTCTTGGGTCACTGCCTCCCACCGATTTGAAGGGAGGAAAGAGAACCAGGGAAAGTAAGTCCCCCATTTACAGAACCTTTGTTAGATTAGCCCCATACAGTGGAGAAACGGTTGTTACCCTCTGAACGAGTCATCTCCACCTCCAAGGGGAAAAGTAAAGGGTGGGCAAGAGGAATGGAGACCCAAGAAAGGGAGGGGTGGCCTGGAGGCAATGGGGGACCTGGACATGCCCTGCAGTAGCTCCTGTCTAGAAAGCAGAAAAACAGACTGGTCCAGTCACATGATCTATGACAGCCATCATTATAGCACCTATATCTTATAGAAATACGTGTGCCTAATATGGCTGTCTTACTCTACCTTGTTATTTTTGTTCATCCACAGCTTCAATCTCAACTGCTGTGACCTCCACTCCAGGTAAATATGGTCCACTGTCCCATTAAGTGCGTTTCTTGGAGTTCCATTTATCAGGCTAGGCTGTTCCATGGAAATTGTGTCCCAAAACAGACTCTGTAAAACAGAAACCCAGGTGTCTTCTCCACCTGGGTTTTTTCTTCTTTCTCTCTAGCTATCTCTTCAACTTCAGCAGAAGTGACCTCTCCAGCTCGTAAGGGCTCTCTCACTGTACTATTTATATTAATGAGCCCACTTCTTCCTTGCCATGTTCTATGTAGAAAATGAGCACCCTTCATGACCATTTTTACCACAGACTAAACCTCAATAAAAAGATACACAGAAATGTCCATTCTCTCATTTTTAAGTGTCCTATTTTCTTTGTTCTTGCACAGATGTATCTTTAACCTCTGCAGAAGTGAATGTCCCCTCTGGTAATGTTTTTTGCCTCTCACATTTCTTAGGTTAAATATAATCAACTCTCCCTCTTTCTATTTAACAAATGAACATATATACTGAATAATTTGTCTACAGTAGAAGCCCCAATGTAAACAGAAGTCCTAGCATCCTTGTCACAGAAGTTAAGCTTCGTGTTCTCTTCATTCACCCATAGACACGGGAGTGGTCCCTCCACTAGGGCACGCCTTCTGCTGGTTGTACTGTTCTTCATCAGATGTGCCCAAGGAAGATGAGGGCTGGGGGTCCACACCTCCACCTGCTTGGTAGTGTGTGTTATGTTTCAGGTGATGCTCTGACCCGTCCAGCACACTGAAACACACACACTAGGGAACCGAGTTGTGATAGCATTCATTCTACCCATTTGCTCTTCTGATTTCTACCACACTGCTGTTTTTTTTTTAAAAAAAAAAAATCCTTTTTAAAAATTTTTTTCACTAATATTTGAGTTTGATTCTTCTTTGTTTGCAGATACAACTCCCACTTCAGGCAAAGAGCCTTCTTCACCAGGTATGCTCCCTGCTTCTTGCCATAGCCCTGGTGAGTGACTTTCTGAGAAACCCCAGCCCAGCAAGTTGACACACCAGAGTAAACACTTCCTGTTTCCCCAAAAGGGGTCAGGAGAGAGGAGAGGGGAGGTCAGGCAGGTTCCAGGCCACTCCCCCATCACTGGTTCTAATGGTGAACAGTGAAGGCAGATATGGGGATAGGATAAATGAGATAAAATAACACCAAATGTCAACCCTGGAGGAGACCTTAGGGATGACCTACACCAGAGTCTCAAATATTAATGTGCAAGTGAACACCTGGAGAGATGCAAATTCTGATTCAGTGGCTCTAGGTGGAGCCTGAAGTCTGCATGTTTCACAGGCTGCCAGGGAATACCCATTCAAGGAGTTAAGATGCTAAACAACCACACTTATTTTGGAGGAAAATGAGGCCCAAAGAAGGAAGAGGCTTGCCTAAGGTCACTGTCTTATCTAGGGCTGCCATAACTAAACACCACACACTGCATGGCTTTGCACAACAGAAATGTATTTTCTCATAGTTCTGGAGACTAGAAGTCCAAGGTCAAGGTGACAGCTGGGTTGATGTCTGATGAGGGCTCCTCCCGTGGGTTGGAGGTAGCCACCTTCTGACTGCGTGGTCACAGGGCCTTTCTTCAGTGTGTGCTGGGTGAGGTGAGGGGGGTGAGAGGAAGGAGGCAGCGCTGGCTCTGGTGTCTCTTCTTATAAGAACATCGATCCTATCAGATTAGGGCCCCAACCTTAGGACTTTTTGGGTTTTTTTTATTCTTTTTTTATGCTTAACTACTACTTCCTTAGAGGCTAAGGGTTTTAGTGTTTTTGTTTAAAGGTTAAATTCTTCGGTATCTGGGAAATTGGGCTGCCCATACTCGCCATTCCTCGAGGGTTTCAGTTAATTAAGCTTTTACTTTTCGTGAAAGAGTGAATGCAACAGAGATAGGTGGGGGAGGGAGGCAGAGACTAGCAGACAAAGAGTTCATCCAGTGTTCTCTTTTCCATTGTGAATGACAGAGGACACCTGAGAGGCAGTCCCGTGCGTTCTTGCCACCTGATGCGCTCTCTTCCTTCCCATAGACCCTCCCCTGCGCCTGGTGGGTGGACGCAGCCGCTGCGAGGGCCGCGTTGAGGTGTGGCACCAGGGTGTGTGGGGCACGGTGTGTGATGACTACTGGAACATCAAGAACGCCCGTGTCGTGTGCCGCCTCCTGGGCTGCGGCCGTGCGCTCAGTGCCCCGGGGCGCTGCCGCTTCGGCCCAGGCCCCGGACCCATCCTGCTGGACGACGTGCGCTGTGAGGGCACCGAGGAGGCACTGGGGCACTGCGCCCACTCTGGCTGGGCTCGACACGACTGCCAGCACCAGGAGGACGCCGGCGTGGTCTGTGCAGGTACCGGGCGCCCTCCCCGCCGCCGCAGGCCTGCGGTCTTCCGGAGGCTCCGTCCCTTCGTTTCTCTCCAAGCATTCCTAAGGTCAGAATTCACCACTCCAAGGCATATCAGGTTCGCCAAGGAGCCAGATTCTAGGATAGCAAGAGCATATTTGTTACACAACCATTGCCGTTTATGTTTTAATCACACTGGCTTGGGTACTAATCCATTTTGTCTAATTGCAATATATTTGTTCTGAACAATAGCAAAAAAGATGATGAGACCGAAGGAAAAAGTGACAGTGTAATAAAAATGATTAAGGACATAGCACTTGCTGCTATCAGACTACACTTTGTCCAAGTACCTTTTTCAATTTCTGACAAGACCATGAAGGGCACAATCCTGGATGGACGCCATTCTTCATCCTGACCCAGCCCTCAGAAGACAGAACCGTACAACGTCCTGAGTCCCCATGGGTCCCATTCATCTAAAATTTGGCCTGTCCCTTCCCTGGAATATTTTATTATGACCCAATATCTGTCTGGTCATTCTGACCCCCTTCTGTGTGGAGTAGTCCTTAATTCACTCACTTACATCTCAAAGAGATATGGAATTCTAAGATCTAGTGAACAAGTCTGAGCTCACCTTGTCTGTTCCGTTCTGAACTTTTTTATAGGTAAACAAGGTAAAGAAATCATGGCCATTGCTTTTACCTTGATGTAGGAGTTACTCTTGTTTTGCATAGAAATGGGGCCCAAATACTACTGCAGGCGCCATGTAGTATCAGCTTGTCTGGGGTAGTGGAATGCTTATTTTCCAGATCCTCACTTTTATTGTCTGTTCACAGCTCCAGCCCTTCCTCCTCCTGTCAGTGGGTCCACTCTAAATGGTAATTCACCTTCTATTCTTGGACTATACACCAGGGGGTTTTCTTTTCATCAGTTACAGCAAACACAGGACCTGTGGTCTGGGGTTGAGGTTGAGTGAGTCTGGTCGGCCACACTTCCTGGCCTCGGGTTCTTCCCCTAGGTTACCATTCTACCTGGCTTCTGGGCTGGGAAGGCCTTTGATAGCCACACACTCATATTTCCCAGCCTCAGTTTCCAAATGTGCCCTGTGCATGGGAAGGGACGCCAGCCAGAGTTCATACAGGTGCCAGTGTTTACAATCTGCAAAGCCCTGTATTTACTATCCTCTTGCTCCAGCAAATCTTCGTGTTGATGGCGCCCATATTCTCAATACTACTTCAGAATCCCATCCTCAGCTCCATCAGGAGACCCTGGGGTCTCCTTCCTTTTGCATTTCCCTGGACCATTTTCATGTCATTGTGCCCAGCTTTAATAGCAAATCATCTGAACCCATTCCCCCACATTTCATGTCTACTGCTGGCTGCATCACCCTCTTACAGTGTTTCTGCAGTTAACATTTGCTTTTCATTGTTCTTCCCTTACCAGGTGAAGCTGACTCTACTGTTCCCAAGGATAATGGTAAAGTCTTCTCTCCTAGAGTCTGAGGCTGTGGAAAGGGGGAGCTAAGAGAGCAATTGCCTGGGGAAGAAATAATAGGCTGTAAGGGGGACCAGCTTCTGTCTCCATTGAGATCGCTTGTCCACTCACTGGGCCTTAGGAGGTTAGGGAAGAAGCCCCTTTGCATGCATCCTTCCTGCCCCATGGCTTCTACTCTCTTTTTCCAACCTACCTCTCATGCAAAGGCTCAGATAGATGTATGTTCAGGCTCAGGGGTTCTCAACATGTGAAATGAGCTGTTCTTTAAGTCCTTAGAACAGGTTCTGACTCATAGCCCAAAGGATATATTTTGTGGGTACAATTCCCTGTGGATATGGTGTGACTTTTGGAAAAGGGAGATATAAATAAAGTCAATGAAAGTCAAGTCAAAGGTATGGGGTGCTGAGAGCTGAGCCAACCTACGGCACTGTCCATGGTATTTTTTCAGAGGAAACGTACACTCACACCCCTGCCCTACATACCCAGTGTACCAGGTTCTCTGTGTGAGTTTTTCACCATCCTCCTTCTCCTACAGCCCAGCTCTCCTGCTTGCCTCACTCCTTTCAAGTCACCATTGACCGAAGCTATCTCCGGAGGCTGGGCTACTCCTCCTGGGATGTCCATTTAAATGATGAGCATTGTCGTCCCCAAGTCACAGGACCCTACCTGATCTTCAACATTCCCTATGGTCACTGTGGCACTGTCCAACAGGTAAGAAACTGACAAGGTAGTGGTAGTACCCTTCTGTGGGTGGAAGCCAAGAGAGGTTTGAAAAATTCAACCACCTATTAAAAAACCTGGGTATAGACAAGCTGTGACTTTATTTCTGAGTTTGGTGAGAACTGGAGCAGCTCACTAATTTGTCTTAGCTTTCCTTCCTTTTGGGAATTTGAGATGCATACTGAATTTTGAATACACAGTAATAAGTGCTAAGTGCTGTTGGACAGATGGATGGGTGGATGGTCGAATGGATGGATGCTATTCCCTTAGCGCCAAAGCATTTTTCACAACATGCTTCTTTATTCAGCATTAATGCACACCTACCATGTGCAAACCATGGGGCTGGGGATGGGGAGGACAGAGGATCTGTCTGTCTGTCTGTCTGACTGCTGTGGTTTTAACCAGGTAGCTAGCATTTCCCAATCTAGACAGTAAATATCTAGGACATTTATGTATAATGAAATGCATTATGTTTATTCATTTTCCTTAACCACCTGCTTATTTCACAAAATAATATCATTGAAGTTAAGGAAACAAGTATACCAAAGATATCAGAAGAGTGTATAACCAGAAAATCATTTTTCTCAGGACATTTAACAATGTAGCATGTTCCAGAGCACGATCCCCACGCTATTCCTCCATCTTTTTCATCCATGTTTAGACAGGCTCTCTCTTTCTCTCTCTCTCGACATTGCTGGTAGTTGAATTCATTCAAACAGTATGCATGACACCAAATAAGCACTTTAATTCCATACTATTCCATACTTGACTTTTTGCATATTTGGTTGTGTAGACCATGGTCATGCTTATCCTTTTTGCTCTGGAAGTTCTACTTTTCACCTGAGAAGTTTCTGCGCCAGGAATCATGCTGGAAGTCCCCCAGTGTCTGGGAGGAGGGAAGCCCCAGAAGCTTCTGGGCCATCAGGGAGGACCCTCAGCTGTCCTCTCTGGTCCTGACTGGCCTAGCTTCCCCAGCAAGCCTCGTGTGCTGACCACAGTGCTGGGGCCAGAGGACACAGCAGGTCAGGAACCACCAGTCCCAAGCCACCCCCAGGGAAAATACCACCACAAAAAGCTCCTATGTCTGATTTCAGAGTCCATGAATGAGCAATATTCTGGGTGCTGAGGACACAGCAGCCAACAAGCCTGACAGAGGCCTGTTCCATGGCTCTTACCTTCAAGAAAAGGGAGACAGGCTCTGAATGAGAGTCCTTTATAGTGAAAAGGGTTAAGGAGACAATAAAGCACAGATGGGAACAGAAAATGATTTGGGGAAGAACAAAGGCCACTTTGAATAGGGGGTCAAGCCCCGAGGCCTAAGAGGAGATGGAGCTCCATAATATGAACAGGAGGAGTGCTGGGCAGGGTGTCAGCAGGTGCCGAGGCCTCAAGGCAGCAGCAAGCTTGGAGGGCTCCAGGAAGAGACTCGAGGCATGAACACCAGGAAACCCACGGTCAGGTTGGAAGGGAGAAGGTCCCTGTAGTCATGAGTTTAGCTTGTCTTCTAAACTGTGCCTTCTCCACAAAGGTGATGTCACCCTCAAGGGAGAGGAGAGAGATTGGTTCTTAGGGGCAAAAATGTTTTAAAAAATCTTTCTTTATGGATCTTAAAAATCTTTCTTTTGTTGTAATAAAATTTTATAATGGGGGCTGGAGAAGAAATGGGATGAGTAGGAAAGAAAATGTCTGAAAAGGTAGACCAGTGAGAAATAGCCGTATAAGCCACTCTTGGAGGGTTCCTAGGCAGAATGTCACGGTATCTGGGTCACACACACTGAAGCTTCCTTGAACAAATGTTCCTGAACAGGCGGAGTCTCTGGGCAACACACAGGGCTGTGGGAAGGAGGCTGCTAGAGGCAGTGGCCCCCTGCTCATCAGCCTCAGCACCTCCCTAGCCCCCTAAGTCATGATGGATTTGAAGGAGCAAGGCTGAAAGCAAAGTTCACCAGGCCCAGGCCCACAGCTCGCATGGAGCCTGGACTGGCCTGAGGTCAAGTGCAGGGAGGAGCCAGGAGAGAGGATGAGCGATCCAGTGGGGGTGGTCAGAACGTCATGGGCTAAGGGGATGGAATGTGTGGATGAATTCAGCAGCCACCCCACCTCATACCACCACAGCTTGGCCCTCACAGGAGGGAAGAAGGGAGTCAAGGCTCACCCACCGGGGGCTCCCTGCATGTACTCTGAACTCCAAGGCCCAAGGACATAATAAAGTCATTCCATCGTGGTATCAAATTCCACAGAGGTCAGGCCCAAAACCTCCCGGCCTCCAGCTCGTCAGCAGGTGGCACCAAGCAGCCAAGGTCTCTGTTCATGAAGGAAGGTGCTTGTCAGGGAGCCCCTGGCCACCAACTCAGCTCTCTTCCTTCCAGGAAAGCCTCGGTTCCCTCAGCTACTCCAACTCCATCAGAGGCGGAATACAGGGCCACCCTGCCCAGGTCATTGTGCGGCACAGGGTGCCCCAGCTGAAGTTCACCTGCAGGGTGGAAGGCCCGTCAGCCATTGAAATTGTTCCTGGGACTGACAACCCACGGCAGGGTGGTGGCTACGATGTGTCCATATCGTTCCTCGAGTTGCCCGTGTCACGGCACGTGGGGAGCACGGGGCCGCACTATGCCAGCCAGAGAAGTGAGGTCATCCTCCAGGCCACGCTCCACAGCCCCAATCCCAGCCTGCGGCTCTTCGTGGATACCTGTGTGGCTTCTCCAGATCCCCACGATTTTACAACTGTCAAGTACGATTTGATCCGGCAAGGGTAAGGAACATGGAAGGTCCTCTAGGGTTGATTATTAGATTCACGTGGCAGTCCACCGGGAGACCTTTGGCTCCTCAACTGGTAGTCCGAAGTCATAACATTGTGTAAGAATCCTCCTCATACCCCAGAGGAAGAGTTGAGGCTCTCACCATCCTTCTGACCCCATTTGGGGACAAATAATTATAGAAAGTGTGGAACTGCCCTTGAATCTCCAGAGTCCTAGGCAGAACCCTTGCTGCTTTGGACTCTACTGTCCCATCCCACCTTTTCATACCCATTCCTTTCTCTTTAAGTTTTATGATTTTATTACACTCCCCTGTCCTCAGGACATTTGGCCTACCTTGGTGGGCTGGTGGGTTATCCCAGGCTAAGCTCTTACAGTGGGGAGATTTATCCTGGCTTCTTTGATTAAACAAAGGATTTGTCAAGTTAGAACTCTGGCAAGTTGTTTGCCTTTATAGCTCCCTTGTCCACTAATAAGGGCAAAATGCTAATGGATGGGCAATTGGCAACCAGTGCAAAAACCACAAAAAAACATCAGTTATTGATGGCAGCTTTAGAGTGGTGAGACCACCATCCTAAAGCCCCAGGAAGCATGGTAGAGCAAGAGGCAGTATCTTCACCAAGTGATATGAGCCATGGTGTGGACAGTGCACAGATGTGGCATCAAACTGCATTAAGTCAGAGGGAGAAAGCTCCTCCCTCTAATTCTCCTTACAACTAATCAAAGAAAGAGGCACAGTTTGGTGCCAGAATTGAACAACTGACACTTTTTTTCTTCTGTTTGTTTTAGGTTTAATTTGTTCTTCTTTCTCTAATTTCATAAGGTGGGAGCTTATTCATTTTAGATCTTTCTTCTTTTCCAATACATGCATTTAATGCTATAAATTTCCCTCTAAGCACCACTTTAGCTGCTTCCCACAAATGTTGGTAAATTGTATATTCATTTTCACATAGTTTGAATTTTTTTAAATTTCTTTTGAGACTTTTTCTTTGATCTATGGGTTACTTAGAAGTATGTTGTTTAATTTCCAAATATTTAGGAATTTCCCAGCAACCTTTCTGTTATTGATTTCTAGTTTAATTCCATAGTGATCTGAGGATGTAGTTTGTATGGTTTCTGTTCTTTTAAATTTGTTAAGATGTGTATTATGGCCCAGAATGTGGTCTGTCTTCATGAATGTTCCATGTGGTCCTGAGAAAAATGCTGTTGTTGGAGGGAGCGTCCTATAAATGTCAATTCGGTCTAGCTGGTTGACAGTGCTATTTAGGTCAACTACATCTTTCCTGATTTTCTGCCTGCTGGGTCTGTCAATTATTAATGGAGGGGTGTTGAAGTCTCCAACTATAACAGTGGATTTAGAAATTTGTCTTTGCAGTTCTGTCAGTTTTTTCCTCATCTATTTTGACACTCTATTAGGTGCATACATATATTGGGGATTGTTATGTCTTCTTGGAGGATTTACCCCTTAATTATTATGTGATGCCCCTCTCCATCCCTGATAATTATCCTGGGTCTGAAGGCTCTTTTGTTTGAAATTAACAGAACTACTCCAGATTTCTTTTCATTAGTATTAGCAGAGTAAATCTCTATCTTTTTACTTTTAATTTATATCTTTATATTTAAAGTAGATTTCTTATAGGCAACATATAGCTAGGTCTTGGATTTTTTAAAACATCTTCTCTGGCAGTCTCTGTCTTTAAATCTATATATTTAGACCATTCACATTTAAAGTGATTATTGATATAGTTTAATTAAAATCTACCATTTTGATAACTGTTTTTCTATACATTGCATTTTTTCTTTGCTGCTCCTCTGCCCCCAACTCTCCTTTTGCTGCCTTCTCTGGTTTCAATTAAGCATCTTATATGCTAGTTTTACTTGAGCATTTTATATTATTCATTTATCTCCTCTCTTGATGTATCATTTATAATTCTTTTCTGAACTTTTTCAGTGGTTGCACTGGGTTTACAAAATACATTTTAAAATAATCTAACTTCACCTTTAAATAATACAACCCCCACCTTTCATCTCCCTTTTTGACAAAATCCAGTAGGCCTTTTCAAGGCAACAGCTCTAGCTAGAATTTAATTACCTTGCTTTGTTTTTATTATATTTATTTTTATAGTTCCCTTCTATTTCTGAGTAGGAATAGTGGTTTTCCCACGCATGATAGTATTATAAAGCTATATATATACATATATAAACAGAAATAGTGGGTAGGGGGAAGAACTGTATTGGGAATTCAGAGATCGGGGTCCAAGCCTGATCATTTGAGTCAAAGTGAATTCATTCCATGCTTTAAGTTGATCCTTTTGCCTTGGGGTTTTTCTTCCCATCAGGTGCATCAAAGATAATACCTATGTCAACCTCCACTCACGCCAGAAGAACATGGCCCAGTTCAAGTTCAATGCCTTCAACTTTCTCAACAGCTACGATGTGATCTATCTGCAGTGTGAGGTCGCCGTGTGCAAAGTGGGGGACCAGTCCTCCCACTGCTCCCGGGGCTGTGCAGGGCGGAATAAGAGGGGTGCAGGCCCCATGGAGGCCACAGAGCAGGCAGGGCATTTCCAAATGGTGGGGCCACTAGAAATCCAGAGGAACTGATCAGAGCAAGAACTTTGTGTGATTCCTCCAATTTTCACACAAATCTGTTAGAAATTAGAAGCAAAGTTTATTTCTCTTCCATAAAATAATGAATTTGACAAATCAGAGGTTGTCCACGTAGAGACAGGTAAAGAAACAGCTACGGAAGTTCTCTTCGAGGTTTGTTGCTAAATAAATCTTCTCTGATTACTAAACTTCTAAGGCAAATGTTCTTTGTGGGCTAGAAATGTTGCATTTCCTAATTCTTTACTGTGAAGAACTGTATCGTCGTAAACTGTACAAAATGTTATAAAGAACAGTTATCCCTCTATACCATATTGCCACCTTAAAGATTGTTTTAACTGACCCCTTAAGGTTCACATGCTAGTAGGCTGATCTATCCGTTTATATCCCTCTAGTGGTGTGAAAATCTATTATTCTTTGCCAAGAATAATAAACTACTCTAAGTGTCTGTCAGGAAACCACTGCTCTTTTTTTTTTTTTTTTAACTCTTAACTGGTCAGTTGAATCAAGCACATCGTTTACTCATTTACTCATCATCATTTACTCAAAACAAGCTTTGTTTGTTTCAAAGGGAACAAATTGGACATTAGCTTTTTGGGGTTGGGGTTACAGCAAATAAGAGTCTGAAACAATGACAAGAACCACTCATGGCTGCTTTCTGAGACACAGCACACTCGGTTTGTTTCCCAGATCCCCACAGCATAAGAAACCTGAAAAGCACACAAAGAAAGGTCAGCATATTCCCACATCCTCTCAGAAAAAAAGGTGGCACCCACTCTATCCACTCTCTTTTTATCTCAACAGAAAGAGTCCTGTGCTAGGCTCAGTACCTTCAAAGTTGTCATTAAAGCAACAGACTTGAACATCATCAGGTTTTTCGTTTGTCAAGAAATCTTCAGTGGTGATATTTAAAATATGAGACCTCAACTCCAAGAAATTGTTCCCGTCTTTGTTAAGAAATAGCATGCACAATATGAGTACAGTATGGTCTAGTCCTCCAGAGAGGTGGGAGGGAACCCCAAAGTCCCAAGAGATGGAAACCTGACACGTGACCCCAGAACGGGCATGACCTCCAAAAGAGGACATCTCAGTTTCATTACAAAAACACCCATCATCAACAACTGTCTTGGTACAAACATGCTGACATTTGTTGTGATGAAGTTCCCTGTTCATACATAGAAGCTGATAAAATGTAATTACTGGTCATTTTGGTGAAGATGGCATCTTTAAATCAAAAGTCAATTATTTGTCACTGAGCAACTTCATCTTCAACCACGTGAAACAATGATTTTAACATTTAACATCTATTTCATGCAAGTGCCTCAAATGGATAAAACAGTTTTTCCAAGTAACTGAGCTGCCCGAGTTTCTACTTCCCCAAGTTCATCTGCCCGTTAACGGTACCTGCCGATATCGTGCTGAGAAAGGGGAGGCTACCAGCTTCCAAAATGGATTTTAACAAACCCTTAATGTAAGAACTGTTGAAATGAAAGAACTGAATTTTAAAAAGTAAACACATGAAGGTCCAGTGAACTTGCAGGTCAGGCTCTCTGGGTGTTGTTCAGTGGATGGGAGCCAGGAAACTGCCCTATCCAAAAGCAATCCAGGTGAGTCTTAGGAATGCTGAAGTTTGAAATCCGTGGCCACTGTCCAGCATTCTGTGCCCCATGAATAAAAATGCACTTAACATGGAGAAGCCTGCAACCCAGAAACACCCATGGGTGCATAGGTGCAGACAAAAAGCCCCAAGAGATGCCTGCTCTCTCTAGCCAAAGGACCAGCAAAGGGGCAGCCAGCCAGCACAGAAACTTTTTTCTTTAATTAAAGTTTATTGGGCAATTGTTAGTAAAGTTAGATAGGTTTCAGGTGTACAATTCTGTAATACATCATCTGCATATCATGTGTGCTCACCACCCACGGTCAATTCTCCTTCCATCACCATTTGTTTGATCCCTTTTACTCTCATTTACCACCCCCCTCCCTCCTTACAGGAAACTTTTAGACAATACCTGCCCTGTTTCAAACACCACAGATAAAACTGCAGCCCTACCCCCACCCCAGCCAGCAAAGGTGAACTGGGGAGCCTAGACTTCTGCCCACCCCCAGCACCCCTTACCTTTACCCTCCCCAGGAGGGTTTCAGAGGAAGCCGAGTGGGGAGCTGGGACTTTTACCACCTCTAGGCAGTAACCAGGGCCTCCAGCCCCACCTAGCCGGTATCGCTCTGGGGTACTGTCAGAGGAAGCCTAGGGGTGAGCCAGGACTTCCACTCCCCCCGCCCAGAAGTAACAAGGTGACTCCACTTTCCTGGGGAGTGGGGGCAACAGAGGCTGCGTGAGTAGCCTGGCTCCACCCTGCTCAGCAGTAACAGGTGAGCCTCCTCAGCTGGTTTGCACAGGCTGGTTGTCATGCTGGGGCTCAGCTCCCAGCAGATGAACACAGGATTCAGTGAGGCCAGAAAGGAACAACAGAGCCACAGATAGGGGGTTCCTACCACTATATTATATTCTTGATGATGGCTGGTGAAGACACAAGAAGCAAACATCCCTCAATACCCCAATAAGGGGTCTTCCTGCACCACAGTCTCACGGCCGGGGGAGGAGACCAGGCAATAGGATCCGCAGGATCTGCACCATCCGTGACACCCGTACTTGCTAACGCAGCTGTGGCAGCTATATGCAAAACAATCGTAGCTAATGGCCAACTGGTTACAGCTGATGGCCATCTAATACCTGAGCCAGCACCTTTCCACGTGAGGCTGAGTGCCTGGAAACTGCTCTCCTGGCCCTTTACAGACACTGGTATGCTGTTGCCCTTCCTTTACTTTAACCTTCCTAAAGCACTTTGTTAAGCATGTCTCTTGAGCACAGTGTAGAGTCAGACTTTACTTGGGGAGACATTCTGAAAACCCTGCTCTTTTAAGAAGTGAGTATAATGACCACTCTGGTAGGACATCCAGGTTTCTCTCAGGTGAAGTCACTCTTACTTCAAGCTGTGGGTAGTGAGACTGCTGATGACTCAGCTCCACTGCTGTCCAGGGATTTCACTCAGCTCAAGGCCGCTGCCTTGTCCGGATCATAGCCTTCAGCCAATGACTGGTCAATAAAGGCACATAAAGGTCTGCGCACCGTACCTGGGGGGCAGGAGGACACCTCTGAAGGGCCAGCCCAGCCCAGGACTCCCCCCAGGACTCCCCAGGAATTGGCTAGACCTTTGACCGCAGCTGCTTCATGCTTCACCAACGCCTATGCCCAGTCCTGCTCCCCTCGCCCTCACATGGGTTTATCCTGAGTGCACGCCTCAGGAACCCTTCTGTCCACAGCCCTGCATGTCAGAGGTGGTTTCCCAGGAAACCAGCCCCTGTCAGCCCCTGGTGTGCTTGGAGGAAGCAGATTCTAAAATGGGACTCAGGTGTTGGCCACGTGGATCGTCATTGGCGGTAAGTGGAACACAGATAGCCCCTGACTGCAACTGTCTCTCATTTAATCCTTGCAACAGCCCCTGGGGGTGGGCAGCTGTTACCATCCCTATTTTAGTTTTGTTTTTTGTTTTTTGAGGGCAGTGTCACTGGCCCTCACATGTGGGACCGAACCGGGGCCGCTGGCTTCCCAAGCCAGCGCTTAACCACCGCGCCACTCGGCCGGCCCACCGTCCCTATTTTAAATGGTGGAGGTCAAGGCTGAAGGTAACCTGGACCAGATCACCCACCAGGTAAATGGAAGAACTAAAGCCCAGGCCACCAACTCCAGATCCAAGACCTTTAATCACTTCACTGTAGTTTTTCCTAAAGAAATCAAATTCGACGATATTCTATATCATTACTACCTCCTGATAATGCATTGGTATAGCTCAGTGGCACCACTACAAAGGACTTTTTGATTCGTGATGATACAATCCTACACACTCTCTAGGGAGTCCCAGTATGTGACAATTTTCTTGAGCTTACACTACCACGCCTGGTGCACCTCTGAATACCCCACACCCGGCCACCAGCAGATGTCCAGTCAGTTCCTGACAGAGAGATGGCTGATGGAGCTGTGGCTGGACAGTTTTTAAGTGCTCCTTTTAAGCACTTAATTTGATTTGCCCATTCTAATTAAGTTCTTACGTATTTTCACATTTAGTTAGAAAAGAACTTGGCAGTGGTTCCATGTAAGTTACATGAATGAACACAGAGGCGACTCAACCATGTGGCATACTTGGAAGCTGTTCATGGAAATATTAAAAAGGAAATGGGGGAGATCTGTTTCGATTTGGAGATGGAAATCATTCAGGCCCTAAGGACCTGTCGTGTGGGGGCAGAGACGCAAGCGTATCCACCGTGTGCCCCTAGCACCCTTCCATGTGTATGGTGAGCATTCGGGAGTGTGGTTGCTTGTTTGCACACATTAGAACCTGAAATGTGTGTGTTGTTAGGTGAGAAGGCAGAGTTGTGTTGTTCATCTAAGATAAAGAATCAGATGTAATATGAGGCACATGCAGGCTGAGTTCACACTGGGGTATTTAGTAATATTTGTTCAGCTACAGTAGATAGGAAAGTGTAAACCAGGCTACTCCTTGTTAGGACTGCTTTGGCTTTAGAGTTTAATGGTACATGGGAGGAGAATTGCTGTTTTATCTCATTAACCCAGAAGCTATACAGACGTCTCTCCTTTTATAGTCAGGTTCTTCGTTCCGAAGCCCTTTTCTCGATGTTTAAGGTGTGACGTGCTGAGATTGCATTTATGCAGTAGGCCTATGAATCAAGGATATGGCAGTTCTTGCTGTCACACTTTAGTTTCAGAAATTAGAACTATTGTATGTGCTTCAAAAGGTAGCATTTTCTGCATCTAGACAATAAATACATCTAATGCTGAAGACTACTTTTCTTAAGTAAAAATAACCATTTTCTATCACCTAATGTTTACTTAACATCCTTTTTCATAAACAATGCAGTTTTTAATTTGTTTAATATTTTGGTGGCTTTAGTGTTTTTAACATGAGAGCTAACATACAATACTTGTTCATTTCAATCATCCTGCAAGGAAACACACTCTGACCACAATGAGAGGAGGACCCATTTGTCACTCTGATGAGGCTCTCCCTAATTTATTCTGGATGCATGTAGTCTTAAGGTAGCGTTTCCTTCTGCACTCAGGAGGGATGCATCTCCCTTAAGGCTGAAGCCTTTACTTAACAGTCCTGTAGCTTCTGGTATTTGTAGTTTGTTCTCTGATTCACAAAATGCCTCACGATGACAGCAGCCACAATCACAACATTCAGAGCGAGAACCATGAATGAAAATAGGTGCAGGCTGTTGAAAGGTTGATTCTGAGTTTCGTCTCCGTGTATTTGATACTGAAATCCTGTAATTGGAGACAAGATAAAAGTTTATTCCATTTATTTGTTTAAATGGTTAACTTAGTTTGGTTCCCTGACATAAGATGAAAAACTTGTGAAGCTCAAGCATAATAGTCAAATGGAGACACAGGTTCATTCATTAATGGTCACTATATATTTCCCATAGCTGTGAAAATATATTGAATGGGTAGAGAAGCAATTCATTTCTTCCCTTGAAATACAATAAATGCATTTTCCTAACATGTATAATACTTTTTTAGCTTTTATTCACTAATTTCCAAACTAACAATCATAGGTAGATCATCTTTTCAGTGAATGTATTTATAAAATTACTGAATTTCATTTTTGTTTGTTTGCATTCTTTTGTTTTTGTCATAGAAATATTTTGGACAAACCAGAATCATACTCCCTTCATAGTCCATTCAAATAATAATAATAAAGACAGAGATCATAGGATTCTTTTATGCCAGGGTCATTTTCACAGAAGATAAATTCTAATAAGCAGTTTTTTATTTAATGATGGCATATCCCAAACCATTTAATGATGGATTACCCCTGAGTAGTTACAGTTGCCCCTTTCCCATGCAACCTGACAGAGGTCAGGTTTCAATCCTTTAAAAAGACATGGAGCTGTGTTGAAAATATAATATTTTCTCTGTTTTTTTTAAAAAAATAGCTTTTCTTACAAAAAGATGCTAGTTCATTTTAATTTACTCAGTTAGGAGTTAAAATACATTGCTTTTGATTTACCTACCTACCATACTGTCTGTAACGAGTCAGGGAGCTAAGGAAAAGGGTTGCATTTAGAAATGAAGACATTACATTTATACTCAAAAGCCCTATAAATAATTGGAAATTATCAGTATACAATATGCTTAAACTGTACATGGTTTACATATTATCAACTAAGGAAACTAAAAATTATTCTTGGGTGCTTAAAACTCCTACCTGATTTAGGGCTTTGCTGAAACTATCATAAATCCCCAAACGGTACATGCTTAAGAAGGACGATGAGTATGTTTGAGCAGCATTTTATGAGCTAAGAAGCATTCTTAGATCATGAAACAGCTTTTTTCTTACCAGAATTTCCACTTGCACTTCGATCCCTTCTCAGACGAATGGGTCCTAGGATGGCATCCATCTTCCATTTGTATGAAGAAATGTCTCGTTTCCTTCTAGAGACACAGCCTTGGTTGCAGCGAGACTGAGGGTCACCACTGTCACATATGAAAACCTTACACTGTAGATACACAGAGCCCAGACTTCTCAAGAATTTGAAGGCATTAAACTGGAACCTTCCATAGTGTCCAGATAAGGGATACACCTCACAAGTCTCATCTCGGTTACACCTGGAATCAAATTTACGACACATTTAGAAAGTTTACAGGAGTTCAGCCTTTTTGATATTGAAAAGAGATGATATAGAGTTTCCTTTGAACTGTCTAATTTGTGGATCCACAAACCTCTCTAGAAAGACAATGTCTTTAGCTCAGACTACGCTGATTATGACTATGCACCTGACTTCTGGGTAAGATAAAGTTCCCTCCAGCTCTAAAATTCTGAGTCCATGTGCATTCATTAGAAAGTCAATTCTGATGTATTAAAACTAAAACACCTTACTTTACACACTTATGTGTCAGTATGGTCGATGTAGTTGAAGTCCTTCGACTTATAGAAAAAGAAAAGGGAAAACTTTCAAAAAAGAACTTTACTTTTTTTTTTAAAAAGAATGCCACATATGCTTTCCTAATTACATTATGTTTATGTTCTAAAGACACATGAAATAATCTTCTGGGGTGTTACTAAAAATACTTGAAAATTTTCATATTGAAAATGTGAAAACCAGCAAAAACACAATTAAAGCCTTCTTACCCCAAAATAAATTTGTTTCTACTAGCAAATACATTGTAAATGCACTTAAAATTCTAGTGTGTATGGACTATGGATACAGAAATGTTTTAACTTACGTTACTTGTAAGTAGTACACAGTAACGGTATTTTATAAAATGATTAAATTTTATTAAATTCCATGATAGTAGTGCTAGAAATATATATATATATATATATATATATATATATATATATATATATATATATGAATTATATATACAAACACACAAAATATTGCTTCATTAAAGTCATGACTAATCCTCAGAAGAGAATATCCTCTATCAGTACGTACCCATTCTTGATTAGGTCATAGTTTGGAGGTGCAAAGTCAGACGTGGGAGAGGTCGCGCAGGTATCCAGAAACACCACCAAATTTGGATCTGAGGTGTGTAGACTGACTTGAACAAAAAGAGTCTGATTCAAATCCACATAATATGGTGACTCTAATATAGTCTTTTCAAATGAATTGGACTCAAAGAGAGCCATGCTTGTGTTATATTTGCCAAAGGCATTTTGATTTTGTATTATGTCATCTTCTGTTATGTACATCATCTCCACGGTAGAATTGTGTTCCATTTCACACTTCAAAATAATCTGGAGGTGTTTCTGACGGGTGATCACATCAGAAGTTGGGGCCGTGGTGAGGGTGATTATGTTGGTGTAAGTAATTGAATGCTCTTCTACCTGTAGAACAAGATGGAATTCAAACGTTCTATTTTAAAGTCCAGTAATATTTTCAAGCAGAGATGTGAACACCATTTGCAGGGAGAGACATCTTTTTTTTTTTAGAGGGCAGTGTCACTGGCCCTCATATGTGGGATCCGAACCTGGGCCGCTGGCATCCCAAGCCAGCTCTTAACCACCAAGCCACTCAGCCAGCCCAAGACATCATTTTCTTAAATCACAAGCTAATGGCTTTCATGTCAGAACACTATCAACCTTAACTGTGTTTTATTTAAGAAACATTCTTGGGAGAAAGAAAAATTGTGAGACAAGAGATATTGGATTGGAAGGACTTAGAGAACTGGACAGAATTCTTTTCAGTTACATTAAAAACAATTTTGAATGTCAATTTCTAGCCTTATAAGGACTTTAGACTCAGTAACATTTTGCCTTCTGTAAGCAGCACTCAGTGTGACTAACTGGGCAGTTTCCTAAATGTGTGCAGACAGACAGGTGTCCTGCATAGGTCCTCCCTGGCTGCCTTCCATAGAGATGCACATCGTAATAGCCCGGATGTTCATTTGGGGCATAAAAACCATAATTTAGTTCTATCCATATTGATTCCTGTTGTTTAATGACCTAAGTGAAAAGTTTAGGATGTATATCCTAAAGGGGTCTCAACAGGTTACAAAAAATGTTTGAGATCTTGAAGTTCTAAAAAATGTAGAACAAATCACAAAGTCCTTTATGTTTAAAATAAGGATAATGTTTTTATTTTCTGTCTTTACAGGGAAAAGAAGATCATAAAAATACAGCTAGATTTGTGCTAAATATGAGATGTTAACATTTTCTATGCCAGTAGTAAGCTAGTCAACCCACAGCCCATAGATGTTCAAACTCTCTCCAGCGAGTAGTCAGAGTTCTTTACCTTTTGGGAAAGGTAACCACCCTCTAGTTACCCTGAAAATGAACGCAGTAATTTGTGTGTAAAACAATGTGTGCACTTATATGTCCACACATGCTTAGCATGTATTAAACCACTAAGATTTAGAAGATGTTCATTAAAGCAGCCAGCAAATGCTATACTTTCAGCATTACCCAACAACATACTTTTGGCATCTGACAAAACCCAACTATCAATATTTCACTTTACCTTTTTGATTGTACCACACCCATCAAGAGGAATAGAAAATTCCACAACATTTGATACTTTGGGTCTGCAAGTTGGGTCATTTAGTTGCAAGTTAATCTCATTGTAATTAAACGATTCCAGGTAGGATTTACTGATGATAGCTCTCATCTTGTCAGAGGAGCAAATTAAAGATGCTGTCCAAAAAAACAAAAAGGATTATCAACTGGGAACTTTGGATCTTAAAAAGGTATGTGTGGGGGAAAATATATAAAAACTCAAAACCTGTTTTGCCCTAAACTGTACTCAGAAGCCTGCAAGAGCAAAGCAAGTGATCCTCTGCTTTACAATATCCACTGGGACCTTGTTTGCAGCTAGAAACTGTAAATCAAATATTTTTAATTGTCCTTTACAAAAGGCATTAAGAGAAACAGAATTTTCTGCACAAATCTTTCTCAGGTCAATAAAATCATTACTTTCCTCTTGTATTAAGCAATGCACAGAACTCAAGCTTCAGATTATGAATATGTTTCAAAGAATATGTGACAGGCTGGCTCCTAGGGACAGCTGCCTATAGGCTAAGAATTAAGGAGCTGTTTCTACATACACAATCTTCAGAGAGCTCACAATAGCGGAGGAAAGTGACTTACTCGTGTTGACGTTCTCTGCATAAATTGAAGTGTAGGAGGCAGAAAAGCCCCGGTAGGAGTTAGCATAATCGGTAGACAGCACAACGGTCAGTGAGTCTGATGAGGATTCGAAGGTGGGCTTCACACGGCCACACACTTGTCCCAGCAGCCCAGAGGTGGTGGAGGACCCATCATAGACAGCCACAAAATCAAATCTGCACTGCTCGTCCATTTCCAGGCTAGAGAAACAGGGCCTTTGGTGAGAAAGCTTTTTACACCTACACAGTTCTATTTTCTATAATCCCAACCATGCCATCTTCAATGAGTAAGGATTTTTCCTGACAATAGTATCTCAGGTTTATGATGACAAACCTGAAGTTGGGCCAGTCCCTGAAGTGATCTCAGAATCTTCAGAAAAATAGTCAACTTAGTTCAATGTGTAATAGTATTAGTATTTTTTTTATACATCCATTTCTTTGAAAAGTGCCCATCTCTGGGGGGTACATGCGATAATTTCTCTTCTCCAGGACCCCCATTTGTGGGCTTACCGCATTTGCTCCAGCAGGAGAAAAGGACCACAATACTTACAAAATCTCTTTGAAGTTTAATTTTATCTTGTAACCTTTCTCCACTTGTATGTGCCACACACAGTAGGCCAGCTCAGGGTGTGGCTTTGGGTAATTGGGACTAGTAAAGGAACCTTCGAAAGCATCCAGGTAACCACCACAGTTTGGGATAGCTGAAAGGGATGTGAGGACGACCAAGAATGTAAATCATGACAGACTTCTTTTAATTTCTGGGTTGTGCATTAATAAGAGCTGCCTGCATCTCCCCTGAGCTTTATTCCATCTCCCTCTTTCAAATTGGTAGCATATTGAGATTTTCCACTGTGTTTATCACTGGAGTTTTTGCCCATGGTGCAGGGCAGAGAGTGAAATCCTTACACTACTACTGCCAAACTAATACTATTAAACTCTCACTATAAGATCTGTCCCTGCTATAAAATCTCTCCATACCCTGGCCTGAGACATAAAAATAAAGTTGCACTCTGACAACTACCCCTGGAGGCTCCTCCTCACTCAGCCCCAGCCCAGCTTCCCAGGCGCCTTGGCCACCACCACGTGACCTGCTGTCCAGCCTGTCCTTTCTTCCCATGTCTCCGTGGGCTGTTGGTTCCAGCAGACATGAGCCCTCCTCCACTGACTCCCACCTCTCCCTACCCGAGTCACACTGCCGTTCAAAGCTCAGCAGATGCAGCCTTCACGCAGCCGCCCTTGGTTCCCCTCCCTAGTAGGCAAGCAAGCAGCTGGACAAAGGCAACACAAAGAAGGGAGACGGAAGGCTCTGGTTGGGGGCTGGGTATAAAATGGCTTCGGCTGCCTAACACAGGACACACGTCAGGTAGTGGCTAGAGGTAAGACGAGAAAAGGTGCCCCGGTCCAGCTTGGGGAAACCATGACTGCTACACTCTGGAGACTGGTTACCACCAAGAAGTCAGTGGTTTAAGCAGGAGAGTGAGTGACGTCATCAGCTCTGGGCCTTGGGAAGGAGCCTGCATGGAGCTTTGCTCATGCACCACTCACAGAACTGCTGGGCACGCGCTTTGGGTCACGGTGGAACCTAGGAGCTGTGAATGCAGACCCATGTCGCTGTAGCCTCTGCCTTCCTGATAGGCTGAGATTCAGAGGTGAGGCCAGAGACCCTCAGCACATGCTCCCCGGATCTTCTTTATCAAGATCACCCGGGAGACTTGTTAACCACGAAGACGCCAAAGCTCCGAGCCAGGTCTGAGGAATCAGACCAGACGGAGGAGCAGGCCTTGAAGAGGCATTTCGGAAGATCTCAGGGTTATCATTAACCAGGCTGAACTTGGAGAGTGCCCGAGTCTCTAACACAGGGCACCTCATCGTGTAGCCATCTAATGTGCCCCATCGGCCTCACCTGGGAGCTGGTTAGAAAGGCAAATTCATGGGCTCCACTCCAGAAACCATGACTCAGAACCCCTGTGGGGGGCCCAGGACCCTGGTTCCACAGGCTCTCCAGGTGATCTGACGCACACAAGGTAGAGATCTACCGCTCTCACAGACAGACATCTCTGATGGAACAGACTCACACTCAAGGTCACCACCCAGGAGGACAGCGTGTAGCCTTCCCCACTCGCAGGCACTGTGTGCATAGGACGGATAAATGAGAACTCACGCGTGCCAGGAGAGAAGAAGTAATAGAAGAGGAAGACAGTTCTTTGAAATCTGGCGGAGTCTGTGACTATTTGAAACGTCAGAGTATTGGACGATGATTCAAATACAGGAACATAGTCGATTTTGCTGCAGACTTTCCCGAGCAGGGTCCCCTTGGTAGAGTTTCCATCAAAAACTCTAATGTTTTCATTTTCACAACCTGCATCTGGATCAAGCCTGTGAAGAGAACACACCTGTGACTAAAGAGCCACCAGCAAAGGGGGTTTCACAGAGTAGAGTCCATTTTTCACATTGGTATCACAGTTCACCAGGTGGTGGCACTTCTGTTATCATACAATATCTCCAAGCCACCCTCTTCCACAACACACACACAGCCCTCCACATCAGACCACACACCATGTGTCCATAACAGCCATTGAGAAATGGCTCAGGGAGCTGAGCTGCTTTGCCAACGTTTCATATGGAGAAATTATGCAACCATGACTCAATGGGGACAGAGATTTTGGGGGAATAATGAGATGTTCTTGAATTAATGATGGTTGCAAAATTCTGTTTGCATCCCTCCTGTCCCCATGACTGTTTCTTGGGTGTAGAACCTTCTTGTTTAGAATTGGTCCTCTTTATCATTTGAAATCCAAAGCTGGTGAAAGGTGAAGCAATTTTTCTTAGATGTTCAGCTTTCCCAAGGAGAAGCAAATTTAGCATCTTCTGGTTGTCCCTTCCTTGCCTCACATCACCACTTCGTCATGGGCAGCCCAGGATTATGTTTTCTGCCCATTCTGACAGCGTCTCTCCAAAGGCCCTCGGAGGACACATTCCCAAGGTGACTTAGAGGAAAAGCCACAAGGGTAGACATACCTGACTTCTTCCACCTTAGTTACCTGCTGCGTAACTTTGGAGAAGTGATTTAACTTGTCTTGATTTCAGTTTTCTGGATTGTGAAGTGGGATTGTCACAGCCGACTTCATACTGTGACACGGGTCTGTAACACCCTGAACGTGAGGGCCTAGCACAGGCCTGGCACACAGGACGCGTCCGGGAAGATGAACTGTTCATTTCCCCCTCCGCTCGCTCTTCCCACGTTTCTGTTCTGTCTTTCTTCTGACATAGCAGAAACAGGATGTTCCTTAAGAGTCTACCATTCCAGAGAAATGAAACGCCCCTTCTGCTTTGTTTCTTGGAGGGCCAAAAGGAAGTCAATTCCTACCTCAGTGGGACAGAACTGTGACTCTCAGTGTGGCACCTCGGCCAGCAGCAGCATCGCCTGGGAGCTCCTTCGCTAAGGAATTCTCAGGCCCCACCCACCCGACCTGAATCAGAGAGTCTGGGGCGGAGCCAGCAATTGTGGTTGATCAAACCCTGCAGGTGTCTCTGATACTCTCTCCGGTTTCAGAACCGCTGGGACAGGGTGAGAGTAGAGCAGGCCCTCGAATAGCGTCATTTCATTCAACGTCCTTTCATTACAACATTGATGGGATGCTGTAGGAACTTAACTCTCATTTATATCAATCAGCCTATGGTAATACTGGCTTCCTTATCCATTGTTTCCCTTAAAGTCACAGACCCTAGTTACTATACTTGCTACTGGTGCAGCCTACATATATTTGGGCTTGAAATGATTAAAAAAGAAAATCTGAGCTGCCAGCTGAGGAAAGTCTGGTGATGAGACTTAGAAGTGTTTGGCTCTGGAGCCTGTTTGCCTGGATTCAATTCCTCTCCCACTTCTATTAGTGTATGACTTCGGGGGATTAGAGGATTTGCCCTGGAGGGCTGTTGAGAGGACTAACTGGGGCAGTTCTCAGGACGCTCTCAGAGTCTGGGTTGCAGCGCCCTGTTCCCAGCTAGGCCTTACACTGCCCTCACCTGGGCACTGATGAAATGCTTGTGAGTATATATTTATTGCAAAATAAAAACTTTAAAATTAAAAAAAAACACAAAACACTGATCCCTGAGTCCCAGCCCCAGATTTGTGAGCTGACTGCATGGCGTGCAGCCTGCGGGGCTGAGACCGTGGAAGTTTCCCTGCTGATTCTAACGCACAGCAAAGCTGGGAAGCCTGAGTGTAGCGTTTCAGGCCTCGAATCTGGAACTAGACCAGCCGGGCACTAACCCCGGTGCCTCCACTTCCTAGCCGTACGACCAGTGACAAGTTCCCCACTTCCCTGTGCCGATAGTGCACATACTGGCCTCGCAGGACCTCTGGGACCAGAGCCAGGGACGCAGCCATCAGTCAGGAACCATCAGCCACCGTCCTCATGGTGGTTGTGGGTGTTACCGCCACCTGGAGGAGCCGCTGACTGCTTTCCACAGAGACGCCCTAGTGTGGCCCGAGTTCAACCACCCTCATTAGGAACGGAAGCCTCTACTTACTGGAAGTGGGAAAAGATGATTCTGATGCTCTTGTTTTCTGGTCTTTCGAGTGTCCAGGTGCAGTCCTCGTTGGCAGTGAGTTGCAGGATCAGGGCGCTGTGGGTCTCTGACAGGCTGGCGCCTCCCAAGCTGGCTCTGCAGCTGGATTGGCCTGGTAGCGACCACAGTTGGCACTAAGTAGAGTGTGCAGTCCCTACCCTCCTCCACCGGGGCCTGGGGATCTACCCCGCTGCCCCCCCCCAACATGGAGTATCCATACCAGCAGGCCGGTCATTGTCAACGGTATTGAGCTCACGCCAAAGTAAGTCACCAGCAATTGCTTTCCCTTCTTGGGGCCCTTGGGGAGAAAGTATTTATGATTTCTCTATATCTGGTGCTTAAAAGAATAAAGATTATATGAGGGCCCGAAGAAAGACGGTTTTGAAAAGGAGCCTAATATCTAGAATATGTCAAGAATTCTTACCGCTCAATAATTAAAAGACAACCCAAAGAAAAATGGACAAAGGACCAAAATAGATATTTCTCCAAAAAAGACATAAATGGCCAATAAAAGAGATACTGAACATCATTAGTCAGCAGGAAAATGCAAATCAAAACCACAATGACATACCAGTTCACACCCATTAGGATGTGAAACTAGAGTCAAAACCAGAAATTAGGAAGTGTTGGCAAGGATGTGGAGAAACTGGAACCTTTCAACATTGCTCATACAAATGTAAAATGGGACAGCTGCTGGCAAAGATTAAACATAGAGTTATCATAACCCAGCAATTCCAATTCCAGCCATACCCCCAAAAAGAAATGAAAACATGTCCACACAAAAACGTGTACACCAAGGTTCACAGCGGCAGTGGGAAATAACCTCGAACTGGAAACAACCCAAGTGTCCTTCAGCTGATGAATAAAGAAGTAAAATAGGGTCTATCCATCCAGTGAGATATTGTTGGGCGGTAACAAGGAATGAAGTACTGACACAGGGTACTGCATAAATAAACCTTGTAAACTACCACATATTGTATGATTCCATTTATATGAAATGTCCAGAACAGGTAAATCTATAGAGACAGAAAGTAGATTAGTGGTTGCTGGGGCTGGGGGCATTGGTGGAAATGAAGAGTAACTGTTAATTAGTATAGAGTTTCTTTTGGGGGTGATGAAATGTTCTCAAATTAGTGTTGATGGTTGCATAACTCTGTTACATACTAAAACCCACTAAATTTCACATTTTAAAAGGGTGGATTTATAGTATATGAATTATGTCTCAGGAGAGCTATTATAGAAGAGGGGCAGGGAGCGGGAAAGAAAGTGGGGGCGGGGGTGACCAGCAGCAGCCACTATAAATGAATATGGACAAAAAAAAAATCAAAGACTTCACAATGGAACCTGACTAACGGTTAAAAACTCCACGTAGAAACAAAAGTTTGCATTTTCATATTTATCTGTGACAGATGGGTGACGTCCATATAATAGTCTTTTATTTAGGTGTCCCTAACAATAACTACTAATATTATATATTAGTGACACAAATTAGAAAGCAAAGGCAATTAAAGGGAAAAATATAACTCCATTCACCCAAAAATAATCATCACTAAAAACTTCTTGTAAATATGTCCAGACCCTTTCCTTTTTCCTTGTCTTCCACTTCAATTTTTTTTTAACTCTCAAATGTATACAATTTAAATATAAGCACTATCCTATTGTACAAATTTCAGGTAGGTTTTTTCTCTTAAAGTAGATCCTGGACTCCTCTCTTATAGCTCAGTTTCATCTTTAAGAAGTTGCCAAAGATTATTCCTTGTATAGATTTTAACTTACAAAATAAATGACAAAAATTTACATTGCTTTTTAGAAATACATAAATGCACAGTACATATATCTTTGTGCGGTTGTACTATTATTTCCTATATATTAATTCTTAGTACTGAAATTACCTGATAAAATTCTTTGTGCTCTTTTATTTTTATGTATATTGTCATATGGGCCTGAAAAAACTTTAGTGCTAATTCAAAATCCCATCAGAAGTATTTGAGTAAATATTCTCTGTATTAGGGTCAACAGCCAATATTAAATGTTGGGCAGGGGCCTCTTGAAAGGAGGTCTCCCTATTTTGATTTAAAAAACTGATTCTATTTTCTTACCTTCAGTCTTGATTGAATTAAACTCTGCTAAACATGACACAATTAAAAGAACCAAAGGGATAAGCCTTCTCGCCGCCTCCATCTTGCTTGCGGGAGGGAGAGCCCAAAATGCTAGCAGGCTTTTATACTTTTCTCTCTTTCATAACTACCTGCTTTCACAAGCCCCCAGGCGACCTTCAGGGAAATGTGTCAGATTGGCCAGGTAAAGGGTAGATTTATGTGAGAACATCTCAGCTGTGTGACCGGTTCATTATCAGCAATCCCCAACAATGAGTGTTTGCTCTCCTCAACTGATGCCTGGAAGCTCTGCAGAGAGTACCCCAGGCCATCTCCAACACCCGGCACACAGTGGGCACTGCGGAGTTCCTCCTGGCACTGACGTAGAATTGGACCTTTGCCTGTTATTGGTTCAGATCACGAAGGGATAGCGTCATTCACATCTTAAGCTTTTGCATCCCTTCTCTACATATTAAAGCCTTTGGGGACCCAAAGGACCAATGAGGTTGTTCTGATGCCTGCCGGGTGCTGACACTGAGGGAGAGAAGGTGGCGGCACAGGATGAGGAGGGAAAAGAGTGTGCAGGTCCAGGTTTGGCTTCCAGAAATTTCTAGCTGGCTATGTCCAGAGAACCTGAAGACAATGAATTAATTCCCCTAGGCAGTGTTTTACAGAAGACAGAAAGGGATCCTGGTGTGCGAGGGGAGGCCAGTGATGCCATGGCAAGGCCTGTACCTGTGACATTGAGAAGTTGTGTTCACGAGGACCTGGGACACTCACTAAAGTACCTGCACAGCTCCGCTCAGGAGCTCGCTGGTGACAAGAAAAAACTTAAGCACACATACACACCTAAGGCGGAAGCAGAAGATGCGAGCTGAGGAACAAAATGCTCCAGGAACTCAAGAAGGACAGGTCTCAAGGGAGGCTCCAGGGAAGATGTGGCCTTGAAGTTGTCTCTTCAAACCCCCAGGGTGGCTGGGGGCACTCTTCCTCCGGAGAATTTCTCGGCCACTCCAAGCACTGCTCTGAAAGCAGCTCCACGCTCACAGCCCTTCTGGCAAATCTCACCACTCCTGAGTGCTGAATATCCTCTCATCAGCCAAGCCCTCTGCTGGGGGGACCGAAACCCAGCCAGGAGGTGGCCTTTTCCACATACTCAGTTCTATCGTTGTTCACACCAGGTCAGCCTAGAGGTAGTCGCTGTTCCCTTCATCTACTCCTGTCATTCTTTTTTATCCTATTTAGTGGGTAACCACCTGTTATCAGTTAATTCTTTACATTTATGGGAACACGTGATGCTCACACAGCAAGGGTTTTGTTAAAGAGACAAAGTACAAACTGTGGTTAGAGATGGGGAGGCTGGGACATGAAAGGGGTTCCAGAAGGCTCAGTGGGAAGAGCAGAAACAGAGGGTGAGCAGAGCTGGCGTGGCTACTGTCTGCCACTAGGATCAAGCGAACTTGGGCTTTGGCCTTCAGCTAGAGGGTCCTGTTAGCCGTTAAAGACACGGACCACTGAGTCAGTAAATATCAGTATTATAAAATAGTCCAAGAAGGAGGAAATCTGAAGATTCGGAAAATGCCAGGAGAAGGAATCTCAGGTTCTGTAAATGTCCTTTTGACTCCACTGAGCTCCACCCCATCATTACACAGATACGGCAACCTGCAAACCAGACCTGTCCCACCAGCTGTTCTCTCTCTCCAGGATTTATGGTGTTCTCCTTTAGGACAATGAAACACAATTGTCCGGGGTAGAGGGGCTGGATGAGGGTGAAGGAGGCCGCAGAACGAGAGGAACTGAACGAACTGCTCCAGCGTAGGTAGTTTCGCTGCGTCTGAAACTGGAAACACTCTATGATCAATATATACTTTTCTTCTGGAATTGGAAATGTGCTGGATGTTTCTATTTTCTATTCTCACTCTCTTGTGTTGCAGTGTAATGTTACAAGATGTTTACCCCAACTCCCAGAGTGAGAGATACACAAATGTAAGTACACTGGTAACTAACCGCAACAAAAATACCAGAGGCAGAGAGAATTATTTTCAATACTGCATTTATTCAAAAGTATGGAAGTATGTTATATCATGCATATATAGTGTAAACATTATAAAGTTGAATAAGAAAACATTCTACTAAAAAAAAACTATTGCTCACAAGGATATTTATTGCCACTCAAATCAGAGTCCCTCGTATACATCACAGAAGCACGGCGGCAGAGGATCAAGCTTGTCACAGAAGTTACATTTGTCACAGTACCGGAGGTTGGGACATGGCCCAGTGATGACAGGTGTGGCCGCGGCAACCTTGTCCTGGATAGCCATGGCTGGATTATTTTTTAAGGCCAAACAAAGAGGCACCTTTAGAGCTCTTAAGAAAAGACAGACACAATGCATGGGGTTACACTTTTTCTTCCCAGTCCACCTGTTACAATAGTTAGCAGTCTCCGGGGAGTTTAGGGCTGGAGCCAATCAAACATGTGACACCAGCCTGACATGGAAGCTCTCTGCCCCAGCCTCAAGTTCCTGCCTAATTTCTTCCTCTCCTAAGATTGCTAGAAATGTAAAATCAGGTTACAGGAATAAGGGAGAACGAACTGCAAGTGTGGATCACTCGGCGGGTCGCTGCAGGCCCCCAAGTGCAGAGCATGATGGGAAGGTGCCACAGCCAGCGTCCCTCAGGTTCTGGACTCTCCCCTGTAGCTCACAGGCTTAACTTCCTTGAATGGGAACACCACTGCTTCTGAGAACTAATCTCTCCCATGTTTGAAGGGTCCTCTCCCCAAATGTAATTATCTCTTGTCTGATCTACCCTTCCTTGTCAGGTGTCCCCAGGATCTTCACACAGCTCAGCTCCCCATAGGCCTACAGGCTACCTCACCATCCCCAAGGCAATGAGAGCGAGGACGCCCCGACAGCTCCCAGCTCAGACAAGAGGAGATGGATTCAGCGAGTCCTCTGAGTGAACACGAGGCAGAGACTCATTCACGCAGCCTCCCCCGCCGTCCTCAGTGCCTGGGACCTGGAGGAGGGGGCCCAGCCAGGGTGCTGAGCTGGCCAGCTGAGGGTAAACTCCATGAGGTGGGTGACAGCCGGGCAGCGCAGACACCCAGAGCCGCCCGGCTGAGAACACTCACTTAGGAGCTCAGAACGGGGCCGGCCGAGTGGCGTGGTGGTTGGGCGCTGGCTTGGGATGCCAGCAGCCCCGGTTCGGATCCCACATATGAGGGCCAGTGACGCTGCCCTCAAAAAATCAAACAAATCCTCATAATAAGGAACTCAGAACACCAGCCAGGGGCGAAGAAGCCAAGATGCTACACCCACCTGCCTCTGCCTTTTCCAACCTGCCCACTGTTCCTGACCTCCCCCGGGATGTGGCCCCAGGGCCAGGAAAGACCCTGCTCAAGCAGAGAGACCAGGGGTCCCATGGGAGGGGCTGTTGTTCACTCTTACCCATGTCACTCACTTCAATGCCGGGACAACTTTCACGTAAAGAGAGATGACAATACCCGTCAACACGAGCACAGCCACCAGGATACCGCCAGCAATGCAGTACAGAATTATTGAGTGGACTTTGGAAGACGCATGTCTGTCTAGGCAGAGAAGTGCAGAAGGCAGTGAACATGGCCTCCCTCACCACAGGGCCATTCAGCACCCTCAACGTGCTCCCTCTAGTGGAGGCAGAATGACCCCACAGCACAGAGCCTATGCATGTAAAACCCAAATGTAAAACCCAAATGAGTCCTCCCAGGGGGGCCTAGGAGCCTCAGCTGTCCCAGAGATGGAGAAGAGAGTTTATGTATGAAACAGATGGAGCTGAAATGATAAATCCAGGCAGAAGGAGGGAAACTGGGAAGAATCTCTTTCTCCCTTTCACGGGCAGTAATGTGCAGCTGTAAATGACAAACGGGCCTGCACTTGAGCAAACGGTTTTACTCCCAAACACCTGTCCTCCTGAACTATGTAGGAATGAACCCCTCACTGTAGAGAAGACTTAAAACTCCCCTATGGGAATGATTAAGACAATGACTTTTTCAAAATGTTATGTTCAACAATACTAGGAATATACAAATCCATTTTGTAAGTGATGTGTTTTAGGAAATAAGTTTTCAGTTCTCCCACTGACAACTGCCTTTTTCCTCCTAAATCCTAAATCCTCCCAGGAAGTCCAATTTGTCTGGAATAAGCACTTTGTTTACTCTAACTCCCTGACACTAAGTGAAGGTAAGCCCGGAGAGAAGAATAAACAATCCACTGCCAAAGCATACTTACTATGGTCTAAGACATAGCTGGACGAGTGCCGACAGTAACCAAAAAACACAATTAAAATAAACTTCAGAGAACAGTACATCTTATCAGGGATTTCTCAAACCTTCAACTGGAGAAAGAACATTCTAATTATCCTCGTTAGGAGTAATTAAGATATAAGTTTGAAGAGCTCGCTTGTAGAAGCGCAGATGCCACCAGAATTATCACACAGGGAATAGACAGCCACTGTCCACCTCCAACTTCTATGCCTATTAAGCCACAGGCTGTGTGACATCAACCCTTGGGACACTAACCCTCTTTCATGGAGTTCTGAATTCCATTCCATGTTCAGATATGGTTTAGCACCAAGGGAAATACGAATGCCCACATCTGATTTTAAATCATTTAATCTCAGTCTCACCTTTTCCGGTTTTGTTTTCCTCAGAGAATCTTTGAAGATGTGATTGTTAATCAAAAGCAATGTTGGGTTCATAATAAAATAAAAGGACAGTCATGTGGGGAGGCTACTCTTTAAAAATACTCATCTATCTAGCAGTTCGATGCCAGCCCAAGCTGAGCTGCCGCTGAGCTGCCAGCAGGTGGCAGGATGGCTCAGCTAAAAAATGAATAAATCAATAAAAATACCCATATATCTAAAAGTTCAATTATAAAAGACCGATCAGACTTTGGGTTTTAGCCACACAATAAAATAATATATAGTTATAGCCACTTAACAGGATTCAGGTATAGGTTCACTGGCTTCAAAACATCATCATACTTTATGTTTGAGACAAAAAGATTTCAAAAAGTAATCTGAATGGGATACCTACTCTAAATCAGGTTTCTACAACTTCAAGGTACTCACACCCAACAAAGCTGTTTCAATTAAATAAGGGAATTATTTTAACTATGAAACTTAGTCCTTGCTGCTCATGCAAAACCCTGGGTGGGGTCATGAAAAGAAGGGGAGAGGTCAACAAAAATGGTGGCATACACTCCTGAAAATTCTCTCCTCTAAAACAACAATGAAAAGCCTGGCAAAATTTGTCAGAATCAGCTTTTTCAGACTCTGGAAATTAACTAAAGGCTTGCAGCGGGACAGGAAACATGTATTGGAGAAGAACAACTGAATCTCAGTATGAAAGTCCAGTTTTGTGGCATTCCCATCATTCACTCTTCTGCTCCATGATAGCCAGGAAATAACAGCCCAGATTACAGTGCAGCCAGAGGAGGGAGAGAAAGAGGTAAAGCTCTTTCTAAAGCTTCATTTCCAAGAATTATCATTATTTGGTTCCAGGCAGTTAAGGTAATCTTTGTCTAATCATTAGCTGACCACTAAGCAATCAATAAGACTTCAGTGTCTAGACACAACAAAGAATAGACTTCACAGAACTGGTAGAGAAAGTCAGTAAACAAACAACGATAACAAGCAGCAACAATAAACCTTGGAGAGCAAGGAGAAGCTGATTCCAAAGTTGCCGTGTTATACTATTTTAAATGTCCAGCTTTCAACAACGTATTACAGGACATGCAAAGAAATAAGAAAGTAAGACCCATAAAAATAGGGGGAGAGGAGCAATCAATAAAAACATTCCCTGAAGAACCCCAAACATTGGCCCTACTAGGCAAAGGCTTTAACTCAGCAATGTTAAGTATGTTCAAAGGAAACCATGTCTAAAGTAAAAGAAAATATGAGCATAATGTCTCCAATACAGAATATCAATAAAGAGATAGAAAGTAGGGAGTAAGAAGAACCTATTAGAAATTATGGAGTTGGAAAGTATAATGACTGAAAAAAAATTCACTAGAAGGGCTTAACGTCAGATTTATGTAGGCAGATGAAAGATTCAGTGAGCTTGAAGACAGCTCAATTGAGATTATTTCATCTAAGAAGTAAAAAGAACGAAGTGAATAAAAATGAACACGGAACTTCAAGTTTACACCCAAACATGTCAAGAGCTTGCAAGTTGTCATCCTCAAAACAAGAAAAACGCTGAACAAAGTGAACAAGTCTTTTTAGGCCAAGCAGAGAACTGAAGTCCAGGGCAAATAGCCACACCAAAAATGAAGAAACAGGTGAATACAGAGAATTAGTTTACCAGGAGCAGCTTACCAGGGCAGAAGCCACTGCTGGGGCCAGCAACTGGTGGGACACTTAAATGGTAATTAATGAATTGCTGTAGGTTGAATGAGGACTAGCTTCAGAGTTAAAAGAAAAAATCCTGGGGACCCAGGTTTTGTTTTTTTTGGGTTTTTTTTGGGGGGGGTGGGGAGCACACTTTCATGATTTTATCCTCTAGGAGCTCAACTAGGCTCTTATGGGGAAGATCGTAGGAAAAGCCCCCCATGCTTTGATCCCCACTGACATGACGATGGAGGTGTCCTTGTTACCCCTGAGAGATGGTGAAAGTCCTGAATCTCAACTAGGCCTCCTCTGGAGTTAGGTGGAATGGTGTTTCATTACCACTGGGTTGGCATGGACCTCCAGACTCCCTGAGTTTCCACTGACACCAGGGCTTGGGCACGGGTGTCACAGCCCAGCGATAAAAGTCTCAGCTCTCTCCTTGGCCTTCCCTGACACTACCCCGGCAAGAGGGGCTGCTTTGGGACACCTCCTACAGCCTGGTGAGAGTGGAAGTCTAGGCTCTTTGCTGTGTCTCTGCCGGGGGAGACTGGCGGAGGCAATACAGTTTTGTTTGTGATCCTCCTGGCTCAAGAGAGGATGAGAGGCTTGTAAGAAATTGCTACAGAGCCATCTCTCACTCCCATGCTCCTCCGGGAGGCTGTCATGAGACAGTTCTCACTGCTTTGGGTCTGATGAAGTATGAGGCTTTCTGCTTTGCCTCCCCACCAGTAGAACCGCAGGATATAAAACCACTTAGCTTCAGACTAGAACTGGCTTCTCAGCATCAGAACATCCCACAACTTGCACTGCAGTCATCCAGCCCCTTTTGTTGTGGAAGCATCCTTTTTGGAGTGTGGAACAAGTTTCTGGCTCCTTTGGCTAATCTCCCTTTCACTGTATATGTAAATAATAAACAGTTTGAATTTAGAAGTGCATTGTTTTATTTTTACCAGCAGAATCAGTCAGGTCTCACCTTGTCCCATTTCTCAACAGTGCCATGCTACCCACTTTTATTCACTTTTATAACTGTCTACCCACTTTTATAACTACCTGTTTTAAGCTGGTAACAACTTATGATTACATGCAAAAACACTACACTTTTATTCCCATACACACTTTATGCAAGTCAGTCTTTTGACCTTTAAGATTTTGCATTCTTGGGCTGGCTGAGTGGCTTAGTTGGTTAAGAGAGCGAGCTTTGAGGAACGGGGTCGCTGGTTTGATTCCTACATGGGCCAGTGAGCTGTGCCTGAGCTGAGCTGCCGCCGAGCTGGTGAGAGCACGTGCTCTTAGCTGCAAGGTTGCCGGTTCAACATCCATATGGATTGGTGGGCTGCACCCCACACACACACACACACACACAACTAAGACTGAACAAGGCACCTTGAGCTGAGCAGCCCCAAGCTGCCAATGGGTGGCCAGATGGCTCAGTGTGCAGCAAGGTTGCTGGTTCGACTCCCGCATGGGATGGTGGACTATGCCCCTCCCCGCAACTAGGACTTGGAGCTGAGCTTGCACCCTCCACAACTAAGATTGAAGGACAACTTGACTTGGAGCTGATGAGTCCTGGAAAAACACAATGTTCCCCTTCCCCAATTCCCCAACACTGTTCCCCTCCCCAACTCCCCAACAAAAATCTTAAAAAAAAAAAAAAGATTTTGCATTCTTGGGGAAAAGCAGAGGTTTAAAAATTCAGTGACACCAACTCATTTACGATCCTAACACACAGTGGGGCAGTCAGAATGCCAATTTGATTGCACAGGTGCCTACTCCGTGCCTACTACGTACTAGGTGTTGAGATTACACAGTAAGTGGTTTTAGTTATGGTGCTGCCTAGAAACCTCTGTGAATGATTGGAGTAAAGGGAACACTCCCTCTTTTGAAATTGCTAATAATAAACCATCACACAGCTGCTATATCCTCACATAACTCTACACATGGCTGGCATTGATGTTTCCCTAGGGGCCGAAGTTACAGAGCAGGTGTAAGTGACTAAGAACAAGAAATCAGGTTTCTCTATTCTTGTGGTTTTTCCTCTAAACTACCTTGGAAATGTGTCCTCTGAGAGCATTTGGAGAGACCTTGTCAGATGAGCAGAAAACCAAAATTCTGGGCTGCCATGTCCAATGCAGGGCATGGAACTATCTCTAAGAACATGGAAGTGGCAACGTGGGAAGGAGAGAAGGAACTGGGGAGATGCTAAGGTTTATCTGAGGTTAGATCCAAATAGTCCATTTAAATTATTTACCTCTCAAGACCAACCTCTGGGCAAGGGAATTGTAAGAGAGAGTCTCAGGGGAGCCGTGGAAGAAGTTGCTTTACCTGACAACTGCTTTGGATTTCAAATGATAAGGGGCTCAATTGCCTATAAGGTTTGTCATGGGCTGAAATGTGCCCCCCCCTTAATTCATACACTGAAACCCTGACTCCCTGTACCTCAGAATGGGACTATATTTAGAGATGGGGCTTTTGAAGCAGTAATAAGTTAAAATGAGGCCATTACGGCGGGCCCTAATCCATATGACTATTGTCCTTCTAATAAGAGCTTAGGACACAGGCACACACAGGGGAAGGACTGCATGAAGACACAGGGAGAAGACTGCCATCAACAAGCCAAGGAGAGAGGTTCAGAAATCAAATGCTGACACCTTGATCTTGGACTTCCGGTCTCCAGAAGTGTGAGAAAACAGATGTTTGTTGTTTAAGCCCTCCAGCCTGTGGTACTTTATCAAGGCAATCAGAGCAGAATAGTACAAGAGGGTAGGGGCTGCAGCAAGTCAGAGAAGGGCCAGAAACCCAGCTCCACTTGACTGGCCTGTGACCTTGTGTGTGAAAAATGGACATGCTGAGTTCTACTTGGGAAGGCTGCTTTGAGGATTAAATGAAGTGGGGCATGAGGAAGCTGCTAGAACTGATCCTCAAACCACAAAACCATGTCTTTTTGTTATGAAGAATTCAGTGAGTCAGGGAAATGGTGTCAACTCAGATACCTGCTAGTGCTCTGCTGATCCTCAGAAAGATAAGGTGGGCAGAGCTGAGCCCAGGGGCAAGATGGCCTTTTTCATCTGCTAGAAGCCTGGGGGTGTCACCAAAAGCAGGCAGAGGGGGTTTCAGATCCATTGCTCCTGAGGTTCAGTCCTTGAAGCAGAACAGGGAGAGAAGACTGCAGTCCTGCTTGTGATTCTGCATGGCATGTGGCTGCCCCCGCTCTGGGACCTGTGAGTATAATCAACTCCTTCCTTCCAAACTTCATTCTCATTGCCTCCTGTGCTGGTTGCCTTTACCATATCATAACCACCATGGGCATTCTTAAAACAATATACTCAGGGCCGGCCAAGTGGCACGGTGGTTAAGAGCTGGCTTGGGATCACACATACGAGGGCCAGTGACACTGCCCTCCAAAAAAAAAAAACAAAACAATATACTCAGATTCCTCTTTCTTTTTTCTTTTGTGTATCTTGTATAGCTATATACTTTGTGGTTACCATGGGGCTTCCATAAAATATTAACTGTTTATTTTAAGCTGGTAACAACTTAAGATTACATACAAAAACACTACACTTTTATTCTTCCCCACACACTTGATGCTATTGATATCACAATTTACATCTTTTTATATTGTGAACCCATTATATTTTTATAGATATTTTGATACCTTTGTCTTTTAACTTGTATATTAGAATAAAGTGATTTATCTATCATCGTTACAGTACTCTGCATTTGTCTATCGATTTACCTTTATGAGCGAGTTTTATAGTTTCATATACTTGAGTATTGCAGTTTAGCATGCTTTTATTTCAACTTGTAGAACACTTTTAAGGATTTCTTATAAGGCAGGTATAGGAGTGCAGAACTCTCTGTCTGGGAAAGTCCTTATATGTCCTTCATATTTGCCAGTTATAGTATTCTTGGTTTGCAGGGTTTTGGGGTTTTTTTCCTTTTAATACTTTGAATATATCATTCCACTCCCTTCCAACCTGTCCATTGGGGGATAAAGGGTCCAGGGCTTCCTATTCTGCCATCTTGCTCTGCACTAACATGCCTTTTCATTCTTATTTTTGCCCCTTCCCTTTTTCCCCCTCCAAGCCAAGCCGTTTTTCTCACTCTAGTTGTGGAGTACGCAGCTCACTGGACCATGTTGGTATTATGATCATTGTGCTCTACCCAGCTGACAGTTGGTCACCGGCTGTCGGCCGACCTCTCAAGGTAGCTCTTGCCAGCTGCCTGATGCTCACGCTGGCTGCTGGCCACTCACGGCAGCCCAAGGCAGCCAAGCTCCAGGTCAAGCTGTTGTTCATAATCTTAACTGTAGAGGGCGCAGCTCACTGGCTCAAGTGAGAAACAAACCAGCAACCCTGTTGTTCAGGGCTCGCACTCTAACCAGCTGAGCTATCCAGCCGCCCCGCCATTTCATTCTTTCATGAGTATCTTCTATGGAGCAATAGTTTTTAAATTCCAATTTATCAATTTTTTTTTCTTTCATGGGTTATACTTTTGGTTTCACATCAAAAATGTCATTGCCAAACCCATATAGTCACACAAATTTCCTATTTCCTTCAACGTGTTTTATAGTTTTGTGTTTTACATTTAGATCTATAATTAATATTGCTTTAATTTTTGTAAAAGGTACATATTTGGATTTTTTTTTTTACTTTTTTATTTTTTGCATATGGATATTCAATTGGTTTTAAACAACTATCCTTTCTCTGTTGAATTGCCTTTGTAATTTTTCTCAAAATTCAGCCATATTTTTGTGGATCAATTTGTGGGATCTCCATTCTGTTCCACTGAGGTTTGTGGCTTTAAAAGAAATTGGTTAATTTCATCTAAGATGTCAAAACATAGAGTTGATTCACCTGTTATCCTTTTTTGTGAGATCACTAGCCAATATCCCTCTTTACTGCATATATTGGCAAATTGTTTCATGTCTTTCTTTTTCTTTGTCAACCCTGCTAGAGGTTTATCAAGTTCTTTGACCTTTTCCATGAACCAGCTTTTGCTTTTATTGATTTTTCTCTATTTTCTATTTTCAATATTTATTATCTGGGTCTTTACAGAAAAAGTTTGCCAACCCTGATCTAGCACCATGATATATATCCTCTCATCAAAGTGTTACACCCTCTCCTTTAATTTCCATTCAACCTGTTCTTATGTTGTAATTTTAAACCAGCTACTTTAAGCCCGAAGTGGTTACTATAAAAACAAAAGTAAAAGATATGTCACCAAGAAAGGGATACTACAAAGAGGATGTTTTCATAATTACTTATTTACTGAAAAGTACATTAGAAATAATGTAAACATGACCTTCTACAGCAAGTAATGTACTATAATTATCAAAAACTAAAACTACACTTTAACTGAAATGCCAAAAATTTCACTAAAAACAAATGAAATATAGACCATAAAGGTATCTGTTCCCCACGTCTTGTTAGGGAGACCACTTCATGGATGGAGTAGAGGCTTGATTGCTGCACTGTACACCTGAAGCTGATGTGGTATAATATTGTATGCCAACTGTAATTGAATATATAGATAGTCACAGGATGTGGAGTATAGTGTGGAAGTGGAGTCAAGGGAATTGTAATAGATATGTATGATACGGGGGGAGGGGGTGGCGAATTGGGGGAGGGGGGTTGTCACTTTGAGGGGTAAAAAGTATAACTATTGCACTGCGTTGTACACCTGAAATTAATTTTTTTAAAGTTTATTTCACAATAAAAGAATTAAATATATATGTTCCTAGCATTTCCAGGTTACACTCCTTCATTTTGATCCCAGAATCATGTCAGGGGGCAACTGAGCTTGGCAAAGAAGGTACATTCTTCACACAAATGAATTATGGAAAGGTGTCACAAGAGGATTCATCTGTATTTGGGGAACAGTTACCACAATATTATTCTCTAAGGCTTCATCATTAAGTATCTAACAACTAAAGAGCTAGGAGACAACAGATTTTTCAGGTTATCTTCTTCCAAACTGGGTTACATGCCTTTTGGGTCAATGTCACTGCTTTCAACATTTTTATTCAGCACTCTTAAATACACACACACACACACACAAACATTTGTGGAGTTTTTTCTAAATCCATTTGTTACACTTGTCAGTGGGGGTGGGGGTTGTCTAGAAGTTTTCAGCTGAGGTAAATCATACCATATGACCTCTCCCAATTCCTATCCAAGCCCTTCCTCCCCCAACTGTTTTATAAATAAGCAATGAGACTAAAATAAATCAAGGAGAGCAAACTGCAAACTTGGCACCTGACTGCCACTTTCTGACCTTGTCAATGACTAACCAGCTAAGCCCCGCAGGCCCAAGAGGTGCCTATATTCTGCTATATTCTGACATAACCAGTGGGAAGGTGGACAGTAAGAGAAGCTCTTAATCTTTTTGGTGTCATGGACAAGACACAGTCTGGTGAAGCCTATGGACCCTTTACAGAGTAACACATTGAAGTATATAACATAAAATATATAGGTTTACACAGGAAATCAAGTAAATTGAAATATAATCACAAAATATTTTCAAAACCAAGTGTATAATATAGTATATGCGCTTCTTTACAAATAGATACAATGCCGAGTATACTGGCAGGTCTAATAACCACCACCCACAATTGTGGCATATCCACACTATGGAGTTCACTATATAACTATATACATTTGTCAAAAGGCAAAGAATTATACACTAAAAATTGCGACTCTTACAGTATGCCAATTATACCTCCATAAAAATGACTTATAAAACTAAAAAGTGGTAGTGGTAGTCTAATAACTACAATTTTGAGGTTCTGATAGTTTTAAGATAGCTGTAACATCTTAAATGTTATGAGAATGTGATGTGAAAATGTCTGGGATTTATTCTAGTGACAAGGTGACAGGTGCTGCTAATCCTACTGTGGTTTGCTAATTTACTAATCACTGATATGTTACATGTAATGTGAGGTCAATAAAAATAAAGATAAAAATATTTTTCCCAATTTGTGTTGATGGCCTCCATGAAACCTGCCCACGGACTGGATCCATGCAGTGCATGGAAGGTGGTGAGACTAGTTTCAGTGGGAACAGATAAACAGGGCAGCTTGGGGGATCTGTTAACACAGATTGCTGAGTGTAGGCAGCAATTAGAAATCCGAAGGGGCTGCATTCCTTAGTCATGCCACCTGCTTACTCTCCCAAGGACATCCAGTCTCAACTCATAAACGGCCAGCCCAAGAAGTCTCCAAGCAAGAAAGAATGTTGTGAAGTTACAGAGGACCATTTCCAAGTTCCCAGGTTGCTCATGACTACAACATCCCCGTATCCCACGTGTTAGCTTTGCCACAGCAGCACCAAGCATGTGTCCAACTACCTGCCTGTGGGAACCAACAAGGAATGGATCCTCTGGTTCACAGTCTAGGGCCATATCCTTCCCCCAAACCCCAATGTCCTAGGTCCCAGTAAGGGATCAGTCAAAACAACAGGGCATAGAAGTGTTGCTGGGGTACTGGGGCAACCAGAAAGGGCTTCCGTCCAGAAGATCCAGTCTATACCTGCTTCTAACCTCCAAAGAGCTGCTGGGAGATTCTTTAAAAACTGGTCAGTCTTGTCATTCCTTTGCTCAAAAGGTACCCATTGAACCTACTATCCAAGCTCCTTACCTGATATTCATAATCTTAAACCATTTACTTACCTTTCTTCCATAATAACCTCCTACTTTGCTTCCTTTCACTGACAGTCAAGACAGTGGTCTTCCTTCCCTTATTGTGTAGACATGCCCACTTGCTTGCTGCCTCAGTACCTTAGCACTTGCTTTTTTTTTTTTTGCCTAGAATGCAACGCCCTACAAAGTCCACAACACAGATGAGTGCCTTCCTCTTTACGTCTTTGCTGAAAATCTCACCTTCTTGAGATGCATTCCCTAGCCATGTTATTGAACATTATTATTGCATATCTGCCTACAAGACAGTCATTTTCTTTCCCATCATCTTGTTTTATTATTTTCTAGGCAGGTATTATAATTTGAATTTTGGCATGTTTCCTGTCTTCTCCACTTAGAATATAAATTCCATGAAAAAGAAATTGTGACTCTCATGTTCATTTTGATATTTCCAGTCCCTAGAAAAGACTTAATAAGTATAAGCATTTTATAAGTCTGGAAGAGAAAGAAAAAAGTATATACATGAAGCTGTTAACAATGATTGTCTAAGAGTAGTTAGGATTTTGGAATTTTTTTCCTTTTCATTATCTTTACTTTCTGACTTTTCTGTAATAAGCATATGTTGCTCTTACAATGAGTTTTTAACGTAAAAATAAATGAATACAAGGCACCACTTTAGGGCATCGCTCTTCAGCCAAAAATAAAACAAAAATGTTCCATTATACATGAAGATTATAAATCAGAAGTGAGGTTGCCTTACAAACTGATTTTTTTTTTTACAAATTCAATTAAGAACTCTTCTATTACAACCATCTTCCTTCAGTATTTTGTTTATAGTTCTTCACTTACAATTTTTTTTAAATTCCATTTTTTTATTATTATTAGTTTCACGTGTACAAAACAATGCACCCGTTATCTTCAGTCTTGAACATAAGCTTTGCTCTTTTTAAGGACTCTGCATGAAGAAACCATGATTACTTTTCTCTCCGGGTCTCCAAATAGGAGAAACCAATTGCTAGCTGATTACTTTGTAATGAGGTCACTACTATTTAAAATTAGCAACATGATTGGATGGGGGCTCCAGGAACAGGGCGCATTCACACTCACTGCACGGGCCGCGCACTCGTCTTAGTGCCAATGTGGTCTCTAGGCAGCAAGGCACGCTGCACGGCCGCCGGGGAGGGGCCCGGTGGGCGGAGCCGGAAGGTGCCCCGCTTCCCTGCGTCCCCTCTAGGCAGCAAAGCACGCTGCACGGCCCGCCGGGAAGGGGCCCCGTGGGCGGAGCCGGAAGGTGCCCCGCTTCCTGGCGTCCCCTCTGCCCCGGCGGAAACGCCGGCGCTGGAAGGGAGGTTCCGGGGCTGGCCTGGCCTGCAGGCGGCCGGATGGAGACCGGGACCGGGGACCCGCCCGCGCCCCGCCGCCCGACGCTGGCCTCTTCCTGGGACGCCGCCTGCGGGGCGCTGGTCCGGAGCCTCCATGTCGCCGGAGACGAGCTCGGCGCCCGGGACTCTGACCAGGAGGAGCTGCGGGCGCCGCCTGCCCCGGGGTGCGCCTGGCCGGCGGGGCCTGGGGCCGCTGCTGGGGGCGCCGGGCGGGGAGGCGGGGCCGCGGGGCGGGAGGGTGTGCGCGGGGAGCCGGGCGCGGGGCCGGCGCCGGTCTGTGCGGGGCGCCGGGAGTCGGGGCCGGGGGCCCGGCCTTTCAGACGCACCCGCCTGGGTCCGTCCCGTCTGCTCGCGGGGCCGCCGTCCAACCAGACCCGCCTCTCGGTCCCCAAACAAAAGCCTCCTGGCGGCCAGCGCGGGAGGAACACAAAGTCATGCATCAGCTTGCTTTTGAGAAAGATACACCCTCTTACTGAATTCCGCTTCCCCTTCTTATGCACAGGGTAGGGGCCCAGTGAGTTTTTAAATTAACTAAGGAGGAATTACAGGGCGTTAAGATGTCCATGGTCACGGATAAGACAAAGCGGGGCCCGCGCTCTGAACTGGCCGTTGGCTTAGGAGTGAGTCCGTGCCGAGCACGTGGGCGCCTGGGGCGGCGCAGGGGCCTCGAAGGCCGAGGCTAGGGAGCTGGGAGCCGTGGTCAGAGAACTGCGCTGGGCGATGGTGCTAACAAGTTTCTCTTCAGCCAGGACCCGGTCATTTTGAAGAGAAGCCTCCACAGCAAAGACGACAGCCCCTGCTTCCTTTACCTGAGCTGTGACCCCAGTGGAGGGGAAGGAATCGCTGCCGTTGGCATTTTAAGCTCAGCGAGGAATATGGAAGTGTACTCAGGAGAGGAGTACTGCGGCACCAGCAGGGGCAAGAGTGTGTGTGATGGTCCGGATGACAGGTGTGTGACATACATGTGGGCAAGAGTGTGCGTGATGGTCTGGATGACAGGTGTGTGACATACATGTGGGCAAGAGTGTGCGTAATGGCCTGGATGACAGGTGTGTGCCTTGTTGACGCAGGAGGGTTCTTTTGAGCTGGCGTTATTTTCCTCAGCTTTTGCAATATTTATTAATTCTCTGGTGCCAGACGTTAGGGAAGAGAAGATTAAAATATACCAATAGGAATAGAAGGTTAGACCTGTAAGGGACTTTCAAGATCACTTTGATAAGCTTTCTAATTTTCATATGGAAATTTAGAGCTAACAGAGGGGAAGTGACTGGAGGGTTGCACACGTCGGTCAGACTTGATAGATGCCAGGAGTGCAGCCCCTTGTTGCTGCTGCTTGGCTTTCTCTCCGAACTCACACTGGTGTGTTTTCCACAAGGTAACTTGGCAGTCAGTCTGGAGCTTTGAACACAGTTTTTTGGAAGGAAGCCTATTGCAAATGGTAAACATGCCCAGGACTGCCATAGCAGCCTATTTAATCCATTCTTCAGCTGTTATAATTTGATTTTTGTGTATGCTCTTATATATTCGACCCTGGTCTCTCCTGAATATAACTCAAAATATGGACTATTTTATATATTGCACAGACAAATAAAGCTGTCTTTATTGGGCTTTACTGTGTACTCTGCACTACGTGAGTTTATAGATTATCTCCTTTAATTCTCTTACAATCATAGAAAGAGCAGACAGGATGTTTGTAACCAGGTCACTTGAGTAGGAAACCCCAACTCTTTGTCCCTTGTCAGACAAACTGAATCTTGGGGTTTAAGTAATGGCCTAGAAACAATTCATTTTTAAATGTAGGTATTAAAAATGATAATAAAAATAATTTAAATTTTACTTTATTTTTAGTGAACATGAAATTATTTTCTACAAAAAATATTTAAAACTGGAGTCCTCCACTCTTGCTTGTAAAATAAAGGTAAGTCATCAGTGAATTTTAATTAATTTGACAACTACAAATGTTTTTGTATAATTTGTACTTACTTTTTGTTGGTTTGGTAATACAGTTAGTTCAGCTTTGTTCCTGGTAACCTTTATATAAAACTATTGGGTTGTTGGAAAAGTCATGACATATTTTTTCTATGTTGTTCGTTGCAAAAATGTGTCATGACTTTTCCAACAACCCAATATAGTGTCAAGATAACCACAAGCAGTTTTGTCTCCATTATATCAAGAAAAAAAATGGAAAGGAATTAGAGAAGTTATAGAGAAGAGCATCTAAAAGTTAAAGGGATTGGACTGGCATCTTGAGTATGAAAAATATCATAAAGGTGAACTTTTGTGATGTGTCTGAAGTCCAGAGAAAGGATACTGACCTGGAAGTTATGAGCCCAGGATGTTAATTCTGCTTTGTTGCCTATAGCTGAGTGACTGTGGACAAATCTCTTTATCTCTTTGGAACTACCTTATGGATCAATTAGACTGCTAACAAAAAAATAAATCCTTGCTGTGTACATGAATGTTCATAGCATCATCATTTTTAATAACCAAAAGGTAGAAACAACACAAATATTCATCACCTGATGAATATGGAATACACATACAATGGAAAAGTATTTAGTCCCAAGAAGCAATGACTTACTGATACATACTACAAACATGGATGAACCTTAAAACATTATACTATATAGGAAAGAAGTTGCTTCAAAGGACCACTTATTGTATGAGTTCATATATATATGAAACATCCAGAACAGGCAAATCCACAGAGACAAAGTCGATTGTTTGTTGTTTGGGGAGAGCAAGGAACGGGGATAGAGAGTAATTGGCTTTTTGGGAATGGGTTGCTTTTTGGAGTGATGTTATAAAATTATAAAATTGTGATGGTTACACAACTCTCTGAATATACTAAAATCCATTGAATTGTATACTTTAAATGGGTTGATTGTTTAGGATGTGAATTATATCTCAAAGCTGTTTTTTAAAAAAAATTAAGGAAAATAAATCCTTATAATCTTTTTATGTTTACATTACTTCATACAGAGTTATGAGACTTTAGAATAAGAAAAAAAGTAAGTGATTTTCATAGGCAGGTAGCAAATTTACAGAACTGATTGTCCCAAGATGGTTTAGATAGTATATATTGATAGCTTCCAAATTTATTTAATTCAAGTGATTGATTTCTTTAACATGAAATATTCATTCACCAAATATTTGATGCCAACTGATAACAGATACTGTACTAGGCATGTAGGATTAGCAGTAATATCATAAACTGGAACAGCTGCCCCTGTGTTGCTTACATTTTAGGCGGGTAAGACAGCAGGCTGACTCAGTAAAGTAATATGTGCAATATTCAGTGGTGAGAAAAGAAACGGGGATTAAAAAGGAACAAGGGGATTTCAGGGAGGTTAGGAGGTAGGTTTAATGGGAAGTTTCCCTAATTGTTGAGGCCAGTCACCTCTTTGGTGCCATACGCAGAGTTCTTAGATTATGGGTCTCGTTTGATCATCATGAAGACCTTTGTCTTCGTATTACATACAGTTGGTTCCGTATGTGTGTCTGAAGGTGAGTGTCTTCTGTACCCGTTCTGTGGAACTGCAAAGGGTCGTTACATTTAGGGAAATCCTAAGCCTACACAGGCGTGTTCTGGGACAGGAGTATATGAAGGTTAAAAATAATAGTTATTGATGCGTAGTTTTAAACACTTTCTCAGTGGCAGGTACTGGGAATTTCAACACATAATCCTCACAACAACCATGTGAATCACTCAAATTACCTCATTTTATTACTGACTCTGGTCTTGGTCTTTGCTGAGGATCATACAGGCTCTAAGTATAATAGCAGAGGCATCAATGAACTCAGATCTGTCTCACTCTAAACCCTTTCTCTTCCCACTTTGCTAGTCTGCTGTCCATATCACACATGACATCTTTTGGTTCAGAAACATGGATGAAATGAGGCAGCATCAAGCACTGGACAGGGCACTGCTGTGGAAGCCAGGAGAGCTCAGCGCCTAGCTTGACTTTCGCTAATTGGATAACCCTTTGACAAGTTAGAAAATCATCCCCAACCTGACCTCATCTTTTTTGTGTGTGAACCAGCAGGTTACATTAGACCATCTTGACTTTCCCTTATAATCCTAATTTCTAAAAGCCTGATTTACATTTAGCATTTCAGTCAGTCCTTTGGAAGGTCTTCTGAATAGCCTTATTTTATATTGAAATATAGCTGGCTAGCTGTGGTATGTGAAGGGCTCAGATTGGTATAGTTTATTTTTATTAAATTAATGAAACTTTATTTTAACCCCTTTTGTATATTCTGTGTATTATTTTTTTCATTTGAAAATGGCATTCTTTTACATAAATAGATTTCTGAGCCTCATAATACATTACAAGTGCTGACCATTAAATTTTAGGGAAAACTTAAAAATGAAAAAGTATTTAAAGTTTGTATTTGCTTTCCTGAATACTTCACTATTGCTAGCTTTCACAAAAAGGGGACCTTAAATGTGAGTTTTGTTTAATATTGTTACTTCCTGAACTTTTGTTTTATGATAGTTGCTCTCCTTTGGTGAAAAGCAGTGTGTGTCCATCAGTAAAGTTGTGGTACATATGAGACCAGTTCCTGCCAGTTCTACAACCAGCTCTCCTGCTCTAGGGTCAAGGATAGACCTCGAGAGGGTCCAAACCATCATGGAGTCCATGGGGGCAAAGTTATCACCTGGCGCTCAGCAACTGATGAGCATGGTTAGGTTTCAGCAGCAGGTAAGGAGGAGTGCATTTCTTCCCGATACCATTAAAAGGGTCAAAACGATGGCTTTTCATAAGGACACATAGTGACTTCAATATTTCCTTGAACTTTTATTGATTTGATTGTTACCTTGATTTGACTGTTGTAAAAATAACATTTGTAGACCTACCCTCCCACAAACTATTTGTGTTACAGACTTGGGTTTACCAAATGTGAAAGTTCACAGATGATATTTAGTTCTGTGAAAATTGTCAATTACTGTGACTCAGTTGAGAATCCTACATTCTGTTACCATCAGTTAAAGAGGGCTTTGTAGTGGAAATACTAAAATATGCTAATGCAATTTTACTAAGTATGTTAGTATGTATTTTAGTATTTTCTTTAGGAAAAAGTACAGTCAGTCAAATAATTAAAAGCCCTGACTCTGGACTTAGGTGGCCTGCTTCGTGTCGCGGCTCTGCCACTCGCTAGTTGTGTCACTTTGGCCCAGTTACCTTTAACCTTGGTCTCCTTGACTTTATGTTGGGACAGTAACTGTAGCTTGCCTCATGTGGATGTTTTGAGCATCAAATGAAAGAAGGCACATGGCCTGACTGCTAAATTTGCTGTCGTTAGTATTAATAGTAACACTTGTTTCCCTTGCTTAGAATCGTATTGCCATTGGAGAACAGCTTCAGTCGGTTTTGGGAAATACCGGATACAGGTGTATGGTTGACCTACATTCATCATCTACGTCAGGGGCCTTTGACAAGCCGTCCACCACACCTTTTCCTTTTAGAACTGGATTGACAGCTGGAAACCTGACCGAAGACTTAAAAGCTTCCGTTGATAAAAGCACACAGCCACCTGGTGGAGGGAACAGTACAAACCTTGAAGAGTGTAAAATTGTGCCACAAAACCATGCTCTTCTTGAGAATGATCTTAGGAATGTAGTATCTTCATTCTTACCAAAGAAAGCAGGTGAGAGCTCCAGTATTCCAAAGTCTGAGTTGCTGCCCTTTCTCCAGAATTTGTGTAGTCAAGTTAACCATCTCCGTGTGGGACACAACAGCGAGCGCCCGGAAACCATCCCCAAGCCTGGTGAAGCCCTTGCTGGTGTTGCGTAAGTATTTATTTTAACACTTTGTAAGCGGGCATTTGAGCTATATGACGAGTTTACTCGTTTCCCGCAAAAAAATGTGTTAAGATAAACATGCTATAGATATGGTAGGTGTAAGAATTAACTAACTGAAGATGAACAGATTTATCTGAGTGAGTTGAAGAGCTTTTACATTTTACCTTTAACATAATTATAGGGAGTAACTTATACAAAATTACATGAGAGCACAGTTATGGAGACAGATGTCAGCTGCTTGTTGTATACTTTGGTTGGTTTGTTATAATACCAGGGATAATTATTATCTTTCAATTTATCTTTAGAATGGGAGAGCCACCCATTTGCTCCTACTTGGAAAAGATTCTCTCTAAAAACGTGGAGCTGTTGGAGAAGAAACTAATGGACCACATTGACCAGCGAGTCTGTAAACTCCAGGAGCACATAGATCGGAAGATGGCCTTGTTAATGGGCTGGCTGCAAAACCCTAACTCCCCACCCCCCGGGGTGCCTCTGAGACGCTCTGGCTCCGGAGAGAGACTTTCAAATGGAGAAAGATAAGTGCTCAACATGTACAATGCACTGCAGATATTTATTACATATTTATTACAAAGCCAAGACCCAAAAAGTTCAAAGCAAGTATTTCATGTCATTTGAGGATCGTCACCTCACATAAAGTGACCTCAGTGTTCATTTAACTGTACTTGTTATTGTAAACCCAGTACTGTACACTAAGAGTTAGCGTGAACGGGTCCTAAATTATTTTTGTTTGCAATATTGTTCATTCTTACAGAAATTTATGTGTACATTTGTGTTATTTAAGTGTTTAAAATTTTAAAGGATTTCTACTGCAGCTCATATGTTTTGGACAGAAGTATATTTTTTATTTATAAAAGATCTTATTTCATACTCTTAAGAGTATGAAAAATAATGCTTAGAATATTTGATAATTTTTCTTTTCGTAATTGATTGTGCTTGGTAAATTAGATACATAAGATTTGGAACCTTTAACTCAGATCACTAATTTACATTTTGTTTATCTCAGATAATGAAGAAGATACAATACCTGGCATCTGTAGATAAACACTGAGACTGTTAGAGTATTCTTTTCAGTGCAGGGTAGCAGTAAATAGGAAAGTGAAAATCAGAACTGTTTCTTGTTAGGCTATTACTTTAGATTTAGGGATCCATGCAAAACGAGAGAAGTCACCCTATTTTATATCAATTAACCCAGAAAGTATAAGGAACTTCCCTTTTCTGAGCTGATACAGGCTGTCCTTCCCAGAGCCCTTTTGTGGGTGTACGTGTGCCGTGCTGAGGCTCTGTGTGGAAGGACTAAGGCGTGGGACTCAGGGAGAGAGCTGTTCTGTCAGACTTAATTTTCAGAAATTACAACTATCCTATATGTGTTGATATATTTGCATCTGAAAAATAAACGCATCCACTCTGGGAACTACTTGTCTTAAGTAAACAGCAGTGTTTTATTTTCACGGAATCTTTGCTTAAAATGTTTTATTTTTATGAAAAGAGGTGTTTCACACACACTAATGTTTTGGTGAATTTATTCTTTAAAATGACAGCAATTTATATATTCTGTTCAGTTTTATGATATTACAGGGTAACATGCTATATGGAACACGCTCTAACCACAGTCACTGAGGATTTGCATATCACTCTTCCTAGTCTTTCTCTAATTTGTGGGACATGCACAACATATATGGCTATAAAATAGTATCTGTCATTCAAGAGAAATGTCTCAGTTCCAGTCAAACCCTTCCGTTGTTTTACAGCTTCTGGTATTTGTAGTTTTTTCGTTGATTCACAAAATGCTTCCCCATGATTGTAGCCGCAATCATTACCTTCAGAGCAAGGACCGGGCATGAAAATAGATGTAGACGGTAGAAAAACTGATGGTTTTCTCTGCATCTATTGATGATGAAAGAAAATTGTGGCGTAAGATCACAGTAATTTCAAAAAGTAATATTTGGCAACATGGGATTTGATATATTAATGATCTCCTTTCATATTCTGGGAATTTTATGCATGTTGTGGGCCACACAAGGAAGTCATGACCAGGTGCAGGAGGATAGTCAGGACCTGGGTGCATGCTTTTATTAGGGTGCGTGGGTGGAGTGCTTTGGGGTTCCTGGGATAAGGCTGGATTTGTCAATTCATACCAAAAAAAGTAGAGTTTTGGTACGCTCCATGGGGGTCCTCTATCTAGGCACACAAGGGGAAAGTGGGGGAAGACTTGATCACAAGGGCTGTTGGGGGAGTCATATCAGGAACTGAATTTACTTGTGCCTCTTTAGGCTGCTGTCTATGGCACGTGCTTGCCCGAGGGATCTAGTATCAATCTAAGGCCACCCCAGGTCTCTTGGCCAAACAAAATGGGTGCCAAAGCAGCAGGTGGTTTGGAGGCTGGATTTTTTTTGTTGTTCATTTTATGTCCTAAATAATACTCACTGGCAATCCACATTGAATACCTATTCAGGAGTGAGGAGAGTGATGGCAACTGGAGGCCCAACATGGAGGAATGGGCAACAGCTGTGCTGAGAATTAGTGAGTTGAACTTTGGGATTCCATCTAGGTCACTTGGGTTTGTTTTCTTCTCAGTGGGAAATTCTTCATAAATTCACACTCACAAGGACTTTAACCCAGGTCAGTATTTTTTGCCAAGTACCCACCCTGTGATTAACCTGGGTCAGGTGGTTGCAAACATCCTGGTACCTGCAAAATCGCATCTCTGTTAGAAGAAAGTGGCCCGGATCCCAGGCTACTAGGAGTAAGCCTCTGAGCCACCTTTACCTGGCCCAGGTTCCATCTCCATGCCTCTTCCACAGCTCCTTCTGCTCCCAGGATTCTTAGCTTCACCCACAGACTCTTACATGGCCGAGGACCTTGCTGTGGCCCTGGTTCCAGCCATGAGAAGAGTCCAGCGTTGCCCAAGGGAGAGGATCTCCATATGGAAACCACTTGCCTTCAGGCCCTTATTGCTTTAGGCTCCAAGGGACGTAAACGTCTGGGCAGACAGTGTGCCCTCAGATGTTAGCACATGCCAAGATTTGGAAACTGGTTCTGAGCCTTTGAAAAACCCAAATGGAGTCATCCATATTTTTAGAGTTTCAAAGGGAGAGATCCATGTAATAAAATCAAAACAATTTACCACCAGGAAAAAGTTTCTCTCGTTTGAAGACATCATATTCCGCTTTTTGCCTAGGCTACTGTGAAGCTGCCGTCTAAACTTCGTTTTCAAATGCTTTTATTTTTTCATCCCAAGCATCTAACAAAATGATATCCTTACCTGTTAAATTGCTTACATGCCTTCTTTTTATTTTCTAATCCCACTCTCCTTATATTGCAATAGAATATTACAAGCTGTTTGCCTCAAGTACCAGAGTGGGTGATACACAAATGTAAGTATGTTTGTAACTAACCACAGCAAAAACACCAGCCGCAGATAGGATTATTTTCAATATTGTGTTTATTCAAAAGTACACAAATACGTTATATAGCACATAATATAATGTAAACCCTATCAAACTTGACTGGAATAAGATAAGATTCTACTAAGAAAGAACTATTGCCCATGAGGACATTTGTACCCACCCAAGTCAGAATCCTTCATCTACGTCACAGAAGCATGGCAGAGGATCAAAGTCGGCATACAAGCTACATTCCTCACAGTACAGGACGTTGGGATCCGACCCAGGGGTGATGGGTGTGGACGCGGCGACCCTGTCCTGGATAGCCATGGCTGGATTATTTTTTAAGATGAAACAAACAGGTGCCTTTGGAGCTCTTAAGAAAAGACAGACACAATGCATGGGGTTACACTTTTTCTTCCCAGTCCACCTGTTACAGTAGTTAGCAGTCTCCGGGGAGTTTAGGGCTGGAGCCAATCAAACATGTGACACCAGCCTGACATAGAAGCTCTCTGCCCCAACCTCAAGTTCCTGCCTAATTTCTTCCTGTCCGAAGATTGCTAGAAATGTAAAATCAGGTTACAGGAATAAGGGAGAATGAACTGCAAGTGTGGATCACTCGGCGGGTCGCTGCAGGCCCCCAAGTGCAGAGCATGATGGGAAGGTGCCACAGCCAGCGTCCCTCAGGTTCTGGAATCTCCCCTGTAGCTCACAGGCTTAACTTCCTTGAATGGGAACACCACTGCTTCCGACAACTAATCTCTCCCATGTTTGAAGGGTCCTCTCCCCAAATGTAATTATCTCTTGTCTGATCTACCCTTCCTTGTCAGGTGTCCCCAGGATCTTCACACAGCTCAGCTCCCCATAGGCCTACAGGCTACCTCACCATCCCCAAGGCAATGAGAGCGAGGACGCCCCGACAGCTCCCAGCTCAGACAAGAGGAGATGGATTCAGCGAGTCCTCTGAGTGAACACGAGGCAGAGACTCATTCACGCAGCCTCCCCCGCAGTCCTCAGTGCCTGGGACCTGGAGGAGGGGGCCCAGCCAGGGTGCTGAGCTGGCCAGCTGAGGGTAAACTCCATGAGGTGGGTGACAGCCGGGCAGCGCAGACACCCAGAGCCGCCCGGCTGAGAACACTCACTTAGGAGCTCAGAACGGGGCCGGCCGAGTGGCGCGGTGGTTGGGCGCTGGCTTGGGAAGCCAGCAGCCCCGGTTCGGATCCCACATATGAGGGCCAGTGACGCTGCCCTCAAAAAATCAAACAAATCCTCATAATAAGGAACTCAGAACACCAGCCAGGGGCGAAGAAGCCAAGATGCTACACCCACCTGCCTCTGCCTTTTCCAACCTGCCCACTGTTCCTGACCTCCCCCGGGATGTGGCCCCAGGGCCAGGAAAGACCCTGCTCAAGCAGAGAGCCCAGGGGTCCCATGGGAGGGGCTGTTGTTCACTCTTAGGCCACTCACCTCAATATGTTGCCCAATTTGCAGATAAGAGAGAGGAAACAGTACATCAGCACAAACGCAGCGATCAGTAAGCTGCCCCCAATGGCAATCATAATCTTAATGTCAGGCTTCTCAATCATGGTCGGAAGTCAAGCGGGCACCTGGGCAGGGAAGTACAGGCGGGCAGCGAATGTATTCACTGATAGTCAGGACTGACCCCTGGCTGTTCATCAAATTTATATTTTACAGGAATCACCAAGCAAATGACATCTTCCCCAAAGTGTCATGCTGCGCCACACTGAGAATATGCAAACCCATTTTGTAAGAGATATATTTTAAGGAAAAAAGTTTTTAATTTCTTCCATGACAAATGTCATGCCATCTCGTGGTTTACGGAAATTCCAGGCAGCCTGCCCGTCATTCTCTCTCTAGGACACCATAGGCCTTTCTGCTATTCTACCTCCTAAATCTTGCCAGGAAATCCAGAATGTCTGCAATAAGCAAGTTGCTTAATCTAACACGCTGAAACTGGGGAACGATGAGCCAGGAAAGACGCATAAACGATGTGACTGCTGAGCATACTTACTACAGTTAAACCATCCAGATCTGGATGAAGGAAAACTATTAAAAACTTTTCAATTAAAAACAAAAACTTTAGGGGACAGGATATATCATCAAACCTGTAATTTGAAAAAGGGGTTATGATCATCTCTCTTAGCGGGAATTCAGATCCAGGGTCGAAGAGCTGACTGAGGAAGCTAAAGCCACCACCCAGCTCCAACTTCTGTGCCACAGGCTCTGTGACATCAGCTCTCTGGATACCAACTCTCTGTCATGGAGTTCTGAATTCTCTTCCCTGTGTAGTTATATTTCAGCCCCCATGAAATAGCAATACTATTTTGAGTCACTAAATTCTAAGTCTTCTTTTCAGGTCTTTTAATTATTCAGTTGTAAGAATTCTTGACATATTCTAGATATTAGGCTCCTTTTCAAAACCGTCTTTCTTCGGGCCCTCATATAATCTTTATTCTTTTAAGCACCAGATATAGAGAAATCATAAATACTTTCTCCCCAAGGGCTCCAAGAAGGGAAAGCAATTGCTGGTGACTTACTTTGGCGTGAGCTCAATACCACTGACAATGACCGGCCTGCTGGTATGGATACTCCATGTTGGGGGGGGGCAGCGGGGTTGATCCCGAGGCCCGGGTGGAGGAGGGTAGGGACTGCACACTCTACTTAGTGCCAACTGTGGTCGCTACCAGGCCAATCCAGCTGCAGAGCCAGCTTGGGAGGCGCCAGCCTGTCAGAGACCCACAGCGCCCTGATCCTGCAACTCACTGCCAACGAGGACTGCACCTGGACACTCGAAAGACCAGAAAACAAGAGCATCAGAATCACCTTTTCCCACTTCCAGTAAGTAGAGGCTTCCGTTCCTAATGAGGGTGGTTGAACTCGGGCCACACTAGGGCGTCTCTGTGGAAAGCAGTCAGCGGCTCCTCCAGGTGGCGGTAACACCCACAACCACCATGAGGACGGTGGCTGATGGTTCCTGACTGATGGCTGCGTCCCTGGCTCTGGTCCCAGAGGTCCTGCGAGGCCAGTATGTGCACTATCGGCACAGGGAAGTGGGGAACTTGTCACTGGTCGTACGGCTAGGAAGTGGAGGCACCGGGGTTAGTGCCCGGCTGGTCTAGTTCCAGATTCGAGGCCTGAAACGCTACACTCAGGCTTCCCAGCTTTGCTGTGCGTTAGAATCAGCAGGGAAACTTCCACGGTCTCAGCCCCGCAGGCTGCACGCCATGCAGTCAGCTCACAAATCTGGGGCTGGGACTCAGGGATCAGTGTTTTGTTTGTTTTTTTAATTTTAAAGTTTTTATTTTGCAATAAATATATACTCACAAGCATTTCATCAGTGCCCAGGTGAGGGCAGTGTAAGGCCTAGCTGGGAACAGGGCGCTGCAACCCAGACTCTGAGAGCATCCTGAGAACTGCCCCAGTTAGTCCTCTCAACAGCCCTCCAGGGCAAATCCTCTAATCCCCCAAAGTCATACACTAATAGAAGTGGGAGAGGAATTGAATCCAGGCAAACAGGCTCCAGAGCCAAACACTTCTAAGTCTCATCACCAGACTTTCCTCAGCTGGCAGCTCAGATTTTCCTTTTTAATCATTTCAAGCCCAAATATATGTAGGCTGCACCAGTAGCAAGTATAGTAACTAGGGTCTGTGACTTTAAGGGAAACAATGGATAAGGAAGCCAGTATTACCATAGGCTGATTGATATAAATGAGAGTTAAGTTCCTACAGCATCCCATCAATGTTGTAATGAAAGGACGTTGAATGAAATGACGCTATTCGAGGGCCTGCTCTACTCTCACCCTGTCCCAGCGGTTCTGAAACCGGAGAGAGTATCAGAGACACCTGCAGGGTTTGATCAACCACAATTGCTGGCTCCGCCCCAGACTCTCTGATTCAGGTCGGGTGGGTGGGGCCTGAGAATTCCTTAGCGAAGGAGCTCCCAGGCGATGCTGCTGCTGGCCGAGGTGCCACACTGAGAGTCACAGTTCTGTCCCACTGAGGTAGGAATTGACTTCCTTTTGGCCCTCCAAGAAACAAAGCAGAAGGGGCGTTTCATTTTTCTGGAATGGTAGACTCTTAAGGAACATCCTGTTTCTGCTATGTCAGAAGAGAGAAGACAGAACAGAAACGTGGGAAGAGCGAGCGGAGGGGGAAATGAACAGTTCATCTTCCCGGACGCGTCCTGTGTGCCAGGCCTGTGCTAGGCCCTCACGTTCAGGGTGTTATAGACCCGTGTCACAGTATGAAGTCGGCTGTGACAATCCCACTTCACAGTCCAGAAAACTGAAATCAAGACAAGTTAAATCACTTCTCCAAAGTTACGCAGCAGGTAACTAAGGTGGAAGAAGTCAGGTATGTCTACCCTTGTGGCTTTTCCTCTAAGTCACCTTGGGAATGTGTCCTCCGAGGACCTTTAGAGAGACGCTGTCAGAATGGGCAGAAAACTGGGCTGCCCATGACGAAGTGGTGATGTGAGGCAAGGAAGGGACAACCAGAAGATGCTAAATTTGCTTCTCCTTGGGAAAGCTGAACATCTAAGAAAAATTGCTTCACCTTTCACCAGCTTTGGATTTCAAATGATAAAGGGGACCAATTCTAAACAAGAAGGTTCTACACCCAAGAAACAGTCATGGGGACAGGAGGGATGCAAACAGAATTTTGCAACCATCACTAATTCAAGAACATCTCATTATTCCCCCAAAATCTCTGTCCCCATTGAGTCATGTTGCATAATTTCTCCATATGAAACGTTGGCAAAGCAGTTCAGCTCCCTGAGCCATTTCTCAATGGCTGTTATGGACACATGGTGTGTGGTCTGATGTGGAGGGCTGTGTGTTGTGGAAGAGGGTGGCTTGGAGATATTGTATGATAACAGAAGTGCCACCACCTGGTGAACTGTGATACCAATGTGAAAAATTGACTCTACTCTGTGAAACCCCCTTTGCTGGTGGCTCTTTATTCACAGGTGTGTTCTCTTCACAGGCTTGATCCAGATGCAGGTTGTGAAAATGAAAACATTAGAGTTTTTGATGGAAACTCTACCAAGGGGACCCTGCTCGGGAAAGTCTGCAGCAAAATCGACTATGTTCCTGTATTTGAATCATCGTCCAATACTCTGACGTTTCAAATAGTCACAGACTCCGCCAGATTTCAAAGAACTGTCTTCCTCTTCTATTACTTCTTCTCTCCTGGCACGCGTGAGTTCTCATTTATCCGTCCTATGCACACAGCGCCTGTGAGCGGGGAAGGCTACACGCTGTCCTCCTGGGTGGTGACCTTGAGTGTGAGTCTGTTCCATCAGAGATGTCTGTCTATGAGAGCGGTAGATCTCTACCTTGTGTGCGTCAGATCACCTGGAGAGCCTGTGGAACCAGGGTCCTGGGCCCCCCCACAGGGGTTCTGAGTCATGGTTTCCGGAGTGGAGCCCATGAATTTGCCTTTCTAACCAGCTCCCAGGTGAGGCCGATGGAGCAGATCAGATGGCTACACGATGAGGTGCCCTGTGTTAGAGACTCGGGCACTCTCCAAGTTCAGCCTGGTTAATGATAACCCTGAGATCTTCTGAAATGCCTCTTCAGGGCCTGCTCCTCCGTCTGGTCTGATTCCTCAGACCTGGCTCGGAGCTTTGGCATCTTCGTGGTTAACAAGTCTCCTGGGTGATCTTGATAAAGAAGGCCATCCGGGGAGCATGTGCTGAGGGTCTCTGGCCTCACCTCTGAATCTCAGCCTATCAGGAAGGCAGAGGCTACAGCAACATGGGTCTGCATTCACAGCTCCTAGGTTCCACCGTGACCCAAAGCGCGTGCCCAGCAGTTCTGTGCGTGGTGCATGAGCAAAACTCCATGCAGGCTCCTTCCCAAGGCCCAGAGCTGATGATGTCACTCACTCTCTTGCTTAAACCACTGATTTCTTGGTGGTAACCAGTCTCCAGAGTGGAGCAGTCATGGTTTCCCCAAGCTGGACCGGGGTACCTTTTCTCGTCTTACCTCTAGCCACTACCTGACGTGTGTCCTGTGTTAGGCAGCCGAAGCCATTTTATACCCAGCCCCCAACCAGAGCCTTCCGTCTTTCTTCTTTGTGTTGCCTTTGTCCAGCTGCTTGCTTGCCTACTAGGGAGGGGAACCAAGGGCGGCTGCGTGAAGGCTGCATCTGCTGAGCTTTGAACGGCAGTGTGACTCGGGTAGGGAGAGGTGGGAGTCAGTGGAGGAGGGCTCATGTCTGCTGGAACCAACAGCCCACGGAGACATGGGAAGAAAGGACAGGCTGGACAGCAGGTCACGTGGTGGTGGCCAAGGCGCCTGGGAAGCTGGGCTGGGGCTGAGTGAGGAGGAGCCTCCAGGGGTGTCTCTGAAGCCACACTTTAAGACGAGACACATGGCAGCCGCATGCAAACTCACTCTGCCCTGCCCCAAAGACTGAAAATGCAGTGATGAAAGAGAGATGAAAACCTCAATATGCCATCCATGGGACGGAGGAAATGTAATAACACTCAAAGGGGCGACAATGTGGAAATGAAAATACATAACCTGTATTGTGAATTAATTTCTCGATCACCACATATCCTTTGCAGCTACTACAAACTGCAGTGGTCACCTTGTCACCTCTGAAGGGGCTTTTGCTGGCCGTAATTTCCCAAGCAAACTGGGGTTGGCACAGACAAGCGGAGAAGCGTTACAAGAAAAGAAAGACTTCAGAGAGATTTTGTAAGTACTGCGGTCCACTTCTCCTGTTTCAGCCAATTCAGGTAGTAATTTCTTAGGAAATAATAATTTTAATAAAACAATTATATACATAAACATAATGTACAGCAATTTATAAATATAAGAAAAACAATACCTATGAAATTCTAAAATATAAAATGAATTTAGGTCTTCATTAATCTAGAAAAATTAAGAAAGATCAGGAATTATATCTCATCTGAAGAATTTATAGACTATAATCATGATTGTATTTATTTTAATCCCTCATAAAACATAGATTATGTGTTCTCATTATGACTATATTGAAGCAATTTATGAATCAAAGAACACACCACAACTACAGAAGCTGTACAGCCATGACCAAAGGGTTCAGCTCTGAGTGACATGCATTTCGCCTGAGTGCTGAGAGCAATGCTACCTCACGGCTACACGTTAGAAATAAATTAGGAAGAACCTGATAGAAGTGCTATACAGGTCCTCATGCCACTGAGGTCAGAACGATTCATAAATGAACAAACATTACGTTTACTAGTCCTCACTTTAAAGAACTAAATTTACCAAAATATTAAATGAGTGTAAAACATCCTTTCTCATCTTAAACAAATATTAGACGAAAAAAAAGTTTCTATTTATTTAAGACAAGTAGTTCCCAGAGTGGACGCATTTATTTTTTATATGAAAATATATCAACACATATACGATAGTTGTAATTTCTGAAAGTTAAGTCTGACAGTGAGAACAGCTCTCTCCCTGAGTCCCAGGCCTTACTCCTTCCATGCAGAGCCTCAGCACGGCACACGTACACCCACAAAAGGGCTCTGGGAAGGACAGCCTGTATCAGCTCAGAAAAGGGAAGTTCCTTATACTTTCTGGGTTAATTGATATAAAATAGGGTGACTTCTCTCGTTTTGCATGGATCCCTAAATCTAAAGTAATCATCCTATCAAACAGGCCACTCTGACTTTTACTTTCCTATCAGTAGCTACAATGTGACAGGACATAAAAGTCATGGCCCCAATATAAACTAATTTTATACATGGCAAACATCACGTCTAATTTTTTATCGAAATAAAGACTATAAAATGTAATTTGGTGATCTGAAATTAAAGGTTGCAATCTTATGTACCAGTTTTCCAACAACAACGTAAGAAAAAAAAAAAAATCAAATACTCTAAGCATTTTTTCCATACCCCTTAAACATAAGGTCTTCATATAAATAAAGCAGTACTTCAATCAAACACATATACAATACACACTAATGAACTGTATTAGAAATCCTTAAAAAAATTTAAACAGCACAGTAGTATATGTAAATTTCTTATAAAAGTGAACAATATTGCAAACAAAAATAATTTAGGACCCGTTCACGCTAACTCTTAGTGTACAGTACTGGGTTTACAATAACAAGTACAGTTAAATGAACACTGAGGTCACTTTATGTGAGGTGACGATCCTCAAATGACATGAAATACTTGCTTTGAACTTTTTGGGTCTTGGCTTTGTAATAAATATGTAATAAATATCTGCAGTGCATTGTACATGTTGAGCACTTATCTTTCTCCATTTGAAAGTCTCTCTCCGGAGCCAGAGCGTCTCAGAGGCACCCCGGGGGGTGGGGAGTTAGGGTTTTGCAGCCAGCCCATTAACAAGGCCATCTTCCGATCTATGTGCTCCTGGAGTTTACAGACTCGCTGGTCAATGTGGTCCATTAGTTTCTTCTCCAACAGCTCCACGTTTTTAGAGAGAATCTTTTCCAAGTAGGAGCAAATGGGTGGCTCTCCCATTCTAAAGATAAATTGAAAGATAATAATTATCCCTGATATTATAACAAACCAACCAAAGTATACAACAAGCAGCTGACATCTGTCTCCATAACTATGCTCTCTCCTTACAATTTCCAGGCTCTATAATAAAATACCACAGATAACCACAATCCTGAAGTCCCAAGCATTATCTCTTTAGTTCTTTAAACATGTAAGCAGAACATTGAAATGAGAATGTAAAAATGATGACAGAATTTCTACCTTCAAACAAGTCTTTAGAGGTGAGCTTTATGGTTTTGAGTTCAAAATCAAAACTGATCTTGCCAAAAAATTTTTTAAGATCTCCATGTATGATTCCAATTTTTTATTTTCTTTTGAGGGCAGTGTCACTGGCCCTCATATGTGGGACCTGAACTGGGGCCGTGAACGTCCCAAGACAGCACTTAACCACCGCGCCACTCGGCCGGCCCTCCCCTAACAATTTAAACAGTTTTGTCTTTTTCCATCGCACAATCTTACAAAGTGCTGGAAAGTTCTTTTCTAACCTACTATGAAAAATACTGCATACTTTTCTGGAATGAGCAAATTAAAACCAAAATTATAAAAAGCATACCATTTTCCGAAGTTCACAATGAATGAACACTAGGACAGAATTTCAGAGCTTGCTCCTCAAAACTCTGGTGTCTCCATGACTTTTTCGGGGGTTCCATGAGGTCAAAGTATTTTTATAGTAACACTAACATGTTATGTGATGTTTTCATCCTCATATTCTCATGAATGTATAGTAACATATTCCACAGACTACTCAATGTGTAATGTCATTGCTCTGATGATTAACATAGAATATGTGGTTTTCTGTTCTTCTGATTCCTAGAATTTGCTAAGGTAATAGGTTTAGGGTATAAATATTGTTTTCAAAGATTAACTCAGTTTGGAGTGAGAGCTGAGCTCTGAGCAACAGCAGCTCGATGCCCAGCCCAAGCTGAGCTGCCACTGAGCTGCCAACAGGTGGCAGGATGGCTCAGCTAAAAAAAAAAAAGAAAAGATTAACTCAGTTTGTTTTCAGTACATCTATGGTCATAGCAGCTTTTGATTATACGTGCTGTATTGCAACATATGTGAGAATTCAACCAAAAACTAACATAGACTGGCATAAATTTAAAAATACCATTCTTACCAACCTACTTTTAGAAAATATATTTTTTCATAAAATGATGTTACTATATAATGGGTTTATTGCTATTTTTAAACAAATATTCTTATATTGCCTACATAAATAAAGGCTCTTCAGAGTCCTCAATTATTTTTAAGAATGTAAAGACCAAAAAGTTTGAGAACCACTACTCTAGAATATATGAGAGGTTGTTTTTAAAAAATAAAACAAAATAAAACACTTTATTTTCAAATAATCAGTCACAACAAGTTGTAAATTTACCAGAGTCCCCAGCGCCCTTCATCCAGCGGTCACAGTGGCTCCATCTTACCTAGCTGCTTACCTTTCCTATCAAACCCAGGAAACTGATGCGTATATAGGATAGGTGTACACAATTTTCTCACGTGTACATACATTCATGTAAACGTCACCACAATCAAGATGCAGAACTATTCCTTAACTATAAAGGTCTCCCTCCTGCTACCCCTGTAATGTCACATCCACTGCCCTAATCCCTTCCATTAGGATGCCTGGCAACCCCTAATATGGTCTCTGTCTATAATTTTGAGACTGTAACAGAAATTTAATCATACAGCATGTGACCTGTTGAGATTGTCTTGTCACTCGGCATAATGCCCTTGTGAGCCATCCAATCTGTTGTATCAATAGTTTGTTCGTTTTTATTGCCAATTAGCAGCTGTCATATAACTACACCACTGTTTGTTCAACCATTCATTTTTTTAAAGACATTTCGGATGTTTCCAGTTTGCAGCTATTACAAACAAAGTTTCTATGAGACATTGTATACAGATTTTTGTGTGGAAATAAGCTTTTCATTTCTCTGGGATAAATGCCCAAGAGTATGATTGCTGAATCATACAGTAACTGTATGTTTGGGTTTTCAACATGGGCTGTACCGCTTACATTCCCACCAGCAACATCTGCAATCCAGCTTCTCCACAGCCTCGCCAGCAGCTGGTGGTATAAACTGTGTTTCTCTATTACAGCCATTTGAATAACCTGCAGTGTCACCTGTTGTGGCTTCTGCTGCATTTCCCTAATATCCTGAAGTCAGTGTGGATCATCTTTCCATGTGCTTACTTGCTATTTGCATATCCTCTCTGGTAAAATGTCTTTTGCCCATGTTCTAAAGGGATTTTTTTTTAATGTTGAGTTTTGAGAGTTCATTATAGATTTTAAATATTTTATTTGTTGGACTTGTAATTTGCAAATATTTTCTCCCACTTTGTAGTTTGTATTTTAATCCTCTTAACAGGTCTTTCCCAGGGCTAAAGTTTGAAATTTTGATGGATCCAATATATCAAATTTTCAATTATCCTGCTTTGGTATTCTATCTAAGGAATTGCCTCGTAGTCTTAGGTCTCCAAGATTTTCTCCTATACATTAGAAAATTTTTATAGCTTTATATTTTACATTTAAGTTTATGATCCATTTTGAGTTAATTTTTGTGTAAGGTATGAGATTTGGGTCACATTACATCTACATAAAGGATCAGAAACATACTATTATACACTTAGCCACCCTTCAATCAAACCAGCACTCCCAAAAAGTTGGAAGTATGAGATCAGGGGATAAGACCATGTACACTATAAATACTCATGAGCTTAAAAATGTTTGGATGACTCCAACATTAGCTTAGGTCAAACATGATCTCCAAAAAAAATCTGTTACGATGATTCATTTACTACAATGAGGCAAGAAATGTACATAATATGGTTCCCACAGCAGCTCTCAATTCATACAGATAACTTCCTACTGCAACATGTAAGTGATGCTTGAACCCCTTCCACAAAATGCCTGAGAAGTTTTGGGAACTTCTTTCAAAGCAATCCATTCTACTCTGTAGAATACTTATTTCCTATCAGTTTTTTAATGGTAAAATATAAGAGCTCCTAAAGTTTTCTCTGGAAATATTTTCAGGCAGTAGTAATTCAAACAAATGTTTACCTGCAGCTGATTCTACCATCTAGCACATTTAAATAACATTTGTTGTAGATACTTACGCAACACCAGCAAGGCCTTCACCAGGCTTGGGGATGGTTTCCGGGTGCTCACTGTTGTGTCCCACATGGAGATGGTTAACTTGACTACACAAATTCTGGAGAAAGGGCAGCAACTCAGACTTTGGAATACTGGAGCTCTCACCTGCTTTCTTTGGTAAGAATGAAGATACTACATTCCTAAGATCATTCTCAAGAAGAGCATGGTTTTGTGGCACAATTTTACACTCTTCCAGGTTTGTACTGTTCCCTCCACCAGGTGGCTGTGCGCTTTTATCAACGGAAGCTTTTAAGTCTTCGGTCAGGTTTCCAGCTGTCAATCCAGTTCTAAAAGGAAAAGGTGTGGTGGACGGCTTGTCAAAGGCCCCTGACGTAGATGATGAATGTAGGTCAACCATACACCTGTATCCGGTATTTCCCAAAACCGACTGAAGCTGTTCTCCAATGGCAATACGATTCTAAGCAAGGGAAACAAGTGTTACTATTAATACTAACGACAGCAAATTTAGCAGTCAGGCCATGTGCCTTCTTTCATTTGATCCTCAAAACATCCACATGAGGCAAGCTACAGTTACTGTCCCAACATAAAGTCAAGGAGATCAAGGTAAAGGTAACTGGGCCAAAGTGACACAACTAGCGAGTGGCAGAGCCGCGACACGAAGCAGGCCACCTAAGTCCAGAGTCAGGGCTTTTAATTATTTGACTGTACTTTTTCCTAAAGAAAATACTAAAATACATACTAACATACTTAGTAAAATTGCATTAGCATATTTTAGTATTTCCACTACAAAGCCCTCTTTAACTGATGGTAACAGAATGTAGGATTCTCAACTGAGTCACAGTAATTGATAATTTTCACAGAACTAAATATCATCTGTGAACTTTCACATTTGGTAAACCCAAGTCTGTAACACAAATAGTTTGTGGGAGGGTAGGTCTACAAATGTTATTTTTACAACAGTCAAATCAAGGTAACAGTCAAATCAATAAAAGTTCAAGGAAATATTGAAGTCACTATGTGTCCTTATGAAAAGCCATCGTTTTGACCCTTTTAATGGTATCGGGAAGAAATGTACTCCTCCTTACCTGATGCTGAAACCTAACCATGCTCATCAGTTGCTGAGCGCCAGGTGATAACTTTGCCCCCATGGACTCCATGATGGTTTGGACCCTCTCGAGGTCTATCCTTGACCCTAGAGCAGGAGAGCTGGTTGTAGAACTGGCAGGAACTGGTCTCATATGTACCACAACTTTACTGATGGACACACACTGCTTTTCACCAAAGGAGAGCAACTATCATAAAACAAAAGTTCAGGAAGTAACAATATTAAACAATAATCACATTTAAGGTCACTTTTTGCTTTTTAAGTAAGAGAGATGCATTCCAGAATCTAAAAATTAATTTCAAGTACATTTTAAAATTGCACTAGACTAGTCATAGTGTGAAAGTATTCAAAAGAACAATTTAAATAAAAAAGTCCTTTTCAAACCAAAAAATTACATGTAAAATAACATTTTACTTACTTAGTTTAACAATTAAAGATAAAGCATACCAATCTAACACCTTATCACATACTGCAACATACTATAATATTTAATACAAAATAGGGCTGTCCAGAGCCTGTGCAGTGTTTGCTGAAACACTAAATATAGGTCAATATTTTAGATTTTAGAACTATAAAGGAATGTCAAGGTGATCTAATAGAGCTCAATAGTTAACATATAAAAAAGATGATTTCAGGGTGATTTTCTAACTTATCAAAGGACACCCAAGTAGTATGTTGAGCTTTGAGTCTATTTCTCCTGTTTTCTATCCCAGTAGTTTTTCCAGTGCTTCATGCTGCCTCTTTGTCCATGCTTCTGAACAAAAACACATGTCATGTGTTGTACGGGAGCAAGGTGGGAAGGGAGCAGCGTTTAGAATCAGACAGACATGAGTTCAGTGATGATACTGCTACTTATGAGCCTGTGTGACCTTGAGCAAGTCACAAAACTTAAGTCAGGAGCAAAGTGATTTCACATGGCTGTTATGATGATTATGTGTTAAAATTTCCACTATCTACCACTGAGGAAGCACTCAAAAATATATACCCGTATCTATTATTTTTATTTTAGCTTTCATATACCATTACCCTAGATGAAGCCTTCATACAAACCCAGGACTTCCCTAAATGAAATGACTGTTCCATGAATTTCCATAGAACAGTTACAAAAACACTCATGTTCAGAGACACACACACACAAACCCATACATCATACAGAGGCACAGGTGAACACAGATCCATGACCTAAAAACTCACTGGCACCAAAAACATGACTGTCACCAACAATTAAGTAAACACCACATTAAATTTGTACAACCACATTCCAACCTCCAAATTACTCCTTTTCTGGTTTTTAATCCCCAAGACTTTCTCACTATCATGTGTAGTATATATTTTGCACATTGAATCTACTTATTAACTGTCTTGCCCACTATAATATTAATGGGAGGATTTCAGTGCAATTTATTTTATTACTGCTAATTCCTAAGTGCCTAATACAGTATCTGCCATCAATAGACAAATATTTATTGAATGAATCACTTTATTTTAATGACTTTAGAAGTTATTAATATGTATATACCTCTAAAACATCATGTTGGAATACTCAGTTCTGTGATCTATAACTATTAATAAGCACAGAATTTTAGAGATAAAAATAATCCAAGGATTTATTTTCTTCAGCCCCCAATACTACCCATGAGGTAGTTCCAAACAGATGAAAGACTTGCCCAAGCCTATTCTGCTAGTCAGCAACACAACTCATTTAATAGTCAGTGCTTATGATTTCCAGCTCAGGATCCTTTCCCTAGACTCTGATGACATCATTAATGTTTATTTTAACAGTATTTTTCATGCTGAAGACACCAGTCCAAATCCCTTTAACTTTGTGGTACCCTTGTCTGAAACTTCCCTAATTGTGTTCTTTCTTGGTATTTTGAGACCAAAACTACTTGTAGTTTTCTTGGCACCTAAGTTTTACATAAGAATAAAAAATGTTTTTTAACTTAGTTTTCCAAGGCTTAAAAGTACACTACTACTGTGTTGAGGGTCATTGTCCCCAACATTGAGGGGCTTGCAGGCTGGCCTTAGTGGGCTTGGTGAAGCATAAACTTGTTTTTCTGCTTTCATTGTTTCTTTATACACCTGGAGGGTGCTTATGACTTATTGAGGTATGTGGTGAGGACGGTCAGTTCCTTGGGACACAAAAGAAAGATGGCTATCCAGGTTAATGGAAAAGGAGCCTAAGGCACACAAGTATACACGGTTAATCATTTACTGCAGTTTACTTCCTTGAAAATTTTCAATAAAAGCTATGCGTTGACCCGATTCGGGGCTCAGTCTTCTTTGGCTGAGTCCCTTGGGCTCAGTCTTCTTTGGCTGAGACCCTTGGTCTCGCTCTTATCTTACTTCTGTCTCTTGTTCTTATTCAATGTGCGTCGCCCCTCTCGTGTCCCACTTGCCCTTGCCACGCAGGACGTGACACTACTGTATTAACAAGAGGACATGACGTAGCTAATATGTAGTCAAATTTTAACAGGAGAATGTTGCTAATTTTTTAGAAAAGAATGTTTTTTACGTTTACTATGTATTTCTGAACTAAAACTAGGGACTAATTAGTTGGACTAATTGCATAACCAACCCGAGAAAATAACTATAGTACAAAAACACTGTAGTTTTCAACTTAAAGTTTAGTAATGACTTACCTTTATTTTACAAGCATGTGTGGGGGACTCCAATTTCAGATATTTTTTGTACAAAATAATCTTTTCATGTTCACTAAAAATAAAAGAATTGACTTTTTTTTTTACTTTTATACATTATCACTTTTAATAAATCACATTCAAAAATAAAGGTTTCCAGGACAATACTTGTGAGATTCACTTTTCCTGATGAGGCATAAATTGCTGTGGCTTCCTACGGAATTGCATTGGGTATACACACTACATCTGTCACTTACTAGCTATATAAGAGTAAGTAAATTAGATAAATGTATAATTAGTAGTACAGAGCATACTTTAAAGCTGAATAAATACCTACTATTTCCAACAAGCACAGTATATAAAACAGTTCATAATTTGAGTTATATCAAAGAAAGATTAGAGGGCCAGCTGAGTGGCTCAATTGGTTAAGAGCTTGCTCAAGAGTGCGAGCTCTGAGCAACAGCAGTTCAATGCCCGACCCGAGCTGAGTTGCCACTGTTGGCAGGATGGTTCAGCTAAAAAAAATAATAAATAAATAAAAATAAAAGAAAGATTAGGACAGAAGCTTTGTAAGAAATCAGAAAAAAATCAAAACATATATAACAGGTTAAATATGCTGGTATGGCAGTGTTGGACTCATGCCCAAAAGTTCCACTATTTGTAAAGGGCTTCCTACAACAAAATATGTTCAAAGTTCCAAAATGATTGAACAATTAATTTTTGGAAAATGGGCCCCTGTGAATTAAAGGAGACAAAGAAGAAACACATGTCTGACTCTAATAAAACTCTTCCACTATCTAGCTATGTATGCCCTTCTACCAACTTATCTCCCTTCTCGGACTCTCAATTTCCACATTTATAAAAATAACACGGCCAAGTGGCGCATTAGTTAAGAGTTGGCTTGTGAGCGCGAGCTCTGGTAGCAGGGCCCTGGTTTGGATCCCACATGAGGGCCAGTGGTGCTGCGCCTTCTACAGCTAAGATAGTGAACAACAGCTCCACCTGGAGCTGAGCTGCCCCAAGTCGTGGGAGACCATGTAGGCTGCAGTGGGGGCTGCAGTGGGCTGCCGTGAGTTAGGTGAGTGGCTGGCAGCCAGCGTGAGCAGCCATCCAATGGAGGGCGACCCATCTGCCTCTGCCAGCAACAATGCAATGATCACCAACATGGACCAGTGAAGCCATGTTCTCCACAACTTGAAGAACAAAAAGACAGCAACTTGTCTGTTCCCTGATTCCCCAACGCTGTTCCCTTCCCCAATTCCCCAATAAAATCTTTAAAAAACAAACAAAAACGCGGCTGATCTAGGCTGTCTTTAAGATCCGTAAAGGTCTAAACGTCTATGCCTGCTGGTACGTGTTTTATCTTCTCTCCCCTAATGTATGACGCCAATGTCAGAGAATCAATAAATAGTGTAAAAGCCGAGGGAAACAAAAACACTACTTCAGAAGAACACTTCCACATGTATGTCACACACCTGTCATCCGGGCCATCACACACACTCTTGCCCCTGCTGGTGCCGCAGTACTCCTCTCCTAAGTACACTTCCATATTCCTCGCTGAGCTTAAAATGCCAACGGCAGCGATTCCTTCCCCTCCACTGGGGTCACAGCTCACGTAAAGGAAGCAGGGGTTTCCATCTTGGCTAGTCATTCTCATTTTCAAAATCACAAGATCCTGGCTGAAAAGAAAATTAAGACTCTGATACAGTATAGTTCTCTGCACGGTGTTATTGACACATTTTTTTCCCCAGTTCATTTCTATTTGCGTTTGAAGTCCAGGAGCTTTGCAATGCATCCAATAAATGCTCAACACACAAATCATAAGGAAGTGTTTCAGACATTAGGTTTTCTACTCTATGTTTCCCTTCACCTCGATATTCTAGGCGACCCCCTGTATTAGTTTCTCCAGTTAAATAAATACATTCACTGGACACGGAGTTTGAACAACAACAAAAAAAAAACAGGTCAGAAGTGGAAGGCAGAATGAGATAAAGGACAAAGGTGTTATAAGAGGACGGAGATTCCCGATTGTCTGACTTTGTGTTCCTCCCGCGCTGGCCGCCAGGAGGCTTTTGTTTGGGGACCGAGAGGACGGCGGCCCCGCGAGCAGACCGGACGGACCCAGGCGAGTGCGTCTGAAAGGCCGGGCCCCCGGCCCCGCCTCCCGGCGCCCCGCACAGACCGGCGCCGGCCCCGCGCCCGGCTCCCCGCGCACACCCTCCCGCCCCGCGGCCCCGCCTCCCCGCCCGGCGCCCCCAGCAGCGGCCCCAGGCCCCGCCGGCCAGGCGCACCCCGGGGCAGGCGGCGCCCGCAGCTCCTCCTGGTCAGAGTCCCGGGCGCCGAGCTCGTCTCCGGCGACATGGAGGCTCCGGACCAGCGCCCCGCAGGCGGCGTCCCAGGAAGAGGCCAGCGTCGGGCGGCGGGGCGCGGGCCGGTTCCCTGTCCCGGTCTCCATCCGGCCGCCTGCAGGCCAGGCCAGCCCCGGAACCTCCCTTCCAGCGCCGGCGTTTCCGCCTGGGCAGAGGGGACGCCAGGAAGCGGCGCACCTTCCGGCTCCGCCCACGGGGCCCCTCCCCGGCGGGCCGTGCAGCGTGCTTTGCTGCCTAGAGGGGACGCAGGGAAGCGGGGCACCTTCCGGCGTGGCCCCTTTCAAAGCCGGGAACCCAGTTTCTCATCCCCTTGGGCAGAGGCCCAGCCACCGCGGCCACGCATGCGCGCGCCAGCCGGATTCGGCAGCGGAATCTGCCGGACGGCTCATGCGCCTGACAGCGCCTCGGCCACCTGAGGGGCGGGGCGGGGCGCGGGAGCCAGGGTGGTGTTTCCACGTTGCCCCCGGGAAAACGAGGTGGCGGACGACTGCTGTGGAGGGTCCCGGGAGGGTAGATCTAATGAATGGAGTTAGTCGTCAGGCAGGCGTGCTGCCTTTGCTCCACACGAGCTGAAGGACCTGCTCCCGAGCCTGGTGGGCTCCACAGGGGCTCCCCGCCAGCGGCAGCGGAGCGTGCAGCGGGGCGGGCCAGGCCTTGGGGGCCGCCTTTCCCGTTTACTCCCACGCTTCCTCCTCGCCACTCCTGCGCTCTGACCTCAGAATGGTTAAACGGAGGCTGGCAGTGTGGCTTTACCAAGTGGAGGTGTGCACAGAGGCACCAGGGCTCTGGCAGGTGGTGTCAAAGGACGCTTTGGGGCGCGCCAGGCCTCTGCGACCTCTGTGATGGGTGCTCACAGAGCTAGACCCTGCAGCGGGGGAACCTGGAGCCACATCCCCTAGCCAGTAGGAAACCATGAGCGGCCAGGACCAAAATCGCAGGGCAGATAAGTGGCCCCAGGGAAAGTTTCTCAAGTCGCCCATGCACTTGAGTTAAAAGAGCGGCCCTGTCATTTCTTCCACATTATCATAGTAAAAAACACTCCCCTAAGTGGAGATTTAAGATGTTAATCAGACAGGCTACATATGAAATAGCTGGTAGCTGCACTCTGCAGGCTTGGTGGAGGAACCGCCTCGACAAAACTTTGGGGAGGGAAAGGAGGGGAAAACCACCCCCAAGAGCCTATAAAAGTGCCGTACGTGTAACCCTGGAGAAGCCACACCCATTCTCTTTGGCGTGAACTCCCTTGGTACATCAAGCTGTCGCTTTAATAAACCTTTCTGTAAAAGTGTTTTGCTCTCTTTTCTTGATACCTGTTCTGAGAGCGAGGAGCAAAGATCCCTGCGCAGGGATCCTAGCTGACACATCCTAGCTGACACTGGACTTGGGCCGTGGGGCAGCCAAGATGGAGACCTCGTGGCCTCAGGCTGCAGGAACCAGGGTGGCGGGGGTGGTGGAGGCTGGTGAAAGACCTGCAGTCAAAGGGGGATCTGCACCCCCAGCAACAGCAAGCAGAAATGGCCCCTTGGGTTTCTGGTGCAGTAGAATCTGAGCTGGGATTTTAACGGTCGGGAAAAGTGGGAACTTGCTAGGTGCCCCACAGGATAGGAAGGTAAATGATTCCTCCACCACCACCACCACCACCTCCCGTCCTCTGCCTGAAGAGGCGTGTGCAGGTGACTTTTCCATCTTTTGAAAGAAAAAAAGGAAATTATAGAAAAGTGGACTGTCAGAGTTCCAAAGTCCTTAATTGTAAAAGGGGCCTAGTTTGCCAATTTTTTTTTAATACTCCAGACTCATTCTGGGTTGTCAATGTCAATATTTCTGTCTTTTACGTCCTGCTTCCTGTGGTTATAAATTAACTTCCACTCATGTTAACATATTTGGACAGACCAAAGGAAAATAGTCCCTTGTTCAGAAATACCAATCTGCAATTTAAGGAGCGAGATCAATATTAACTGGATTTTTACTTCCTTAAGTAAGGAACGAGGAATCAGAAAAAGTCTCTCCCCCTTTCTTTCATTTCTGTACAGCCAATAAATCAATCACCAAGGCTTGAGGTAGATAGGAATCGCATTGCTGTGTGTGCCCCACAATATTCTTAAACACTGGTTTCATGACCCCTTTGCATCCTTTTATTGAAAACTGCAAAGAGCTTTGGTTTGTATAGGTTTTAGCTTCCTAACTTAAACAATTTTTGTTAATTGTTCTGCTTGGATCTACAGTAATGTACACTAATGGAAATGAATCAGTAAAAAGTAGATTGAAAAGGTAACCAGCATGAATAACATGGCATCAATGGAAAAATCCACTCCAGCTTCTGAATGCCTGGCTTAAAATGAACTTTCCTAATGGGCCCATTACATGGGATTGTTTTATCCTACATTTTTGGGATCTTGGCAGTACCCTAGATTGTTTACCTAGAGTTTTAAGGTCCAGGTGAACTAACTCCTTTTGGTAAGTTCATAATGAAGAAAAGTAGCATCCAAGCTAAACCAACTGTAGAGTGTGTTTTGTTATTGTTATATTTTTATGACTCTTGCACATTCTGAAGAAGTAACCCACCAAGAATTTTACATAGTATACTCACTCGTTTTAAATATTGCATGTTTCCTACAAAAATTACCTCTCTCTATGCAAAATTATAAAATGTTGAGGTATGTTTGTTAATGTCCCTCCGGGAAAATGCTGTACTATTGGATTGCAGGTTAAGGGGAAGCTATGGAATTTTTTCTACCAATTTTACTTTTGATAGCTCTGCTTTTATATACAACATAATACGAACAGCCAATGCAAATTTTCTTAACTTGAAGTTATAGTTATCTCTGTGCTGTGACCATTCTATTTTTCTCACTTTGTGTCATCAAATAGATTATGAGGGTTTTTTAACCTAGATGTCTTTATGTGTGAATTCCCAGCATTTACCACAGTATCTAGTGTGCAGACATCAAGTGAACATTGAATGAATAGCTTTCACAGTGTTAAAACACAAGGCTCATTTATCAGACTGAAGATGTTGATTGTTTTAAACATCTCTATAATTGTTTTAATCGTGTAACACAATGATCAGAACGAAATACTGAGAAAGATCATTGACAATTTCTAGGAATTGCTTTCTTCAAAGAAAGTTGTTTTGGAAGCTTAAACCAAGGAACTGAAATCGATTTCACCATTGTTGCTATGAACCAGAAGTTGGTAACATTCAGATCCTCCTTTATCCTAGAAGAACTGCTTTTTGTACCTTTGATCTTTCCTCAGACACTTTGGTGGTTCTTAAGGTTAGTGAGATTGATGATTATTCTGGCTCTAATTATATCATTTTAGGTAATTTACTTGCTTTCAACCTCACAATACCAGGAGCAGAGTGGTCTCTGGGAATACAGAGAAACACCAGATATTGTAAAATTAACACAAGATCAGATAACATTTGAGTATCTGGCTCACATTTTAGGATAACTTTCTGTTTTGAAAACTCTACAGGAAGATAAGACTGGTGACTCAAAGATGATTCAACTGGAAATGACATTGATGGTGAGTATAGAAAAAGAGCCAGAACGCTTATGTTTTACGTAAGTTTGGCCTAAACTTTAGAGAAGTTGTTGAAGTGGGTATGAACAGTACTTCACTGGAGAGTCAAGTAAGGAAGTTCACTTACACAGGCCCATGAGTGGATGGCAGCTAAGGGAACAAGCATTTACTAGATGTCTACTAGGCTACAAAATAATAAGTGTTAATCTCAGCAACTGGAAGCGTAATTTTGGAGAGGTTGTGAAATAGGCCATGTTGGGAAAGCCATGTCTGGGTTAAGGTAAAGCAGTTCAGGTTTTTGTTTATTTTTGTTTTTTTAGCTTTATTGGAGAACACTGTGCCCTTCTCAGAACCCATCAGCTCCAAGTCCAGTCTCCATTTTCAATCTAGCTGCGGAGGGCACAGCTCACCCGCCCATGTGGGAATCGAACCGGCAACCCAGTTGCTCAGAGCTCACACCCCAAACGACTGAGCCACCTGGCTGCCCCAGTTCAGGTTCTTTTCAAGGTGAAAATCTGTTTATGACTAGAGTGGGGTTCTAGAAGGCTTAGCTTTAGGAATTAGTAAAGAAGAGAGAGGATGGGCAAAAGTGGCAAGGAATGAGGTTTACAGCATTGCTGTGATTAAGGAAATCTGGCTTTGGCAGCAATTTCTGTCAGTGCAGAACCTGAGTTCTGAGTTGACAGAAAACGGTGTTAAAAGCGACCAGAGGAGAAAAGCTGCTTCTGAAGATAGTGGGGGTGTCAGAAGGTGGAATCTCAGGTTTTCTAAGTGCCCTTCATTCATTATTCAGATCAGGAAACAGTTGTCACACGTTGCTCTTCCTGCCCACTTGCACCCTAATGAATATAATTCTCCTTAAGGACGCTTAACGTGTTTGGAACAGGCAACTGGATCAATGAACTGAAAACTCTCGAGAAGAACAGAATGGGCAGTCCCCAATATGGGAAGATTTGGCTGAGGCTAACACTGAAACTGAATGGAGAACCTCCTACAACCTATGTGGTGGTCAGGAGACCTAAGTGAGGAAAGAGTCCTACGCAGTCTGAGTCCTGACTGGCAGAGCTGACAAACCAGAACCAATACTGTGAGGTCAGTCAGCAGTCTCACCCAGGTTCAGAGCAGAGCAACTGCTCCAGCATGAAGGCTTACGATCCAACCGTGCTTCTCTTCTGAGGACCGGAAGAGACAGAATGATGATAACTGAGGTTGCACCTAATGACACTGCCTATGTGACTTAACCAATCTAATGTAATAGTGATTTAAATCAAGTTTAACAAGAACTCCTAAACAGGAGTGACCTGTGCACCTTTAGATTATGTGTATGTGAGGTCAAATGGACCAAACATGTCTCTTGGGGATGGGGTTGCTTCCTGGCTCATCTATTGCCCCTTGTCATTACTGCAGTGACACCAAAGATCAGGTCAGGCTAAATGATGGGAAGTAGTATCCAACAGAGCAATAAAAGTTTGAGCCCTTTCACTCTCAAAGTTCTTAGCATACCCAGTTTTTTCTTCAGTCAGCTGACATTGGAGTAGAGGGAGAGGAGTGAAAAGAGGCACAGAGGGCAGAGCCGCCCCATAATAGTAAGCAAGCCTTTTTTATTTAAGTTCCAAGCAGCTGCCTGTTCAGGCTCAAGAAACGATCTTTCAGATTTCTGCCCAAAGCTCTCTCTTCACCGCTGACTCCATTTATTGCTGCTTTGGGCACTCTGTGACTAGCAGCCACAGCGATACTACCTTTCAGCTGTGGACCTAGGGTTTGCTGCCCCACTGTCATAACATTCCTTCTCCCACCTGAAGGAGCAGTGAGGTACCATTGGAGCAGCTTATTTCAATTCTGCCATTCCCCACTCAGCCTCTAAAGATTTCACAGCACATGAGGGGAGCCTTGCCTCACCACCAGCACTTGGGCAGGAGCATTCGCTTCTATCCCCTAACCTGGCCCCCAGAGTCCTTTTTTCCTTTTTCAAAAAGCAATGTCTCTGTATTCAGTCTTCATCACCAAAACTGTCAAACTGTTTGGGTCTGAGGTTTTAATCATACAAGCTAATACGCTAGAGGCTGTTACTTTTTCATGGTTGCTGGCAGAAGACACAAGACTACTTGTCCGGAGCAAAAGAACTTCATTACTCATAACAAAAGCTGTCACCAGAGCTTCATGATTGTGTCAGTTTCCCATGCCCTCAAGTTTCACAGGGATGACATAAGGGACTGATAATGGATGCCTACACACACAGTGGGTTGCATTACAAAACAGGAACACTGAACTTACAGGATTCAGTGCTTTCATAGCACACAGAAGCAAGCTTGCTCTCTGTCTGGAGGAAGACATTACTTCATCTTGCAAGGTTGGTAAGATGCAACATAACCCTGAGAAATGATTCAGGTAAAGACCAGTCAGGGCCTTGCATTCTCGGGATACTCAACAAGGCGATGCAGGGACACTAAGGGCATGTGGCAGATTGCTTCTCCCGACAGGTACAACCTTCTGGAGGGGAAATTTACCATAGCTAACAAAATTACATATGAATTTACCTTGTGACTCTGCAATCCTATTTCTAAGAATTAACTGAAGATACATATCAAATATGCAGAAATACAGATATGCCCAAGGTTATTCATATCAAGATTGTAACTTAAAAATATTGGAAAAGAAAATGAAACACCCAATTTAAAAATGGGCAAAAGATCTCGACACCTCGCAGAAAAAGATGTACAGATGGTAAATAAACATGAAAATATGCTCAACATCAAGGCCGGCTGAATGGCTCAGTTGGTTAAGAGCTTGCTCAAGAGTGCAAGCTCTGAGCAACAGGGTCGCTGGTCCAATTCCAGGCCGGAGCTAAGCTGCTACTGAGCTGCCAACAGGTGGCAGAATGGCTCAGCTATAAAAAAAACAAAAAACAAAAAAACAAAAAACAAAAAAACTCAACATCATGCATTACTAGGGAATTGCAAATTAAAACAACGAGATACTATTTCACACCCGTCAGAATGGTTAAAATGTAAAACGCTGACAAGTGTTGGCAAGGATGCTGAACAACTGGAAACTCTCAGTCATCGTTGGTGGGAATGCAAAATGGTGCAGCCACTTAGGAAGACAGTCTGGCAGATTCCTACAAAACTAAACATGCTCTTACTATAAGATCCAATAATCCGGGCCGGCCGAATGGCGCATTGGTTAAGAGCTGGTTTGGGGATGCCAGCGGCCCCGGTTCGGATCCCACATATGAGGGCCAGTGACACTGCCCTCTACAGCTAACAACAGCTCCACCTGGAGCTGGGCTGTGCGAGCCCCTGCGACGATGTAGGCTGCAGCCCCTGCTGCAGTAGGCTGCCATAGGCTACAGGGAGTGGCCAGCAGCAAGCATGAGTGGCTGGCAGCCAGCGTGAGTTGCCAAGAGCCGCGGTGAGCGACATCAGAGGCTGACAACCGATCTGCCTCATCTGGGAAGAGCGCAATGACGATACCAACATGGGCCAGTGAAGCAACGTCCTCCGCAACTAGACTGAAGAAGAAAAAGACAGCAACTTGTCTGTTCCCCTTCCCTGATTCCCCAACGCTGTTCCCCTCCCCAAATTCCCCAATAAAAATCTTAAAAATAAAAAGATCCAATAATCCTGCACCTTGGTATTTATCCAAACAAGTTGAAAACTTACATCCACACAAAAATCTCCAGATTCACTGCATCTTTATTCACAATTGTCAAAACTTGCAAAAAAGATGTCCTTTAGTAGGTGAATGGATAAATTGCGGTTTATTCAGACAATGCAATATTATTCCCACTAAAAAGCTGTGAGCTGTCAAGCCATGAAAAGACACAGAGGAAACAAGTGCATATTACTAAATAAAGGAAGCAAATCTGAAAAGGCTACAGACTGTATGATTCCAACTATATGACATTCTGGAAAACGTAAAACTATGGAGACAGTAAAGAGATCAGCAGTTGCCAGGGGTTAGGTGATAGGGAGGGATGAACAGGTAAAGTACAGAGGATTTTTAGGGCAGTCAGACTATCCTGTATGACACTATAATGGTGGATATAAATCATTACACATTTGTCAAAACTCATAGAATGTATAACATCAAGAGTGAACCCAATGTAAAACATGGACTTTGGATGATAATGATGTGTAAGTTCCTTGATTTTAACAAATGCACCACTGGGTGGGGGGGAGGATATTGATAGTGGGGGACACTGCGGGGGAGGATATTGATAGTGGGGGGGATATTGATAGTGGGGGACACTGGGGGTTGGGGGGCAGAGGCCTGTGGGAATTCTCTGTACTTGCTGCTCCATTTTGCTGTGAACCTAAAACTGCTTTTTAAAAAAGTGCCTATCTTAAAAAATAAACAAAAATAACATGTTAAAAAGAAAAGAAAAAAAAGTTGCCAAAAGGGGAGGAAATGATGTGGGTTCAAGGATGGGGGATTAAAAAAAAAAATAAGGACAAGAATCGTGCACTGGACCAATGACAAACTGTCATGAAACGAAGAGTACGTTCAACTCAAGGCTCCCCTTCAATCCAAGAGAAAGACAAAGATGATGTGTACGTGCTGGATAATCACCAATTATATGATTTAACCTTGAGTTACTGATTGTATTTTGCCCCAGTACACACTGATTCTAACCTCGTTTGTTCACATTTTGACCTTATCAGTACAAACGAATCCCCTAAATCAAGGTGAAGCTTAGAATCTCCATTCAGGTTTCCTACCCCACATCCCCACATAAGGAATTTGTATTCTCTCTACAGCTTAGTATCTGTTTTCTAACCCTCCGCTGGGACGCCCGGGGTTGGGGTCTAGGGCTGCCCCTGCCCGGCCTGGCTCCTCACCCTCGTTGCCCTCGGGCGCCGCTCACATTTACCTTTCCCTCCCGCCTGTCACATCCAGGGACGGCCGCCATCGCCTCCGAGGCTGTGAGTGCCAGTAACCGGCCTTCCAAGGACCGCTGGAGGCAGAGGCTCGGAGTCTCCTGTGATTTTCCTGGAGAGGGGACTTCATCGTAAAACACTTCAGCGGGGCCGGTCGAGGGGCGCGGTGGTTAAGCGCTGGCTTGGGGGGCCGGCGGCCCCGGTTCGGGCCCCACATAGGAGGGCCAGGGATGCTGCCCAGAAAAACAAGAACAAAACAAGAAAACTTCGGGCGCAGAGCCTAACGGCGTTCAAGCTCCCGGCCGGGAAGATGATTCTAACCGAGGATGGAGTCCACCTCTCTGACTCCAGGAAACGTCCAGCAGCTGGGAGGCGCGTCGCCGTGGTCGCCCCGGCGTTAAGGACTCGCCCCCAAACACTCGGCGCCGGCTCTTCCGGTCGCGCTGCGCATCCTTCCGGGTTCAAAGGCGCCCGTCCCCCCCGTCGCGGCGCCAGGCGGCGCTGTGGGGCGCCGGGAAACTGCGCGTGCGCGCCGGGGGACGGCGCCAGAGGCAGCGCTCCCAGCCGCCTTCGGTTTCCAGGAACAGCATGAGGCGCGGCGACGGCGCCGGAGGGGCGCGCGGCGAGGGGCCGCGGAAGCTAGGGCTCTGCGTCCTCTGCGGTCTGCCCGCAGCTGGGAAGTCGACCTTCGCGCGGGCCCTCAGCCACCAGCTACGGCAGGCGCGGGGCTGGGCCGTCGGCGTCGTCGCCTATGATGACATCATGCCAGACGCGTTCCTGGCGGAAGCGAGCGCGCGCCCATTGGTCAGTGCGGAGGGGGCGGGGCCTCGACTGGGGCCGCGGAAGGAAAGGTTCACGCTCCTCTACGTCACGGGACGGACGACTTCCGGTGTGGGAGGGGAGCCGTAGGAGGAGGAAAGTGGGGCTGGTCTAACCTAGAATGAGTTGACGCCATCTTAGCCGTCATTCATTGTAGAGGTTCATAGGTACGTTGGGGACGTAGACGTCTTGTATATTCTATACAGTGGAGTCTTAAGTCAGGGTGAGGTGCTGAAGTGGGCGTGCCAGGTGGAAATCCCCCCTAGACAGATACACTCTTGAATCCAGGTTTTGCGGGGGTTGAAGTGTATACAATTGGGGGAAGAAAAAGAATACAACACGATAAGGAGCAAAATTGCTATGACGATAGAGGCAGTGTAACTGTAGGACCTGGCCTCTGACGCGCAATCTTATGCATCTCAGGGTAAGCCTTTGCCATCACAGGAAGAGATGGCTGCTCCCTGGCAGCCCACCGGATGAAGCGATGGGCTTGTAGTTAGGGACCAGCCTGTATGTTCCATGCATCTGCTTCTCCCTGAGCCCTCAGATCACACTCAGCGCCGTGAGACGCATCTTCCTGCAGAAGCGTGCGGAACCTGAGCCTGGGGGAGAAGTGGGTTCGCGTCTCCCGTGCCTCACGCTCATGCTGGAGCAAATCCTCTGGTTGAAATATTCTGAATAACTTGAAACAGTTATTTTTGTCATGTGGTGCTTGAGTGTAGATGAATTCACATAAACGCAACTATGATGTGATTCTCTATAAGTATACATATGCAAAAATACAGTACATTGGACGTATGGGAAAATTTTGGATCACCTTTTAGGACATGACCCCTCTTTCCTTTGTAGTGGGTTTAGCTGATGTGTTTGTTGTCTGTGCTGTAATCTCAGTGACGTGGTGAGGCATGCAAGTCGGGAGAGAGACCCTGATGTCCTGTCCTTGTGTTTGGCCTCATAACTCTGTCCGTGCTTTCCACAGCCCTTGAGCGGCACAAGATTCCTTGTATTTTCAAGTTGGTTATCCCCTTTTATTCTGCTTCCTCTGTCTTTCCCCATTCCATTTCAACCCTGGTGTTAGCCTGAGGTCTTGTTCTCTTGACCCAGGGACCTTTCAGCCGATCCTCTTTGTGTCTAGAACTTTTCTCATTTCAAAGGCAAACCAGCATTGCTGTTTCATAGCCAGCCTAATTTATGTTGGCTTTTTTCTTTCTCCTGGATGGTAACAGCTTTTCATTCTTTCATTTATTCACTCATTTCATTATTCAGTTATTTAATATACACATTTCCAGAGTGCCGATTGGCGCCAGACCCTCTGCTGTAGGCTGGATGTTCAATGGATGAGCATGGACAGAGATGTGCAAATGCCAAAATAGTGTTAACCCTGCTAGAGTGGAGACCCAACATATACAGAACAGGGTGTCCTGAAAGGCAAGGCAGGGTCTGAGCTGCCTTCTGCATAGTTGAATTTGAGAAGAGTTCATAGAGGACTGACATGTTTAGGAAGGAGTTTTCCAGGCAGAGGGAATGGTACATAAGAGGACATGGAAGCATGGGAAAGCAAGCTGTGTTTAGAGGATGCCAAATGGTGCAGTACTGTGGGATGAAATTTTCATTTGGGGCAGGGTGGCAATGAGGCATGACTGCCTTACTGGCCAAAGCCTAATATAAATTGCAATTCTTCGGTCTTTTATAGCCATCCCAGTGGAAATTGCTTCGACAGGAACTGTTGAAGTACATAGAATACTTCCTGCTGGCTGTCATTAACAGTTGTCAGATGGCTGCCCCACCCAACAGGACTGAAGCCATGTGGGAAGATTTTATAACCTGCTTAAAGGATCAAGATCTCATATCTTCTGCAGTGCTCGAGGCCCAGTCTTGCTACCTCTTAACAAAGACTGCTGTTTCTAGACCTTTGTGTTTGATTTTAGATGACAACTTCTATTATCAAAGTATGAGATATGAAGTCTACCAACTGGCTCGGAAATGTAATTAAAACATTTTTTCTTACACACAGAGACATATATTCCCACATCAAAATCATTACCATCTTTAGTGAGAATTTGATTGCAGGGTTTATATGGATTTTCTTCATTTTCAAAGCCCGATGTTCATTTAGTATTGTATATGGTTTGCCCTGCTGCGGGTAGGCTAATGCGTCTAATATGTTTATTTCACATTTAGAAAATAGCACACCAGTAACTTCTGTGGTTTCAAATTGTTTTCAGTTTCATTAGGTTTTTGCCAGCTCTTTTTAGATTGTTCTCTCGAGACCTGTTTACAGAGGAATGGCCAGAGACCACGGGCACTGCCTGCCGAGACCATCCACCTGATGGGAAGAAAGATAGAAGAGCCCAACCCTCAGAAAAATGCTTGGGAACACAACAGCCTCACAATTCAGAGTCCAGCGTGTCCTTCTGACGCCAGGTATCCCCCTCAAAGCCATCCTTCACTGGGTGTCTCCCTGAGGCAGGCACTGTGCTAAATGCTTTACTTGTATCCCGTTGGTTAATTCCCACACAGGCCTTAGAGTGATATTTATCCCCCTTTGTGTAGGAGAGGAAACAGAGTGAGAACATTAGTTTGCCCAGAGTCACCGAGCTTGTGACAGCTGAGATTTGACCCCCAGTGTATTTGCAAAAACGTGCTCTTGTTAAGATCCTGCTGTGCCCCAGAGGTCAAAGCAGGGAATTCACAGTAGGACACATCTTTGGGACTCTTGCTAAAATAGCATACAAGTCTAAATAGGTTGCCCAGTCATTTTCTTGTAGAAAGAAAAAGCGGAAATGATTCTGAACCCTAATTTTGCCTTAAACCTCAATAGTTATGCTGCTTGTCTCTAGGAAAGATTTGTGGCCGTGTTTAATGCATTTTGGTCACAATACATGTCTAGAGAGTTCTAGAGCCGCACATTTCTAATGGAAATTTCAGTTTCACTCGTGAAATGTTCTCCATTCGCACTGTCCGGCATGGGAGCTGCCAGCCACATGTGACCCTGGAGCACTGGAACAGAGCCAGTGCCATTGACGACCTGAATTTTAAATTTTATTTTAATTACTTGCAACTTCAGTAGTTTCACGTGGCTCGTGGCTGTCATGTCAGACAGTGCAGTTCTGCAGGTATATTACTGCCCACCTCTCCTTAACCCCTACCTATTGTCCGTAGGGGGTCAGCAATTTTTAAAGGGTAATTTTAAAAAACTCATTCTTCAAAACATTTAGTTGCCATGCATTTTATAATATATACTTTCACATACTAAAAACAACAACAACAACAAAAATTGGGTTTAAGTGACTGTTTAAATGGTTTATGAAATAAGCTGCTGCTGAGGTTTCTAATTTTAACTACTCATAATATCCTGAAACTTTGAGCAGGCACATAACCGCTTGATTGCTACTCTTTCTGGAATACGTAAAATGTTTCCTTTGAAAGGGAATGGCTGGTTAAGACATTGAGCTATCCCATGAGAGCAGCATAAGGTTTATCATCAATGCTTTCAGACCAATGAGGGCCAGTTCTTTCTAGAAGCAGGAGGGTGTGGGCTTCTCCAATGCCAGTGCCAACTCTTAGCATAGTCTGCAGTTTTGTCTTGGGTCTAAAAATGGTCACCTTTTCTCACATATCCACAGTAGTCACTGCTTAACTGTGAACAGGCTGTTGGAAATCTGGTGGCCCTGTACGAGAAGTTAATAGGTGATCTGACAACTGTATCTTTCCCAGGCTTCTCTGAAATCTTACTACTCCTTTATATGAATAACCTCATTCAACCCTCACAACATCCCTGTGAGGGCAGGTACAGTTATGCCCCGTTTATAGATGGGATAACTGAGGCCCAAGTAAGTACAGTAACGGCCAGGTAGTAAGTGGCAGAGCCAAGATTTGGACCTTGAGTGCAATCTCACTCAGTCGAGAACCCGGGCCCCTTTCAGTGACAAAACATCTTGAGGTTGAAATGTAACTCAGTGAGTTTACTGCCTTGTACTCTGGGTAAAATTCAGAGTCTTTACCATTAAAGTAGGTTATCTATGTGTGCTAATCCTGATTAACTCCCACTCTCTCCCATTGCTACTTTTCAATCAAACCAGCCCTCTCTGTTGCATGAACACTGCGGGGAGCCAGCCCCCGCAAATCCAGGGGTTCCCTTAGGTGGGGACTGTGTCAGCGAGGAAAAAGAAGAATGGAGACATCGGAAAGAGTTTCACAGGAGTGTCACACTTTATTATTACAGCATGTCCCTTTTTATAGGGACTCTTAACCAATATTCCAATCCCAAATTATGTTTCACATAGTTTTGATGTTTTGTTTTTCTTAGGACTTTTACAGTCTTTACTTTTTTGTAACTGCTCTCTTCAGGGTACACTGTGACCTATTCTATGTTCAAGGATTCACTTATCGTCTAAAGTGTGGTTACCATGACTACCTAGTCATTTTCCAAATTCCAGCAGCTAAATGTAATTGCAAAACTCACAGGGCACAGACTTGAGCTATTACTAAAAAACTAGCAGCGGCTGTGTTTAGGGTAAAATTTAAAGTCTATTCCTATGTGATTACAATACTTAGTAATAAAAGGAAGTCTCAAACCTCTCTTATCCTATGGAGGACTAAATATTCTTTCAACAGAGGGTAACATCTGTTTCTCAGTCAAAGCTTCAATATCCGTTGCTACAGCAATGCACAAGGCAAAGAATCAAAACAGGGCTGTTGATTAACATACCCCATGGTAAGTAAGTTGTCTCTTATCGGAACTCTCATGGCTGAGAGACCTCAGTCTCCAAGGTGACCTTTCACAGCTGCGTAGGCAAGTAAGCTCAAGGACGGATGATAACACCAGTTTCTCACAGAGGCTGTCGGCCTATGTGACCAGAGGCCTGAGCCTCAGTTTCCAAGGGGCTTGAGTCCCCTCTTTCTCAGTCCTGGGGTCCCCAATGGGGCTGTAGCCTGTCTTAGGTTGTTTCCTTTTTAGGAAATCTTGTCCGTCATTGACTTACACAGCCTGCTCTTATTGGGGTACCCCAGGAACTTGCCATAAATGCAGTGAAAGTACTGTCTCCTATAGGATCTGATGTAGAGGAAAGGCACATGGGTTCATAAAAACAAGAGATATTACATGACCAACCATAAGGCAACAACCCAGACATCCAGTGCTGAGTGTAGATTTTTACTGTAATGTAACCTTGTCAGACATTGGGGTGCTGTCGGCCCCCAGCAGAACACAAAAAGCTTGTGCTTGCCTCGGGGCCTTTGTACCTGCTGTCCGCTCTACCCTTCCACATATTTATGCTTGACTGGCTTCCCAAGTTTCTTAACCCTGAAGAATGTAGTTAAGTTACCCAGGCACTCTCTTATCATAGTCACTATGAGTACTGTCTTAACTCACCACCTGTCACTCTCTGAAATTATTATTTTTTGCTTATTAATTTATTACGTGTCTTTATTACATTATCCCTTGGAGAGGGTATGCATCTTGCTTCACCCCCAGCTTAGCACAGTTTCACATACAGAGTTGTACAATATTTCTAAGAGGCCCAATAAATATTTGTTGAATGAATTCCACCTCCACTCTCCATGGCTCCCGGACAAGTGAGGAACTTTGCCAATCCACATCCAGTAAACGGGCAGAAGCCAGAAAGTAAAGACTGGACACTTTCTTTGGGAATAAAAGAGAGTTCTGGTAGCCTCAAGTTCAGCACTTACTGAAGGAGAGAGAATGTCTTTTCAAAGCTTATTGATACATCTTTGGAAGTTAATATTTTTTTAATGAGGGTTTTTTTTGGTTTATAATTTAAGCTTCTCCATTTTGGTTTTGCAAGTAGAAGTTAGCTTCCAAATTGTTGTTTTTCCCCTTTTGTTTAGGATCATGGATTACAGCACTTGTATTCCTCTAGAATGCAATTTGGTGTTTATAAACACAAGTTTTAAAAACAAATGTTTGCTATAAGGATTGATTGATTTTTAATTGGGGAAGGGGACCAGCCAAGTTGTTGTTCTTCAGTCTTCGTTGTGGAGGGCGCCAGTCGCCATCTGGCTGCCCATCGGCAGCTTGTGGCCTCTAAGCTCAAGGTGCTGTGTTCAATCTTATTTGTTGGTGGGCATAGCCACCATCCCATGCGGGAGTAGAACCATATAAGGATTTATTTTATCTCACCTTCTATTACAGCTCAAAGTTGACTGATTTCTTGCTTACTGCTCTGGAAAATCCAGTAAAATATGTTGAGGACAATGTGGAACAAAAGGTAAGCCTTCTAGTTTAGCTTTAGTAGAAATGAGAAGGGACAGCTGTTTGTAGGAAGATCTTTTTGAGCCAAGTGAACAATGTAAAATGTGGAAGCAGCTGTGGCACTGCCTTGGCATGTCACCAGCTCTCAGCTTCTGGCCCCTGGACGCCGGGGTGCACTGGTGGCCGCCTGCACTGGCTGCTCAAAGCTGTCAAATTTTCAGAAATAGGGGACTGCTGACATTGTGTTGGTAGCTTGGGAAGGCAAGGATGGGGCTATTTACACCACAGAAATTGACAAACACTATAGATAGGTTTTGTTGTTGTTTTTCTGGAGAGCCTGTTTTTGGACATTTGCCAGTATCCCACTGCCCCATGGAACCCAAGTTGCAACTGGATGTATTTCAGATAATTTTTTTTTTTTGAGGGCAGTGTCACTGGCCCTCACATGTGGGACCCGAACCGGGGCCGCTGGCTTCCCAAGCCAGCGCGCTTAACCACCGCGCCACTCGGCCGGCCTGTGGATGTATTTCATACAGACTCTGTCCTACAGAAAAATAACTGGAATGAAAAGCTGCTCCGATTTTTCTGCTTGTTTCTTCAAGCATCTGCCCTAGCCTTGGCTTTTATAAAACTATATAACTGTTCTAATAACGATGTCTGTTTACATAGGAAACAGACAGACTTATTTGTTCAACCAGCATTCTTCATCAAGCCGATCAGACCCTCCGAAGAATTGTCTCTCAGACAATGAAGGAAGCGAAAGGTACGTTGGGTAGTTACATTCTGTTGAGTAGCATGACTACTGCTACTCTGGTTCCCTTGATACTTGGGTAATTTATTAGCTTTCAGCCATAAAGCGTACATCATGTTTTCAGTTCAAATATGCAACTTGGTTATACAACTAAGATTCCAGCCCTGGAACTGGGTATTCGTCCGTCCAATAAATCTTTATGGAGTGGCTACTGTTATCTACTAGGCCTTATTCTAGATACTGGGGAGTGAGGAGGGAGCAAACATGATAGCGAGCAGACAGACAGACAAAAAAGTGAATATATGCCAGTGCTCTGAAGAAAAGTCAAGTAGGGTAAGGCAGGGCAGAGTGATGGGGGTGGACTTCTTTTTAAAAGAGTAATCAGGAAGGCTTCTCAGAGGAGATGACATTTAAGCAGAGAAGTGAATGAAAGGGAAGAGCAAGCCATGCAGATATCTGGAAGATTATTCCAGGGAGGGGACACATCAAATGCAAAAGCCCAGAGGTAAAGTTGTTTGGTATTTTCTAGAACAGAGGCCATTGAGTCTGGGGTGAAGTAAGAACAGTGGAGGAGGGAGTCAGGGACCAGATGTTAATAAAATCAGCATGGAGTTTGAACAATCTCAATATACTGTCAGTCTTAGATGACCTTAGATGAAACAAGTGGTAATTATAGTTTTATAAAATTCCTTTAAACATTGAACTTTTTGCTATATTTAAAATTTGATATAAAAAAGTAACAGATGGGGCCGGCTGAGTGGCGCGGTGGTTAAGCACTGGCTTGGGAAGCCAGCAGCCCCGGTTCGGCTCCCACATATGAGGGTCAGTGACACTGCCCTAAAAAAAAAAAAAAGTAACAGCTTAACATTTCTTGAGCTCCTTTTATATGCTAAGTGCCTTATATTTTTTCTAGTCTTTACAATCCTATAAGATAGCTGTGATTTTACAAATGGTGACATGAAGGTTCTGAGAGGATCTAGTAATTTGCCCAAAGCCGAACAGCTGTAATACTAAACACTGTACTTGGGCAACCTGGGATTCAGTTAAGTCAGCTTATAGTCCATGCTTTCTGTTATGCTCCCCACATCACCAACAAAAGCTTATAATATTAATACCTTTACAAATGCTTAGACATTGGAAAAACGAACAGTATACTAACCGTATTGTTTTTCAAACTTGTTTACCATGATCTGTAAGTAGATGTTATATTGTTACCTCTGTGCAGCTCAGTACATGAACACAAGCACGCATAGAAAGAGGTGTCACAGAACTCTCACCTTTAAGAACGCCATGTTCTGTTTGATTCCATTTTAGAAAAACCTGGTTGCAACTTACAACTCACTTGTGGGTTACAATCCAAAGTTTGAGAAACAGGAATAGAACAGAAGTGGCAGCATGATTAGAAAAACAAAAATAGTTGTTCTAGCTCCACCATTTGCCTTTCTTCTGTTCTAACATGAAGGGGGAAAAGCATTATGCACAAATCACTCTTGATTCATTTCCCACCCATTTAGAAAATATATAGTTTTTGTGAGGGACATGGTATTAGCTTCTGGATCTGTGTTTAAATAAAATTAAAAATGCACTTCTCCTACCATCAAGAAAGTAAACTTAAAAAAAACAGAGAATGGGAGAAAGTATTTGCAAATAAGGTATCTGGTACGGGACTTGTATCCAAAATATATAAACACTCTTAGCACTCCATGATAAAGACAAATGACCCAATTTTTCAAATGGGCAAAGGACTTTCCCAGGAAAGATATACAAGTGGCCAATAACCACATGAAAACATGCTTGATGTCATTGGTCATCAGGGAAATGCACATCAAAACCACGAGGATGGCTAGAAGCAACAGGTGCGGGCGGGGCTGTGGAGTCAGAACTCCCATGCTGGCTGGTGGGAATGGGGGATGGTGCAGCTGCTTTGGAAAGCAGCCCAGCAGTTCCTCAAACAGTTAAAAGTAGTTACCATGAGACCGAGCAATTCCACTAGTAGGTATATACTCAAGAGAAATGAAAAATGTTCATATAAAACTTGGTACACAGATGTTTATAGCATCATTATTCACAACAGCCAAAAGGTGGAAGCAGCCTAAGTGTCCATCAGCTAACAAATGGATAAACCAAATGTGGTCTACCCATACAATGGATTACTCGGCAGTAAAAATGAATGAGGTATCAATACATGTTACAACGTGAATGAACCTTGGAAACATGCAAAAGGAAAGCAGCCAGTCACAGATGGCCATATGTCATACAAGTCCAGTCATGTGAAATGTCAGAACGGGCAAATCTAGACACACGGAGTAGATTAGTGGTTGCTTGGGGACTGGGAGGAGTGCTGGGATGGAGTAGGAGGGTGATACTCAAGGGTACAGGTATTTGAGATGATGAAATGTTCTAAAATTATGGTGATAGCTGCATATATCTGAGTATATTAAAACCACTGAATTGTAGTTTAAATGGATAACTCGGAGGGTATGTGAATTGTATCACAATAAAGCTGTTTTACAAAAAATTCAGTTCCTCAGTCACAGTACCCACATGACTGGGGGCTGGTGGATTGAATAGGACAGATACAGAATGTTCCCATCATTGTAGAATGTTATTTTGGACAGCTGTTGTAGGTATTATCAGTTTTAAAACCAAATTGTCATTTTCTGGCTCTGCTGTTTTGCCTTACTACCTGTTAGTTCAGTACGATTCAAAGTCAAATATTTTGTCAACAATAAAAAAAAAAATCCTTTTTTTTTTTCCATCTTTTCTGCTCAGGAATTACCTAGCAAGTTATTTAAATGATTTGCTTATATCATATTGATATGATCTTTTGATTTGCTTGTCACATTAATGTGAACTTTTGTCTATATGTGTATATTATGCCAGCTCAGTGGTACTGTGATTATTTATAGAATAATCTAATTGGGTTGTCTGAAGTAATCAAATTAATTTCCTGGTGTCATTAGACAGCCAAGCTTGATTTAATTGACACAAATAATTTGAGAATATCTTATCTTAGATGAACAAATGCTTCCTTACAACTTGAAGCTTCTAGCAGAAGAACTTAACAAGCTCAAAGCAGAGTTTTTGGAAGACCTAAGACAAGGAAACAAAAAGTATCTGTGCTTTCAACAAACCATCGACATTTCAGATGTTATTTCTTCTTTTCATTATGAGAAAGAGAACATTGTACAGAAGTATTTTTCAAAGCAGTGTTAAAACTTTTTAATTTCCAATCAAATATCTGATATTGGTTAAGATTTTGTAAACTAATTACAACAATTTTGTATTACTGGATGTTTTCTAGGCCAATGATGTAAATTGCCAAAGACTTATATTTTATAAAAATCAGTCATTCTAAGAGACCCATTTGTCATAACAGAAATTACTTCAGTCAGTCACTTGTGAGATGTGACAGGGATAATGAAGCATCAGAGGCAGCCCTCATCATTTCTGCGCCAGAACTCTTAGGGTAGGGCTGGGGAGGGGCAGGAGTCACACACGGGAATCTTAAAGCGGATCTTAAAGCCAAGAAACTAGAAAGGAGCAAAATGCCGGTGGTCTGGAGCTGTTGTTTTTAACTCAGGTGACAGATCTTCTCATGGATAAGGCATTCTACAAATTCAAACTAATGTAGCCACAAAACCTTTTTTTTTTTTTAATTAACACTTTACATACTAGAAAATAACTAACAAACTAATTGGATCCTGGTTTTCAAAAAGAAAAATCGACATCATTAGAAAGTGTTCTTTTTTATTCATATATTACAAAAGCAAAGCTTCTTTTACAATATGGACTACATACTAGGTATGGTTATTTCAGCATTAAACTGCTTTCTGGAATCCCTAAACAATATAGTGTTTTGCAATGATACTCGTTTTATGTTTTGCATACAAAATGTTCTTTACAACAAAGTATTATTAACAGAAACAAGTTCTAGAAATCACATACCCTCTAAGACTGTTTAATGAAAAAGTCCTTAGAGAATTTTTAAAAAATAATATATCCATTTGATAAATATTTTTGTGGAACTTAAAATGAGATCTGTCTTTGAACATATTTTTTTGTAATATTCCCTTTGTCAAACAATTTTGCAGATGAATAGCAAACACTTATTTCTAAAATGAAATAGCACTGGGAAATATCCAATGGAATTTTTTCAAGGTAAAAGTCTAGCTTTGACTTGAATTTCAAAAAGTTGTAGCTACTACTCTATTAGTAAAATCTGAAATAAAGTTATTCCCCATTAATCTCTCCACAGTTTCTTAAAAAAATATTAGTGGACATAAATCATCTACCAACTTTAAAAATCTAAACGTATATTCACTGAACAAAAATAAATTTAGTTTCAGAACACTGCCTATTAACAGCAAAGTACTATAAATAGTGCATGTTAAACTTTTCCCAACAATTCATTTCTATAAAATAGTTGATTAAAATGGGACAAATATATTCAACACTTAATTAAAGATACTAACATCTTTCCAAATACAGAATTTAACTCACACAGAATTTAAATAAAATCCTAAATCTTTTAAAAAATATAATACTAAAGATTCTAAGATAGATTTCCTTCAAAAATTTCAGTGCATTTAGAACTGTAGCTTTCAGGCATCTACACCTTTGGAATACCTTTAAGTCATAGGAATATCAGAATTATACACTCTAGTTTATAATTAGGAAAAAAAAGTTACCTATGTTTAAATTAAAATGCACCTTCAAAACATCTATCTTTAGTTGTCAGAAAGAATGTATTTGTCATTAGTTGGCCCAGAATATAGTTAATGAACTGGTTTTAACAAGGGAGTTCTTCCTCTTTGTTTAATGAAAACTTTCATTTTCTATAATGTGCATTGCCTTCATCTGAAGAATGGAAGTGAGAGGGGGGAAAAACGAACCACAAAAGTTCCCAAATGACAGCAACCGGTTTCTTTCGGGCAACCAATAAACATCAAGGCCAAGTTATACATGTGGAAATGGCTGCAGTAAAACTGGTCTGAGCAGTGAGCAGTTGAAGCAACAGAGCAAAGCAGGACTGGAGAATTTTAGATGCACAAGCCTCAGATTTGACAAGAAAGAGTTACGGTTGTTTGGAGAACCTCTTTGAGATGCTGCTGCTTTGAACAATGCAACTGAGATTAGTTGAGACTAGATATTAAACCACAAGAAGTGACTACTGGTTTTCTATTCTAGCATGTGGGAGGATAGAAGATGCATTAACTCGGCACTTAGGGGTGTTTGTGGACATGTACCATCATCAGTGTGCCCCTGTTATTTGCTGTAGGAGTAGCGGTGCTTTGGGTTAATAAATGCTTAATAGTTAGGATATTCTCTTTATGAAACTAGTTAGTAACACTTTCAAGCTTTGAACCAAATTAAAAATAAAAACTTTTGCGAAGTACACAGAAACCAACAGTTAATAACAATATATTTTATTGTTTGACCAAGTTCTCTTCAGAGTAAGCTAGTTATTACACAATATATAAACAATAGCCTCCTATTCAAAATTACTCTAGATTTATTTAGCAAGTCTTATTTTTTGTAAACAAATTAAATATGTTCAGATGCATTTTATATCTATTTTTCGATTTTTGTATCCTTTCCTACTAATCGATTTCCATATAGTTTTGTTACTCATTGTACAGGAAAGACTGGTAAAACTGCAAATAAGCATTACAACTTAAAGTCACACAAAATATTTTAAATGGCCACTTCTGAAGACCAGATTTATTTTGGATACATGTTCTCATTTTTTAAAATATTACTTCATCATCACATTTTTCCATGTGTTTCTATACCCACCTTTTTTGAGGGAAATTATGGCCAAAAAATGAATATAAGGCAGGAAAATGAAACTTCAGAGATTTTTTTTTAAGGACTGCATTTCTAGGCACAAGATGGATGACTTCCACTGTACCTCTTTGGTCATCAAAGGAATAAAAGGATTAACAGATTCTTAGTATAGTTATCAGCCTCACCTGACATTAATAATATCAGAAGGAAGGATTTAAATGAAAGGTTCAAATTAAAAGGGAAAAAAAAGGTACCTTCATAGATAAGCCTCTGATAGTTCTAGTGTTCTCATGTATTTACCTGTGATTTCTAAAATAAATTAGAAGTATAATAAAAAGAATCCAATGGAAAATTGACGTGTTTAAACTAGAAATTGAATAAACAGGTATTTTAAATATTAAACTCTATTTTCAATGTAAAGCCTTAAGTTTCACTTCTTTTCAGAACTTTTATCTCATATTTTATAACTTTAATTTCAAAAGAATTAACTTTTATATTGCCACTTATGGAAAAAAGAAAGGTTTACTATAGCTGAAATGGCTTTACTATTATCAGTTGAAATGAAACTACTATGTGAATGAAATAGTATTTCAATTAAGAGTAATTTTAAAGGCAATTCGTCTACTAAACAATGAAATAAGTCATAAAATTTTATAAGTAGTTTATTTTACCATTTTGAAATATGGCAAAAATAACATCTAGCTACAATGTATATACTGACACATCAATTATTGATATCTCTGAAGTTTTTATGGACCATAAGTGGGGAATTTAAACGAACACTTGTAAGATTGAGAATGCACCCCAATTCTCAAATGTCTAACTGAAAGGGAGAAATAAGACACCAGTGTACCTAGCTGTTCTAATACATAAATGACCCTGACCAGACTTTTATGAAGAAGAAAGGAAAATTTGTTTCCATTGTCAACGTTTTCTATAAATATAATGTATAAACTTTAAATTAGCAGACACCTTATTAAGGATGGACCCCCCCCCCAAAAAAAAAGCCTACAAAACACAAAAAAGGCAAAACCAAGTAAAGCATAATGAATGTGACTGTTGCCAATCAGTGTTGGTTATGTTGCCCTCTTGCAAAATGACAGGCAAAATCGTACTTGTTTTTACATTTGCACCCACATATGTTACACTGAAAAGGATTCTCATACCCATGACAGCCCATATGAATCGTGTAGAGGATGTTGTCGGCGAAGTACATGTCACAGTGCTGGCAGTGGTGGAGCAGCTGTGGGTCCTGGACCGGTAGCGTCGGGGCCGGAGTGCTGGGCTGGCTGTTCCCTATGCTGGGTGTGCTCGTGTGGGCACTGGGCTCACTGCTTGGACCTGCCACCGGACTGTAGTTCCTCTGACTATGTGCCGGCCGGGGTTCGGGGCTTGTGGGGGAGGAGCTCTGAGGAATACCTGCCGACACGGCAGAAACCACGGCCTGGGCGGAGGGCTGCTGCACCATGAAAGGCTTCTCGTCCGGGCAGGGCACCACATCAGGGGATGCGGGGTTTTGGTTTTCAGGTGGCAAGCTGGACAACTGTCCTGCTAGAGTGGAGAGCTGATTTAAAGGGTTGTCAACCAGGAGTTCCTGGGGGTCCCTTGGTAGGCCACCAGTTGACGTAGTTTTCGCTATGCTTTCATAGGAGTCAGCCTGGATGTTTGGGATTTCATGGGTAAAATCGTTAAGGTAGTCTGGCTTCTGAACCACCATAGAAGGTGGACTTAAGTTGATTAGTGCTCTTCTGCTATAGCCCAGATTGCTTGTTTTCTTCTGTAAAACCCCCCACATTTTCTTGCTGCTTAAGGAAGACCTAGTACCTTTAATTGGTACCATTTTATGCTTACGCCTTCGATGATGGGACAGGTTGCTTCGATCACTGCAGCGGAAGGAACATAATTCACATTTGTATGGTTTTTCTCCTGTATGGGAACGCATATGGGCTTCCAGATGACGCTCATAAGCAGATGCAAATGGACATAAGTGACATCTATGAGGTTTCTCACCTGTTTAAAAAAAATGGGGGAGACATTGCAAGAGTAGCTCATCTATGAAGTTTCCTGTTTTGTCCATTCATTAGATTTGAAATTGATCAAAAATAAAATGCGGGGCCGGCCGAGTGGCGTGGTGGTTAAGCGCTGGCCTGGGAAGCCAGCGGCCCCGGTTCGGTCCCACTTATGAGGACCAGTGACACTGCCCTCAAAAAAAAAAAAAAAAAATTTTTTGACAGTGAAAAATAAAGTGCTTTCCATAAATATCCATCTGCACAAAAGATTTATTAAAATCTGTAAAGAAACCTACAAACAAAGCCTAAGAACCCATCAGCGACAGTTTGAGATATACACATGTATTCTATTAGTCAATATAGTGTAGAAATTGTTATGGCTTCAACTGGCATTCAAGGAAAGAAGAAATAGCATAACTGACAATAATATTCCCTAAATAATGATTTTATCAGAAGTTATGCCCCAGGGTTATATGTTCACGTATATATATCTATACACGAACCATTATTCATACATTTTGCACACAAATACCCTTTCCTTGGGGGAAAAAAAATACAACTTTTTTTTTGTTGTTAGCTGAGCCATCCTGCCACTTGTTGGCAGCTCAGCTTTGGCAGGGAATTGAACCGACGACCCTGTTGCTCAGAGCTTGCACTCTTGAGCGAGCTCTTAACCAACTGAGCCACTCAGACAGCCCAAAAATATTTTTTTTTTTTTTTTTGAGGGCAGTGTCACTAGCCGTCATATGTGGGACCCAAACCAGTGCTGCTGGCTTCCCAAGCCAGCCCTTAACCACCACGCCACTTGGCCGGCCCCCAAAAATACCTTTTTTAAGAAGCCCATATATTAAATTCAAAATTGACATGGGCTGCTAGGCCAATTATGAGTTATGCAAAGTGTCCTTTCAAAATTGCCAGCTTTACCCCTTTCTCCTCTTCAATTGCCAGAAAAGACGGTTTTAGTTAGTGCTCATGGTTGAAGATGGCCAAATACGTAAAACAAAGGTCTGGAATATGAGATTTGGAGTCATTCATTCAACAATGAAGTACTGAGTACCTACTATGTGTCAGATGCCATTAGGCTGTGGGGGCACGAAGATGACACTGACACAACCCTTGTTCTCAAGAGCTTTTCAGGCCAGCACAACAGCATGGGAAGCCATTGTGGCACACAGGAGGGACAAATGACCTGGTTTCAGGCCAGGACAAGGTGTAGTTAGCAGGGTTTCACAGCAGGAGGAATGGCTAAGATGAGACGTGAGGGCCAGCAGTATGGTCTGCGACTGTGCAGAAACCTTTCCCCCAGTCTGCAAGTGAAATATACTTAGTAAGGATAAAGATGAAAACATCGTATCTCTTCACACTGCTTCCAGCATTAACTGTCCCGCCTCAGCAGCAGATGTTGAGAGATTATTTGGATGAAGATAGGACGGCTAAGGAAGGGGAAGCACTGTAAGGGCCTCACTTCCTGTTTGTATGCTGTTATGCTATTGCGTTGTAAAGATGGAGTAACTTCCCCATTTATTCAAATCCTGTATCAACCTTCATTTTTAAACAATTGGAACTATGTATACACAGATCAACCTAGCCGCCTTGGTCCCAAAGAAAGGCCTTCTCAGCCGCTTCCCCATTACCTGTGTGGATTCTAATATGTTCAATAAGCCGGGCCGTTCCTTTGCTGGCATAGTTGCAGTACCGACACTTGAGCTTCCCATCAAAGGTCCTTTCAAACCCGTCTACTAACATTCCTGAGTTTTCATCCAGGGAAACTTCAACAGATGGGTGATCAAGTCCATTCTGATCACCATCTGTTCCAGCTATAAACAAAGTAGGCAAATGAAATCATGCATCTCAGAATCAACTCAATGTAGCATTTTAGTCTTCAGTGGTAGAAAAATCTTTCATAAGTTGATAGTTTAGTTAGCTTAAACGTTACATTCTTAAAATACTTTCTAAACTGATGCTAATATTATACAAAAGCAGTAATCTATTTATGAGAAACATTTTTAGGGGGATGTCAAATTACAAATTTTATAAGTCCTTAACTTGTTTTTGAAGAAAACAAAGGGCCATTATCCTTATTTGACAGGTGAGGAGACGGGGATATAGTAATGGCATCGTTACACACGGGTTTAAGATGCTAGCCACCTCTACACATATTATAATGGGAAGTTATGAAAAAAATCTCCCAAAATCCTAATTCGCTTTTCTTTAGCCTAAAGCAATTAATGTTGAGTTCTGTACTGTTCCACTCAGTTTATACATATGTCCTGGATTCGGGGTAGCATTTGGGATCTTAAAATTCCAATTTAGCACATAAAAAATACTGTATTTGATTCCTCTGAATGTTAGAACGCTAAGAATTTGAGAGCTAAAAGAGATTTGTTTGGCTCTTTGCTTTTAATCTAATGAGTACTTTGTGTAGATAAAGAAATTGAAAGGGCAAATGCTCATAATCAGGAAAACCAGCAAACGGAGGGGACCACAGCCCTGGTCTCTGGATCGCAGTCCAGGAAGCTGTACACTAGTGTTTGGAGGAAGATGTTTATTCCTACCTTAAAGGGAAAAAGCACTTCTACTCCATTCCCAGGAGGTGGCAATTGTGGGTGTGAACACTTGAAGCATCCCCCAACCCCAGTTCCTCCATCCCTCACCAGAAGTGATTTTGCTGTTTGGTGCAAGCCCAACATCCAGCGATGCCACTGCATTGGAGGAATGAGGCTCAGTGTCCCGTTCTCCTACTGCTTTCCCAAGCCATGACTCTCAAAATTTAATGTGTATATTAATCACCTGGGAGCTTATTAAAATACAGATTCTGATTGAGTAGATCTGGGGTGGGGGCCTGACACTCCGCACTTCTACCAAGCTCCTGGGTCTCTACTGCTGTTCCCTGGTCTACAAGGCCATGGACCCTCTAGGTCCGCGGCCAGCCAACTTTTCCTAGAAGGGTCAGAGAGTAAATATTTTAGGCTTTGGTGGCCATATGGTCTCTACAACTACTCAACTCTGCTGGTGTAGCACAAACATAGCTACAGAAAATATGTAAATAAGCAAGTATGGCTATGTTTTAAAAAACTTGATGGATGCTGAAGTTTGAATTTCATGTAGTTTTCATGTGTTATATTATTATTCTTTTGATTTTTTCCAACCATGTTTAAATGCAGAAACCACTCTTAGCTTGCAGGTTGTACAAAACCAGTTAGCAGCCCAGACAGGCGCACAGGCTATAGTTGGCTGCTCACTGAACTGGGTTCAGTATGTGTGGTAAGCAAAGCAGTCTGGGCTGCTTTCTCCATTCCAGCTTCTCCTCCTAGATGGGTCAACACGGTCAGCCCTTTCTTCATCTGAAGCACAGAAACAGAAACCCCCGTTTTGTTTCAGGTCTGATCCAGACTTCCCAACAGCAGAACCCTCTGTGTAGTGAAACTGGTGCTCGGACCCTTTGGGTGCCCCTGGGGTTATTGTTGGCTAACAGAACCTGGAGGGTGAGAAGGGTATTTGGAACCCCTGATCTTCCAACAAGACCAGAAAGCATCTCTAGACCATGGTAAGCCCTTGGGGAGTTTCACTCGCTCTCAGCAAAAATCTGATATGTTTATTAAGAAAGCAAAAAAGAAAAAGAAAAAATGCCTTGGATCTTTTTAGGAAAAAAATGGAATGGTTCATAGTATGGATAACATACACAAACATTACTAGATTTCTACAAAGTGAGTCATTTAATAGTATTAAGATGAGTCTACCTCCCTGAAGAGACTCTGCTTCTTTGTCCCCACTAACTGATCCAGAAATCATGTTCACATGGTGGGTCTGCTGAGTCAGGTATTCCTGGAAATCTTTCACGAAGTCCAAAGGCTCTGGTTTCTTTTCACCCATCTTTGCCTTTTTTTAAGTTTACAGTGATACCTGGGGGGGAAAAACTGAAATAATTTTACACTATTTAGGGAGATTCAGTATGTATTAAAACAACAGTGACATTATTATGTGCAAGGAGCTATACAAAGAACACAGTCCTTTGCTTCATCGTACACTATTCCTGGTAAACTAGAGAAGACAGACACAAAATGGGGAACAATTAACATATTTAATATTTCAGGAAACTGGGATTCAAACTCAAGTCTTAAGAAAATGAAAGAAAATTGCAAAGACAGAAAAAAAAGAGAAAATAAGTCCAGGTGAAAGAAACAGACACATCAGCAGGGATTAGCAATGGGGACAGTAAAGAAGGCAAGTGGCTCAATCGGCCGTCAGAACTCTCTGGGCGGTGGACATGCTGCACATCTGCGTTCTCCAACAGAGTCGCTACTAGCCACATGCAGCTACTGAGCACGGCAAATGTAGCTACTACAAATGACCCAAGTTCTCAATTTTATTTAATTAAATGTGAATAGCCAGATGGCTAGTGACTACCATAAGGACAGCAAAGGCTCTTAAGTCACAGGGTCACATGAATGAGCACTCTAGAAACAGGCGATCTCGAAAGGTGGCAAACCTTTCTGGAAAAGGCCAAACAGTAAGTACTTTAGGCTTTGCAGGTCATGCAGTCTCTGTTTAAACTATTCATCTCTGTCATTGCAGCCAAAAGCAGCCCTATGCAATATGTAAACAAATGAATATGGCTGTCTTTCAATAAAGCTTTATAAAATCAGGCCTTGAGCCCGGTTTCTCCTACAGACCGTAACTTCCCAACCTTTGCTCTAGAAATCCAAATCACCACCTCTATCACCACCCATCATCCTACTCACTCGGGAGGGGAGGGGGGATTAAAAAAGAAGAAAGAAAAAATCCCTGATGCTGGAAGACAGGGAAAGTCTCATGTGAGATTTTCTATTCACAAACTAAACTGTTCCTCATAGATCTGTGGTCCAAATTCACAAATCAAATCACCAAAAAATTTTCTAGTAAGAACAAACTTAGGAAGTCTAGTACCCCGGAGGCAATAACTATTTTCTTTCAGTAAACATATTTTTATGCAAAGGCAAAAGGTGGTGAAATGAGGGGCTTCCCTTTAAAAGTACGTTTTCCAACAATGTAATAAGCTTGACAACGTCTTAGGAACCCAAACTCCTATTTTAATTAACTAGAAACAGACTGATTCTTGACTATGTTACTACTACAGATGATTGTACGATACAACAATGCAGCAATATCCTCAGGAACACAAGGCTGTTGTGGCTTCCCTTGTTTACTGTACCCAGACTGGTGTATTTTACTTTTGTATTTCTTGTCTTCTCCTCTCCTTGAATCTAATTTGTTCTTTATCCTGAACACATTTAGCGAAATAAGGACTTGCAAGTGACCAAATTCTCACTTTTCTTAATAAGACATTTATGAATAGTTCCTTTCCTCCCTTCTTAGAAACTGCCGAAGGGTTTTAAAATGTATTATTATTACTACCTCTTTTCACTGTTTTCTAGAAAGTTGACACTACTGAAAGTCTATTTCTGGATGAACAGAATATTAGTAGCTCAAACTTACTAGCTGTTAATAATCTCAACAGGGACTTTTCTTAGCCTCAATTTTATAAACTGTAATAATACCAACTTGCTGTGCTGTTTTAAGTTTTACAGGTATGTATATGTAAAGTAGGTCACAACACGTGTAGCATATGGTATATTCTCAGACAATGGTGGCTATTTTTGCAGCAAAACATGGTCACACCTTCGATTAAGAAATTCCTCACTGTCCCAGATTCAAAGGTTTTTCCCTTTTTCTATCAAAAGTTCATCAATTGAGCATCTTATGTGACCATTTTACATGTGTTTCTGAGTTACAACGAAGCAAACAAGGTCATCTACCTTCATCTTATTGATTCATATATCCCAATTTATAATTTCCCAAATCTATTTGAAATTTCCCAAACTCATCTCTGATTTTACTCTTGAAGGCTACCCACCTCTTTATTTTTTATTTTATTTTTTTTAAAGATTTTATTGGGGAATTGGGGGAGGGGAACAGCGTTGACCACCCACCTCTTTAAATCACTTGCTTTAGGCTCAAATTTCTGAACCTAAACAATTATTGCTGGTTTCTGAATAAGTTTGTTTCGGTTGCTGTTTCCCATCTTCCCATGCTTACTTGAACTGGTTCTCTGTTTTCTAATCATTGTATTACCATTTGTTTTATGCAGATTCTATTGGTTATTTGTCCTTTAAAATTTGCCCTTTGGTTAGAAAGAAAAAAAAAAAGTGGGCCAGTCAGCTCCAATGAAAAAGATTAGGAATAAGATCAAGATCAACATATAATAAGGTTTTATCTCAATAAAACTGAAAGGGGAAAAGACAACTTAAGACACACAGGGGTGGGAGAATTTTAAAAATAGACATAAAAAGGTAAGAAATACAGCACACAGAGGTGTAAAATGAGTTCCAGAAAAATAAACGAGAGAGAAATGATTTTAAAAAATAATAACAATCAATATATTTCCAGAATTAAAGATCTTTCAGATTGAAAGGGATTAGTGTAAAATAGAATGTATGATAAAATAACACTTAAGACATATTATTGTGAATCTTTAAAACATCGAAGAAAGAGAATTATGCAAAACCTTCTAGAGAGAAAAGGCAGCTCACCGCCCCCCCCCCTTAAGAAAAACAATCAGATTGTATCAGGGTATCAATGGCCACACTACTTGCAAGGAAACAACAGGTAATTGTTTATTCAAACTTAGAATGTCTCAACTTCCTCAAGTTGATAAAGGATACCTTCCCAAAATCTACATCACAATTAATGGAGAAAATTTAGATTCATTACCTTTAGAATCAAGACCAAGACAAGAATACTTGCTATTACTACCTCTATTCAACATAATACTAGAGGTGGAGGCCCCATTAAAAAAAAATAATAATAAAAAAAAAATAAAAGGTATGAGGATTGGGAGATATAAAATGGAAAAAAAAAGATGATCTGGGAAATTGTGTTTTAAATTGTAAAAGCTGTTAGGCCCGATAACTTGCCTGTATTCTAATTGTAAAAGTTATAATTAAGAAAGAAATCCTGGGATTTACATTGCAACTTAGCATCACTTCTTGCCAATCAGTTCATATGAAAACTGGTATGTTTCCATTGGAAAAAATCTGAATGTACTTTGACAGACTTCAATAAGCAAGATAAATCTTACCAAGTCCTGATTAGAAAGTATAACATTGCTACAGTATACAGTTTGACAAATACAGGGAAAAAAGCAGATTGCCAGTAAGAGCAAGCAGAAGAAAATAATACTTTTATACATGCATCTCAAGTTTTAAGAACACAAATGAGTCTAATTAGAGAAGATGGCTGTCATATTTTGACAATCTTGGCTATTATCACACTGTCACATTATAAATTTCACTGTGCTCCCTGCCATAAATTATGTGCTGATGGACTTAAGAAAAAAAAAAATGGAGGGGGATGCCAATGGAAAAAAGGAAGATAACATTGTAAACATGAAAGAAAACAATTCTTAAATTAGCATTTTAAATATATTGATATGGTTTGTAACCTCTGACATGCATCACCCCCCAACACACACCCACACCCACACTCCCCACCCCACACCCACCCCCAACATGGCAGGCCCCTGCAGAGCTCTAGTCCCTGAAACAAATGATTATGAATGAACAGTGCCTAAATCTCAACTCTTTGGTTCAAGACCCAGGGTTCTCCATCTCAGTCAGCATTTCTAAGCACAATAAATATAAAATGAACAATAATTCTGAAACTAAAAAAAGCTTCCTGATATCAAGAGATAATACAGATTTTATATCCAAACTATCTTTCTGTCTTTAATAAAGTAACAGCCTCAGGACTGAAAGTTTAATCTAAGAACTTCACAAATTAACTGATATCTGGAGATGCCTCTAAGACACTGATAAATATTAAAGCCTTTGCAAAAATAACACAAAAATCTACTTGGGGAAATCAGCAAACTAATGTTTTTATTGAAAGTATATTTCCTACTAGCCATGAATTAAACACCTTGGAGCGCTTGTTAGCCAAAATATTACACAGAATTTCATAGTGTAAAATTATGTCAACAGAAAAAGAAACAAACATTTAAGTGTCTTCCACTTTTATTATAGATTTGGGTGATGTATTCCAAGCCTGATCTACTCTTTCTGTAACTGATACCTAATTATACCAACCAAAGAGAAGAATTTTCCCCATACTTTATGATTATCATTCCTTCTGATACAGTCCGCTCTGCTTAAAATTAAATGGGGTCTAGTATGGTATTCCATGGGTGTAGGTACATGTCTGTATAGAAACTGGCTAGAATATACCTAAATTATTTCTATGCCAGTAGCTTCTCCCCAATTATCCATTTCAAGAATCAAAAATAAGGTTCTTAACAAAATAACCAGAGGCTACTCATGCTAGTGAAGGAAAGAAGTATTTGAGAAACAAACATTGCTATCCCAAAAGAACGTGAAAACCTTTTAATCTTTAAGCAGGTAACTGTAACTCTTCTCTGACCTTTCTCTGGTTTCTAGTAATGGATTTATGTGTATGAAGTCCTCTATCTTTCTTCTTCAGTCTCATATTATAATGGGAAGTTGTTGAACACACACACACAGACCCTCTTAACTTGTAGCTCACACCACCTCTTCGCCAGTAGTTAACAATACAGAGGCATCATGATACAAATTACAAGACAACTACAACTATGACATGGAGGTAATATAACCAGAAATGGCTCTTTAACCTACCTTCCTTCCAAAGTCTACCTTTTTTACAAGTTATAGGAGAACTTCGAGAACAACAGAATTAGAGAATAATAGAATCTATTTTATTCACCCAGCATTTTTGAGAAAGGTTACTAATCATAAGGTAGAATACTTAGCAACTAACTTACTTATACAATAACTTAATTTGGGGGTTAGGTAGGTCTATATACATAAAATGATTGCAGTTCAACAGGTGTGTTTACTTTTATAGCCACTGATTATGGTCACTGAAAGATTAACTCTGCCATAGAATACCTATCAATTGAGAAGTCGGACAAATGAGACTTGGTTTACGTAGAGAAGAACATGGACCTTCAAAGAGAATTAGAACACATTTCCTCTGATAACAGAAGTGTCAAAAACAAAAGACAAAAAGAGACATTATAAGGCTTTGGGAAATCAAAAAACATAATAAACGTAAAACACAAATAAGTACAAGTTACAAGAAATACAAAAGCAGAGCTACACAATCTAACCTTTTCACCCCAAATCAGTTCCTCCTCTTTCTTGCCACTCCAACATTGATGAAATGTAGAGTAATTGAAATTTACTCTGGAGACACACCAAGGGACCCCAAAAGGCCATGGAGGGAATTTCAACTAAAATTGAAAAGCCATACAGAGGTCTGCAAAAAAAAAAAGCACACCACAAATCAAAATCTTTATGACAAAAACTTAATTAGCCATCTACAGGTTTAATAAGCTCATAAAAGACCTTGTGTCAATTTTACCATTACTATCAGAAAACTATGCTAACAGATAACCAAAGAACAAAGCAATGGATTCATTCACTTCAACAACAGCTCCAAAGAAATCACCAAAGAATAACATGCACTAGTGTGACTATTGTTTTTAACTGGTAAATTTCATAAGATTTCATTTTTTAAAAGATTTTTCATGTACTTCTAAATTCAAGGTAATTTCATCTGTTCACAGTACACTTCTTAAAGTGTCAGGCTTAACACTCGCGGAACACCTGTAACTGCATATAAAAGCAATGCACTAAAGGGTATCATTTGCGGTTAAGGGTTTTTTTTTTAAAAAAAGACACACCACACCACACCCCCGCAATGAGGGCACATCTGGATTCCCAGCTTGACTGTTCTATCCTAACCCAAAACACTGCAGATTTTCTCTCCCAGGGGCAAAAAAAACCTCACCACACATCTGAACTCGCTGTAACGAATTCCCAAGAACCTAGTAATGTATAGCTGTGCTGAAGGCAAGACATAAATCAAAATAAATGGGATTTTAAAATTCCAACAATTGGGCTTCCAATCAAAACGTTCGCTTAGGGCCGGCCGAGGGGCGCGGTGGTTACGCGCTGACTTGGGAAGCCAGCGGCCCCGGTTCGGGTCCCACATGTGAGGGCCAGTGGCACTGCCCTCAAAAAAAAAAAAGAAAGAAAGAAAGAAAAAGTTCGCTTAAAGAAGTTTCGTTTCTTCAGATCTGAGTGGAAAGCCCCCGTACGCCACCCTCCTCGGGCCCCTCTTTCGGGTTCTGAGCGGCCCCTTAAAGGGCACGGCCCGGTGTTTAGTGGGAGGGGAACTGGTTTAAGTTCAATTCAGAAACAACTGAAAAGAACAGCTGCCGAGCACTGGCTCGGTTCCTCGCGCTCCGGGCGGTTTCAGAGACTCACACCCGCGCGAACCGGAGCGGCGACGGGCTGCAGGAGCCCCCCGCAGACCCCATCTCCCCGACACGGCCCCGGGCACATGCGGTAACACCGGGGGCCCCGCGACGGGCTGCAGGAGCCCCCCGCAGACCCCGTCTCCCCGACACGGCCCCGGGCACATGCGGTAACACCGGGGGCCCCGCGACGGGCTGCAGGAGCCCCCCGCAGACCCCGTCTCCCCGACACGGCCCCGGGCACATGCGGTAACACCGGGGGTGCCCGGGGCCCCCGGCCGCCCACCTGTCCGAGCCGAGCCCGCTGCCCGCCCGGCGGCGCCGCCACCCCGGGCGCCCGAGGCCGCAGGACCCGCGCCCCGCGCCTTGGAGCCCGGACGAGCCCGGGCCGCGAACCTGCGGACGGACGGCACCCCCGACCTCCCCTGGGGCTGAGTCCCGGCCGGGCGCGGTCAGCCGTCAGCCACGAACCCCGCGCTCGCCGCCCGCCGCTGCTCCGTGCGCGCCCTGCTCCGCCGCGTCCCGCTGTGCGGCCCGGCAGCCGGCTACTTACCACCTGGCAAGCGCCCCGAGCCACTCCCGCCGCCTCGCTCAGCACCGCTGCCGTCTCCGCCGCCGCCGCCGCCGCCTTCGTCACCGCCGCCGCCGCCGCCATGTTTGGTGCGTCTCCGGCTCCGTTCCCGCCCCACCGTCTTGCCCAAGTCTCGCGCGAGCCAGAGGAGCGCGAAGGCGGAGAAGGGGTTTGTCTCTCTCGGGCTGCCGTAGGCGCGAGGGGGCGTGGCCAACGTGGGGAATGGGGTGGGGCCGCTTGGGGCGGGGCGGGGCGGGGCGGGGGCGGGGTCTGGCTCCGCCCGCCTCCGGCTGCTGCCTGGGGATCCCGAGACGAGAGAGCGAGTTCGCGCAATCAGCGACGTCGCCGGGCCTGCGGCTGCGATGGAAGGCGCCGCGGTCAGACTGCTGCGCGGCGGCGCGCTGGTGAGTCCGCGGGCGGCGCGCGTGCTGCGGGTCCCGGCGACCTTGGCGCCGGCGGCGGAGGCTTCTCCTAACGGGACGCGGGCGCCCCTCCGCATCCCGGGCCCGCGCGGCCCCCGTCTGCTGGGCCGCCTCCGACCCTTCCCCGCGGGCTGACCGCGACCCCGACCAGGGTCCCTGCCGGCCCAGCCGCGCCGGCCCCGGCTTCCCCGAGTTGGGGCGGCAGCCGGCGACGCGGGTCCTGGGGGCTGGCCGGGCGTGTGCCCTGCTGGCCCTGCAGCCCGGGCCGCCGAGCCTCGGATCTTTGGGGGCCCGTTGCAGAAATGTCACCTCTGGGATGCCGCCTTCCCCCGGCGGGTTACACCCCACCCGCTCCCCTAAAAAAGAGGTGGTTACGGCGCAGTCTCATCGCTAGCGGTGGTTCCTGCGCGCCCGTCTGCGCCCCTGCTGCAAAGTCAGGACGGGGCCTCGGAGCCGGTGGGGCTAACCGGCCAGGAAGGCCTGCCTCGGGCCCTCATCCCATGGCCGGGGCCTGAGCAGCTTCCCTGGGTGGGCTCCCCGCAGCCCAGGGGACCCCCTGCCCCTTCCTCCTCCTCCAACTGGAGCTGAAACCGGCTCGGGAATATCCACCTGTTGTACCAAATTCCGCTCCCTGGACCTGCAAACCTGTTGCGTCTTCCACAGGCCTTGTGCAGACACTTTAAACATCCCTCGTGTCTCCAGCCCTTCTTCCCCGGGCCTGCTTTCCAGAAACCCCACGCATTGGGATGCACTCTCGTGGGTCAGTACACTTTGGGGACTTAGCGATTGCTGCTGTGTACATTTGTTTAAATGGTGTTCATTTGCTTTAAGGAGTTAAAGGCTCTTCAGCTGCTGCTTCAGTGTTATGCCCGGAGGCAGGACTCTTTATGTAATTAGAGATCATTAAAGGTACTCATTTTACAGTCTTGGGGTAGTAAAAAAAAAATTAGTCAAGCCATGTTAGCCTATTGTCACAAAGAAATCTGTTTTTATGGCTACTATTTAATGCTATTTTGTAATTGTTGTTTAATAGGCTAACCAAGAAAATTGGCCGGGTTTCACAGTGTAACTCTTTTTGTTTTAGAGCCTACATTTACTGACCACAGACTGCGTGCCAGGCATGTTCTGTTAACGCTCTACCTGCATCGGTGAATTCTCACAATCATCCTAAGAAGTAGCCTAATCTTAATCAGACGCAGAACCTAAAACCAAATAAGATTTAAGTGACTTGCTCAGTCACTCAGCCAGAAAGTGATGGAGCTGATGTTATTCCAAACTTAACTTTCACACACTACTGCCTCCTCCCCTTCCTTAGAGATATCAAAGACCTATTTTGTTTGGATTTGTTGGTTTTATTGTGGCTTATCGTCCTTCATAGTTTTTAAAGGTCATTACATAAGTTACCAAGTGTAACTGATGGGATGTTGACTGTAGCACAGGTGAAGAATGTGGGTAGCCTGATTGCCTGGGTTTGAACCCAGGCTCTGTCACTTCCTAGTAGTATATACTCTTGGGCAGGTTTCTTCACCTCTTTGGGTCTTAGTTTCCTGACCTGTAAAATGAGGAAAATAATAGTACCTATGCCAGTAGGGTTGTTAAGATTAGATAAATTCATATGTACAGGCGAGGCACTTAAAATAGTACCCAGCATAGAGTTAGCTGTCGTTCAATGTTAGCCCTTATTATTCCACACATGAGGCGTTGGGCGCTATGGCAGCTAGAATCAAGACCCTGAACACTTGCCTCTAAGAAGTTAGCTTTTATTTATTTATTTATTTATTTATTTATTTTTAATTAGTTTCAGGTGTACAACACAGTGCAATAGTTATACTTTTTACCCCTCAAAGTGACAACCCCCCTCCCCCAAATCGCCACCCCACTCCTACCCCCCATATCATATATATCTATTACACTTCCTCTGACTCCCTTCCACCGTATAATCCACATCCCGTGACTATCTATATATTCAATTACAGTTGGCATACAATATTATACAACATCAGTTTCAGGTGTACAGGGCAGTGATCAAGCCTCTACTCCATCCATGAAGTGGTCTCCCTAACAAGACATGTGACCATCTGACACCCCACAAAATATTTACAACATTATTAATTATATTTCCCGAACTGTCTTTCATATCCCTGTGGCAATATTGTAGTTACCTATTTTTGCTGTCTAATCCCTTCCCCTTCTCCCTCATCCCCACCCCGCTCCCAACTAGCAACCCTCAGTTTTTCCTCTATATCTATGAGACTGTTTCTGTTTACTTTGCTCATTCATTCAGTTTTTCAGATTCCACATGTAAGTGAGATCATGTGGTATTTGTCTTTCTCCAACTGACTTATTTCACTTAACATAATAGTCTCTAGGTCCATCCATATCACTGCAAATGGTACAATTTCATCTTTCTTTATAGCGGAGTAATACTCCATTGTATAACTGTGACACAGTTTCTTAATCCAGTCATCTACCGATGGGCATTTTGGTTGTTTCCAAGTCTTGGCTATTGTAAATAGCGCTGCAATGAACATAGGGGTGCATATATTTTTTCAAATTAGTGTCTTGGGTTTTTCAGGATAAATACCTAGGAGTGGAATTGCTGGGTCATAAGGTAGTTCCATTTCCAGTTTTTTGAGATACCTCCATACTGATTTCCATACTGGCTGCACCAGTCTGCAGTCCCACCAACAGTGCAGCAGGGTTCCCTTTTCCCCACAGCTCCGCCAGCACTTGTTGGTTGTTGATAAGAAGTTATGTTTTAGTGGAGAGGTTAGAACTATATCCAGCCAACCTACTGTCATTTAGTTGTGGTAGAGATTAGGGGTCCACAGTCTGCCTGTGGGTCCAGAGGGAGAGATGACTGGGACTATTAGGGGAGAGGCAGGTTCTCTGTGGAAGCTGGGCTTAGATTTTAGGAGGAGAAAAGGAGTAGGGAGAATACTAATGGAAAAGGGAATGGGACCATTTTAAGAAATTGTGGAGTTTATCCTTGGGGTTATAGAGAGCCATGGAAGGTTTTGAGCCTTGGAGATAGAGCAGCATAGCTATGGCTTAGTTAGATTGTCATTGTAGCAAGTGGCATGGAGGGTAGAGAAATTTAAGGTAAGACTAATTTTGGTCCTTATCCAAAGATAAATGGAGAGTCAGCATTTGGTGAGAATTGACTGTGGACCAGGTGCAGCATTTTCCATCCACTCCGCTATGTACACTTTCTGTGAACTCGATGAAGCAGCTATTGGTGACTTCATCTCCCAGATCAGGAACTGGGAGGCAGTATTCAGTGTCTTCTTGTCACACAACAGTCAGGTTGAAACACTCACTCAGATCACACCTGCCTCCGCAGAAGACCTGTTTGTTCCTACTGACAGTATAACTAACCTATTCATTTTGTTTGAGCAGCAGTTTGTGGGGAATTGATCTAGTTAGCCGTGGTTCCAAAGCATTTTAGGCAGCTTGATATTTTTCAAGAGGTCATTGTTGACAAATATTTTCAAGTGACGCATTGTTCATTAATCCTGTACATAACTGCCAGTTGCTATACCTGCCAAACTAGATGTAAATCTTGCTGTTTAGCTATTCAATAAAGTCAGCAGTACTTTTGGGGGACATATTTGGCATCTGGGTAGAGAGAGCTTGGTAGGTAAATACGATAGAAATTCTTCATGTGTGATAAAAACACACGTTGGAATTGGGTCATTTGAGTTTGAATTTTGCCATACCCAGTTTATTGACTATAGCATTTGATCTACACAAGTCCAGTGGGAGGCATTTTGATTCTGAGGTACTGTTTCCCATGATTAAATGGTCAGTAGCTTGCAGAAGGAACCCCAAATCGCAGACACCACTTAGACCATTTCAGAAGTTCACCTGTAGTGTAACAAGGCACTCAGCTAGGGTGGTGCCATTGATGCTTCAGAAGGAAGACTCATTAGTAAAGAGAGACTTGAGAAGATTTGGTGATTATCCTAAAATGGAGGAATTAGATGGACAGCACATTTTCTAAATGGGGTGGCTTAGTGATGGGCAGAGATCAGGTCACTTGGAGGGAAAGTAGTTTAGGGAGAGCAGAGGAAAATCATAAATTCTGTTTTAGATTTTAAACTTTAAAGAATGTCAGTAAAACTTAACAACTGCAAGTTTTAATATGCATATTATTTGTGTATATTAGAGATATAGTGGGTGATAAAACCACAAATGGGTATGGGACATCAAGGGAAAGAAAGGAGCATACAAATCTGAGCCTTTGGAGTCCATTACAGACCGATCTGACTGAATGTTGACAGAAAGGCAAAGCAGGAGCATGGACGAAGAATGTCAGTTACAGTTGGCCATGTAGTTGGTCATGTTTATCTATCTATACAGGTGTGAGTGGTCATCCATAAAACTCCCTCCAGGTAGGACCTGTGATAGCCCCATTGCCCAGAAGTCAGATAGGGGAAGCCCAAGAAAATTTTTCTTCTTCTGTTGAATCTCAGTTATCTTCAGCTTAAAATAATCTTTGTGTCCATTCGGGGGTTCCAAGTAGGTCTCACACCATGATAGGGATATACCACGAGTGCTTAACCATGTACCCGTTGAAAGATATGTAGGTTGTTTCCAGTTTTTTACTATTATAATAAAGCTGCTGTGAACATTTCCATTGTTGGATTTTGTTTGAAATTCTTTATATCTCTAGGATAAATATATCAAAAGAAGTAAAATTGCCGGTCATCTGGTAATTGCATGTTTAGAAGAAACTGCTAAACTGTCTCCAGGGGGCTCTACCTGCCATTTGACAGTCCTACCAGCAACATATGAGAGACCCAGTTTCTCCTCATCCTTGTCAGCAGTTCCTATTGTCGTTAATTTTTTGTTTTAGCCATTCTATTGATAAATGTGTGATTATATCTTACTGTATTAATTTACTTTTAAAATATTCATGGGCCAGCCGAGTGGCACGGTGGTTAAAAGCTGGCTTGGGACGCCAGAGGCCCTGGTTCAGATCCCACATAGAGGGCCAGTGACACTGCCCTATAAATAAATAAATAAATAAATAAATAAATAAATAAATAAATAAATAAATAAAATATTATTTAATTACCAGCAAGATTGGAGAATAAGATATCCTGGTTATTTGTGTTAAAAGATCCTTCTTTTAAGTATCATACGCATTTAATTATATCATAAAATAATATTATTTTACTTTTCCTTGATCTGTAAAGTTGAATCAGTGCAAGAGGATATTAAACATACTGTCAAAATGTGCTTACCAAGGGTGAGCACTCTAGTTATCTAGCTTAGACATTATATGATCTTTATGGAATAGCAAGTCAAAAAGGACTTAGAAGAAAATTAAATTTGTTCATGCATCCAGTATTAAAAAGTGCATTAAATGTAAAAATTGAATGCATAAAATACTAAAAATAAATCCCTATATTAGAGTAAGGAAGGTCATTATAATTAAAAGCCGGATGCTTGTTGTCATAAGAAACCTCCAAACAACATACAAATCAAAAACTTCTGTAGTAGAAAACAAAACTGTAAGCAAAGTCAAAGGACAAATGACAAACTCCTGTCATCAAAGAGCTAATTTCCTTAACTTTACAGAGCTCCAATAAGGAAAAAGGAGAAATTGAATAGGAAAATGGGGAAAGGTCATGAATTAAAAATAAACAGAAAAAGAAATAACAGTGGTTCTTAAACATAAGAACAGGTGCTTAAACTCTTAGGAGAAATACAAATATTTAGTGATGCAATATTTCACCTTATCAGATGGATCCAGAAATCCAGAAATTGGCCAGCAAGCTGTTTTGGCAAGGCTATACGGAATGATAAACACCAAAAAATTTAACTTCCACGGCTGAAGTCTTTTTTGAAAGTAGGGTTTCATTTAGTCAAAATGGGAGCCAAACAGAAGACGGGTCTTGGAGCCTGGAATCTAAACCACCAGCAGCCTGGTGAAGTAAGAAACACAACATGTCTGTCGTCCTGAAGTTTGCAAATGTTTTTATACATCAATAGGGGGAGGAAAGAGGTGGTCTGAAAGGATTTATGGGAGCTACAGGCAAAGGGGTGGGAGATCGGGCCAGCTCTGGGGTAGGCGCAGAGCCACATAAAGAAAAGTCTGCTCTTGGGCCTGCCGAGTGGCGCATTGGTTAAGAGCTGGTTTGGGATGCCAGCGGCCCTGTTTTGGATCCCACATATGAGGGCCACTGACACTGCCCTCTACAACTAAGATGGTGAACAACAGCTCCACCTGGAGCTGGGCTGCTGTGATTCCCCAGGACGGCATAGTGGCTGCAGGGGGCTGCCATAGGCTACAGTGAGTGGCCAGCAGCCAGCGTGAGCGGCTGACAGCCAGTGTGAGCTGCCAAGAGCTACTGTGAGCAGCCATCCAGAGGCCGGAGACCCATCTGCCTCACCCGAGAAGAGCGCAATGATACCAACATGGGCCAGTGAAGCAACGTCCTCCACAGCTAGACTGAAGAACAAAAGGACAGCAACTTGTCTGTTCCCCTTCCCCTATTCCCTAATGCTGTTCCCCTCCCCCAATTCCCCAATAAAATCTTTTAAAAAGGGGAGAAAAAAAGAAAAGTCTGCTCTTGTGCATTGGCCGGAGCTGCAGCCTGGAAGCTCACATGTAAACAAGCAGAGGTTCCTGGAGTTCGTTGGTACCTGCCTAAAATAATCTGCAGAAATAACCACCTGGAAATTAACCTGAAGTTCCAATAGATAATGGAAGGGATGTGAGCAGTCTTGTTAGCTGGCCACCATCCAGCCATTAACAGACTAACAATTCTGTCTCTTTTCACTATCCGGCTGCTGTAATTTAATTGAGAACGTCTCGGAATCTTCTGCTTGTCTGGAAACAGGCACCCTTAAACATTTGGTAGTGGGAGTTAGAACTTGATTTAACTGCTGCAAAGGACAGTTTGGGAAATCTTATGAGAATTTTTCATTCATTTTGCTCTTTGATATAGAATGCTTACTTTCAGTTTGTGCTATAGACAGTCACACATGTGAAATAATGTAGGTCAGAAGTTATTCATTGTAGCATTATGTAGTTTTTGTTTTTTCATTTTGTTAGCCTAACAATAAAAGGCTAAAGTGAGAGGCAACAAGCATTTGAGACCCAAAAGAATAGCTATTCAGGAAGTGCTGATTCAGACGGAAGCGCTTATTTAGTCCGGATTAGGAGGTGAAGACAAGGAATTTTTATGAGAAAGAGAAGGGGAGCAATTACATGAATAGAAGGAAGGCATTTCTATGGGTGTTAAGCTATGGGAGGAATTTCCGGAGGTGCAGATAAGCTAATAGTGATGCTGAAACGGGGCCACAGTGAAGGCTGCTCCATTTCCGGGGCCTCGCCTTTCCTTGACCTACCTAAAACTTTAACACTAGATCTCACCCTGCCCTTGAGCTCAGAATGTCCCCTGTCCCACCCAATTCCCTGTTTTTAGAAAAGATTAGTACCCTTATGCTTATTGATCACAGTCTTTTTTTTTGTTTGTTTGTTTGTTTGTTTGGTTTTTTGTTGTTTTTTTTAGCTGAGCCATCCTGCCACCTGTTGGCAGCTCAAAGGCAACTCAGCTCGGGCTGGCATCGAACCGCTGTTGCTCAGAGCTCAGCTCACACTCTTGAGTGAGCTCTTAATCAACTGAGCCACTCGGCCGGCCCTGATCACAGTCTTAATGGTACCAAGCTGATCACATCATTGTTCTTGGGTTGCCTCTGGAAGAATGCCCAGATTTCCCTTAAAAACCCCAAGCTGGTCTGAGAATGTGAAGGCAGTTTTTGAAGGTGTTAACCGCTGCCTTCTCAGACCACCAGTGCTCTGATAATAAACACTCATTCAATGACCCAATTCCTGTGTCGGTCTATTGGCTAAGCAGCACAGGCAGCATGAGCCCGGGACCATTGGCCTCTGGTTTCAATGCTAATTCTAAAGAATGTCTTTAATTTTCAGGTAAGTAGTCATAATGCGTGCTTCCCTGTTAGCCTTGCAAACAGTTGTTTGGGATACAATGCTGCTTTAGGCCCAGTCCAAAGGTTACTTTGCCCATTTTAAACAAAGATTTGAAGAGTAAGACCTTTGAGGCAGTTGCTCTGGGATGGCGGGTCCATCTCCATTTTGAAGCGGCTCCATTTCTATTTTTCACAATTTTTAGCAACTTTTTTTTTTTTTTTTAAGATTTTATTGGGGAAGGGGAACAGACAAGTTGCTGTACCTTGGTTCTTCAGTCTAGTTGTGGAGGACACCGCTTCCCCAGCCCATGTTGGTATTGTGATGATTGCGCTCTTCCCAGGTGAAGCAGTCGCTCGCCGGCCATTGGACAGCGCTCATGGCAGCTTACTGGCTGCCGGCCACTCACTGTAGTTTCCTGCAGCCCCGCTGCAGCCTACGCCACTGCCAGCTACTCACAGCAGCCCAGCTCCAGGTTGAGATGTTGTTCACCATCTTAGCTGTAGAGGGCGCAATGTCACCGACCCATGTGGGATCCGAACTGGGACCCAGCTGCTTAGAGCTCACGCTTCCAAGCCAACCCTTAACCAACTGAGCCACTCAGCCGGCCCCAGAAACTTGCTATTTTGAAATATGTAATTAGATTCACACAGGAAATTGCATAAATAGTAGAAGGAAACCCCCCATATCTATCACCAGATCCCCACATGGCTACATCTTAATAGTGTAAGGATGAAATTCAGTAAATCAATAAAGTAATTAGACTTAGCGAGTTTGCAGTTTGACTCACTGCATAACTCTAGCTAACCACTTGTAGTTAGACCTAGTTTGCAGTTTGATCCACCCTGATATTCAGCTGTTTTCTCTCTGTTTCTCTCCTCACTGATTGACTTAAGAACCCTGTTTTGTTCCCTTTCTCAAGGCTACACATACCTAAGTTAATCCATTTAATCTACAGAATCCTAACCTGAAAAGAACACTTTCTTAATCTTCAGGAGCTCAGAAACCGGAATCCAATTTGCAACCTCCTTGCAGTTTTTATTGGTGACGCATAAAGCCCGCCACTGTGCGTGGCTGAGTCCAGAGATAATATCATCTTAAAATAGACCTGACCCCAGGAAGGATGTCAGCCCTTGGGCCTGCCTGACCCATTCCCCCTTTCCTTTGTATGTACCTATAAAACCTTCTGCCCATTCTAGAAAGGGAAGATGGCCTTTGCACTGGAGTCTGCCAGCATTCTGAATAAAGCTGCTTTTCTTTCCACCAACCTTGTCTCTTGATTTTTGAACTTTTTCAAGCGGCAGGCAGCCCGGACCTTAGCATGGTATCAATAGTACAATTATCAATGTAAAGAAGCCTCCATAGAAACCCAAAAGGATGCAGTTTGGAGAGCCTCAGGGTTAGTGAGCATGTGGGGGTGCCGGGAGGGTGGCCCCTCAGAAGGCATGGAAGCCCTGTGCCCTTTCCCCACACCTTTGCCCTGTGCGTCTCTTCCATCTGGCTGTTCCTGAGGGATAGCCTCTTATAATAAACCAGTGACCCAGTAAGTAAAATGTTTTTCTGAGTTCTGTGAGCTGCTGAACCCAAGGAAGGGAACCGCTGATCTATAGCCAGTCAGTCAGAAATGCAGGTGACAACCTGGACTTGCAATTGGCGTCTGATTAGACTGAGCTCTTCACCTGTGGGATCTGAGGGCTATCTCCAGGCAGATAATGTCGGAATTGAGTGGAGTTGTCAGAATTATTGTACTTGTTGCTGTGGGGGAAACCCCCACACGTTGGGACTGGTCTCAGAATCATTACAAGCGAATCAACCGGAGTGGGGACAATGTTTTGATTGGTGAAGGGGAACAAAGTTTGCCACCCCAAAATATGTCTCCTTGGCATAAGGATTACTTTAGGCTGGTTAAAGGATATATACATTTATGAGGGAAAGCTCCATTTGTAAGGGTGTCTCCCTCACTGTACCAGGCCTGCCTTCACTATCAGTGGACTTAAATCTGCGTCACCTGACCCTTGCTTACTGCGCTTTTCCTGGTCACCTCCCATAACTGACTGCCCACCCCCAACATCATTCTTCCCGTGTTTAAGATGAGGCGAGTGTTTATGGGTCTTGCCCATGTATAGCTATTAAACTTTAATTTGTTTTTCTCCTGATAATCTGCCTCATGTCAATTTGATTATTAGACCAGCCCGAAGAACTTTCTAGGTTAAAGGAAAGTTACTTTTCCGCCCCAGCACTGGGTGCTATAAGGCTAAAGACAAGGAACTGTTCATAAGCACTGTACTCTGATAAACTTGTTTCTCATAGGGGTATATGTTAGCAGTTCTGAAACTATTTTACCTGTATATGGGGTGTGAATGAGTAAATTCACCCTAGATAATGAGAGGTTTCTCACTGTCAGAAGTTAGCAGTAAGAAAAGGGAAGGCTAGAGTGAACCCTGTTGAGCTCTGGTACTGGAATGGAATCAAAGCCACACGCACACGCACACGCAGGAGAGGGCCACAAGCGCCCGTCTGGCGGGAGCCAACGAATCAGGCATTTAAGGTGAAGCATTCTTGTGTTATAGCAAAACATTTCCTTGGAAAAGTCTAGGCTGGCCTTTCTGTACAGTTTAGCCAACCCCTCTCATGTGTCTTCCTTTGCCTTTCATACATTATACAAGCTTCTAGATTTGAAGCACTTTAAGAATGTTTGGAACCATACTTCATTATTCTGGAATATAAAGGAGAAGGGTTATGACCAACATAATGGATAAACTTAATGAGTTTAGCAAAAGATTTACCAGAATATTCCGCAGTCAGGGGATCTTAACCTTTTTTGTGCCATTGGTGAAAGGACTATAGCAGTGTAGTAAAGTTTATATACCTTTTCTCAAAATGTTTTAAAATGTATAAATATATAGGATTACCAAGGAAATAAATTACAGTAAAAGTTATAAAACGTTTTAATTGTAAGATAGTAATATGTGCTTCTTAAATAAGATCTGGCAGCAGTACTAATGAGCACTAACAATATTTCAAAATATTTGCACCAACTGTTATATGATATTAAAATATCTGTAATTTCTTTTGGTGACAGAGCCACAGATAACTCCTAACAGTGCTGTGACTTGTTGCCTACTTTCATAAGTGAAATGCTATAGTTCAGTTAGAGGTTAGTGAACTAAAGATATCATTTTAACCCCATCCAAGTTCATGGACTTGTGTTCTGTCCACAGGGGTCTGCAGGCCCAGTTTTGATCATCAGTGCTTCTAAGTACAGCAGAACTCTGGTTGGTTGAGTAGGAAACAGATCAGACTCAAGCTCTGAAAAGTACTTGGCAAGGCATAAATAATCATTATTCCATTCAAGCAGCAGTTGCTGCTCTATACAAAAAAAAAAAATGTGATGATGTGGTGCAATGGGTTATAACTGTGGAAAATCATTTTGATGGGGTGGACACCAAAGCTGCAGAGGCTGAGGTCAACACTGAAGGGCAGGGGACAGTCGAAAATCATCATGGAAACCTCAGGCTGTGTGGTTAAAGGCGAGGAAATGAAACTTTTCCTGATTAAAAAGAGTGTCATATTAAAGGGGAAAGTTTTCTTCTGCCAAAATGTGTAGGGAATACTTTTCTGTGCTTTCATTAAAAATGGATTCCATTCACTGAGCATATAGCCGCTGTATTTTATAAGCATTTTCGATCATCTCCTCCATTTGTATATACCACTTCATACTTTTTAAAGTATGTTTGCCTCTGTTACCTTGTGAATCTAAAATAGTTGCTATGTGTTGAACAGTCATATACTTTCTCAATAGTAGTTATGGAGACTGGGGGTGTCACAATTGTCAGCAGGGAAAAAATGGTTATTATCGTTAAGAGAGACCCACCAGTTTCTTAAGTTTCTCAGTGGTGGGCCTTCTGTGAAAGATAAACTGAGATAGAAAGATGATATAGTGACAAGAGACACAAAGAATTCTGCAGTGGGTTTAGTGAAGTTAATCTCCCCTAGAATAAGAAACGTAGGCGATGGATTACAGTTTTTGAAATGTAATAGGCTAGTTTCATGAGCATTTTGCGGCAAAAACTAGTCGGCATATTCATTCATTCAAATACATATTGAGGGGCCCTTCCAAGACTCCCCTGCCAGCCCTTGAGCAGAATTGCACCGCACACTTATTTCTCTCCCTTCCCCATCATTCCTCTCCTTCCCCTCAGTTCTTCCTTCTTTCCTTGGGCCTACTGCTACAGCTCACACCCTTTGTGCTACTTAGCAACACGCCTTTCCTTCCTGAGCTCTTTTATGCTTCCATTGCTTCCATTTCTTACCTTTCTTCTTCTCCTTCTTTGTTTTTTGTTTTTTTTTTTTTTAGCTGAGCCATCCTGCCAACAGCGGCAGCTCAGCTCGGGCATCGAACCAGCAACCCTGTTGCTCAGAGCTCGCACTCTTGAGCAAGCTCTTAACCAACTGAGCCTCTTGGCCGGCCGCCTCCTTCTTTTTTTTTTTAATTTTTTTTTTTTTTAATTGAAGAACAATGTGTTTTTTCCAGGACCCATCAGCTCCAAGTCAAGTTTGTTTTAACCTGGTTGTGGAGGGCGCAGCTCAGCTCCCAAGTGTGCAGTCCAGTCACCGTTTTCAATCTAGTTGCGGGGAGGGGAGGGGCACAGCCCCATGTGGGAATCGAGTCGGCAACCTTGTTCAGAGCACGTGCTCTAACCAGCTGAGCCACCCGGCCACCCCTGTCCTTCTTTTTAACCCTTCCCATCTGTTTCATCAGAAAGAAGACAAATACCCCATAAATCCCCTTTCCTTCTTCAAGTCCAAAGTTTTCATGTCCCAGATCTGGCTTTTAACAAGAAAAAAACAAATTTCCATGCAGCTTTGTTCTAAACTATCTGTCTCTTAATTCTCAAAACAGAACAAAATTAAGTAGAAAAATTGAGACATACACATTTTTCTTCTGTCTGGCCAATGTTTCTCTTTCCCAGTTAAATCCAGAGCAGAGCAGAATATATGTTCTCCTAGGCACATAACTGCAAAGGCTGACGGATGTGTAGGAAATATTAACAATGGTTTCAAACATGGTAACTCTTATTTCTTTTTTCTATTTATATCAATAAGCTTTTTGGTGTAGAATCAAAATTATTGAGAAAATTTATTGTAGTGATTAATACATTTGCTTTTTAATGCTGAAAACCTTGGCCTTGATTCTTGACAGCCTGTTCCAGGATCTATATCTTGTTCTCCTATCTAGAGCAGAAGTTTCTCAGAGGCTGGTGACCTTTTTGCTCCCATTTGTACACAGTACTTGCTCCCAGGTATTTGGCACATGCTCAGTACATTCTTTTTTGATTTTTGTTGACTAAAAGGAGAGCACTAATTTTCTTTAAATAGCTTTAGTAAGAAATACTTTACATATCATAAAATTCAGCCTTAAATAAAAAATGTAATGATTTTTAGTAAGTTTACAAAATTGTGCATCCATCACCACAATTCAATTTTGGAACATTTGCATCACCCCAAATAGATCACTATGTCGTTTTGCAATCTCCCCTTGTTCTCGGCCCAAACCACAGACAACCACAACTCTACTTGCTGTCTCTCTGGATTTTCCTGTCCTGGTTATTTCGTATAAATGGAACCATATATATGTAATCTTTTGTGTCTGGCTTAGCATGTTTTTAGGTTCAGGAAATGACTTATTCCTTATTTGTTTCCCCTGTACTAATAGTCTACAAAATAAAATTGGAAAGGTATAACAAGCATTTAAAATTGGATAGTCTCTTTTTTCAATAAAATTGTAGCAAATCCATTGCTGAGTAGAATTGTTAAGTTGAAGGATGTGGGACGCTGCAATAGGGAGACACATTAATGGCAAGAAAAGCTAGCCTTGCAGTTTGATTGGGTAGCTATTAACGACTGCTGCTATGATCAGCACTGCTGAACTCTCAGTGGTCATAGTAGAAACAGTCCTTGTACTGGCATAGAATTAACCCCTGGTCTTTCGCAAGTGAAAGAATTCACAAGACTCGGAAAAGTAGGAAAGCAAAAAAAATTTTATTGCAAGTCAGGCAGAGAGAATGCTCATGGCAGTGTCTAAGGAAGACAGCTGTTGCAGGTTTTTGTTTGAAAGAGATACTGGCAAAAAGGAGTTTGCCAAGGCAGAGTCTGATAGGGACAGATGCAGCAGGTTGCTGTTTAGCTGGGGTGTTTTATTTTTCTACACAGGATGCAGGGGGCTAGTCACCTTGCAGTTGTTTACAGTTGCAGATGGCCCCTTCTGAGAACTGTTGTCACAGTTGGCTTCCTTTGAAAATTGTCCTGGTGTTCGTCAGCCTGCAAGTCTAGTGCTAGCCAGAGGACTCCGAGCTATTCCTGGTGGCTCCCAGACTCATGCTCATTACCTCTTTTCCTGACTCATCAGTCCTTGCCGTTTACTGAGTGCTTTCCATATGGTACATACTGTGCTAAACCCTTTATGTAGATTCTCTCACTGATCTTCACAAAACTCCACATTTTACAGGGAAGAAAACTAAGACTGAGAGATTTTAATGGAGGTTAAAAATCATTTGCCCAAGATCACATAGTTGTTTACTATCTATGAGATAGACGCTAGGGTTTCAAACTAGTTCTTTCAGACTCCAAAGCCTATTTTCTTAACCCTTATGCAGTGCTGTCTCCTCCTAATGAGAAACAAAAAACAAAACTAGCCGTGGATTTAAAATGAGTTCCAACTAAAAAAATTGTTACCTCAAAGGTAAAAGTTAATTATTTGAAAAATGTTTATTTAGAACAGCTCATTACTGGATAAAGGAGATATGTGTTAGCAAGCCAATTTGGGTTTTTGTTCACAAGACAGTAAATTTTAAAATGTGCCAGGTTATGTCTGCTCAGGAGGCATTAGATTAGAAGCTTAGAGATGGTGGCACAAGGTAGGACGCGGGGGAAGGAACCATGGAGCAGGTTGTTGGGCCAACAGCCAAAGCTCGCCAGTCAAGGAGAAGATGGGGGTTCGGGGCAGGTCCATCATCCACTGAACCGAGCTGCCATTCCCCAGGCCATCTCAGGGTCCTAACAATCTGGTCTGGTGGTGGTTGGCACAGCACAGACACAGTAGAGACAGGAGGAACCCCAAGACCTTACTTCAACATCACTTCTCTTTTGTATAAACAAGTAACAACCTACTAGGTCTTTTCAGCAAACCTACACATTATAGAAATTTTGGAAAATAAAGTAGAAAAAGAGAAAAGTAAAATTTTAACATTTTGGTGTTTTTCCTTCCAGGCTCTTCCCACCCGCATGTTGTTGCTCATTTTATTTTGAAATGGCCATGTTCTCTATCAAGTAGATGGGCAGTAGTGCCAGTGGTTGATCACTATGCTGTAACTAATTTTTCAGTGTTAGGAATTGATGCATATCCTTGTGCATAAAGCTTTTCCCCAGTTCCCCGTTATTTCCTTAGGATAGATGCCCAGAAATTGGAGTATTGAATTAAAGAATATGAAAATCATTGAGGCTCTTACTACGCATTGACAAAAGGGTGTCCAGAAATGTATCCATTTACACTGCCACCAGCAGGGATTAATGTGCCCGTATTGCCATCTTGTCAGCACTGAGTATTATCATCTGGCTAACTAGTTGCTAATTTGATAATGAGAAAATAGCATTGTGTTTCAGTTTGCATTTCTTTGATTTCTAGCAAAGTTGAACATCTTTTCATGTTAAGCAGTTGTATTTCCTCTTTTGTGGATTGTCAGTGTCCTTTGCTCTTATGTACCCGGGCTCTGATAAATTTGTATGAGCTCATTATATATTAAAGATATTAACTTGTTGTATGTCATAAAATTCAAATAAAATGTGCCATGTTAAGTTCCCTTATTTTGGTGATACAACATATAAGAATGGGTTATATTACCCAAGAAATGATGTTATGACACTTTTCTTACCTTGTGTGTGTTCCCTATTCAATGGGATTGTTCTTGTAGCTAAGAAGAAATTTCCCAAGTTGCCTGTCTTCTTGGAAAACACCTCCTCATGTCCTAAAATCTTCCCAGTCGGAAGCTCTACTCAATATAACAAACGATGGGCTATCCTGTGCCCCGCTGCAGACATTTACAGATGAGGAGATAATGATCAAGAGCACCGGTGAGTGCCTCCATTCCACCTCAATATTTCTCTGGTCATGAGTTGGGTCTGAACATGAAATTACATGGCCTGTGACATGATTGGCAGATCTGTTCATCTGCATTTGTGAATGGAATTTTTTAAAATTTTTTGAAAACAATTGATGCATGTCATCCTGATAGAATAAAGACTTACCAGTGTTTCTCCCCATAGTTAAAAAATTTGCCCAGGAACAAATTGCTCCTTTGGTTTCAACGATGGATGAAAATTCAAGAATGGAGACATCAGTGATACAAGGATTATTTCAACAGGGGGTATACAATTCATAATTCTTCCAGTTTCGAACTTTTATAAATACTTTCCAGTGTTAAAATGTCTGCATACTTTTAAATTTAGGAACTGTAATGATAGCATAATGAACTCTTCATTTCCTAGGCAAAATTACCTGTGTTCTCTTTTAGATTGAGATCCTAAAGATTTTTTTTTTATTATTGAATTAAAATTTTAAATTAGAAATGCTGTGCTTTTCAAGTAAAAAGTTAGAAGCAAGAGAGGGATTTTTATTTTTTTTTTACACCATTGGTATTTGTCCAGGGGCTATTTTATCTCCAAGAGATATTTGGCAGTGTATGGAGGTATTTTGGGTTGTCACAACTGGGGATGCTACTGGCATCTAGTGGGATAGAGGTCGGGGATTAGTGGGATAGAGGTCGGGGATGCTGCTAAGCCTCCTGCAATGCACGGGACAGCCCCACCTCAGAGAATTATTCAGCTCAGTAATGCCAAGGTTATGAAACCCTGCCTTAGTAAAACCCCAGAGTATAGCATATATTCTTCCCGAATCCCTATGAATGTGGTTAAAGCAAAGACTATATCAGAATTTCCGAGGGCAAGTGATTTCCAACTTTTTAAGTCATATAGCCCTTTAATAGCAAAACAATGCTTTTTTTTTTTTTTTTTAGCCAAGCCATCCTGCCACCTGTTGACAGTTCAGCGGCAGCTCAGCTTGGGCTGGGAATCAAACCAGCGACGCTGCTGCTCAGAGATCACACTGTTAGCTAGCTCTTAACCAACTGAGCCACTTGGCTGGCCCTTTATTTTTTTATTTTGAATCCTAATAGTTCCTATTCAGAGCCATTGGCTTAAATCTCGTCTGTTTTCCTGTTTAAAAAATAGCCTCTGCCACTTAACTGGTTTTATTTATTCACGTTTTAAAGAAACCAGGTTTTTTACACCATATATAGTAGTGATTTTTTTCCATCTTGCTGTTAACAGTGAAACTCTTGGGAAAGTGGGATCTTATGTGGAGCCACCATGGCTCATACCACATCTGCAATTCCATTTCTCATCTCCGTGCTGTGCAGAACCTCTAGGCTTCTCTGAGAAGTCTTAGGCTTCCGCGGTTTCAGCATCCCTCTCCCAGGGGGCTGGTTCATGGTCATCGGCAGCAGTGAGCTGCCCATCAGCCCCACAGCCTGCTCTCGCTTAGATGTAGCATCCTGAGTGGGGGTCTGCTTGGTGGCACATCTCGCACCAGTTCTTTTCCACTTCACCTGACTCCCAACTCCTGCTGTCGCAGTTCTGTGGTCATTGGCCATAATAGGTGACAAAAACAGTATTTGCAGCATAGGAGAAATTGGTGACTTTTTTAGAGATGCGGTGTCTCTGACAGCTGTTCGGGACATGGTCAGTTAGTTATCATGCCCTCCTCGGTCTTCAGGCACACCGGACTCCTTCGGTCCTTCCTCATAGACATCATTTCTGGCTCTCTCACCCTTTCGGTCCTCTCTCCTGGCAGTTCTACCTTCAGACAAGTTAAGTTTCCTGTCAGCTTAAAACATAACAGATACAACCCAGACTGCAGCATGGTGGGATTCCAAAAGTGGAGAGGACAGAAAGAAGCATTGTACTTTTATCTGTTAACAGCTTTGGGCCTTGAATTGCGTGTACCTAACATTCTCTTCCTGAAATGAAGACACTTAAAAATGGAGTTCTGTGGAAGTTTCCTGTTCCAGACTTGGGAGTATTATTGAATGGTCATCCAGTTACTGGAGAGCCGGGGCCAGCGTTTACTTGTGTCTACCAGGCACCTGGGCTTTGCCTAGTGTGGTTCTAGAAATCACCACCAAATGTTGTCTGCTAACCATCCAGACTTGCTATAATGGCCTCAAAGGAATGGTCATTTAATTATGATCTTGGCTGAAAGAGCCAAGGTAGAGGAGCCTGACTATAATAGAAGAGTAGGCCAAGTGAAACTGGAAATTCCCACTGAGGTATAGGCCACCTTCTTCAGTTTCCTTATTACATTGACATCAGTTGAAAGGGGCCATTTTGAAAACCCAAACCAAACAACCCCCTACCGTTTTTAGCAGGCAACAGCAGGGCTTAGCAACAAAGGTCATCAGAATATTGTTATATTAGGTATTTTCTCATTCCATTCCATTATCTATCACAGCATTTTACACCTTATTTTTGTTTTTTAGAGCACAAATGGAAACAAATGATAGTTGTAGTTTGTAATTTCATCTTTTCAAATATAGTTTCTGTTATCTATATATATTTTATTACTTAAATCATAGCAAAACAGTCATACATACCAAATTAAATATACATAAACATTTTTTAATTAAGAACTTATATGGTTACAGTTTCTTTTTTTAACTTGTTCTTGGAAGAAATGTTGCCATGTAGGAATAACTTCCTTAATCTCTGTTTCCTTGGTCTTCCTTCAGTTGATGGCTATTGACATTGAGACAAAATACGGAGGAACAGGGGCTTCATTTTTCTCCTCAGTCTTAGTGATAGAGGAATTGGCCAAAGTCGATGCATCTGTGGCTTTGTTATGTGACATCCAGAACACGGTAACGAACGAGCTGATTAGAAAACATGGAACAGAAGAACAGAAGGCTACTTATTTGACCCAGCTAGCTACAGAAAAAGTGAGTGGAGATGAGTTGTTGAAATGGATTTGATCTTTTCTAACGTTAGGATATTTTCAGGAGGAAAAGTAACTGTAGTATTGACGTCACTGTCCCAGCACACAATGCAGCACCATTTATTAAGAAGTGCTCAAGAAATTAATGCGACCAGAAAAATGCACTCTGCCTCTCATTTGCCACTTGGAAATTTGGAGAATAATCCTGAGACAATAAAATTATTATTATTTTTTTTGTCTCAGTTAGATTTTCTAATACCTTCGTTGGCAGTTTTCATGTACATTGAAATGTCTTTCTACTGCAGTTATTAGAACCAATTTAATTAAACGTTACATTGAATATGTGTACTTAAGTCTTTAAACCTATCGTAGACAAATGGGGTATATTTTGGAAAATAATTACTGTCAGAAAACCGTTACTATTTTGGTAGGTACAGGCTTTTAAAAGTAGCTACACATCTGATTTACAAATGTTTATTTTGCCGTGAGTATTTGTTATCCATGGTCTAAATACAGTTATTAATTTGGGACTCTTTTTCCTTCCATGCGTAGGTAGGAAGTTTTTGCCTTTCAGAGGCTGGAGCAGGTAGCGATCCATTCGCTTTGAAGACCAGAGCTGATAAAAAGGGAAATTACTATGTCATCAATGGGTCGAAGATGTGGATTAGCAGTGCCGAGTATGCAGGGCTTTTCCTAGTGATGGCTAATGTGGACCCCACCAGGGTAAGTTTAACAACAAGATTTCTCCCCTTCCTCCCCCTCAGGTTTTCTCTGGATATCTTTTTCCTACTTCCCTTTCCTTTTTCGGATTCAGTCTTAAATTCTTCTTTCTCCACAGTACTGAAAATGTGAGACATCTGACATCTTTTCATCCTCTTATTTACTCACCTCCTAAAATAAATGTGGTCAATGTAATTATTGTACATGGAGGACCTTTATTAAAAATATCCTAATATGTTATAGAGGAAGGTAATCTTTAAATTTGTAGAATTTCAAATTTTCTATTTAATAATAAAGAATTTAAGTACCTGTTTAGTACATTTAGTTTTAAGAATATTTTATTCAATTGGAACATAGACATAGCAAAATAAATACATTTTAGCTTTTGTATTTTCTCTAATGTAACATTTAATTGAATTGGATTTTAAAATTTTAAAGTATTTAATAAAGTTAAATATAAAACATGGCATTCTCATGATCACATAATACTGTAGTATAACTTAATAATTGTAGTAGCCATATGGTTTCTGGTAAAGTAACAGAAATGGTAAAGTTCTTGATTTTGAACCTAGTGTCCTCCAACCATTCTGGTCTCAGAATGCAATTGTTGCACTCCTGAGTCCATTCATATTTACTGCTAAAGTTCATTTTTAATTTTCTGTGTACTTTGAACTTTTTGGAAACGGGATCTTATCAGTCCAAGTGGTAACAGCATTTTTAAATCTTCTTAGGGGTATAAAGGAATCACCTGCTTCATAATAGATCGTGATACTGAAGGCCTGCACATAGGGAAAGCAGAAAACAAAATGGGGATCCGAGCTTCTTCCACCTGCCCATTAACATTTGAAAATGTCAAGGTGGGTATCTTAGACTTTTCCAGTACAAGACTGATGTGAAATAAGCCTTGCATGGAACTGTAGATGTGCAAGAAAGGTGTCCGAACATTCTGCATACATAGGAGAGGATTTTATAAGACTTTTTTTTTTAAGATTTTATTGGGGAATTGGGGGAGGGGAACAGTGTTGGGGAATTGGGGAAGAAGACCAGCCAGTTTGTTGTTCTTCAGTCTTCGTTGTGGAGGGCGCCAGTCGCCATCTGGCTGCCCATTGGCAGCTCGTGGCCCCTCTAAACTCAAGGTGCTGAGTTCAGTCTTAGTTGTGGGTGTGCATAGCCACCATCCCATACGGGAGTCGAACCTGGCAGCCTTGTTGTTAAGAACTCACGCTCTATCCTCTGAGCCATCCAGGCGGCAGCCCAGCTCAAGGTGCTGAGTTCTGTCTTAGTTGCGTGTGGGCATAACCACCATCCCATGTGGGAGTCGAACCCAATGGCCTTGTTGTTAAGAGCACATGCTCTATCCACTGAGCCAGGCGGCAACTCAGCTTAAGGTGCTGAGTTCAGTCTTAGTTGGGCATAGCCACCATTGAACAGGCAATCTTGTTACACCAGCTGAGCCATCCCGCCATCCTGCCACCTGTTGGCAGCTCAGTGACAGCTCAGCCGGGTACAGTGTCACTGTGAGAATCGAACCAGTGGCCCTGTTGCTCACAGCACGCGCTCTTAAGCCAACTCTTAACCAATTGAGCCACTTGGCCAACCCTGTAAGACTCTTGAACTTTGTTCTTAGGTTGGGTTGGGGTAAAATGTACCTTTCACAAGAGCTTAGGCCAGGAGTGGAAACCTTTTTGCCCAGCAGCTGACCTCTAGAGCCAGCGCTGAGAATTAATCCCACTTGTACTTTATAAATTTGATGCTCATGAACAAGACGAGGCTCCAGAGAAGGAAACCTGGTGTCTGGACATGAAAGGCCACGAGATGGGGATGTTGCTTAGGGAAGAGGAAAACCGCCAGGCGGCGCCCACAGTTCTGAGTGGAGCCTGTTAAAAATGAGGATGAGAGAATTGCCAGAATGCTTACAGAGACAGAATAGGATGTGGTGGGTTATCTACTCCTAATATTAGAACTTGGTCTTTCTGCTCATGGTTGAGTGTGTGTGTGCTCATGAACTATCTTTATAGATGTCAGTTGAGCCTCACTACTTTGCCCCAACTGTCATCCTTGTTCCTACTTTCTCTTTTCTTTCTCTATTCTGCTCGTTCTCTCTTCTAACTGTATTTTTTTTATTGTTCCTACTCTAGATTTTTTAAAATGATGAATAAACATTTCAATCTGTTTCTTTTCTCCTTTCTCGTTCTCTCTTTTGTGTACACATGCATGTAGGTACACACACAGACTCATCAGTTAAGTTTTATGGGGTCATAGTCTCAACAGAAAAACGGTTCACTGCCCATGCTTTAGCAAGTATTTACATGTTTTCTGTAATTCCTAATAGATATATCTCCTACCATAGTATACAGATAAGAATTGGGGAAAATTGTTATTCATTTGCGTTATTGATGAATTGTATCAGAGTTCCCTTTTTCTAGATTCATTCATTCATTCATTGATTCATTCATTCAACAAATGTCTGTGCTAACCTCTGGAGGATGCCATAGAATCCTGTGTGCCCAAGACCTGTCTAGGAAACAATTTAGAGTGAGACCGATGTAGCTGACAATTTCCTTGGAGCTTAAACACTATGCTACAGTAATAACACACAACTTGGGAGCATATGTGCATTTGAAAATACAAAGTCAAAATGAATTGTGTCAAATTAAATAGAGAAATAACTACACTTTTCTTTTTTTTCCAGGTTCCAGAAGCCAATATCCTGGGACAAGTTGGACATGGCTATAAATATGCCATAGGGAGCCTTAATAAAGGTAGAATAGGAATTGCTGCACAGGTTAGTCAGATGTTAGCCATTTATTTAACTTAGTTCTTCCAGAGTGTGGGGCAATTAAAAGGTAGAAAGAAAAAACTGCAGTAAAACCAATGAGTGTTTGGAAGCTTGTGAACACAAGATGGCACCCTTTCCTTCTATGAGGCGAAAGAATGGCTTCTGTGATTTCTTTAAAATTCCACTTTGGTCAATTACATAATGTCCTGAAAAGCAAACAATGGCTTAGTGGTAACAATTTTTCTGCTTTGAGAACATTAAAGTATTATCCAATACCTGGATTGATAACTTCTAAAATATGTCATAAATTAAATATGGTATTTTTTTTTTTAATAAGCTTTTCAAAGCATAAAATTCTTTAGGGAAGAAATTTTTTAAATTAAGAATAAATAATATTCTACCTTGTAGTAAAAGTCTCTAATCTATACATAATGAAATATTTTGTCGCTTCCTATTTTGCATGTTAAAATCAGGCAACTTTTTGTGTGTGAACTTGAAATAAGGTAGCTACAATTAAATAAGATATGCAAAATGAGAACTATTCAATTTTTTTACTAAATTTGCCTTTTATAATGCATATTACATATTTCGAAGTGATGTCACTTGTTTTCTAGATAAAGAAAATGAATAAAGTCTTTGGTTTTATGATAAATCATCATTTTTATCAAATGTATTTATTTATTTTTAATCAGTGAGTACCCAAAATTCAAAAACTTAAGAGCTTTTAATTTTGAGGCTGTTACATATATATGTAGCTATTGGATTAAATGTTATAGTATTACTCTAGATATTTTTTTCAATGCTGCTAACTTGCTCACAAAATATTCTTAGATCAAAACGTAACCCATATTTCTCACAAAACTAGATAGTATGTTACTAAAGGGAATTGGCTTATTGGTTCTTTTTAAAGTTTTTCTGTGATTCAACTTCATCAGCTATGACATTCACACCACAATGCTGGATCTCCTTGCTCCCAGACATAAAAATAATAGAGATGCTCTGACAGTGAAGCACACAGCCTGGGCTTGAGTCTAATTACTCCAAGTTATCTTATAATCTAATTAAAAGTTAAGGTCAGCTAGTGATTATTTCTCGGTTAATACTGCAAGTGCCTTTTAGAGAAAGACTCCCATATAGTCGTGAGCTGAAGGCATCCATCCTCAAATCTCACAGTCGAAGAGAATTTAGTTTTTCAGTATTTATAGCAAAAACATTTTACAGAGATGGAAAAGCCTATTTTGATTGACAACTGATAATTTCAATTTTCATGTCAATATAGGTTATCATTACAGACTATGCTCTTTAATTATAAGAGTATAATGATATCATCTTACCTCATAGCCAAAAGTGCAGTGACTCATTGCCCACTTTGTCATTTTAGAGTTTTGTTGGGTTTTTAAGGGGTTTTTTTGTCCTTTAATTTTTAGCATAAGAGTCTGTTCTTCAGAAAGGTCAAAATAAAAGGCTAAAGGAAAATATGAACAAACACTAATGAAATATTGATTAGTTTGTAGGCATTTCCCCCAAAAGCTTTAACTACCTACGTAGTTTGACATAATCGGATAATGATTTAATGGCTACCTAGTGTTGAAATTTAGAAACCACTTCTTAGCTTAAATCATTCAATAGATATAAACATTGGTTAACAGTGAGACGATTCAGCTAAAATTGTCACCACCTCCTGATTTGTTCAAGTGTACAAAAAAATGTTTTTACCAGACGCTCTCTGTGAGTTCTCAATTCTAGCTCTGCATTAAATCGTCTAAGAAGTTTCTAAAATGCTGGTGCTCAGGCCGTACTCACTTCTTCACTCCCGAAGTTTGAATTCAGTTGTTAGACCCCTGCATGGGTATTGGTTTTTGTTGTTGGTTTTATTGGTGTGTTTTTAATGAAATTACCCCCAAACAGTTCTAATTGCAAGCTGGGTTGAAAAACACTGCTCTTATGTTCTGCTCTTTCCACTGAAGGTATTATTAATCCTGATCATATACAAAGTGGACAGGAAGATAGAAGGTTAGGAAGTGACCTTCCACATTGGACTTCTAGAGGGACTAGGGGAGCTACTGGACAGTCTTTGAAGCCAGTTCTGAGCACAGTTTCTGTGGCTCCTTTTATGCCTGAGAATCAAAGCTTAAAGGAGTTTCCTAAAAAGTATGCTGGTTATGTGAGCACAGCCATGCCAGGAGGTTTACTTCTATGCTGGAATTAAAAATACTCCTTTTCATATGAAATCACTCAAATTCCCTCGCAATTACTGGACGTGGAGTTCCACAATCGCAGTGGGTGAAGGTTATTCCCACCTCCCTACCTTGGGATTTCTAGTTCTTCCTGCCCCAACTATTCAATTTACCTGTAAAAGAAATTTATAACTTGAATAATTAACAGTATAAACTTAAAACAAAATAAGAAATTCTGGTTTTTTGTTTTGTTTTTTTTAACAGATGCTGGGACTGGCTCAAGGATGTTTTGACTATACTATTCCATATCTTAAAGAAAGGATACAATTTGGCAAAAGAATATTTGATTTTCAGGTATATCATTATTAGAATCTTTCTACTGAACTGGACTCTCCCTCCTTCCTATTAATGAAGATCTGTGTTACAGAGCCACGGAGGAAATACCCTCGGGATTTTAACGGGGGAGGTGTAGGGGAGGAAGGCATGGGTCTCGGAGTGTGTCCTTATGAATGCCTTGACTTTCTCCAAGGGCAGATCGGTAGTCCTTAAGGCCTTCCTATGGCGTGATTCAGGATATCTTGGTGAGAGCCTTTGAGCTGCCTCCTCACTGCTTCGTAAGTTCCAGGACCTGGGGTCTGCAGTCAGACCTCCTGGGTTCAAATCCTGGGTCTGTGTTTTATTGCTTTAGGCCTTGGATGAGTTACCTCACCTCTCTAAGCCCCAACTGTCTCATTTGTAATAAGATAATACTCTCTACCCTCCAGGGTGTGAAGTGTTTAACACATTGCCTGGGTCTAACAAGTGCTCAGTGAATATAACATTGTTAGGAATCAGGCCAGAGCTGTACAGTAATCCTCAGCAGACTACACTTTGCACATCGTCTTATGAAAGGCACAGGTGGCTGCAGGAAGTGCAAATGGGATGCTCTTAGTCAAGCACATTGGGTAACACGGGCCTGGTCCCATGGCGTGGTGTCTCAGAGCTCCCCAGGCAGTCGGGGTTAGTTGGTGGCAATATGCAGCATTCCTCTCCACGTTTCTCATCAGGTCTTACAGGTTGGTGGAAGACTGGAGTGGCAGCTTACCAAGTACATCACGTAATAACCCAGAAAAGTTACTTTACATGTTTGCAAAATCTCCCCTTGAGTAGCCCTGTCGTGCTGCATTGTCTTCGGGTTCCATAATAATGACCAGGTGTTGTACAAGCACACACAAATTGCATGTGTGTAGAGATTCTAAACTGTGGGTGTGCAGTCAGTGCAAGGCCTAAAAAGACTGAGCATGTCCAGCCTGGCCAGGGTCTGCTGCCACTGCTCATGCTATCATTACCCCGTCTTATACATGGGAACTGAGGCACATAGAGATTGAGTTCCCAAGGTCAGTAAGGTGTCAGGAATACAGGGGTTTTTTTGTCATGGCGTCTGGTCTAATTTTCGTTTTTTTTTTTTTGTTTTTTTTTTTTAAATATTAACAATGTGTGACTTTTTTTTTTTTTTTTTTTTATTGGGGAATTGGTGGAGGGGAACAGCGTTGGGGAATCAGGGAAGGGGAACAGACAAGTTGCCGTCTTCTTGTTCTTCAGTTTAGTTGCGGAGGATGTTGCTTCACTGTTTGTATCGTCATTGCGCTCTTTCCGGATGAGGCAGATCGGTCGCTGGCCTCTGGATGTCGCTCATCGCAGCTATTGGCAGCTCACGCTTGGCTGCCAGCCGCTCACGCTGGCTGCAGGCCACTCACTGCAGCCCATGGCAGCCCACTGCAGCAGGGGCTGCAGCCCACACCATCACCGGGGCTTGCACAGCCCAGCTCCAGGTGGAGCTGTTGTTAGCTGTAGAGGGCAGCGTCACTGGCCCCCATGTGGGATCCGAACCGGGGCTGCTGGCATCCCAAAACCAGCGCTTAACCAATGCGCCACTCGGCCGGCCCTAATTTTCGTTTTTTTACACTAGAGTGTTTTCTCAGAGGCAGCCACCACAGATTGCACCAAAGGGGACAGAATGTGAAGACCATTTTGAAGGAGGCTTTTGATCTCCTTTGCACACAGGAAGCAGTGTTTCCATGTGTATTGGATGAGGGAGGGAAGGCCCTGTGTTCACAAGGTTGTTAAGGAGCCAGTACTCGGTGATGCTGGGTTCTCATAGGGCTGGAGTCATGGTGCCTACTATGGTCCTTGGAGGAGACAACATGGATGGCAACCATCAGTTTAATTAAACTTAATGTACTTGTCAAAAATAATTGGAATCATTGCATTCCATATAACAGGTCATACGCAATTTCTAGAACAGTGATATTGATATGGAAATAGACAAATTAACAGGAACAAAACAGAAAGGCCAGAAATAGACCCAGTCATGGATGGAAACTTGATATATGATGGAGATGGCATTGCAGACCATTGAGTGGGGATATTCTTTCCTTGTGGAAATAAATGGATCCCTACCTCACACCATACATAGAAAGTAGATTTCAGATGTATTAAAGACATGACATAAAAAGCAAAATTTTAAGTTTAGGAGAATATCTTTGTGACCTCATGGTAGGAATATATTTCATAAATAAGACACAAAAAGGGCTAATTATATAAGATGATAAGAATGGTGAATTTGGCTACCAAATTTGTTTTCCTCAAAAGATGCCATAAATTTAGTGAAAAGACAAACCATAAGAAAGAAGACATTTGCTCTATACATAGGTGAGTGGGTGTTCAGTTTTTTATTATGCTTTATAACCTACACAGATGCAACGTGGTCTTTTTTGTGCATATCATACATTGCAGAAAGAGAAGAATCTACCATGTATTTGTGAGATGTACTTTATTCCTCTAGTTTATTCCTTCTTTTGGCTTAGGAAACGCCGTCCCTGGGATTGTTGACTAATTGTCTTAATTGACATTCCCTGACTTTGCATTCATCACACAATGTCACAGTTTGACTTTCTGTTCTCCCTGTTGGGCTATAGAAGCCATAAGCCCAAGGAACTCGGACAGTAATGTTCACTGTGATGTCTCCACTTCTCAGCATACTGCCTGACATCTAGTAGGTTTCAATAAATAATCTGGGCTAACAGATGCATTCGGCAAGAAAAACTTTTCAGTTGTAATAAATATATCTATGCCATATTTCCAGCAAATTATAAACTTAATATTTCTATTCTCGCTCACTAATTTACTCCTTTTTCTTTGACCAACATTTAGTGTGCCTAATCACCCTCTAAAATTTCAGAGTGGTAGTGATTTCTTTGGGGTGTTTTTTAAAGTTATTTTGCAGTTTTCTATAACCCTAAAGAAGCTATTACTGTCCCTGGGTCTTGCAGTGGAGTCAATGCAATAATGTAAGAACGTTGATGCTTCAAATATTTCTTCATTGGCAGGCAACACCTTCTAATGCCTTGTTATATGCAAAATCAAAATGTTGTCAATTCAAGCAAGTAAAAAATATATTCAAATTTTTGTTTTGCTGTAATTGAAGCTCAATTTTGATCATAAAAAGAGGGGAAAAAATTATATCAACTTTTTAAAAGTAATTTTGTGTTCATTTATGTTTTTTTAATCTTGATGATTATAAAGAATTACACGAACTTTGAAATTTTTTAAGAAACAACACGTGTAGCATCATATTTCATTTCAGATTGCAGATTTTCAAGTATTTTTAGAAACTGAGTGTGAATTTCCTTTGGGGTATATTTGAAGTCTGTTCGTGTTCCATAGCCAGGCAGGACTTTGGAGGATAAGCTGTGATCTCGGGAACCCTGATTCTCCTAACTTTGGCCTGCATGTTACAGGGGCTCCAACACCAAGTGGCTCAGGTGGCCACCCAGCTGGAAGCTGTACGATTGCTGACATACAACGCTGCTAGGCTTTTAGAAGCTGGCAGGCCGTTCATAAAACAAGCATCGATGGCCAAATACTACGCTTCAGAGGTAATAAATAAATAAATAAATAAATAAATAAATAAATAAATCAACCTTCATTTTTTTTTCCAGGTATTTATTATCCTTTTAATTTAGGAATGCTGGTAGAACATTTGTTTGTTTTTCAAGTAAAATAACATGGACTCTCCAGTTCTTAAAATAGAAAAGCAAAAAAAGAAAAAAAGTCAAGCATCCATAGGAAAGTGCTTTGGTTCTGAGGTATCCATGTTTTCACGAGGTCTTAAATGGAAACTGGGTCACCCCATTTGGGTAGAAGACCCGTCATAAATCCCCAGATGGGCCTCATCAGAATGCTGGCATCACTGATGGCCTCAGCCCCATGGTTCCAGTTGGGGCAAAAGCAGCGCCATGCGAGATGATATGACGTGAAAACACCAAGAAGAGATCGCTCATGTTTTTAATGCTTTCTGCTCACACAAATGTGTTCTATATTTAACACATTAGACTTGGGCTGGAGAACTCAGCCAAATCCTAGTGTCCACAGTGTATCTTATTCATACCATAGCTTCAAATATTCCTTCAGCTTCTTCAGCTCCCAAATTTAATCTCCTGCTTCAATTTACCTGCTGAGTGCCAGACTAACAGATCCAATTTCCATTTGATCTACCCACCCCACCTCACCGCAGGAGTGTTTGTAGCACATAAGTTATGTGGTTCCAGCAAATGACTTGCTGCTTGTTTTTGATAGGTTGCAGGACTAACAACTAGTAAGTGTATCGAGTGGATGGGAGGCGTAGGCTACACCAAAGATTACCCCGTTGAAAAATACTTCCGAGATGCAAAAATTGGTAAATAGATTTTTGTCCATTTCATTTTGTTTTCATTCCCTCTGTAGGTGTTTGGGCTATTGTATTTGGTTGATACTTATTATTTGTTTGGTACCTCGGCAGAAGCAATGTTAATCTCTTCAGTATTGTTTTCATTGGCTCTCTTTCTGTGGCTGGATGTTTTCCTCACCTCTTCCTTCAAAAAAAAAATGCATTTATAGTTTTAAGAACATCACATCACCTTTTTAAATGCCTCAACAGGCCTTCTAGCAAAACCACAACAAAATCTACTGCTTTAATTTTTCTTTTACTAAAAGTGTTAATACTTTTGATGTGTTTAATGCATCAAAATTCTTTGAAGCCTGAAGTGTAGCTTCAGAAGCTAAGTACCTAATCATGCCTGAGCATTTGAGCACTCCGCCCCCAAATAGGAAGATAGAAACACAGCAGTACTGAAAGCTGCCTGCTCCTGAATAACAGGCCACACTTTTGCATTGACAGTTTAGGAGTGAAAACCTTCACCTGTTTAATATGGATTCTAGAACAGAGTCTAATTTCCAAATGGGAAATGATCATGTCTTCTGCAGAATTACTTTGTCAGAGACTAGCATATTCAGGGGACCCTGAATGATGTTACCAGTAACAGTTTTACAGCAAACTCAGAGGTGATGTTTGTACAGCTATTTCTTGTATACATACTTATACACTCCTGATTGTTCCTGTTGCTCCCTTTTGTTTAAGGTACAATATATGAAGGAGCTTCAAATATCCAGCTGAACACCATTGCAAAGCACATCGATGCGGAATACTGACCCCCACAGGAGTGGGGCCCCTCTCTGATGTTACTGATGTAAAATTTCAAACTATTGTGCCTTTGGGGGGCATTTAAACTCCATGGCACTAAGGGAACTTAAGTCCTTAGTACTGGATCTTGGGGTAGATCTTTTGTATTTTATCTTTCTAGTCTACTCAACTTAGGCACAGGAAATCATTTTTAGAATTTGAGAAGAAATGCATCCATATTTTCTCAAACTGTTTTTCTAAAGTTCTATAGATATTATTCTAGCTTCAGGGTATATAGAAGTTTCACTGTATCAGAATTTGGAAAAATAGACATACTAACAGACATGGCTAGTTTACATTCCTATTAAATTTTATTTTGTGGCATTGGAAAAACATTTGTTATAGCTGGCAATTCTGTAGGATAGATAGATTCAATTCTAAGTTGCTAAGCTAGGTACAAACTGAAAAATATTTATTTTAAAAAATTGAAAAGTTTTAGTTCTAAGTACCTGAAAATGGGTGGGAAATAGAGGTATAACTCTGTAGGTCATGTAACTGAGAAAACCTTATTTTAACAAACTAAAGCAATATAATTTGCTATAATAATTAGCCTGTATAAAAGATGCATTTTGTAAAGGTTTCATCAGATTTTTGGTTTTGGTTCCAATATGATTTTATTTTTTTATTAAATGTATTGGGATGACATTGGTTATATAGGATTCAAGTGTACAATTCTGTATTGAATTGTGTGTTCATCAGCCAAAGTCAGATCTCTTTCCATCACCATATATTTGATCCCCTTTAACCTTTCTACCTTCCCCTTCCCCCTTACCCTCTGGTAACCACTAAACTGTTATCTGTGTCTGTGAGTTTTTGCTTGTTTGTTTGTCTTTTTCATTTGTTGCTTTCAGTTCTGTATCCCACATATGAGTGAAATCATATGGTCCTTGACTTTTTTTGTCTGACTTGTTTCACTTAGCAGGATAATCTCAAGATCCATCCATGTTTTTGCAGATGGCAGTATTTCATCTTTTTTTATGGCCAAGTAATATTCTATTGTATATAAGTACCACATCATTTTTATCCAGTCATCTATCAGAGGATATGTTTCCCGTCTTGGCCACTGTGAATAATGCTACAATGAACAGAGGTACATACATCTTTACGAATAAATGTTTTCAGATTTTTCAGGTAGATACCCGGAAGAGGGATTGCTCATTCGTGTTCGCATTAGCAGCATTAAAGGGTCGCCGTCGACACCTAGGCCTTGACTTTATATTTAGTAATGATAGAGTCTAATTGTGTGTAGATTTTTTGTGCATGTTCACAAAGAACAGTAGAAAATTAATTAGGTATTACAATTAATATATGTACCTACCTTCTTCTATTACAGAATCATTATGTTATTTTACCATTTCCCAAAGAGGATGTTGTGGGTTTTCCATTATAGCTTTTCTTAATAACCCTGATTTGGGGGTCTTAGTAAAACTATCTTGAGATTGTGTCTAGTGGCAGACGAACTTGTTCACCTCCTGAAGCCTGTCGTTTTGTTTGTTAATTTGAGGCAGACACTTGAACACAATCACCAAGGAACTGTATTTATGTGGGTAGAGCAGGATACAACCAAACTGCCATGTTAGTATTGTTAGAGATTTCATTTCCCAACATGAAAATGAGTCAGTGTCATAAAGATTTTAGCATCATGGAAAGCTAAATCTAGAAAGATCTTAGAGAACCATCTAGCCAACTCTCTCATTTTAAAATGAAGGATTCCTAGCCCAGAATACTTGGCTGCAGTCATCCATCCAGAGACAAGGCCAAGACAAGAACCCATATGTGTTGGCTCCCACCCAGTTCAGTGCTTGTCCCACTATGTAACATTGTCTCTGGTCAACAAATTTTGGATTTCATTCTTGTTACAGATTTCAGTATTCTTGTTGATTTATTTTAGGTTTAACTGAGAAAGAATTAACATTTCAAAAGTGTTGCCATTGGTCAGTGTCATTGCTTACTTATGTTAATCACCTACTAGACAGGAGCTCTTCTCCGGTATAGCTGGTATGTCAAATGTGAAGGTTATTTATTGTGTGTGATCAGTTGGTTTTATGATTATGACATGTTTTAGTAAACGCACCAGTTGATTCGTGCTGATGTATTTTTGCTGATCTTTCATAAAGTAAAAAGTTTTGTTTTAATGCTATTTGTCAGACTGCATTCATTGTTACAAAATCAGTATTCTATGGAGAATGAAAAATAAAGGGCTAAGTTAACTGGAGACTTGCTACCCTGATGAAGCAAAATTGTTTGTGTCACATACAGATGAAGTAAGAAAATAATGTAGTCTTCCTGCAAGATGGATACAACACCTCTATTTACCTAGCTGATAGTTTGCCTGTCCTGTAAGCCAATTTTATTTGTTTTCAGAGAAGAGGTCTTATCATGAAGACCAAGTTTAAATTCTTGTCACCAAAGAAAATTTTACCAGAGGATCTTTTTTTTTTTTTTTTTTTTTTACGCAAAATAAACAGCTCTTCAAAAGAGAGGAGGCCTCTTTTGAGTACACCTTCACAGTACAGATCGTATCTGGCTGATACTTATGCCAGCGCTTTATAGTGTTACTTTTGGAAATTTTATATTGTGGCACTTTTACTCAGTGATGTACTGCGGTCTAGTGCCATGGGAGATTTCAGCCTATCCGTTCCCATTGTTTCCTACATTATTTTAGAAATCCAGATATCAGTCCCTTTTTTTCTTTGTCATTCAGCAACACGTGCCGAAAGGCCACTGTGTCCTAGGGTCCACGGTGCTGTGGGCTCCAAGCTGCCATGCAGAGATGAATTAGACCAGATCCTTATCAAAATATGTGTGCACCTCAGGTCTCTTTTGGCTATTATTAGTGCATCCTACACAAAGATTGAGTAGAAAACTACCAAGGCCAACCCTACTTAAAATTATTTCTTCAAATCCATTAGAATGGTAACAGTTAACTGCTAACATCTCTTGAGCGTTTGTCATGTGCCAGCTATTATTCTGTGTTCTTGACACATATTAACACATTTTTTGTGGGAAACGAGTAAACTCGTCATATAGCTTTTTATGCCCACTTACAAAGTGTTAACTCAAAACAACCCTATGCAGAGCACGCTCTTAATAGCTCATTTTACAGGCATGGAGATGTTAAATAAGATGCTTGTTGGTACATGACAGAAATGGGGGGTTCAAACTTGGGCAGCTTGGCTGATGAAGGCCCTCCCAGCTTCATCCCTCTGAGTCTTTAAAATTTGTTAATTTTCTGAAAGCTGCCAATGAAATGCTCCTACCAACTAGCCCTTTATTAGGGGAAAATTCTTCAGAGATGTGTTTCAGATCTTTTCAGGCAGAGAAGCTAGCTGAGAATAGGGCCTGCAAGACAAATAAATTGGTGTGGTGGGAGTGTGTGTTTTGGAAGAAAGAATGGGAGAGTAGGTGGGTAGGGCACTAGAAAGATAATAGAAGGGTAAGAAAAGTACTGAAAAGGGAGCCAGGGAAATAAAAGGAAATTCATCTCCTTTGGGTTATCTAAATCTACCCTGAGATAGGAAGAATGACAAAGCGTGATAAAAATCCAAGTGGGTGGCTACAGGGTTTTGATTTGCAATTATTTGTATGGATAGCTACAATGTAAGAAATAATGGTAAATTGAAAACAAAATAAAGTAGGACTGTAGCCAAATATAGTAGTACTTGCAAGTATAAATGAGTTAAAATCACCTATCAAAAATAAAAGATGTTGGGCCGGCCGAGTGGCACGTTGGTTAAGAGCTGGCTTGGGACGCCAGCAGCCCTGGTTCGGATCCCACATATGAGGGCCAGTGACACTGCCCTCTACAGCTAAGATGGTGAACAACAGCTACACCTGGAGCTGGGCTCTGTGAGTTCCCGGGACGGCATAGCTGCAGCCCCTGCTGCAGTGGGCTGCCATAGGCTACACCGAGTAGCCGGCAGCCAGCGTGAGCAGCTGGCAGCCTGTGTGGGCTGCCAAGAGCCACTGTGAGCAGCCATCCAGAAGCCAGCGACCGATCTGCCTCACCCGAGAAGAGGGCAATGATGATACCAACATGGGCCAGTGAAGCAATGTTCCCCAATTCACCAATAAAATCTTAAAAAAAAAAAAAAACTGACAACATTTAGTTTTAAATAAATAAATAAATAAAAGATGTTAAGGGGCTGGCCGAGTGGCTCAGTTGGTTAAGAGCTCGCTCAAGAGTGTGAGCTGGGCTCTAGCAACAGCAGTTCGATGCTCAGCCCAAGCTGAACTGCCGTTGAACTGCCAACAGGTGGCAGTATGGCTTAGCTAAAAAATAAAGTAAAAGATGTTAAGATGGTAAAAAAAGAAAATTTAAATCCTGACTACATAAAGTTAGAAACACCTTTTAAAAAGCAGTGAAAGTTAAAGAGATTTGAGACCAACAAATGCTACAAAAAAAGAAAGCAGGAATAACAGTATTAACATCAGACAATACTGAATTAAAAGTAACTAAAAGGGCCGACTGAGTAGCGCATTGGTTGAGAGGTGGTTTTGGGATGCCAGCAGCCCCGGTTCGGATACTACATATGAGGGCCAGTGACACTGCCCTCTACAGCTAACAATAGCTCCACCTGGAGCTGGGCTGCGAGCCCCGGCGATGGTGTGGGCTGCAGCCCCTGCTGCAGTGGGCTGCCATAGGCCACAGTGAGTGGCTGGCAGCCAGCTTGAGCTGCCAATAGCCACGGTGAGTGACCTTCCAGAGGCCGGCGACCGATCTGCCTCACCCAGGAAGAGCGCAATGACGATACCAACATGGGTCAGTGAAGCAACGTCCTCCGCAACTAGACTGAAGAACAAAAAGACAGCAACTTGTCTGTTCCCCTTCCCCGGTTCCCCAACGCTGTTCCCCTCCCCCAATTCCCCAATAAAATCTTTTAAAAAGAAAAATAAATAAATTATGGAAATACTACACAATCTCTATGCAGCAGTTTAAAAGAATAAGCTCCAAGTATTGAGATTAAATCATCACCAAGTTATCTCATTTTTAAAAATTACAAATCGCATAATATTTGTGCAAAACAGTAAAAACCTATATATTTCTGTAAGCCCACGCAGATATATAAATTCTTAGAATAAACTTAGAAAGCCCAGCCGCCACACCAATAACTGCACTGGGGGCAGCGCTGGGACGAGGGGTCAGGAAGGCAGCCCTGGGGTCATCGGCATGGCCTCTAATGTTTGAATTGTTATAATGGGATATCATAGTACTTGTGTAATTGTAGTAAAATGTAATATTACCCATGTGATTGGAAATAAATCAAAGCTACCTGTAAGGTTACTGAAATTTTTCACTTTCGTGCATCATTTTCCTGTCACTTATTTTTCTGCGCTTTTCAAATAGTACAGCCAGCTAGGCAGCTCCATTCAACCACACAGGAGACTAGACTCTGACAGAGGACTGAGAGGAATCTGAAACAGACTCCTTTGAAGGTGTGACTTTTGTGGGCAAACAGCGCTGACTGCGTTTTAATGCCTGTAGCACACTGAGCAGCGTATGTCCTGCTCTGCCAGGCGGGACTTCACCAACAGAGCTTCTCACACTGGCCTTGAGATTAATGTCTTTGGTTGTAATTTGATTTTATGTGATTTGACCTGAGGTATTCACATGTAATATTTCCTCGGGCATGAAACGTTTGTTTCCAGGGGGAAAAAAAATCCAAAACACCTACTCAAGTCATAGGACCACGTCCATGCTTTAAATTGGGTAGGTACAAAGTGACCTGTCCACCAAATCTTACTCACTACCTGTTTTTGTTACGACCTGCAAACTATAATTCCTTTTTACATTTTAAATGGTATACACATAGGCACACGATAACCTCAATTTTGCCCCTTACTCACAAATCCTAAAATATTTACTATCTGGCCCTTTAGGGAAAAGTTTTCCAACCCTGATTAAATTACTGCCTTTTAAATTTTACTCAGAAGATCAATCAGTCAGCCTGTTTGGGTGTCACACTAAAAAAAAAAGAAAAAGGAAAGAGAAAACCTCCCCTAGGAATTTGGATCATTATTCTCCATTAATTTCATTTGTAGCCTTTCTAGCCCAATCGACTCCCTGCTTCAATCTTCACAAGTGTTCAAGTCTCCCCATCCTTGAACACTAAACTTCCCATGAGCCACTGCTCCCCAGTGCTGAAAGAATGGTCACTGTCTCTGCAGCAGCCCCTCGTCCCCACAGCATGCTCGTTTCATCTCTTTTTACCCGGCCTTCACTCTTGTCAGTGGATTTAAATGGTGTTCTCAAGCTATCTTTTTACCTTTAATTGGTGGCCTAGTACCTCCATTCCAAACTATATAGTTTTGGATGCTACTCTTCCTAAAGCTCTCTGCTTCTTTTGCTTTTAGACAAAGCACCTCCTACTTTTGGCTGACTCTTCCCGTTTCTTTTCCCTTAGCTGGAAATTCAACCATTTATCAAGATTCTACCATCGCATCTCTTCTGTTCTCTATACCAGTGTCCTCACTGTGCTTTAGAATAACTGAGTCTTCGAAGTACAGACTATGAAATACCAGTCCCAGAATGTCCCAGTCATTAGGTCTGACACACATTTTTAGGTCAGCCCTGGCAGGGGGCCCAGCAGGCTCTTGGAAATTTATGTTTAAAATGGTGGATGGGGATTAGGGTGGGAGAGCGAGTCTAACGTAGTTACTACTGGCATAAAGACAGACGAAGTCCTCACAAAGAGGCAAACAGCCACCTCTGGGCCTTCTGCCCCATACAGCCCCAGGTTCTTGTGAAAAGGCAAATTTCCTGCTCTACCAGTCAGCTCACTCTGGGCCTGGGGCCTGGAATCTGCCTGTTTCAGAATCACACACTAAACCTCGAGTAGCACTTTCAAACGATTCCAGCCCCAAAGTTCCATGCTCCTTTTCCGCTTGCCCGCGTTCCAGTACAGCAGGACCAACTGAGTAAACCCAGGTCACCATACACCCATCTGCCAATGGCTGGAAGCAGAAGGTCGAGCAGGCAGGGACCTTCCCCTTCATCCACTGAGTTCACTGCAGGTTACCCGTGCACCCTCCTAGTGTGCTATTGAGAAGTTGAGCACCAGCTGTTTTCCTGGTTTGTGGAACCAAAAGCAATTTAGGGCAATGTGTTCATCACAATTCTTCACCCCAAAATGAGAGGCTCAGTGGGGCTTGCTTTCATGAAATTTTACCTGTATTAGCAAAAGAGCTAATGAAGAAACTACTAAGACAAATTGTCTTAAATTCAGTGTATTAAAATCCAATAAATTCTCTTAGAGAGAAATGGATATTTTTTTCCTCTTGGAGATGTAACCTAACAAGTAATAGAGGAGTTTTTGCACCTTTGGAGGGTTAGGGAGTCTCAAGGGAGTACATCTGGTTGAGTGGACAGCCCCTTCAAGTCTTGCTTTATTTTCCACTCGGTCATGAAACAGAAACCTATTCCTGTAAATGTATGCACAGTTCCTTTGCACATTAATACTCCATCTTTCCAACTCAATTGATTTTTCCAAGTAGACAAAGGCTAAGGATACGAGTTTGCTTATTGATTGCTGCTAAGTTCATTTTAAGTGTATTTTGTAATAAAGGGCATTTTGAGACTGAAACAAAACTGCACTGGCCCAATGTGCAAGAAGTCTTGGGAGTCACTCAGATTGAAATGTATCAATAGTAAAATAAAAGATGGTGGAGTAGATAAACACTCTGCCACGTTCCTCCATGAACACATCAAAATTACAACTAAATTATAGAACAATTCACTTGGAGAACCATCTGAAGTCTAGCCCAACAGAAGTCCTACAATTAAAAATATAAAGAAAAAGCCACGATGAGACTGGTAGGAGGGGCAGAGACACAGAATGGGCCCCACACCTGCATGTGGTGATTGAGAACAGGATGGATATCTTGGTCACAGAGGTTCCCCCTGGCAGAGCGAGGGACCCCAATCCTACACACCAGGCTCCCCAGCGCAGAATATTGGTGCCAAGAAGAGGAGCCCCCACAACAGCTGGCTGTGAAAAACAGCGGGGATTCCGACCCTTTGGGTGAGCCAGAAGGCTGTGGGAAAACTAGACGTCCTCTTAAACAGCCCACGCACAGACTCATTCACTCGCAGGCACTCGCCTTGGGCTCCAGCTGAGGGATGGTGACTCGGGGAGGCCTTGGAGACAAGAGGGGTAGACTGAGGTGTGTGTCTTCGTGGGCAACACTGAAGGACATTTTCCAGGTGAGAGGTCATTCTTCTGTGCATCCAGCAGGCGGGCGCCATCTTTCCTGTGTTGAGCCTGCCCCCTCCTGCCAAATCTGAATCTGATTGGCCTGGTGAGCTCTGCTGCTCCACCCTGCTGACTCACTGGAACCCCACCCCATCCAACTCATGCACCTCCAGAGACACTTCTACCACTAGTAGCCAGCCCTGCCCACATTGCACTCTTTTTTGAAAAGCTATTTGAGTCTGCAAGACTGGGAGACATTGCAAATTTACTTAATGCATAGAAACAAACACAGAGAGCAGCCAAAATGAGGAAAGAAAGAAATGCATCTGAAATGAAAGAACAAGAGAAAACCAGAAAAAGAACTAAATGAAATGGAGGCAAGCAACCTACCAGAGACAGAGTTCAAAATAATGGTTATAAGGATGCTCATGGAACTTAGTGAGAACTTCAACAGAGAGATAGAAAGCATAAAAAGGACATAGAAACCATAAAAATGAACCAGTCAGAAGTGAAAAATGTAATATTTGAAAGGAAGAATACACTAGAAGGAATCACCAGCAGACTAGATGAAGCAGAGGGTCAAATCAGCGATTTGGAACCAAGGAAGCAGAAAATACCCAATCAGAACAACGAAAAGAAAAAAGAATCCAAAAAGAACACCTCATTCCAGATGATTTTTTTGGTCTGAAATGTCTACTGGACCTCAGCAATCCAGGGTAATCTCCAGAATAAAAATTTCAAAACAAGTTTCCTTCACCTGTGACTAATAATACAGATGATGAAAAACCTGAATCCAAACCAAATTACTGCAGAATACACTACTGGCCCCATAGAGGAAAGACCTGCACATTATTATGCAAAAGCCAGAATATTCTATAGGCATCTAAAAAGAATATCTCTTGAAAGAAAATCCTACTCCTCTGTTAATGTGTAGTGGAAGAAAGGGTTCTCAGAGTTCGTTGGCTGGTTGGTTGGTCTTGAGACCTTTCTCTGTTTTCTCTCAAGACTCATTTCTCTTGTGTTCTTCTGAAATTGTCCTATGCCCTTAACTTCTAACATCTTTTTGGCCCCTAGTTCTTCTACCATTTTTACTGCCTCAGTTTGTGGTTTTCCTCTCTAAGACCCTATGGTAAATTCAGCATGTCTGCTGTGAAGGAAACACCAGACCCCTCCAGCATCTCTGGAAATGCCCCCTGAAGGCCTGAGGCCAGCCCCTGATGTTCGTGGACTTGGGGCTAACCAACGACTGGAGGCCCAACTATATGGCCTGGCTGTTTTGATCCGTAATTTCATTTTTAATTAATAAAGAGGGTGAAAGTGTAGGGGTTTCAACCTTCTCATGTTGTGGATTTGATGAGAATGGTTTTCATATAGATTTTAATTGTTCAGTCGGTAATTAGATCTTTAATAAATAAAGAATGTGTAATGTCATGTTTGTGTTCACTTGATTATTATGGAGATTTAAAAATTTAAGTGGGCTATCTCTCTGAAGATTTTCTGTTTCTTATTCTCTCTAGCTTTTTTGTTTTCTAACCTCTATTTTGTATTTTCTATTTCTATTATGATCTTACATGTACTCATTACGATCCATGGGATTTTTTAAAAAAAATTTTTATTTAAAGCGTAGAAAAGTAGAATGTGTTTTCATAAAAAGTGCTAATTAAAGTTAATGCGAGATATAAGCTAGGCACAGGGTGTCTCCAGCAAAGAGCAGTGCTTCTGCTGCTCAGTTTTGACTGGGTGGTCAGGTTCAAGGCTAGAAAGCAGTTGGAAGCTCTGCCCCCTTTTCCCACCCAGCTTTACCCTAAATGCAATTGATATCCTTTGGGTAGAGTGGGAGGCAACCCTAGGAAGGTAGTCCAACATTTTAATTCTCCATGAGGGGAGGATGAGATGAGGCCTGGAGGCAAGGATTGTTAGGTGCTGGATTTCAAGTGTGAGATAAATGGTGTGGATGGAAAAGGGGCCACATGTGGCTATTTAAACTTAAACTAATTAAAATTAAAAATGCAATTCCTCAGTTGCACTAGCCATGTTTCGAGTGCTCATTAGCCATGTTTGGCTTGTGGCTACCATATTGGGCAGCGCAGATATGGAGCATTTCCCTTATCACTGAAAGTTCTATCGGTCTGTACTGCTCTAAAAGAGGCAACAGCTGCTCCCTCTAAGGAACAGGTGGTCCCCAGAGCAGCTGACCAAGCAAACCTGGTCTCCAAGAGCATTTGGCTTTGAAGCCGTATGGCAACAGTAATTTTTGGAGCTATTAGATTTTCCCCCTCCTTTTTCTTCTCTCCATTCAAGCAGGCTCCTGACCTTTGCAACACTTCCTGACCTTTGTCCCTGTTTTCAACAGAAAATGAAGGAAAGGGGAACCTAAGTCTAATGTGGAGAATAAGGCTTGAGGGGAGATGCATTTGCTCCAAATGAAAGAGCGATTTCCCAGGTTGGGAGATGAGAGAGGGGCCTTCATGCCCCCATGTAGCCTAGACTAGTGCCCTGAGGATGGGTGCCAGAGGAAAAGGCGGATGGGGCACCAGGAGGCTGGATCCCCATCAGAGCCCCCTGGCCTTGCAGAAGATGCTGAACCTCAAAGACGTCCCAGACAAAGCAGCAGAGTCAACCCAGAAGAAGCACCTGGGCCAGGAGAACACACCTCTCTCCCATGGACTGGGCGGTGCAGTACAGGACGGAGCCTGCAGAAGACTCCAGAGACCAGACAGAACTCCTGGGAAAAGGAGCCCTGAGCAAAGTTGGGCACCCCATCACATAGTTAGGGTGGGGCTCGGAGGTGACATCGTGCTTTCTCCCTGTTGCAGAACTGGAGAGTCCAGAAGTGCTCAAGGATCAGGGGACTGTCCTGTTTCCCCGGACAGTGACACTTTACGCCTGTTGGTTCAGAATAATGATTACTAGTGTCATCTTCCATTTTCAAAAGGGCCTTCCAACTTGGGCAATAAATTATCAGGTCACGATACATAAGTACCTCATATTCTACTGGGTTGTCGGAAAAGTCATGACGTATTTTTTTCTTTGTTTTTCGTTGCAAAAATGCGTCATGACATTTTCGACAACCCAATAAGTTCAGAAAACCACCAGGAGTAGGACCAGCTAGATCCCCATAGGCCTCAGAGAGGCACCAGCTCCGTCACCCACCAGCCACCAGAATGCAGGAGAGGGTGCTTTAGCCCTCCAAAGCCAAGATTGAGGATTCTGCAAGGAAGGCAGCCTGGCATTTTGTTTTCAGTTGGACACCCTACTTAGCCAGAGGAGTGTTGATTTTTCCCATAAGAGCAGGAGAAAAAGAGACCCAGGAAACTTTGGCGTGATGGGGGAACCCCCAGAGAGGGGACCAGAACTACACCATCTCGAGTTCCTGGTTCCAAAACGTTAAGGAAGATGGGTCCTGTGTGAGCCCACAGGCCTGAGCGTTGACTCAGGAGGTAGAGGAGATTGTGTTATATGACTTTCCTGTAACCTTTTACCTGGAAGACCAAGAGGTATGCACGGGAGAGGAGTGCCAAGTTCCAGCAATAAAACATAGCCATGCCTCTAAGAGACCCCTGAGAGTGGGACTTGTTGTAAGCAACCCTCATTCAGAATGTGCACAGAGAAGAGCCTAGAGCCACAAAGTCCAGGATGGGCGGCAGCTTGCCCAGCCACATACGGAGGCAAAGGTCACTTTGGTCTTCTTTCTCCCTCCCCAACCCCACAACCAACCCAAACACCAGAGGCAGGAAGGAAAAAGTCAGGAGAGCCCTGTACTCTCCACTTGCAACACACACACACACGCACGCACGCACGCGCACGCGCGCACACACACGCACACGCACTCGAAGCGGCAAGAGTCACAGACACGCAGGGCCCGTGCTGGGGTTCAGGGCATAGGAGCTTCAAGAAGACGTGAGGCTGCAGATTTTAAACGAACAGAGCTAAGTCTTAAGAACTGAACTGAGCCTGTTCAATGAACCAAAAGTGACTACGAACCCACCAGTCTGAGCTGAGATCTGTCACTGCCAAGGGAGCTACCACCTAGCAGCAGACTGGGCTTGGGCAGAAGATAACTGGGGATGATTATTATAAAACATCCCCAAATGTTGAGACTCAATAACCTTGTCACAATTAAAACCGAAGAAATGCCTTATTTCCTCCTCGCTCACCTGTGCGGGTGGATGGATATCTGTCCTGCCACCCTGGTATTGGGCCACCTCCTGGGACCTTCAGCTGCTGGAAGGTACCTAATCCTTGCATTCCTGACTCTGTTCTCTCTCTGGCTCTGAGGGGCTACCTATGGCTCTTCAAAGAGGGCTCCCAAAGCAAACAAGCCCAAGATAACCTAAGAACTCTTCTGAAAAATATCAGAGTTGTCATTGTTGAGCTGCTTGGGACACTAGGAACTTGTCAGCTACCCTCTTATTCACATCGAGGGAACCTGAGCCCAGTGAGACAAAGACTCTGGCTCCCAGGATCTCGCAGCCAAGAGACTGCTCTGCAGTCAGAATCCCCGGGGTTGGCTGTCCATCCCCCACCCCCGCCTCACACTTCCTAATTTTACAAGCTGCACGCTGCAGTGGGTTACTTGACCTCTCTGAGGTCTTTTTTTTCCTGTCCTAAAATGGACATGATGATAACACCAGGAAGGCTTGCTGTGAGGAGTAAGGCGCACAATACGTGCAAACCCCCAGCAGAGCACCAGGTCTATGGAAGCCACTCAGTAAATGGTAGCTCTTGTCACCAGCTGGGACCTCAAGCTGGGTCTCCTGGTTCTTTGTTTAGTGTTCTTATTTCATAAAGTCAAACCAACTGCTGATAAGGAGGTCCGAGCATAAAGATAAAAAACTTCTTGAAGAACCATGTTTTCTCATATCATAGCACCTCCCTTCTCCAAGGGCAAACCCCCGACCAGCTTGGTTAGAGGTTGGCTGCCGTCAAGGTCACTGCTGCATCAGGCTGTGCAGCCAGCAGAAAGTTCAGAGCCATCCCGGCACTTTGGCTTCGCACTCTGGGATGATCTGAATGACATCTGGGTCAATCAATTTAGAGAGAATGATTCTTGCCACAGTGGGGTCCCCGATGGATTTTTGTGGACTGGCTTCATTGTTTCAGAAAGCTTTCTGGATCAAACACTGGCCCGAGAGAGGGTGCTGATAGGAGGAGGTGGCATATTTCCATCTACTTTTGCCCAGGAATGTCTGGCTATCACTGTGCTCTGTTGAATAAAATTGAAATCATCAAGCCCTTTGAGGCATTGCAAGGACATTTTTCAAGCAGGACTAAACCCGGCGGTGGGAGGGGAGTGGAGACAGGGAACATCTGCCCAAAGGAAAACACACACACACACACACACACACACACACACACACACACACACACTCACTTTGTCTTTTCCAGGATAAATTTCTCACAGCACAGTGAGAGTCAAGAACCTGGGGGTTGGGGGGGCAAGGAGGGGTGCTTTCCTGTGCTCTGTTTCTACCTCAGAGGGTAAACTTCGTTTACTACAACCTCAAAATTAAAGTATAAGGAAGCCTAAATGAATAGTTAAAGGGGTAATTAAAAATGGGCAAATGGCCTTACTCCTCTCCTAAACTGTTTGATTTATGCCTTGTTGTGGGTTTTTTGAGAACACAAAACTATTAATTTATGTGCGCAAAGAACAGTGAATTAATCCCAACGAGCCCTGCAGCCTTTCAAGACCTGAATCATATGTTGAGGGCGTTTAAAACTTGCATAGGAAATTAAGGTAGACTAAAGCCCTTTAATTTGAAAAGTGCATCTACGTTGCAGTCCCTAGGATATCTGCAGGGTCATTATTCAGAAAGGTTAAGGAGGACTTTATTTTTTTATATCCACTATGTATTTCCCAGTTCCAGCTCACCATGGTGCATTTCAACTTCTAAAGGGAAGAAGCTAACAAAGGGGGGAGGGGAGCTTTTTATTCACTTTCCACTTAATTTCCTTGCCGCCAAGCCAGTCCCAGCTTAATGAATGTAATTGCTACCTTTGATGAAAATACTATTATCAAGATCACACATTACATTGGAAAACAGTTTTTCTTTAAACACGGCGACTGCAGTCTCTAATTATGCATGTAACAAGTGTCTCCCAAACAAAAGAGCATGTTGTCTACAATTGCTAGGAATTGGAGCAAGGCAAATTCGAACAAAGGACAGATTAGATTTGCTCCCCGCTCCACAAAGCCCAGCTCTCTGATTAATTTCCTGCAAAAACTAAAACAATTCTCTTAAAAGGCGCTCACCCCCTTCTCCAGAATGATCCATATGCCATTTGGGTCTTTCTATAGGATGATAATGGCCCCTGATTTGAACTCCTGTTAGGAAATAAGAAAGGGCTTTTATGAACTTCCTCTTTCATATGCAAATGAGCTGCACAAGATCTTGAGGGATAATGAGCCCCCCACCCCACCCCAAAAGTGACTTTTCAGGGGCTATCAAAGAGCTCACTGGTAGGGGAAAGTCTGCATTGAGCGTGTTGGACCCAATTATTTTATTAGTTTCAAGAAATGAGGCATCTTTGAGCAAATACTTCCCACGCTGGTTGAGACAGCGACAGCAGCTTTTTTTGTGGTTGCCTTTCCTAAAAGATAGACAGTTTCTTGACTTACGTGTAGAATTTTCAAAATGGATTCATGATTAAACATGAAAGTACACTTGTTAGTTTAGGAGACTGTGGATTTTTTTATTGCACTTTGCTATTAATTTTGAAGCCTGCGTTTGCCAAGTTATTTCTTTACTTATCTATCAAATGTGGGAGATTGGCTAAATGAACCCTGTAACACCTCAAGTCTGCTCCCCCAGCATTATTTAAACACAGAAGGAAAAAGCCAAGTTAGTTTCCATTACGCTGTTAGTTATGAGTATGAGGTCTGGAGTCTGACTGCCTGGATTCAAATCTCAACTCACAGTTGGCCATTTGTGTGACCTGAAAAAACTGTTCTTTCTATGTCTTTCTTTCCTCACTACCCTAAAAGGGTAGTGAGGATTAAATAATACTTGTGACGTGTTTACAACAATACCTGGCACATAGTCAGCACTCAACAAATTTTACTTATTACTAATATTATTTAAGACCTGGAGTTTTGGTATATAAATTGGTATTTAATGAAATGGGTTTCCCAAAGTACTGCTCACCATATCTGCAGCCTGTTGCCCCCAGGGAAAGTGGCACAGGAAGTGTCATCTCAGATTGAATCCTGCCTCCAGGGATGAGAAGGCTGCTTGAACTCAATTTAAGGAGATTATGGTTAAACCTGAGCCCTTTTTGATCAAGCTCTACTGTGTTAAACTTGGCTCGATCCTTGTCAGAGGCTCATATCCCCTGTCCAAATTGGTCTTGTTATGGTCCAGGAACTAGTGGAGGCAGTAAGGGAGGGAGTATGTCGCCTGCACTGCTGCTTGTCAGAAGAAAGACCTGATACATAACAGGAGAAGCACCACACGCAGATCCCCATTATTTTAGGATTCAGTACCTGAGTTCCCCTTTCAAGTAGCTTCCCTTGGCCAGAGAAACTCATTGTAACACTCTGTTCGCTAAAGAACTGAGCATCTATATAAGTAGTGCCCACCCATGTGTCCCCTTCTGCTAAGTTCTTGTGTCCATCTCTGCTCACTTGTGCAAAACCCATATAAGTCCATTGCAAACTGTAAATGGATTGCAAAGTGAAACTACAAATGGTGCCAAAGTTGCAGAATGTCATGGAGTCATGAAAACGGTGCTGGAGAAGGATTCGAAATCTATGCAAAGTTGCTGACAAATGAGGGTCTGTCCATTCTTGATTTGAAGACAAAATAATGGGCAAGGGTGGTGACAGCAGACTCTCAGAAGAGAATGATTTGAGTGCCATAGATTAAGATACGCCCTTGTGAAAATACATGAAGCCTTTGGATAATTTTGCCAAAATGACACTTTATAAGACCAAGCTGTAAAATTGGCCACAAAGAATAGGCCTATAGAGAGAGCCCTCAGACAATTTTGTGCTGAAAACCTTATGCCCCCATATCAACATTTGCTCCATTCTTAGCTCTGTCTAAGATTGCAGATGCAATTCTAGCCTTAACTTAAAGAAAAAAAAAAAAAAAGATCATTTTATTTTAATAAATTATAAGACAAATTTTGTTTTAAGACAAATTTAAGTTTTAAGACAAATTCTACATCAAGCCTTTTTTATTTTCACCATTTACTAATAAAGGAGGTCCCTGTTTTTAAAAGATCTATTTAAAGTGGGATCTTTCCAGCAGCGCTTTTCCTAGGATGACAATGATATGGACCTGGGAATGCCAGGTGCTATCTCGGGATGCCCAGAGCATTCTTATTTTAGGGGTTCAGGGATGCAGAGCTCCACCACTGTGGTATCTGGTAGGGAGGGCTTTTCCAATGCTTACCTCCCCACAGCAAGGGATGGTGTAAATCTTTGGCTGGTGGTCAGGAAGAAGCGGGGCCAAGAGGACTGGACTTGAGTCCCAAGCACTGGGGCTACAAGGCTCGGACAGGTGAGGCTGCATGGCAGCCAAGGAGGCAGCCCCGCGTTTGGCCTTGGACACATCACAAAATCAGAAAACAGAGCTCTGCAAATACCAGGCAGCACCTTCACCCAGCACCCCACGAGCAATGGAGAGGGGCCACCCCAGGGCTGAGAGTCAGCAGAGAGCCCAAAAATGCCAGAAATGCACACAGCAGTTCTGTTCTCTTCCAGGAGCCTTATGGCCCTCGAAGCAGCCCGCCTGCCCCCTTGGTCCTGGCCACAGCCCTCAGACGGCGTCCAGTGAGCACAGAGGCAGAGGTGGAGGGCTGGGGCTGGCCCAAGGGCACCCAGTGGGTAGCGGGACACAGGACAGTGTGAGCACAGGCGGGGTTGGGGGGGGTCCCTTGAAGACCCACACATCCATCACTTGTCTGCCTGCAGCTCTGGAAATTGGCTGGGGCGATTGCTCTGAGGGGCTCCAAAAGGGGACAGCGTTAAAGACAAGTGAGCTTTGAGGCCGCATCTCTGAGTCTTGATGGCAGCACAAATGACCGGCCATTTCCTGGTCCACTGGTTAGCAGAATTAGCATACTGTGAGTGGGAGCAGCTGCCATCTGTCTTCGTGTCCCTCATTACCAGCGGCAAGGTGGAATCTGCACCTAACCTTTGAGTCCATGAAGGATAATGCCCCACACTCCTGAGAAGACACACTCACCCAGGATGGCCACGTGGTGGGACCATGGAACACCCTCAGTGGGCCATCCAGGCCGCAGCCGCATCTGACACAGCTGGTGTGTAGTGAGGGTTTGGGGTGAGGGTGGACCCCAAGAGGACAAAGGCGTGGGGAAGGACTCTGGGCTTGGGGCTGGGAGGCCTGGCCTCTCTCAGGGCCCTGTCCCAGCGTGTCTGTCCCCCAGCCTCATCAGTAAATCAGCGCTGTCCTGACACATTAGAGGTCCTATAGGTCCCAGCTCCAGGGCTGTCTTCCCTGGAAACCTTTCCCAACCAGTCCTCACCTTCGCTCCAGCCCAGAGAGCCAGCCACTGTCCTAGTCCTCGGGCTCCCACAGCCTCCGCCATGGCTCCCACCACACTTAACTGAACACAGCCCAGTGAGGCTGCACTGCCAAACGTTGTCCATCTCAGCAGCCTCCTTCCCTCACTCAGCAGGAGCCACAGGCCTGGCCCCTCCCAGTGTTGGCTTTTGCCTGCCCGCAGCCAGCGGGTTCATGGGCAGAGTTCCCAGAGAAGGAAGGGGAGATAAGCCTGGGAGAGGGATCCTCCCTGTAACCCCATGACAGGGTCCCCAGGATGCCCTGGCATCTGCCAGGGGCTCCTCTTAAGGCCACCTGGTCCGCGGGGCCGCGGCCTATATCCTATAAGGTGGCTGGTGTTGGGTGGCCACCAAGCTGAGCTATCCAGAAGGGCTGTGGTCCGTGTGTGAGGAGACTTGACCACTACTGGGGGGCCCAAACAATTAGTTGCAAGGTGTCATTTATCATTTTGGGTATAATGTCTGTTTTTAATTGCACAGGAAGGCCCTCCCTGCCTGGGCCAGGAAGGCTAGGGGCACTTCAGTGCTGGACTGGATCAGCCTGTGGGATGTGACCTTGGGTAAGCTCTTTTCCCTCTTTGGGGCTCAGTTTATCCATCACTTAAATGGGTGGTTGAACCAGTCATGGCTAAGAAACCTTCCAGCCTTGGCCTGGAGGACTCCAAAAATGCCAGAGGGGACTGTAGAGAGCGTGCCAACTCAGGGGCCTTCCAGCCTTGTTTCGCAGTACGTCAAGTTATGGCTGGGGAAGCTGGGCCATGTGACTCAAATGCCCAGATGGCACTTCTACTGCCAGAACAGACTCAGGAAGTGACTGTGGTGGAATCAGAGGCAGGGCAATGTCATCTGGCTCCCAGGAAATGCTCTGTCCTCCCTGTGGGAACCCTGAAGTCTCTCTCATTCTGACCTGCTCCCCACGGAGAGGAGAGAAGAAGAGGGGAGCAGACGGGAGGGGAGGGGAGGGGCCATGGATGGGGCCCTAGGCCCGAGTGGGGCCGCTGCAGCTGCTTGGTTGACTTCGTCCATTTATCGTCTAGTCACAGTTGCAGTCACACCTCACAGGCTTAGTGAGCTCCTATTTGTCCCTCAAGACCCCACTCTGTTCTTGGCCCACCCTCTCCGTCTCGTCCCCTCACCCCATCAAGAAGATTGAAGCCCTCCTTTTCTGTGCCTGCCCTGCCATCTCTATGCTCACCTGGAAGATTTCATCAATGGGCAGTGAGTCTCTAAGGCCCTCTGTTCAGCAGTACATGGCATAGCAGATGCTTAACCAAAGTTGGATGAATGAATGAAGGGAAGGAGTGAAATGAGCAGATGTATGGGATGTGGACGTTCCAGGATGAGAGGCAGTGTGGGCTAAGACCAGAGGTGGGAAACAGTTCAGGGAGTCACCAGTATGGACAAGTATAGGGGAGGGGAGAACCCCACGCCCCTTTTTCATTGCTCATCTCACTGGTACTTGGATATTTGCCTTGAAGTCTATGTTATGCATTAGATTTGAGTCCCATGTTCCCATCTGACTGTGTCCACAAGGCTTTGCCTGAGACCTAGCACAAAGTAGGTGCCTAAATAGATGCTCATTAAATGAATTGATTAGATAAGGTAGGGGCCGAGGGGGGGGCAGTGCTTCTATGGCAACTCCACAGACACCAGATAGAAACCCAGGTCCATTACATGGTTGCCATACAAAATGCAGGATGCCCAGTTAAATTTGAATTGCAGGAAACAATGAATAATTTAAAAATATAAATATGTCCCAGATATTGCATGAGACCTATTTATACTAACCTAATTATTTGTTGCTTATCTGAAATTCAAATTAAATTGGTGTTGTGGGACTTTTTGTCTATTTATTTGCTTGCGTTATTGGGCGGGGGGGGTTGTATCTTATTTTGTTTGTTTGTTATTTTGCTTTTTGCTAATCTGGCAGCCTGCCCTTCCTTCTTTCCACCTTGCCATGTGTACCTCTGGCTTCTGGCTTCAGGATGATTTCAGAGTCACAAGATGACTGCTGGAGCCCTAGCCTTCAGGTCTGTGATCTAGGAAAGCAGAGGGGTAAAGGGAGTAAGACCAAAAGGATACCTGTCTCCCATCCAAGCCAAACTCTTTTTTTTTTTTTTTTAAGATTTTATTGGGGAATTGGCGGAGGGGAACAGCATTGGGGAACCGGGGAAGGGGAACAGACAAGTTGCTGTCTTTTTGTTCTTCAGTTTAGTTGCGGAGGATGTTGCTTCACTGTTGGTATCGTCATTGTGCTCTCCCCGGATGAGGCAGATCGGTCGCTGGCCTCTGGATGGTCGCTCACTGCGGCTATTGGCAGCTCACGCTGGCTGCTGGCCATTCACTGTAGCCTATGGCAGCCCACTGCAGCAGGGGCTGCAGCTATGCCGTCCTGGAGACTCACAGCAGCCCAGCTCCAGGTGGAGCTGTTGTTAGCTGTAGAGGGCAGTGTCACTGGCCCTCATGTGGGATCCGAACCGGGGCCACTGGCATCCCAAAACCAGTGCTTAACCAATGCGCCACTCGGCCGGCCCACCAAGCCAAACTCTTTTAAAAAGAAATTTCTTATCTTAAATGTGGGCTGGCTCTCTGATAATGACAAGGAGCCATTGTTTATTTTGTTAGGCATGATAGGTGTTGTGGACATATAAGAAAATGTCTTTCTTTTTTGGAGATGCATCTTAAATGTTTAGATATAAAATCTTGTCATGTCTACATTTTTATTACTTTGGAAAACAAGGAAGGAAATATGGCAAAATGTTAACAACTCTTAAATCTGGCTGGTAGGTTTATATATATGGGTGTTCATTTCCCTAGTCTCTTACCTTTCTTGATGTTTGAAAATGTTCTTAATAATAAGTTCATTTTTTTTAAAGGTGAGGTTTCCCATTATCCAACCACTTTTGCTTTCTCAGTGGCCAGTCCTTGCAGAAATAGAGGATGGGAAATGTATTCTTTTAGCCAGGCATACTGATGCCTGGATGTAACCCTGGTTCTGTCCATGAGGAAGAGGAGAATGGACGCCAGGCAGGAACTCGTGGCCTCTGCCCAGGGAGCAGCCTCTTGGACCCCTGCGCAGCACACAGAGAGATGGGGGCCACAGTCCCGGAGCCCTGCTTGGCCTTCCTTGTTGGAGTCCGCCCCTTCCGGTCTCCCTCAGCCTCCTGATGGGGTTTGTACCCTTAGAACAGTGACTACAACAGAGCCAACCCCTCACCCAAGGGTGGACATTGAGAGGAGCCCTGCTTAGCCCCAATTCTGTGCTTTCTGGAGCTTGCTCACTCTGAGTGGTCTTTGCCAGAGCGCTTAACCCCCTTTCCTTCCTGAGGTGGGGCTTACATTTCCCAAGTCAGTGGGCTGGCCCACACACAGGTGTATCAATCTCCTCTGCAAGAAAAATCCTTGAACAGAAGGCCACATTCTGAGCTGTTGTCTCAGGTAAGATGATCAGTGTGCCTGGTTTTCTGCCTCAGTGTCCCCAGCTGTCAACTAGCCAGGAAGTAATAGTACCTGGTATGGTGCTCAGTGTGTAACACAAAACCTTGGAAGCCATGGATAAATACATGCTTTGCTGCACTCTGTGTGCTTGGCGCATAGTAGGTCTGCTATGAAAATGTGGGATGGGGGCTTGGGAGGTACTCTGGTCCACCAACTAATGAGTGGATAAACAAGATATGGCGTATCAATACCATAGAATACTATTCAGCCATGAAAAGGAATAGATCCCTGACACCTGCCACGACTTGAAAGAACCTTAGAAACATGATGCTGAGTGAAAGGACCATGTATCCTTTGACTCCATTTCCAAGAAATACCCAGAATGGGAGAGGGAGCGGGGGGCGGGGAATAGGGAGTGATTGCTAACGGGTACGAAGTTTCTATCTGTACTGATAAAAATGTTCTAAAATTGACTGTGGTGATGGTGGCACGTATCAGCAGAATTATCAGATCCCATTGAATTATACACTTTAAATGGGTCAACTATATGATATGTGAATTATATTTCAATAAAGCTGTTTTAAAAGTTTTTAAAATGGCACTCTGCAAATGAGAGATATTTTTATCAATGGCAACACTATGTGGACACTGGCTGGGACTCAGCGCATTGTGGGTGCCCAGGAAGCCCTCAGGCACCACCAACCTGGGGGACTCCCAGTATCCACGGCCACTCCAGAAGCCGGGTCCAGCTGGAACGGGCTGGGAGGGAGTCCTGCCTGGCTCCCGCCTAGCAGTGAATGGCTGAGTTAATGCGCCTGCACTTACATATATTGATCGTTTACTTCCCTCTGTTCCCAGCGCTAGATCTATGAGCGAGAAGAAAGGAAAAAGGAGTTCAGGTTTAAACTCTTATCACTAAAGTGAGTCTCCCTCTACATTAAAAAACTGCCCAGACCCTGTGGCAGGAATGGGCTCTGATCTTGGGGCATAAATTTGTGTGTGGGGGAAAAAGACTTATTGGTGAATTTAGCAGTATTTTTCGTTGAACTGGCAGTTGCTACCCATTACACCAGTATTTATTTGATTCTTAAAGAGTACAAAACCATGGACCACAAATAAAGAAGATGGAGTAATAGTTTGTGGCTGGGCCACTAGCTTTAAACTTGAAATGAAGTGTCCAGTTTTGAGTTACTGTGTCCAACCACCATTTGTACAGTTTGAAAAGTGGGGGCATTTTTCCAGGCTGTCAGTGTGACTGTAGTTCATTCTCATGAATGATATCGCTGAAGGAGCAGTTGTTCTGCTATGAGCACTTCACTCATGACCAGAATATATTAAATGTATTAATCTGTGCCTCCCGGCGTAATTTAGGAAGGCCCTCTATTTGACACATTCCTGTACATCCTTGTTTTATTGCTTGCTCCCGCAGGTAACAATGTCTCAAAAGTCTCGTTCCTGAATGAAGTTAAAATTACATGTCACCCCATAGCATATGCAGTTTTGTGGCTTATTTTGCTGTCAAAATTACCACCCTGCAACAACATGAGACGTTAATGGGGACGTGGCGTGATTTACCTCGCCGGCTCTGGGCCCAGTGGCCTGGGAAGACACCCCACGTCCAGCTGGCCACGTGCTCAGGGAAGCTGTGGCCGCCTCAGCCCGCAGCTCTGCCTTTTATACCCAAACTGTGTCATCGAACATGGCAGGCCTCTCCCAAGATGAAAATCAACAGGACTTGAGATACTCCGCCAAATAATTGTGAAGTGTGTTTTAAGTCATGAGGAAAACAATGTTGGTATTCCACCAACAGGAAGGACTCGGCCAGGTCCCGTCAGGCTGGTGACTAAGGCCTGTTAAGAACATGCCCAAGACTTCATATAGAAATGTCTGATTTTAAGGCCAATGGGAGCAGCCTTGATTTGTAATTTGATGCACTATTTCTCTACCCTGCCAAGCCAACATCTTTGGAATGTGTGTAACATCAGGTCACAAGAGAGGTCCACAAAGCTGGGGTGTGCCCTTTAATGAAATTACTGATTGCCCACATGGGAAGAGGATTGGATGCAGTTTAAGCCGCCTGGGAGTCTGGACCAGTGGCTGCATTTGAACTTTCATGGGCCCTAGGTGCTTTTGCCTCTGTGAGACCCTTTCTCCATTATATATACATACAGAGGGTGCCAAAAAAATGTATACACATTTTAAGAAAGGAAAAAACTGTATCAAAATTGTAAGAATATATACCGATAACAAAAGATGAATACAAGTCATGTTTGACTTCTGCAATTACAAGAGATGCTCAAAGTGGTTACCATCAGCGTCCAGGCACTTCTGATTATGGTGAACTACTGTTTGAGCATAGATAACATCTCTTGAAATGTGTATATATATATATATATATATATATATATATATATATACCCCCAGTATATGTATATGTATATATGTATATGTATATGTATGTGTATGTGTATATGTGTGTATATGTATAGATATATTTTACATTATATCTTATGACTACATTGGTTATCAAGACAAAATTTAGGCTGGATTCATTATTATATAGTCTTTACTGTTATATTAATTTTATTTTGCTTCTGATTTTAAAAGAAATGAAAATTAAAACATTTCTGTGGGCCCTCAGCACTGTGCCTGACCAGTACGTCAGCCCTGAGCTATGCTGAGCTGCAGGATCCAAACTTCAGATCTTTGTCCAGGAGTTTCTTTCTTTTAAGGCCAGGACAGCCTGGTTGTGGCAGCTCATTCGACGGGCTTAGATGACGGGCACCCCACTTACCCCAGCCTGGCTCAGTTTGCTTCCGTGCCTCCCCCATCCATCTTCATTCCTAGAGAGCATCAGATATTTCTGGCGGCCTCCCCATCCCATTTAGTTGTCTTTATTTTAAACAAAAGGTCAGGGCTGCTGCTGTGGGTTTTCTTGTGTACCTGAGAGCTGAGGGCAGCTCTGAGTGCGGGGGCAGAGCTTTCTACTTGCAGGCGTGGCTGGCCATGGTGACGTGATAATGGGAAAGGGAGTTAATGATGGGCCACCGCGGCTGACCTCTGACCTCATCGACCGAGGCTCTTCTGCCCAGCAGAATTTCTGCAGTCTGGTCAGCTACAAGGAGTTTAAAGGGCAGCTGTTGTCCTCGATCAACCAGCCTGCCATTAATAATGTTTTCATTTGTGACAGTGACAAACCCGAGGTACTTGAGGAGAGTTTATTAAGGTCAGTCTATAAACAAGAATTAAATTTTTTTTTTAATGAGTTGATGCAGACAAACAGACAGATGAATAAAGTGACTGGCGAAAAAACAATAAATATAAGAATGGACCAGGAGCTTAAAGAGTCCTGCCTAGAAAGCCAGGCCCAGCCCAGTCTTTGGCCTCGCCCCAAGCTTAGATTTCATGAACCCACTTCAGAACTTGTGGGTTTTGTGAATCCAGGCTCTGGCTAATGTTTTGCCATGTAATGTCAGTTCTCTCAGCTGATAAAAAGAATTGCAGCCATTTTTCTGTGTCAAGCCCATAAGAGAGAGCTGGTAAAATTTAAATGTCTCATCTGTCCTCAGGCTTGCATGCAGATGCCCTCACTGAGAGCTGAGAGCTGGACCCAGGCTTACGAGCAAGCAAGTGACAGTTGGTTCCAGGCTGCCTGGCCTGGCCCTTGTCTGAGCAAAGCAGCCATGGAGGCTGCGCCAGAAGGGTGTCGCCTCACTGCTTAGTCCCATGGCTCAGAGGGCCGCAGTCTCCCATGCAGCCTGTTTGTCCTAAAGGGTGCAGACAGACCATCCCACTCCATTTCTCAACCATGTGGCTCATCTTGTACAGGGCTTTATAATAATCCAGATGATTTTTAATCACACACTTAACTCTTTTCAAAGCTCTTATGCATGTGTTTGCTCATTGGGCCCTCACAGGATCCCCAGGAGGGACTCGGAGCATGTTTGATGATCTCCATCTGGAAGATGTTCAGAGCACAGAGAGGTTAAGCTGGTCTGAGGCCCCTTGGGACATTTGAACAGAACCAGGTCACTGTCCACTAAATGTGGGGAGAAGAAGTAGACGGTAGTAGATACCAAGTCTAAGTACTGCAGGGAAATGGGACTTAGTTGGCATTCTACCTGCCAGACATACCCACTGGCATAAAAGTCGACCCATCTTGGCTTCAGTGATAACTAGGGAGCGTCCTGGGGCCCCTGCAGGGCTGTCAGGCAGTAAGGAACCTTCTGAGTCATCGTATTATTAGGACTTGGGTCTGCTTGGTGCTTCATTCCACATAAAGGAATGCCATTGTGTTCCCTCCTATTTGCCTAACAGGCAATTAGACTGAAGCACCTGTGGTAATTAATTCTCATCTAAGCAGAATCATCAACAAACCAGAATGCCCCAATATGGAAGCAGGCGATAGACAAGACGGCGAGTTCCCCTAAATGTTCTGCCCCCTGCTAGCTCTCAGGTTCCCTGTGACCCAAGCTCAAGCAGGAGGATCTTAGGGGTACACCAGAGACTGGGTGCTGGACAGAACTCCCACCCACAGGAAGAAGAAGGAAGTCTTCATAGCCTGGAGCCTAGAGGAGAGGATGCCACCATTTCACTCCATTTGGCAAATGTCAAGTGAGCATGTGTTCCATGCCAGACCTTGAGCCAGGAGCACTGAGCTGAGGCCAAGGTGAAGTGGCCCCAGTCCTGGAGCTTTAGGGGGAGAACAGGCAGGTATGTGACAGTTGTCAGATGCACTGAGAGAACTGTGTCAGCACTGCTCTACTGTGAAGACCTCTACTGGGGGGACAGGAATTCTAGGAAGACTTCACAGAGGAGGTACCTGAATGGAACTGAGCCTTGAAGGACAAGTGAGAAATTCAATCTGGTAAAGGGAAAGGCATGCTATAGGCATGTTGTAGACTGAATTGTGTCCCCTCACATTCATGTGTTGGAGTCCTAATCCTTAGTACCTCAGAATGTAACTTATTTGGAGATAGTGTTTTTAAAAAAGAAGGAACTTGGAATGAGATCACTGGGGTGGGCCCTAATCCAATATGATGGTGGGGAAACTCATCTAAGTTCAAAGCAAGGCCAAGTTGGAAGATGCTTTGGAAGCTCTTAGCTGACATTGCAAACTCCGTAGTGTGGGAGTGTGTGATAGGCTGCATAATGGCCCTCAAAGATATCAGGTTCTCATCCCAAGAACCTGCAAAATTCCCCGATTAGAAAAAGAGTTTTTGCAGATGTGATCTAGAGATGGGGAGATTATTTTAAATTATCCCAGTGGACCCTGAGTGCAATGACATGTATCCGTATAAGAGGAAGGCAGGAGGGGATGTTACACACACAGGAGAAGGAAAAGAGAGCGATTTGACGATGCCGACCTTGAAGATGTAAGTGATGAGGCCACAAGCCACGGAATAGTGGCAGCCACTGGAAGCTGGGAGAGGCGAGGGACTGATTCTTCCCTGCAGCTTGGAGCATGGCCCTGACAACACCTTGATTTTGGCCCAGGAATACTGACTTCAAACTTCTGGCCTCCAGAACTGTGAGAGAATAAACTCTGTTGTCTGAAGTCACCAAGACAGTAGTGATTTGTTACAGCAGCCATGAGAAATTCATACAGAGAGGCAGGCCATGGCTAGGGCTCAGCCCTGATACCTGCTAGGTGTCTGCCCGGAACCTTTATGCTTGGTGAGCCTCCGTTTCCTCCCCTGTGCAGTGGAGCTGACAGCTAATCGCATCCAGCACCTTGTTTGCTGAGGCTCAGACCGCTCTGAAAGGGCCTCATAAATTCAGCCTACACACTAGGGTCGAAGGGCACCCACAGCAGCCTAGCTAGGCCTGGGGGTCACAGCCCGACCTCAAATTGGCTTTGTTTTCGGAGAGTCTGAGCAGCCCAAGTATTCACCTAGACATTCCTATTTGTTGTACCCAGTCTGTTAATAAACATGGAGGCCCAGGAACACTGGCCCAGAAAGGCTCTGAAAACTGAGAGATGCTGCGGCTGAGGCAGGAGGAAAGGCCCCCAGAGGGCTCCGCCGCCTCGTCTCAGCCCCAGTGGTGAGCAGTGCTGGAGGCGTAGGGCAGGAAAGGGAAATGGAGGAGCAAAGGGGTGTGTGCATTTGGGGTGTGAGCTTGAAAGGGACCTCAGGCAGCCCCACGCAGGGGAGCAGGCTGCTCAGGACACCGCTCACCCTCAGGCAGGCTTCACAATCCCAGTGAAAGAAACTCTAACTGTGCCCACACTGTGCTCCTTGGCAGCACGCCTTCTCAGGGTCCTTTCCTCGCTCCCCGTCACCCCTCTCTCCCTGGGCCTCTGTGAGCTGGGTCCCACTAACCGCCAAGTCACCCTCACCCACATCATCCTCACCCACTTTCTTCATGGTCTGAAATCACGTATGTTTTCCTATGTATTGTCTGCCTCTCCTCCTGAGAGTATAAGTGTCTAGAGGACACAAGGCTGTACGCACCCTGCCACAGAGAAACCACTCCATCAATACTGAATGAACGAGTGAGTGGAAGAACGACAGGCATACTCCAGACACAGAACATCCTTCCACAGTTGGCCTGGAGAGGACCTCAGAGTCAGATGAAACCTCAGCCAGAAAGTGAAGCCTTTCCCTGAGCAAGTAAATATAGCTCCCATTTTTCCTGATTCAGCATTCATTGGGCTGGTTTCCAGGACTCTAGAGAGCTTTCTGGAAGCTTCCAGAGCAGGAGTGAGTTAGATGCCTGACCTCTTCTCTCTGATCTTGGGCTTGAAGTCTAGGGACAGAGGGTCCACCCAGATGTCGCTGTAATACAAGGTGGGTTGTGATAATGGTTGTGCCTGGGGGTCAGACAAAGCCACAGTGGGTGGTGGCTGGAGAGATGGATTCACACTGGGCTTCTTCAAGGCACTTCATGTTTAAGTCAAAGCCCAAAATGCAAGTAGTTGGGCTTCTTTCAGAAAATGGCAGCCATGTTTCAATCCCTAATCCCACCATAACTGGCAATGCCTGACAGCCTCTAAGCTTCCGACACCCCACGTGCACAGCTCACCATGGCCCACCACTGTCCCACCCATGTCATGGGGTGAAGGACCCCCTTTCATTGCTTCCCAGCACCTGGTTCCCTCAGTGACATTTTAATCAGTTCGAACTAGAAGGAAATCGTCCCTTAATCACCCTCTGAAAATCTTTAATTGTTAAAATTCTTTTTTTGCTGCTTAAAGTTTCATTATTTTTAAACAATCCAATTTTACGGGCACTGCACCCTTAATGTGACCTAATTATGGGGGACGTTTTAGTAAAGAAGCCGTGGGCTGTGGCATCCAGGAGGTTTCGCCGTGCCACGTACTAAAGGGGCTATGTGACGGTTTTCAGGGATTCTTACATCATTACACACCATAATTACACGTATTTTTCCTAGGGGCTATGAAAATGATTCGTTACAAATAATTAAAGTAAGCACAACCAGAACTGCGCCAAGACGATACAGACCTTACATAAAAACAACAAAATGGGCAGGTTCAGAGCACATCTTCGGAGCTACTGTACTAGGCCCCAGTCAATTTCCCAACAAGCAGCAGGGAAATTCACCAACTTGACTCCACATGAGTGAGTTGGGGTCAGGAAACAGGTTTGAGTCCTGGCTCTGCTTCCTAGCCAGCAGCGTGACCTTGGGTGAGTCATTTTTCTCCTGAGCTTTGGTTTCCTTATCTGTAAGTTGGGGGTAATGGCAAACACGCCCTCCCCTTATACCTGTGAGGATTGAATGAGATAATGGAAGTGAGCCTGCTGTACAAACCAGAAGGACCAGATACGCTGTTTAGAGCCCCCGCTTCTCCTGGAGAATGAATGGCGGACCTGAAGGCCTGCCGGCCCACGACTGCTGCCCACCAGCCAAGCCAGATCCCTCTACCCCACATTCTGTCCTGCCTTCTGCCTGAACACTCCAACATGCCTCAACCATTTCAGGAGACCCCTGGCTTTGGGGGCCCCAAGGTCTAACATCCTGACATCTCTGTTTTCATTCCCTGTCCTGATTCTCCTTGCTACTGACTGGAGCCCTGTGAAATGGATATTCCAGAAAGCCTGATGCATGGGCATGGAGCTACCACCTACACTAGGCAGCCTCTTTGTTTTAATTTAAAGGCAAAAATCAGTCACACAGTGGGGGATTTACAGAAATCAACCATGTGGATTTATAGTGGCCTCAGACATCACAGGCTTGTTTCAGGTTCAAATATCTATGTATATATTGACAGGGCCATTGTCCTTAAAGAAAGGGGGCAAAGCAGATGGGCCATGGCCATTTTTGCTATCAGCGGATGCCTACCCACCTACCACTTGGAGTCATGTAGCCATCTTTGCAGATTCTACCTCAGTCCCATTACCTTCCCCTGCTGTGCATGTTGCTTGTTTATTCTTCGGCATGAATCAAAACTCTGCTTTAGGGAATGACACAACTTATCAGAGACCCCTTTAGATGCCACCCAACAGGCCTGGGGGCCACTGGGGACAATGAGGGAACACAGACCATAATGCTATTGGACACGCTGGGGAGCCAGCCAGTTTACAGAAACACTACAACCCTAGCCCAAGAAACCTAGAAGCTAAAAGCAAGAAGTGACTTCTCCGGACAGAAGAGGAGGGGGAAGAGACAGGAAGGCCTGCGGGGTGAGTGTTCTGCGGAGGGGCTTTCCTGCCCTGGCCGCTTCACTGGTCAGGAGGTGTCATCGTCAGAGCTCTTTGCTCCGGAAGCTGCAACATTCTCCAATGGTGGATTCGGTTCCTGTCTCCCTCAAGACAAAAGGTGCTATGGCAACTGGAAATGATTGTTGTGATTAATCACTCCTGACACCTAAAGGGTTCGCTGCTGAGGTCATTCGGCACAGTGGCGAAGCACATGGACCCAAGGGACAGCACTGCTACTTCCTAGCAGAGAGTGACTGGGGGCATCACTGGCTTCCTAGAGCCTCAGTGTCCTTACCCCTAAAATGGGACCAGCGATAATGATAATTATAGAAGGAATTTTGTCATAGAGTCATCATAAGAGTTAAATGGGATCGCCCGTATAAATTACCTAGCAAATTCTAAAGTGTTCAGTGTGTTTTGTTAGTTCTTTTCCAAAGTACCTTCACTTGGGTTAATCCTGTCGTATCCTCATGGTAAC